>CM044984.1:15003948-17403948 GCA_024586325.1 Stellera chamaejasme | reverse complement strand
CGGGTTAGAGCGGCTCACTTACTGATTGTGTGTTCCGTGTGCGTTGTTACTCCCGAGTAAAGTGTGTGATCGGGGTGATTAGCAATAATCCTAATCACCCGTACGCTTCCGCGGTAAGGGGGGTAACAGATTTCCTGATGATGTTCATTTACCACCATCTTAGGAAATAAAGCTTTACGACCCATCCCATATATGCTTTATTCCTTAGCTTGGGTTTAACTAGAGCTAGCTGTCATCAAAGTATCTTTATAGATATGTGATAGAGTAAGCTTTGAAAGTCATATATGTCAAAGCGGAAAAAATGCCTATTTAGTCTTATAACTTTTTAGGTTTTCGAGATGTAGTCCTAAAACTATCGTACTTCGAACCGTCGTCCTAAACGTCTACGCCGTTACCGGGTTTTAGTCCTAAAACGCAAGGTGGCAGACGGAAACGTGACGTGGAGGGCTGACGGCGTTATTTTTTTTTAAACGCGGACACCTCAGCAAAACGGCGTCGTTTTGTTGCTGATTCACAGATACGAAGACGACGTCGTATTTGTTCTTATATCAGCACCCCAGAAGTATGGCATTTCTCAAACTGAGGCTAGTATCTCGGAAGAAGAGGCGTAAAGCGGAGGCGAGAAACTGAGGCGAGGCGGACGACGACAGCGGGCCGGTCTCCAGAACCACCTGGAGGAGGACGTCTGAAACTGGTACGCCGGTAAAGGCGTTGACATTTCCCTATTCTCCAGCACCAGCAGTAAGGTATTTGGATGGGTAGCTTCGGGTCGTCCTCCGCGACGAGTAATCAAGTAAGTAGATCCGCCACTCTTTGTTTCTGCAAAATGTGAGCAGTGGTGAGGATGGCATGGACCGAGCATAACGCTGGGAGAAGGTTTCTTGGTTGCCCTCAATTTGGGACCGATGTCTTTTGTGGCTTCCGGGAGTGGGTAGATGAACCAATTCCGGAACATGTAATGAAGATGTTGCTGGAATCAAAGAAAGGGAAGCGATGGGCTAGTGGGTCGGTTGAGGGAGAATCTGTGAAGCCGAATGATGGAGTAGGTGTGATGGCACAAATTGTTGTGATGGAGCAGGAGATGAAGAGACTGAAGCAGATGGTGGACGGTTCACAGAGGAGTGTAGAAATGTATGTCGATGAACGATTGAGGCCTCTGCAGATGGAGAACAAGAGAATTCGCATGAAGAACAATGTTCTAATTATTCTATGTTGCATCTCTCTGGTGATTCTTCTTTTGAAGTAGGTTGTTGTAGGCTGTATTAGTAAGCGGACGTATCAGTAAGTTCCATATGTATCAGTAAGTTCCATATGTATTAGTAAGTTATTTTGAAGAACAATGTATGTGTAAGTGGATGTATTAGTAGCTCCATATGTATTAGTAGGTTATTTTGAAGAACAATGTTCGTCTGAAGTAAGTGGATGTATTAGTAAGTTCTAGTCCCATATGTATGTGTAAGTGACAAGGTAACAATTCTAGTCCTACATGTATTTGTAGGTTACAAGTTGTAGTCCTGTAACTATTTGTAAGTGACAAGTATCCGTCATATAACTATTTGTAAGTTACAAGTATCCGTCCTATAACTATTTGTACGTAACAAGTACCCGTCCTATAACTATTTGTAAATATCAAGTACTAGTCCTATAACTTTTGGTATGAAACCAAGTATCCGTCCTCTAACTTTGCGGCACCCACTTCATGTTTAAACCTGCAAATGTTGCATAGCAGAAGCAGAAGAACTCAGAAATCACCAACATGTTCAGAGATACCAATCCTTGATAGATAACCAACATGTCTAGAGATACCAATCCTAGTATCTCTTACTTACAAAATGATAATCAGTATTTACACTTGTACTAAGCATTCATCACTTGTACTAAGCATTCTCAATCACACTTGGTGAATTTTCTCCTATTCTGATCTCTGATGTAATGCTTAAGAGTTTCAGCCTTTCTCTTAGCAGCTCTTGCAGACGCTTCCTTTGCTGCCTCCTTGTCAAAGTCCTTGGTGGTTCCTTTCTTCTTTCTGCTTGTCGTGCCTTCCTCCAGTAGCTTGGTTAGAGTTGTGGTTTTCACTGCAGGATTTGCTGATCTTCCAACTATCAGCTCACCACTTGCCTGAGGCTGCTACCCAACCAAAGATTTGGATGTTACTAGTGTTGTGTTGACAAATAACCAACATGTTTAGAAATACTTACATTGAATGTTGTTGTGGTCTGCCTTCTCGCGTAGCTTTTCTTGGTGGGGTTTTTTTCTTGGTAGGGGTTTTTTTCTTGGTAGGGGCTGTTTTCTTGGTAGGGGTTGTCTGAACCTTTTCCTTGTTCGCCTTGCGCTTTTCTTTCTCCTTCCCCCGTCTAGCAATTTTTGCTAATGTTTTCTGGACACAAATCACGACAGCAACGCACATTGGTCGTTAAATTGAGTTAGAGGACTAACCTGAAATTGGTCGTTAAATTGAGTTAGAGGACTAACCTGTGGACAGCCACCCCTGTTGTGACCCTTTTCCTTGCAAAGTGAGCAGGTTATTGTGCCTCCTTTCCTTGACATTTGGCTGCCTTTAACCATTTCCAAAGGATCCAGTTTTCTCTTAATTGTTAGCCTCCCTTTGGACTTTACAAATTTAGGTGGTTCCACACATTCACCACTTGTGCCCTTCACCCAAAATTTGCTACTAGGAATAGGTTCCATCATGAACGAGTAGCTGTCCATAACCTTGGACCGACTGTAGCAATCAGCTAAGTACTTATCAGGTTCCTCATCCATATATCTTGCTGCAGCACAAACATGTCTACAAGGTATGCCACTAAGCTGCCAAGCCCCACAGTCACATGCCCTGATTTCCACATTAACAGTATAAATCAAATCACCGTCTCTCACCTCATACCCCCTGTCCCCATTCCAAACACATGTGCATGAAAGGCTTTCTTTCTTACACTTCTCTAATTTCTTGAAAATGTTTGGGCCAAACTCGTAGCTCCATTTAAGACATGCATCCCTCTGCGTATGCAGCCTCACCATTACTTGACCTCTCATTGTTTCTAACATTGATAATATTGACTTGCATCTAGCGTCTAATATCCATCCTTTGAAGGCCTCACTGAGATTATTATGCACCACATCACACTTAGTGAAATCACTAAAGAATGCCTTGCACCACTTAGAAGGATCTTTCTCAACTAACCATGCGTGGCCGTTAGGTGTCCTTTCACTGAGCTTGCTCATGTGATGCTTGAAGTCCTTTTCAGTAGTGGATCTGGCAGCATCCCAGAAAATCTTCTCTGTCATTGGCTCTCGATGTTTGGCCGCGAAGTTTGAGTACAAATGCCTTGCGCATGTTCTGTGCTTAACGAACGGCAAAAGGGACTGAATGGCATTGAGTAAACCCTGCAGAAAAAAATAATAACCAATATTAACTTTAAAACATATCCAAATCAGTGATAAGTAAACCCCGAGAAAAAATAATAACCAACATTACCTTTTGCTTATCACTAATGATCGCCCAACCAAGGCCTTGACCCATACCCAAATCAGTGATAAGTTTCTCAAAGAACCATGTCCAAGACTCAGTGTTCTCCACCTTCACCACTGCCCAAGCGATCGGGTACATCTGGTCATTACCATCTCGACCAACAGCAGCTAACAACACCCCCTTGCACACACCTTTCAGCCAACAACCATCAACTCCAAATATTTGCCTACATCCAGCTAGGAAACCCTTTTTCAGTGCATCAAAGCAAACATAAAAGGAGCTGAAGACGTGCTTATTTGAACTTGTAGGAGACTGATCCAGTTTGAAAAAACAACTGGTCCCAGGATTCCTCAACTTAATTTCCTCAACATATGCAGGGAGTAACCCATACTCCTCCATGTAGGATCCCACCATCTTCAGAAATACCTTCGTTTTGGTGTTTCTCGCCACATCTTTACTAATTTCAGCCCCCAATCTTTCCCTCACAAGGTTTCTAAAGGCAGGTAATTTAATGGTTGGCATGGCTTTGATCTCTGCCATGAATCTGTTTGCCAGCCACGTTGAATCAATCCTTCTATTTTTGAAGGATATTCCACATGTGTGTGGCTGAACCAATTTCTTCACATGGAAGTGCCCCGTTCTGTTATCAAAGCCAAGAGATATCCTCCACAGACACTTTTTCCCTCGGCAGACAGCCCTGACCCATTCTTTGGTCATTTTGGTAGTCTTGATAGGCCTCATTTCAGATATCGAATAATCAGATAACGCCTTTTTAAACTCATCAGGGCTACTAAAAATCTGAGAAACAACAAACTCAGGGTTGGTGCTTTTCGGATCATACCTGGGGTACCCATATTTATCAGCCTCCATTCTCTGCTCCCTCAACCCCTCTTCACATTGGGTTTTCTGCCCTGCACATAGTATCTCAATCCTGACTTTTTTATCTGCCCATTTCGTCATAAACTCCCTCACTTTACTTCTGATTTCGTTGAGCTCCTCATCATCATCACTCAAATAATTACTATCAATCACCTCATCCTCCTCACCGTGGTCATCACTCTTCCAATGACCATGCAGCCTCTCCAATATGGCAGTCTCCTCATCTCCACCTTCACCCTCACCTTCACTCTCCTCATCTCCACTTTCACCCTCACCTTCACTCTCCTCATCTCCACCTTCACCCTCACCTTCACTCTCCTCATCTTCACCTTCCTCCTCACCTTCCTCCTCACCTTCACTCTCCTCATCTCCACCTTCACCCTCACCTTCACTCTCCTCATCTTCACATTCCTCCTCATTTTCTTCTTCTTCTTAGTAAACTACATGTAACCTGTCCCCACCACTACCTTCATCACTCTCTCTTTGCCCTACAACCTGCTTCTCATGTTCCACTAAAATATATACCGAACCACCTTTAACAACAATATCTGCTATAGCTCTAACACAGTCATCCGAATTAATAATCTCTTTAATAGCCCCGGTTCCACACTCATTCGGATCAGCGTAGAACATCCTTGTAAATGTCCCCTCTATATTCACCCTCACAAGGTCTACCATATCAAAGTACGAGAGGCAATCGGTGTCAAGTTCTAGACTTTTTTGGCTTCCCCCTATGTACTTAGCCAGACCTCCTCCCCAATCTATTTTGCCACCGTAAAAAAATACAATGTTCCCAATTGAATCACCCATCCTGCAAGTATTTTTAACTAACAAGTCAGTACCAATCAACAATAACATTAAACTCAGAGATATATTAGTCCTATAACAAACAGTAGTCCTATAACCTTTCAAATTTAACAAGCAGTAGTCCTGATACTTTTCAAATTTAACAAACAGTAGTCCTGATACTTCTCAAATGATTAACAAACAGTAGTCCTATAACCTTTCAAATGATTAAACACAATAACAATAAATAACCACCCTGTTTAGTAGACAACCATTCCCATTAACTACCTAGACACGTACTTAACTAACAAGTCAGTACCAATCAACAATAACATTAAACTCAAAGATATAATAGTCCTATAACTTTCTGTAATGACCATATACTAGTCCTATAACCTTTCATATTGCACAAGTAGTAGTCCTGATACTTCTCAAATGATTAAACAACAAAATGTTGGTGCACACAGTAACAATAAATAACCACCATCTTCAGTAGTAACAATAATTTTATTGTCCCACTACCACAAAACTACAAGTTTATTGTACATTACGAAAGAGGGAAAGAGATTTGCTGAAATGGAAACGAAAAACCCTAACTGAAAACAGTTACCTTCCACACGCCTGTCGCTCAACGACAAAGACTGTCGACCCTACTTCAACGAACCGGTGCTCGCTTCAAGGTGGTCCTTCGCGACGGTCGACCCCAGCCCTGGCCCCTCCACGCTAGTTTGTCGTCTTGGTGGACCGCCGTCGAGAGTGGGTTTGAGAGAGTGATAAGTTTCGAAGCAAAGTGACGTCGTGTGGGGTGCTGATATAAGAACGAATACGACGTCGTCTTCGTATCTGTGAATCAGCAACAAAACGACGCCGTTTTGCTGAGGTGTCCGCGTTTAAAAAAAATAACGGCGTCAGCCCTCCACGTCACGTTTCCGTCCGCCACCTTGTGTTTTAGGACTAAAACCCGGTAACGGCGTAGACGTTTAGGACGACGGTTCGAAGTACGATAGTTTTAGGACTACATCTCGAAAACCTAAAAAGTTATAGGACTAAATAGGCATTTTCCCATGTCAAAGCTGTAGGATATTGAGTTTGTGGATAATGTTAGAGCTTTGATGATCTTCGTACTTTGTTCTAGGGCTTACATGATGATTTTTTTACTTTATTCCATCTTATATTTATAAAATTCTTTAGGAGTTTAGGAGTAGGAATCATTTGATCAAATTATGGTCAAGGTGACTCAATTCCTCCAAGTACTAACAGACAAGGTAACCAGTCAAAGAAACGGTGAATTGTGGACGACCATGAATGAAGAGTTAAGAATATTGAAGTGATATTGTGTCTTGAGTTGTCAGGTAAATGTTGACATGTCTCCTCTGTACTATTTCAAAGGTAAAAGGAAGGACAGGTTTACCCACTCATTACAATTCTATAGACATTTATTCCCTCTTGATCCAGTTTCAGATTGGAATTGCATATTTAACGATGACAACAGAAATTCCAGTTTTTAATTGTTGACATTTTTTTCTAAACACCATTGTCAATAACTCAGTTGTTATCTTAGTTATTTATGCAAAATCGTCATTTTTAAGTTATATTTGAGAGAGAAAGCTTAGCTGTCTATGCATTATTTCTATTTAATTATGTTAACTTTCTTTTCAAGATATCTGTTTGGAGCACTACATGAATTAATGATCATAAAGGACTTGAACTTTTTCGATCAGTGAGGTAATGCTTACATTACACTTTAGTATTTGCAATTCTTAAGAATTTGGAAATAAGCTCTGTATGTGGAAATGTCTTGACATTGCATAAACTTGCATAAACTTGCATGTGGAAATAATAGTTATGGACAATTAGCATTTGAAGTGGTTACTAAAACAAAGGGCTACATGTTAGCAACACACTTTCACTTCTCTTAATAAAGTCCATGTTAGCATTTGAAGCTTTATTCTTAATTGCAGCTTTGCATCATGGATTTCTCCTGTGATCTTGGGTTTATGGTGTTGCAGATTAGTTCCATAGGGATTTTGGCTCCTTTTTGTTTTTGCAAAGGTTGTTTTCCTTCTTTCTTTTTTACTTAATGTTTGAATCCGTTATTTGTTGTATTGGGCCATAAGCCCATAAGCATTTTGCTTTGGGCCCCCAAAAATTGGGGGCCCCAAATTTATATTTTTAGATACAGATACCCTAACCCAACCCAGTAGGCAATAACCCACACCCACACCCACACCCACACCCACAAACCCAATCCCCCCCTTCATTCACTTCTCTCTTTGTTCTCTCTCGGCGGCGCGGCGACTCCAACAGCAACAGAGGACGCTCGACAGCCACGCCCACGAGGACGCCTCACGCTCAGCCACGCCTCACGCTCTCAACCTCCTCTCAGCAACAGAGCAAGCAACAGAGCAACAGGACGCTCACTACAGCCACAAATCTTCTCAGCGACAGCGAGTCCAGGGCAGGAGCTGTCCAGAATTCATCCAATCATCCTCTCACTTGGCCACTTCTGACTCATCCGCTTTAATTAGTTTGGTAATTTCATTTAATCAGTTTGGTAATCAATAAGTAGAACTCAATATAGTTCTGATGCTCTCCTTATTTACACTTTTAAGAAGCATGTTAGACTCTTAAATAAAGTCTTGTATTTAATGCATAAACTATTTCTCTTAGCTGCCTCCTTGCACGTGGAATCATGTTTGATTGCTATCATGTTCTTTTCATTTTCCTCAATGCGAGAGTTGGATCTTAGGGGAATATGAATGTTCAGTCTTGTTAAGCTTGCTGATTTTGGTGTTGCAACTAAACTAACAGAAGCTGATAGGATTGGTAGTTGCATTGGTTGGAAATATTGTATAGGACTGATGATGATGATGATGATGAATTGATGATGATGAAAATTGACTGATGCAGGGTGCTCTATGGCTGCACTTAGGAAGTATCCTTCTGGGGCTAAAAAAAGAAAAGAGATTAAGAGGAGGGAGGCATTAAAGAAAGTTCAAGCAAGAACTATTCGACCTATAAAAATTTTATAAGTCAATTAATGAACAAGCAAATGCACAAGTTTCTACAGATGAGAATGAGAATGCGAATGCAAATGCAAGTCAAGATTTGAATGAGGAACCAATCGTTCATGAATCATTAATGATAGTGGTGGAGGAAGAACCGGATGTGCCGGTAAATAAGGAAGACATGGTTGTTGTTGAAGAGGATCAACAAGATGCTGAATTTACTTTTCTAGGCGACATTGATGATCCCGAAATTGGGTTGAGATTAAACAAAATGCTAGAGACTTTTTGGTCGAAAGGGGTCCTAAAAGAGAGAATGATTTCGCATATCCTGCTGATAACGTGGGAGACGTTTTAGTTCCTCACAATATTTTCGTATATTTCCTAATGGTGAAAAGCGGAATAGGAGGTGGCTAGTGTACTCGGTTTCCTTAGACAAGGTATTTTGCTTTTGTTGTAAATTGTTCAAGAAAAGTCACATGAGTATTTTGGGTAAACTTGCAAATGAAGGATTCAATGATTGGAGGAATATCGGTCAAAGACTTGCTAGTCATGAAAAAAATGGTGTTCACATCAAGTGCTTTACTAGTTGGATTGAATTGGAAACAAGATTGAAAAAGAAGGCCACAATTGATCAAGAGTTGGAAGAGCAAATAAAGAAGGAGAAAGAACATTGGCGGCAAGTGCTCGAGGATCCTTGCGGTTGTGAAAAGACTTGCGAGAAAATAATTTGGTTTTTCGTGGGGATAATGAAAAATTGTATGAGGAGAGAAATGGAATTTTCTTACGGATGATTGAGATGATTGCTGAATTTGATCCGGTGATGCAAGAACATGTTCGACGTGTGTCAAAGAAAGAAACTCACTACCATTACTTGAGTCACAAGATCCAAAATGAAATGATTCAACTACTGGCAAATGAGGTGAAGGCGTCTATCATTGCAACCATCAAAGAAGCAGTGTACTATTCGGTTATACTTGATTGCACTCCAGATGCGAGTCATGAGGAACAAATGTCTCTTATCATCCGATGTGTTGATGTTAAATCAAATCCAATTGTGGTAAGAGAATTTTTTTTAGAGTTTCTAAAGGTGGAGGACACATCGGGGCTTGGATTGTTTAATGAGTGAAGAATGCATTGCACAATCATAAACTTAACATTGGTGATATACGAGGACAAGGATATGACAATGGTTCTAATATGAGGGGCAAACACAAAGGTGTGCAGAAAAGGCTTCTTGAGGTAAATCCTAGAGCATTATATACCCCTTATGGTTGTCATAGTTTGAACCTTGCTATTTCTGATATGGCTAATTGTGATGACAAAGTTGATTATTTTTTTGGAGTGATGCAACGAATATACTCATTCTTCTCATCTTCTACAAAGCGATGGCAAGTTTTCAAGGACCATGTGCAGGGTCTTACACTTAAGCCATTATCTGAAACACGATGGGAAAGTCGTGTTGAAAGTGTGAGAGCATTTAGATTCCAAGCTCCCAAAATAAGAGATGCATTAGCTTAGTTGGGAAAAAGTGGTGATGATTCTAAATCAAGGTCTGATGCTCAATGCCTTGCGAAATATGAGATGGAGAATTTTGAGTTCTTATTTGGCATGGTTATTTGGTATGAATTATTGAATGCTATCAATTTTGTGAGTAAGCTTTTATAAACAGAGGACATGCATGTCGATGTTGCTGTTCAGGAATTGGTAAAGCTTATTGCTTTTGTGCAGAATTATAGAGAAAATGGATTTGATAAGGCCTTGATCAATGCTAAAGAAATTGCAATGGAGATGGGAATTGTCGCTGAATTTCGTGAAAAGAGACGCGTTAAGAAGAAAAAACATTTTGACCAGAGCGAAAGTGACAATGAAGAGGAGACGCAATCTGCTATTGAGTCATTTAAGGTTGTTACTTCTATTATATTATTGATCAAGCCCTTTCTTCACTTCAAAGTAGATTTGAACAGTTTAAGAAATATGAAGAAGATTTTGGGCTTTTATTCAAGTTTGAGAAGTTGAAGTCCGTAGATGATGAAACATTGATGAACTTTTGTACGAATCTTGAAAAGTTGTTCAAGGATGGTGATGGATATGATATTATTGGGGTGAACTATTTGAGGAGTTGAGTTATTTGAAATGGTTTATACCAGCAGAAGCACGAAAAGCAATTGATGTGTTGAGCTATTTGAAGCAAATGGATGGTTGCTACCCAAATGCATGGATTGCTTACAAACTTATGCTAACCATACCTATTACTGTTGCATCTGCTGAGAGAAGCTTCTCGAAGTTAAAGTTGATCAAATCCTATCTTCGATCGACTATGTCACAAGAAAGACTAAATGGTCTGGCTATGTTATCGATTGAGAAGGAGTTGGCGGAAAAGCTTGAGTTCTCATGCTTAATTGACACTTTTGCTTCCAAGAATGCAAGAAGGGCTGTTTTTCAGTAACATGTACTGGTATTTGTAATTTTTATATTTTTGTTTCAAATATTATAATATTTTATTATATTGGAAGCTTTATTGCTATGTTATGACATGAATGTTTTAAAGTAAAATATTATATACAGGGCCCCAAATTTTTTTTTGCTTCGAGCCCCGGAAATGTCAGGGCCGGCCCTGCGGACAACCCATTGGTATTGTGAAGCTTCCAACGTGCTGCCCATTGAAATAGTTAATGGTACCAACGGGCTATCCGTTGGAAGTGTTAACGGTACCAACGAGAAACCTGTTTGTAATATGCTAGGTTGAAAATTTATTTAAATTTTACGCTATAATAAAAATATTAGCCATGAAAATGTGTTTTTCATACAATTAAAACACTGATTGTACGCTTGTTTTAAAACTTTGATTCAAAATATAAAAATGATCAAACTTTAATGTAATTAAAGTTTTATTAAAATAAGAGTAAATTTCGCTGGTAGTCCCGTAAAAATAATTATTGTCCTGTTTTGGTTCTGTTTTAAAATATTGTCCTGTTTAGGTCCTATCCTATGATACTCTATCAAATTTTGGTCATTTCCGTTGAGTTAGGCAGTTAAGTTTGACAGATTTTTACAATTTACCTTTTTACCCTTCCAATTGTTAGGAAAAAATTTATTTGTCCTATATCTATTAGTGTCCAAAATTTTAACCCCTAAATTTCACTTCTACCTACCCTCTACCACCCTCCATTTCTCTATTTCCCGCCAGAGCCACAGTGAAGGTTCACCGCCGATCATCAATCTCCGCTGTCGGTACTCGGAAACCCTCTGCTGTCGGTTGGTAGAGCACCGTCCGGCTGTACACCGACCAGATTGGCTCCAATATCACTATAAGCGTTTGATTGGGCGAGGAGAAGAATGATCGGTTCTACTGCCACGACAAATCGCTCACCCGATTGTCGATTAAATCAGTGATTAAAAGCGTCGTGACAGCTAGATCAAAGCTACTGCCGATTAACCCAAATAGTGGGCTCTACCTTGTGCACACCTCCGACAACGTGTATGTTGAGGATTTCTGCGGCCAGGTATGCGGTCGAAGTACATCCCAAAGAAGGCAACGTCGAAGTCGACGAGATGATCAACGTGATTGGGCACGAGATCCCAGAGCTAGCGACGAACCCGCTAGTAAACGCGTGGTACACCCAGTCGGACCCGGTGGAGATAGCGGACCTGTGCGAGGGAACCTACGGGACTGGCAGCAAAGGGTCGTACACGGGGCAGCTATTGAACAACAAGGATGGTGCCACATATAAGTTTTGAGGCCTTTATAGGCATGAGTTAAACTTTTGGGTTCTAATTTTTTGGGACATAAAAGTTAAGGATTCAAGTAAATTTTTTCATAAGTGTAAAAATGTAATTTCAGTAAATTTTTTCATAAGTGTAAAAATGTAATTTCACTCAAATCTGTTTGAACTAACGGCTCAACTAGATGGAAAGGACCAAAACATGACATGATACCATAGGATAGGACCTAAACATGATAAATTTTTAAAATATGACCAAAACAGGACAACAATTATTTTTCGGGACTGCCAACAAAATTTACTCTTGAAAATATAAATTTTATAATGAAACGGTTATAAAAGCATAATATTGAAGAGAAATGTAATGAAAATAAAATAAAGGTAACTAATATTAAGATCATAATATTCACAACAACTTATTGTTTTAATTTTTATATCAAAGTTGCTTGGATAGAATAAAACTTTACCAAAGTAGACATCACATAAGCTGGTGTTAGTTACTTTTAACTAACTTGAGCTGGTGGGAGCTAACCACAACTATCTTTAGTTGTAGTGAGCTAATTTTGAGCTTCATTTAGCTAAGATGAGCTACGATGAGTTGATTTGAGCTAAGTATGGCTACTTCTAACTAAATTGCACCAGTTTGGCGAAACGGTGTAATTGCCAGTAATTGCATGATTTTCAAAGAGTTACGGTGCTAGCTGGTGCAACTGTCAGCAATCACACAATTTCCAAAAACTAGAACTTAGTTGCATAAGCTCAAACATCATCGCAAAAGTTCTTGGTGCACTAAGAAATTCCAACACATGAGTCTATCTTCTTATCTTCTTTTCTCATTTGTGATGTTTCCTTCATTTCTTGAGATTTTTTGATGTGAGTAGTGAGTAGTTGCACACTCTCTTGTGGGATTCTAGCATGTTAAGTTGCTAGAGGTCTCCAGATGTAGGGGTGAGAGTTTACAAGTAGTAGGGAGATTTGAGCTCAATCAGGGTGAAAGGGCGTAGGAGCGCTACTACGACTTCAAACCCTTATGTGTCCGGTAGTGATGCTTCAAAGAGACCGCTACTGGATAGTTCGTGGATCTCTACTAGGTGTCTTGGGGAGTGTTTAAGAAAACAATTTGAGAGATTGGGGGTGCTTATTAGACTGCGCCAAGGGCTTTATAGACTGGGACTCGACAATCGTAAGACTTCACTAGTGGCCGAGTAAGGAGATAGCCTCTGAAGCTGCAATGTTGAGAAAAGCAGACAGGCTGAGAGGTCACTGTCTGATATTTATCCTATCCCCCTACTTAGTATTTTCTAAATCCTCATCTGCCATAGTCTTCTTGTTCTGCTTGGTGAACACATGAGCCTTTTCTTTACGTATTTTCTTCAGTATTTTCTCCTTGCACCTTATTTATTTCAGATCTGCAATTGCCATTACTTCCACTATTTCAAAAAACTAAAAATAATTTCCTAGCAGACAGCGAGGGGAGCATCGGGCGAATTTGAAATCTGTGGATCAAACCCACTCACCCTCCCTAAAACCAACGTCCCTTCTCTTGGGGAATGTGAGCGGGTTACAAAATTAAATTTCAATTTTGAGCACCGATTTGCATATATAGTTGTATATATATATAATCAACACGCATCAAGTTTTTAGCGTTGTTGCCGGGTATCAGCTTCAAGATTGTCATTTTTTTGCTATCTCCTTTTATCCTTTATTTTCCAGTTCCATATCTACAGATCTGCTTATTTAGAAAAATCTAATAATTTTATATCCTGGAAGTCTCAAAAAATAAATTATCTGCGCTAAGTGACTGGATCTACTTAGATCTAACAATTATGATGTAGATCCACTCTAGTATTCTATTAATTTTCCTCATATTGGATATGCACATTCTCCGGTTTTCTTGCAAACACTCTATCCGGTCTATGAGCTAGAGATCGCTAGGAGAATTTGTGCACTTAAATCCAAAAATCGAGCAAACTCTCAGAAAGTTGTGCAAAAAAGTAGAAACGCTACGTATCAGATACCACTTAACGCAAAAGGATTAAATCTAAGACCATCCACAACCATGGATGATTTGCACCACCTCAGTCACGATGATGTACACCAAGAGGAGAATAGAGAAAGATTCCACAACAACAAAGAGCCTCACTTTCGTCAAAAATCACTCATTCCATGGCTTGGCCAATGAAGACCCCAACGCCCACTTGGGGCAGTTCATTCTCATATGCGACACGCTTACAACCCACAATCTCACCGAAGAATCGAAGAGGGTGAGGCTCTTTCCCTTTTCATTGAAGGACGTTGCCTTCAATATAAGAGTCTCGATCTGCAAAGATCCGTTGTTGGGAAGAGCTTAAAAAGAGATTTCTGAAGAAGTACTTTCCCTCTTAGCTAGCCTTTGAAACAAGGTGCGAAATATTGTACCGGTCACCGCCTCGTGTTCTAACGGTACAAGATAATACCGATGTATCGAAGGTATTTCAGATGTATTGGAAAAAGTTTACCGGATATATATATATATATATACATATTTATATATATACATATATATATATATACATATATATATATATATATATATATATATATATATATATATAACAGATCGTGTCTTGTGCCAAGATATTGTCCGCTTTGGGCCTCAGCCCGCACGGATTTGCTTCTACCTGAGTCCATAGGTAAAACACGTTTTGTGAGGTTAATGAGCAACTACCCTTATAAGGCATGCTATATATATATAATGCACACATAGTCGTGTAACTTTAATTACCAATAAAATCCTGTCTTCAAGTTTTTTCTTCATCCATGCTCCTATTAGACATTTTTGCCCTCAATTTTTAGAATATTGCCCTTTTAAACAATCTGTAAAATATAAAAATCATCCTAACGTTTAACTAAACTTTCAATTTTACCCTCAATTTTTATAAACCCTAAAATGCTACCCTAACTTTTACAAATACTTACAATTCTACCATAAACATTTTATCTCCACTTTATCTCACCACCCTCCTATCCACCACCATAAGAACTTCGCCGGACCGCTGAAAACATTCGCCAGAATGCCCATAAACACCCTCTAAGCGACAAAACGCAAGCCTAGGCGGCAGATTTGCAGCCTAGGGCCGTTAATCGGTGGCATATGGCGGCGAATCGCCGGCCCAGGGCAGCAATCGCCTGCTGAAGGGCGTGAATCGCGAGCCGTAGGCTGCGAAACGCAAGCTAGTGGTGCTCCGGCGACAACCTATCGCTTGTCGGCAGCGGTTCGTGGCATTCCGACGGTGGTGGGTTGGATGGTGGTTGAGATAGGTGGAGTTGAAAAGTTTAAGGTAGATAGGAGGGTTTGGTTGTAGAATTTTAAAATTTGAGGGTGTAAATGGTATAATTAGAAAGAATCTGTTTATACTCGTTATTGTACTATTAATGTGAAAGGGTAAAATAATCAAATAATCGTAAAAAAACTATCGATGAAGAAAAAACTTGAAAACATGACCAAAAAGTTAAAACAGGACCTTAGTGGTACAATAATTAAAGTTATAGGTCTATGGTTGCAATTTACCCTATATATAAAATTCAATTTTGGTCCAGCAATCAAGTGTATGATATGTTCATGCATCCAATTACAAGAATGCATTGAGCTTTTCAAATTGTATAAAAGATACATGTACTACATGATCCTAATTTGTAAAATAATTCCTACAGAACAAAGAACCTAAAGCTTTCAGCTTGCCTAATTTTTATGTAGATTAATTTCATGTCACGCTTGCAGGTTCATCAGGTATTGGGACATGGTTTCCAAATACCTAAGATATCAGATAAATCTCAAACATTTTAAGTTCAAATTCTTGTACAAGTATGGAGAATCATACATACAATCGTTTTCAATCTATTATAAATTCTCCACTATCGGTCTCCTTCTTGCTCAATTAACAAATAGCTCAACTTAAAGTCCAACGAAAACCATGGCAGAGATCGAGAGCGACAACCCAAAACAAAAAATTAAAATTTAAAGCCAACAGATTGCCTAGGATTTTGCTGCTCCTCTGATTCGTGAGAAGACCTGAGGTTGGAGTTGGCACCTGGAGCTAGGATGGCACTAGCGGTGGCAAGAGACAGTGGGGCTAGCAATGGCGGATGGTGAGAAGACGAAGACAGAGCTCGGAGTCTGAAATAACGAAGACGAATGCGAGAAAACAAAAATGAATCGTGATTCAGTTTTAGAGTATAGAGCGTTTACTTTACCCTTTTCGCTTTTCCCCCCTTAATCCAGCTTAACCCCTCAAAAGTTTTTAAATGTGATCACTTTACACCCTGTATTGCTATTTCTTTAATATCGCTGGTAACCGGTACAGTCGGTATGGCCGAGACAACCAAGATAGTCCAATACGGTGGCCGAGACAACCAAGATAGTCCAATACGGTGGCTGAGACAAGATCCGCGCTAACAGTACCGTTCTATGGCCGGTACCGGTACGAGAATGGTATACCGGCCGAGACGGTATGAGATTTTCATCATTGCTTTGAGATGAAGAACGCGATACTCAACTCTCAAGAGGAGCCCGAAGAGACACTCGCTCAAGCTTGGGCACTCTTTAAGAAGATGAACAAGAAGTGCCCCGAGCCACAGAACACCCGTGAGCACTAGGTATGTACCTTCTACAACTAGTTTTCCGTCACGTGTCAACAATACATGAATGCCACATCTGGTAGCTGGTTCATGGATAAGGTGCTGGAAGAAGCATAGAAGTTATAATATCTGCTCAAGTGTAGTGACGAGTATCGTGGGAGAGATACATCCCGGACAAAGGCTAAGGGAGAATTGTACAAAGTCGACAAAGAGCATCGCTGCAAGTGCAGATGTCCACTCTCACCAGCATTATGGGAAAAATTCTCAAGAACCAAGAGAGACCCGGAGTGAAGTAAGCCTTAGTCATCGACAAGCTCGACGCTATAGAGGAAGCCGACTTTGTCAACTTCATAAACAACAACTACCCCGAGAGATAAGGACGAGGCTAGAATAATGCCTTTCAGAGACCTAAGCACGAAGGATTCAACAGTGAAAACCTAAAAGGATGACTTCAACTAGTATCAACTAACCTGCGCTAGGAGGCGAAACTTCTCAATCCCAAGGCAGAAGGACTTCCTTGGACGAAACACTTGCAACCTTCATGAAGCACCAAACCAACTTCAATAAGAAGTAGGAAAGTCTTCTGACCAACCTTGGTGCACAACTACGCAAGATTGAGTTGCAAGTGAGGCAGCTAGCGACCAACGTTGAGGCATTACAGAAGGAGAAAGGGATCCCAAGTGACAAGGAAGATCCATGAGAAAGCTGCAAGGTCATCACCCTGAGGAATGGAAAGGAAGTTACAAACCCTGAGGAAGAGGACATCCACTCGAAGTATCCAACACTCAAGGTCATCAAAACTATAGAAGACGTTAGGTGTATTTGTTACTCTCTACCTAAGAAGCTATTAGACTGAGGAAGTTTTACATTCATAGTTTGGATTGGACATACGTGTATAGAAGGTGAACTTTTGACCTCGGGTCCCGCATCAATCTTATGCTACTCTCCATCAGCAAGAGGCTCGGGCTCGATAACCTTCAGTCCACACGCGTATGAATTCAGCTAACTGATTCGACATGTATAAAATCAGACGGTGTGCTGGATGACATTGTCGTCAGAATCGACAATTTATACTTCCCGGCTGACTTCATGATCATGGATATGAATGATGACCGAATGGAATCTATCATTCTAGGGAGACCACTCTTAGCCACCGCTAGGGCAAAGGTCGACCTCGATAATGATCAGATCAACTTCCGGGCGGTAATCGGGAAGTTGCCTTCTATTCACTCGGAGGAAAGGGAGTTCAAGAACAACGAGGAAGCTGTTTGATTATCACCGAATTGGAAGAATGAGAATCCATTGGGATCGCAATGAAGTTCATTATGAGTAACTCAACTCAAGCGTGGCCCATCACAAAATAGTAGTAGAAGAATCAACAAAGGCCCAAGAAGAAGAAACTAGTCGTGAACACTCCGAACAAGCATATATGGGTTGTGAAGAAGAAGCCAACTGTGGAGCAAGAAGGCAGTACGGGAAAGGCTGCCACCATCTTTGATCCGCCATTAATCAATCACACAGGAGTTGGGCTAAAGGCGTTAAACGTAACACTTCCTGGGAGGCAACCCAGTGGTTTTGAGTTATCTTAAGTAGCCTACTCTAGTTGTGTGTTTTCATCAAATAAGATAGGTAATAAGTGGTCGTATTTACAGGAAGAGGTACAACTCGGATTAAAAGGTAGCTGAAAAGTTATCCAAAGTAACAATTATGGAACCAAATAAACTCATGAGGAACAAATAATCAAAAAACACAATCTTGTCAGTGACCTATTTGTAACAAAGTAAAACTTAAAACCTGTTAAACCTGAAAAGCGAAAACAAAAGGGAGTTAGTGACTTAGTTGACAAAAATATAAAGAAGCAAGGATCAAGGGGGAGTTCTACCGGGTTTTCATGGAAGGAGAAGAGGCCACGTCGCCCTCTCGTTCGCGAGTTTCGGCGAGCGCAGGTCCGGCGGCCAGGGGGTTGGTTTCACGGAAAACGATGGCGGGATGTGGTGGTCCAGGCCGGAAGGGCTCGCCGAAGATCGGAGAAGCGAGCGGAGAAGCGTGCGGCGGCCTCGGTGCGGCTGGAGGGGGCGTCAGGCAAACTTGCGAGTGTTGCCAGAGTCTTCGAGCTGGGCCGTTTTGTTGGCTTCTCGCGGCGGAAACGGGGCAGGCGAGCTCACCTGAGGAATAGGAGGCAGCTTGCTGTGCTGGGGCGGCTTGGGCACGGCCTCGTTGGTGGGTTTGTGCGAATCGGACCTTAGCTCGCTAGGCGCGCGCGTTGGTGGCTGCTGGGCCCTTCTCCGGTGGCGTTTGGCGGCACGACAGCTGCGGATGGGTTTAGGGCGGCTCGGTGGTGACAATGGGCGTAGGCTCTGCACGGTGGAATTCACCGGGACAGGTCTTGGCCTCTCGTGTGGTGCTTGTCGCGGTTTGGCGGGCTCTCAACAGTGAACGGTGGTGCCAGACGGAGGAGATGGCTGCGGTTGGGTCTGGCGGTGCTTCCAGTTCAGGCGGTTGCGCATAGGCCCATGGCAACGGCGACGTGGTCAGGGACGGTGCACCGGAGGCAGGGGACGTGGCTCAGTGTGGGTTGTAAAAGAGACGGGTTGATGACCCGGATCCGTGGGACTTGTTAGCGACCTCCCAGCTGCAACTCGCGGTTGTCGCCTCGGCTGGAGCTGTAGGATGGCTCTATGATGCTGTGGCGATCGATCGAACCAGCTGAAGCTGAGAGGAGAGACCGGAAGACGTGGAGATGGAGGGCGGTGTCGAAAGAGACTCGGTAGAGGATGTTGGCGGGAGGAGATGCGACGGAGGTGAAGAACGGCGGAGGAGTATTTTTTATGATTGTTTTTTTTTTCTGTTAGTTGGTCCCCCTAGGGTTTAATTGAGGGTTAGTTATAGAGAATGAGTTAGAGTTAGAATTAGAGTTAGAGTTAGAGTTAGGATTAAATTGAAACTCCTAATTATGTAGATTAAATTAGATTATTATTATTATCATATTCAGATTATTTCAAAATTATTATATTATTTTCAAATTATTCTATTAATTTCGGATTATTATATTATTACGATAATTATATTTACTTTCTTCATTTTCTCACTTCCTTTTTTCTTTTGATTGAGTCAGAATTAAAATTAAATTAATTGAATAGGTCCCTAAAAATTAAATTAATCAATTAGGAGAAAAAATGATTGTTAACAGTTTGCCCCCCATCAGCTTACTTTTACTTAAGGAAAGGTAAGCTGATGTTCGAGTGTTAGTGGGCTATCTATTCACCTCAATCGGGGCCTATTATCGCCCAGGCAGTCTAATCGCCTAAATCGGGGCCTATAATTACCCAGGCTATCTATTCGCCTCAATCGGGGCCTATAATCGCCCAGGCAGTCTAATCGCCTAATGTGGGGTCTAAATACCTAGGCAGTCTAATCGCCTAAATCAGGGCCTATAATTGCCCAGGCAGTCTAATCGCCTAATGTGGGGGTCTAAATACCCAGGCAGTCTAATCGCCTAATGTGAGGGTCTAAATACCCAGGCCGTCTAATCGCCTAATGTGGGGGTCTAAATACCCAGGCAGTCTAATCAACTAATGTGGGGGTCTAAATACCTAGGCAGTCTAATCGCCTAATGTGGGGTCTAAATACCCAGACAGTCTAATCGCCTAATGTGGGGTCTAAATACCCAGGCAGTCTAATCGCCTAATGTGGGGTCTAAATACCCAGGCAGTCTAATCGCCTAATGTGGGGTCTAAATACCCAGACAGTCTAATCGCCTAAATCAGGGCCTATAATTGCCCAGGCAGTCTAATCGCCTAATATAAGGTCTAAATACCCAAACAGTCTAATTGCCTTACGCGGGACTTATGTGTCCAGATTGTCAAAGTACGGAGGCATAAGTGCCAAGTTCAACGAGATGTAGGGGTCGAAGTGCCAAGATTGTCGAAATACGGGGGCCAAAGTGCCAAGGTTGAAAGGAAGGGCCTAAATGCCAGAGTTTTTCTAAAACAGGGCCAAAGAGCCAAGATCATCCAAAGGTGGGGCCTAAATGCTAAAGTTGTTTGAAATGGGGCCAGATTGCCATTGTTATTGAAAAGAAGGGCCAAAGTGCCAAGGTTGGGAAAATACGGGGGCCAAAGTGCCAAGGTTATCTATCCACCTAAAGGAACGATCGGGTTCATCCTATCGGGAGAGGAACGGTCAGGGTCGTCTTATTGGGAGGCGGTCATCTTTGCCTAATTGCTTAATGGTGACCTATCTAGCAGGGCTTGAGATGGGTGCCTATCTAGTAGGGCTTAACTAAAGGTTGCCTATCTGGTAGGGCTTGACGAAGGGTCGCCTATCTGGTAGGGCTTGAGATGGGTGCCTATCCAGTAGGGCTTGTGCTCGGCAGGGTGTCATGATGCATGATATGCCTCCTAAGACTATAGTCAGATGCAATGAGTTATTAGGTTGACTCTAAGACTCTTTTCTTTATTTCAAAAGTCATGGGCACAAACTGAAAGGCCTTTGCATATGTTCAACTTCGGAGGGAGAGATGCCCCCATGTATGTGTCTGATGGCGTTTTGGTAGTTATGCGAGGTGAGTGCACTTCTTTGATTACATGATGACTTGAGAAGATTCATGCCCCCTGCTTCTCTCGGCTTATGAATATGTCGACTCGGAGTCAATATGGCTTACTTGCTCTGCCTCTGGAAGGCTTGAGGTGAAATCAAACAGTTTTGAAGAAAGGCTTCTCATCAATGGTCCGGACACGCTTTTCGAGGGAGCTCTGTTTCGATGGACTTCATGGTGATGAAAATGATGAATGTGATACTGAGAGATTTGATTTGAGTGAAGTGGTCTCATTTGTGCTTGAGATAAAGAGAACTTTTAAGCATCTCTACACTAAAAGATTTCCAAAACCTAAAGCATAGTTGCTAATGAACCATGGAAGAAATGTGATTTGACCAAACGCAGCTAAAAAACAATCAAGTGACCAATGCCTCTCTTGACATGAACGATCCACATAAAAAATGAGTCGATAGTATGGACTTTCAGTAAGGTTGTAATGTGGCCTCGGTTAAGGTTCGAAGAAAGAAATGATATATAGGCTCAAATACCCAAATGATGCCCCCAGGATATGCTTCTCACGAAATGCAAAGCCTGTCAACCTCCGATGGGTCCGATTTTCTTGATGAATGTTTGATACTTCTTGAAAATATGTTTACTTCTCGAGTACTTTGTGATCTGCTTTTGAAGCGCAGAGAAGTTAAAGCACAACAATGACAACTTTCCCCATTTTTTTTTTCTTTACCTCCATTTTTGCCTAAACTGCCCTTACAGGTTTACGACCTAGCGAGGCTTCCTTTTCAGCTTCAAAGCTAGATTGAATTTCCACATCAAACTTTCTTTCTTTCTACTTTTTCATTTTCTTTTTTTCTTCTTTTTCTCAAAACAACTCGACAATACAAACTGAGACCGCCATATGATGGGCGAAGACGATTTGAGCTTTCATCGCTTGAATTTCCTCCGATGCGAGTTTCTCTGATTGGACTTCCTTGCACAATTCATTTCACCAACTGTTGCAGCGATGATCAGTGGTCTTCGAGACTCAAGACTCGCGAGATGCATACCCTTTTCCCAGGTTAGGATTGTGGGTTAAAGAAAGAACATGCTCAAGTGTTTGAGGCTCAAAGTGGTAATCAAAGGATAAAATGTCGTTCAGGTGTAAAGATGTTTTAGGCTACGAAAGACGGCCATCTATCTTTTTGACTAATTCCTGCGTGGATCATTTCAGATGATCGAAACACTCGTGACTTAAAAGTTCAGTTGTCATTCATTCACCAAATTTGAAATCTCACATTCTTGAATAGTGCAAAAGCATGATATCCACTAGCTTTGGATCATAGAAAAATCATAGTGTAGAAAATACATAGAAGCTCAAGTCATCCTAAACATTAAAAGAGTGTAGAGAAGTGTACATCAATGTAAGATCAAGAAATTTTTGCGAGAGAAGGGGGGTATGAGACAGAACTTCTTCAAGTTGATGTGGGACAATCAAGGGCCTTCTCAATCAGGTCATGGTACTCTTGTCAGGAACTTGATCATTTTTCTTCATCTTTGGTGATTTCGACATTTGGCATTGTAGGATATAAGTGCAATGAACACGAGATAAGTTCCACCAAAGAGTGAGAATGGGCATCTAGTTTCATCGTGTCTTCAATGTAGTGCGCCTTGACTTTGCTTCTTTCTCGATGGACTTTGAACTTTCAGACCGAACCCATGACCTTCGATTAATCCTCCTATGTTTAACAGCTTTTACATGCATGTGACACACCTATATGAATGCGTGTCAGATAATTATGTGCATGCATGAGACACAAATGCATGTATGCATGAACATGTTACATGACGTGTATGCATGGACGTACACAAATGCATGGATGCATGGATTATCTAGAGTGACAGAATGGTGGCTGACCATGGGTGAGGAGTAAGTCGGGTTATAGCAACGCTATGGTTAACATGGTGGTTGCCTCCTGTAAAGGTAGATGACACACTAAGGTTGACGAGATTAGGGTTGCCCTCAGTGCATGGTGCATGATGATACTATGCTCGGGATTTGAAGCTCTGATGCTCTTAGTTGACTCACTTTAGGTCTTGCAGCCTAGACATGTCGGTGGAAATTAGACTATAGCGCTTAATTTAAAGCCTATGTCTAAGTCTCTTAAGCTTTCAAGTACACTATCTTGATTTAGGTGCATGTGGGTGAGTGTCATGCAGTGAGCGTGACAATACACCGTGCGAGGCAAACATATAGCAAACACCGAGATATGCAATACACCGTGAATATTAGGTACCTAAAGTTCAGTTCTAAAGTCACTATGTACATGAGGGTGAGAATGGGTTGGTCAAAGGTTCTCCAACAACTAGGTGTGCATATACCTCCCTCCGGGTGCGAGGAGCACCCATTGGTCAAATGGTACTTTACGACCTTCAAGCGCTGTGGAGTTGGGACTAGTGCATAGTCATGTTGGGAGGACCAACTTTCTTATGCAACATGGTCTCCGGGGCTCACTACCTAGGTTAATGCACACACAAATGAACAGTATATCAGTGATGCAGAGCACACAAATGTCAATCACCGTGTTATCAATCAGCATGCTTTGCAATTAACAAATATTACACACATAATCGGCTTTCATAATGTTTTAAAAAAATATTTTCAGCATTCAATCCTCTTATTTTCAAAAAGTTTGAAAATGGTCCTCAGCGGAGTCGCCACTGTGAGCGGGAGGGCCGCTCGTCTGGGGCTTTTCCGCCAATTTTGGGAAAATCGAGGGAGTCGCCACCTTTATTTTTTAGAAAATGGGAAATTAAGGAAAAACCCAATTTTTGACTCTGAAATTTAGAAAAGGCAATTCTGCGAAAACCAGAGATTTTTAAGTCTGGGGATTGGGTACAAATTGGGAAGGTGTTAGGCACCCAATTTGTCTGAAAATAATTCTTAATAAAAATAAAAGCCGATTCCCATAAATTAAATAATGCAAAATGATTAATTTTTTTTTATTTTCAAACAATGGCTTAATTTTAGTTAATTGGACTTGGGGCTGGATTATGGGCTTCCAAGCTGCCTACGTACCCGTTTGAATCGGGATCAAAGCCCACGTAGTTCGCTCCCGTTGGACTGGGAGAGTTCGGGGTTAGAATGCGTACCTGTCAAATCGATAGAGCGGCGGTCTAATTGCCTTACAATTTATCTGGTGTGACGGTCGAATTGCCCTTTTTCAGAGATTCCAAAAAAAACTAAGCTAACTCTGTCGAGTCGGTGGTGCGGCGGTCTGATTTGCCGGCTTCTGATATGCGGAGCGGCCTGGTTGCCTTGGAGATTTGTTGATTCGGTGCGCCAGTCAAATAGCCTTCTTCTTGGAGGTTCTAAAAACCCAAACAAACTCTACAAGAATAGAGGATAACTCTCAAATTAGCTCAATGATGATTACTCCCACTACTCCCACTACTCCCAGTTGTGCCATAGGCACATCAGATTACTCTCCTCGTCTCTGCCGTCACTATTGAAGAATTAAAGATCTTTAAGAATCTCAATTACATGTTCATAATCATACGAGTTCATGATTTACACGGAAGATTCATAGGCATGATACAACGAATAATCATGCGTCATTTACAAAAGAATATACAAGAAATATAAATCACAAGATCAGAATGAACCCGAGATATTGGTACCTTTCACCTTGGAAAACAGCTAAAGGAATTTATAATTCTTTGCTCCTTAAACGTAAGCTCCTTCCTTGCTTGATGATGATTTGTCTCCTTGAGAACTCCTTGTGATCAAGGTGGAAAGGTTGGCTTTCGAGAAGGAGAAGAACGGACAAGAGGATGGCGCCAAGAGGAAGAAAGTGTTGAGGTGAACACTTTGCAAGTTCACACTCAATCACCCAAAAACTCACAAGAATGGCGCAAAAGAGGAGAAGAAGAAGAAGAAGAAGAAGAAGAAGAAGAAGAAATGTGTAGACAAGTGTGTTCTACATGGTCTTTTCACTCACTATTTATAGGTGAAGAAATGACCATTAGAATAATGTCATTAAGTAGGAATATTAAAGCTTTCCACTAACTTTAATATTTCCACTAAGACATTAAGAATTCCACTAAGGCATAAATTATTCCACTAAGGCATAAATTATTTCACTAAGGCTACTTAAATATCAATTTCCACTAGCCATTTATCACTTATGATAAATAAACTAATTACCTTAAAATAACAACATAAAAAACGTCATTTACATAAAATGACATGAAATGTAGTTATTCAATGAAATAAGGTACATACACCTTATTACCAATAATTTCACCAAAGTACCTATACTTTGATGAAAAGATCTTTAGGTGGAAATAGATATAAAAGTGAGGTTTGAAATTATACACAATAATTCCAAACAATTCCAATTCACACATCTGAGCTACTTTAAGCTCTTTAGTACACCTTTACCAAAATACCAATACTTTGTTAAACGGTGAGCTGATTGTTTCTTCTTCTAATTTGAACTCACAACTACTATAAGTTGTGGTAAATAGGAATACTAACTCATGAAGTTCTTAGTGCGCCAGAGAATTCCAACAAACTCCCACTCGAACTAAGACACTTCTGAATAACAACTCCCACTCAAAAACAAGTTTCTCTTTAAGCCAAATCAAGACGAATTTATATAAAAGGTGTTAAGCGTGCAACCTCAAGGCACACACACATCAAGTCTCTTTTACTGTGGTTGTTAGACTCACAATGAAAGATTGTCCTCTCCACAATGTACTTTGAACTTTTCAAGTATTTTTGTGTGTTTTGTTTGAACTTCTTCAAACAACACTTGAACTTATCAAGTTTACCTGAACTTATCAAGTTCATGACTGTATTAAGCAACTATTTGAAATTCATGATTGTATTAAGCAACTGAGATCTCATTATCAATACTCTCATACACATAGTATGTGGGCCCAAGATTTAACTGTAGAGTTTATGTATCATATACTAGTGTCTTTCCTATTAGCTTGAACCACTTAGGTAATTGTAACAACTTGACTACCTAAAAGGAGGATACTCCAGCCTTATTTCCACTAAGGCCTTCGACAACCAATTAAAGTAGACTCATTGATACAATTCACTAATAGTAAGCTAAAGTCACTAAGAGTTTATGTCAAAGAATCTCATACTAAGTAAGAACAAAGACAACTTACTTACATTCTTTCTTTGGTTGCATTTCATGGTCATGGAACTGTAGGAACACATCCTTGATGAACATACTTTCATCAAGGAACACATCCTAAGGAACACATCCCAGAAGTTCCATATGAACTCTAATACTGTGTTTTATCTACACCACTCCCACCTGGAATGATGTCACCACTGTGGAGGGGTGTGTCATTTTCTCCCTCTTAAAACACTATTAGTGTACTCCCTTTAACAAATAAATAGGAGGACATGTCACAATCCATGAAATATCTCTAAGTAAGCCCAAGCTCACTTCAATCATAGGCTAGGATGTATGGTGGTCATACAAACATGATGAACTTATCATCTCAGCTTGATATTTTCTTAATCAAGGCGACATTTAGTTAAGGTGTCTTGTGATGGTCCAAGACTCTCACTCAAAGTATAACCAAAGAACACATCCCTGGGAACTTATCCCATTAGTTACATGTTTCATAAAAGAAACAACACACTTTAAGTCCTTAACCGTCTCATCCCTAATCCACCTAGGATTAAAGGCGAAAGACCTGTATGAGAAAGTCTTTCTATCCTATGTTTGACATGTTCATATTTTCATTATGTTTATAGAAGATTGAACAAAGTATATGAAATGATAAATAAACAACTTTATTAATCATCTCATCATATCTTACAAAACTTGTGTGACACCCAAAGATGATGAAGTACATACCATCATACTATAATCTACGTAGACCCATTGCTCGAACATGACGAGCAAACACAAGAGGTGGCAAAGGCTTAGTGAGAGGATCTGCCACCATAAGGTCTGTAGAAATGTATTCTATCCTAACTTCACCATCTTCAATTGCATCCCTTACAAAATTGTACTTCAAGCTGATGTGCTTGATTTTCCCATGGTACTTTGGATCCTTAGTGTAAGCCATAGCCGCCATACTATCACTAAAGATAGCAATAGGCCTTTGTACAGCCGAGGCGCATGAGACAAACTCAGCCTCCATTGTTGATAATGCTGTACAAGTTTGTTTCTTACTACACCAAGTAACTGCTCCACCATTCAGCATGAATACTTATCCACTTGTAGATTTACTGGAGTCTCGGTCTCCTCCCCAATCAGCATCGGAATAACCATGTAAATTAAGTTTCGATCCTTGATAACATAGCCAATAATCTTTGGTCCCCTTAAGGTACCTTAAGACCCTCTTTACGCTTTTCCAATGCTGTATTCCAGGGTTGGAAGAATATCTTGCTAATAAGCCAATTGCTTGGCTAATGTCCGGCCGTGTACATAACATGGCGTACATCAAGGACCCAATACCACTAAGGTATGGAATGTTTTCCATTTCTTTCTTCTCCATTGGTGTCTTGGGGCACATATGCTCACCAATCTTGCACCCATATGCAAGTGGGGTGTTCATAGGCTTTGAGTTTGTCAAGTTAAATCTTTCTAGAATCTTATCGAGATAAGACTCTTGAGAAAGAGCTAACAATCTCTCCTTTCGATTCCGGTGGATCTTTACACCTAGAATGAAAGAAGCTTCCCCCATATCCTTCATATCGAAGGTGGAAGACAACCATCCTTTAATGGTTTGTAAAAGCTCAAGCCCGTTACATGCTATAAGTATGTCATCAACATATAATGTCATAATAGCATAGTTGGATTCAGATGAAGAACAAGTAGACACAATGGTCCTCATGCATCATTACAAAACCATAGTTTGTAATTGCATTATGGAACTTGAAGTACCACTGTCTAGAAGCCTGTTTAAGACCATAAATAGACTTTACAAGTCTACATACCTTGTTCTCACAACCTTCTTGAACAAATCCTTCAGGTTGTTTCATATAAATCTCTTCACTCAAATCACCATTGAGGAAGGCAGTTTTAACATCCATCTGATGTAACTCCAAATCCAACTTTGCTACAATAGCAAGTAATATTCTGATGGAATTAAACTTCACTACAAGTGAGAAGGTATCCTGAAAATCAATACCCTCTACCTGTGCGAATCCCTTGGCAACCAACCGTGCCTTGTATCTCTCGATACTTCCATCAAAATTCCTTTTAATTTTAAGCACCCACTTACAACCAATGGCCTTCCTATCATTAGGAAGATCTGACAATTCTCACACACCATTCTTATGCATTGAGTCCAATTCCTCATGCATTGCCTTTAGCCATTCATCTCTCTGTGCACCTTCAAGAGCTTCTTTGATGTTTCTTGGTTCATCGACTTCTGATGAGACCAAGTAAGTTTCTCCTTCCGAGAATCCCTGTTAGAGACCAGGTTGGCATAGCCCAGGTTGGCATCGCCTTGGCGGTCCCCTGCAGCCGTCCCCTGCATCTCTAAGTCACAGACCTTCTCCTACCCGGTTAGGAGTTTTATGCCTTCCCCGGTCTCGAACCTGGGACTCCGGGCTTAATGTCCCATTTCATATGAGACCAAGTACCACTTGGGCTAGTAGCTCAAGTGGTACTTGGTCTCATATGAAATGGGACATTAAGCCCGGAGTCCCAGGTTCGAGACCGGGGAAGGCATAAAACTCCTAACCGGGTAGGAGAAGGTCTGTGACTTAGAGATGCAGGGGACGGCTGCAGGGACCGCCAAGGCGATGCCAACTGGTCGATGCCAACCTGGTCTCTAACAAAAAAGGTGCATTTTTTGTTAGAGACCAGGTTGGCATAGCCCAGGTTGGCATCGCCTTGGCGGTCCCCTGCAGCCGTCCCCTGCATCTCTAAGTCACAGACCTTCTCCTACCCGGTTAGGAGTTTTATGCCTTCCCCGGTCTCGAACCTGGGACTCCGGGCTTAATGTCCCATTTCATATGAGACCGAGTACCACTTGAGCTGGGACATATGAAATGGGTACCACTTAAGCCCGAGTCCCGTGTTCGAAGTGGTAAAACTCCTAACCATATGAGAAGGTCTCGGACAGAGATGCAGGGACGGCTAAGCCCGATGCCAGTCCAACCTGGTGTTCTTTCGATTCCCTCTTTGATCTTCTCAAAGGGAAATTGGCATACTTGCTCTTTCGGAAACTCAAAATAACCGGGATGCAGCATGCACTCCCTCTCGAAACAAGGTTGGGCTCTTGACTATTCTCAACTCCCTCTAGATTGAATCCACTCGTGGATCGGTTCTACTTGGATTGGAACCTCATTAGGTGTCGCAACTCCAATAGGTTGAGATATTCCCAAATAGATGCACCTTGTGCAACCGGATGATCCTCCTCGAGGATTGGACCAAAAAAGCTTAAATCTTTGCATTCACCAACTTTAGGAAAATCACTTTCCATAAAGTTTGCATAGCAATGTATCACTCCAATAAGCGGTGTCCAAATTGGCCTTTGCCATCATGGACCTCACCATATCCATTAAGGTTCTATTCTTCCTCTCGGATACCCCATTTTCTTTGTGGAGTATAAGGAAGAGTGAACTGTCTCTGAATGCCTTTAGAGTCACAAAATGATTTAAAAGCTAATGAACTATACTCTCCACCCCTATCAATCCTCAAAGACTTGATCTTCTTACCCAATTGGTTCTCAACCAAGTTAACATACTTCACAAAGTATGATAAGGCCTCTGCCTTAGTTTTGAGTAAGAATATAAGGGTGAATCGAGTATAGTCATCAGTGAATGTCATAAAGTATCTAAAACCATTTCTAGATACTATTCTCATTGGACCGCACAAGTCTGAATGTACCAAACTTAGTACTTCTTTCTTTATAGTGCCTTGCCCGTATGGCTTCCTAGTGGCCTTTCCTTCAAGGCATGACTGGCAACTTGGCAAGTTGACTTTAGTCAATGATCCAAGTAAGCCACTCTTGGCCAACTTTCTCATCCTATCTTGACTTATGTGTCCAAGCCTTTCATGCCAAGTCATTTCACTTGTGACCTCGGTCACATGGCAACTAGATGAGGAAATGGCGTGATTATCAGGTCTAAGTTCATACAATCCGTTGTTAAGCATACATTCACACACAACATGATTATCTTTCATAACAATGACACTACTATTAGAAAACGTCAAGCTATAATGGTACTTCAACAAACTCGAAATAGAAACCAAGTTTCTACAAATACCAGGTACGTATAATGTGTCAATAAGATAAACAAAATATCCATTACACACAGGGACTTTACAAGTCCCAATACCAAACACTTTGATAGTCTCGTTCCTAAGGAAGGCCCGGACTCTCAGTTGATGTGGTGGAGAAGATGATGTTCTTGAGACTCCAAGCTTGCTGTTCAGAGTAATCTGTAAAAGATAGGGAGAATACTCAGAAGTAGAAAGATGGGAGTGGGGGCGTGTAGTAGCTTACCCGATTTAGGGTGGACATCACCCTATTTATAGAGTGATGCCGGAGAAGAGCCTCCCGGTTGAAGCCCTTAGACAGTTGTTGAGATAAGTCTGTGTCGATCGATTGGAGATAAGGCGGCTGTGATGATGAAGATCTCAGCAAACCGCCTTAGGTGATTCACTTGTCGGGGAATGTCCGCGTATAAATCTGGTGAAGATCTCCTGTGCTCGTGCTGCCCTCCTTATTGGCCGGTTGATGTCGACGACCAAGTGGTCAATCTCCAAGTGGAGCAAGTGGCGGGCGAAGGCTGTAGGGGCGAAGGCCCCGAGATAGAATATAGCCAAATAAGGAGTGAGGTTTGCACGAACTGGTGTAAGAGTCCTATTCGGGGCCAAGCATAGGCGGGAGAGTCTCGCGAAGGCGAGCCGAGGGAGTAAGACCCATGGAGGCGAAGGAGATCGCGAGGGCTCGCCCTAAGACCGCGAGGGGGGCCCGCGCAGGCTTTAGAAACGCAAGGGTGAGTATGAGACGTCGCCCCTGCGAGTCTGGAGGCCCGCCCACAAGGATGAGACCTTGCGAAGGCGATACTGGAGACCACAAGGATGAGACCTTGCGAAGGCGATACTGGAGACCACAAGGATGAGACCTCTCCAAAGGCCTCGTATGATTCTGATGCAACGCGAGGGCGCGATTACTTGGGTAGTGTACCAAGATGCCTCTTCCTGAGAGCGGAGTATGGGCAGGGTCCTGTACTCCGTTTTTTGAAAGTACTTTGCTGAGGACCGATGTAGTAGTCACAAGTGAAGATCTTTTATAATCTGATAGTTTGTGTTGGATCCTTCACGACCCTTTACTCTGTGTTGAAGATACTGTTTGAAAATACCATGTTGAGGGCAGTAGCAGTCACAGAACTGAGTTTGTGTGGAGCGCGATGACCTTTTGTGTGGAGTGCGATGACCTTTTATGGTCTGATATTCTGTGTTGGATCCTTCATGATCCTTGTGAGTTTTTGAGTAGGGGGGCATTTGCTTGGGTAGTGTACCAAGATGCCTCCTCCTGAAGGCAGAGTATGGGCGGTGGTCCCGTACTGCTCAAATTCCAAGTCTTTGGAGTTGGCGAAGGTGCTTGGGCCGTTTGCGGACCGTTTGATTGCGAAGGCAGCGAAGAGTCTCTTCAACATTTAATGCAGGAGAGATAAAGGAAGATGAGAGGTTTACTGACCGTTATGGGACGCAACACGTGGCGCCGTAGGGGTCGATTACGCTTTGTAAAAGCGTTTCTTCTTTTTGTACGGCAGGGAGAGGTTTAATAACCGGCTGGATGCCGGCACGTGGCGCCTCAGAGTCATTCACGCTTAAAAGCGCTTTTTCATTTTGGCGGGCTTATAAAAGCGTACTGAGAAGATTGAAACCTTTCTTCACCACTCTTGCATTTGTTCGCTTTGCTTCGAGTAACCCTTTCGTATTCTTGCGTTTCTTGGCGATTTCATCGGCAGTTGAGAGGTGATTTGCGGTGCTTCCTCCTTTTAGATCGAGAATCCTCCGGTCAACTGCTCATTTGCCAACCGCTCCGTTCGTTCTTGCTTACCGCTTTAAACCACTCGTAAGTTTTTTCTTCCCGCACACCGAGTGCTTCAAGTTCTCTCGAGCGCACTGAGCGCTTGCCGAAATGCCTTTCTTTGGGCTGTTTCGATTTATATGCCTATCTGTTCTTCCTTTTGCAGAGATGGATTCCAAGGAAGCTGTTCGCCCGGTGGTCGCTCCTCTCGAGAAGACCACGGTGAAGTTTGAGAGAATTCACCAGATATGGTGGAGGCCTTCTGCCCGTGGAGAAAGCGCCGGTATATGCGTCCCGTGCGGGTGTTTGTCGGGCGATGGGTTGGCCCGTTACGGAGGAGAACAAGGAGAACCGGGTGCTGTGCCTGTACACGGCGCAGCTTTCGGCGGGATTGCGGTATCCCTTCCCGCAACTGGTGCAGGATCTTTGTGCTGATTGGGGAATGCCCCCAACTCAGTTGGCGCCCAATACTTTCCTGAGTATTGCGGGCTTTATCGTCGCCTGCCATATGGCCGGCGTGAAGCCATTCGCCGATGTGTTCAACCGTTTCTATCGGTTGGAGCTGAGGAGTGGGGGTGCGTTCTTCTACGTCACTCCCATAAACGTTGGAGGTAACCACTCCATCTCTTTCACTGCTTCGCCCCGATCCTACCACAACTGGCACGGATCCTTTTTCTTCTTGCCGCGCGAAGGCACATGGGACTTTCCCGTGGCGAGGACGCGACAATCCGTGCAAAGCATTGCGCGGAGGCCTGTGCTGACTCACGGGGAGTGCGGTGGCAGGCATACGTTCAGCCATCGGGGTGGTTGGACGATGTCCTTTCGAGGAGCGCGTGCGAGGCGTTCTTCCCCGTCTCAGCTGCCCAACTGGACGAGACCACCCTAAGGTGGGCTGGGATTAGCACGGGTTTCGTGCTGGACCCTAGGATGCCCCCGCCATACGAGGGATGGGCTCCCGTCCACCGTGGGACAATGATAGACTCTTTCTTCGCCGCTCTAGCGGCGCCCAAAGGTACGCTGCGCATACATACTAATATACGGTAAAGTTGTAAGAGGTCTGGTAGAACCTGGTCTGAAGTCCCTTTTTGTCTGTAGATGCCGTTGCCGAGTCTGGCGAGGCCCAGGGTAAGAAAGCATCCATGCGCATCGCCCAACGAGTGCACCTGGCTTGTGCACTTGGGGAAGATGCCCCTGCTATGGCGGTCAAGGTGTTGGGACCCATTGTCCCAAAGCTGTCCAAAAAGAGGGCTGGTATCAAGCCTTCGATGGCTTCTCAGCCGGAGAAGAAGAAGAGGAAAGTGGCTGCCACGCAGCCTGAAGAAGAGAGAGCCCCTGCCGGTACTGAGGGGACCCTGGCAGAAGGGCCGGCTGGGGGGGCTGAGAATCCTGCTGGAGCAGAGGGGCCTACTCCAGTTATTTTAACTGAAGAGGTCAGGGAGCTCTTTGGGGAAGAGGGTCCTATTCCAGCCATTTCATTTGAAGAGGCCGTGGAGCCTCGCTGGGAAGAAGTTCCCAGTGGGAGCCCCCGGCTGAAGAGGCCGAAGGGTGGAGCTTGAAATGCCCCTACTGCTGAAGAGGTCGTGCCTTCGCAGAGGGCCCAGAGGGGGCGCGAGCAGATAGCGCTGTTCCCATCGAGGCCGTGCCCATCTCGATGGTGCAGCCCATTTCTTCCGAGGAGGCCGTGCGAGGCCTTTGTATCTCGGGCTCTTCGCGAGCCCTTCACCGATTCAAGGTGAAGACCTGCCCGGTCATGTGGTCGCGGCAGAGATCATTACCAGAGGCGAGTGCCTCCTCCCAAGGGTAAGATGTCAGCGGCTAACGTCCTGATCTCTATGAGAAGGAGGGGCAATCAAGCTGCAAAGGCCATTGGGAGTACCGGCCAACGGAGGTACCGGTCATTCCTTCGGGGAGGCGGAGACCACTAATGCAAGGGAAGAGATCCCCGCAGCCATCCCTCTTGGAGAGGAGATCCTCAAGAGGCCCCTTCAAGGGAGAAGGCCCCCGCCACGAAGGGGAAGAGGATCCTGGTGGTTGAGGAGACTTCTTCCTCTTCTAATAGTGAGGCCCCGGAGGAAGGGGGTCTGGTGACACGGTCCTCTGCGAGGACAAGTGGTTGGGAGGTTGCCCAACCTTCCAGCAGCCAGCTGGAAGTCAGTGGATGGGGGCGTCCTTCTGCTGGTAAGTCTTTTTGATTTTGACAGTATTTTCTTTGTTTTTGAGTTCATACTTCTGTTTCCTAGTTGCTTGATGCCTGTTCTTTGTAGGCGAGGGCCCTTCAGGCCAAGGGGCTGGCTCCTGTGAGGCTCTTGTGGACCAAGGGGTCTTGACAGAGATCCCCGCCGATTTGGGGACCAGGACCGAGGTCCTTGAGAAGACCGGAGTCTGGTCTCACTATTTGGAGCGGAGGCGTGTTGCTGCCAAGTCGGTCCCCAAGTGGTCTGAGGAGCCAGACCTCCTGAGAGTCCAGAGGCACCAGACCAGACTCAGGGTGTACAGGGAGCAAGGGAGGCTCCTGAAAGATGCATGGGATCCGGTCTTCCTCATGAGGAATAGCAGTTCACTGCTGCAGGGAGGGGAGCAAACCCTCCAATCCCGCTGGAGGGGCTGCGCACCCCCTATGACAGGAGGTGACGGAGCGGAGCCTGGACTCCCCGCTGAATTCATGAGGGAGGCAGCTCAACAAAGTCTGCAGGTAAGACAGCTTCTGGTCTTTACGTATGAGTTTAGTTTAGCCTTTTTCTGCTTCTGCTTTAATAGCATTGGGATGCAGGCGGCTGTCAAAGGTCACGCTGCTGCTGAGCAATGGCATGACTTCCTGAAGTATGCCAATAAGCGGGACGACGCCCAGATATCAGAGATTGCCTCTCTCAGGAGGGAGCTGGAGTCCTCAAAGAAGAGGGAGGAGGAGCTCAAGGAGGAGCATGCCAAGCGCGTAGCCCAACTAGAGAGTTGGTGCGATTATGGCAACCAAGAGCGGGCGCACAGCATGCGGTACCGGTGGGAGCAGGCCTGCCTTCTTGATGTTGCGAAGCAACGCTTCCTTCAGCAGGAAGCAATGCTGGAAGCCAAGCAGCTTGAAAGTGCTGTCTTGAAGGAGTCCCTCCTTTCCTTGGAGGCAGAAACCAAAGCCGCCCTTGCAGTGGCGAAGGCCCAAGTTGAGCAGGCAGAGGCCGCAGCTGAGGAGGCGAGGAGCCAAGCTACTGTCCAGGCTCAACTGGCGGAGAAGAAGGTGGAGGAGGGCAGGCTTGCTGCTGAGGTTGCCCTGAAGGCACGCCTGGAGGTCGCCACTGACCTGGAAAAGGCAATGGCCTCAGTGTGGGAGATGGAGAAGGCTCTGGGCCTTCCCCCCTTTGAAGGTGAGGATCCTGAGTCCTCTTCCTCCATTAAGGTGCCCATCCCTGAGCGGATGCCTCGACCGGTGGAGAAGCTTGGTGAGATCCAAGCCCCGGGCGGCGCAGGGCGCAGGCCTATGAGGAAGGCTGGCTGCGATGCCGCTTCCAAGTGGAGAAAGCGTTTCCAGCTCTAAGTCTTGGGATCTTGGATGCTGCCAACACCAATGAACCAACGGTAGAGGCGCTGCTTCAGTGGGGGGAGCAGGGCAGGAAGATGGGCGATGCCTGGTATGCCCTTCTGGACTAGGGTGGAGGCTCCAACATGTGGATGCCCCCCCTATTTTGTATAAAGACCTGCATTCACACACTTTTTGGGAACAATAGATGAAGTGAAACTTCCTTTTTCCTTCACTGTTTTGTAGATTCGCTTTAACTCGCGATAGCCTTGTAGGGTACGTTAGCTTAGTTTAATAACCATAGGCTAAGTCCTGTCTCATGGAGAGATGTCCTTCTGGGGCGCGAAGGCGAAGCCACAGGGACTATTTATCAAGGAGCTAAAGACTTAGTCTTAAGTTTATAGTGACGAGGCACTTCAAGATCCGTAACGGCGGAGCCACATGAGTCATTCCAAATGACTTGTGGGTTTACTTGTTGAGCCCCTTTCTTGGGCAAGCTGTTTAGGAGTAAGCCCTTGGGTAGTGGACGGTGTACCAAGTAGAAGTTCCCGTAGTTTGCTCATCATTTATACGATAAGTATTCAGTAAAAGGTTCGGTTTACGGAGTCCGGAGTCGCGCGTTTGGCGAAGGCGAGGGACGCTTGTTGAGACAAGTGGAGAACCATCTCGAGGTTCTCGGGGTAAGACCCGCAGCGCAAGGGGATTACCCTTGGGGCGGGGCGAGTTGAAGGTCGGTTGGGGAATGGGACCCGCAACCACCTGTGTGGAGAAGTCCGAGCGGAAGGTCTGCTGAGGCGTGCGAGGACGACTTACACATAGACCTTCCTGAAGGAGCCAAAAGGGGGTTACCCTTCCGCAGCGCAAGGGGACTACCCTTGGGGCGGGGCGAGTTGAAGGTTGGTTGGGGAATGAGACCCGCAACCACCTGTGTGGAGAAGTCCAGGCGGAAGGTCTGCTGCGGCGTGCGAGGACGACTTACACATAGACCTTCCTGAAGGAGCCAAAAGGGGGTTACCCTTCCGCAGCGCAAGGGGATTACCCTTGGGGCGGGGCGAGTTGAAGGTCGGTTGGGGAATGAGACCCGCAACCACCTGTGTGGAGAAGTCCGGGCGGAAGGTCTGCTGCGGTGTGCGAGGACGACTTACACATAGACCTTCCTGAAGGAGCCAAAAGGGGGTTACCCTTCCGCAGCGCAAGGGGATTACCCTTGGGGCGGGGCGAGTTGAAGGTCGGTTGGGGAATGAGACCCGCGACCACCTGTATGGAGAAGTCCGGGCGGAAGGTCTGCTGTGGCGTGCGAGGACGACTTACACATAGACCTTCCTGAAGGAGCCAAAAGGGGGTTACCCTTCCGCAGCGCAAGGGGATTACCCTTGGGGCGGGGCGAGTTGAAGGTCGGTTGGGGAATGAGACCCGCGACCACCTGTATGGAGAAGTCCGGGCGGAAGGTCTGCTGTGGCGTGCGAGGACGACTTACACATAGACCTTCCTGAAGGAGCCAAAAGGGGGTTACCCTTCCGCAGCGCAAGGGGATTACCCTTGGGGCGGGGCGAGTTGAAGGTCGGTTGGGGAATGCGACCCGCGACCACCTGTATGGAGAAGTGAGACCTGACAAGGTCTGATGCCATAACTCAGGCAGGTAGCCAGTCTGACCGGCCGGGTGCAGAGGGCGATGAAGAGGGCATTGGAAATGCCATGTAAGCTGTAAGACAGGAAGAAATACATATGTATTTTATTGAATTTGTAAGACTAAGGACTTACACGTAATATGGGCGCAGGTCATCCGCATGAAAGTTGCGGGGGAGCAGACGACCATCATGGTCTTGTAGTTCATAGACTCCTGAGCGGACTTGTTTATGAACAATATAAGGCCCGTCCCAGTTGGGTCGCAGGACACCCTGCTTGGGGTCGCGAGCGGTGAGGGTTGATTTAAGCAAGGCAAGGCCTCCTTGTTGCAATGCCTTGGGTTTTACCCAGGAATTATGGTGAAGACTGAGCCTCTGTTTGAGGGCAGTCATGCGGCGAGCACCTTCGCGTAATTCTTCGATTAAGTCGAGTTTGGCACAGAGCCCTTGAGCATTGGCTTCGTCAGTGAAGTTGATCATACGGATTGTAGGGAGGTCTACCTCAATAGGCAGGAGCGCATCTGCGCCGTATACTAGAGAGAAAGGCTTCTCTCCCGTGGGGTTCGTGTTGTGGTGCGATAGTCCCATAAGACACTTGGGAGTTCATCTACCCAGCGGCCCTTGGCCCCTTCCAGCGTTTCTTGAGGCCTTCCTTGAGGGTTCGGTTGGTGACCTCAACCTGCCCATTAGATCGGGGTGCGCCACCGGGCAAAAAGCATGCGGACATTATTGTCCTGTGCCCATTGTTGGACACCGTGATCGAATCGAGTGCCATTATCTGTAATAATAGCACGAGGGCTGCCGATCGCAGACAAGATTCTTCCAAAGAAACTTGATAATCTTGGCGGAAGTGATGGAGACCAGGGGTTCTACCTCGACCCATTTAGAAAAATAATCAACTGCTACAACACAGAAGCGGTACTGAGCGTTCGGCATTGGACCAATAAGGTCGAGGCCCCACAGGGCGAAAGGCACTGGATTTGTCAGTGCTGGAGAATCCGTAGATGGTAGCCGCTGGACGCGAGAATTGATTTGGCACTGGTGGCACGTTTTGACCAGTGCCGCGGCGTCCTTTTTCAAGGTAGGCCAGTAATACCCTTGACGAAGGGCTTTGTGGGCGAGTGCCTCCGCAGCGATGTGGGCGCCACAATTGCCTTGGTGGAGAGTGTCCAAGACAGAGCGTCCCTCAAGGGTGCTAAGGCACCGTTGTAGAGGCGCCGCAAACCCGCGATGCCATAATTGGTCATCAATGAGGACGAAGCGGAGGGCTTGCTTGCGAACCTGGGATCTGTGGTGCTGGCTTTTAGCGCAAAGCAATGATAGGGTTTCTCCAGTCAGTGACAGGATCCATCGTTGCTAGAGAGGCAATATCAATACCTTCCGTGATGGAAGGACTGGTCAGAGTGGCTGTGGTAGAGGGAGTCTTTCCCTTTGATAGCATGTCTGCTGTAGTGTTCTCAGAACGAGGAACATGTATAAAGATGACTTCTTCAAAGTCGGTTCGTAGGGTGTTTACCAACTTAAGGTATTTGATCAGGGTGGCGTCCTTGCACTCGGCGCACCCTTGAACCTGGTGAATCACCAGCTGCGAGTCACTGTGGACATGGAGGCGGCGAATGCCTGCCCTTGTGGCGAGTTTCAGCCCGGCTACGAGGGCCTCATATTCTGCAACATTGTTAGTTACTTGAAATTGAAAAGAGACACGAAGGAATACTTCCATACCTAGGGGTCCACGTAGATACACACCCCCTGCGGGGGATTCGAGTTTGGATGAGCCATCCACAAATAAGTCCCATTCGGGAGGAGTGGGACGAGGTGTGGGCCCTCGCTCGGGGGCCGAGAGTACATCAGCATTTGAGAATTCCGCAATAAAGTCGGCGAGGGCCTGGCCTTTAATTGCCTTTCTGGGCTCATAATTGATGTTAAAGCCGCCAAGTTCGATGCACCACTTGGCGAGGCGTCCTGAATGTTCGGGGCGCCTTAGGATGTCCTGAATTGGTAGGTCCGTTCGGACTATAATAGTGTGCCCTTGGAAATAGGGCTTGAGCTTCCTTGCTGCAAATACAAGGGACAATATAGCCTTTTGGAGGAGGATACCTTGTTTCGTATCTTGGAGAGTGTGGCTGGTGTAATAGACCGGCCATTGCTTGGCGGCTTCTTCCTTAATAAGGACAGGCGACACTTCTTTCTGAGGTGGCGAGGTAAAGGACCAGGTCATCGCCTGGCCTAGGGCACTTGAGTGCCGGTAGTTCTTGCAGGTGTCGTTTGATGGAGGCATATGCCTCCTGACATTCCTCCGTCCATTTGCAAGCTTTTTTCCTGCGAATCTGATCGAAGAAAGGTTTGCAGCGATCACTTAGTTTAGAGACGAATCGTCCCAAGGCTACTAGCTTTCCTGCCAGCTGTTGGACTTCCTTGAGCCCCCTGGGGGTGCGCAAGGTAGTGATTGCCTCAATCTTTTTGGGATTTGCATGGATCCCTCCTTTGGAGATTTGGTATCCCAGGAACTTTCCTTCGCCCACGCCGAAGATACACTTCTTTGGATTTAACCGCATATTGTATTTGCGGAAGTTGTCGAATGTTTCCTTCAAGTCGTGAGATGGGTTGAGACGGCCTTGCTTTTGACCACAATGTCATCCACATAAGCTTCAAGATTTCGGCCAATCGGCTGCGAAGACTTGATTTACAAGCCTTTGGAAGGTAGCCCCGCATTCTTTAAGCCGAAGGGCATTCTGATATAATGATATACGGCCTCGCCAGTAGTAAAGGCAGTTTTTACCGCGTCCTCTGGGTCCATAAAGACTTGGTGGTACCCGCTATAAGCATCGAGAAAAGAAAAAACCGAGTGATGAACGGTTGAGTCAACCAGTTGGTCAATGGATGGTAAAGGATAGGGGTCCCTTGGGCAAGCCCTATTAACCCCCTTGTAGTCCACGCAAAGTCGCCACTGACCGCCCTCTTTATCGGCGAGGACAATATTCGCAACCCATTCAGAGTAGTGAACTTCCTTGATTATATTTGCCTTAAGCAATTTCTGCACTTCAGTGCGTACAAAGTCCTTACGGTCAAGGGCCATGCCCCTTGTTTTCTGTCTAACCGGGCTAAAGCCGGGGAGTACACTTAACTTGTGAGAAATAACAGCAGGATCAACTCCTGGTAGGTCCTCGGGGCTCCATGCGAAGACATCACTGTTGGCATGGAGGAGGTGGATGAGCGCTTGCTGGTCTTTTTCCTCGAGGTCCTTTCCCACCCGAAACTTCTTCCCAGGGGAGAGATCTCAACTTCTTCAAAGGCTCCGGACAAGTCGAGCAGCTTCGCCATAGGACCAGCTTCCTCTGCGGGTGCCTTCCTCTTAGGCTCGGATGGCCGGGAAGGCTGCGGGGCCCGGCGAGGGCAGAGACATAATTGCCTCTGGCCACATTCTCGGTGACAAATATATAGGCATCCCCAGCAGGTGAAAAACTAGAGTCAGGGTTCGCACATCACAGCGGACATGGAACTCAGTTTGAGTATGTCGCCCGATGATGGCGTTATATGGCGTAGGGAGATCCAGGACAATAAAGTCCACATAGCTCGAATGACATACCTGCTTTTTCTCCTTGGTGGTTCCCATCATCATGTAGGGCAGGGTGATCGACCCCAGGGTTGGGATTTCATCCCGTCCTATTCCAAAGGTGGCCCCCTTCGCGGGCTGAATTTGTGACAAAGGCACCTTTGCCTCAACCAGAGTGTGCTTGTAGATCACGTTGGCATTCGCCCCCGTATCCATGTAGATTCTATCGACGTCCCAGCCCGCAATACGGGCAGTGATAACCAAGGGGTCAGCGTGCGGTATTGCCACAGAGGTGCCATCGCTGCGATGCAAAACTGAGTAGAGGAGTGGTCTATCCGGTAGATCTGTCTCATATGACGGCGTCTTGCCAAGCGCCTTCACACCGTGTGATTACGCCGATATGTCCCCTTGCCGGGGGACTGAACCGATTCTCCCGACTGGTTTCTTTGGGAGCGCCCGCCGGCGGTCCTCTGGCCGGCGCCCTTCACGGTCACCTTCTCTTCTACGGTCCTCAGTTTGGAGCAAGTACTCCCTGGCTTGCCTTGAGCCAGCATTTCTCCAATCATACGCTTGAGCTCAAAACAGTCCTCAGTGTCGTGACCTTTGTCACGGTGGTAGCGGCAAAACTTGTTGCTTTGCCTTGTTATTTCCTGGGAGAGGGGGCGAGGCCAAGTGGGGACCGCCCTCTTCTGTTCCAAGGCATGGAGGATGTTGGTTCGAGATTCCCTCAGTGGGGGAAGAGAAATGTATGCCCTTTCCCTACTGGGGGGCGTGGGGTACTGCCTTTGAGGCCTAGGGTCCGGTCGCGGGGGTTGCCCCTTGGCGTCCGCCGTGGCGGCTCTGGCGAGTGGTCGAGTGACCTCTTCCGTATTCATGAACCGTGACGCTGTACTTAAGAATTGTTCCATGTTGGTGGGCGGGTTAGTGTGGACATCCACAAAGAAAAGGGACTCAGCGGAGGCCTTGGATAGCTGCAAGCAGCGAGCTTCTTCTCCTAGGTTAGGGACCGGGTTAGACTCGGCCTGGAAGCGTTGAATATATTCTCTGAGGGGCTCATCCTTTTTCTGCCGTATCTTAAGAAGGTGTCCCGCCGTTTTAGGAGGTGGTTTGGATACCACAAAATGGTTGGAGAAGTTGCGGGATAACTCCTCGAAGGAATCAAACCGTTTGTCCCGGAGAGTGGTGTACCAGTTGGCAGCGGCCCCAGTAAGTGTGGAGCTGAAAGCTCTACAGAGCGTGTTGTCGTCCGCCCTTGCTATTGCCATTGCGGAAACGTAACGCTGGAGATGAATATCGGGGTCCGACAGGCCATCATAAGCATCCAGCTTAGGCTGACGGCCCGGGTCGGAAGAGGGGTTTCTAAAACCCTCGAGTAAAAGGTTGGAGTCCAGAGGTGGTCCGCACTCCATCCTTGAGATATTATGGACAATGGCCCTTTCATACCTTTTTTCTACTTCCTCTAATCGTCTATTAAGTGCGATAAGTTACGAAGAAGGATCGGGGTTACTTACTTGCCGAGGAGGAGTAGGCTGGCGTTCAGCCGATTAGCCCGCAGCGTTCCAACGCTATCCAGAACGCCCCGAAGAGTGGTGGCGAGAGTTTCACGTAAGTTGAAAGCAACCGCCTCAGTGATTGTTTGCAGGACGGCCGGATCCAGGCCCGTTGGAGGGGTGTTTGGAGGTGGAGTGTTTCGCTCCTGAGGCATGTTACGGGCCACGTGGGAGGAGCTTTCCTCTGTTGAGTGAATAGAGAGTTCTCCCCGTTGTGGGGGAACGTGGTTCGGGATGGCTCCGATGGTGGGTCATTGTTCGTACTTGTCCCGGGAGGATTCCTCCTCCCTTGACGACTGTTCCTGTTGGCACTCCGGGTGGTTGGCATGACTTATTGCTTGTGGTTTGTAATATGGGTTTATAGCAAGAACTTTCGTTCCCACAGACGGCGCCAAACTGATAGTCTCGTTCCTAAGGAAGGCCCGGACTCTCAGTTGATGTGGTGGAGAAGATGATGTTCTTGAGACTCCAAGCTTCTTGATCAGAGTAATCTGTAAAAGATAAATAGAATACTCAGAAATAGCAAGAGGGGAGTGGGGGGGGCGTGTAGTAGCTTACCCGATTTAGGGTGGACATCACCCTATTTATAGAGTGATGCCAGGAGAAGAGCCTCCCCCAGTTGAAGCCCTTAGACAGACTGTTGAGATAAGTCTGTGTCAGACTGATTGGAGATAAGGCGGCTGTGATGATGAAGATCTCAGCAAACCGCCTTAGGTGATTCACTTGTCGTGGAATGTCTGGCGTATAAATCTGGTGAAGATCTCCCAGGCTCGTGCTGCCCTCCTTATTGGCCGGTTGATGTCAGACGACCAAGTGGTCAATCTCCAAGTGGAGCAAGTGGCGGGCGAAGGCCTGTAAGGGCGAAGGCCCAGATAGAATATAGCCAAATAAGGAGTGAGGTTTGCACGAACACTGGTGTAAGAGTCCTATTCAGGCGGGGCCAGCATAGGCAGGAGAGTCCTCGCGAAGGCGAGCTGAGACTGGGAGTAAGACCCATGGAGGCGAAGGAGATCGCGAGGGCTCGCCCTAAGACCGCGAGGGGGGCCCGCGCAGGCTTTAGAAACGCAAGGGTGAGTATGAGACGTCGCCCGCGAGTTCGGGAGGCCCGCGAGGGCGTGACCTCGCGCAGCGAGCATCGGAGACCACAAGGATGAGACCTTGCGAAGGCGATACTGGAGACCACAAGGATGAGACCTTGCGAAGGCGATACTGGAGACCACAAGGATGAGACCTCTCCAAAGGCCTCGTATGATTCTGATGCAACGCGAGGGCGCGATTACTTGGGTAGTGTACCACACTTCTAATTGTTCATTATTTCCCACCAAGACATTCTTCACGCCTCTTGGGAGTTTTCTGAACGCCACAAACCAAGACTTGTCTCGCGCTATGTGGTCCGTTGCTCCCGAATCTACAATCCACAAAGAATTGCTTTCAGTAAGCATAGTACATGACACAACATGTACATTAGAAGTACTAGGTACACATACCTTGGTAGGATTTCTACAATCCTTTGCGAAATGGCCTTTCTTGCCACAGTTGAAGAACTTAAGCTTGGAAACGTCCCTTTTCTTCTTGAACTTATCAGAATTAGGACCGTTTCAACTGCTATTCTCATTTGTCTTCACCTTACCCCGGCCATTCACATGGTTAGTCTTACCAAATCGATTCCCCTTATTCCTCCATTTCGCACTAGAGGAGGAGGTGGCAACATATGTCGTGGAGTGATTCTTAAGAGCCATTACTTCTGCTTCAAGCAATAAATGGCGGGCAATGTCATCGAATGACTTGATCTGAGGATTATGGCGCAAATTGACCTTCATCAGTTGCCATTCCTCATCAGGTAAAGACCTAATGATAGCTTGCACTTGCTGCTCATCAGTGAGCTCATGTCCCGCCTCCTTTAATTGGTGAATCATGCGTGACATTTCACGCAAGTGAGAAGTCATGGTGTGCTCAGGTTTCTTTATGTAGTTCTCAAACCGCATAATCAGAGACCTTTGTTTCTCAACAGAAACATCACCATTCTTTGCCTTAGCAGCATCCCAGATGCCTTTGGGAGTCTCAATGGTAGAGAACTCAACCATTATCTCGTCTACCATAGTAGAGAGAAGTGTAACCCGACACAAGTTGTCTCTTTTAAGATATGCCACATAGGCAGATCCATCCCCACCAAGCTCAGGAGGACCGACCACATTGGTCAGAACATCAAGTGTGTCTTGCTCAGTTAGTATAAACTTGACCTTTTGATGCCAGATAGAATAGTTTTCACCATCCAATTTTACGTCCTTGTTCAATTCAGCAACAATACTCTTACTTGCCATCTACAATGATGCAATCACATGTTTTAATGTTCAATCATTACATAACAAGACTTATTCAAGCAACTAGTGTACAAGACTATTTCATACATGTTCATATATGGCAAAAGAGGTACGTATAGCACTCAATTAGAAATATACAAACAAGTTTCCATAAATCCATACACAAATTCTTAACAAGCCTTCCAAAGAGGGTTGTTTTTAGTATGTCATATGTACATTCGGCCATGTAACATATACATGCGCCATTCATGTAACATCATTTCATACTTTTGTCCCTCAACTCCTTAGTTATTGTCAAAACATTCTCAGGAAAGATGGAGGGGTCACAAAAGGTCCCGCTTAAAATCCACCTCCTTAGGCAGAATGTAATTAACAAAACTTTAAAGTAAGGACTTTAGTATGAAATGATAAGATGACATATGTAAGTAACATATACTTACAACATGTATTTGAATATATATAAACCACTTTGTACATTTCAACAAAAAATGCACAAATATTCATATATATATATATATATGCGAAATTAAATAAGAAATTTTACAAATAAAATGCTTGCAATTTCTTCACAATGGCCGAAATTCAACATTTGAACATCTAAGGTTTTTGATATTCTAGACATGAATTAGATAATTAATTCATTCATTACAATTCATGAATAGAAACAACATGAAACAAATTCAAACTCATGGAAAAAGATCAAAGAATTTCGCCATTTTCAATCATATAATAATTCATACAATTTATTGAATTATTTACATGAACATGTATGAGAATTCTAACAACACAAGCTCTGATACCAATTGAAGAATTAAAGATCTTTAAGAATCTCAATTACATGTTCATATTCATACGAGTTCATGATTTACACGGAAGATTCATAGGCATGATACAACAAATAATCATGCGTCATTTACACAAGAATATACAAGAAATATAAATCACAAGATCAGAATGAACCGAGATATTGGTACCTTTCACCTTGGAAAACAGCGAAAAGAATTTATAATTCCTTGCTCCCTAAACGTAAGCTCCTTCCTTGCTTTATGATGATTTGTCTCCTTGAGAACTCCTTGTGGTCAAGGTGGAAAGGTTGGCTTTCGAGAAGGAGAAGAAGAACGGACAAGAGGATGGCGCCAAGAGGAAGAAAGTGTTGAAGTGAACACTTTGCAAGTTCACACTTAATCACCCAAAAACTCACAAGAATGGCGCACAAGAGGAGAAGAAGAAGAAGAAGAAGAAGAAGAAGAAATGTGTAGACAAGTGTGTTCTACATGGCCTTTTCACTCACTATTTATAGGTGAAGAAATGGCCATTAGAATAATGTCATTAAGTAGGAATAATAAAGCTTTCCACTAACTTTAATATTTCCACTAAGACATTAAGAATTCCACTAAGGCATAAATTATTCCACTAAGGCATAAATTATTCCACTAAGGCTACTTAAATATCAATTTCCACTAGCCATTTATCACTTATGATAAATAAACTAATTACCTTAAAATAACAACATAAAAACGCCATTTACATAAAATGACATGAAATGTAGTTATTCAATGAAATAAGGTACATACACCTTATTACCAATAATTTCACCAAAGTACCTATACTTTGATGAAAAGATCTTTAGGTGGAAATAGATATAAAAGTGAGGTTTGAAATTATACACAATAATTCCAAACAATTCCAATTCACACATCTGAGCTACTTTAAGCTCTTTAGTACACCTTTACCAAAATACCAATACTTTGTTAAACGGTGAGGTGATTGTTAAAAGTAGGAATACTAACTCATGAAGTTCTTTGTGCGCCAGAGAATTCCAACAACTATCTCCACCCTTCACTAAGTCAGTGTACTTCCGACTTAGTGCATCTGCCACAGAATTACCCTTGCCTGCGATGTACTCAATGTTGGAATCATAATCCTTCATATACTCTCACCAACTGCGCTCACAATCCTCGGACAATACAAATCCTCACCCCTTCCGAGTCATCTGAGTAAGGGGTGAAGCTAACACAGAAAATCCCAGTACAAATCTCTGATAATAGCCTGCTAATCCGAGGAAGCTCCTGATCTCCCGCACATTCGTTGGTTGCTTCCAACCCTGCACAGCCTTAACCGTCTCAGGATCCACTGAAACTCCACTCTCACTGATAATGTGTCCAAGAAATGGCACCTCCCGAATCCAGAACTGACATTTGGAGAACTTAGCATCTAGCTGATGATCCCACAATGTCTGCAGAACAATCCATAGGTGATCTCGATGCTCACAATCATCCTAGGAATATACCAGGATGTCATCGATAAACACAATCATAAACAAATCCAGGTATGGTCAGAAAATCCGGTTCATCATATCCATGAACACTGCTGGAGCATTAGTCAAACTGAATGGCATAACGGTATACTCACAGTGTCCATATCTAGTTCAGAAAGGTGTCTTCCGTATATCCTCTTCCTTCACCTGGAGCTGCAAATATCCCTATCTCAGATCTATCTTCAAGAAAGTCTGCACTCCCTTCAATTGATCAAGTAGGTCATCAATCCTGGGTTAAGGATACCTGTTCTTCACAGTTATTGCATTCAGCTTCTGATAACCAATTCACACTCCCAATGTCTCATCCCTCTTCTTCACAAATAACACTGGAGCACCCCCCACGGAGAAGTGCTCAGTCAAATGAACCCTTTCACAAGCAACTCATCAAGCTGCTTCATGAGTTCATTCATCTCAGTAATCGGCATACAGTAGGGGGGAACGAATATAGGAACATATCCTAGCTGAAGCAGAATCCCAAACACAATTTCATACTCTGGCGACATACCTAGCAAATCCTTAGGAATTAGCTGTGGAAAGTCTCGCACAACAGATATCTTATCCAACTCATCCCTGATATCAGTTGAATTCAATTCACAATACACATCCTCAACAATCACTGATTTCACATCCAAAATGTCTAATTGCAGACAACGTATCACAAACACAATTCTAAAAGATGCAGGTAATAGAAATGTCTTATCAGAAGATAGTACAATTTTACGCTTCCCACAATCCATGTCTCTTCACTGTTGCAACACAAACTCTGGCTATCTCAATTGAGAACAGACACTGATTTCCAGTGCGTGACAAAAACACAAGGCAGATAATTCCTCACAAATTCTAAGATAAAATATATCCTTGTATCAAAAAGAACATTCACAGGCATATCATTCAGAAGTAGGGTACCTTTTAGTGCTCCTTGTTATGCAGGCTCCTCTCTCTCAATTTTGAATACTCTTCCAGTACCCTTTACACAAAGGACTGCTCATTTACGCATTCTAGAACACTCAATTAGATCTTTACAGTCGATGCTGAAGAGGTGGGGGTGGTCATTACTGTGGCCTCACCTTACGGTGCTTCACATCCCACAAGTGTGTCATGTTGTACTTAAAGCCATTTACTGAAATCCCTTCTCCGAATTTGCAAATAAAATCAAGTGATTCACAATCCACATCTCAGACACTTGCCGATCTTCCAACATCAATGTCACGGGGTGCCCGCCTGGTTGCGGAGGCGGGGCCATCCCGCGACGGTGGAAGCGGAAGCCGCGTGAGCTGTGAAAACGGAAGCGGTCGGTCCAACCGAGACCCGCTGAGTGTGGTGGTCCCGTGACTCAGCCCGCAAAGTCTCGTTCTCGAGGACCCGGTGCCTAAAATTCTCAACATGGCAAGTATACAGTATAAACCCACTGCTTCAAAGCATAGATTACCTCAACCAATTCTAGATCGTGTGTCGGATAGTTCTGCTCATGCGGTCAAAGCTGTCTCGGCCCATAAGCTATCACATTTATCTCCTGCATCAACACACATCCTAACCCAGACCTAGATGCGTCAGTGTAGATCACATATGGTAAGCTCGGGTATGGTAAGATCAAGATCGACGCGTTGGTCAACTGCCGCTTCAACACTTGAAAGTTCTGTTCACATTTCTCGGACCAGACGTACAGCTGACCCTTCTTGGTCAACTGAGTAAGCGGAGAAGCCAAAATGGAGAATCCCGGTACGAATCTCCGATAATTGCCTGCCAGACCCAGAAAACCCTGATCTCACGTACCGAGGTTGGTTGCTTCCAATCCTGCACAGTCTTAACTTTCTCGGGATCCACAGAAAGGCCGTGCTCATCGATAATGTGTCCCAAAAAGGCAACCTCTCGAATCTAGAAGTCGCACTTTGAGAACTTGGCGTAGAGCCGATGTTCCCAAAGCGTCTGCAGAACAATCCTCAAATGCTCCTGGTGTGAGTCCTCCTTCCTGGAATAAACCAGGATATCATCGATGAAGACTACCATAAAAGAGTCAAAGTACGGTTGGAACACCCGGTTCACATGTCCATGAACGCTTCCGGTGCGTTGGTCAGACCGAACGGTATAACTGTATACTCGTAGTGCCCATACCGAGTACGGAAAGCACCCTTCGGGATATCCTCTTCCTTAACCCATAACTGAAAGTACCCGGATCACAGATCGATCTTTGAAAAGATCCTTGCACCTCTCAGCCGATCAAAGAGATCATCGATCCTAGGCAGCGAGTACTTATTCTTGATAGTGATGGCGTTCAATCGTCTGTATTCGATACACAATCGAAGTGATCTGTCCTTCTTCTTGACAAATAGAATCAGAACACCCCATGGTGAAGTGCTCGGTCGGATGAAGCCCTTCTCCTGAAGTTCCTCCAGTTGCTTCTTCAGCTCAACCATCTCCACTATCGGCATCCGATAAGGAGGGACAGAAATCGGGGTGGAACCCGATTGCAAATGGATCTCAAACACAATTTCCCGCTCTGGCGGCATCCCAGGAAAATCCTCTGAAAATACCTGCGGAAAATACCAAACCACTGGAATCTTGTCCAGCTCCAGTCGAGTGTCTGCCGTATTCAAATCATAGCACTCTTCTGAATATGATATCGGAATCTGATCCATAACCTGTAGTTCCGTGCTGCGCCTTACAATATCCACATCCGCTGAAGCAGAGAGAGGTAGTACCTCTCCAGAAACCGTAATGTTACGGTTAGCACAATCAATGTGCACAGAATTCTTAGACAGCCAATCCATCCCAAGAATAACGTCATACTTTGGTTTGTTCAACACCAGCAGATCCGAAAAAATCCTGTGCCTGCCAATGGATAGCACGTAATCTCGTGCCATCTCTTTGGAAAACAGAAATTGGCTCCCAGCCGTTTGGACTAAGAAGACATCAGGCAGTAAACCGACAGACAAATGCAGAGATTCGACACATTTCTGTGCCACAATAGATATGGAAGCCCCAGTGTCGAGCAAAGCATGTACATATGTGTTGTTGAAAAGTAGAGTACCTTAGAGTGCCCCACGCTGAGCAGTGCCTCCCTGCTCGATCTGAAAAACGCGCCCAGCTCTGGGCTGCTGTGACGGAGGGGGTGGCTGAAGTGGAAGTCGTGGCTGTGGTCTCGGGCCGCCCCGCTGTGAACCGCGCCCCCAGGGCGCGTTGGCCTGAACCTGAAACTGTGGACGCGAAACACTGCCAGATCCCTGTCCTAGCATCAGAGGGCAATCACGCACCCAATGATTATCTGACTCGCATCGCAAGCACTGACCCGTCTGTCAGTACCATGGCCGGCCGGGGTGATATCAGCCACAACTCGAACAAGACTGTAACGGTGCTGCCACTCTTTGCCCTTGCCACTCGGCCCAATCGTGCTTGCCTTCCCAGTGGCCCTCGATCGGTAAGGGGTGTACCGGCTCTCAACCTCCTCTTGCTCGAGGAGTTGGGCCTTCTGAACGGCCTCATGGCAAGATGTGATGTCCAACGGTCTTAGAGCCCACTTGTAGTCGGGGCGTAACCTGCGGATGAACCTCTTGGACTTCTCCTGCTCCATAGCATAGTACTACGGTACGTAGCGAACCAGCCGGTCAAATTCTCGCTCATACTCCCCAACAGTCATGTTTCCCTGCTCCAGGTCATCAAACTGCGACTGTCGAAGGTGTTACACCCCACCTTTTCCGGCAACAGTCCCCGGTGACTGGAGTTCTGGAGGTATGTTTAAATTTGTAATTTGAGGAGTTTGTTAGTTGTTGTTGTTGTTGATTGTTGTGTTGGGAGTGGAATGGTTATGGGTTAAGTCTTGTTGGAGGCTGAATTTTGTGAGTTTTGGGTCCAGCGATCGCCTGGACGAGGAAACGGTTCGCCTGCGTTTCGCTGGACACTTGCCGATCGTGCGCAAGCTCGTGCGCTGCGCACAAGCTGTGCACACCAGGCGCAAGGTTGCAAGCTGCGCACAAGCTCGCACACCAGGCGCAAGGCTGTAAGGCTGCGCACAAGCCTGCGCACAAGTCTGCAGGCGCAAGGCCGTGCGCGCAAGGTCAAGCCTCGCGCAAGGTCAGGCGCGATCGCTCGGCTCGCTATTTAAGTCGAGCAGCTCGGTTTCAACTTCATTTTCGCGTTTCAGCTCCGAAAACTCTCCCAACTCACTCTCAATTCGGTTTTGCTCCTATCCAAGTGATTTTGGACTCCTTGGTGCGTGGAAACGAAGGATTCGTAAGGGAATCACTTCAAGAACAACGAATTAACAAAGGATTCGCCCAACAACACTTGGTGGATGAATTTGGGAATTTCCCAAATTGTGAGGTTTGTATTTTCGTGATTTTCTGATGCAATTGAGTTAGTAGTAGTGTTTCTATGTTGGATTAGAGGTAGAAACACATTTTACAACACGAATTGAGCATGAATTGAAGGAAATTCAATTAGGGTTCTTGAGCTAGGATGAACGAATTTTGGGGATTGTTAAATTGACCTCAAATTAGTGTTGTTGGGTGGTTTTGGAACAACATTAATACTTGGTAAAAGGTCCAATTATGGGTTAATCTATGAGCTAAGAGAAAACTCATAGGTTTTATGGTGGAGAATTGAAGTGTGTTGTTTTGTTGAATTCAATCCAAATTGTTGCTATTGGGTATGTTTAGAGCAATATTGATAATTGGAACATTGTCCAAATATGCTCCGATTATATACCTAAGACAAAGTTCATCCGGATTTTTGGTGGAAAGTAAAAGCATGTGTTTTGTGTGGTTTAAGGTTTCAAGCATGTTTAGGCAATGAATTTGAGCAACTTTAAGTCTTGGAGTGAGGTCCAATTGTCAATGGATATTGATGTGTTGAATAAAAGTGTAATGTGGAAAGTGTGTGAATTGTTTAGGTGTTATGTGAAGCAAGGTTTGAGGTTGCATAAGGAAGAAGTTTGGTGTGTGGTGCTTGGCTGCTACCCTCTACGGTTGCGGTTGCTTCCACCCGAGGTAAGGGTTCGACCTACCTATGTTATTGTAATGTAGGATGGTTGAGGCAAGTCTTGGGCGCCGGTCTCGACTTCGGTCTTAGATCGGGATTGTGGAGCCCCAAGGCTAGTCCCATGGTAGGAGTATCGGTGCGCAGTAGGAGCATCGGTGCGCAGGTTCTCGCTTCAGTGTGTGGACGCATGGCGAATGCCGGTTGGACCGGGAAGATCTAGCCATGGTCCGTGATTTATGATGTTTGTTGGATGCATGGCGAATGCCGACGCATGGCGAATGCCGGTGCGTCCGGGGAAGATCTAGCCATGGTCGGGGAAGATCTAGCCATGGTCCGTATTATATGGGATTTATGATGTTTGTTGGATGCATGGCGAATGCCGACGCATGGCGAATGCCGGTGCGTCCGGGGAAGATCTAGCCATGGTCGGGGAAGATCTAGCCATGGTCCGTGTTATATGGGATTTGTTGGGTGCATGGCGAATGCCGACGCATGGCGAATGCCGGTGCCCGGGAAGATCTAGCCATGGTCGGGAAGATCTAGCCATGACCCGTTACATTCGGATGTTGTGCACACATCATACATTATTTGTTTCGTATATTGCTATCTCGTATGTATATCTGCTCGATCTGTCTTTGCAGGTTTGTCGGAAGAACATCGTTACTTCTACCTAAGCTCTTACCGGGTTTTTCTTTAAGAAAACTCACACCCTTACTTAATATTTTTCAGAGATAAGGATTCTGGGCCAGCGAAGTAGGATTTTCGCAAGGCTGTCTGGTTAGCTGTTTTGTGGGTTTAGCAGCTTTTGGATCTAGACTTCGGGTTCCTCGTCGGTTTCTTTATCCGACGCCCGACTCTTGTACGGTTGCATCTTCAGCCTGTAGATAGCTCTGTAGCATGATATGCTGTTGGCATGTAGTATTATGATAGCATGTTATCACTAGATCTGTCTATTCATCTAAGTTTGATTATGGTTATGTATATATATATGCGTTCTCGCTCAATTGATTGAATGAGTATGTTGATCTGTGTGGAAGCCTCTGGTCGGTAGTGAAAGAACAGACTTCCTTTTTGTTAATCTGAGTTTGATATCCTGCTTCTGATATTCTGATCATGGGCGGAGCCCATTACTTCTGTTATTGTGATCTGTTTCTGTGCATGAATTGTCATACTTGATCTGTTGTTAGAAAGGGACCTACTGGGTTAGTTAAAGGCCCGCGAAATACTCTCACATTAGCTGCGCTATCCGGTCCCACCTTGCTCACCACCGCCCACCGGCCGGCGACCGCTTCCCGCCGGGTCCGGAAGGTGTCTGACGGGGGTGGTGGTGACAATTTGGTATCAGAGCGTGGTTAATTGGTTGCGTCGAGGGTGTGTTAGGATTGACAGCCCTGGTCGACTGATCGATTCCAAGATGGTTGTGTGGTGAGACTGGCCACCTCGTCCACAAGAACCATGTTGGAATGGTAAGTGGAACAAGAGGCGGTTTGTCTAAGCGCACTTGAGAACAACCAAGAGATGATTTCTTTGGTACCGGTAGTTTGTGACTTGGTACTGTCTCGTGGTTACCGCGTAGGATACCAGAATTGACTCGGGTGCTATAAGAGGTGCCTGGGAATGAGATGCCGTAAGGTGCATGATGGTAATTTAAATTACCTCTCTCGTTAAAAACAGACGGTGGATGCCGAGTGAGAAGTGTGTTATTCCTAAGCAGACTACGGGTTTTAAGGGATTGTTTTGTATAAGTAATTTTGAGAATTGATTTGCATCATGCATTGCATTCATGCTACAGAGCTGATAGGATTACCGACGTAGGTAATGCTAACCGTTAAGTGAACCCTTTATGTTCTGGAATTTCAAGAATGGTCAACACTCGACGAACTCGAGCGTTGGATGATGAAGCAGAGGAGGAAATCCTGCTCCAGATGTGAATAGGGAAGAGGTAGAGGTCGAGGAGACCTCAGCCAAGAGCGGCACCAGCTCAGCCGCATGTGATACCCGATCCGAACAGATGGCCCAAGTGTTGGGGCAAATGACTGCATCGCCAATAACATGTGGGCAGGGACAGGAGTTGAAGAGCAAGGAAGTACACATGTTATGAGTTCTCAGCCATCATGCGGTAGGATCGACCGATCCTAGCTATCGTGCCTGGCGAGGAGGACGTTGAGGCGGATGATGTGCACCAAGAGCATGTGGATACGTAAGAGGGGAATCTGAATCTAGGTGCGGAAGTCGACCCACAGCCCCGCCGAGGGAGAGTGCGGGCTAGGCCCGATTCTGTTGTTGAGATACCGAGAGCCCAGCTCAAATCTGATAGTGCGACCAGCTCTGATAAACTTTCTTTGATGGAGCGGTTTGAGCGATTCAAACCACCCCGTTTCTCGGGCAAGGGTGGAATGGATTCAGCGGAGACGTGGTATAAGGACATGGATCGGTTGCTTGGCAGACTGGGTTTTCCGGCGAATGAAATGGTGCCTTTGGCTACCTTTTATTTGCGTGACTGGGCATATGATTGGTGGGAGACCACTATGGCTACTCGGAAGGCCGACTTTGTGCGTAGGCAGTTGAGAGACCCGGGTATGACGTGGGATGAATTTTCCCACTTGTTCCATGAGAAGTGGATTGGTTATGCCGCAATGATAGGCGGCAATCGGAGTTTGATACCTTGACTCGTGGAAGCAAGACTGCTATGGAGTATGGGCACGAGTTTGAACGCTTAGTACGTTATGTGCCTCATTACAACACCAGTGAGGAGGCCAAGGCAAAGAGATTCATGAGAGGGTTGAAGCATGACATCAGGAAGTACTTGGCACCGTTGAACATTGATAGGTATCATGAGGCTGTGCAGAAAGCACAGAAGATTGAGAATGAGGACTTGATACAGCTTCGGTGACACACCACCGAGATCTACGGGGATTGTCATTGGTGGAGTTAGAGGATCCGGACGTGGTGGACTCCGCACGACACCACAGGACCGGCGGTAGTTCTAGTGGGCTTGGATCGAAGGATAAGGGCAAAGGGAAGGCAAAGGTAGCAGAGCCTTGGTACTGTCAGACTTGTGACCGGAGCCACACCGGCCCGGTTTGTTATAGGGAGAAGGGTATGTGTTTCAGATGTGGGTCAACCGACCACATGATTAGGGATTGCCCTCAGATGGCAACCCAGGGAGTTGCAAGGCCACAAGGATTTCAGAGTTATGCTCCTCGTGGGCGTGGTGTTCCTCGCCTTTGGACCACGACCCCGACCACGCAGATGCGGCCACCACTACAAAGAGGCCCCGCCGCCAGCGCACCACAGGCAAGGCAGGACGAGTGTTCCAGATTGAGCGTGGTGATGCGGCTCGAAAGGAGCACTAGCAGGTATGGTGTTTCGAATGGTATTTCCGTTCGTGCTCTTTTGACACAGTGCTTCGATTTCTATAGTGTCACGTATGTGCAAAGTCTTTGCAACTTCCCGTGACTCATCTGCCTCAAGTATTCTGGTACGAACCGCCGGGAGTCGATTCTGCTCAAGAATGAGCTTATCAAGGGTTGCATGTTAACTGTTGGTGAGCGGCAGATTCCTTCTGATTTGTTGGTGTTGGATACGTCACATTATGATGTGATTCTGGTATGGATTGGCTCTGAGCATTCCATACGGATAGATTGTGCACAATGACAACAGGTGGTGTCGGACCAAGTATTACCACTTGTTCCCCTCGATGTAGAGATTGTTCAGAATAGCATGGAGCTTCGTAATGGAGAAGTTACTCGTGACGGATGAAGGCGAGTACTTTGGACTCAATGATGCAGTACGCGGATGGAACTTGATAAAATTCCGATTGTTAGATACTTTCCGCAGTGTTTCGAAGAGTTGCTGTATGCCACCCGAGCGGAGGTGATTTTTGAGATAGTGTTACAGACCGAGCTACACCTATCTCCATTCCTCCGTATCGCATGCCGATAGTGGAGATGAAGGAATTGAAGAAGCAGCTTGGATGAGTTGTTGGATAAGGGGTTTATCCGACTGAGCAGATCACCGTGGGGAGCCCCGGTGTTATTTGTTAAGAAGAAGGATGGAACACTTAGACTCGTATTGATTACGTAAGGTTGAATGCGGTGACAAGCTTAAGAACAAATATCCGTTACCACGGATTGACGATCTGTTCGACCAGCCCGAGGAGCTAAAGTGTTCTCAAAGATTGATCTCCGATCGGTTATTTCCAAATGCGTGTGAAGGAAGAAGACATTCCGAAATCGCGCACGCTGCTATGGTCACTATGAGTACACTGTCATGCCTTTTGGGCTGACAAATGCCCCGGCAGCTTTCATGAATTTGATGAATGAGGTTTTCCGCCCCTACTTGGATGATTTTATTGTTGTCTTCATTGATGATATACTCATCTATTCTCTGGATGAGGACACACATCAAGAGCACTTGAGAATTGCTTTGGAAACTTTGTCTAACAACCACCGTATGCAAAGTTTTCAAGTGTGATTTCTGCGCGAGATAGCATTTCTCGGGCATATCATCAATGAGAACGGAATTTCTGTCGACTCGAGAAGATCAAGTCTGTACAAGAGTGGAGGCAACCCCGATCAAGAAAGGATATCCGTAGTTTTCGGTTAGCTGGTTACTACCGTAAGTTCGCACCAGCCTTCTCGGTTCTTGCCTCTCCACTCACTCAACCGACAAAGAAGGGTAAGGCGTTTGTATGGTCGGATGAATGTGAGAAGAGCTTTCAAGAGCTCAAGTGTAGACCGACACAGCACCGATTCTGGTTCTACCCGACCTGCCTCAGCCTTATGTCATTTATACCGATGCCTCACGAATGTGTCCTGGGTGTGTGCTTATGCAAAACCAGCAGTAATTGCTTATGGGTCGCGATGCCATGACCACATGAGGAAAACTATCCCACTCATGATTTGGAGCTTGCTGCGGTTATGTATGCACTCAAGCAATGGCGGCATTATTTGTTGGGAAACAAATTTCAAATCTTTACCGATCATAAGAGCTTGAAGTACTTGTTCACGCAGAAAGATCTGAATATGCGCCAAAGAAGGTGGCTCGAGTACATGAAAGATTATGACCGTAGTATCGAGTACACCGCAGTAAAGGGAATACGGTGGCAGATGCCTTGAGTAGGGCATACACCGGGATAGTTAGAGGTGGAGAACCCGAAACCGAACAGAGCTTACGGACTGATCGCCTTGTGGCACCGTTGGCAGCTACAAGAGCAGGAGCAGATATTTGTGTTGAGAGTTCAGTCTTCTTGGATCGACAGATCCGAGAATTTCAGATGAGAGATCGTAGTTTGAAGCAGTGTTTCTAGAGAAGCTAAAGGAGCACAAGGCCCATTCTTTGAGTATAGGCAAGGATTGCTATACTTCAAAGAGCGTTTGTACGTGCCGAATGATGTGGCTCTTAGAGATGAGATTTTGGATCAAGCTCATAATAACAGCAAGTTTTCATCCGGGCGGTGAAAAGATGTATCACGATTTGAGGTCACACTAATTAGTAGGCATATTGCAGAGTGTGTGGCAAAGTGTACCACTTGCCAACAGTTTTGAACATCGAAGCCCGCGCACGCTTGACGTTACCTATCCCACTGTAAGTTGGGAAACGTGACTATGTATTTTCTTACCGGATTACCCACTACGAGAGCACGTCATGATGCCATTTGGGTAATTGTGGACCGGTTGACTAAGTGTGCGCATTTCTTGCCCATTAAGGTCACCGACCCGTTGGACAAGTTAGCACGACTCTACATCAAAGAGATCGTGCGTTGCACGGTGTACCGGATTCTATAGTTTCGCATCGGGATCCAAGATTTACAGCCCATTTCTGGAATGCTTTCCATCGAGCTGCACCGGTTGCACCTTAGTACCGCGTATCACCCACAAACTGATGGGCAATCCGAGAGGGTGATACAGGTACTTGAGGACATGCTGAGGAGCTGTGCGATTGATTTCGGAGGTGATTGGGATCAACATCTACCGCTCATAGAGTTTTCGTATAACAATAGTTATCAGAGTACAATCAAGATGGCACCTTACGAGGCTCTTTATGGACGGAGGTGTATGACACCTCACTGTTGGTCTGAACCGTCAGATAAGATTGAACTCGGTCCGAAATTGATTGAAGAGACCACATAAAAGATCAAAACAATTCAGGCAAGATTGAAAGCGGCAAATGATAGAACCACGGCTTATGTGAATGTATAGGCGCCGCGACTTAGAGTTTGAAGTTGGCGACAAAGTGTGGTTGAAGGTGGCACCAATGAAGGGAATAATGAGATTTGGTCGGAAAGGGAAGTTAGCTCCGAGGTATATTGGCCCATTCGATATTTTAGAAAGGATTGGAAAGGTGGCTTATCGCTTAGCACTACCGGAGAGCTTGTCACCGTGCATAATGTGTTTCACGTGAGCATGCTGAAAAAGTGTGTCATGGATCCGACGCAAACGATTCCAGTTGAGGAAGTGCAATTGGAACCTGACTTGTCTTATAAGGAAGTGCCAATTGCTTTGTTGGCGAGGGATACTGCAAATTGAGGAGCAAGTTAATTCCCATGGTGAAGGTGCAATGGTCGCACCATTCGACAAGGAGGCAACCCGGGAGACGGAGAAAGATATGATCGAACGCTACCCTCAGAGTACCAACGCTTAAGGAGCTCTTGGAGGACCAAGAGTCTTAAGGGGGAGGATGTTACACCCCACCTTTTCCGGCAACAAATGTCTCCGGTGACTGGAGTTCTGGAGGTATGTTTAAATTTGTAATTTGAGGAGTTTGTTAGTGGTTGTTGTTGTTGATTGTTGTGTTGGGAGTGGAATGGTTTTGGGTTAAGTCTTGTTGGAGGCTGAATTTTGTGAGTTTTGGTCCAGCGATCGCCCGGACGAGGAAACGGCGCTGCGAGCTTCGCTGGACACTTGCCGATCATGCGCAAGCTGCGCTGCGCACAAGCTGCACACACTGTGCACAGGCTGCAAGGCGCAAGCACAAGCTCTGCAGACACTGGCGCAAGGTTGCAGGCGCGCACAAGCTCGCAGACAAGTCTGGCGCAAGGCGCGCGCGCACAAGCTCAGGCGCAAGGTCAGGCGCGATCGCTCGCTCGCTATTTAAGTCGAGCAGCTCGGTTTCAACTTCATTTTCGCTTTCAGCTCCGAAAACTCTCCCAACTCACTCTCAATTCGGTTTTGCTCCTATCCAAGTGATTTTGGACTCCTTGGTGCGTGGAAACGAAGGATTCGTATGGGAATCACTTCAAGAACAACGAATTAACAAAGGATTCGCTCCAACAACACTTGGTGGATGAATTTGGGGAATTTCCCAAATTGTGAGGTTTGTATTTTCGTGATTTTCTGATGCAATTGAGTTAGTAGTAGTGTTTCTATGTTGGATTAGAGGTAGAAACACATTCTACAACACGAATTGAGCATGAATTGAAGTTGGGGGATTGTTAAATTGACCTCAAATTAGTGTTGTTGGGTGGTTTTGGAACAACATTAATACTTGGTAAAAGGTCCAATTATGGGTTAATCTATGAGCTAAGAGAAAACTCATAGGTTTTATGGTGGAGAATTGAAGTGTGTTGTTTTGTTGAATTCAATCCAAATTGTTGCTATTGGGTATGTTTAGAGCAATATTGATAATTGGAACATTGTCCAAATATGCTCCGATTATATACCTAAGACAAAGTTCATCCGGATTTTTGGTGGAAAGTAAAAGCATGTGTTTTGTGTGGTTTAAGGTTTCAAGCATGTTTAGGCAATGAATTTGAGCAACTTTAAGTCTTGGAGTGAGGTCCAATTGTCAATGGATATTGATGTGTTGAATAAAAGTGTAATGTGGAAAGTGTGTGAATTGTTTAGGTGTTATGTGAAGCAAGGTTTGAGGTTGCATAAGGAAGAAGTTTGGTGTGTGGTGCTTGGCTGCTACCCTCTACGGTTGCGGTTGCTTCCAATTCGAGGTAAGGGTTCGACCTACCTATGTTATTGTAATGTAGGATGGTTGAGGCAAGTCTTGGGCGTCGGTCTCTGACTTCGGTCTTAGATCGGGATTGTGGAGCCCCAAGGCTAGTCCCATGGTAGGAGTATCGGTGCGCAGTAGGAGCATCGGTGCGCAGTTCTCGTTTCAGTGTGTGGACGCATGGCGAATGCCGGTTGGACCGGGAAGTTCTAGCCATGGTCCGTGATTTATGATGTTTGTTGGATGCATGGCGAATGCCGACGCATGGCGAATGCCGGTGCGTCCGGGGAAGATCTAGCCATGGTCGGGGAAGATCTAGCCATGGTCCGTATTATATGGGATTTATGATGTTTGTTGGATGCATGGCGAATGCCGGCAAGGCGTCCGTGGAAGATCTAGCCATGGTCGGGGAAGATCTAGCCATGGTCCGTGTTATATGGGATTTGTGGGGTGCATGGCGAATGCCGACGCATGGCGAATGCCGGTGCGTCCGGGGAAGATCTAGCCATGGTCGGGGAAGATCTAGCCATGACCCGTTACATTCGGATGTTGTGCACACATCATACATTATTTGTTTCTGTATATTGCTATCTGTATGTATATCTGTTCTGATCTGTCTTTGCTGGTTTGTCGGAAGAACATCGTTACTACTGCCTAAGCTCTTACCGGGTTTTTCTTTAAGGAAAACTCACACCCTTACTTAATATTTTTCAGAGATAAGGATTCGGGGCCGGAGTAGGATTTCCGCAAGGCTGTTCGGTTAGCTATTTTGAGGGTTTAGCAGCTTTTGGATCTAGACTTGGGTTCCTCGTCGGTTTCTTTATCCGACGCCCGACTCTTGTACGGTTGCATCTTCACTGTAGATAGCTCGTAGCATGATACTGCTTGGCATGTAGTATTATGATAGCATGTTATCATTAGATCTGTCTATTCATCTAAGTTTGATTATGGTTATGTATATATATATGCGTCGCTCAATTGATTGAATGAGTATGTTGATCTGTGGAAGCCTCTGTTCGGTAGTGAAAGAACAGACTTCCTTTTTGATAATCTGATTTTGATATCCTGCTTCTGATATTCTGATCATGGGCGGAGCCCATTGCTTCTGTTATTGTGATCTGTTTCTGTGCATGAATTGTCATACTTGATCTGTTGTTAGAAAGGGACCTACTGGGTTAGTTAAAGGCCCGCGAAATACTCTCACATTAGCTGCGCTATCCGGTCCCACCTTGCTCACCACCGCCCACCGGCCGGCGACCGCTTCCCGCCGGGTCCGGAAGGTGTCTGACGGGGGTGGTGGTGACAGAAGGTCCCTGGCTGCCTCCCCATTATACTGCAGATGTGTGAACTGCTCCCAGGTGATGTCTAGGTCCTGCTCACCACTCCGCTCCGAGTCTGCTCTCAGCTGGCCCTGTAGGCTCCTCCACCAGTGATATGCGCTGTCCTACAGGTTGAACGTCGCAACTGATGCCATAGCTGCAGAAGGAAGTTGTAACCTTCCTAGGAGTTTGTCAACTCCCGCAAACCAGGCCTCTGCTGCCTCTGGTCCTCCTCTACCGTTGAACCTCGGGGGTTTCAGGCGTTGAAATCTCTCCAGAAGTCTGACCTCGTCAGACAGGTGCCTCGGACCATCTCGTCATCGGTGGGATCAACGGGAAGCCTCGGTGTCATAGTAATCGTCCTCTCACTGACGTCGGTGTGGTCGATGAACCTCCTCGCTCTGAAGGCGCTCCTGGCCAGAACGATCGGGTTGGGCCGCGGGGCCGACCTCTTATCATACCCTCCGTGCGCGAGGGTGTCTGCGGTCTTCGTCCTCCTCCTCCTCGGAGTCTATCTCACGTCGTGCCGGAATACTAAGGCGGTCTGAGTCTCACTGTTTACCCACTGGTCAGAATGCCCCAGCTGCAACATAATCGGGTCTCCTAGTGCTTGCTGCCGTCCCTGAACCTGCACTGGCAGTAAGGTACTCAGTAACAGTTGTACCTGTCCCAACACTTGTACCAGATCGGGAGGGGGTCCCTGTTGCTGCTGAAGGTTCGGTGGTGGTGTCTGTGGTTGCTCCGGCCCTGAATTCTGCTGAACCTGTCTTCTAACTCTCAGGGGCGTGGGATCCTGGTCCCTACCCTCCGGAAACTGATCACGCTGTCTATGCGTGTTAACCATTTCCTGAAAATAATCCAACCCATATAACAAAGCATACAGAACAGCTAACTCTCTCCCTACAGAAGCTAGCAGCAGTATTCTAAGGCTCTGTAGTGCAATGCAATGCATGATGCAGAGATTCTTTTTCAGAATCCCAGAATCACATATGTTGGATACTAAATCACAGAATAAGATCATACTCATATCATAGAATCACAAGTAAGATCAAGCAAAACATAAAGGTACCCGGATTCTGTCAGAAGCCCGCACCTGAGCTGAATCTGACCCGCGCGTCACTACGCACCTTAATGTCCAAAACTCCCAAATCTCCTGGGAGTACCCTAAACATCCCAGAAGTGCTACCACAGCACTGGAGCTCGATCTTGACCGAATGCCTTGAAAGACCGCTCGCTGCTCCACCGCACATTCCAAAGTGGTTCAAATAAGGAGGTGGCCAAACTCCGTACAGAACCACCCAAGAACAGAACACGGAACAGTAGCTTCGTCCCTCAAAGTCATCTCCCGCAGAAGTTCATCCCCGAACTAACTGTTCCTTCCCCAGAAATCCACTCTTGGACTGGTATACTTGAGTCAGAAGTCCAACCCGCGACTGGTCATACTTCGCCCTCTCGGGTTACCGATGCGGTCAAACCCGACCTGCTCTGATACCAACTTGCCACAGGGAGCCCGCTCGGTTGCAGAGGCAGGGCTGTCCCGCGACGGCTGAAGCGGAAGCCGCAGCTAAGTGTGGTGGTTCCGTAACCCGGCCCGCAAAGTCTTGTTCTCGAGGGCCCGGTGAATGAGAACGCTTTGCTCTCGGAGTATACAGCAGAGTTACGTGCTTATATCTTTCGGTCGTGTTTCGACCCGGAACCTAAAAATCTCAACATGGCAAGTATACAGTATTAACCCTAACTATCCATGGCGAGGTCCGCCCCACTGAAATGAGCGAGCACTCCACCATCACCAAACATGCAGTTCATGGATAACATCAAAACGAGCCCCGCCCTCACTAAAATGGGCGAGTACTCATTCATCATCATATATAAGCACAACAGAATCATCCGGATACAGAATACGTCTGGCATATCAAAATATGATCACATCACGGGTCCCGCCCTCCACTGACATGGGCGAGTCCCCAGTCATACAAAATATCTAGAATACGTATACAGAAGCATAATATATCTAAGATACATAACATGATCCAACCAATGACATGCATGCATATACATCTACAGAGCCGACAAGGGAGAACCCCGGAATACCTAAGTGCAGGATCTAGGAGAAACTCCGAGATCAGAAGATTCCCGAAAGTACCGCTGCTGGTGCTGCTATCACAAAAAAAACATAGAGATAAGTTAACTGTGAGAAAACCCATATGCTATACTTAGCATAAATACAAAAATTAGAAAATAGACTATAACCTTTACCGAGACTACCCCTATAACTTAACAGAAGTTCCGTGTCGGAACTGCAGATACCTGATCACAGAACAGAAAGCACCACGGAACTCTAGTCCGTTGGTTGCTTGTCAGGTAAACCTGAAAGGTGGTAAACAGAAGGGGTGAGTCCTCGAGAGGACCTAGTAAGGGCTGAGGTAAGATACAGTTTGCATATAGTAAGCTAAGTGCACGAGTACCTGGAAAACAAAGAAAACACAAAACACAAGCATATATGTATATATATATATATATATAAAAACACATATAATAAACAGTCCCGAAGGACGCGGTTAGAACCCCGATATACATGATATCCCTCCCAGAATGTATAACGAGAGAAGTTGAACCCTTACCGTACTATTGCCGATCCGCAAAAGAATCCCGGGAAAATCCCGACGCTCGACCCGAAACGCGGTAGTGTGACTTTCGAAGTCCCGCACTACTCCACAACTGCTGATTCAAGCTGAACAACCATTTACATATAAGAAATCATCAATCTAAACCCCTGCGAACTAATCCCACACATTCCCGCCAATTTCACAAAAGGCTCAGATTTTGAAATCAACCTAGAACATTGCTATTTATACTCAAACATGCACTGCTAAACATTTAAAACATACTTTTCCAAATTTAAGCAGGCAGGCTAGCATGTCAAGTTTTCACGGTTACGTTCACAAATTCAGAAAACGAAGTCCCAATCAAAATTCTCGTTCAGCCGTCCCAGTACAAGTTTCGGCAGAGTTTTGGCCGCGTTTCTGCCAACTCCATGTACACAATTGATCCACAGAATATGAATATATACTCAGAATTCACAGAATTGACCCACAACAATGGCGCCAAAAAATGGGCTTAGACAGGAAAAAAACGGCTTTCACACAAAGCTTTTCCAGTAAAATCTGAATAGCAAAACATATGTAACTCTTCACCATGATCGATAATATACCCTTACCTTTCACCACAGCTGAAGTTAAGTTTCCGTGCAGGAAATCAGAAACGAATTCCGGCAGTACTTCTGCAAAGTTTCTGCTCACACTCCTGACACAAAGTACGCAAGATAAGATGCAAGGAAGGCTTAGGAACCATAAAATCAACCAAAAGTGTAGTTCCAAAATTATGTAGGAATTTCAGAAGCTCCCAGTTTCCAAACAGAGCTGAATTTACAAAATCTGATCAGTAATAACTTCCTAACTCTTCACAAAGATTAATTTGATATGCTTACCTCGAAGCTTCTTCAAGTTTTCTTCAAGTTTAGTTTTGGAGCTTCACTTGGCGTTTTCATGGAGAACTCATGGTTGGTGGTACACTACCCAAGCAAATGCCCCCTCACGCCTCGCCCCTCGCGTCATCATCGGCAACAACCAAGGAAACGCACCGCGATGCCACCGCATCTCACGAAGACGTTATCAGGGGAGCTTCTTACCTGATGGCTTCGCCAGGACCTCACGGGTTCGCATCTCCTAGCTTCGCCAGACAGGGACTTCGCATCTCCTGGTCTTCGCCATCCAACACTTAACAGCAATGCCACAGACCGAGGAAAGGAAGGTGGGAACGGTCATCCACACGACCTACCCACGTTCTCCATCACACCTCCAATCTTCCACTACTCTGGAACGTGAGGGAGCACTCCACTACTCCGGATCATGGGACAATCGCTACCTTAGCGCCTCCTATAAAAGGACGGCTTGGGAAAGGTACACCCTATCTACACAGTCCCACTCCTCTTTTTCCTCTTGAGTATTCCGTTTCACATCTTGCAGATTACTACGGAGCTTCAGATCGTCGTTCTCACCGTCTCCTCACCGTTCAAGTATCTGGAAGCCCAGTCCCGTCAAGGAACCAAGCTATCAGATTGGCGCCGTTCGTGGGAAGCTTCAACAATCCCACGTAGGAAACCACCTAAGAATAGAAGTCATGCCTACCACAAGGAGCGCCAGCCGGTAGAATGGCCGTGGGAGGAGAAATCCACCCGCCGCCGCTGTAAACCATGGAGCGTCAGTCCACTCAACCAGGGAAAGTTCATCCCATGGTGATCACAATGCCCCTCCCTCTAGGGAAGTCGTTCAGACGGCGGGGGCAGATGCCGCCGTGAGATCGGGGCGTGTGGCCCTCTCGATAAATCACAACCGGTCTGTCGGTGTGGTGGGGCCGCCGCACAATGTCATCGTGCAGAAATCTGCGGTGGCCGGTCTTGATCCCACAATACTCGCGGCGATCACTGAGGCGGTCGTCCGGATTCATCGCCGCACCCTGGCCGCGGGAGGTTTCCAAATGGTTCAGCAGCCGCAGAATCACTAGGAGCCTCCTCTTCCTCCGCCACAATAGGAAGCCCATCCTGATGCAGCCCATTCTTCGGCGCTCGCCGCTCTTGCTAGATGCCTGGAGCAAATTGAGAAGAGGGAGGTAAGGGCAAACACGCCCTACTCCACCAACATGGGTCTGGACCACCTCTGGACCCAGCCTTTCACCTAGAGGATCTTGGAGGCTCCACTATCGGAGCAATTTCGCCAGCCCAAGCTGGACTCCTAAGACGGTCTCTCAGACCCAGACATCCACCTCCAGTGCTACATATCTGCGATGGCAATCGTGAGGGCCGATGACAGCACCCTCTGTAGGGCTTTCAGCTCTACCCTCACTGGAGCCACCGCCAATTGGTACACCACCCTTCGTGGTAAGCAATTCGACTCCTTAGAGGAACTTTCCCGCGTTTTCTCTAACGACTTTGTCGTCTCCAAGCCTCCGCCAAAAACTGCAGGGCACCTACTTAAGATACGATAGAGGAAGGATGAGTCCTTGAGGGACTACATCCAACGATTCCAAGGAGAATCTATTTAGGTCCCAAACCTGGGAGAGGAGACTCGTCTCCTAACAGCCATTCAGGGTCTCCACTGGGATTCCCTGTTCTTCATAGATGTGCACACCAACCCTCCTCGCAACATGGAGCAGTTCTTAGATAGGGCAACTAGGTTCATGCACATTGAGGAGGTCACCAGGCCCTACCTCAAGAGCTCAACAGCTGACGCGCGGGGCAACCCTCGCGCATGCTAGACTCTAGAGGCCATGGGCAGCGGAGGCAACCGCCTCCACAGGGCAACAGGGACAAAGCATATCCAACCCTTCCCCACTCAGAGACTCCCGCACCAACATCGTCCATGCCCTGGAGCAAAGGAGAGAAATCACCAAATGGCCTCACCCACTTCCCAAGGGCATTGCGAGGCCGAACAACAAGTATTGCCGCTACCATCATGACAAGGGCCACGACACTGAGGAGTGCATGGAACTCAAGCGCATGCTAGCGGAGATGATAGCTCAGGGAAAACTCACCGAGTTCCTTGTTCGCAACCCCTCCTCGCGAAGAGGTTCTCCCAGGGGGTACAAGCGCGAAGGCGATCGAGAGGATCACAGACGGGATCACCACTGACAGAACAGGGCCCCTGGGGGAGCTAATCAGATCCCACCTGCCAGGGGTCACATCAATGTGATCACCCAGTGCGAGGGCACAGCTGCGAGGCACCGCTATATGAGGCAGATCTATCTGCTGGATCACACAGCTAGCCATCTCATCCACCGCCGTGATGGGACCTCTATGGCGATTCCACACTCAGATCCACTCATCATCACCGCTCGCATCGCCGGGTGGGACATGGATACAGGGGCTATGCCAACGTCATTTACAAGCACACACTTGTTGAGGCGAAGGTACCCTTGTCTCAGATCAAGCCGGTGAAGGGAGGGACTTTTTGGATCGGAAGGGAAGAGATCCCAACCTTGGGGGCCATCACACTCCCGTTTATGATGGTCGACGCCACCAAGGAAAACAGGCAGGTCTGTCACTCCAGCTTTGTGGACTACATCGTCCTTGACCTCCCCTCGCCTTACAATGCCATTGTTGGGCGCGCCACACATACTGAATTCAACATTCGTTGTGACGTGCGCACCTTAACATTGGTGTTTCGCACCTCCACTAGTGACGCCTACATCTACGTTAACCAGAATGTGGCGAGGGGCAACTATGTCAACGCACTCGCTGGCCCCTCTCAGCTGCCTCAATGCACAGAGCCAAAGAGTAAGAAACCAGCTGAGGAGTCTGTGCCAGAGAGTGAAGCGGCCCCAGACCTGTCTGGTGACTTTGAGGAGGTAGAGATATCTCCAGGGAAGAAGTTCCGCATTGGGAAGGACCTCCCAGAGAAAGATAAGGAAGCCCTCATCCACCTCCTCCAGGCCAACATGGACGTATTCGCGTGGCTTTAAGCCAATTAGGCAGAAAACAAGGGGCATGGCCCCAGACCAAAAAGAGTTTGTACGCACTAAGGTGCAGAAGTTGCTGGACGCTAATATAATTAAGGAAGTTCATTACTCTGAGTGGGTTGCTAAAATTGTGCTTGCTGACAAAGAAAATGGAGAATGGCGCCTGTGTGTGGACTACAAGGGGGTCAACAGGGCCTGCCCTAGAGATTCATACCCCTTACCTCCCATAGACCAACTGGTAGACTCAACTGTGCGATACCCAGTCCTTTCTTTCCTTGATGCGTATAGTGGCTACCATCAGATCTTTATGGATCCTGAAGATGCCATGAAGACTGCCTTCACAACCGGCGAAGCGGTCTACCACTACATTCGCATGCCTTTTGGCTTGAGGAATGCAAGGGCGACTTTTCAAAGGTTGGTGAACAGGTTCTTCGCAGATCAAATTGGGAGGAACCTTGATGCCTATGTTGACGACATAGTAGTGAAAAGCAAAGCCACCGCCAAACACCTGGAAGACCTAGAAGAGACCATTGCCAACTTCCGCGCATACAATATGCGCCTAAACCCAAAGAAGTGCATCTTTGGCGTTGGCGAAGGGAAATTTCTCGGTTACCAAGTCTCAAGGGGAGGGATTCGCGCCAATCCCAAAAAGATAGAGGCCATCGCCAACCTTCGCATCCCAAGAGGCCTAAAAGACGTCCAGCAACTAACAGGAAGGTTAGTAGCCCTGGGGCGATTCATATCAAAGCTCAGCGACCGTTGCAAGCCTTTCTTCAACCAAATCCGGAAGAAGAAAGCTTGCAAGTGGACGGAGGACTGCCAGGCAGCATACGACACCATCAAGCAGCACCTGCAAGAGTTGCTTACCCTCAAGTGCCCCAGGCCTGGCGATGACCTTGTCCTGTATCTCTCTATAAAAGGAAACAATGTGGCATCAGTTCTCATCAAGGAGGAAGGTGACAAGCAGTGGCCAGTCTACTACACCAACCACACCTTACAATCAGCAGAAACAAGGTATCCTCCTTTACAAAAGCTATCTTGTCACTAGTCTACTACACTAACCACACCTTACAATCACAGTGCGAACGTACCTCCCAATCAAGGAGATCCTGCAAAGACCGAAGCACTCAGTCTACCTTGGAAAATGGTGTATTGAACTGAGCGGATACGACATCAGCTATGAGCCCCGCAAAGCAATAAAAGGTCAGGCCCTCACGGACTTCCTAGCGGAATTCTCAGTACCTGAGTGTTGCACACCTCAGGAATAAGTACCGGCGCCTGAGCCTCGACCCCCAGAATGGGAAATGTACGTTGATGGCACATCTAAAGCAGCATCTCCAGCAGGGGGCATCTACTTGCGTGGACCCCTAGGTATGGAAAGCACTCTCCGTGTAACTTTTCAATTCCCAGTAACCAATAATGTTGCAGAGTATGAAGCCCTCATCGCGGGCCTCAAATTGGCCATCAAAGTGGGTATTCGCCGAATACACATTCACAGCGATTCCCAACTAGTGATACACCAAGTACGGGGGTGCTCATAATGCAAGGATGCCACTCTGATCAAGTACCTCAAGCTTGTCAACTCCCTGTGAACGAACTTCGAGGAGGCAGTCTTCATTCATATCCCTCGTTCTGAGAACACCATCGTGGATATGCTTTCCAAGGGGAAGACACCTTCCTCATTGGAGACCCTGGCACGACCGTCCATTGAAGGAGCCGTAGACATTGGCTCACTCGAAGCAGAAGAAGATCCGGATGACTGGTGAACTCCCATCATCGCCCAGCTCAAGGGGATCTCCACAAATCCACGCACCCGCACTCAAGTGACAAAATTCGTCCTCATAAACGGGCTGCTGTGGCATCGCGGATTCTCTTCACCCCTCCAACGTTGCCTTACCACCAAGGAGGGACTCGATGTATTGGAGACCATCCACCAGGGCAGCTGTGGTGCCCACATTGCTGCAGAGGCACTTGCACACAAAGCCCTCCTATAGGGATACTACTGGCCTAAAAAAAGATGGATCCTCACTTGTCAAAATGTGCCATCAATGCCTGATCAACTCGTGTGTCCAACGAATTCCATCCATAGAATCTCCCGCACTCACAAACCCCGTACACTTCACCCTTTACGGTCTCGACCTCATCGGACCAATGCCAAAGGTGATAGGTCAGTACCGATTCTGTGTTGTTGCCGTGGATTATTTAACAAAGTGGATTGAAGTCGAACCCTTGGTGAAGATAACATCCTCCAAGATCATCAAGTTCCTATGGAAAAACATTGTCTGTCGATATGCCAGCCCCTGCGCCATCATCACAGACAATGGGAGCCACTTCGCTAGCCACAGCGTCCAGCAATGGGAAGAAGATAACAAGATCCGCATGCTGTATGGCCCGGTAGCACACCCCCAGTCCAACGGCCAAGTTGAAGTCACCAACCGCACAATCAAAGAGGGACTCAAGAAGCGCCTGACTGGCGCAAAGGGGCGATGGGTGGATGAGCTCCCAAGCGTTCTATGGGATTGTAGGACAACAACAAGAACGCTAACAGGCGAGACACCGTTCTCCCTGGTCTATGACGCCGACGCGCTCCTTCCCATAAGGTAGACTTCCCAACAATATGGACTTCAATGATGAGGCCAACACTTGAGGACTTCGCGCCAAACTGGACCTGCTCGAGGAACTGCGCGAAGGGGCACGTCTTCGTTTGTTCGCTCTCAAGCAGCGTCTCAACTTGCAACATGACGCCAAGGTCAAGCCCAAGGCACTCAAACCAGGAGGCCTCGTGCTACTCAGGTCTGTCCTTACCGCTCGCGACCCCAAACAGGGCGTCCTGCGACCCAACTGGGAAGGCCCCTATATCATCTACAAGCAAGTCTGGGGGCGTCTATGAGTTGTAGGACCAAGACGGAAGACTATTCCCTCGCAACTTCCACGCGGACGACCTTCGTCCATACTATGTATAAATCATGGCAACTCGATGGCTCAAATGAATGAAATACTTCTCCAGTTCTTAACACTATTGCACAGTAAACTCGTTAACACCCGACCGATCAGAATGGCTAAACGCCTAACCTATTAAGGTCACGGCATCAGGTCTTGTCAAGTCGCCCATACACGAAAACATGCGTACACTACCCAAGGGAATCGCCAACGCGAACCTTGCGAGACAGATCTTTGGGACCCCGCGATGCGAATCCCAACAGACCCCCAATCTTGAAACAGCTTAGCAATCTTTGATGGTTTCGCCCATGCGAACCACACAATCCCGCAACTGATCTTTAGGGCCACGCGATGCGAACCCCAACAGATCTCCATGCTGGAAATCAGCCTTCACATTGAGGTCCTTGATGGCTTCGCCCTCGCGAGCCACAAGCAATCCCTCTAATCTTTGGGACCCCGCGAAGCGAATCCCAACAGATACATAACAACTTAGCCTAGCAAATCGCTAACGTTCCATACAAAGCTATCGCATGAATGAAAGAAGAACATGGTCAATCGAGGTAAACTAATTTGTTCATTTATACTGTTAGAATTATACATTCTTTGCAGGTGCAAAATTACAACGGCTCAGGGGCCGGCCTAACTAAAGGGGGGGTCAAACACATGACCTAAAACCCCTTCCTAATCTAACATGGCGTGCCACCCAGCGCCCATCTTTCTCCCATGCTCGCCCCAATCAAGCAAGGCACTCGCCTCGGGATCATTGGTCTTGGAGGCGTCCAAGGCGTCCAAGTTCAACCCAGGGTGCAGCTGTTCCAGTTGAAAGCGGCATCGCAGCCAACCCTCCTCATACCCTTGCGCTGCAACCTCGCCCTTGGTCTTGAGTTCATCAATCCTCTGCCTCTGGCGAGGCCACCTCTCATGAATCTTCACCGTGTAGGTTGATTCATGCTCAGGGTCCTCTGCTAAACATTGCGCGCATGAGGTCTGTGAGCAGATCGACGTGCTGGTTTGCAATGTCCAACCTATCAAGCTCTGTGTGCGAAAGTTTGTCCGCCGCATCCTTCAGGCGGATCTCTGTCTCTGATTTCAGAGAAGAGAGCGCCGTCTTTAGAACAGCGACCTCAACTTTCTTCTCTGTGAGCTCATCCTCCTTCATCGCCAGCTCCGCCTCGCGAAGGGGACACCAGACCTTGTGCTTCTCCATAAGAGCGTCCCTCCTCAAATGCTCCAGGCGGGACTCCGCCTTCTCCTTGGTGAGGATAGCGCACCAAGACTCCAGCCCTGCCACTCTCTTGTTGGCCCTCTCAGCCTCAGCGTTGGCAGCTTGGGCAGCCCCTGCCTCCATTTTCAGGCGGACGATTTCAGCAATCTGGGCACTGTCCCTCGCGTTCGTGTAGCTTAGGAACTTGTGTCACTGGCTGAGACCAGCATACTCGTTGATGGCAGCCTGCATCAAGATGAGTTAGTACAGAAATCAGAGAACAAAAAAAACAGAGGATAGGGGAGATGCCTCACCTGAAGGTTGTGTTTGGCAGCCTCCTTCATGAACTCAACTGGAGAGTCCAGGCTACGGTCCACCAACTCCCTGTCAAAGGGGGTGCGAAGTCCCTCCAGGCAGGACAGCAACGTGTGCTCTCCTCCCAACAACAAGGAGGACTTGTTCAACAGGAAGACAGGGTCCCAGGCCCCTTCCAGAGGCATGCCCTCCTCCTTATACACCTTCGCCCTGAAGTCCTCCCTCAGGGACTTCAGCGCGGTGGGATCCTCAGACCACTTGGGGATCTTCTGGGTAGCAACACGTTTCCCCTCAAGAAAATGCGACCAAACTCCAGCCTCCTCAAGCACGGTCGCCGCTGCGCCCAAGTCCACCACGCTCTGGCAGATGCTACCACGCGAGTTAGAAGACACTGTCCCTGCATCAAATGACTTGTTAGAACAACAAAGAGAACTTGGAACATGCGCAAACAAGGGAAGACACTCACTCGTCGAAGGGCCCTGTTCCAGGGCAAGACTGGTCTCGCCAGTGGACTGTTGGCACTGTGGCTTTCCCCAAGCGCCACCCCCAGATGGTTCGCAGGAAGTGCGAACCACATCCCAGGAACTCGTCCTCTCTGGGACTGCCTTCGCTACCAAGGCATCATTGCCGGCAACGCCTGAAGTTCTTAGGGGTACCCCCTCTGGAGCCCCTTTCCCTTGGGAAGCCTGGCTGCTTGTTGGGGAAATGCCCCAAACATCACTTCCCACCTCTAGCTGAGGGTGAGCCGGAAAGGGCGCCCTGCTCCCTGCGGGGGCTGCTGGTGCCTCTCCCCCAACAGAACTGCTGGTCTTCGCGGCAGACTTGGACTTCCTTCTCATAGCCAGCAGGAGATCGCCGGCTGAAGTTATCTTCTTTGGTGGGGGTGTCCCCACCTGAGGAGAAGCCTCAATCTGAGGAGAGACCTCTGCCTAGGGGGATGCATCCACCTGGAGAGGGACCTCCAACTGAGGATGATTCTCGACCTGGGAAGGGGTTGCCACTGCAATGCCCTCAGGGGCACTTTCGCCACTCGCCCTGGGAGGGCTCGCTAGCAGCCCAGAAACGAAAGCGTCCATTCTGGCGTCTTCAGCCGGTGTCGTCGCCACATTTGTAGATGGACCAGCAGTCTCCGCCACTAGAGTCTTGCGAACCGCCTCTTCCCCAAGAGTACTTTCAGAAGCCCCCCTCCAGCCGCTCCCTTCACACTTGGGAGTGCTCCCTGGACAGGCCCTGTCGCCTTTGCCTGGTTTGACTCACGAGAAGCCCTTTCTGCACTAGGCTGCGCTGCATCGCTAGCCTCTCTCCAACTCTTCGCCGCACCCTGGAATGGCGCCAGGGCACTGGTGGTTGGCCTCTTCCATCGCGGGGGCCCAATGGCACCCAACACCTTCTCCGCAGCAGGAGTATTCTGCTTATACGCACAGGCAAAGTGAATCTACACCGTGGCGCGCATAGACCCTATTTTCCATTTCTCCTCATCAGGGCAAGCAGGACCATCTGCACGCTACAAGGATCAATACATATTCGCGTGAGAAATAAAAGGAAAACTAATCAGCGCATTCCTCTTGGCCCTGCGAGGGCAGCGCGAAGTGCGTCCGCCACTTCACCACGTTGCGTGGGGGCCCAACCTTCATAAGGAGGAGGCACCATGGGGTCCATTAGGTAACCCGTGCTGACGCCAGCCCACCTCAGGGTCACCTCGTCTAGCTGTGCGAGGGAGAAAGGGAACAGGTCATCCCAGGACCTCCTTGCCAGCACATCGTCTAGACATCCCAGGAGACGAACGTAGTCGCACCACCTTCGACCATCCGTGTATAGAACCGGCTTTCGAGCCACGCTCTGCACAGCCTCTGAAGTCCTCGCCACTGGGAACCCCCAAGACTCGTCCTTGCAAACAAAGAAGAAACTACCATGCCAGTCACGATGAGACTTCAGAGGAATACTGAAAGACACAGAGTTGTTCCCCCCAACACTGAGGGGGATGACATGGAAGAACTGTCCCCCTGTTCGCAGATCCAGTCGATAGAAACGTAGGAAGACATCAGCGAATGGCTCCACCCCAGCCAACCGGCACGCGACAATGAAGCCGGCGATGTGGATGAAGGTGTTAGGCCCGAGCTGTGACAGTGGGAAACCCTACAAAGTACACAGCTCTTGGACAAGGGGAGGCAAAGGGAACCTCAGCCCAGAGGACATCTGGGCGGTGTAGAGGCACAGCGCGGCGCTCTCCAGGTTCTCCGGCGTCTGCGGAACCTTCAGCGCATTACAGGGCCCACTCCGTGCCGTGTACACTGCCACTTCCTCGATGGGGAAGAAGGCCTTAACAAGATCCTGGTGAAGCTTGTCAACATTCACGGCAGTCTTTTCCACGGCGGGGATGACTGGGCGAGCCACTCCCTTAGCAGCCATAACTGCGACAGAAGAATGAAAAAAGAGCGAGAAGACGAATAGCCGGTCAGAAATTTAGTCGAACACCTTACATGCAAGGAACGAAGGAACAAACACTAACCTGAGATTGCGAAGACGAAAACGAATGAATGCATAAGCAACAGAAGCGGTAGAGAAACACAAGGACAATATCAGATTCGAGCAACGGAGCAAGGGGAGTAACAGAATATCAAGCGACAAAGAATTCGGGCAAGAGGGCGAGAATGCAAAGAGTTGAAAGCCGCGAAAAAGAAAGCTATTTATAGGCCCAACCCTAACGACACCAAAACGTCGCCTCAAACAGAAGACCAGTCCCCGCGGGCCGCGTGTCAGAAATCAAAAACGGTAGGAAACGTTTACCCTACCGTCAAAGTGACTGTTGCCCAACGATCGACTTCGAGCCAAAACGCAGAGTACAGGACCCTGCCCATACTCCGCCTCTAGGAGTAGGCACCTTGGTACACTGCCCAAGCAAATGCCCCCTCACGCCTCGCCCCTCGTGTCATCATCAGCAGCAACCAAGGAAAAGCACCGCGATGCCACCGCATCTCGCGAAGACGTTATCAGGGGAGCTTCGCGACTGATGGCTTTGCCAGGACCTCACGGGTTCGCATCTCCTAGCTTTGCCAGGCAGGGTCTTCACATCTCCTGGTCTTCGCCATCCAACACTTAACAGCAATGCCACAGACCGAGGAAAGGAAGCTGGGAACGGTCATCCCCACGACCTACCCACATTCTCCATCACACCTCCAATCTTCCACTACTCTGGAACGTGGGGGAGCACTCAACTACTCCGGATCATGGGACAACCGCTACCTTAGCGCCTCCTATAAAAAGACGGCTTGGGAAAGGTACACCCTATCTACACAGCCCCACTCCTCTTTCTGCTCCTGAGTATTCCGTTTCACATCTTGCAGATTACTCTGGAGCTTCAGATCGTCATTCTCACCGTCTCCTCACCATTCAAGTATCTGGAAGCCCAATCCCGTCAAGGAACCAAGCTATCAGATTGGCGCCGTTTGTGGGAAGCTTCAACAATCCCACGAAGGAAACCACCTAAGAACAGAAGTCATGCCTACCACAAGGAGCGCCAGTCGGCAGAATGGCCTTGGGAGGAGAAATCCACCCGCCACCACTGTAAACCATGGAGCGTCAGTCCACTCAACCGGGGAAAGTTCATCCCATGGTGATCGCAATGCCCCTCCCTCTAGGGAAGTCGTTCAGACGGCGGGGGCAGATGCCGCCGTGAAATCGGGGCGTGCGGCCCTCTCGACAAATCACAACCGGTCTGTCGGTGTAGTGGGGCCGCCACACAATGTCATCGTGTAGAATTCTGCGGTGGCCGGTCTTGATCCCACAATACTCGCGGCGATCACTGAGGCGGTCATCCGGAATCTTCGCCGCACCCTGGCCGCAGGAGGTTTCCAAATGGTTCAGCAGCCGCAGAATCACTAGGAGCCTCCTCTTCCTCCGCCACAACAGGAAGCTCATCCTGATGCAGCCCATTCTTCGGCGCTCGCCGCTCTTGCCAGACACCTGGAGCAAATTGAGAAGAGGGAGGTAAGGGCAAACACGCCCTACTCCACTATTCCGGATCATGGGACAACCACTACCTCAGCGCCTCCTATAAAAGGACGGCTTGGGAAAGGTACACCCTATATACACACCCCCACTCCACTTTCTGCTCCTGAGTATTCCGTTTCACATCTTGCAGATTACTCCGGAGCTTCAGATCGTCATTCTCATCGTCTCCTCACCGTTCAAGTATCTGGAAGCTCAGTCTCGTCAAGGAACCAGGCTATCAGTTGGAAGAAGAAAGAAGATGAAGAAAATGAAGAAAATATAATTTTCTTCTTTATTTATTTTTTTCCCATTTCTTTATCTTATTTCTTAAGAAAATGTTAAGTGTTCCATTTAATTTCATCCACCATGTTAGCCGACCTTCCCTTGTCCTTTTCTTCCAATTATTGGCTTCATTTGTCCCTTTTTACACTTTGAACCCCAAACTCTCAAAAGTTGCAATTTAGTCCAACCCGAAAATTGCAACTTTCAAACTGCTTCTCCGATCGGAATGAAATCTGAACCCAATCCCCGAGAAATCATATCACACACAAATCATGCTTCACAAGTTAAATTATAAGCCTCAAGTGTCATCCCGCACCAACTTAACCCGAGCAAATCCCGTCGTATGTGTTTGCTAGTTTAACCAAATAATCCTGTCATGTGTGTTTGGCTTGGTTATCACCACAATTATCATCCCGAGTCATAACCTACCACACACCGTTGGCGCCATCAAATTTTTCTCCCCGAGCCTCGAGTGTCGCCCAGGAACGAACGTCCCGATCCCGAAAAATATTTTCCGCGGAAAGGTGCGGGGGACTCGTGTTACCTCAAATATATAAGCATTCCCGAGAATGATACTTAGAAAAGATCCGGGAGCTATCTGACCAACAGAAAACATGCCCTACATGTTTGGAACGGAGCCCCGGGATAGCCAGAAGTCACCACCCGCTCGGGGTGACTGTAACAATCAATGTATTCCGGGGTGGAGTAACTCACACTCAGATAAGAGCAGGTGGTGTCACACACTCTGCCATCACATGACTAGTAATCCTCGAAGTTTTACCAGCAGGTGGCGGTGGTACTCATCGGTACACATTGGTCGCGTCTACACACATTCTTTTCTTACTCTACTAGTTGGTCACTCTAAACAGCCTCGTGATGTGTGGTGGTACTCAGGGGCGCAACATTTCCTGATATCGGGACAACGCCAACACATAATCTTCCTGCCTTTAGCACATCCACATTATAACACTGCGAAACACAATGAGCCAGCCGATCAAACACACACTCACAATCAATCACATTTACATTACCTTGTAAAAGGTTATCAAACGGAGTCTGTTTGCCTGAGATCCCGAACCACATTCTCAATATATTGATCACAGAATACCTGGGAGTATTTCTCCCAAGCCACATCCCAATCACATCAGATCACCCTTGTTTCACCCACTCCGACGTTTTGTAATTTTTCGGCGAATGTCGGCCGGAATTGTGAATTCTGTAAATTATCGGAATAATGTTGGAATATGATAAATTATTGGAATTCAATGTTTGGAAGTGAATTTGGTGATATTTATAAGTGTTTTACGTGTTGGACGACAATTTTTTAGTTCCGGGACATTTTGCGGAAAATCGGTTTCGGAGGGCAAAATGGACACCGACGGGGAAAATTAGGAGATAATCACAAGGATTATCTCCCTTGGTAATTTCTGCAGTAACTAATTAAGGGGAGGAGATATTTTTGGCCCTTGGTCAAAGTATGGTAACCCATACCTTGCCCATACCCACACATGTCACCCATTCATTCCACCACCATTTTATTTCTTTTACTTTCTCCATAAAACCAATTATTGTTCCCCTCACTCACCATTTATTCAGCCCTTTTATCATTTCTGAATCACTTATCTCATTCCTCTCTCTCACTCAAACACTTAGAAAGAGAAATTAACTTTTGAACACTCTCTCCTTGGCTGGCCAGAATACTTCTCCTCTGTTCGTGGCTGATTCTGGTCGTCTGGAGTTCGAATTGGCTTTGGTGGTAGTTAGAAGAAATCTTCCTTAACCTCTTGGCTTCAACTTTTCTGAAGGGGCCATGGTCCAAGAATGTCGGGAAGACCTCCAAATCTGAGCTGCACGAAAACGGGTCTGCTGTGAATAGTGTATATAAAGGTTTATGCATGGAAGTGTTAAGTTTTAAAGTTTGGGTGAAAATTGCAAGGAAAATCGAAAAAAATCAAGGATTTGGAAGAAATTTATGTTTGCTGTGAATAGTGTTTTTGGTGATGAAAAGTTGGTTAAAACATGTTAAAAATGGTTTAACATGAAGGATTAAAGGAAAAGTGACTAAAGTGTGAAGTTTAGAAAATATTTGGGTTGAAATGGAAGTTGGGCCGAAATTATGGGCTTGGGCCGAAATTTGGAAGAAATGGATAAAGGTTGACCTATTTTGACCAAGTTGACCAAACCGGGTAAAGTTGACCTTTTTATGAAAATTGGAGGACCAAAGTGTAAAATATGGAAAAGTTTGGGTAAAAGTGTAAACTTGTTATTAATGGAAGGAAGTCGCTAGAATTGTGAAAATTGGGGTACTTTTGCAAGTTCTGAAAAGTTCGAGGACTTAGGTTGTAATTAAGAAAAATTCCCAACACATGAAACTTTAGTGAAATAACTAAAGTTATTTGTATGTCTCGATTCTCGCGATTAAATCTGCGTCTTAGGATACCGCTTGTGCGTCGGGGGGCCATAGTAGATATCCGATTTACATCGAGGTAAGGGGTTTAACTTTCTTAATGCGCATTAAATGTGTATTAGGTTAGTTAAGGAGCTAGTACTCGGGTCGAGGGTGGGGCCCAGTGACTCCCGGGACTAGTTACTGGTACGTAGTGGTTCGCAGGTTTTCGGTTTCGGACTTATATTTATCGGGGGTCGAAGACAGACCCATTTCTGCTAGGTTATCTGGACTTCTGTATATCGCGGGTCGAAGACGGACACATTGTTTGTTCTGTACCGGCTTCGGCCGCTTCTGTGACAGTTAGGGGTCGTACGCCCCTTTCGCTGGTACCAAGCGGTTCTGATCCCGATAATCGGCGTGAGCTTAACAAGCCGCCGTAGGGTGCTGTCAGTGGTCGGGGACCACTTGTATGGGCTTACCTCTGTTAACCCAGTCTGACGGGACTTCTGAGCATCATGTTTTCTGCATATCATAGCATTTATTAGGGTTACTATTTCTGCTAGATCATTGCACGCTAACCCTGGTACACTACCCAAGCAAACGCGCCCTCGCGTCGTATTATAATCGTACAAGGCCTTTGAGGAAGTCTCATCCTTGTGGTCTCCAGTATAGCCTTCGCAAGATCTCATCCTTGTGGTCTCCAGCCTCACCTGCGCGGGGTCTTGCCCTCGCGGGCCTCAAGTCTCGCATGGGCGACGTCTCATACTCACCCTTGCGTTTCTGAGGCCTTCGCGGGCCACCCTCGCGGTCTTAGGGCGAGCCCTTGCGATCTCTTTCGCCTCCATGGGTCTTACTCCCAGTCTCCTGCCTATACTGGCCCCGCCCAGATAAGGCCCTTGTACCCAGGTTCGTGCAACCCTCACTCCTTATTTGGCTATATTCTATCTGGGCCTTCGCCCTTACAGGCCTTCGCCCACCACTTGCTCCACTTGGAGATAGACCACTTGGTCGTCTGACATCAACCGGCCAATAAGGAGGGCAGCACGAGCCTGGGAGATCTTCACCAGATTCATACGCCAGACATTCTCTGACAAGCGAATCACCTAAGGCGGTTTGCTGAGATCTTCATCATCACAGCCGCCTTATCTCCAATCGATCGACACGAGACTTATCTCAACAGCTGTCTAAGGGCTTCAACCTGGGAGGCTCTTCTCCGGCATCACTCTATAAATAGGGTGATGTCCACCCTAAATCGGGTAAGCTACTTCACGCCCCCCCCACTCCTCTCTTGCTACTTTTGAGTATTCTCTTTATCTTTCACAGATTACTCTGAACAGCAAGCTTGGAGTCTCAAGAACCTCATCTTCTCCACCACTTCAACTGAGAGTCCGGGCCTTCCTTAGGAACGAGACTATCAGTTTGGCGCCGTCTGTGGGAACGAAAAGTTCTTACCATAAACCCATATTACAAACCACAAGTAGCAAGTCATGCCAACCACCCGGAGTGCAAACAGGAACAGTCGTCAGGGAAGGAGGAATCCTCCCGAGACGAATACGAACAATGATCCGCCATCGGAGCCATCTCCGAACAATGTTCCCCCACAACGGGGAGAACTCTCTGTCCACTCAACGGAGGAAAGCTCCTCCCACGTTAACCGTAACGTGCCCCAGGAGCGTAACATTCCACCTCCGAACACCCCTCCAACGAGCCTTGATCCGGCCGTTCTGCAAACAATCACTGAGGCGGTTGCTTTCAACTTACGTGAAACACTCGCCACCACTCTTCGGGGCGTTCTGGATAGCGTGGGAACGCTACGGACTAATCGCACTTATCGCACTTACGTGAAACACTCCTCCTCAACAAGTAAGTAACCCCGATCCCTCTTCGTCGTTACTTATCGCACTTACTAGACGATTAGAGGAAGTGGAAAAAAGGGATGAAAGGGCTAGTGTTCATAATATTGCCAGGATGGGTCTGGACCACCTCTGGACCCAACCCTTCACTCAGCGGGTTCTAGAAACCCCTCTTCCAGATCAGTTTCGCCAGCCTAAGCTGGACGCTTATGATGGTCTTTCAGACCCTGATATTCATCTCCAGCGTTACGTTTCGATGGCAATCGCGAGGGCGGACGACAACACGCTCTGTCGAGCTTTCAGCTCCACACTTACTGGGGTCGCTGCCAACTGGTATACCACCCTTCGTGATAAGCGGTTTGATTCCTTTGAGGAACTCTCCCGCAACTTCTCCAACCACTTTGTGGTGTCAAAACCTCCCCCTAAAACGGCGGGACATCTTCTTAAAATACGGCGGAAAAAGGATGAGCCGCTCAGGAGTATATTCAACGCTTCAGTGAGTCTATCCAGGTCCCTAATGCGGGAGAGGAAGCTCGTGCTGCTGCAGCTATCCAGGGCCTCCGTTGGGAGTCTCTTTTCTTTGTGGATGTCCACACCAACCCCCCCACAAATATGGAACAATTCTTGAGCACGGCGTCTCGATTTATGAATACGGAAGAGGTCACTCGGCCACTTGCCAGAGTCGCCGCGGCGGACGCTAAGGGACAACCCTCGCGACCAGACCCCAGGTCTCAGAGGCAGTACCCTACGCCCCCCAGTAGGGAGAAGGCGTACTTTTCTCTTCCTCCACTGAGGGAATCTCGCACCAACATCCTCCACGCCTTGGACCAAAAGAGGGAGGTCCCCACTTGGCCTCGTCCTCTCTCCCGAGAAATAACAAGGCAAAGCAACAAGTTACTGCCGTTATCATCGTGACAAAGGTCACGACACTGAGGACTGTTTTGAGCTCAAGCGCATGATCGGGGAAATGCTGGCTCAAGGCAAGCTCAGGGAATACTTGCTCCATAATGAGGGGGGCCGTAGGAGAGAAGGCGACCGGGAGGATCGCCGACCGGAGGAACGCCGGCGGGGGCGCTCCCAACAAAACCCAGGTCAAGAGAATCTGGTTCAGATCCCCCCGGCAAGGGGGCATATCGGCGTAATCACACAGTGTGAAGGCGCTTGGCAAGACGCCGCCATATGAGGCAGATCTACCGGATCAACCACTCCGCCACCCGGTTTTGCATCGCAGCGATGGCACCTCGTGGCGGTGCCGCACGCTGATCCCTTGTTTATCACTGCCCGTATTGCGGGATGGGACGTTGACAGAATCTACATGGATACGGGGGCAAATGCCAACGTGATCTACAAGCACACTTTGGTTGAGGCCAAAGTGCCTTTGTCAAAAATTCAACCCGCAAAGGGGGCCACCTTTGGAGTAGGACGAGATGAAATCCCAACCTTAGGGTCGATCACCCTACCCTACATGATGATGGGAACCACCAAGGAAAAGAAGCAGGTGTGTCACTCAAGCTTTGTGGACTTTATTGTCCTGGATCTTCCTACGCCATACAACGCCATCATTGGGCGACATACTCAGACTGAGTTCCATGTCCGCTGTGATGTGCGGACCCTGACTTTGGTCTTTCACACGGTGGCTGGAGATGCCTATATCTTCGTCAACCAGAATGTGGCCAGAGGCAATTATGTCTCCGCCCTCGCTGGACCTCCTCAATTTCCCCGACCATCTGAGCCTAAGAGAAAGGCACCCGTGGAGGAAGCCGGGCCGGCGGGCGAGGCCGCTCCCGACTTATCTGGAGCCTTCGAAGAGGTTGAGATCTCCCCCGGAAAGAAATTCCGGGTGGGAAAAGACCTCGAAGAAAAAGACCAGCAAGCGCTCATCCATCTCCTCCATGCCAACAGCGACGTCTTCGCATGGAGCCCTGAGGACCTACCAGGGTTGACCCTACTATTATCTCTCACAAGTTGAGTGTACTCCCCGGCTTTAGCCCGGTTAGGCAGAAAACAAGGGGCATGGCCCCTGACCGTAAGGACTGTACGCACTGAAGTGCGGAAATTCCTTAAGGCAAATATAATCAAGGAGGTTCACTACTCTGAGTGGGTTGCGAATATTGTCCTCGCCGATAAAGAGGGCGGTCAGTGGCGACTTTGCGTGGACTACAAAGGGGTTAATAGGGCCTGTCCAAGGGACCCCTATCCCCTACCTTCCATTGACCAACTGGTTGACTCAACCGTTCATCACTCTGTCTTCTCCTTTCTCGATGCGTACAGCGGGTACCATCAAGTCTTTATGGACCCGGAGGACGCGGTAAAAACCGCCTTCACTACTGGCGAAGCCGTCTATCATTATATCAGAATGCCCTTCGGCTTAAAAAATGCGGGGGCTACCTTCCAAAGACTTGTAAATCAAGTCTGCCGAAATCTTGAGGCTTATGTCGATGACATTGTAGTCAAAAGCAAGGCCACTTCAACCCATCTTACAGACTTGGAGGAAACATTCGCCAACTTCCGCAAGTACAATATGCGGTTAAACCCAAAGAAGTGTATCTTTGGCGTAGGAGAAGGGAAGTTTCTGGGGTACCAGATCTCCAAAGGAGGAATCACGCAAATCCCAAAAAGATTGAGGCAATCACTACCTGCGCACCCCTAGAGGACTCAAGGAAGTTCAACAGCTAGCGGGAAAGCTAGTTGCCTTGGGACGATTCGTCTCTAAACTAAGCGATCGCTGCAGACCTTTCTTCGATCAAATACGCAAGAAAAAAGCTTGCAAGTGGACGGAGGAGTGCCGGGAGGAATATGCCTCCATCAAACAGCATTTACAGAGCTGCCGGCACTCAAGTGCCCCAGGACCGGGCGATGACCTGGTCCTCTACCTCGCCACCTCGAGAAAGAGTGTTGCTTGTCCTTATTAAGGAAGAGGCTGCTAAACAATGGCCGGTATATTACACCAGCCATACTCTCCGGGATACGAAACAAGGTATCCTCCTCTCCAAAAGGCTATATTGTCTCTTGTATATGCAGCAAGGAAGCTCAAGCCCTACTTCCAAGGGCACACTATTATAGTCCGAACGGACTTACCGTCTGAGGATATCCGGAGGCGGCCCGAACATTCAGGGCGCCTCGCCAAGTGGTGTATCGAACTTGGCGGTTTTAACATCAACTATGAGCCCAGGAAGGCAATCAAGGGCCAGGCCCTCGCCGACTTCATTGCGGAGTTCTCAGATGCTGATATCCTCTCGGCCCCTGAACAGGGCCCTGCACCTCCACCCATTCCTCCCGAATGGGACTTATTTGTGGATGGCTCATCCAAGCTGGAATCCCCCGCAGGGGGTGTGTATCTACGCGGACCCCTAGGTATGGAAGTATTCCTTCGTGTCTCTTTTCAATTTCAAGTAACTAACAATGTTGCAGAATATGAGGCCCTAGTCGCGGGGCTAAAGCTCGCCAAAAGGGCAGGCATTCGCCGCCTCCATGTCCATAGCGACTCATGGCCGGTGATTCACCGGAGTCCAAGGGTGCGCCGAATGCAAGGACACCACCACGATCAAATACCTTAAGTTGGTAAACGCCTTGCGAACCGACTTGAAGAGGTCATCTTCATACATGTTCCTCGCTCGAGAACACTACAGCAGACATCTTTGTCAAAGGAAAGACTCCCTCCACCTCGGCCACTCTGGCCAGCCCTTCCATCGCGAAAGATATTGATATTGCTTCTCTGGCAACACGTGATCCGGTCACAGACTGGAGAGACCCTATTATTGCTGAACTAAAAACCAGCACCACGGATCCCGAGGCTCACAAACGGGCCATCCGCTTCGTCCTCATTGATGACCAATTATGGCATCGCGGGTTTGCGGCGCCTTTACAACGGTGTCTCAGCACCCTCGAGGGACACTCTGTCTTGGATACTCTCCACCAAGGCAACTGCGGCACACACATTGCTGCGGAGGCACTTGCCCACAAAACCCTTCGTCAAGGGTACTATTGGCCTACCTTGAAAAAGGACGCCGTTGCACTGGTCAAAACGTGCCACCAGTGCCAAATCAATTCTCGCATCCAGCGACTGCCATCTACGGAATCTCCAGCACTGACAAACCCAGTGCCCTTCGCCCTGTGGGGCCTTGACCTCATTGGTCCAATGCCGACCGCTCCAGGTCAGTACCGCTTTTGTGTTGTTGCAGTTGATTATTTTTCTAAGTGGGTCGAAGTGGAACCCTTGGTCTCCATCACTTCCGCCAAGATTATCAAGTTTCTTTGGAAGAATCTTGTCTGCGGTATGGCAGCCCTCGTGCTATTATTACAGACAATGGCACTCGGTTTGCGATCACGGTGTCCAACAATGGGCTCGGGACAATAATGTCCGCATACTTTTCGCCCAGTGGCGCACCCCGATCTAATGGGCAGGTTGAGGTCACCAACCGCACCCTCGAAGAGGGCCTCGAAGCGCCTTGAGGGGGCCAAAGGCCGCTAGGTAGATGAGCTCCCAAGTGTCCTATGGGACTATCGCACCACAACGCGAACCCCAACAGGCGAAACGCCTTTCTCCCCGGTATATGGCGCAGATGCCCTCCTACCCATTGAGGCGAGACCTCCCCACGATCCGTATGATCAACTTCACTGATGAAGCCAATGCCCAAGGGCTCCGCGCCAAACTTGACTTAATCGAAGAATTACGCGAGGGCGCTCGCCTTCGCATGACCGCCCTCAAACAGAGGCTCAGTCTTCTCCATAATGCCCGGGTAAAACCCAAGGCACTACAACAAGGGGGCCTTGCATTACTCAAATCAGCCCTCACCGCTCGCGACCCCAAACAGGGTGTCTTGCGACCCAACTGGGACGGGCCTTATATTGTTCATAAACAAGTCCGCCCAGGAGTCTATGAACTACAAGACCATGATGGTCGTCTTCTTCCCCGTAACTTTCATATGGATGACTTGCGCCCATATTACGTGTAAGTCCCTAAGTCTTACGTCTTCAAATTCAATAAAAATACGGGTGTATTTTCTTCTTGTCTTACAGCTGTACATGGCACAACAAATACCCTTTCCATCGCCTTCTGCACCCAACCGGTCAGATTGGCTACTTGCCTGAATTATGGCATCAGACCTTGTTAGGTCTCCCTTGCGCACCCACACAAGGGGAAGCCCCCGGAGGTCGCGCCACAGGTGGTTGCGGGTCTCATTCCCCAACTGACCTTCAACTCGCCCCGCCCCAAGGGTAATCCCCTTGCGCTGCGGAAGGGTAACCCCCTTTTGGCTCCTTCAGGAAGGTCTATGTGTAAGACGTCCTCGCACGCCACGGCAGACCTTCCGCTCGGACTTCTCCACACGGGTGGTTGCGGGTCTCATTCCCCAACTGACCTTCAACTCGCCCCGCCCCAAGGGTAATCCCCTTGCGCTGCGGAAGGGTAACCCCCTTTTGGCTCCTTCAGGAAGGTCTCTGTGTAAGACGTCCTCGCACGCCACAGCGGACCTTCCGCTCGGACTTCCCCACACAGGTGGTTGCGGGTCTCATTCCCCAACTGACCTTCAACTCGCCCCGCCCCAAGGGTAATCCCCTTGCGCTGCGGAAGGGTAACCCCCTTTTGGCTCCTTCAGGAAGGTCTATGTGTAAGACGTCCTCGCACGCCACAGCAGACCTTCCGCTCGGACTTCTCCACACGGGTGGTTGCGGGTCTCATTCCCCAACTGACCTTCAACTCGCCCCGCCCCAAGGGTAATCCCCTTGCGTTGCGGAAGGGTAACCCCCTTTTGGCTCCTTCAGGAAGGTCTATGTGTAAGTCGTCCTCGCACGCCACAGCAGACCTTCCGCACGGGCTCCTCAAACACAGCAACGGGTCTCACTCCCCAGAACCTCAGATGGTTCTCCACTTGTCTCAACAAGTGCCCTACTACCTTCGCCAACGAGCGACTTCAGACTCGAGGTAAACTGAGTCTTTTACTTCATTCCTATCATATAAATGAGGAGTAATCTGCAGGGATCTTCTACTTGGTACACTGTACACTACCCAAGGGCTCGCTCCCTAAAAAATTACCCATGGCCTTCAAGGGTACCTCCTCTGCAAGTCCTAAAAGGGCCCTTAACTTATCTCAAACAAGTGGTCTCCATCTCAGCTTGTCTCAACAAGTGAACCCACAAATTATCTAGAAAGATATATGTGGCTCCGCCGTTGCGGGTTTTAAGTGCCTTGTCACCAGGAACTCAAACCAAGTCTCCCGCTCCTTAACAAGTGATCTCTGTGGCTTCGCCGTTGCGAACCCCAGAAGGGCTTCTCTCCACAAACGGGACTTAGCCTATGGTTGTTAACCTAGCTAACGTGCCCTACATTACCATCGCAAAATAAAGCGAGACTACAAGACGGTGAAGGTAAAAGGAAATTTTACTTCATCTACTATTCCCAAAAGTATGCATGAATGCGGGTCTTTATACAGAGAAATAGGGGGGCATCCACATGTTGGAGCCTCCACCCTAGTCCAAGAGGGTATACCAGGCATCGCCCATCTTCCTCCCTGCTCCCCAATGGAGCGGCGCCTCTCTTGTTGGCTCATTGGTATTGGCAGCATCCGGGATCCCAAGACTTAGCTCGGGAATGCCTTCTCCACTTGGAAGCGGCATCGCAGCCAGCCCTCCTCGTAGGCTGCGCCCCGCTTCGCCTAAGGCTTGAATCTCACCAAACTTCTCCATCGGTCTTGGCATCCGCTCGAGGATGAGCATCTTGATAGAAGAAGAGGACTCAGGATCCTCACCTGCAAAGGGAGAAAGGCCCAAAGCCTTCTCCATCTCCTTTACTGAGGCCACCGCCTTCTCAAGGTTAGTGGCGACCTCCAGGCGTGCCTTCGTGGCAGCCTCAGCAGCGAGCCTGCTTTCTTTTATCTTCTGGTCTGCCAGGTGAGCTTGAGCGATGGCCTGGCGCTCCACTTCCTTGGTTGCAGCCTTCGCCTGTTCAGCTTCAGCCTTCGCTGATTGGAGAGACTCCTTCAAAGCAGCAATCTCTCCCTGCTGGGCTTCTAAGCCTGCTACCTGCTGAAGGAAGCGTTGCTTGAACGTGCCAATGAGGCTGGCCTGCTCATACCGATATAGCCTGCTGGCTACTCGCTCCTTGTTAACATAGTCGCACCAACTCTCTAGTTGGGCCACACGTTTGGCGTGCGCCTCCTTGAGCTCCTCCTCCCTCCCTTTTGAGGCCTCCAGCTCCCTCCTAAGTGAGGCAATCTCTGTTATTTGGGCGTCGTCCCGCTTATTGGCATACTTCAGGAAGTCATGCCATTGCTCCAAGGCAGCGTATCCTTTGACGGCCGCCTGCACCCCAGTTCAATTTTAACAAAGGCAAAAGAGGCCAGACTGAACTTATACATAAGAGATCAAAAGTGGGTCTCACCTGAAGACTCTGTTGGGCTGCGTCCTGCATGAACTTGGCAGGGGAGTCTAAACTCCGCTCTGTCACCTCTCGGTCAAAGTGCAGCCCCTCCGGGCAAGATAGGAGAGTCTGCTCCCCTCCCATCAGCAGAGAGCTGCTATTCCTGAGAAGGAAGACTGGATCCCACGCATCTTTCAGGAGCCTCCCTTGCTCCTTGTACACCCCAAGCCTGGCCTGGTGCCTTTGGACCCTCAAAAGGTCCGGCACCTCAGACCACTTCGGGGTCGACTGGGCAGCAACGCGCCTCCGCTCCAAATAATGGGCCCAGACCCCGGTCTCCTCAAGGACCTCAGTTCTGGTCCCCAAGTCTGCAGGGATCTCTGTTAGGACACCTTGATCCTCTGGGGCCTCGCGGGGACCACCCCTTTGCCCTGAAGGGCGCGGGCCTACAAAGTTACAGGCATAATCAACTAGGAAACTGAAGGGTGAATTCAAAAACAAAGAAAAACACTATCAAGTCAGAAAAGACTTACCGGCAGAAGGACGCCCCCATTCATTGATTTCCAGCTGGCTGCTGGAAGGTTGGGCAATCTCCCAACCACTTGTCCTCGTAGAGGACCGTGTTACCAGACCCCCCTCCCCAGGGGCCTCGCTGTCAGAGGAAGAGGAAGTCTCCTCAACCCTCAGAATCCCCTTCCCCTTTGTTGCGGGGGCCTGCTCCCCTGAAAGAACCACTTCAGGGATCCCCTCTCCAGGAGGGGTTGCTGCAGGGATCACATCCCTTGCATTGGGGGTCTCCACCTCCTCCACAGGAGTGACTGATACCTCCTGTTGGCCAGAACTCCCAATGGCCTTGGCAGCTTGGATGCCCCTCCTTCTCATGGAGATCAGGATGTCAGCCGCTGACATTTTGCCCTTGGGAGGGGCACCTTTCCCCCAGAAAGGATCTCTGCAGCCACCACGTGCCGGGCAAATCCTCGCCTTGGGCTGGTGAGGGGCTTGCAAAAAGCCCAGACACGAAGGCTTCAGCAGCAGCCTCCTCAGGAGAAATAGGCTGCACCACTGAAATGGGTACAGCCTCTATGGGAGCAGCGCTGTCTATCTGCGCTCCCTCTGCGCCCTCCGCAGGGGGCACGGCCTCTTCAACAGCGAGAGGCACTTCAACCTCCACTCTTCCGGCTTCTTCAGCCACAGGCTCCGCCGCTTCCTCCACAGCACTGGGAACTTCTTCCCCAGCAGGCTCTCTGGCCTCCGCAGTTAAAAGGACTGCGGCGGGCCCTTCTGCTTCAGCAGGCCTCTCAGCCTCCCCAGTCGGCTCTTCAGCCCTGGCCCCCTCAGCCACAGCGGGGTCACTCTCTTCTCCAGGCTGCGCAGCAGCCACTTTCTTCTTCTTCTTCTCTGGCTGAGAAGACTCCAAGGGCTTGGTACCAGCCCTCTTCTTGGGCAGCCTAGGGACGATACGTCCCAACACCTTGACTGCCCCAGCGGGGGCATCCTTCCCGAATGCACAAGCCAGATGCACTCATTTGGGCAATGCGCATGGACGCTTTCTTGCCCTGGGCCTCGCCAGACTCTGCGACGGCATCTACAGACATAAAGAAAGTCTTCAGACCAGGTTCTACCAGACCTCTTTCAAGTTTTACAGTATGATTATGTGTATGCAAAACGTACCTTTGGGCATCGCCAATGCGGCGTAGAAAGAGTCTATCATCGTCCCGCGATGGACGGGGGCCCATCCCTCGTACGGCGGGGGCACCTCAGGGTCCAACACGAAGCCCGTGCTGATCCCAGCCCACCTCAGGGTGGTCTCATCCAGTTGGGCAGCTGAGAAGGGGAAAAACTCATCGCATGCACTCCTTGACAAAACATCGTCCAACCACCCTAGCAGTTGGACATATGCCTGCCACCGCACTCCCTCATGAGTCAGTTCAGGCCTCCGCACAATGCTTTGCACGGATTGTCGCGTCCTCGCCACGGGAAAGTCCCATGAGCCTTCACGGGGCAAGAAGAAAAAAGACCCATGCCAGTTGTGGTAGGATCTTGGTGAGGCGGTGAAAGAGATGGAGTGGTTACCTCCAACGTTTATGGGAGTGACGTAGAAGAACGCGCTCCTGCTTCTCGGCTCCGGCCGGTAAAAGCGGTTGAAGACATCGGCAAATGGCTGCACACCGGCCATGTGACAAGCGGCAGCGAAGCCCGCTATAGTCGAGAAAGGTGTTGGGCGCCAACTGAGTTGGCGGCATCCCCCACTCGGCGCATAAATCTTGCACCAAACGAGGAAGGGGATACCGCAATCCCGCCACTAGCTGCGCTGTGTACTGAGCACGGCACCGGTTCTCCTTGTTCTCCTCGGTGACGGGCCAACCCATCGCCCGACAAACGCCCGCACGGGACGTATATGCCGGCGTTTTCTCCACAGGCCGAAGGCCTCCACCATATCTGGTGAATTTTCTCGAACTTCACCGTGGTCTTCTCTAGAGGGCGACCACTTTGGGCGAACAGCTTCCTTAGAATCCATCTCTGCAAAAGGAGAACAACGAGACATATAAATCGGAACAGCCTAGCAAAGGCATTTCGTCAAACACTCGGTGCGCTCGAGAGAACTTGAAACGCTCGGTGTGCGGAGAACGAAATCTTACGATTCGTTACCGGTAGGAAAGGTGGACAGAGCGGTTGGCGAGCGAGCGGGTAACCGCGGAGTCTCAAGCTAAAAGAAGGAACCACCGCAAAAAACCTCTCATCTACCGATTAATGTTCAAGTAACGCGAGAATGCGAAAAGGTTACTCGGAGCGGAGCGAGGAAATACGAGAGTGAAGAAGAAAGGTTTCAATCTTCTCGGATACGCTTTTATAAGCCCGCCAAAATGAAAAAGCGCTATTTAAGCGTGATCGGCTCCTGAGGCGCCACGTGCCAGCATCCAGCGGTTATTAAGCCTCTCCCCTGCCATACAAAAAAGGAGAAACGCTTTTGCAAAGCGTAATCGACCCCTACAGCGCCACGTGTCGCGTCCCATAACGGTCAGTAAACCTCCCATCTTCCTTTATCTCTCCTGCATTAAATGCTGAAGGGACTCTTCGCTGCCGTTACACTCAAGCGGTCCGCAAACGGCCTAAGCGCCTTCGCCGGCTCCGAGGCTTGGAATTTAAGCAGTACGGGACCCTGCCCATACTCTGCCTTCAGGAGGAGGCATCTTGGTACACTACCCAAGCAAATGCCCCCTCAAAAAACTCACAAGGATCACAAAGATCTTCACTTATGGCTGCTACATCGGTCCTCAGCAAAGTACTTTCGAAAAAACGGAGTACAGGACCCTGCCCATGCTCCGCTCTCAGGAGGAGGCATCTTGGTACACTACCCAAGCAAACGCGCCCTCGCGTCGTATTATAATCGTAAGGCCTTTGAAGGTCTCATCCTTGTGGTCTCCAGTATCGCCTTCGCAAGGTCTCATCCTTGTGGTCTCCGGCCTCACCTGCGCAGATTCTTACCCTCGAGGGCCTCAAGTCTCGCATAGGCAATGTCTCATACTCACCCTTGCGTTTACGAGGCCTTCGCGGGCCACCCTCGCGGTCTTAGGGCGAGCCCTTGCGATCTCTTTCGCCTCCATGGGTCTTACTCCCAGTCTCCTGCCTATACTGGCCCCGCCCAGATAAGGCCCTTGTACCCAGGTTCGTGCAACCCTCACTCCTTATTTGGCTATATTCTATCTGGGCCTTCGCCCTTACAGGCCTTCGCCCACCACTTGCTCCACTTGGAGATAGACCACTTGGTCGTCTGACATCAACCGGCCAATAAGGAGGGCAGCACGAGCCTGGGAGATCTTCACCAGATTCATACGCCGGACATTCTCGACAAGCGAATCACCTAAGGCGGTTTCTTTGAGATCTTCATCATCACAGCCGCCTTATCTCCAATCGATCGACACGAGACTTATCTCAACAGCCTGTCTAAGGGCTTCAACCGGGAGGCTCTTCTCCGGCATCACTCTATAAATAGGGTGATGTCCACCCTAAATCGGGTAAGCTATTTCACGCCCCCACTCCTCTCTTGCTACTTCTGAGTATTCTCTTTATCTTTCACAGATTACTCTGAACAGCAAGCTTGGAGTCTCAAGAACCTCATCTTCTCCACCACTTCAACCGAGAGTCCGGGCCTTCCTTAGGAACGAGACTATCATCATCAACACCATAACCATACTCAATTGGGGTAACAGAACACACACATAGCACATTTGTCAGGTGGGCCCCGTGGGCCCCACAGGCCATCTTAAATTTTTCGTTCACAGAAATATTCATACATGATAATCACTTTTATTTCTAGCGCATGATCACATTCTTGCATATGTTTGAACGCAAGTAAAAAATGCACAAAGTTGTGCACACTTGCACAGTTTCACAGAACCTGCTCAAAGTGCTTCAAAACACATCCACATGCTCACAACTGATATTCAACACATGTCTGGTGCCAAAAACACATACACATATACTGCACACATAATCGAACACAATTTTTCACAAAGTGCACAAGTAATGCATACTTGCGCATTTTCACACATCTTGCACAAAACACTGCACAACCACATCCACACATATGATTTCCAACAGAAAACCCTGAATATGAAACTACTACATGTATGCATGCCATCTGCAATATACAGAGCCAACAGATCACTACTGGAATTGTCACCGCACGCCGCCCGAGCCCGGTTGCGGAGGCGGGGCGCCGGGACGCCGGAAGCGGAAGCCGGAAAACGAGAGATGGCAGGTCCATCGAGACCCGCCGCGCGTAGCGGACCCGAAAACCGAAAGATTGTGGAAGCAACCTACAAATATTTCGCGCATATACTGAATACAAAACCAAACATGCAATTCATGCACTAATAACAGAGTAAGCCCCGCCCTCCGTGGACGAGTGCTTACGCACCAAAGCACATATACATACAGAATTCACAGAACCTAAGATGTCTAGCAAGCGCCAAGCGCTGAGAACAGATATAGAACAGAATATACAAATGTATATACAGACATACAACCATCATAGCAATACAGAAAGTGTGCATATGCAACTACAGAGCCAACCTTAGAACCTATGTAACAAAGTACCTTGCGCGGGATTCACACCAAGTACACAATCCCGGACCGCAAGGTGCAACTGCAAAACACACCCAAGGTAGAACCCTCACGGAATCCTACTCCGCAGCCGCTTATCAGTCTACAGAAACCCAAAACAGAACCCAAAGAAGGGTGAGTCCTCAAAGGACCCAGTAAGGGATATGGGGTAAGGTAAGTATATGTAACCCTGCAAAACAGAAAGATAGCAATATATGCAACAGAATACGGAATAGCATGCATGAACAGAAAATAAATCGGAATCCCGAAGGACGTGCGATTCTAAATCGCCAGAAACCTTATAACAGATCGGAGCAGCGGCCTCCCCTAAGGGGAGTCGAAGCCGAAGCTATTACGGAAGCATGGTGCACCAGTGGGTAGCGAACCCACAACTTCGTAGTGTTAGCAGAGAGTATACCATAAGGCATACTCCTACAAACGTAGGATTAACACACAGGTATGCTACAAGGCATACACCTACGGATCACAGAACTTACCTTAAAGCAGAAACTTCCGAAATACCTGCAAAACAGAAATGCTACAATACACATACATTTACAGACTACAGAATATGCTCTAGGCATATAATACTGAAATACCTGCAGAACAGAAACTGAAACCAAAACATATACTTAGCTTACCAAACAACAGAACCAAACCCTTACCTCAAAATCCAGAGTATTGGACCGATTCTGGATAACACCTACACCGTGCCCCGAAACTTGGCACTCCTCTTTTCCTAACCACCGAAACTCAGAATCTGCCAAACCAAGTTGATTTAGCATTCTTATCAACTACACTACCAAATTGCAACCCCCGACCCCAAAACCGAAAATCCGACAGAATTTCCGTAAAATTCCAGATTTTCACGAAACGTCGAATTCAGAACCAACCTAGACAATGCAAGATTTCACATTGACAAACATCACACAATAAGCGAAACTGATCAAATCCGACCTTAAACCCTTCATTACCCGCCATTTTCCGACAATTCCGATTAATTGTAACTTTTTCATTCCTTAACCGAATTCAACATTTCAAATTCCCATCCACTCCTAAATTCAAGCCCAACACCATATTAACATCCAATTCAACCAAACTGAACCTCCAACATTGAAAAAGAATCATTCAAAGATTCGGTTTTCAACCAACTTTTTATCCAATTTCCAGTTCAATCCATTCAAGCTTCCAAATAATCATATTAATCACCAATTCCACTTCCTAAGCATGCTTACTAACCAATTACACCAAAATCAACAAAACCCCTTCACTTTTAAATTCGGCCAAAGAGGGGTTTCTCACCCAACTTCCATTTCAATCCAAACAAAGTTCCATTTGCACTCTTTAATCACCAATTACATTCCTAAACCATGAATGCTATCCAATTGTACCCAAACAACAAAATCCATCAAGAACATACACTTATAATTTCGGCCAAAAGGGGGTTTTTCCCTCAACTTGTTTTCCATCAAATTAAATCCACACATAAGCTTAGAATCATACTAGGATTAACATACTTGAAGCATGAAACAAGATAACAAACACACATTATTTTGGAAATTCTTCCAATAATTCGGCCAACACCAAATCCTCACCCAAGTTGTGTTTTCCAAAATCCAACACTTGATTAACACTCTCCTATCACCCAAGAACAACATACTAAAAGATGGGAAGGAGAGGATCACTCAATCATGTAGTGAAGAACAAACCCAAACTTCTCAAAATCTCCTCTTTTAACCACTAAACTTCCAAACTAATGACAAAAGAGGAGTTAGGATGACACTTACCACAAGTGGCAAGCAATTCTTCTTTGATTTCCACAAAGTTGAAGGAAGTCAAGCTTGGAGGAGCTCCTTCAATGGTGTTTCGGCAGCAGCAAAGAAACGAAGGAAGAAGAAGAAGAAATGAAGGTAAGTGTAATATTATGTAATAATATGGTATATATATATTTTCCTCACTTTAACCCATACTCTTCTCTTCCTTAAATTAAAAATAGCCATGTGTCCACCAATAATCACACACACACACCATTCAGCCGAAAATAAGAATGGCCTGCTGCTGCCCATGCTGATTCTTCTTTTAAATTTGCACCCATTTGCAAATTAGCTCCCAATTTCTCCGAAAGTTCCAATTCTTTTTGCCCAAAAATAATTATCGGATTCCAAAATTAATGAAACTCGGACACAATCTTCAGAATATTATATCATGCACAGAACATTTTTCAGAAATTCATTTGCCTTCCCGGAGTGTCCTACCGAGCTCGCTGAACCCGAACCAGAACCCGACGTGCGAGCGTGTCATCCTGAACCGAAATTCCGTCACTCCCAAAATTCTACAAAAATTCTCATAAATTCCATCTTAAATTCAAACACAACTTACCCCAAAGCCGTCAGAAAATTTCCATCCCGAGCCCCGGGATTCCCGTCCCGAGCCCCGGGAGTCGCCCGGAACCGAACGTCCCGCCCCAAATATTAAACTCCACAACCACCACCGGGACGTCCCCACGACTCCAAAACTGCAAACGGCTTCCCAAACAGAGGTCTCGAGAGTGCTACCGAGCCCGCTGTACGTCCCGAGACGACCCCCGACAACCCCCCGGCGCCAGAAAAATATTTTCGGCGGAAACGTCCGGGGGACCCACACGACCTCAAATACGGAAGGGTTCGCCAAAATGATACTCGGATAGGGCTCGGGAGCCGTCTGAACGCCGAAAAACGTGACCCGCAGGCCAAAACCGGAGCCCCGGGTCACCCGGTCGCAACCCGCTCGGGGTGACCGTAACATTCTCCCCCCCTTAGAACTCTTGGTCCTCCAAGAGTAGCCTGAACCAACCCGACAGGTGTCGCTACCAACCAGAAAATATAAACATTCCTCTAACCCAGAACAATCGGACCACCGTACTGGTGCGGCGGGAGTGGTAGTTTAGACTACCATACAGAGCCTCACGGCGTCCCACCCTCCGGGTGCATCTTATTGCACCCCGAGACAGTTGCCGGTATTTCTACCAGACAACCCCAGACAGTCCCGAACCTAAATCTAACCGATCCACAACAGGCTATCCTGGAAGGTACCACATAAAACAGAAACAGTTGGGGGGGTAAGGCCAACCTAACAACTTACTCTGGAAACTCATGATAACCGACATAACTCGGGGTAACTCGCCCCGCCTATCAAATCTTACTGTTCCTCTGATCGGCGCTACCTCCAGTCTAATTCTGTCACCAAACTCAGATTCCAGAGCCCTACGGTGGCAGTTCGTATAAGCAGTGGTGCAGTCGTTCGCGGTTTTAATCCGCGCCTGTAACAATCTGATCTTCGCCGTAGACTCCTCAAAAAGCTCGGGTCCCAGCTTAACCCGATCAGACGCATCCGTCCAACAGTATGGTGTCATACACCTCCCGTACAACACCTCATAGGGTGCCATGTCAAACGTAGTCTGAAAGCAATTGTTGTATGAGAACTCTATCAAAGTAACTGCTAGTCCCAAACTCCTCCAAAATCCAAAGTACAGATTTGCAACATATCCTCCAATATCAGAATCACCCGCTCCGACTGCCCGTCCGTCTGTGGGTGATAAGTCGTATTCGATGGAGTCGCGTGCCCAATGCTTCATGAAAAGCAATCCGAACCGTCTTTGTAAAACGCGGATCACGGTCGATTCAATGGAGTCTGGTGCTCCATGTAAACGTACAATCTCCCGATGTAAAGCCGGGCAAGCTTCTCTAGAGTGCAGCGGCCCAAATAGGCGAAAGTGTACGCACTTTGTCACCGATCCACACAAAAACCCAGATAACATCATGATGAAACCGTGTCAGGGCAGTGCAGCCAGAATGTCCATCATAACATTACCCCACTTCCAGACTGGAATGGGCAAAGTTTGCAGTGTCCCTGCCGGTTCCTGATGCTCACACTGCTCGAGTGTGCCCCCTCTAAAGTATCATTCCAGAACTCCTGATCCTCTGGTACACAAAGGTGGTCTCTGAAGTATAGCGATCCCTGCCATACTGAAACGTCGGTAACAAAGAACTCTTATCCACCCCAGATAATTCCTTCAATACCAAATCTCTACTTTGCGCTTCGCGCATCCTATCAAGCCACTCAGAATGTATGGTAAGTGTATACCACTGAGCACGTTCCCAGAGCTGCCATCAGTGCCAAAGGCATGTCAAATCACTTTCCTCAGATCAACCCCCAACATCTCCTCCCTTAACTAACCTGGTATACTTCCTGCTCAGAGCATCGGCAACCGCGTTGCCCTTGCCAGAGATGTACCCGATACTACAATCATAGTCCTTAATGTATTCGAGACATCTGCGCTGTCTCATGCTAAGCTCCTTCTGTGTAAACAGATATTTCAGACTTATGGTCGGTAAGAATTTGAAATTTATTACCAAATAGATATTGATTCCAATGTTTCAGCGCATAAATTATTATAGTCAACTCAAGATCATGTGTCAGTTAGTACAGCTCATGCGGTCGCAGCTGCCTCGACCCATAAGCTACCACAAAACGCTCCTGCACCAACACACATCCCAAACCAGATGTGGAAGCATCCGTATCATTCACATACGGTGGAATCGGATCTGAAAGAGTCAGAATCGGAGCGTTAGTCAACTACCGTTTCAACTCCTGAAAATTCTGCTCACACCTATCAGACCAGATAAACGGTTGACCCTTCTTGGTCAACTGCGTGAGCGGAGATGCCAGAATAGAAAACCCCGGTACGAATCTCCGATAATATCCTGCTAACCCCAGGAAGCTCCTGATCTCCCGTACCGCGGTAGGTTGTTTCCAGTCCTGAACTGCCCTCACCTTCTCCGGATTCACAGACAGACCATGCTCAGATATAATGTGTCCCAGAAAGGTGACTTCCCGAATCCAGAACTCACACTTTGAGAATTTAGCATAAAGCTGATGTTCCCAAAGTGTCTGCAGAACTACCCTCGGATGCTCCCGATGCGAGTCCTCATCCCGAGTATATATCAGAATCTCATCAATAAAGACCACTAGAAAGGAATCCAAGGATGGTCGGAACACCCGATTCATCAGATCCATGAACGCTGCTGGAGCATTGGTCAGCCCAAATGGCATGACCGTAAACTCAAAGTGTCCATATCGGGTGCGGAAAGCAGTCTTAGGTATGTTCTCATCCTTCACCCTAAGCTGAAAATACCCAGATCGGAAATTAATCCTAGAGGAAATTCTTGAACCCCGAAGTTGATCAAAAAGATCGTCAATCCTTATCAACGGATACTTATTCTTCCCAATAAGAGCATTCAACCGTCTGTAATCAATACAAAGTCACAGTGTCCTATCATTCTTCCTAACAAACAAAACCAGAGCACCCCACTCTGAAGTGCTCGGTCGGACGAAACTCTTTTGCTGTAATTCCTCCAATTGCTTCTTCTACTCCTATATCTCAGAAATGGGCATCCGATAAGGAGGAATAGATATCGGAGCGATGCCATTGCAAGTGGATGTCAAACACAATTCCCCGCTCTTATGGTAATCCGGGCAACTCCTCCGGAAATACCTGCGGAAAATCTCGAACCAACGATAAACCATCCAACTTCAACCTAATACCAGCTTCATTCAGATCATAGCATTCCCCTACACCAACTATCGACAGATGATCCAGAATCTGCAACACTGTACCGTGCTGTGCGATAGTCAAACCAGTCGGAGTCGTGAGAGGTAGTACCTCTCCAGAAACCATAATGGTTCGGGTTGCACAATCAACGTGCACAGAGTTCTTGGATAGCCAGTCCATCCCAAGAATAATATCATAGTTCGGCGCGTCTAAAACCAACAAATCCGATACTATCAGATGTCCGCCTACAGATATCGCACAACTCCGAACCATCTCATTGGAAAACAGCCCGACTTCCTGCAGTTTTTTTTAAAATGCGTTTGAGGCAAGGTACTAACAGACAGATACAGAAATGTAACACATTTCGGTGTTACAATGGGAACAAATGCTCCTGTATCAAATAACGCATGAACCGGTACCTCATTCAGAAATAAAGTACCCTACAGAATTCCCTGCTAGCTAGTACATGACCGCTGACTAAGTCCTCCCCGATAACTAGGGCCTCCCTTCAGAAAAAGGAAAACCCGTCCTGCTCTGAGCTGCGGTGACGGAGGGGGTGGCTGAAGCTGCTGTCGCTACTGAGGTCTCGGGCCACCCTACTGAAACCCACGCCCTCGCGGCGCGTTGGGTTGCGTCCGAGACTATGGACGCTGAAGACTGCCAAAACTTAAGTCTTGTAATAATAAGTCATGTGCTTTGCACATGACATCCTTTTGACATCATAGTGAATCATAATCACTAGAAATAACAAGAGACCAAGTCCAATACTTTCCACTAATCACATTTCGCCAAGTGTCACACTGCTCCGCTCGAGCTCCGAAAACCGCCCGAAACCGTAATTTCCGACCCAGAACATTTTTCTTCACAGAAAAATGTAAATTATATCCCGACTCCAGATCTTCCTCAAAGCGCAAATCGAGTCCCGGGTCACTCCGAGAGCCGTTTCTCCGCCTGAATCCCCGAAAATCGTCCGACGGCAACCCCCCGGCCCCGAAAAATATTTTCCGCGGAAATGTCCGGTACACTGCCAGGACACTAGAAATCAGATATCGGGTCAATCCGAACTCCGGTTCAGAATCTGGAAGCAATCTGACCGGAGTAGCCGTTGGCCCCGGCGGCCAACCGACTCAGAATAGCCTCCCTCCAGGAGTTTGTCAATTCCTGCAAACCAAGTCTCTACTACCTCCGGTCCTCCTCGGTCATTGAACCTCGGGGGGGGTTCAAACTCTAAAACCTCTCCAAAAGTCTGACCTCGCCAGACTGGTGCCCCAGATCTCCTCGTCGTTAATAGGACCGACGAGAAGTCTAGGTGTCGTAGTGACCACCCTTGTCAGAGTCACTCACTTACCGATCCCAAAACTATGGCGAGCAGTGGCTTAAGTCTTGCTATCACCACCAGATCAAAGTACACTTACCGTGGCATAAACAGATTTTCCCCGCCTCTGCCGCCTCCGAACCGGCTAGGTGGCGGTAATACCAAATCGAGAGGGGTCCTTACGACCACTAAACCTCGGGGTGGTGAGTGTGGTTGTTCAGACCCTGGGTTACACTGAACCCGTATCCTATTCCACGGAGGTGTGGGATCTCAGTCCCGCCCCTCCGGTACCAAATCACGCTGTCTACGCGTGTTAACCAAACCTGAGACATTTCGGACCAAACCAAAGTCCAACTCACCGATCAGTCACCTCTAATCCCTACGAAACTAGCTACGCGTGTTAACTTTCTAAGGCTCTGTAGTGCAATGCAGTGCTTAACACCGAAGTTATTTTGCAAAATGATAAAATCATGCATTTCACAGAATCACAGAAGCATTTCATGATTTTTTCATCATCTCTTTTCATAACACACAATTTTACGTACCTTAATCTTTTCCACAACCCTTAACTTGTAACACTTTTACCAAAGTCTCAAAATTCTAGATCCCGTACTCTGCAACCACCAGGATAACTTGAAGGACCAAACTTTGCTCCACAATTTTATTTTGAAGTGGTTTGAGTAAGGAGGTGGCCAATCTCCGTACCAAACCATTCTAAAATAAAATGTAGAACAATAGCTTGTCACTACAAGTCACCACTGACGACCAATATGGTCACTTACCTGCTCTGATACCAACTTGTCACCGCACGCCGCCCGAGCCCGGTTGCGGAGGCGGGGGCGCCGGGACGCCGGAAGCGGAAGCCGGAAAACGAGAGATGGCAGGTCCATCGAGACCCGCCGCGCGTAGCGGACCCGAAAACGGAAAGATTGTGGAAGCAACCTACAAATATTTCGCGCATATACTGAATACAAAACCAAACATGCAATTCATGCACTAATAACAGAGTAAGCCCCGCCCTCCGTGGACGAGTGCTTACGCACCAAAGCACATATACATACAGAATTCACAGAACCTAAGATGTCTAGCAAGCGCCAAGCGCCGAGAACAGATATAGAACAGAATATACAAATGTATATACGGACATACAACCATCATAGCAATACGAAAGTGTGCATATGCAACTACAGAGCCAACCTTAGAACCTAAGTAACAAAGTACCTTGCGCGGGATTCACACCAAGTACACAATCCCGGACCGCAAGGTGCAATCTGCAAAAACACACCCAAGGTAGAACCCTCACGGAATCCTACTCCGCAGCCGCTTATCGTCTACAGAAACCCAAAAACAGAACCCAAAGAAGGGTGAGTCCTAAAAGGACCCCGTAAGGGATATGGGGTAAGGTAAGTATATGTAACCCTGCAAAACAGAAAGATAGCAATATATGCAACAGAATACGGAATAGCATGCATGAACAGAAAATAAATCGGAATCCCGAAGGACGTGCGATTCTAAATCGCCAGAAACCTTATAACAGATCGGGCAGCGGCCTCCCCTAAGGGGAGTCGAAGCCGAAGCTATTACGGAAGCATGGTGCACCAGTGGGTAGCGAACCCACAACCTGTCGTAGTGTTAATGCACGAGTATACCATAAGGCATACTCCTACAAACGTAGGATTAACACACAGGTATGCTACAAGGCATACACCTACGAGATCACGTAACTTACCTTAAAGCGAAACTTCCGAAATACCCGCAAAAGCAAAATGCTACAATACACATACATTTACAGACTACAGAATATGCTCTAGGCATATAATACTGAAATACCTGCAGAACAGAAACTGAAACCAAAACATATACTTAGCTTACCAAACAATAGAACCAAACCCTTACCTCAAAATCCAGAGTATTGGACCGATTCTGGATAACACCTACACCGTGCCCGAATCTTGGCACTCCTCTTTTCCTAACCACCGAAACTCAGAATCTGCCAAACCAAGTTGATTTAGCATTCTTATCAACTACACTACCAAATTGCAACCCCCGACCCCAAAACCGAAAATCCGACAGAATTTCCGTAAAATTCCAGATTTTCACAGAAACGTCAGAATTCAGAACCAACCTAGACAATGCAAGATTTCACATTGACAAACATCACACAATAAGCAGAACTGATCAAATCCGACCTTAAACCCTTCATTACCCGCCATTTTCCGACAATTCCGATTAATTGTAACTTTTTCATTCCTTAACCGAATTCAACATTTCAAATTCCCATCCACTCCTAAATTCAAGCCCAACACCATATTAACATCCAATTCAACCAAACTGAACCTCCAACATTGAAAAAGAATCATTCAAAGATTCGGTTTTCAACCAACTTTTTATCCAATTTCCAGTTCAATCCATTCAAGCTTCCAAATAATCATATTAATCACCAATTCCACTTCCTAAGCATGCTTACTAACCAATTACACCAAAATCAACAAAACCCCTTCACTTTTAAATTCGGCCAAAGAGGGGTTTCTCACCCAACTTCCATTTCAATCCAAACAAAGTTCCATTTGCACTCTTTAATCACCAATTACATTCCTAAACCATGAATGCTATCCAATTGTACCCAAACAACAAAATCCATCAAGAACATACACTTATAATTTCGGCCAAAAGGGGGTTTTTCCCTCAACTTGTTTTCCATCAAATTAAATCCACACATAAGCTTAGAATCATACTAGGATTAACATACTTGAAGCATGAAACAAGATAACAAACACACATTATTTTGGAAATTCTTCCAATAATTCGGCCAACACCAAATCCTCACCCAAGTTGTGTTTTCCAAAATCCAACACTTGATTAACACTCTCCTATCACCCAAGAACAACATACTAAAAGATGGGAAGGAGAGGATCACTCAATCATGTAGTGAAGAACAAACCCAAACTTCTCAAAATCTCCTCTTTTAACCACTAAACTTCCAAACTAATGACAAAAGAGGAGTTAGGATGACACTTACCACAAGTGGCAAGCAATTCTTCTTTGATTTCCACAAAGTTGAAGGAAGTCAAGCTTGGAGGAGCTCCTTCAATGGTGTTTCGGCAGCAGCAAAGAAACGAAGGAAGAAGAAGAAGAAATGAAGGTAAGTGTAATATTATGTAATAATATGGTATATATATATTTTCCTCACTTTAACCCATACTCTTCTCTTCCTTAAATTAAAAATAGCCATGTGTCCACCAATAATCACACACACACACCATTCAGCCGAAAATAAGAATGGCCTGCTGCTGCCCATGCTGATTCTTCTTTTAAATTTGCACCCATTTGCAAATTAGCTCCCAATTTCTCCGAAAGTTCCAATTCTTTTTGCCCAAAAATAATTATCGGATTCCAAAATTAATGAAACTCGGACACAATCTTCAGAATATTATATCATGCACAGAACATTTTTCAGAAATTCATTTGCCTTCCCGGAGTGTCCTACCGAGCTCGCTGAACCCGAACCAGAACCCGACGTGCGAGCGTGTCATCCTGAACCGAAATTCCGTCACTCCCAAAATTCTACAAAAATTCTCATAAATTCCATCTTAAATTCAAACACAACTTACCCCAAAGCCGTCAGAAAATTTCCATCCCGAGCCCCGGGATTCCCGTCCCGAGCCCCGGGAGTCGCCCGGAACCGAACGTCCCGCCCCAAATATTAAACTCCACAACCAACACCGGGACGTCTCCACGACTCCAAAACTGCAAACGGCTTCCCAAACAGAGGTCTCGAGAGTGCTACCGAGCCCGCTGTACGTCCCGAGGCGACCCCGACAACCCCCCGGCGCCAGAAAAATATTTTCGGCGGAAACGTCCGGGGGACCCACACGACCTCAAATACGGAAGGGTTCGCCAAAATGATACTCGGATAGGGCTCGGGAGCCGTCTGAACGCCGAAAAACGTGACCCGCAGGCCAAAACCGGAGCCCCGGGTCACCCGGTCGCAACCCGCTCGGGGTGACCGTAACACAACCAGAAACTGATTTCGGAAGCACTCCGGAAGCGTTTTAGCTCGAACCCCTTTTCAGAACTAATCAAGAAACACGTAAACAACACTTAGAAACCAAGAAATCATCCACATATATGGCGCCTCCAACATCTCAAAAAAATCCAGAATTTACGGCTTTCAAATGGAGCCGTTTCTGAAAAATCCGATCCGTATGATGTTCCTAACTTCTCCCGAGGATCAGTTTAATATAATTACCTCGAAGCTCGGGCCAATATTCTTCAAGATCAAGTAAAGCACAACCATGGAGTTTTCATGGAGGAAGAGTACGTGAGATAGAGGAAGAAGAAGAAATGGCCAATTTGGCTATTTGTTTTTTTATTTTTTTCACCTTTTTGACCTTTTCTTTCTTTTCTTCCCTTTTGGCCATACATAGCCGCCTCCCTCTTTTCTCTTCCCCAAATTATTGTTCAATGTTTTTCTCTTTTACACTTTGGCCCAAAAACTTTGCAAAGTTGCAATTTAGTCCAATCGCAACTTGCATATCTCTCAAACCGCTCCACCGATTGAAACCAAATCTGAACACCAACACCGGAACCTCAACACACACAAAAAACATGTTTAAAATGAAGTCCCGATCTTCACAAAATTCACTAATTCCGGTATTAACGCTTAATCTCATAGATTAACTACGCACTTACCGGGAGTTGGTAATACTACGAGTAAACAGTTATGCCGTTTGGTCTGACTAACGCTCCAGCAGCATTTATGGATCTGATGAACAGAGTCTTCCGCCCTTATCTAGATTCATTTGATGTGATATTCATCGACGATATCCTAGTTTATTCCAAGGATGAAGATTCACACCATGATCATTTGATGACAATGCTACAAACATTGTGGGAACACTAGCTATATGCCAAGTTCTCCAAGTATGAGTTCTGGATTCATGAGGTCACTTTTCTAGGTCATGTTATCAGAGAACACGACCTATCTGTGGATCCTGAGATGGTTAAGGTTGTACGAGATTGGAAGCAACCCACGAATGTGCGCGAGATCATCAGTTTTCTGGGATTAGATTGGTACTATCGAAGGTTTGTTCAGGGCTTTTCCATTCTAGCCTCACCTCTTACTCAGTTAACTCAAAAGGGACGAGCTTTTTTTTGGTCCGACGCGTGCGAGCGTAGTTTCCAAGAGCTTTTGCAGAAATTGACAAACACACCAATTTTGATATTACTGGATCCGAATGCACCATATGTTATCTACACGGATGTTTCACGATTTGGATTGGGATGTGTTCTGATGCAGGGGAATAACGTTATTGCTTTTGGGTCAAGGCAACTTTGACAGCATGAGCAGAACTATCCGACACATGATCTGGAACTGCCCGCGGTGATATATGCTCTGAAGCAGTGGAGACATTATTTGATCAGGAGCAGATTTCAGATAAACACCGACTATAAGAGTCTGAAGTACTTGTTCACTCAGAAGGAGTTGAACATGAGGCAGCGTGGGTGGCTCGAGTAAATTAAGGATTACGAAGGCAGCATCGAGTACACCGCGGGTAAAGGTAACTCTGTGGTGGATGCTATAAGCAGGAAATATACAAGATTGGTCAAAGGCGGAGACACCGTTCACAGGGATAAGGAGGGTGATCTAGCATGCTTATGGCATAAATGGAGGCGTTGGGAAGATGCGCAGGTGTTTACACTGACTATTCAGTCTGGGTGGCTAGACAGTGTTCGAGATGCTAGGAGAAAGGATTTGGAACTGAGGAATCTACCGGGCGAGAGTATAGGAGCATTGCATCCGTTGTTTGAGTATAGACAGGGATTGTTGTACTTTAGGAATCGGGTATATGTGCACGGCATTCAGGCACTCAGGGATGAAATTTTGGCAGATGCTCACTCGTATACAATGAGTATACATCCTGGAGGTGAGAAGATGTACCGGGATTTGAAGATGCACTTCTAGTGGACTGGTATGCGGAGAGACATTCCCACCAATGTTTTGAAGTGTGCTAAGTGTCAGAGGGTAAAAGTTGAGCATCAGAAATTGGCAGGAATGTTGCAAACATTGCCTATTCCAATTAGGAAATGGGGAAATATCATGATGGATTTTCTCATAGGCTTACCAATGACACGATGTCATCACGATGCTATCTAGGTTATGTACACCGATTAACTAAGTGTGCCCACTTTCTGCCTATCCGAGTGACAGATTCATTGGAGAAGCTTGCACAACTATATATCAGGGAAATTGTACGGTTACATGGAATACCATACTCTATAGTAACTGATCGGGATTCGCGCTTCACCGTATGATTCTGGAATGTTTTTCATAAAGCATTGGGCATGCGTATCCATCGGAGTACGACGTATCACCCTCAGACTGACGGTTAGTCGGAGAGAGTTATCCAGATTCTGAAAGATATGCTTTGAAGTTGTGCGTTAGATTTCAAAGATGATTGGGATCAACACTTGCCATTTGCAGAGTTCTCGTATAACTATAGTTATCAGAGTACCATCGGCATGGCGCTTTACGAAGCTTTGTGTGGACAGAGGTGTATGACACCTCATTGCTGGGTAGAGACTTCAGATAGAGTCGAGTTAGGTAGGTGAAAAGGTTAAGAAGATTCAGACACTGTTGAAGGTTGCAAATGACAGAACCACCTCTTATGTGAACAAGCATCAGAGAGATATGGAGTTCGAGGTAGGTGATAAGGTATGGCTTAAGGTGGCGCCGATCAGGGGAATAGTCAGATTTGGTAGACATAGCAAGTTAGCTCCGAAGTATATCGGTCCATATGAGATTCTTTAGCTTATTGGCAATGTAGCTTACCGTCTGGCATTGCCACCTATCATGTCTGCAGTACAAAACTATTCTGGCAGAGGATGTTCAGTTGGCACCTGATCTGACATATCAGGAAGTACTGGTTTCCATTCTGGCTGGGGATACTCGGAAACTCCGTAGTAAGTTAATTCTGATGGTCAAAGTTTAGTGGTCACATCACTCTGACCGGAAAGCGACTTGGGAGACCGAGAGGGATATGATGGAGCGATATTCCGAGGAACATCAGAGATTTAGGATACTATTGGAGGACCAAGAGTCCTAAGGGGGAAAGATTGTTACAGACGCGACGTGCAGGGGTGACTTCTAATGTATATTTGTACACATGTCGGCCGTTTGTTGATTCCCACCAAGACTGGGGCTCGATTTTAAACATACAGGTCATGTTTTCTATGGATCAGCGCATCTCAGAATTTTATCTATACCTCATTTTTTAGCGTTTTGAGCACTTTTGAGTCTTACGTGCGTTACGGATCATTTTGCAAATTTTTGTTTTCAGTGGCAAAATGATCATTGTGCGGAAAACGTTGAAAAATAAGTGAAAAAAGTGAAAATTGAGAAGGGGCAGGAGTGAGGCGGTGATAAAGAAAGGAAAAAGAGAAATGATATGTGAGAGTTAAGACACATGTGAGGTTAGTATTATTATACTATTATTATATATAAATATGTATATGAGTGTAATTAAAAGAAAAGAAGTAGCATGTATCAGAAAGCTTCTTCATCTTCTCTAGAACGCCATGGCCGAAGCTCGAGGAGCAATTTGGACTCTTTCAATTTCTCATCAAAATCTTGAAGGTAAGTTGGTTAAATCGATCATTAGGAGAAATAATTAACTCCTTATAGATCAGTTTTTGTGATGGTGGCTCCGATTGGAAACCGTGAGCATTCGAAATTTGGGTAAATTTGTGATATTCTCATCGGTCGAATATTTTGGGTTCTAAGCGTTGCTTGGGTGATCAGCTGGCATATTATCTTAAGGAGGAGTACGAGGAAACAGACGGAGTACTGCCGAATTCACGTCTGAACTGTTTGGCAAAGTAGAAATCCTACCTTTGGGTAAAGTTGGAAAGGGTTCAGTTTTCCTTGACTCTGCATTCTGGGATAATTATAATATGCTTGTCAGGGTTAATTGGGGCTGAGTTCGAGTTGAGGGTGGGGCCCGGTGATACCGAACTTAGTTTATGACATAGGTTTAGGTGTGTAGGTATAGGGTATAGAATACCTTGTCTGGTAAGTTTTATTTAAATTTTGTTATGTTGTTCTGCTCTGACGGCAATGGGGAATCTGGATCCCAGGCTGGTACCACGCCTCAGAAAATATACTTTATTTGTTAGTTTTGTTGTTACAGAAACTCCTCTTCTGTAAGGCTAAAAGCCTCAGAGGTCTGTCGTTTTGTTCAGAGTTACTATTATTTCCTTTATTATTACTTTCATATTTGTTTTGCATTTTGTATTTTTTGTGTTTATTGTGCAGTTATATAAGCTCGAGATTACTTAGAATTTCTGAAAAACCTTATCCTATGTCTGATCCTTACTGAGTTCTCATCAATGACTACTATGTTTACTTTTTCAGGTTCACCTGATAAGAAACCCGAAGAGTAGATCTCTCGAGTGTTTACTTGTGTTTTTATTTCAAGTACTACTATGTTTGAGTTTGTCTTCTGAGTTTGTAAGGGTGGTCACGATTGGGGTTTCTGCCCATTTGCTTGGTCCGATCTTATTTGAGCACATTATGAGTTTAGTGACAATTTGTTTTCTGTTACATGTCTAGCAGCAGCAGGTGTCCTACGTGGAGTTTTGTTTTGAGTATCTTGATGCACCAAATCGCTCCACGTGTGTATGTACTCTAAACAGGTTTTGAGCTTTGTATATGTAAACGCATGCATGTGTGTATATATGTTGCATCACATATGTATATATAAGGATTGCTCATGGTCTGTTGTATATGTGTGTTTATGTTCAGATGATCTCTTTTGCTCGTGTGGCAAGTTAGTAACATTAGTAGATAGAAGAGAATGGATTAAGTGATTAAGTTTGGTGCATATGTTCTGGTGATGGATGTGAGTTAATCTTGTCCTATCTATGTTGTAAAAGTGTGTTTGGTTGAAGTCGTTTCAGGTTTGGAATTTCTTGGTTTCTCCGTCAAACCCTTCCGACCTTCCAACTACGTTCTGGCACACCCCTCCCATATCATCAAAGCTTAAAATGGGTGGACAAAAAGGTGAGATGCTCTAACATAAATCTAAGAATAAAGAAAGTTTTAATCAAGCCGGGTTTGGACCAACAGACTAGGGGACTCCATTTACTGTTTCCCAAGTCCGGTTCCCGCTTCACGCCACCTGGCGTTCTATATGACGTGAGCTTCCGTAGAGGGATTAACAGATGAATGGAGCCAAGTCTCAAGAAGTACACCAAAGTTGCAAAGAAATTGGTCGCGCACTTTGAGAGGATTTGAATCGAGAAGATCCCGCGCGCGCATAACTCCGAAGCTCATAAGCTCTCGAAGTTAGCTTCCTATGATGAAGAAAGGAAGGATCCTTGTATCAACTATCTCCGCGTATTCAACATTACTTCGGAATGGAGAGCTCCCTATTGGGAATACCTCACTAAAGGAATACTCCCGAAGGACCCCATCATGGCAGTAAAAGTTAGGAGGAAATCCAGCAAGTTCGTCATAATAGGTGACAATCTGTATCGAAAGGGTTTTTCTTCACCTATGCAAAAATGCATCGGGGAAGAAGAAACCCAAGACGTTCTAGCTGAAGTTCACGAAGGCACATGCGGGTCCCATATCAAGTCAGACGCATTAGCTGCGGTTATACTTACACAAGGATTCTTCTGACCGAACCTGAAGGAAGAAGCTAAGAAACTAGTCAACAAATGCAAGAAGTGTCAAGAGCATGCCCGAATACAAAGAGTTCCCTCGGAGTATGTGACATCTTCAGACTACCAGATACCCTTTGTCATCTGGGGTATAGACTTAATTGGAGCACTACCAATGGCTCCCGGAGGACTGAAGTATTGCATGGTCACATTGGACTACTTTGCAAAATGGATAGAAGTCGAACCACTAGCGACGATAACGGCTGACAATATCTGAAAGTTTGTTTGGAAGAAGATCATTTGCAGATTTGGGTGCCCGAAAGTTCTCGTTGCAGATAACGGTACCCATTCCATAGACGGGGGATTCCAAGACTTTGCCGAAGAGTTAGGAATCAGAATCCACTTTGCTCCGGTCACCCACCCTCAGAGCAATGGACAAGTCGAAGTATCAAACTGGACGTTCAAAGACGGGTTGAAGAAGATACTTGGGAACGTAAAGGGTAAATGGCCCGAAGAACTTCCTCATGTCTTATGAAGTTACCGGACTACACCTCGGAGGTCAACCGGAGAAACCCCGTTTTCCTTAGCCTATAGAACCGAAGCACTCATCCCCATCGAGGTAACTAACCCATCTCTCCGGGTAGAAGTGTTCGAAGAAAATGCAAACGAACAGGGCCTGAGAACAAATTTGGATTTGCTCGAAGGAAGAAAAGAAGAAGCCGAGCTTCGAAGGAAAGCATTTCAGCAGAGAACTGCATCTGCGGCAAATTCGAAAGTTAAGACGAAAAATATTCAGGTTGGGGACTTGGTTCGAAGGAAAACTAAGTTAGGAGTCTGGAGACCAAAAGGTGGCGCGTTCTCCCCAAAATGGGAAGGCCCATTTAAGGTCATCGCCGAAAAAAGGAAATGAATTTACAAACTGTTAGACGAAAAAGGAAGGGAATTAGTCAACTCTTACCATTCTGAAGCACTTAGGAAATATTTTGTATGATCGAAGATTCAATAAAGTATGGAACATTCGGGAAAGAAGACATAGGTGTAATGGCCGAACCTCTATAAACAAGTGTTGAACGAATCCCTATGATTTTCATTGATAAAGCCCGAGGCAGGGATTACAAAAATGGAATACAAACGAGAACCACTACGCTACTGAGGGTACGCAAAGTCATCTATTGTTACTGGTTCGGGAGGCTGCAGAAACTCTTCACCAAACCATGAAGGGTCTTCTTCGGGCTCTTCATCACCGTAAAACCCGGAGAGATCAACGTGAGGGTTGCGCTCGATGATTTGCTTCCTAGCCAAGCAAAACCCGTAATTGAACTTGTGGATTGCCAAAGCCACAGAATCCTTGATCGTCTGCCGAAACTTCGGGACACACTCGTTGGCCTTGGTCAGGTCATCCCAAAGCTTCTGGATCTCCTTATCTTTGGCCCTCAGGTCTTTCTCGTAGTGGCTCTTCAGGTTGGTGAAGTCAACCTGAGATTTCTCCTTCTCAACCTCGAGCTTCCGAATGTTCTCCCGGTGAGCGTCCTCAGAATCACGGTAGTCTTTGACTGCATTGAGGAATGATGCCTCGGCCGTGGCAAAGTCCTCAGCTTCAGACTGGTTGAGAGCATCCCGGATGTTACCTCCCTTAGGGAGGACAAGGGAAGTTGAGCTGCAGGAATGCCGAAGTAACTGCTCGTAGTGATGAACTCGTTGATTGAGTTTAGCCACTACAGAAATGGCTTTCGTCGCCCGCAGCTCAGCTTCTGTCCGGATTCTGTCCATGGACCGGACAGTCTGGGAAATCCAGCCGCTCATGGTAGAAATCTACAAACGACCCGGATAAAAGTTAGATCCCACAATACATCAGAAAGGTTCAGACATAAATGGACTGGAGATACCTGATAACCAAGGACGGCCAACCTAGACGAAGCAACGTCTAGGTCCGAATAGATATGTTCAAGGGTCTCCAAGGTCCAGGCTGTGGTGTTCCCTTGCCTCAAGAGCCATCTCTTTCGCATCTTCCTCATTCAGGATGTCCTGATCCTCATGGATCATCAATCCGGGCTCCCGGGGAATAAGCTCGGTCCTGAGGCGCGAGAGTCTTTTATCTCGTTGTCAACATTTTTCTTCCTGAGCTTCCCTCCAATCCGGACCTAGTGTATAAAAATGAGATCGAACCACGTCATGTAGAGGGTCTTCGTCGAACATCCGGGAAAGGTTCTTGAATATATTCCAAAAATAGAGGTTTTCTAACTTTATAGATTTTTTGTTACCTAGTTGAAATTCAATGGGCGTGACCTCAGGGGGCTTGTTGCCCGATCACTGTAGCAGCTTTGAATTTCCCCCGAATCTTTCTAATTGGTTCGGGGGAATTCTCCAGCATATCATACACGTCGTCCCGAGTAGGGTTGCCCTTGACGTGCATCGGAGACAAAACTTCCCCGGAGGTATTTACAGGTTGAATGGTAGCAGCCTCAACTTCGATCGAAGCAGCCCTCATCCGCTTCTTCTCTGAGGCAGCGGCCTTCGAACCCCTGGGCTTCAACGAGCCCGCAGCCTTTGTGGACTTCTTCATGTCCTTGTTGATGGCGCTGAAGTCATAATCAGACTCCATATCTGCGAAAGGAAAAACGAATTAGCTAATATCATATGAATACAAGACAAAACAAAAGAAAGGTATAAACCTTTGTTGAACTCCTCGACGGATATATCTTCCCGAAGACGTTGAACCAAGGCCAAGTCTTGGGACGAAGGGGGAAATTCCCAAATGCCCAACTCCCCCAAATCACCCCGAATGATACCCAAGTGGGATAGGACCCCTTGGGTTATCAGCCTCCAGTACAAAGGAAAGGGGAAGACTTCTTTCGGCTCATCCCCGAACCAAGGAACAAGACCCCGGAGTTTATTGTGGAATCTATCAAAATTGTCCTTGGCGTCAGCCTTCTTCAACAAGCGCTGAGGATTCTGAACATCCGGGAGTTCTCCTACCTTCTGTGCCGTTTGCAAACCTCACAAACCATCGGGCTCCACAAAGAAGAATTCTCGATGCCACGCTTTACGACTTGTAGGGTAGTTCCAAAAGAAGTTGGATTTCAGGGTAGGAGGACCCCGGGCGCTGAAGTAGTAGAAGCAATTCCACGGGTTGACGTTGACCTTGTAGTACTGGAGGAAAGTGGTTATGGTTGGCTCTGTCCCGTACAGAGCGCAAAGAATGAGGTAGGCATTGATGTGGCAGTAAGTGTTCAAGCTGAACTGGTTTACAGCTAGCCCATGGGACTCTGCTAGTTACCGAACGAAGGGGTGCGGTGGAAAACGAAACCCGCACAACATCTGGTCTTTTAAGATCACCAACCAGCCTTGTCCGGGCTCGTACGCTCGGCTGTCCGAAGAAGGCACCCTAGTGCGAACTGTCATAAGGAAGAAAAGGGTGGATTGCCACTCCCTTATTAACCCCGGAGTAGCTTTACTCCGGCAGTTCTCAATCTCGGACCACCAACCTTCCAGGACGTCACCATTGGTTTCTAATAAACAACCCGAGGGACGAACAGTAGAAAGGGTAGGAAAAGTAGGAGTCATTCTCATATACCTCGGGTAAATGGCCGAAGGAGAGAAGTGTGAGCTGCCAGACAGAGATTAAAGGATGGGACGGCGGCGGCAGTACCAATCACTTGGCGGTGGAGCCGGTAAAACTGTTGTATGACCAACGAGCCTCTGTAACCTTCCGGTACGGTGGCTGAACTGAGAAAGGGGGCGAGAAAGTCTTCTGGGTGGGCCTCTTCGGCAGTCCTCCACTTCTTGAAGATGCTAACGGCCTCCTTGAGAGATGGGTTGTCCGTCGTGACGACTTTATTGCAAGGAAGGATAGGAAGAGAGAGCATGAGAAAGAATGCAAGAATGAAGTGAGAAAATGAATGACCTCAGCTCACTATTTGAAGGAAGTCTGAGGAGATGAAATGTCGCAAGGAATTCAATCTCCACCGTTCATCCAAAAGTAGCAGTTAATGAACCGCCTCAAATCCCGGAGATATAAAGCCCCAAACCGCCTCAAATCTCGGGAATATAAAGCCAAAGATCTCCCCAAATCCCAGAGATACAACACAGAAATCGTCTCAAAATCCCCAATTTCCCGGACATTATCATCCGGAAAATAGTTCAAAAGATCGAACATAGTTCGATACAAAAGGAGGATATTAAATCCTCAATTTCCCGAACATTATCATCTGGGAAATAACTCAAAAACTCGAACTTAGTTCGATACAAAAGGAGGATATTAAATCCTCAATTTCCTGGACATTATCATCTGGGAAATAGTTCGAAAGATTGTACATAGTTCGATACAAAAGGAGGATATTAAATCCCCAATTTCCCAGACATTATCATACGGGAAATAGCTCAAAGGCTCGAACTTCATTCGATACAAAATGAGGATATTAAATCCTCAGTTTCCCGGAATTAGTATTTCGGGAAGAAGTTCAAAAGCCCGGACATTGTATTTCGGGAAGAGGTTCAAACGTCCAGACTTTGTCATTCTAAAGTTAAAAATTACTTAGAAAACTTTTAGACTCCTTACAGTCGGCCAAATTACTAGGGGGGACTTGATGGCCGCCAGGCCTAATCTACATAAAAGGCCCGAAAAGGCCTAGCAAAATGCCCAAGTAGTAGCCCAAAACAAGGGCCCCATTAAATAATCCATAAACCCGCACGAGACAAGGACATTACCGGACATACTAAGGAAATTCCTGGACTATACTCTCGGACGTATTAAGGACATGTGTTCTCTGACACGCCACCATACTATATTGGGATATTACAATAATGTCACTCTAACCATGAACTATAAATGCATTCATTATTCACACCATAAGGGATAACGTTTAACAGAGAACCCCCCTCTATTTCCTTTTCTTGCCACCGTCAGGATTCTCACAATCCTCACTAAATACAAACAGAGAACCCCCCCTCTATTTCCTTTTCTCGAATTCCGAACCTATGGCATCCAAAGAACGTTAGATAATTCACAAGTCTACACTCTCGATCTTGTCTTTACCTTTCTATACTATACACAAGCAAGCTCTACTCCAAAAGATATGAAATCATCTACATGCTTAGTTTTATTTTTGAAAGGATTTTGAAAACATGTTTTGTGCTTAAACAAGTCTTTTGAGACTAAAAATTTCAGAGGTTTTCGACCGTGCTTTTCTCAGATCAACTTGTCCAATTGGTGTTGTAAGACTAATTCTTCAAGATTGAAAGAATCAGAATTCCCAAGGAAGTGGAATTGTTGATAAAGCTTCTGTCAACGTGTTAACAGTCCATAAATCATTTTTAAGTCCTCTTAGTTAGGCACTCTTGCAAGTCTTGTTAGTCAGCCACCTTATGTAACTCTTATATATTAGACATCACTTGTAAGTACCTGTTAGTTAAGTATTAAAAAAGTCTTATTAGTCAAACAAGTGTAAAGTATTGTGTGTCATGCATTTTGTATAAGACTTGTGTGTCAGACATCAATTATAGTGGATTCAAACTCTCAAGTGATACTTGGACAGAGGACATAGGTCAAAAGGACTGAACCTCTATAATTTTCTATGTGATCTTACACTTGCTTTACTCTTGCTTTTCATCAACATCTTGACACTTTGGTTACAAGTGGTTCTTAAATACGTTTTTCTGTCAATGTTTTGACAACTTTTTTATTGTCATTTCAACTTACAAATGTTTTTGAGCCATAACCAATTCACGGCCTCAAACACCTCCCAACTACGAGGTTGGGCAATATTTGAGATAATGCCTGGGGATGATGGAAGATCTAGCACCTCTTAACTATGAGATTAAGCAATACTAGATATTAAACTCGATGATAAACACCAAGGGGGATGGCGGAAGGTAGCAAGGGGTGAGAACCAAAGCTTGAGGAAATAAACCTCTCAAGCATTTTACATATGTTCTGCATTTTCTAGGAGCCTGCTGTCCCTTTTATAGGAGGGAGAAGTGAACAGACTCTTACACATGCGCATGCATGCCAAAAGCATAAAGTGCTTTTGCATGCATGTCATCCTAAAAGGTAAAAGGTAAAAGCTAACCTAAAAAGGTATTCTTACATAAAGCAAATATTTGTACTCCCAAGTATCTTCATTAAAAGGAGGGAGTGTTCCGGATTGGCTTGGAATGGTTGGCCGGATTGTTGGGCATAGGTGGCTTCGCCTCGGGGCTTCGCTTGAACTGGAAGACTTCGCACTGAAGGCTTCGCCCTCGCCTGGAGGCTTCGCAGAGACAGCTTCACCTAAAGGCCTCGCCTTCGCCTGGAAGCTTCGCATGGAGGCCTTGCCTTCGCTTTGAAGACTTCACGTTGCAGGTTCTTGCATGAGGGTTTCGCCTTGAGGCTTCGCAGGAACGGCTTCACCTGAGGGGTTCGCCATCGCCTGGATGCGTCGCATGAGGGAAGCCTAGCCTTTGCCTAGAGGCTTCGCATGGAGCTCTCGCGTGGAGGCTTTGCCTTCTCCTGGTTAGGCGATCGCCTGAATCATGGATTGGGCCGCCTGGGCCTCTGAACCTCCTCGCCAAAAGGGTGCTCCGAGCTTCATTCATCTTCCTCTTCGATCTTTGACTCTTTGTTGTTGCTTGGGGATCTCATGATCACATCACAAACCACCAATGTTTGATCCTAACAATTTCAACTGGTGGAAGAACGGAATGGAAATACATTAGATTATGCTATTTGAAGAACCAATCAGTTTGGCTACAAAGTGTGAACCAAGAAAAATGTAAGTGGCAAAAGCTTCCAAATAGTTCAAACGGTTCCAATACCTTTCTCACTTTAGGGCCTCGACCTCATTGGTCCTATGCCAAAAGCTTTGAAGTAGTTCAAATTTTGCATAGTATCTGTCGACTACTTTACCAAGTCAGTGTAAGTTGAACCTCTAACTACCATAACAACGACCAAGGTCATTAGATCTTACGGAAACACCTCGTGTCTCATAAATCATCATACTTATTGTGGTAAAATATCCCTACTAATGGCCATAACCGGCCATGACCATAACATCACTACCAATGACACATAAACCTCCTAATAATTGTAGAAACTAAAATGTGAAAAAATGTCAATTTATCATTCATACAATTTTCACAAATTTCCATATTATTTCTAACAGATAGTCTTACACCTTTGATCATTAGGTTCTTCAAGTTCCAATCCTATACTGTGCAAAAAGATTTCTAGATCCTTATTATCTTCCTGTTGAGCTTCCATTGTATCCTACAGTGGCGGTACCACTTTAAGGGTAGTGGGGGCAACTGTTCCCATTAACTTTTCTTAAAGTATAGAGTATGTATGTATATTTAGTAAAATTTTCAACACTATATATGTAATTTTCCTTCATATAATTAGTACTGAAAATATATTACACACATATCCTAAATTATAGCTGAAAGTACTCTTAAATCTCTATTTTAGAAAATAAACATTTTAACCCACATGCACCACTATTTGTTTTCAATTTTGCCGAAGCCTATTCTGCATAGTCCTCAACCAAGTTTTGCTCTGCTTTTAGAGTTTGTTTGCTTATGATGTATTTTATCGATAGTGCATGATGTGTTTCCTCAGTCCTAGTAGCTAATATATATACATAGACTGACAGCACAAAAAAATTATATACATTTTTTTAATTGATATAATTAAATATATGTTTCACAATTTCCATGAAAATATGAAAATTATGTAATTCGTGACTTATGACATTGATTTAAAATAAGACTTTTGTATGTATATCTCATACCTCCTCCATTTCAGAAAAGTTAATACAATTATTTTCAACATCCAATCTATAATTGTTTCCTTCAACATATTAACATATAAAGTCAAAAAATAATTTATATGCTTATGAAACATAAACATGTCTAGTTTCAAAAGTTGTTTTTTAAGAATTTTTCTTATTAAAATTCGAGTCAAACATATATAAATTCGAAAATCAAAATTGTATTAATTTTCCTAAAACCAAGGAATACAAGATTTTTGTATAACTTGGGTGTTCAAATTTGCCCCGACATTAATTTTTTTCTAGTACCGCCACTGGTATCCTAGCATTGAATGAGTAAGGCCAAACCTTCTCGTTCCTTTCTATTCCTTGATCTTGTCATTGGCTTTCTAGTCCTTCCAACACGCTGGCCCTAGCCTTGGCTGCTTCCGCTTGTCCTATTGAAGTGGACCAACTTGAGGTATTGAGGACTTGGGATTCTTGAGCTGGATCAGCATTAGAACCGAACACTCTCCCCTGCCCATTTGAAGCACCATAACCTCAACCTCTAGCATTCCAACCTCTATCAGCCATCTCTAGGTCTCTCTCTGCTTCGTAGCAGGCACCACAAGCATGGTGGGTGCAACGGGTGGATAACGTTGGATCCAAGATAATTAGTAAAAATGACACCAGCAAGATTACATGGTTCACCTTGAGTTGGCCTACATTCACGGGACAAATTCCAAGATTTTCTTCCATTAATAAAATAGTAGAATTACAGAGAGATACACTCTTCTAGAAAATATTCTAAAGGTAAAGAGAACTCAAAATAGTGGCACTCAAGTATTTTCTAAACACCCAAAATAATTATCTCACTATTTTGTAACTCAAAAATAAATCTCTCACACAAAGTTTTCTTTGGAAACACTTGTGTTGCTTTGGCTCTGGCTCTCCGCTTTGAATTGAAGTTTTCTCCCTCCCATAGTTGTGCACCACAAGGAAGCCTTCTGATTTGATGTACTTCCTAATCACGTTGTTCCTAAACAGAACTTAATTACTCGTTTGCAAAACAATCATCATGTAGACTTGCAACTTTATGAACGAACAGAAAAGATAGACTTGCATCTTTCTTGTTGCATTTTCTTCTTTGTTGTTTTTTTGTTTTTTGTTTGTTTTTTGTTTTGTTTCACTTTGTTTCTCCTCCGAATGGTTTGTAGGTTGGTGCACATGGAAATCATATTACAATTCTCTTTTGGAAGTACGAATAGAAGTCCCATCTATTATTCTAGAGCCTCCTCATCCACTCTGGCCTCTGCTTTGGCCTCGTGGTCATCAAGATACTGCTGGTAAACATAAGAAATGAAACCCCAAATGGCCAAAACCATGGAAATGACCTTGGTGCCATCCATTTTGTCCCCAAAGAAGACAACAGCTAGAACTGGCACAATAGGCAGCCCAAGCACACTAATAGCGTTAGAGAACAAGGAAGAAACCTCAAAGATGAGCCCTACTGCTCCAATAACGAAGACATCCCAGCACACACATGTCCATGCTAGATTCATCATATATGAAACCTTCCCTAGTTTATATCCTTCCATCTCCCCTTTCAAGTCCTTATACTCTCCACTTGCAAAAAGTCCAACCAGTATAACACTTGTGGCGACTAACGACTGAAAGATGATCAAGTCCATAATCGCTTTAAAATTCTCCATCTTGACAACCTTCTTGAAGAAAAGTTGTGTTAGAGAGAGCATGAGGGCATAGCCAGCCGAAGCACCCACCGTGGACACGAATCCAATGATGTATTTCTCTCTAGTGACCCCATGTGGAGTTGAAGAGTCACTTTGGGACACCAAAAGAGCAGAGGAGGTGGTTAAGAGGACTAGGGAATTCACAATGAAAGGAGTGAATTTCTGTGAGTTGATGAAGAACGAGAAGACAGCATTGAACGCGAGCTGAGATGCACATATCAAGGAGTATGTGGAGACTGGCAGGTAGAGCAATCCAATGGAGTAGAGATAGCAATATACAGCACCAAGTAGGCCAAAGGCCACATAGATTGATCCAAGAACAAAGGCTCTTTTTCTTTTTCTTTCCACAGCACTGTTGGTGTTTACTGTCTTTGCTCTTAGTGGTGAGAGGAGATAAAAGGGGATGAGGATTGGGAAGCCTGCAAGTTGAACTAGAGTTGCTAGCCATATGCTATTTCCACCTTTGTCATAGTATTGCCTTCCCAGTAGAGTTGCAGCTGATTGGCCAGAGAGGACAAAGAATGTATAAACACCTATCCTAAACCACCATTCATACCTTTTTCTTGCAGTAATTATGCTATTAGTAGGTCTTGATTCTCTGGTGATCTGTTCATGACCTGAGAATAAGAAATAAAAGCATTTCATCTGAGAAGAAAATAATCACATGAAAGTCATATTACCATTTTTCATGGTTCAAGCCCTAATTACCTGTTGTTTCAACTTGGAAAGCTGCAGATTCTGCCATTTTAACAAAAAACAAATTTGCAGCTCAGAGATCAAGATTTGTATGTATGAACGCTTAGAAGTAAATGCTATATGGTCAAATACACAGGGAGGTTATTTGTCCAATTTAATAGACAATAATATGGAAACAAATTGTTGACCCTTCAAATAATGCTTTGAAGGAGACATGTAACTGTGCAGATGTCTTGGATGGGAGTATTCAATAATAATACAGACTAAAATGGAAATTAAAAAATTGAAAACTTTTAAATAGAAAGCATTTTTATGTTTCTTTTTCGGGAATACTACTGCCTGTAAGACTTCAGATAAGAAGAAACTTATAATCATCACACAGAAATCAAGTGCAGTTATCTCACTTAACATGACTGATGTTCAAAAAAACAAAAAAAGTTAGCATAAATCAAGAATATGATCAGATTTATAGGGATTTATAACTGATTGGCATGACTTGATGAAGTTTCTTGATTATTAAATAAATCTATACAAACTCTATGAACATGCCAAAGAATAAAACTTCAAAGACTTGTTCATTTTCATCCAGCATCATGTATTTTTGAAATATTCCCTTCATTTTTGCTATATCTGGTTTTGAAAGTATGAAATACCATATCAAAGGATTCCTTACAAAAATTGTACTTCAACATATCAACTACTCCATCCGTCCCAAAAGATTGAAGGATTTGGTTGGGCGCGGAGATTAAGGTGAATGTAAAATTTTTAATAAATTTACTTAATTACCATTGATTGAAAGTGCACAAAAAACGAGGTAGAAAAAAATAAAGTGGGGACATGCTTGTATTGCAAAATGGGGTAAACTAGATTTTTGGTTTCTTATTTTTAATGCATGTCCTATTTTGATCTTATTTTAAGTAATCGTCATATTTTGATTCTACAGTTATGGTTTTGTATCCTATTGAAGTTCTGTCGTTAATTTCTTAATTAAGTTTTCTGTTAATTGATGAAAAATTATGAAAATTCCCTTACTTAATTAGCAACTTATTCCTTGAACTTATGATAATCTTTCAATTTTACCAAAATAGTTCAATTTCTCACAAACAAGTTCTTACCTGAAATATTTCAAACACCATAGTCCATTACACTGTCGGACCACCGCCGACACCATCAAACCACCGCCATAGTCCTCGGAACCATAAGAAAACACTATCGGACTGCAGATCAGGGACATGGGCTGTCAGATCACGAGCGTAGGCCGTTGAATTGCAGGCCTAGGCCACCAAATCGCGGCCCTAGGTTGCCGATTCATGGCCTTGGGTCACCGATTCACGCCCTAGGCCCCAATCCAGCAGTCCATGGCCCCGATCTGTGTCCCAGTCCGGGCATTCCGGCGGTGTGGTGGACTAAGGTGTTTGAAAATTTTTGGGTAAAACATGTTTTGTAAGAAATTAAACTATTTTGATACAATTGAAAGATTATTATAAGTTCAAGGAATAAATTGCTAATTAATCAAAGAATTTTCTTAATTTTTTATTAATTAACTGAAGACTTAATTGATAAAATAATAGCAAGACATCAATAAGACACAAAACCACAACTATAAAATCAAAATAGGACGAATTCTGAAAATGAAACCAAAACAAGAAATGCTTTAAAGGTAAGGAACTAAAACCGTAGTTTAGTCATTCCAAAAAGCTTACGGAAGATTGAGAAAATAATTTTCTTTTCTTTTCCTAGGCTTTAGTTTTGCTATTTTTGGAGTTGCTTTGTGATTTTTGATTGAATGAAGTATCCCAAAGTAATCTCTTGAACATTTTCTTACGTTAACTAATCATGAAGAAGCACTATGATACAAAAGTCTAGTCTTATGTAATAGTGTTACCAGTCAATCTTTTCTTCATAGGATCAGTCCAAAAAAAAAAAGAAAAAAGAAAAAAAAGAAGAAACATGAAAATACATCATCTAGTACGTTCACCACATATACTCCATTCATTTCAACAATAATGTCACACTTACTTTTGATGTCAATCTCATTCAATTTATTTATATTATTTTTTAATAAAAAAATATTAAAAATATATATTTATAATATTAAATATCAAATTTTTAGTTGCATAGAAAAAATTAAAAATTAAAATTGAATAGATATAAAAATAAAATTATAAATTAAATTTATTTACATATATATCGCTTTAGAAGTCGTTCCCTGTCAATTAATCCGTGTCTTCAAGGCAGAGAGGGTCATTTGTCACATTGATTTGGACAAAGATTGTGTTCATCTTCAATCAAGAAGCTGTTTGTCTTTTCGTGCTCAAACTTACAACTAGTACTAGCACGACATACACGCTTGCGCGGGTATTGAAGGTTATGTGTCAAATAATGATAAACTAGGATGACATTAAGTTTGTTTTATTATCGTTTGTTTATTAGATGATAAAAATGACAATATAAAGATAAGGTACGAGATACAGTGCATCGGTTTATCGTGGAACTCTGTGCGTAATATTCATGTCATTTACAAAATTGTTATTTTGTTCAAACTCGTCACTACACTTTCGTCGATAACTCTCCACCGCCGCCTTCCTTCGACGTCGACAACCTCACCCACAAGTGCAACGTCTGCAACAAGGCCATCCACCATAAACCTCCCTCTGCCACTTACGACGACCCTTCCATGTCCACCACCGCCACCGACGACGGCCCTTCTATGTTATTGGTGGTCACGCTTTTGGAGGCCAAAGGTGCCGAAATCCAACTGTGACGGATTTTCCAATCGCTTCCCAAGGTGTCGTCGATCCATTCTCAACCATTTCCTCAGCTAAACGATGTGATTCATATCTGATGATCCGAAGCTGCAACCTGCTACACATGATGTAATTATGATGCTCCTACATACCTTAATGATACGCATTCGACTCATTATGATGCTCTTACGTACCTTAATGATGTGGGAGCTATATTTCATAATTAGTGGGAAAACTTGCATCCAGTTTATAAGGGAGAACATTATAGTGAAAATGGAGAGCATCACTCTTGTCCACAAGCACATCATTAATTTTGAAAGGTTAAGGAAAATGAGTGCGTGCAACATTGTCATGAGAAATAGTGTATCATATTTGTAATGGAGAGCATCGTAGTGCAACAGGAGTGCATCGTAGTGGTCACCAAATGCATTATTTTGGGAGGTTGAAAAGAATGAGTGTTTCATTTAGGCATCAGAACGAGTACATTATGTTTGTAAGGGAGGACATCTTACTTGTAACCCAATGCATCATTCTGGTCACCAAGCGCATCCTTTAGAAAGGTTGAAGAAAACAAGCACATCATTAAGTAACCACGATGAGTGCATCATATTGTTACCGGAGAACATCATTATGCAACGTGAATGCATCATTGTGGTAATCAAGCGCATCACTGTGAGTTGTAGAACAATATGCATCAGTAAGTCATCAAAACGAGTACATCATGTTGTTACAGAAGCGCATCATAGTGCATCGAGAATGCATCATGTCGAAACACATAATTTTTTCGGCTTCCTCCTATATCTATAGACACTTATAGTGCGCCTAGGTGCAACGAATAGCTATTCTAAAGATAATATCACTACGTGCGGAAAGCAAATCTTACTGCAGCACTTATTGCGGTTTGGGTCGCGGTAAGATGAAAGACGCAGTAAACTAACGCAGTAAATGGTGCAGTAAGCTTTACTGCGGCTTTGGCTACAGTAAGGCCGCGGTAAGGCCGCAGTAAGCCATTTTTTAGGGTTCCTTCATCCGCCCCTTCATTCATTTTTTGCATCTTCTTCATCTTCAATCCTTCTTCTTCTTCATCATCATCATCTCTTCTTCTTTCTTTTCCAAATGGTGAAAAAGAAGAAGTAATTGAATCTGAAGCAAAAATAAATGAGATGATAAATGAAAGAGAAACGAAAAAGGACAATATGAAGAAATAAATAATGGAGTAAAAAACTAATTTGTTCTATAGAAGGAAACACATATGATTAAAAATAAGTGCAGCAAAGAGAAATAGGTTGCAAAAAAGAAAAATAAAGTTGTACTTCCCTCGAGGAAATAAGATACATTTATTTTTTAGCATTGGAATCTATGATTGTTTGCTTCTTCAATGTTTTTGTATATATAGTTTAATGATGATTTATATGCAAACTATAATTGAACTTTTCTAATATCTAAATTATTTAATATAATATTTCTAATGTAATATTCTTAATAAAAATTTGAATCATATACAAATTTAAAAGTAAAATATATTTTTGTTAGGTCATGGAGATCACAATAGAAGAAGACACGTTATGGTGAATGAAAAAAAATAAGAAGAAGATACAACCATACTGCCACAATAGGTGACAAGTAGTCTTTTTAGTGCTGTGCCTAGCAAAAGAAAAGAAATGGAGTAGTATTGAAAAAACTTGATATATATGGGCCAGCCCATACGGCTGTATTGTCAAATGCAAAAGCCATATGGGCCGCGTCCACCACAGCAGATCTCGTCATTACGGAGACCCCTTCTTACCAGAAAGGACGCCTCGTATAAAGCCGTTAGGCACGAAGCGCTTACTGCCTCCCTCAAGCTAACCGTTACACTATTTCTGGCATTAAGTCATAGGAGAGTGATTAATTCCCTAATAACTACTCTATTATTACACCATTAATACGCCACCATTCCAATTATGTGCAAATTTATGTAGATTCTCCAGCATTTAAGGCCCATAACGGGACCTAGCACCACCCTATATATTGGGTGGTGCCCGCCAAATAAGGTAATTACTACACACCCACACTTTCCTCCTTTGTCCGCACTGAAAGTGTCTCTTGTCTTGTTCTTCGTGCACGAGCCACCTGACCAGTCATCGGAAGATCCTTGATCGCCGGAGATTATCTTTTGGCTATCAATTTGGCGCCGTCTGTGGGAATCGAAAAACAAGCCGTTTTTCCTTTTCTACTTAACTTTTTTCCTCCTCTGACCATTCCCATGGCGAAAACAAGAAGAACTCACAACAGTGTGCATGTCGAGGATGCTGCTTCCAGTTCCTCCGATGTACCTCCACCACTCCCTACCGATGGGGCAACAGGGACTCAGCAGCCCCACAACTCCCAGTTGGTGGCAACCCCGCCACTCCCTGCTGCTGACACTCCAGGGGTGCAGCAGCCCCCACAACCGCAAGCAGCTACTTTGACATATCTCGCTGGGACCTCGAAGACCCCCTAGCAGGTCATCGTCGATCCCGGTCAGATGGCATTGCTCCAAGCGAGCATGCTCAACGAAATGAAGGCTTTCATGGTGCAAACTATCAAGGCGGAAATGCAGGCTGTTCGCCTCCCGCCTCCCAACGACCGGGATGAACAATCCCAGCAACCAAAACCCGTCTGCTGCGAACTCGGATGTCGGCGATCTTCTTGAAGAATCAACATGGTCGAGGAGCAGGTCAAGACACCAAACCTGGTCCTCGGCGACATCGAGGTTCTCCTCACTCAACCCTTCACGAGAGGGCGTTATTGCCGTCAAGGCCCCCGCCAGCTTTGAATGCCGCCATCGAAAGCTATGACGCAACGACGGACCCCGTTGACCATTTGCGGCGTTACATCTCCCAAATGGAGATGGCTCGCGCCTCTGACCCCATACTCTGCAAAGCTTTCAGCTCCACCTTGAAAGGGGCTGCTTCAACATGGTTTGGAACGTTACGAGGCCAGCATTTCAAATGCTTCAAGGACCTTGCCTCGTCGTTCCTCCGCCACTTCATGGGAGCTCGACCCCCCCCAAGACTGTCCAACACTTGTTAAGAGTGAAGCAGCAAAGGGAGGAACCACTCCGTGATTACATCCGGCGGTTTCAGGCAGAAGCCGTCCAAGTCCGAGGTCTCTCCTCGGACATGCGGCTCTTGGCCGTCACCCAGGCCTTGGCGAGTCCAGGCTCGCGTACAATATTAATGAAAACCTGTCACACGATGGGTGAGTTCATCGATCGGGCAACCCGGTTCATGAACTCCGAGGAGATGAATAGGCCTTACAACAGGCCCCCGCAAACGACCGCAGCAAGAAGTTTGACAAGGGACTGCTCCGTCAGGTACCGAGTCCTCGAACACCGGTCCGAGGTCCCCGACCACCACCCCGCCCTTCGTGACACCCGCACGAACATTCTTCTCATGTTGGAGAAGCAAAACAAGGTCCCCAAGTGGCCTCGGCCGATCCAACATAAGACCACGAGGGGGTTTGACAAGTACTGCCTTTACCACAAGGACCGTGGCCACGACACGGAGGCGTGCTTTCAGCTCAGAAATCTCATTTCTGAGATGATTGAGCAGGGAAAGCTCAAGGAATTCCTGTCCGACTCCTCTTCCCCCTGCAAGGAATTCCCCAAAAGCCGCAAGAGGGATGATGACAGCGACGATCGCGACAAAACGCGCCGTCGACACAACAGCCCTCGGAGGCAGAACTTACCACCACCACCACCCGCGGGCGTCATTCACATGCTCACGAAGTCGGAAGGTGCCTCCTCCAGGAAACGGTATGCAAGAGAAATCTTGCAGATCGACCACCTCGAGGAGAACGTCATCTATCGACCCAATGGGTCAAAGGTCGTCGCACCGCACTCCGATCCACTGCTTATCACAGCGAGGATCGCCGGTTATGACACCAGCCGGGTCTACATCGACACTGGTGCGAACACCAGTGTCATTTTCAAGGACATGCTCGATAAACTCGGGGTACACATGTCCGCTATTCGAAGGAGCACCGGTCCTACCTTTGGCATCGGCAGGGACGTTGTGCCGACAATAGGGGTCGTCAACCTGCCCCTCATGCTGATTGGGGACACACAATTTGGCACGGTTGACTGCCACTCCGTTATGACGGAGTTCCTGGTCCTCGAGGTTCCTTCCACATACAATGCCATCGTTGGTCGGCCCAGCCAGGTCGAATTCCACATGAGGTGTGACATCCGTTCTCTCACGGTCACATTTGCGACGCCTCGTGGAGATGCATGCATCTACATTGACCAGCGAACGGCGAGGACAAACTACGTGGCCTCTTTGAGTTCTACGGTGGGTCCCCGGACCTTGAAGGCTGCCGAGGAGCCTGCGGGGCAGACGGCGAGGCCACGCCTCGATGATTTGACAGAGGAGATCGACGTCGTTCCAGGCAAGAAGTTCAAGGTTGGCAAAAACCTTGAGCAAAAGGAGAAGATGGCGCTCATCCACCTCCTCGAGGCAAACCTTGACGTCTTCGCCTGGAGCTTGAAGGATCTGCCGGGTGTCGACCCTAGCGTCATCACCCACAAATTGAATGTATTCCCGGACTCAAGGCCGGTTAAGCAAAAGAAAAGGGGTATGGCCCCTTCTAAGAAGAAATTTGTAAAAGAGGAGGTTTCTAAACTCCTCGAAGCTGGAATAATAAAAGAAATTCAGTACTCTGAGTGGCTCGCTAACGTAGTTTTAGCCGACAAAACAAATGGTGAACTTCGTATGTGTGTTGATTTCACGGGCGTCAATAGGCATTGTCCAAAGGACCCTTACCCGTTACCTGTCATCGACCAACTCGTGGACGCAACTTCCAAATACAAATACTTGTCGTTCATGGATGCCAAGAGTGGCTACCACCAAATTTACATGGATCCCGAGGACGCCTTCAAAACGGCGTTCACGGTCGGTGATGGCGTCTATTACTACGTCCGAATGCCTTTTGGGCTCAAAAACGCTGGAGCCACCTACCAGCGTCTAATGAACAAGGTCTTTGCCCACCAGATGGGCCGTAACCTTGAGGCGTACGTCGACGATGTCATTGTCAAAAGCATGACGTTTGAAGATCACCTTCACGACCTGGCCGAGACTTTCGAATCGTTCCGGCGGTATAACATGAGGCTCAATCCAGCCAAGTGTTCCTTTTTTGTCGGAGCCGGGAAATTCCTGGGCTATATGATCTCCGAAAGGGGGATCGACGCCAACCTTAAGAAAATTTCAGCCATCGCGGAAATGGCACCACCAAGGAACATTAAGGAAATCCAAAGAACTTACAGGAAGAATTGTTGCCTTGGGGCGATTCATTTCCAAGTTGGGGGACAAGTGTAAGCCGTTCTTCGAACAGCTTCGTATGAAGAAGGCATTCACTTGGACACTGGAATGCCAAGAAGCATTCGAGCAAATCAAGAAACACCTCTCCGATCAATTTCTCGGTCAAGACTCGAAGAAGTCGCCCACTCGACCAGTCCTCTCTGCGATGGGCTTGATAAACACGCGTGGCTCAAGACTTTCGCCTCGAACAACTTGAGGCCAAGTTGTTTTTCAAGTTGCCCGAAGGCTGAAAGTCCAGCCAAGCTGTTGCTCAGCACACTGTTGACATTTCTGGCCAGCTCTTCAACTTGGGCTGCCAAAATCGAGGCCTTTTCCTCTGCCTGAGCAGCCCTCACAGACAGCTCCTCCGAGAGCTTGTCCTTCTTCTCCGCCTCGGCAGCTCTCAAGGACAGCTCCTCGATGAGCTTGTCCTTCTCTCCGGCCCGGGCCTCCATCCGTTGGCATTCCCCGACCACTTGCTCCATCTCAGCTTCGACCTCTTTCCTCGCCTGGCGCTCAGCGAGGAAAAGGGCCTCGTGCTTCTTCCCATCAGCCATGGAGTCCTTCAGCTGCTTGCCAAGGACACCCATGGCTCTGAGAATGTTGGCCCCCTCCCTCTTCGAGGAATCCAACTCCGCCTCCTTTTCAACCAAGGCTTTCTTCAGACTCTCCACTTCCCCGGAGTCCTTTGCCTTGGCCTCAAGCCTCTTCACGAGGACTTCAAGCTCCTCGATTTTGCCCACTAGGCCTTGAGCCAACACAGTCTTCTACAAGTTACGAACACAAAGCGTATGAGTAAAAATGTCCTACAAAAACGCAAATCAGTGGCGCAAGGGGACTTGAGAATTCTGACTTACTTGAACAAGGTCCTGGCAGATGTCCTTCGCGATGTCCAGGGGTCCCAGGGTCGTGTGCTTCAGATAGTGCCGATCACGGGGCATTGACAGCCCCTCGGCAACTTTTAGTCTTAACTCTTTGTCCCCCAGGAGCACCGACTCGTCGCGAGTCACCCTCATCACGGGGTCCCAGGCTTCCACCAGGGCTAAGCCCTGGCGCTCAAAGGCCTTCTGCCGTAGCTCCCGCCGGTAGTCCTCGAACAGCTGGGGCTCGAAGACCGGGTCAATTCCCTTAAGGGTCTTCGGGATCCTCGAAGGCCTCCTCCCAGATGTTCGAGGAATCGCGGCAGCCCTTCGAGCGTCAGCCAAGAGCCCCACAGGCTCCTCTGCTCCTCGAATGGAGCTGGGAGACTGCTCCTCGAGGGCAGGCCCTTTCCCTTTGTCTTTCGCAGGGCTTGGGTCGCTATCCGAGGACACTTCTACATCCTCTGCCTCTGCAACGTTCAAAAGAAGATAAATATAAAAGAACTGTTTACCAAAATTACAAGGCAAAACAGGGGTGTTACCTGTAATTCGAAGACGTTTTTTCCGAAGATTCTGCTCATCAGAGTCCTCGGAAAGCTCTTCGATGTCCACGGGACCTGCCACACTGACTGGTTGAGCCTCCGTCACCAGCGCCTTCTCAACAACGGGCTCCACGTCTTTCGAAGGCCCAGTGGAGGCTCCTCGACACCTTTCTTGGTGGGCTCGGAGGCGTACCTCCTCCGCCAACTTCTTGAGGGCTTCCTCAACTCCACGCTTCTTCGCAAAGAGAGGCTTTGGGTGCGACATCTTGACTGTAACAATACACAAATACAAGTTAAGACAGAAACCGGAAGACGTAAATCACAAAAACGACAAGAAACACAAAGCACCGTTGGGGTTCCTAAAAGCGCCCTCGAAGCGCTCAATAAGGTCGCCATCCAACCCTTCCACCCAATTCTTCAGGGTGTCTACGTGGCCCGACATACGATGGGCCCTGCTAACCCCCACCCTTCGCAGGACCACTTCGTCCAAACTGGCTAGGGTGAAGGGGAACCTACCCTTGCACTCCTCGAGCCTCTCCGCATCGCGGGCCCATTCACAAAGGGCGACGAGGGCTTTCTCCCCCTCGCTACCCGCCCACACAGAGGGCTTCACCGACACCTTGGCGTTCTTCTCCTTTATGAAGAACGCAGGGAAACCCCAGCTATCCTCCTTCAAAATGAAGAAGAAGTTGCTCTTCCAACTCCCCCACGAGCTGGTGGTTTCAGCGAAGACTCCGATCTTCACCATTTTGTTCCCCACCTTCACCTCCTCGGGGGTCAGTTGATAGAAGGGGTGTCCGACCGGCCTCTTCAGCGTATAGAACTGTAAGAAGGTTTCAGGTAGCACCGTCGTCTTCGCCAAGTGGCAGGCCACCACAAATGCGTTTACGGTGGTAAACACATTTGGGGCTAATTGCCCAGGGCAAACACCCCATCCCTCACACCGTTGCAACGGCGAGGAACAAAGAGGAGCCTCAATCCGGCTTTGAGTTGGGCTTCGTAGACCACCATGGTCTGTTCCCTCATGGCCTCGTCGTTCAACTCCATCCCTGCTTTCCTCAACACATCCCCTGGAGAAAGTCCACAAACCACCCCGGTATACACGTGATGGTTCTGGCAGATATCTGCCATTTTCTTCCCCGACAGACTTGTTCGGGGCCACACCTTCTCGACATCGGGGCCGACGCCGGGCTTGCTTGGATTCTTGGGAGCCATCTACAAAAATAAACCGCAAATTTCAAAAACTAAACCCTAGACCCAAGAACCCGTGCGGTGGCGCGGCGACGCCTCACTCGCGACAATCGTCGCGACGAGAAAAATAAAATTAAATGGGATACAACTTACCGATTAAATGCGGTGGAGACGAGAATGAAAGATTCAACGGCTGGGTTCTTCGAATCTCGCCGGGAAATTCTTCGCTAGTTGCCGAAAATGGAAACTAGATTGCAAAGGAAGCTAAAGCGCAAAAGCAAGGAAAGCAAGATTTCGGAAAACTGACTTGGCTGGCGTATGAGAAGAGCGCGATGGGAAGTGAAGCGACTTCCCCCATAATTACGAACGGCGCAAAAAGCGCAAATTTTGAAAAGCGCCTTCTGCCAACCGCCACAATCAGTATTGGGCCAAACTTTTGGGCCTACGTTGGGGACAGCTCTTGGGCCTCCCCTAATAGGGCTCCAAAACGCCACAATACAACGTGGGCTCAAGGTCTATTGGCATACTTCCTTCCAAATCGGAGCACAGGGACCCAACCCATCCTCCGCTGTGGGGGGAGGGCATACTGATATATATGGGCCAGCCCATACGGCTGTATTGTCAAATGCAAAAGCCATATGGGCCGCGTCCACCACAGCAGATCTCGTCATTACGGAGACCCCCTCTTACCAGAAAGGACGCCTCGTATAAAGCTGTTAGGCACGAAGCGCTTCGCCTCCTCAAGCTAACCGTTACACTATTTCGGCATTAAGTCAAAGGAGAGGGAGTAATTCCCTAATAACTCCGCTATTATTACACCATTAATACGCCACCATTCCAATTATGGGCACATTTATGGAGATTCTCCAAAGATTTAAGGCCCATAACGGGACCTAGCACCACCCTATATATTGGGTGGTGCCCGCCTCAAATAAGGTAATTACTACACACCCACACTTTCCTCCTTTGTCTGCACCTGAAAGTGTCTCTTGTCTTGTTCTTCAGGTACCGGAGCCACCTGACCAGTCATCGGAAGATCCTTGATCGCCGGAGATTATCTTTTGGCTATCAAAACTAAAGGGGTAAAAAAAAATAAAATAACTGAGAAAAAAAATGTTTAACAAAGAGATATAAATGACGAAAAAAGAAAAATAAAGTTGTACTTCTTACGCTTCGAAGAAAAAGATACATTTATTTTTTCATCATATAATCTATGTTTTTTTTTGCTACTTTAATGTTTTTGTATATATAGTTCCATGATTTACATGTCAATGATAATTGAACGTTAAATATCTTAAAATTTTTCTAATGCAATCTTCCTAATAAAAACTTGAACAATTACAATTTTAAAAGTCAAATACATTTTTGCTATTCTGTAAGTGTACCGTAAGTCCGTTAATTTTAATTATTATCAGTGTACCGTAAGTCCGTTAATTTTAATTATTATCCTATTGGAGTTCTATTTTCATTTTTTGTCATTTTCAAGTCTCGTATTAAAAGTTATAATGTATCTGTGGTCATTCCATCCATTTTTGCAGTTAAGTTTAACAGAACTTCAGGGAAAATGATAGTTTAAACTACTGAACTTTTCCTAAAATCTCTATTGGCACCCAAAGTTTTGAACATAATAATTTAATTACCCCAAACAATTTTAAAGTTATCAATTTTACCAAAACTTATCAAACATTACCACCATGGTCTGTTCGTAGACCACCATGGTCCATTCCCTCATGGCCTCGCTGCTCAACTCCATCCCTGCTTTCCTCAACACATCCCCGGAGAAAGTCCACAAACCACCCCGGTATACACGTGATGGTTCTCGCAGATATCTGCCATTTTCTTCCCGGCAGACTTGTTCGGGCCACACCTTCTCGACATCGGGGCCGACGCCGGCTTGCTTGGATTCTTGGGAGCCATCTACAAAAATAAACCGCAAATTTCAAAAACTAAACCCTAGACCCAAGAACCCGGGCGGTGGCGCGGCGACGCCTCACTCGCGACAATCGCCGCGACGAGAAAAATAAAATTAAATGGGATACAACTTACCGATTAAATGCGGTGGAGACGAGAATGAAAGATTCAACGGCTGGGTTCTTGAATCTCGCGGAAATTCTTCGCTAGTTGCCGAAAATGGAAACTAGATTGCAAAGGAAGCTAAAGCGCAAAAGCAAGGAAAGCAAGATTTCGAAAACTGACTTGGCTGGCGATGAGAAGAGCGCGATGGGAAGTGAAGCGACTTCCCCATAATTACGAACGGCGCAAAAAGCGCAAATTTTGAAAAGCGCCTTCTGCCAACCGCCACAATCAGTATTGGGCCAAACTTTTGGGCCTACGTTGGGGACAGCTCTTGGGCCTCCCCTAATAGGGCTCCAAAACGCCACAATACAACGTGGGCTCAAGGTCTATTGCCATACTTCCTTCCAAATCGGAGCACAGGGACCCAACCCATCCTCCGCTGTGGGGGGAGGGCATACTGATATATATGGGCCAGCCCATACGGCTGTATTGTCAAATGCAAAAGCCATATGGGCCGCGTCCACCACAGCAGATCTCGTCATTACGGAGACCCCCTCTTACCAGAAAGGACGCCTCGTATAAAGCCGTTAGGCACGAAGCGCTTACTGCCTCCCTCAAGCTAACCGTTACACTATTTCTGGCATTAAGTCAAAGGAGAGGGAGTAATTCCCTAATAACTCCGCTATTATTACACCATTAATACGCCACCATTCCAATTATGGGCACATTTATGGAGATTCTCCAGCATTTAAGGCCCATAACGGGACCTAGCACCACCCTATATATTGGGTGGTGCCCGCCTCAAATAAGGTAATTACTACACACCCACACTTTCCTCCTTTGTCTGCACTGAAAGTGTCTCTTGTCTTGTTCTTGATCTGAGCCACCTGACCAGTCATCGGAAGATCCTTGATCGCCGGAGATTATCTTTTGGCTATCAAAACTAAAGGGGTAAAAAAAAATAAAATAACTGAGAAAAAAAATGTTTAACAAAGAGATATAAATGACGAAAAAAGAAAAATAAAGTTGTACTTCTTCTGCTCGAAGAAAAAAGATACATTTATTTTTTCATCATTTAATATATGTTTTTTTGCTACTTTAATGTTTTTGTATATATAGTTCCATGATTTACATGTCAATGATAATTGAACGTTAAATATTTAATATTTTTCTAATGCAATCTTCCTAATAAAAACTTGAACAATTACAATTTTAAAAGTCAAATACATTTTTGCTATTCTATAAGTAGTGTACCGTAAGTCCGTTAATTTTAATTATTATCCTATTGGAGTTCTATTTTAATTTTTTGTCATTTTCAAGTCTCGTATTAAAAGTTATAATGCATCTGTGGTCATTCCATCCATTTTTGCCGTTAAGTTTAATAGAACTTTAGGGAAAATGATAGTTTTAACTACTGAACTTTTCCTAAAATCTCTATTTGCACCCAAAGTTTTGAACATAATAATTTAATTACCCCAAACAATTTTAAAGTTATCAATTTTACCAAAACTTATCAAACATTACCAATAAGTCCACCACCCTTCCGCCCACCTCCGGACCACCATTGAACCATCGTCGGAATTCCCAAAACCATCAAAAAAACACAGTATGTCGCAGAACGGGACATGGGCCACCGGATCGCGGCCTTAGGCCGCTAGATCGAGAGCCCAAGAAGCCGGATCGGCGAGCCCAGTGATCAAGGGTGTTTTACTCAATTCAAAAAAACGGGTGCAATGATTCAAATACATTTATAAACACCTTAACTCACCCTTGTATTTGTCAAAAATGATTCAAATACATTTATAAACGGGGGTGAACGTCGCCGTACAAACTGGGCGCGTCGCCCTCTCAACGAACCACAACCAGCCGGCTGGTATGACGAGGGCTATATATAACACCATGTCTCAGAACCCCCCACTGGCCGTTCTCGACCCTGCGATCCTCACAGCGATTACAGAAGCGGTCGCCCACAATCTGCGCGATACTCTCGCAGGTACTTTCAGGGGAGTCCTGGACTCTGCAGGGGTGGTCTGAGTGAATCAACAGTCCCAGTGTTTTCACTAACCACTTTGTTGTCTCCAAGCCCTTGCCCAAAACTGCAGGGCACCTGCTCAAGGTGCGTTAGAGAAAGGATGAGTCCTTGGGGACCAACAGTTCTAGGGGTAATCTATCCAGGTTCGAAACCTGGGTGTGGAGACTCGCCTCCTAACCGCTATACAGGATCTCCAGTGGGACTCCCTGTTCTTCATCAACGTGCACACCAACCCTCCTCGCAACATGGAGCAGTTCCTCGACAGAGCGACCAGATTCATGCATACTGAGGAGGTCACCAGGCCCTATCTTAAGAGCGCCACAGCTGATGCGAGGGGGCAACCCTCACGCATGCCGGATTCCAGGGGCCATGGACAGCGGAGGCAGCAACCTCCACAGGGCAACAGGGACTACGTGTAAATCATGGTACTCCCATGGCTTAAATCAATGAAATATTTTCACTTCTTAACACTATCGCAGAACAGAGTTCGATATCATCGACAATCGCCCAAAGCCTTTTGCACCCGACCGGTCAGAACGGCTAAATACCTGACCTATTAAGGTCACGGTATCAGACCTTGTCAGGTCGCATATGCGAAAATGCGTACACTACCCAAGGCCATCGCCTACGTGAACCTTGCGGAACACAGATCGCCCGGGTTATTTTTGGGGCCCCGCGATGCGAACCCCAAGAGATCCCCAAGCTGGAAATCAGCCTTGCAACTGAGGTTTTTGATTGCTTCGCCCCTGCGAACCACAAAAAATCCCTCGACAGATCTTTGGGGCCCCGCGATGCGAACCCCAATAGATCCCCAAGCTGGAAATCAGCCTTACAACTGAGGTCTTTGATGGCTTCGCCCCTACGAGCCACAAACAATGCCTCGACAGATCTTTGGTGCCCCGCGATGCGAACCCCAACAGATCCCCAAGCTGGAAATCAGCCTTGCAACTGAGGACTTTGATGGCTTCGCCCCTGCGAACCACAAACAATCCCTCGACAGATCTTTGGGGCCCCGCGATGCGAACCCCAACAGATCCCCAAGCTGGAAATCAGCCTTGCAACTGAGGTCTTTGATGGCTTCGCCCCTGCGAACCACAAACAATCCCTCGACAGATCTTTGGGGCCCCGCGATGCGAACCCCAATAGATCCCCAAGCTGGAAATGAGCCTTACAACTGAGGTCTTTGATGGCTTCGCCCCTACGAACCACAAACAATCCCTCGACAGAAGTTTGGGGTCCCACGATGCGAACCTCAACAGATCCCCAAGCTGGAAATCAGCCTTGCAACTGAGATCTTTGATGGCTTCGCCCCTGCGAACCACAAACAATCCCTCGACAGATCTTTGGGGCCCCGCGATGCGAACCCCAACAGATCCCCAAGCTGGAAATCAGCCTTGCAACTGAGGTCTTTGATGGCTTCGCCCCTACGAACTACAAAAAATCCCTCGATAGATTTTTGGGGCCCTGCGATGCGAACCCCAACATATTTTCAAGATGGAAATCAGCCTCGCCATTGAGGTTTTTTATGGCTTCGCCCATGCGAGCCACAAGCAATCCCTCGACTGATCTTTGGGTCCCCGCGATACGAACCACAACAGATCCTCAGCGACTTTACCTAGCAATTTGCTAACGCCCCCTACAAAGCTATCATAAGAATGGAGGAAAACAATGGCAATGGAGGTAAATTGAAATTTGTACATTTTTGACTTTGGAACTGTACATTCTTTGCAGGTATACAAAATTACAATAGCTCTCAAGCCAGCCTTCCCTACAATGAAGTGCGATTGGACCCCAGTCTCGTCAAACAAAGTTACCACTGCACCCAAGTCTACCATGCTCTGGCGAATGCTCCAGTGTCGATCAGAGGACTCCTTCCCTGTATCAAACAACTTGTTACTGAAAAGAAGAAGACTCAAAACACAACTTGCCACGAGGAAAACACGTACCTCGCGATGGGCCCTGGTCCAGGGCGATGGGGCCCTCGTCGGTGGATGAGTGGGGGGTGGCTTTACCCAGTTTCCACATCCAGATGATTCGTTTGAAGGGTGAACCACATCCCAGGCACTAGCCTTCTCTGAGACCTTCACCACCACAAAGGCATCGCTGGTGATGGGAACCTGGGTTAGGACCGACCCCTCTGGATCCCCGCACCCTTCGGGAGCCTGGCTACTTGTTAGGGAAGCACCTTCAACATCACCCGTCGCATCTGGTTAAGTATCAGCCAATGTGGGTACACTACCCAAGCAAACGCCCCTCGCGTCAACCAGATCAGCAAGCACACAAGGAAACGGACCGCGATGCCATCGCACCGCGCACGTGAAGGCATCCTAAGGAGAGCTTCGTACCTACTGGCTTCGCCAGGCAAGGCTTTCGCACGTCCTTGCCTTCGCGCCATCGCACCTCTTGGCCTTCGCCACCCAACACTTGGCAACAAATCATAGACCGAGGAAAGGAAGCTGGGAACGGTTACCTTCACGACTGTAGCGACGTGGTTTTTGACATGGAGTCGCCACCAATCTTTTTACCTAGGTCGATTGGAAACCTAAAAATAGTCTACGAGAGATCTAAGCTCGTTTTTCAGTTACGTACAAAAATAGTTAATTTTCGTACGCCCAAAATTGGTACCATGGGTTTTTTTTTAGATTTTTTTGGCTTGGATTTAAAGATTAATAAAAAAAGGAGTTGTGTTAAAAATAAGTAAATGAAAGAAAATCAAGTTAAACAAATAAAGGAAAATTCCAATTAACAATTTATAAATATACACATATAAAAAAAGGAAACGGACAAAACCTCAAATAAAATAGGATAAGCAATAAACATGGGCACCTAAACACGTAACACATGATTTAAATCTAATAACAGTAAATAAAGTAAAATAATAAAAAAACAAGACATGGCAAAAAAGTCATATGAATCATGAAAGTGAAAACAAATATTGATGGGTGAAATAAAAAAAACGAACAGAAAATAATAATAATAATAAGTGGCATGAACATAATTAAGGATGGGAAAATGTTAATGATAATAATAATAATAATAATAATAATAATAATAATTCAGAAATTTATAAAAAAAGAGATAAAATTTAAGCTAGTGCTTAAACTGGCAATTTTTAAAGATTTTTCAGAAGATTACTTTAATTGGTTAGATTTTTAGTGACTCAAACAACACAAAAGAAAAAGAAAAGGAATAGAAGAAAATAAATACAGCAATTGAAAAAAAAGAAAGCAAGAAACTCACCTGCAAGTCGCGCACGAACAGGGGAGCAAGGAGCAAACTTGGGTTGCCGTTTCCGGGCCGTTTCGGTCGACGAAAACGGCGGGGAGCTTCAGGGTGGCGGACGGCGAGTCTCATGGCGGTGGTGGGGAGTCGAATGGCGGCCTGGTTCGGCTGATTGATCCGGGTCGTGCGCGGGGCGGGTTACGGGTCGGTGTAGAATTCTTCTCCCTCCGGCAACTTCGAACGAAAAGAATGGTAGATTTGAGATCCTGGGGGTGAGGCCGACTTAATGGAAGTAGTTTCGGCGGAGGAGAGTGGAGAAATAGAGATTGAAGGTGTTGGAGATGAATGTTGGATGGGTTTTTGTTTTTCCGAGTTCTCCTTGTTTTCCTTCTAAAATGGCTCTATTTATAGCCAAAATTCGTGATTGACAGGAGCTTCAGCTCAATGATGAAGGATTTGAACAAAAACTTTGATGGATAGGTGATGGGCAGAGTTGCAGGAGGCAGAAGCTGATGATGGTCTTCGGCGAAGGAGGCGGACAAGCTCGTGGTAAGTCTTCCCTTTCTTTTTTTAATTTTTCTGTTTTCTTTCCTTTTTTTTTAATTAATTAAAAAAATAAAATAAACACATTTTAAATACTAGATTAAACCAAATAAAATGATAAGAACACATAAAAATCATGAAAATAACAAAAGCACACGAAGTAATAAAAGACATGAAATAAAAAAAACGTTCATTAAAACTGCAAAAAAAGTACATAAAATGATGGGAATAACGAATTAAGTTAATTACGTGTTTAAGTTTAATTATGACACTAACACGGAAAAACGATAAAAGCAAGTTTCGATAATTTCTGTTTTGGGACTTGCTTTGCATGTTTGGTAATTGTGGATTTAATTTGGTGAATTTTGGGGCAACCCGGGACGGGTTTAGAATTAATTACGCGGCTGCGCGTAACTCCCGGGAGTTGCAATTCTGAGTAACTCGGGACTTATTTTTGGATAAGAAAAATAGGTTTTATGGGTTTTATGATGTCCTGAGTATGTGGTTAAAGTTTGGTTCCAATCGGAGTAAGTTTGATAAAAAGTTGCATTTTCGGGCTGAGCGAAAATGCAGTTTTTAAGTGTGTGAGATATTTGGAAATTGAACATTTTGGAAGAAAAGAATGGAATGGGGCGGATGGGTGAAGAGAGATAAGAGAAGGGCATGTGTCACTTGTTGGTTGAATGAGAAAAAGGGAAGAAAAGAATAACATGGAAGATATATATGTATTTATGTAATAATACATATATATGTATAAGGAAAGAAAAGAGTAATATTTGGACTTTTTGGGAGAAAAGGAGAGTGATGGGCGGATGAGAGAGATGGGAGAAGGGACACATGTCCCTTCTCAATTGAAGAAGAGAAGAGAGGAATGGATTTATGGTATATGTATTATGTAATAATACATAAATGCATATAAGTAAAAGAAAAGGAATTTTGTGGTCATCACTTCCACTTCTTCTTCAGCTCGTATCTCTCTCTCCCTCCCTCTGTTGCGCCATTTTTGGAGCTTGAGTCCACAACTGATTTCCGTCGTTTGGCGACCAAACTTCGAGTTATTGCACTTAAATCGTTCATTGGGTTGTATGGATCAATAATCTGAGGTCTGATTTGGAAGATTCAGTGTGGTTTGCAAGTTATGAGCATTTGAATTTTGGAGTGAATAGTGTCATATGCTCCTTTGTTTGAATTTTCGATTCCTAAGCGTTCTCGGCACTTCCTGGTGCATGTTTGATAACAGGAACGTAGGAAGAAACGCACCCGAGGTTGTGCCGATTCGCGTCTGAAAATTTGGGTGTAATTTTCGACGGAAGAATTAGTGAAAGGTAAGAGCATTTCTGTGTTCAGAATAGAATTATGATTTCGTTAGTGTAATCAGTTCTGTTAGAAGAGGCTCGGTGTGAAAGCCGTTTTTCCCGGTCCGAGCCTCGGTTTTGGAGCCATTGCCAATGACTATTTCTGTGAATTCTGAATGTGAATTGTGTATCTGTGATTGTTTCTGGACAGGGAGTTGCTTTGAAATTGGGCAGAAACTCTGCCAAAATTTCTACCGGGACCGTCGATCGAGAATTCGGATTCGGACTTCAATCGGAGGTAAGGGTTCAGTGTGTGTTTAGGAGTATTGCTTTGTGTAGCAAGCATACTCGGATATAGACTGAGGCTAGGTTTGGAAGAGGGGAGTGCCCCGATGACGCCGACCTAGTTCCTGGTATAGACATTGTTGTGCAGGAACCGAATGGGATTCCGATATACCTACGATGGTTATCGATGATTTATATTGATTGACCGATGGGGGTCGCTCCCCCGAGCTGGTACCATGCTCTACCGACCGATTGTGAATGGATGCATGGCCATTGCCGGTTGGACCGGGGGAGATCTCGCCATGGTCCATAGCAAAGAATGTTACCGTTTCGATTGAATACCGATTGTGAGTTATGAGACGCATGGCAATGCCGGTTGGACCGGGGAAGATCTCGCCATGGTCCATAACAATGTGCCTTACCGTTTTGATTGCTTTACCGTTTCGATTGAGTAATGATTGTGTTTGTGACTGACCGATTGCATTGCATTGCATATGTTTATGCTTAACCATTTCGATTGTGAATTGACTATGATTGTAACTGACCGATTGTGAGTTATGAGACGCATGGCAATGCCGGTTGGACCGGGGAAGATCTCGCCATGGTCCATAACAATGTGTTTTACCGTTTCGATTGAATATTGTTTCTGATTGTGATTGACCGATTGCATTGCATATGATTGATTGTGTTGCATCGATTGAGCATTTGATTGATTGGTGAAATGCTTTGTGTATATCGTATTTGTTATGTTTCTGATTGCAGGTTCAGTGTATCGACTGTTATAGTAACTGCACAATGTTTATACATGTTCCCTTACTAAGTTCTTTCGAGAACTTACCCTTATATCTACCGTTTCAGGAAAAGGAAAGGAAAAGCAAGTCGCCGATTAGAGGCGAGGTTGCTAGGACTTGAGGTGCAGCAGCAGTAGCTTCAAGTGGTGCGGTTGGACTCCGCGTGTTCACCACTTGGTTGGTTTTCTTGTATTCCGAACTCGGTTCTGGATCTGTATGATGTACATAGCATGCATGTTTAGTTTTGTAAGTTTGGTTGTGTAAATGGTAAGATTTGCATAAGTGTTTAAGTTCAGGTTCGGAACCGTTGGTTTTCGCGTTGAATTTCAGGTTTTGGGTTCAGTAGGAAGGTCGGGTGATCACCAGGTGATCAACTCGTTTCAACTGGGTGATCACCAGGTGATCACCAACTCCAACACTTTGCAATTTGTTGACTTGCTGTTTTTTAGGTGATCACCAGGTGATCAACTCGTTTCAACTAGGTGATCACCAACTCCAACACTTTGCAATTTGTTGACTTGCTGTTTTTTAGGTGATCACCAGGTGATCAACTCGTTTCAACTGGGTGATCACCAGGTGATCACCAACTCCAACACTTTGCAATTTGTTGACTTGCTGTTTTTTAGGTGACCACCCGGTGATCACCTAAATAAGAAATTTTGCCCTTTGATCCTCTAACTTCTCCTTTTGTTACATCTTGTCCCAAAATGACCTGAAGTGCCAAATTTAGTAATTTTATGAGAAAAACAACCCCATTCGCATAGGTAAACATCTTGGGACTTAGTTGAGCATTAGTGCTATGGTTTAAGGAAATCTTTGGGTGATCCCAAGGGGCGGTTGCCCTGTTGTTGGGGTTGTTTGTGATAAGGTTGTGAGTGAACCGTTGCCCCCACCTTTCCCCTTTCCCCGGTTTGGTCCGTTCTCGAAAAGTACATAAAATAACGTGCGCTTCCGAAATAAAAATACGAGGGATAAAATCGGGTGTCAGCAGTTGTGGTTTCATGAGGAATGGAACAAAGGGTGGGGTGACAGGTTGATTGAAATCATTATTCGTGAAGCGAAGGAACCTTCCTTGCTCCGGTAACTCGAGATTGAGAACCTTCCCAATACTCAGCAAAAGTGAGATGAATAACTGATTGACTGATGGAATAACAAGAACTTTCTTGTTATCCGAAGAGGGAAGAAACCTTTCTTTCCCTTAAGAAGCGAAGGAACCTTCCTGCTTCTTTATTTAAAGACTTGATTGAAATGTCCAGACGAAGTGAATGGTGATGACCTTCTTACCATTCAGCGAGAGAGGCTTCTCTTTCCATTTCGGAATGAGAGGAAAGGTAGGAACTCTCTTACCATTTCAGAAGAGAAACCTTTCTCTTCGAGCCAAGGTAAAGGAACCTTCCTTACCTTTTAGCGAAATTTAGGCACTTACCTCCCCTCGTAGGTTGTCTGAAGCATTCGCGTGAACTTCCTAGCAACTCTTCCTTTCTAGTACCTGTTATGCGGGGTGCCATGCAGGTGCGATATGTGGAATGCAATATGCAGAATGCGATTTTTTATGTCTTTTCATTTTCCTTTTTTTTGGATTATTTACTTTTCTTCGACCGTGCCTTAACTGGGGTATTGTCTTTTGCTCGTGAAAAAAATGCGACTTCCTCTTTCGTTGGACGTCCAACGAAGGTTTGACAGCCTACAGTTTCCTCCCATCCTAATACAAAATGTCCGCCTCAGGATTTATTGGTGACCTTATATTCTTAAGCGTGAAGGAATTTCAGAGGATTATTTTGACAGCTTGTTGCTCATTTTCTTCCCAATCGACAGATATGACACATTGAAGACCTGGTGGCTTCCGGAACATGCCTGTCTGTTTGAAACATTTTCAAAGTGACTTACGAACTCTTCTTTAAATGAAATTTTAGTCATAACCATCCTTTTTGTGAGATTGTCATTCAAGAACATCGATGATAGTTGTGAAAGTCATGAAAAGAGAGCGGAAGAATGCAGATTTCATAGACCATGAATCAAAAGGGTACAAGAGGTGTAGGTACGAAAGAAACAAGACTAGGAACGGGGAAGAAGTGAAAGATTGTTTTGACAACTTTGAATGTCGTTGTGATAATCACGTCTTCACTGCTGCTTCCTCCTCGAAAGATCCTGAGTACCTCAAGAATCATGCGTAATATTTCTTGACTGAATCTGAGTTCACGGGCTTTGGTAATTCTTGCCCGTCCATTTTTGCAAGGATTAATGCTCCTCCTGAGAACGCCTTCTTCACCACATAAGACCCTTCATAATTCGGTGTCCATTTTCCTCTAGGATCATACACTATAGGCAGGATCTCTTTCAACACGATATCTCATTCGACAAATTGGCGAGGTTTGACCTTCTTGTTGTAGGCTCGCATTATTCTCTTCTGATATAACTGCTCATGACAAAGAGCTGTCATTCTCTTTTCATCGATCAAGTTGAGTTGTTCATGTCGCGCTTGTACCCATTCTGCTTCCTACAACTTGGTGTCCATCAGGATTCTCAGCAAGGGGATTTCAACTTCGATAGGCAACACTGCTTCCATTCCGTACACCAATGAAAAAGGAGTAGCTCCGGTAGAGGTACGGATAGAGGTTCTATATGCATGTAAGGCGAATGGTAGCTTCTCATGCCAGTCTCTGTACGTGAGAGTCATCTTCTCAATGATCCTTTTGATATTCTTATTAGCCGCCTCTACTGCACCGTTCATCATGGGCCGATAAGGTGCTGAATTGTGATGCTTGATATTGAATTGTTTACACAGGTTTGTCATCATCTTGTTATTAAAGTTGGTCCCATTATCCGTAATGATGCGCTCAGGAAGTCCGTAGCGACAAATGATTTCCCTCTTGATCGACAGATCACATTTTGGGTCACGTTAACATAGGAAGCAGCCTCAACCCATTTAGTGAAATAATCAATGGCTACCAGTATGAACCTATGTCCGTTAGAAGCTTTTGGATTGATTGCTCCGATCACATCTATTCCCCACATGGCAAAAGGCCACGGTATGGCGGTCACGTTCAGTGGTGCTGGGGGAACATGGATTTGATTTGCGTAAATTTGACACTTGTGGCATTTCCTGACATAGTTGATGCAGTCTGTTTCTAACGTAAGCCAATAGTAACCAGCTCTTAAGACCTGCTTTGCCATGGTGTGACCATTGGTATGAGCTCCGCATACGCCTTCATGTATTTCCTCTATGATTCGGTTGGCTTCTTTTGCGTCTACGCAACGGAGTAGAACCATGTCGGGGCTTCTTTTATAAAGCACGTCTCCATTAAGAAAGAAACTCGTTGATAATCTTCGAAGAAACTTTTTGTCACTATGAGATGCCCCCGGTGGATAGACTTGCTCCTGAAGGTACATTTTGATGTCATAGTACCAAGGTTTGCCATCCTTTTCCTCCTCTACACTGGTGCAATAAGCGGGTACCTCAGAGACTTTTATTTTAAAGGTGGGGGTTGACTCTTGGTTATCTATCTTGTACATGGCGGCCAAAGTGGCTAAAGCATCGGGAATCTGATTTTCTTCCCTTGGGACATGATGAAAACTTATTTTCTTAAACTCTTTCGCTAGCCCATGCACATATTTTTGGTAAGGGATAAGCTTGGAATCTCGTGTTTGCCATTCTCCATTCAACTGGTAGATTACCAAAGCTGAGTCTCCGTATACCTCTAGCTCTTGAATCTGCATCTCTAGAGCCATTTTGAGACCCATATCACAAGCCTCATATTCAGCCATGTTATTAGTGCAGGTTGGAAATGCGAGTTTGGTTGTGAGTGGATATTGTTTTCCGTCAGGGGAGACGATAACTACTCCGATACCTTGGCCTAGAGCGTTGGACGCCCTGTCGAACGCCATCTTCCAACCTCTACTTTCATCTTCGGCCTGGTTGTTATCATGCTCTATTGTCATTACATCCCCATCGGGGAAATCCATCCTCATGGGCTCGTAATCATCCATGGCCCTATCGGCTAGATATTCCGCAATAATTCTTCCTTTGATAGCCTTTTGTGATACAAATTGAATATCATACTCTGATAGAAGCATTTGCCACTTGGCGATTCTACCGGACAATGCGGGCTTCTCGATGATGTACCTGATAGGATCCATTTTTGATATTAACAACGTGGTGTTGTTGAGCATGTAGTGTCTCAAACGGCCTGCTACCCAAGCAAGAGCACAACATGTCTTTTCTACGACTGAGTATTTCACTTCGCACTCAGCAAACTTCTTGCTCAGATAATAGATCGCATATTCTTTCCGTCCCGTACTATCCCGTTGTCCAAGAACAGACCCTAATGAAGTGTCTTGCACTGACAAATATAAGATCAAAGGCTCATCCTGCCTCGGTGGTATCAGCACGGGGGGATTTGTTAAGTATTGTTTCACTTTTTCGAAAGCTTCTTGACAGTCATTAGTCCATTCCACTTTGCTACTCTTCCTCAGGGATTTGAACAAAGGTTCGCATTTCAAGGTCAATTGGGATATGAATCTTGCGATATAGTTGATATTTCCAAGAAAACTGCGCATTTCTTTCGTGGTTCTCGGAGGCGACATTTCTTGTATAGCTTTGACTTTATTCGGATAAACTTTAATGCCTTCTTTGCTTACCATAAAACCTAGCACCTTTCCTGATGTTACGCCGAAGGTGCATTTAGCGAGTTCGGCTTCAACTGATATTTCTGAAGCCTTTTGAATAACTTCTCGAGATCTTCTACATGACCTTCTGCAGAGTGGGATTTAGCGATCATATCATCCACATACACCTCAATCTCCTTATGCATCATGTCATGGAATAGTGTAACCATGGCCCTTTGATAAGTGGCTCCAGCGTTTTTCAATCCGAATGGCATTACTTTGTAATAGAATGTCCCCACAAAGTTATGAAGGCAGTCTTTAGCATGTCGTTTGGATGCATTTTGATTTGGTTATACCCAGAAAAAACATCCATGAATGAGAAGAAGGAATTTCCTGCGGTGTTGTCCACTAGGGTATCGATATGAGGGAGGGGAAGTTATCCTTAGGGCTAACCTTATTTATGGGGCGGTAGTCTTGGCACACTCTTAGCTTTCCGCTTTCCACCTTTTCGATAGGTACTATGTTAACTACCCATTCCGTATACTCGGCAACACCCAGGAAACCAAAGATCCCGCAGCTTCGGATTTCTTCTTTGACTCTCAAAATCAATTCTGGCTTTAGCCTTCTCAGCTTTTGCTGAACGGGCTTGACCTCAGGCTTTAGTGGAATCTTGTGAACTACAATGTCAGAACTCAATCTTGGCATATCTTGGTAGGACCATGCGAAAATGTCAACATATTCCCTTAATAATTCAACCAACCTCTCTTTTTCAGGAAAAGAGGTACCGACCTTGACATACTTCTCTTCCGACTCTCTCCCCAAATTGATAGTTTCACTTGGTTCGGGACTTGTTGCTCTCTGTCGTTCATCATGCTCAATCAATTCTAATAATTCAAGAGATATTTCAGAATCCTCTTCGTCAGATTCAGCAGCGTTAACAGGATTATCAAAACTTATGAACATGTTGCGTTCATTGTTGTCATCGCAAGAATTATTTCTGCATTCGAATGAGAAGGGAGTGGGGAAGTAGGAGAAGAAGAGAATAAGATGTGGGAGAATGGAAATGATGGAATTCATTGATGATATGCGTGAATGACAACCTCACAAAAACATTAAGTTCAAACTAAAGGTCCAAATAAGCAAAGACAATGTCTCAAAATAAGACTCATTTCTAGAAAATTACTTCGAAAAGTCCTCAATCCAGACAGGCAATTCCATGGCTTCCCAGTTGTCCAACGCTTCATGTTGTCCGTAAGGTCGAACGAGTTCCAAGCTTTCGGGGGCTTCATCTAAAACTGCTTGAACTGATAAGTCATTAAAGATCTTGGTAACTTGGATGACCAATGCCTTCTCATCTCCTTGGGCGGGTTCTAAGCCTCCACTGACAAAGGTCTCAAACAACCCAGGAATCTCCATTTCTTCTTCCATGTCAGTGTTGTGTCCCTCCAGTTGTGCCAGTTTCTTCTTCTTCCTTTCGATAGCTTGATTCTTCTTGTCACGGGGAGTTGGTTTAAATCCCAAACCAAATTTCCCTTCATTTGATGGAAGAGTCAATGGTCTGGTTATCCCTTGTGATGCTGCCCCCAATCCTGTTGCTGGGGTGTACCCATCCTTCAGCATAAGCTTCGCCACCATTTGCGTAGCAGTTGGAACTTTTGGAATAGGATTTAACCGATATATGGCTGTGGCCACTTCAAATGATCTAAATGAGCATGGGTAACTGTCTTCTCCAGCTTCCACATATTGAGTATCAGCAGCTTTAGACAGTAGCCAATCTTCCTCAGTGAATAGAGTGATCAACTCTCCTTCCACGACGAATTTCACCTTTTGATGGAGGGAGGAGGGCACGGCTCCAGCCATGTGTATCCACGGTCTTCCCAGCAAACAACTATATGTTGGCTTCATGTCCATGACCTGGAACGTAGTGTGGAAAACACAAGGACCGATTTGTATGGGTAACTCAATGTCACCAATGACTTCTCTTCTCGATCCATCAAAAGCCCGAACCACGATATTACTGTTGTGGATGTAGGTAGGGTCTACGCCCAATTTGTGCAACGTCCCTAAAGGCATTATGTTTAGTGCAAAGCCATTGTCAAGAAGGACCCTAGCCATGATTCGTTCCTTATACCCAGCTGATATGTGAAGGGCTCTAGTATGTCCTCTGCCCTCCTCGGGAACTTCTTCATCGGTGAACGAGATGAGGTTTTGTGCAGTTATGTGATTAACAAGATGATCAAAATGGTTCACAGTAATATCATGTGCAACATATGCCTTATTCAACACTTTTAGCATCGCTTCCCGGTGAGCTTCAGAACTCAACAACAAAGATAGTATGGAGATCTTCGCAGGTAAGCGATTTAGTTGCTCCACCACACTGTAGTCACTTTGCTTGATGAACTTTAGGAATTCATAGGCCTCTTCTTCTGTGACAGATTTGGGGGCCTCATTCTTCTCCACCGGACCATCCGGTACTACTCGAGTTTGCACTGATTTCTTCAAGGGAGGTTCATCTTCTTGCCAAGAGGAATAAACTCGACCACTTCTTGTCATGCCAACGGTCTAGGTCCTGAGAGAGAAGTACCCTCCTCAATGATGGCAAAAGCGTTTCTATCTTTGGGGAATTCTTGCGGGAATTTCCTGATTGTGAGAGAGCATTCTTTCTTAACCCCATTTAGGTCACACTCTTCGATTTCTATTATGTTGACTTGCCCCCCTTGATGCTCAGGCAGTGGATTCTGAGTGATATTCGCTTCTTTGGAAAAGTCGAGCCACTTTGTGTCAAGTAATTGTTGAACCATTCGTTTCAGTGCTATGCAATTTTCCAGATCGTGTCCCACCGCACCATCATGGTATGCACACTTTACATTTGAGTTGTACCACCCCGGATATGGAGGCTCCAGTGGTTTTGTAGGAATGGGGCGGATGAGTCCGCTCCGAATCAATTGCGGTATAGTTCCGAATATGGAATTGGAATTGGAGCGAATATCTCCCTCTGTCTCGGTAAAGCAGGCATTGATGGCAAAGGAGCAAGTGCTCTTGGCTGTCTAACGGGGAAGAATGGACGAGGCCCGGATGCGACTGCCCTCACTAATGGAGCTCCTCTCCCCCTTCCTGGTAGCTGAGCTTCCTCCTTCCTCGGCGGCACACCCCGCCTCCCATCATTGTTTACGTAATCCACAATTTTTCCAGTCTTGATTCCGTATTCAATACGTTCTCCTAATAATACCACGTCGGAGAAATTATTGGTAGAGTTTCCAATGAGCTTGTCATAGAAAGGAGATTTCAATGTTTGGATGAACATTGTCACCATCTCCTTCTCGGTCATGGGAGGCTGGACTTGCGCTGCCAAATTCCTCCACCTATGCGCATACTCTTTGAAGGTCTCTTGATTCCTTTTCTCCAAATTCTGCAGGGTCTGACGATCTGGCGCCAGATCTGTGACATGCCGATAATTATTCACAAATGCCTGAGCGAGATCGTTCCAAGTCTTGATAGTTTTGGAACCTAAGCCAAGATACCATTGGAGAGGGGACTTGGTCAAACTGTCCTGAAAGAGTGTCATCCAGATTCCTTCGTCTTTGGTGAGTGGCTGAATCTTTCTCAGAAATAATGTCAGGTGGGTAATCGAGCAAGTGGTTCCATCGTATTTTGTGAACTCTGGAATTTTGAAATCTGCTGGGATTTTGACATCCGGGACCAAGCAGAGATCATCTACATTAAATGTACCCGATGGCGTGCCACCCTCGATTGCACGTAATCTTTTCTCTAGGGTCTCCAACTTTTGCTCATCTCCCTCTTTCTTCTTGTCATTATCTGCGCATTGGTCGGATGAGGTCTCTCCAGCCTTTTTCTTATTTGGTTCAAATCCAGATGGGTAGAGAGGATATTCTTGCTCGGGCATTCCTGAAAGTTTTCCTTTCATCATATCAACCAGGGTGTTGAAGCTTTCGGTCAGCAGGTTTATCTTGTTTTCCATTTCAGAAAAACGCGCTTCGATGTGTCTTGTAAGGATGTACTTCTTCAATTCTTGCGTGTTCCTAATGAATTTTAATTATGATTAAATGCATGTCAATGTAATGATGCATGATATGAGACATATTCTAAACACTTGGTGAAAGAAAAACATTCCATAGATATATTTGCACAAATCATCCTCGTTATAAAGCACATAAATTTCGTCTACAGATAACATCATTCTAATTTGGGATGATTCCCATTCCTAGCTGGATGATTCCCATTCCTAGCTTGCGAAGATTCTTCTTGGCTTTGTTGATGAAGTTTGCCGCAGTCTGAATCAATGGGGATGTCGATGGCCAAATCAAACGCTCAACTGCCTGCGCTTCCCTTCCCAGATCATCAGTAATAAATGCAACCATTCGAGCTTGGTCTGTGAGCCCTTCATATTCATTTTTCCAAAACCTTGCAGCCTCTTCCATTTCTTGAGCCTCTTTTGTCCAATTATAAACATCTTCAACAAGTCCGGCCACCATCCGATTCTTCGTCTCTAGCTTTTCTTCCAGATGTTTTACCTGACTTTGAAGATCTTCAATCTCGAGGTTTGCCTTCTTGTTCCTTCCTTTCTCTTCACCCAGCTCTGATTCTAATTTTCTTTTTGTAGGTAGAGGGGATTCATTCTCGGGAAGCAGTATTCCTTCTCTTCGAGTTTTGCGCCACTCATGATATCGTGTAAGGGACCCCGATCCTTGCTTGATAAAAATGGGTCTCTTCCAGGCCACTAAAATTCCAGCGATATACCTTTTCGCATGTTGATCCTCATAGGTGAACTCAAGGCTGTTCAACAAATGCGTCATTGGGATGAACTGTGAGGAGTTGAATTGTCTACGTACCATTGCCGGAGCATAGCTAGTACCACCCCAAATGCCCAAGAGGGGAATCCATGGGCAGAGACCACAACGGTATAGGACTCGAGTACCCGAACTCCAAGGAGCTCTCACATTCGTGAAATCTATGCACATGTGTAGTTTGTCACTATCTTCCCATGTTGCCACCAGGGGATTACTCAACCATTCATGATAGGATACCTCTCTTATGACTCCTGTATCGAGAAGCTTCAAGATTTGTTCTTTGATGAAGACCCTTTTGAACGGCGCATTGTTTCTTTTCTTCTGTCTTACGAGTCTCGCGTCGATCCCGGGCATGTCACTTGGAGAGTAGGCAAATAGATCTTTATTCATTTGAATGAGATTGACAAGTTTTGCCTTACTGCTCTCAGGCATGTCTTCGGCAATCCTAGTGGTCCGGTCTCCCTCCAAAATGACTTCTTCAGTCTTAGTTGCTTCCTCCTCATCCTCCTTCGGGCTGCCCAGCCCCGAGCCCTTTTGGGCCAAAGCCATGACATCATTTACCTCCCTCTGGCTTACGTATAGCGAGGCATCACCTTTGTCGGTTTCTAAAGTGACCGTGAGGTACTTCAGGTCACTTCTAATGTTGATTGCCCCCTGAGTTTCTCTCCCGATGATTGCGTTGTAGGCCGAAGGGACGTCGACGACAAGCCATTTGACCATTAGTGTTGTATACCGGGATTGTCCTTCGGGCCCGGTTCCTATGAACATGGCTGGGATTTCAATGTACTCGAGTACTGGCAGCTCGTCCGGGACTACTCCATAAGTTTTCGTTCGGACTGGGTTCAACCTGGTCGACTTCAACTTCAGTCCTTCATACGCTTTGGTGAAAAGCACATCAGCGTCCGAGCCGTCATCACAAAGGACCCTTCTGACATCGATGGTTCCAATCCGGAGGGTGATGATGAGTGGGTCACAATGCGGGAATCGTACTTCGGATCCGTCCGCACGTTTCATTCTTGAGGTTGGGCCCCCGAAGCTTAGAGAAGCTATTTCCCTTGCCTTCCTCTTCCTTGCGTTCTACCCCAGGGTTGCGGTGATGGTGTTCAATACTCCGGTAGCTTGGGGCGGGGATTTCCTTCCCTTGTTCTTCTTGTCCGAACCCGGAGTGTCCCCTTCGACCTTCCCCTTCCCCCGGGAAGTTCCTTCATCTGAAGGCATCTTCAAGTACTCCCTCAGGGAACCCTTCTTGATAAGGTGCTCAATGTACCTCTTCAACTGGTAACATTGTTCGGTATCATGTCCAGTATCCCTGTGGAATTGGCAGTACTTGGAAAAATTACGTTTTGTTTCCTCCGGTATGGCCCTAGGCCAACTGATGGTCCCGCTTCCTTACCTTTGTAGTGCTGCGAGGATGCTGGTCCGGGTGGAGTTGAGTGGCGTGAAATTTGTGCTCTTCTTGAAGGGCCTCTTCCCAGCTCCCTGGGTGCCTAATGGCCGCAGGCTTCGAGTTATCTCTCCTCTACTCCATATTGTCTTTGATCTCCTGCTTTCCATCCCTCTAGGTCAGCAGCTCTTGTGCGATCATGTGTTCCTGGATGACCGCGTACATCTCTTTGACGTCGGTGAAGTTCTTCCGGGACAACTCGTAAGCCAATCTGGAGTTTGGGAGGAGTGCCTTAGTGAATGCCATAATTCGGATGTTGTCCGTTAGGTCCGTGGCGTAGACTGCTTCCCTGTTGAATCTTTCAACAAATTCTCGAATGCCCTCGTTCGGTCTTTATTTGATATCAAACATTTGGATGGCTCTTTTTGCCGACCTCTTACACTCGATGAAGTGGGTAGTTAATTTAACTTCCAGGTCTCCAGACGAAGCAATAGAGTCCAGAAGAAGAGAATTGTACCATGTTGATGCCGGACCTCCCAGTGCAACTTCGAAGCAATTGCAGAGGGTCATTTCATTCGCTCCCTTCAGTTCCATCGGCCTTTTGTACTTTCGTATGAAAGCGTCCGGGTCTCCCATACTATTGTAGACCTCGAGCGGGTGAGGCAGATTGAACATCCGAGGAATCTAGCTATCCTAAATTCATCGGGTGAACGGTGCATCCTCAGAAGCCGCTTCATACTTGGATTCTGGCATGTTCGAATTTCTGTCAACCTGCTCCAGGCGGTGTAACATCTGCCGGATAACTTCGTCCCGGGGGTCTCCCGTTGTCAATTTCTCCAGTCCAGGTGACCGCTTTATTCGATGCTCCCTAGGGGACCTGGACCTCTGCCGGTCCAGGGAGTTAGCCTGCTGTGACACTGGTCCTCTGATTCCGTGACTGGGTGATCTTTGTTGTGAATGTTGTTCGTCTCGTGGTCTGCGGGATCATTCAGACCGATTGTGTAATTTGTTCCGTTCTTCACAAAGTACGACCTGGACTGCCTGGACTAGGTCTGGGTCTAGTCGTCGGATATCACTCCGACGGAGGCTAGAGGTTGGCCGCAAGGAGGTTGCTCCGTGAGTTGTATCTTTAGAGGAACTCTGGTTGCTTGGATCGGCCGTAAGGCCGTCGGTTGAGCCTCCCCCTTCCGGCGTAGATAGGTGGGAACGAGAATGACCCCCACGCTCCGTTGAAGGAACCTGGTTTTGGGGACCACCACAGTTCAGACAGACGGTGCCATTTGGTGGCAGATCTGTGTGTGGTGCCGCCACATTTCTGCGATGTTGACGTGTTCTGACGTTACTGGACGCCATCTAGCCAATTCGGAATTCGAGAGGGGAAATAGAGGGGATCCTCTGTTTGTATTTAGCAAATCTTGGGAAATTTCGGCGACAATGGTGAGAGTTTTTGTTAAACGTTACCCCTTAAGGTTGACGGGTGTTTTACATGTGTATAATACCCATTCAACGTCGAGTGCAAGGTGTGCAATTGTAGTAGGGTGAGTGGGGTCGAACCTAAGAGATTGTAGTGCAATTTATGAAGTTTAGTTAAATGCAATATTTTTGGTGTTTTTGGATTTAGATGACAAGTGATAAGATGGATGATAAATCTAAATTAACTAAGTCTACTTCTATCACTAATGCAAATAAAACTAGGATGCAATGCAACAAACAATTATGAAAAATAAAAGTTCCTTAGGGTTGATTATAGTTTACGCTACTAGATGTAGTGTTTGGTTGTGATATATGACAAGTTAGAGGAGCTGGATAATTAACAAGTTCTAACCTCCTAAGTTAGAATCATCCTCTCCATAGAAGACCAAGTAGAATCTCTTCACTTGTATCAACTATGGAGGCATTAAGTTTAGCCAATTGATGTCTCCTAACACCCTAGATTATCTTCTCAAATAATCCTAGAGTATCTAACCAATTTTCTTTTGGTCAATTCAACAAAATGCTCTCTCAAGCATTTCATCGAACACTTTGTGGGCATGGTAGAGTAGTTGGCCTTCTACTCTACCTCTACCTTCCTTAAGCCCACGAAAATGCTACTAATCATGCATAATCAACAACCAAACAACTATAATTCATCTAGCAACACAACAACATGCTCACCAACCCTAGGGATGATAAACTAATCAAAACTCAACCTATTCACAATAATGAACAAAAATGAAAGTAAGAGATGGAGAGAAAGGAATAAGCTAGAGAGTAGAAATCAAGTCTTCAAATCTTCAATCCTTCATACAAATTCATAAATAAGAAAGATGGAGGAGAAAAGAGAGCTCAAGAACCCTAGATGGGTTCAAGAGCAAGTCTAAGAGTGAATAATGTGTGAAGAGATGTGAAAAAAACGTCCTTTAAAACTTCATTTTTGGGAGAAAAGAAGAGTGGGCCATTTCTGAAAAGTGCGTCAGGGGACCGCCTGACCCAAGGAAAGGGGTCGCCTGGAGCTTCGCCTAGCCAGGCGACCGCCTGGCTTGTAGATCGGGAAGCCTGGCTGGTCGCCTGGAGCGCTGGACATCCTCGAAATGATGTCAGGCGACCGCCTGACTTTTGGACGGGGGTCGCCTGACTTCCGCCCGGCTCCAGGATTTTCCGTGGAATTTCTCCAGGTCCGGGCGACCTCCTGGACTGAGGTGTTGGGTCGCCTGGAGCTTCGCCTGGACCATTTTCTTCACTATTCCTTGAATTTTTCCAGATTTTGCAATTTGGTCCTCAACTTTCTCTTAATAGCCCATTTTACATAGAATTCATCCCTTTTGACATCCGACATCGAATACCTACAAAGATGCTTGCGCCCACACTAAGTACTAGCATAATTATCGATAAAGCACGTGAAATGAGGGCAAATATATACCGCTAATGCACAATTATCAAAAGTGTGAGTAATAAGTGCTTTTATAGTCCATGGTTAAAGAGTGACATTATTATAATATCCCAATATAGTATAGTTGCGTGTCAGAGAACACGTGTCCTTAATACGTTCGGGAATATAGTCCGAGAATTTCCTTAGTATGTTCGGGTTAATTCTTATTAAATCTGGTAGTGTCCTTGCTTTGTACGGGTTTATGATGGTTTATTCGAGTTTTTAATGAGGTCCTTATTTTGGGTTACTGCTTGGGTTTTTTGCTAGGCCTATTTGTGACTTTTTGCGTAGATTGGGCCTGACGGCCATCACCTGTGGATAGGTGATCTCCTCTTCTCTGCTCCTCGATAACAATTTGCAGAACTTGTTCGATCTATGGTGATGAAAACCTGGATACAATTCAGTTGGATCTTCCCACCGTTGCGGACCTCTTGGAGTACCGGGAGGTTATCTTCGTTGCATTCTTCCATTCGGGAGGCTGAGTGCTCGGAATTAGCTGAGGATGTCCGAGAATTCTTAGGTGATTCGTGGGAAAAACCTTCCCCTGGCCAGCCGTGTTTTTGGTAGAGTATGGCAGTGTCGTAAATTTTACGAAATTAATAAAAAGTGATGTTGATGAAGTCGGAATGATGAACCCAAACATTTTTCACAAGTGACATCTTAGATAAAGGGTGATCAAGCAACGGAGGGATGAGCAGATCGAGTCAGGGAAATTGTGCTGAAACAGGATGACATTGTTTGTTATTAACGAGGTTTACTCAACCCGCACTTCGTTGCGGGTTCAAAACATTTATTCAAAATATTATGAATTTTATAAATAATAGGAAAATACACTAATTGGAATGAACATTTTTATTAAATAAACAGTTAAATATAAACTTAAAACAAATTAATGTAATTGGATTGTAATTTCGACAATTATTTACACATTCATCTACTAAATAACATCAAACATTATGTTTGAGGATTCAAAATAATATTTGGAAAGAGAACCACTATTCCTAAGCGTGAAAATCAATTTTGAATGACACTAATGTTATCTAAAAATCACTTAATGTTATGTTGTTTTTGTAATATTTCGTCATAATTTCATCAACAAAACATTAAAAAAGTTTTCCCTCCATTTTTTCATATAAACATCACATAATTCTCAAATACTTCTCACATTTTCACCAAATTATCCCAAAATCTACCACGAGAATAAACTTTAAACTCGAAATCAATTTCAAATGACGTGAGTATCTCATAAAACAATAGAATTAAGGAAGTACGATAAAAATTTAAGAATCCATTACAAAACTAAAATTAATTGATTTGTTAAGTAAAAAAAAAATGTTGATGATGGAATATATATATATATATATATATATATATATATATATATATGAGATTAAAAGTGAATTATCACCTTAACAAACTAAAAATAAATATAATAATAATAATAATAAAAAGATAAATCAACCAGTTATAGCTCGAAGTCAATTTTGAATGACATGAGTGCTATCATAAAAATAATAGGACTAATCAAATACTCCCTCTGTCCTCGAATAATTAGCCCGTTTCACTTTAATGTTTCAAAGTTCAATATTTGATTCAATTTTTTTTACAAATATAAATAGTATAAAAAAATTCCAAAAAAGTATTTAGAAAATGTATGTTACAAATTATGATATTCGTATGAATTATTTAACTTTAAATGTCTAAACATTCATGAAAATTAAAATTAATAGATTAAATATTGTAAACAACAAAAAAGAGCAAATTATAATTTGAGGATGGATGGAGTACAATAAATAAAATTAAGGGTTCATTAAACCAACTCATTTGTTAAGTAAAGCAAAAAGGGTAAAAAGGAAAAACTCACTTGACAACTCACCAATACCCATACACCTTAAGCTACAACAAACACATGTTATAGAAGTCTCAAAACACTATTCATTTCAAAACATGAAATTAACTATCATTCATTCCAAGTTCATAAATGTATAGATGGTTAATAATAGGAGACCAAGCTTACCTGGCGCATTGTAAGTGCTTCAGTTTTAAAGTAATGTATATTCATGCCACTTTCTTTTTGCCCAATTCTCTAAAAAAATGCATATTTTTTATTTCATAATAAACAATTACAAACAATTAGTCCAATAGAAAGAAAAAAGAAGTCGAAGAAAAGGAGACACATATGTAATATGCTTTGATATTTTTTTCGAAATCCGTTTACGTTTCGACATGTTTTTTCAATGTTCATTTCAATTAATTAAGTACTTAATACAGTTGGGATCATGAACTTTATATAAGGATCATGAAACTGTTTCTACGAGGTCACTACTATTCCACTGCAGTATTACGACTCTTCTACTATAGGATCAAGACTCTTTTATTGTGGGATCACCACTCTTTTATCGGAGTCAAAATCCTTTGTCCCCTTTTTGTGTGTCCCCTCCATGCCCAGTATTAAAATTGCTTACCTCCATTACTTTTTCTATTGAAAAAGTAACCGATTGTTTAACGGTTTTAAGCAATTACAACAGAGGACATGGAAGGAACACAGAAAAAAGGCACAAGTGATTCAGACTCCTTCTATTGTTGGATCACCACTCTACTATTGTGGGATAACACCATTCTTCTTTTATGGGATGACAACTTTGCACTACTGAAACATAAATTTTCTACAATGATCACGAATTTTCACTATTCGATCATGAAATTCATACAATGAATAGCCAAGGTTTACTATTGGATCAGAAAATTCTTACAACCGGATCACCACTCATCACTAATGGAACATAAATATATATATATATATATATATATATATATATATATATATATATTTACCTAATTAATCCTTTAATTATTTTTGTATTCTCTTTTCCCTTACTTTTATCCTCCCAAGTGCATAGCTTTCCCTTCCCCCACCCCACCATCTCGTAGTATAGATTGGCCACCCATTGCGGAAAACTCAAATTTGATCAGTTTTGAACTTTCAAAATTCCCAACCAAACAACGTGTCTCTCATTGCACCAATTTTCACAGTAGTGTTTAGACATTTTAAATTCAATAACTCTTATCCATATCATAATTTGAAATATAAATTTTATAAATATATTTTTTTATGATTTTTTTCACTATTTATCTTTTTAAATATTTGAGTCAACCACTGAACATTGAAATATGAAAGTCAAATATATACATTTATTGAGATGGAGGGAGTGTGTTAGTTAGATGGTGGAAGTGGAATGACATATTTTATAAATAATTGTATTTTGTATGCGTCCTAAAGTGACTCTTAATAATAACTTTTAAACACTTGAACATGTCCTAAAGTGACTGATCAAGAAAATAACAATTCAAAATTAATTTTTTGAAACCAACAAATTCCTAATTTTGTTGCAGCTTGCAACTGTAATAAATTATGTTGTAACAGCGCACGTTATGTTGACCATTAATTAACATATGGGGCGATCCCTCCCACCTCCTCATATCACTATTTAAGTGTGTCCCATACTATTTAAGATACTGCCCGCTTGTGTTAGTATTTTAATTCACTAATCCTAGAAGGACATGTTATCATCTTGTCTACAGACTTGCATTGGGTTTAATTTATTTGATGCTATTGTTTAATTCATTATAAATTAATGATGGGATCCCCTCAACAGTTAGCTAGCTAAACTTTGTCATTATTATAATTAAAACTATATATTACCTGTCCATATAGATATTTTCATTTCCCTCATACTTCCTCAGTATTGCTCTTCGCCTTTGCAGGACAATCATGGGAGAAGCTCAACAGCTGGAGCTTCATGCCGTAGGTAAATTTTTTTTTTCTTGAATTCATTGTGTCAGTATCAATCACAAATTTTGTTACCAGCTGCCACTTACCATAAGGCTATATATGTTCTTTAGATCTGATTTTGTAAACTTTCTCCCATGTTTTGATCAATTTCCCTCCCAAATTCTCCTCACACACTCCTCTCTCAAATTTGAAAATTGGCCCAAATTTTCCCAAAGTAAGCTAGCTCGAAGAGACCCTAAGCCCAGTAAATTAGGAACTGCATGATCTGATTTCTCTGTTTTCATGTTTTTTTCCATCAACTACAGGCTCTTTTTCTTTTATTTCAATATAAATATACATCATGTATATCTTATTAATTCAAAAATTTCACTTTAATTTGATTCTTTTCTTGCATGATCTAGAAGAAACATTGAAGAATTCAAAAAAAAAAAAAAACAATATACTCATATTAGCTGAAATGAATAAACTTTGTACTAACTGCTATTGTGTCTGTAGATCCTCAAGAAGCAAATGGAGCAGAGCATACAAATGTTAGAAGCATTAATGGAGCAAGTGCAACAACTACATCCTGGAATTACAAACACTGGTTCACGCTAGCTGCGTACACATTCTTAATCGTCTGCGGTCAGTCATTAGCAACGTTGCTAGGAAGATTGTATTTTGAGAAAGGTGGAAGCAGCAAATGGGTATCAACACTTGTTCAGCCAGTAGGCTTCCCAATTCTCCTGCCACTCCACTTCTTTACCTCAACCAGAAAAAATGGCTCATCGGAAAATGACCCCGTCACCGGAAAGCCACCGCCGTTCTTCTCCCTTGTCATGGTTTACGTTTCTCTAGGTCTGATTATTGCTGCATTATGCTACACATATGCTGTTGGCCTGCAATACCTTCCGGTCTCCACAGTGACGCTCCTTACAGCATCCCAGTTAGGGTTTAATGCTTTCTTCGCTTTCTTCCTCAACTCACAAAAGTTCACTCCTTTCATCATCAACTCTCTCCTGCTTCTCACTGTTTCGACGGTGCTTTTAGTTTTCGAAAGTGATTCTGCTAAGCCTGCTGGTGTATCCAAGAAGCAGTACGTTACTGGCTTCATATGCACACTGATTGCTGCAGCACTGAATGGACTTTTGCTTTCTGTACAGCAACTTGCTTATCAGAAAATTCTGAAGAAACAGACCTTTAAGACAGTGATACAGATGATAATATGTTCCTGCTTTGTTGCCACTGTTGCCATAACAATTGGTTTTCTCGCCAGTGGAGAATGGAAGCATGTGAATAGAGAAATGGATGGTTACAAACTGGGGAAGGTTTCTTATGTCATGACACTTGTTTGGACAGCAATTGGTTGGCAGCTTTTCAATGTTGGAGCAGTGGGTTTAGTTTTTCAAGTGTCCAGTTTGTTCAGCATGTCCATTGTTGTATTGAGCTTGCCAGTGATTCCCATACTAGCGGTTTTCATCTTCCATGATAAATTTGGTGGCATCAAAGCAATTTCCATGCTTCTTGCTATCTGGGGCTTCATTTCATATATCTATCAGCACTACCTTGATGAGCGAAAGATGAAATCTCATAATATAGGCTATGGTGATCAGATTTCTGAACTTTGAAGTGGATGTGATGAGCCATCATTGGAGTGTAAAGGTGAAGCAAATTTATTGCTAGAAATGCAAAGTTAGTCCTGTAGGTTTTGATACTATGTAATGTTTCTGTCATAAAATGTTTTCCACTTAACAATTGAGTCAAAAAATGTTTACTACCATAACTTATTTCAATTCTAAACATTTCATCTTATTATAGCATTGATGCCACGTTGATTTGTTCGTTAGGCACATGTCAACGAACGTTAGACTGAAATGAGCTACGGTTGTAAAAGTTTAGGACATTGTTAAATAACCGTTAGGACTGAAACGTTTAAAAATGAAATCTATATAGCTGAATTTGCATTTCCCCCAATTTAATGTGGTTTGCTTTTGATTGGGTTTATGAGAGAAGACTTTGCTAGATCATTAGCTTGTGATTAGGTAACGTTTTGTGAATGGTGTACATATATAAATTGCCTATGCGCGGCAGATGGACGACCTAACAAGATGCACTTCCAGATTGCCCAGATCCACTGAAGAGAAATCATGAAAAACTTCCGCCTAAGTGACTCCATGCATTTTATTTTTTTCCTGAACAACACTTTTTCCAGTTTTAGATGGATTGGGCATTATTGGGTCTATTCGAAAGGTAGATCTCCCAATGGTGTTTTCTCCATACGCAAGACTCAAACTCAAGACCTCGCTTAAGGATGAGTGAGTCATTTGTCACTCAACGTAAACAACAGTTGCTAACTGACTCCAGGGATACAGAGGGGAGGTCGCCCAAAAATCAAGAACTAGGGATGATAGCCGACCACACCTTGATTCGCGTTAATAAAATACTACGTTGAGTTTTCATGGCTTACTGCGGCCTCCTCCGCGGTAGCGCCATCGTAATTACCGAGGGAGAGGCCGCGGTAAATCCCGCGGTAATTAAAACAACGCGCGACACACCCCAAATTGCTTCCGTCTTGCCCGGAGGAAAATTATTGAAACGGATCCCTCATGTGGACCTCTACGGGCTAGATAGTACTGACGAACGTCCGGTCAATGCTTCTTGGTGTGGGGAAGAATTTTTGAAGGCCCCAGAGCCAGTTCACCCGAGCGAATTTAGTTTTCTTTAGTTTTTTTTGTATCTTCTTTTTTTCTATCTTTTGTACAGTCCTCTGGGACTTTTGTAAGTAATCCTCTCGGATCTCTTAATGGACTAATTTTCAGAAGTTAGCTCTTCGTTTTATAGAGGTTCAGCCATAAGACCTACATCCTCTTTCGAAAGTATCACAATTTATTAAGGAAACTTCAGATTACACAGTACTTCCTAAGTGCTTTGGGATGATATGAGTTAACCAACTCTCTTCCTTCGGGATCTGATAATTTAAACACCCCATTCCTTTCTTCGGCAGTCACTTCAAATGGGCCTTCCCAGTTCGGGGCGAATGCACCTCCTGGTCTACGGGAGCCCAACTTGGTCTGCCTTAGTACTAGGTCTCCAACCTTGATATTTTTTGTTCTAACTTTTGAATTTTCCGAAGCTACAGTCCTTTGCTGAAATACCTTTCTTCGAAGTTCTGCTTCTTCCCTAATTTCTTCGAGGAAATCTAAATTTGTCCTTATGCCTTGTTCATTCGCATTTTCTTCAAAGACTTTTGTCTGGAGAGATGGATTGGTCACCTCGATGGGGATGAGTGTTTCGGTTCCATAGGCTAAGGAAAATGGGGTTTCACTAGTTGACCTCCGGGGTGTAGTCCGGTAACTCCATAAGACATGTGGAAGCACTCCGGGCCATTTACCCTTTGCATCCCAAGTCTCTTCTTCAGCCCGTCTTTCAACGTTAGGTTTTATACTTCGACTTGTCCATTGCTCCGAGGGTGGGCGACCAGAGCAAAATGAAGTTTGATACCGAATTCTTCGGTAAAGTCTTAGAACCCTTCATCTGTGAAATGTGTTCCGTTGTCTGTAATGAGTACTTTCGGGCATCCAAACCTGCAAATAATGTTCTTCCAAATGAATTTCCGGATGTTGTCCTCCGTTATGGAGGCCAATGGTTCGGTTTCTATCCACTTAGTAAAGTAATCCATGACGACTATGCAGTACTTCAATCCTCCAGGCGCCATTGGTAATGCTCCAATTAAGTCGATGCCCAAAATGACAAAGGATATTAGGTAGTTCGAAGATGTCACATATTCCGATAGGACTTTCTGTATTCGGGCGTGCTCTTGGCACTTCTTGCATTTGTTGACCAACATCCTGGCCTCTTTCTTCAGGTTCGGCCAGAAATATCCATGTCTGAGTATCACTGCGGCTAATGCATCCGACTTGATGTGGGACCTGCATGTGCTTTCGTGAACTTCTGTTAGGATTTCTCTGGTTTCTTCTTCACCGATGCATTTTTGCATAGGCGAAGAAAAACCCTTTCGATGTAGACTGTCACCTATTATGACGAACTTGCTTGATTTTCTTCTCACTTTTTCTGTCATAACGGGGTCCTCTGGGAGTATTTATGCGGTGAGATATTTCCAATAGGGAGCTCTCCATCCTGAAGTAATGTTGAATACTCAGAGGTAGTTGATACAGGGGTTCTTCCTATCTTCGTCGTAGGAGGAGGATCGCAAGAGTTGATCATCTTCGGAATTAAGTGCCGTGGAATCTTCTCGATACATAATCTATCAAATTGCACGGCTAATTTCTTCTTAACCTCGATGTATTTCTTGAGACTTGGTTCCTTGATCTTGTATTCCCCTTTCATTTGTTGGACCAGAAGGTTCGAGTCACTATATGTCTTTAGGGATCGAATACCCACCTTTTTTTGCTAACTCCAACCCTGATAGCCTCGTTCCTTTACGGTTCGGGCTCTCAGATGCTTGAAGGGATAATGCGGTGTTGAGAACTATGATCTGTTGCTCCGGAGTAATCTACAAAGGGTGAAACGGAATATTCAGGAGCAAAAAGAGGAGTGGGTGTGTGTAGATAGGGTGTACCTTTCCCAAGTCATCCCATTATAGGAGGCGTTGAGATGACGGTTGTCCCATGATCCAGAGTAGTGGGGTGTTTCTCCCACCTTCTGGGTAGTGGAGGACCGGAGGGATGATGGAGAATGTGGGTAGGTCGTGGAGGTAACCGTTCCCAGCTTCCTTCCCTCGGTCTGACTTTGTTGCTAAGTGTTGGGTGGCGAAGGCCAAGAGAAGCGAAGGCCCTGCCTAGCGAAGGTAATAGGTGTGAGGCTCTCTTAGGAGTGCCTTCACGAGATGCGATGGCATCGCGGTCCATATCATTAGGCACTTACGGCTTTGGATGATAGTGAGGGGCGTTTGCTTGGGTAGTGTACCAAATCCGACAATTAAGGCTTCATATCGATTGCGTTATTTGTCACCGGAAAGGTAAATTTGATGGACTTTGTGGCTCTCAAACCTTCGGGTTCTTCGAGGACTAATCCCACTCCTTGTCTATCTGATCCCGAAGCTCCGTCGACGTAAAGAGTCCACACAGGGTTGTCCTTGGTCTCAGAATTTTCGTCTTCGTATCCTTTGGGCAACTTGGCGATAAAATCAGCCATAGCCTATGTATTGATCGCTCTTCTTGTTTCGTGTTTGACTTCATAATCTCTTAATTTGATACACCATTTTGACAATCTTCCAGAGTGATCTACCCGCTTCAGGATGTCTTTGATAGGGACGTTACTCCGGACTACTATCGATAACCCGAGGAAATATGGCTTTAACCATCGGGCTGAGAGGACCAAGGCGTATACTACTTTTTGAATCATCTGGTAGTTAAGTTCGACACCATGTAATGACTTGCTCACGTAGTAGACCGGCCACTGCTTTCCTTCGTCATCTTCCTGTACGAGGAGCGAACTTACGGCCTTCTCCCTTATCGATAGGTATACAATTAGGGGCCTATTCTCGGTTGGTTGCCGAAGGGAAGGAATCTCCAAAGGGTAAGCCTTAATGTCCTATTAAGCCTTCTGACAATCGGGGTTCCAAGGTTCCTCCTCCTGGAGGTGGAGTTTGCTTGGGTAGTGTACAATTACGGCTTTAGATGATAGCGAGGGCTGTTTGCTTGGGTAGTGTACCAAGGTGCCTCCTCCTGGAGGCAGAGTATGGGCAGGGTCTTGTATTCCGCGTTTTGGCTCGAAGTCGTCCGTTGGGACCTGTCATAGTGACGGTAGGCCAAACGTTTCCTACCGTTAGCCAGTTTTGACACGTGGCGTATTGGGGCTGTGTCTCTGTTTGATGCGACGTTTCGTCCTGCTTGGGGTGGACGTATAAATACCCCATTTTGTTCGTAATCTTTCACTCTTCGTTCTTTTTTTACAAATACCCCAGGTGGTTTGTTGACCCCGACGCATTGAAGTCCCTAAGGGAGGATCTCTGGGCGAGGGTATACCAGGAGGAGGGCATGACCCTGCTGAATAACAAGTCCTCCCTGTTGATGGGTGGGGAAGCACACACTACTCTCTTTTTTGGAGGGGCTCCGCACCCCCTTTGATAGGGAGTTGATGGACAGCAGCCTGGATCTCCCGATCGACTTCATGATGGAGGCAGCCAAGTACAATTTGCAGGTGAGGCATCTCCCTCACTTTCTGTGCCATTTCTATTTGACTTCTGTGCTAACTTATTTCGATGTATGCTGCCATCAACGAATATGCCGGGATTAGCCAATGGCATAAATTTCTGAGCTATGCAAACGCGAGGGATAGTGCCCAGGTGGATGAAATCGCCCGCCTTAAGAAGGAGGCAGAGGCCGCCCTTGCCACTGAAGCTAAGGCAGAGAAGGCGAAGAGGCGTGTTGCTGAACTGGAGTCCTGGTGCGCTGTCCTAACACAGGAATAGGCTAAGGCCCACTCAGAGCACTTGCAAAGGGTTGTTCTCCTGAAGAGGTTCCAAGTCTAGTATCCCCAGCACAAGGAAGAGCTATCAAGGAAGGAAGATGAACTGAAGAAGAAAGAGTTCGAAGTTGCTGCCCTGACGGGGGCACTTTCCTTCTTAAATTCAGAGGTAGATGTCGCGTGTTCCGCAGTGAAGGCGTAGATTCAGGCATTGAAGAACGCTGCTGCTGAGGCAGAGAAAACAGCAGCTACCCGCCTTAAGGCTGCCGAGGATAAGGCCCTAGATGTAGAGCTTGCTACGAAGGAGTTGGCAGAATGGCACCTTGAGCTGTGCACGGACTTCATGCTTGCAGTAGAGGCTATCTTTAGCCTTGAAAAGGAGATTGGGCTGGAGGCGTTCCATGCCGAATATTCTGAGTCCCCATCATCCATCAAAGTAGCAGTTCCCAAAAGGATGCTCCAGTTGAAGCAGAAGATCGAGGAGTTGAAGACCCAGGGCGAGGCCGGGGCGCAAGCGTATGAGGAAGACTGGTTGCGATGCTGCTTCCAGGTGGAGAAATTGTTCCCAGGGCTGAAATTTGAAGCCTTAGATGCCACAAAGACTATCGATCCTGAGGTGGGCACCCTACTAGACTGGGCGAGCAAGGGAAGAAAATTGGTGCGGCGTGGCACGCCATGTTAGAGTAGCGTGGGGGTTCAAGTCAAGTGTATGACCCCCTTAAGTAGGCAGGCCTGAGAGCCGTTGTGATTTTGTAGGTACCTGCAAAGAATGTACAGTGCGAATAGTATTAATGTACAAATTTCAGTTTACCTCGACTGTTGTTGCATTCTTCTAACTTGTGATAGCTTTGTAGGGAACGTTAACAAACTGCTTTGTTTGTTCCACGAGTCTCCCAAAGACTCCCACTGCTATGCTAAGTTATTTAGTGGATCTGTTTGGGTTCGCAGGCGCGGGGCCCTCAAAGATCTCAGTCGAGGGTCTGTTGTGGCTTACATAGGCGAAGCCATCAAAGAGTTGCAAGGCTGATTTCCAGCTTGGGGATCTGTTGGGGTTTGCAGATGCGGGGCCCTCAAAGATCTTAACCCGGGCGATTTCTATGCAGGATCTATTGGGGTTCGCATGCTCGGGGCCCTCAAAGATCTCAGTCGAGGGTCTATTGTGGCTTGCTGAGGTAAAGCCATCAAAGACAGTTGCAAGGCTGATTTCCAGCTTGGGGATTTGTTGAGGTTCGCAGATGTGGGGCCCTCAAAGATCTTAACCCGGGCAATGTCTGTGCTGCGATGCCCTTGGGTAGTGTACGCATAGCCGCATATGCATGGGTGACTTGACAAGGTCTGATGCCATTGACATAATAGGCCAGGCGTTTAGCCGTTCTAACCGATCGGGTGCAGAAGGCGTGTGTCGAACGTCGACGAGGTTTAACTCAGATTTTCGATAGTGATGAGAAGTAGAGAAATATTCCTTTGATTTGAGCCATGGGAGTTTCATGATTTACACATAATATGGGCGCAGGTCATCTGCACGGAAGTTGCGAGGGAGTGGATTTCCATCTTGGTCCTGCAACTCATAGACACCCGGCCGGACTTGCTTGTGAATGACATCAGGGCCTTCCCAGTTGGGTAGCAGGATGCCCTGTTTGGGGTCGCGAGCAGTGAGGACAGACCTGAGTAATGTGACGCCTCCTGGCTTGAGTGCCTTGGGTTTGACTTTGGCGTCATGTGCACGTTCAAATGTTGCTTGAGAGCGAATAGGCAAAGATGAGCCCCATCGCGTAGTTTCTCGAGCAAGTCAAGTTTGGTGCGGAGTCCTCGAGTATTGGCTTCATCTGTGAAGTTGATCATTCTGATTGTTGGGAAGTCTGCCTCGAAGGGCAGGAGTGCGTCAGTACCGTAAACTAGGGAGAATGGTGTCTCACCTATTGGTGTTCTTGTTGTTGTTTTGTAGTCCCATAGGACGCTTGGGAGGTCATCGACCCATCATCCCTTTGCGCCTGCCAGGTGCTTCTTGAGTCCCTCCTTGATTGTTCAGATGCCATCAACTTGGCAATTGGACTGCGGATCTGCCACTGGGCGTAGAGCATGCGGATTCTATTGTTCTCAGCCCATTGCTGGACGCTGTGGCTGGCGAATTGGCTGTCGTTGTCTGTGATGATGGCGCGAGGAGTGCCATATCGGCATACGATGTTCTTCCACAGTAATTTGATGATTCTGGCGGATGTTATTTTCACAAGGGGTTCTCCTCAATCCACTTTGTGAAATAGTCCACAGCTACAGAAAGCATGGGAGAGTTCCCCAAAGGGGTCGAACTGCTTACCGCGAAGGGTGGTATACCAATTGGCAGCGGCCCCGGTAAGGGTAGATATGATGTCCCTGCAGAGAGTGCTATCATCCGCCCTTGCAATCGCCATCGCGGAGATGTAACGCTGAAGGAAAATATCTGGATCCGAGAGACCATCATAGGCATCCAGTTTGGGTTGGCGAAATTGCTCTGGAAGTGGAGCTTTTAGGATCCTTTGGGTGAAAGGATGGGTCCAGAGGTGGTCTAGACCCAGACTGACGGAGTAAAGTGCATTGGCTCTTGGTGGTTCTGTGTTTGCTGGTTCACTCGAACAACTCCTGCGGTATCCAGGACTCCCATGGGAGTGCTTGCCAGAGTATCGCGTAGATTTTGGGCGATCACCTCTGTAGTTGTTGTGAGGATTGCGGGGTCAAGACCGGCCAGTGGGGGGTTCCGAGTGGCGATGTTGTGTGGAGCCCCCACTACACCATCCAGTTGGTCGTGATTTGTTGAGAGGGCGATGATCCCAGTTCGTATGGCAACGTCTGCCCCTGTCATATGGATGACTTCCCTTGAGGGAGGGCCATTGTGGTCACCGTGGGAGGAGCTTTCTAGTGTCGAGTGGACTGATAACCCACCATGTCTTGGCGGGACGCTGGTGGCGGGAACGTTGTTGGCGGTGCACTTCTCGTTATAGGCATGGCTGATTCTCGTGGTTTCTTCATGGAATTGATGTGGTTTCCCACAGACGGCGCCAATCTAATAGGCTCGTTCCTTTACGGTTCAGGCTCTCAGATGCTTGAAGGGATGATGCGGTGTTGAGAATGACGATCTGTTGCTCTAGAGTAATCTGCAAAGGGTGAAACGGAATATTCAGGAGCAGAAAGAGAAGTGGGTGTGTGTAGATAGGGTGTAGCTTTCCCAAGTCGTCCCTTTATAGGAGGCGATGAGATGGCGGTTGTCCCATGATCCAGAGTAGTGGGGTGTTTCCCCCACGTTCTGGGTAGTGGAGGACCAGAGGGATGATGGAGAACGTGGGTAGGTCATGGAGGTTACCGTTCCCAGCTTCCTTCCCTCTGTCTGACTTTGTTGCTAAGTGCTGGGTGGCGAAGGCCAAGAGATGCGATGGCCCTGCCTGGCGATGCGATGGCCCTGCCTGGCGAAGGCAGTGCGAGGCTCTCTTGGGAGTGCCTTTGCGAGATACGATGGCATCGCGGTCCGTATCCTTAGGCGCTTACGACATTGGATGATAGCGAGGGGCGTTTGCTTGGGTAGTGTACCAAATCCGGTGATTAAGGCTTCTTATTCGACTGCGTTATTTGTCACCGGAAAGGTAAATTTGATGTACTTGGTGGCTCTCAAACCTTCGGGTCCTTCGAGGACTAATCTCACTCCTTCTCTATCTGATCTTGAAGCTCCGTCGACGTAAAGAGTCCACACAGGGTTGTCCTCGATCTCGGAATGTTTGTCTTCATATCCTTGGGGCAACTTGGCGATTAAATCAGCCATAGCCTATGTATTGATCGCTCTTCTTGGTTCGTACTTGATTTCATATTCGTTCAATTTGATACACCATTTTGATAATCTTCCAGAGTGATCTACCCGCTTCAGGATGTCTTTGATAGGGACGTTACTCCGGACTACTATGGAGAACCCGAGAAAATATGGCTTTAATCTTCGAGATGAGAGGACCAAGGCGTATATTACTTTTTGAATCATCGGGTAGTTAAGTTCGGCACCATGTAATGACTTGCTCACGTAGTAGACCGGCCACTTCTTTCCTTGGTCATCTTCCTTCACGAGGACCGAACATACGGCCTTCTCCCTTACCGATAGGTATACAATTAGGGGCCTATCCTCGGTTGGTTGTCAAAGGGTAGGCATCTCCAAAGGGTAAGCCTTAATGTCCTCCCAAGCCTTCAGACTATAGGGGTTCCATTCAAATTTCACTCGTTTAGTTGTGTTTTCTTCCTTTGATTTTTTCTCTCATTTGTTCACACCAATCTTTCCTGGTCCCACACCTTCCTTAATCAGGAGTTTGAAGAATGGGCGACACTTGTCCCCGTACCGTGATATAAAGCGACTTAGGGATGTTATTCTCCTGAGAAGTCTCTGCACATTTTTGATCGAAGAAGGTGTCTTCGAGTTTAATAAAGCTTTGATCTTTTCCGGATTTGCGTCAATGCCACGTTCAGATACCATGAACCCGAGGAATTACCCCGCAGTTACTCCGAAAACACCTTTGTCCGGATTCAACAGAAGTCCATACTTCCGGATTTGACCGAAAACTTCTTCGATAACCTGGATAAGATCGGTTTTCTCTTTACTTTTGATGACGATGTCGTCAACGTATACTTCGAGAATTCTTCCTATCTGTTCCAAGAATACTTTATCCATCAACCTTTGATAAGTTGCTCCGGTGTTCTTTAGCCCAAAGGGCATCCTGATGTAGCAATGTGTGCCGGAGTCACTTATGAAAGATGTCTTTTCTTAGTCCGCTGGGTCCATTTGGATTTGGTGGTATCCACTGTAGGCATCGAGGAAACAGGGCCTTGCATGTCCGGCTGTAGAATCCACGAACCTATCAACCGGTGGTGTAGGGTACGAATCCTTCGGCCAAGCTTCATTCACATTTGTAAAATCTATGTACATGCGTAGTTTGTCGCTGTCTTCCTAGGTCGCCACTATGGGATTACTCAACCATTCGAGATAGGATACTTCTCGTTTGATTCTTGCATCGAGAAGCTTCGATATTTGTTCTTTGATGAAGGCTCTTTTGAATGGTGCGTTGTTTCTTTTCTTCTGTCTTACGAGTCTTGCGTTCAGGTCGATGTGCAGACTGTGTTGTATTACTTTCAGGTCGATCCCGGGCATATCACTTGGAGAGTAGGCAAATAGATCTTTATTCATTTGAAGAAGATATACAAGTTTTGCCTTACTGCTCTCGGGCATATGTTCGGCGATCTTGGTGGTTCGGCCTTTCTCCAAAATGACTTCTTCAGTCTTAGTTGCTTCCTCCTCATCCTCCTTCGAGCAGCCTACCCTCGAGCCCTTCTGAGACAAAGCCATGACGTCCTTGACCTCCCTCTGACACACGTAAATCGAGGCGTCCACTTCGTCGGTTTCGAAAGTGATCGTGAGGTACTTCACGTCACTTCTCATGTGGATTTCCCCTTGAGTTTCTCTTCCGATGACCGCATTGTAGGCCGAAGGGACGTCGATGACCAGCCATTTTGTCACCCCACAGCCCCCGAAAGCTGGCGGAAGCGTCTTTCTTGCAGAAGCTGGAAGTATCGGTGGCGGGTGAATACGGAATTTCTCTTAAAAGGGTTGTGGACCCGAAACCCGTCCCTTAAACGTTTTCCTTCAAGTTTAAGGTTAATACGTGTTTGCAGTTTTTAAGACGTCTTACTAGTCCTAAGCCTGCACCCGAAACACGTTAGTGGTTTTACAGAATATCGCGCGCGTGGAAAGCAGATAATAAGTAATACAGGCAGAAGGAGTTTCGCCCTCTTCGTAGGGTCGGAAACTCCCCACGAATAATATACAGTCCAAAATATCAGAATACTAAATGTATCTAATATGTATACTACGCCTACACAGCCGAGCCATAAAGCGGATTATACCTCACTAACTACCGCTGCAGCTGCTAAACATAAACAGGAGAAATTAACGTCAGACAAAACGTGTAAATTTAACCGATAGATCACAGAAAGGATCTAACGAGAATAACCCCCAAAATTAATCAGAAATATACCTCTAAAAAAATACAGAATGCAGAATGATCACTGCGGGAGCTCTACTCCGCAGGTCGTTTGCCAAGATCCCCCGAAAATGTTTAATATGTGGGGGTGAGTTCTCGAAAGAACCCGTAAGGGGGCAGGTACGATAACGGGAAAACTTCTAAAAATGTTTTTCCCTGCATAAAAGGTTAGTATGCAATGAACTAGCAGATAATACAACCCTAAGTATAAACAGGAATATGATATCCAAATGTCATGATGCTCAGAAGTTTTGTTAGAGACCATGGGTGGCATACGAGTCCAACTAGCGTCCCCATGCGTCTCATAACACACGGACTTCTCATACACGGTTACGAGTTTCATGCCTTCCCCAGGACTCGAACATGGGACTCCGGGCTTTAATGTCCCATTTCACATGAGTCTGAGTAAGCTCAAATAGTACTTACACTCATGTGAAATGGGACATTAAGCCCGGAGTCCCATGTTCGAGGCTTGGGGAAGACATGAAACTCGTAACCGGGTACGAGAAGTCCGTGAGTTATGAGACGCATGGGGACGCCAGTTGGACTGGTATGCCACCCATGGTCTCTAACAAGTCCCGTCGGACTGGTGGTACTTTCCCATACAAGTGGTCCCAGACCTCAGACCCTACGGCGTCTTGTTAAGCTCACACCGATTATAAGGATCAGAACACCTGGTACCAGCGATTCGTGATCTGCCCCAAACTGTCAGAATAGGAAGCGGCATAAAGCCGACACAGAACAGAAAATGGGTCCGTCGTCGACCCCCGATAAGCATATCCGATATAGCATAAGTCCAGAAAACCAAAATAGAGAGTGAGTCCGTCATCAACCCCCGATAAGCATAAAGTCCAGAATAATAATAAAAACCTGCAAACCGCTATGTACCATGTGACTAGCCCCGGGAGTCACTGGACCCCACCCTCGACCCGAGTACTAGCCCTTAACTAACCTAATACACATGAGTTGAATTGCATTGCGTATTAAGAAAGCTAAACCCCTTACCTTAGCAGAAATGGATAGTCTATTGTGGCCCCAGACGCTCCACAATAGTATCCACAGAAATGCAGATTTAATATGCCAGAGTCAGAAACACAACATAACTCTAGTTAATTAACTAAAGTTCCTTACTTTGAGAATTTATACAAAATTACCACTTAAGTCCTCCAACTTTTCAGAAGTTTGCAATCTTGCCCAAAACTTCACAAAGTTGCAAAAATTGACAACTTTATACTTAAAGTTTCCATAATTAATTCCATAACTTAAAGTGGCTAACTTTCCTATAGCTTCTTCATAATTATACCTTTAGTCTTTAAACGTTTTAAGAACTTTCAAGTTGGCCCTTAAGTTCCACAAAGTTACAAAATACTCAATTTTGTCAACTTTTCCACACAATTAATTTTTTCAACCAAACTTTCGGCCAAGTCCATATTTTCGGTCAAATTTTCATTTTGACCATAAACTTTATAAACTTACACTTTAGCCACTCAAACCATACTTTTTTCACCAAAATATCATTTAATCACTTTCTTCAACATTTTAACTTCACAAAATCATCATCACAAAATCATCAACAATTCGGCCTTCATCAAAATTTCACCAAATAAATTCCAACTTTTTCCAACAACTTAAAATCATATCAAACATACTTATAACATGCTTTCTACCAACATTCTTCAACAGAAATCCACCCAAAAATACATCCAAGATTTCGGTCTCATCACCCAAAAATTCCAACAACATGTTTTTCCATGATTTCTCAAGAACAAAGTATGTTCATCATACTTCCAACAACAACATACTTGAAGATCAAAGTCATCCATGAACCAAATTCATAAAAGTTAGCAAGGAGGATCCTCACCTTGATAATACTTGTAGCTTAGCTTAGGATGAGTAGGAGTTCAGACAAATCCATCACAAAAAATCCTTTTAAGTTTCGGCCATGAAGAACAAAGAAGATGGATGAGTTTTCTTTCATGTTTTGACTTCAAAGAACATGAAGACTCAACCAAATAACTCAACCATACCTTGAATGATACAGATTTAGGAAGCCTAGGAAGTGATAGAACTATGCTTGCTGAGATTCCAAGCTCAAAACTTCAAGAAATGGTTTTTGGAACCAAAAGTGATGTTGGACCCGTCGGATTGCACCAAGGTTTTGTGGACCTTCCTTTCACTTTTGGCTCATGCTTCCTTCTGAAAAGTTGTAGCAAAGACCTTGATGAAGATTTTCTCTGAAGACCGCAAGAGCATATTCGGACGGTTACTTGGGTAGAAAGGCTGTGAAAGAGGGCAGAAGTTTGCTGGCAGCAAAGGAAGAGAGGTGCTTTCTTTCTTTTGCTCAATAATAGAGATGAGTGATGAATGGGAGGTAAAGAAGAGAGTGAATGGTCAGGAAATGGTGAGTGATGTTTGATTAAATGGATGAGGATGGAAGGGGATGGGTATGAAAAGAAGGGGTATGGGCTAGAGGAAGTGCGCAAGAGAGGGATGGGTAAAAAAGGGAGATATTATCTCATTTATGGAACAAATAGAAATAACTATGAAATGGGGACAAATATCTTCCTCCAGTCACTTAAAAAAAATGCCGGCCAACTTAGGAAATAATCAACATGTGATTTCTTTCCAATTTTTCTTCCTCGGTGACCATTTTGTTCCCTCGAAACTAAATTTTGGCAAAACGTCCCGGAACTCAATAAATGTTATCCAACATATAAAACACTTATAAATAACTCCAAATTAACTCCCAAATACTGAATTCCATTAAATAATCACAAGCCATTTGTGATCTGATAATTACAGAATTTGAACTTGCGGCCGAAATTACAGAATGTCGGGGGTGGGTGTAACAACCTCCCCCCTAGGACTCTTGGTCCTCCAAGAGTGGTCTCAACAACCCGTACTCATCCGGATACTTACTCATCAAGTCCTGCTCTGTCTCCCAAGTCACCTCCCTATCAGAATGATGTGACCACTGAACCTTGATCATCGGAATCGACTTGTTGCGGAGCCTTCAAATGTCTCTGGCCAGAAAAGCTATCGGTACCTCTCGGTAGGATAGATTCGGCTCTAGTTCAATGTCCTCCACGGGAATGGTCTGACTAACGTCCAAGACGCACTTCTTGAGCTTGCTGACGTTGAAAACATTATGCACAGCTGACATTATGCACTCAATAAATGTTATCCAACATATAAAACACTTTTAAATAACTCTAAATTAACTCCCAAATACTGAATTGCATTAAATAATCACAAGCCGTTTGTGATATGATAATTACATAATTTGAAGTTGCGGTCGAAATTCAACAGAAAAATTACAGAAAGTCGGGGGTGGGTGTAACACATTTGACCATTAGTGTCGTATACCGGGATTGCCCTTTGGGCCCGGTCCCTATGAACATGGCTGGGAGCTCAATGCATCCGACTATCGGCAGCTCGTCTAGGCCTACTCCATAAGTCGCGGTCCTGACTGGGTTCAACTTGGTTGAGTTCAACTTCAATCCTGCGTAAGCTTTGGCGAACAGCACATCAGTGTTCGAGCCGTCGTCACAAATGACCCTTTTGATATCAATAGTTCCAATCCGGAGGGTGATGATGAGTGGCTCAGAATGCGGGGACTGTACTTCAATTACGTCCGCACGTTTAACTTTCGAGGCTTGGTCTCCGAAGCTTAGAGAAGCTATCTCCCTTGCGTTCCTTTTCCTCGCATTTGACCCCAGGGTCGTGGTGATGGTATTCAGTACTCCGGTAGCTTGAGGAGGGGACCTCCTTCCTATGTTCTTTTTGTCCGGACCAGCAGTGTCTCCTTCGGGCTTCCCCTTCCCTTGGGAAGTTCCCTCATCCGAAGGCATCTTCAAGTACTCCCTTAGGGAACCCTTATTTGAGGTGCTTGATGTACCTCTTCAACTGGTAGCATTGTTCGGTATCATGCCCAGTGTCCCTGTGGAATTGATAGTACTTAGAAGAAGTACGCTTGCTTCTTCTGGCATGGCCCTCGCCCAACTGATGCTTCCACTTCCTTGCTTCTGTAATGTCGCGAGGATGCTGGTCCGGGTGGTGTTAAGTGGTATGAAACTTGTGTTCCTTTCGAAGGGTTTTTTCTGGCCTCCCCAGCTACCTAGGTGTCTGACGACTGCAAGCTTTTGGATCTCTCTTCTTTGGTCCCGATTGTCTTTGTGCGATCATGTGCACTTGAGTGACTGCATACATCTCTTCGACATAGGTGATATTCTTTTGTGATAATTCATATGCCAACCTGGAGTTCTGGAGAAGTGCCTTGGTGAAGACCATGTTGTCCGTCAGGTCCGATGCAAGGACTGCCTCTCCGTTAAATCTTTCCACAAATTCCCGAATGCTTTCATTCGGCCTTTGCTTGATATCGAACATTTGGATGGCTCTCTTCGTCAACCTTTTACTCCTGATGAAGTGCGTGGTGAAATTGACGGCCAGGTCCCCCAATGATGTAATGGAGTCAGGGATAAGGAATTGTACCATGCCGAAGCCTGACCTCCCAGTGCTACCTCGAAGCACTTGTAGAGAGCCGCTTCGTTTGTTCCCTTTAGCTCCATGGCCCGTTTGTATTTCCAGGTGAATGCGTCCGGGTCTCTCATGCCGTTGTAGACTTCAAGGGGGTGAGGCAAGTTGAACAACCGAGGCATTTGACTTTTCCAGATTCGACAGGCGAACGGTCCATCTTTCGAAGCTGCCTCGTACTTGACTTCCGGTCTTCTTGAATTTCTTTCCACCTGTTCCAGACGATGTAACATTTGTTGGATAACATCATCCCGAGGGTCTCCGGTTGTCAACCTTTCCAGTCTTGGAGACCTCTCTCTTTGGTATACCCTTGGGGACCTGGGCCTCTGTCGATTCTGACGATCTGGGGAGATATCTTGCTGTGCTCCTCGTCGTCCGATTTCAAGACCGGATGATTCTTGCCGGGAATGATAGGAGTCTCATGTCCTCTAGGAACGTTCAAGAAACTGGCGTTGGTTGTTTGGCTCTTCCCTGAGCACGATCCGTACTGCCTGGATAAGATCCGGATTCAGGCGTTGAGTACTACTCCGGTGGAGGCTAGAGGTTGGCCGCAAGGAGGTCACCCCCTGAGTAGTATCCTCAGAGGAAATCTCGTAGCTAGGATCGGCCGTGAGGCCGTCAGTTGATCCTCCCCCTTCCGGTTTAGACAGGCGGGAACAGGAGTGGCCCCCGCGCTCCATTAGTGGGGCGTGATCTTGGGGATCACGATTTTTCCCACAGACTGCGCCATTTGGTGGCGAATCTGTGTGACCTGCCACCACAATCCTTCTGTGCTGACGTGTTCTGACGTTGCTGGACGCCATGGGGATCCATGCAATGTACGTTGGACTCGGAATTCGAGGAAAAAATGGAAATAGAGGAGGTCCTCTGCTTGTAACTTTTGAATATTGGTCAAGTGATATGACAGTCACCAAGGACTCTCATTTATTCCATCCATAAGTGCTTTTATAGTCCATCGTTATAGTGGTAATATTGTAATATCCCAATATAGAATGGCGGTGTGTCAGAGGACACGTGTCCTTAATAGGTTCTGGTATGTATGGTCCGGGAATGTCCTCAATATGTTATGGTTAATTCTTATCATGTTCGGTAATGTTCTTGTCTTGTTCGGGTATTGAGTTAAATTTTTAAATGGGGCCCTTATTTTGGGCTATTGATTGGGCATTTTGTTAGGCCTTATTGGGTCTTTTAAGTAGATTAGGTCTGACGGCCATCAATTGGTAAGTACTTGGGTTTTCCTATTGAGGCTGCTAAGTGGCGTAAAAATCAATTTCAATTTATAATTGATAAAATCAACCAAAGACTTAGTAGCTGGAAGAGGAATTGTTTGTCTATAGCTGGGTGTGTGCATCTCACTAAATCAGTCTTAGCCTCTATCCCCTCCTATTACATGCAAATTAACAAGCTCCCCACAACCATCATCGACCATATTGATAGATTGAGTCGAAATTTGATATGGTCTTCAACTCCGGTGTTACGGTCACCCTGAGCGGGTTGCGACCGGGTGACCCGGGGCTCCGGTTTTGGTCTGCGGGTCACGGTTTTGGGCGTTCAGACGGCTCCCGAGCCTTATCTGAGCATCATTTTGGCGAGCCCTTCCATATTTGAGTTCGTGTGGGTCCCCCGGACATTTCCGCCGAAAATATTTTTCTGGCGCCGGGGGGTTGTCGGGGATGCCACGGGACGTACAGCGGGCTCGGTAGCGCTCCCAGGACCTCAGATTGAGGAACCGTTTGCGGATTTGGAATCGTGGGAGCGATCCGGAGATTTTTACGGAGCATATTTTCTGGGGCGGGGACGTGCGGTCCCGGCGACTCCGGGGCTCGCGTAATCCCGGGCTCGGGATGGAATTTCTCCGACGGCTCCAGGGTAAGTCATGTTATATTTTAAAGTGGTTTTTATGGATATTTTTGTGGAATTTTGTCGTGACGGGTTGTGGCTCGAGTTATTATGCGGCCACGCAAGATTTGTTCGGGATCAGCGAGCTCGGTAGGAAGCTACGGAAGGGTAAATAAATATTTGAAAAATGTTTTATTAATGTCATGATATTCTGAGGATTCTGGTCAGTTTTGGGTTCATTTGGAGTTTGTTACCTATAATTGGGATTTAATTGCAAAGATTTGGAGAATTAGTGGGTTAAATGGTAATTAACCCAAAAGTTAAAAATAATTTGGGCCTGGTTTGGGCCTGGAGTCGGCAGCAGCAAACTGCTGGGACACTTGTCCCATTTTTATTATTTGTGAAAAAGAGAAGAAGTATAAAAGGGCAAAAAATCAATTAAAATTCATTTTAATTCACAAGAATTTCATTTCTTTTCTTCTCTTCTTCTTCCTCCCTTCTCATCCTCCGAAATTACTGTTCACAGCAGCTCCAAGACCTTCATTTTTTGCTGAAACTTCAAGGGATTTGGCTCCAACAATTGGTAAGCTTCCTCCTTTCTTCTCTTTTCAAGTTAGAAGCATGATTTGGTGGAAGAAAGAGAGGATTTTGGAAAGATTGGTTTGTTCTTGGCTACATGAAATAGTGATCCTCTCCCTCCCAAATTTTAGTATGTTGTTCTTGGGCTAGAGGGGAGTAAGAATCTATGGTTAGATGTTGGAAAACTTCATGGATGTGGAAACCCTAGGGGTGCCAAATTAAGCTCAATTTTCTAAAATTGTGTGTGTTTGTGTTTTTGAATCATGCTTGAGATATGTTGTTCCTTGCATGATTTTAAGACAATCTATGGTTTCAATTTGAAGGAAAACAAGTTGGGTTAAAAACCCCTCTTTGGCCGAATTGTTAAGTGAAGAGGTTTTGGTTGTTTAGGTGAAATTGGTTAGTGATCTTGCTTAATAATTGCAATTGGTGATTAAAGAGTGCTAATGGAACTTTGTTTGGATTGAAATGGAAGTTGGGTGAGAAATTCTCCTTTTGGCCGAATTGTATAGGAAAGGGGTTTTGTTGATTTTGATACAATTGGTTAGTAATGTTGGTTAAGAAATGGAATTGGTGATTAGTGTGATTAATTAGAAGCTTGTATGGTTTGATTTGGAAGTGTGGTGAAAAATTAGTAAAGGGCCGAATTGTTGAAGTGGTTCTTTTTCTATGTTGGTGATGTGTATTGATTGAATTGGATGCTAAATTGGTATTGTGGATGAAAGTAGGTGTGTTATGGCGTTTGAAATACCATTTTCGGGTTAGAAATGAGAAAGTTAGTTTTATACGGGTTTACCGGGAAAAGTGTCTGGAATGCGGGTTTAAGGGTTGGAATATGTTTGTGGGTGTTGGAATAACAAGGTTCTAGCTCGGTTCGTGAAACCGAGCTACGTGGAATTTTGCGGGAAAGTGCGAGTTTGTGCGGAAATTGCTTTCTGGGGTTTGTTTGAATGTGTTCTGATCCAATTATGGTTGTACAGCTTGATTCTGAGTTGGTGGAGTAGCGCGGACCCGTAGGAGCCAAGTTGTGCGTTTCGGGTCGGGAGACGGGGTTTTCCGAGTTTTGGGCTGCGGGGCAGCGTTTCAGAGGTAAGGGCTTAATTTGGTAAAATGTACGTTTGTTCTGCTCCGTATATGTTATCAGGTATGATACTTCTGTTGTTTTTGTATATTTTATTATTATATGTTCTGATTCTGTGACGAGACCCGCACGGTTGGAGAGGCCACGGGTGCTCCTTGGTTCTGTTCTGTGTATCCGCACCGGGAGTGCCGATACTTTACGTGACCTACGACAGTTTGGGGATCGCGACCACCCGGTACCGTGCTATCTGCTCATTACGATCTGTGTACTCGACCTCTGCCAAGGCCGTCGTTACAGTCGCTCGGCGGTTGGACCGCATAAGATGGATTCTGATTTGCTTTAAGTTTTATGTTCGTATGTATATGTATATTGTGTGGTAATCTGTTTTGCAGGTTCAGATTGTCGCCCTATGGGCAAACTACATTTTTACCATTAGCCCTTACTGGGTCCTTTCGAGGACTCACCCTTTTATCTGTTTACCACTTTCAGGCCGTCCTGACAAGCAACCGGCGGAGTAGAGATTCCGCGGTGCTTCCTTCATTTTGAGGTTGGGTTGCAGCAGCAGTACCACGTGCGGAGGTCGCTTCAGATTCCGCGCTAGGTATTTATAGGATTTTGATTATCGGGCTCAGAGTCAGAATCGCATGCATATAGATCAGATCATGAAATTTGTAAATGTTGCATAACTTGAGATATATTCTGTTTTGTTTGTCATCTGAGTCGAGGGCGGAGCCCCGACTTGCTTATATCGGAAATTGTCATGTTATGGCTTTGGTGTTTGTGTAGTGGCGTTGGTTGAGGTGAGATATACCATGAACTGCTTGTTGAGTGGAAGTTGAAATGTTTCGTATGCTTGCCTTGCATGAGAATTTAGGTTGCTAGTTGTCACTTGACTTCTTTGTTTTTGAGCTCGATGCTCCGTTGCCACGCTTTCCGCCGTAGGTTCCAGTTCACGACGTCGCGGCCGGCTCCGCCTCCGCAACCGGGCGGGGTGGCTGTGACATCCGGAGGGGAAAAAGATTCACCTTTTGAATTTGGAAACAGTTACTTTGCCCAAGGAAAATGGGGGCCTTGGGATCCCGTCGGCCATAGAACTCAATGATGCTCATCTAGCCAAGATTGCTTGGAATGTTTTAAATGAGGACAGTTTATGGGTAGATGTTCTTAAAGGTACTCCTTACCCATACATGAAAACTGCCTCTCCATTGTGGAAGAAAGTTGTTTCTAATGGTAATTGGCTAGCTGATCATCTAAAATGGGTTGTGGGAAATGACCAAAAAGTAAATTTCTGGCATGATCAGTGGTGTGGATCTACTTCGATTAGAAAACACATCCAAGGCCCATTTTTATTTAATGAGAGTGAGCTATCACTTTCTGATTTTGTGGACAATATTGCTGAAATTTCTTGTATTCTACTGTCTGAAATTAAATTATGTCTGATATTTGCGGTGTTTTCGTTAATACATATACTTCACTTATTGACTCTTTATCTTGTGAATTCCTTATTGACTCTTTATCTTGTGAATTATGCTCTTTGGGAGTTCGAGAGATCAAGTTCTGTCAGTTGGGATTTCCTTGTGCCGGCTATACTTTTTGATTTGAATCATATCTCTGATTCTTGTAATTATTGAGGCCATGAGCTAGTCCATTCTGCTCAAGATTATGTTAGGACTTTGGCAACATTTATTCCAGGGCAAGCCCCTAGTACTAGATCATATAACTATGTTAATCCCCAATATAAGGGGAAAAACATTTTGATGTACTGTTTGTAGTACCCTTTTTTCACCCCCAAAAAAGGATTTTGTCTATATAGAGACTTGATATACTCCCTTCGTCCCAAATTAATTATACACATTTTATTTTTGAGATGTTCCTAAAAAATTCTACAATTTCCTTAAATAGTAACTTCTCTCTTCTAAAGTTACCAAACTATCCCTACTTTATCTTTAACTTTTTATATCTCATTTTTTGTGCAACCTCCACTCAAGGGCAATTATGTCAAACTACATAAAATCTTGCATTCACATTAATCTCCACGCCCACACTAAATTTAGAATTAATTGGAGATGTAGGGAGTATCTGACATCAAATCTCATAGAATTAACCCAAAATGAGAGAGAAGCCAAGAGCTTCTCACGGGAGACAACCCTCTCAAGTACTTCATGTTTACTCCATTAATTGATTCATTTATTTGGCTATTTCACATTGTTTAATTTATAATTTTATTTCATTATTGTTTAAGTAAATAATTCATATGTCTATTATTATTTGAAATATAAAATTTCTAATATATTATTTTGGAATTTTTATCAATATTTTTTCTTGTTAAAATTTGATTCAAATAATAATGAATCTTGAACATGAAAATCAAATAAATCAATTAATGAAGTGAGAAAATCAAATAAATCAATTAATGAAATGAGAGTACCAAGTATCTAAGCTGATTGGTCATTCAATGTCCTCGGATCTAAAGATCCTACATCTTAAATATCGTAAAGATTCCATTTGACATATGTTTAAGTGATTTTTCGTTTTCTTTGTTACTCATAAACCGAAAATGACCTTTGAGATAAGATTTCATGGATAAGATTTCATGCGTGCAATATCTACCCTTACTATTATTATTTGATGGGCTTGATCTGTTCTTTAGAAAGAAAAAGTGAAATGGAAAGCAATTAAATATGCAGGGAAGACGAATACAAAGGGAATACTTCTTCCTTGATTAGAGATTGAAAAGGACTGATATTAGGGATGAGCTTTGGAGATAAAATTGTTATACGAGAAAGTTTGCCCTACTCTGCATAGTCATCCTGCAGCTTTCAATGGGCAATTAAGTAGCTGTAAATTCTGATTATTATACACTTTAGCACGCGCAAACTAGTCAGGCTTCCCCTCCACTTACAGGTTACCCAAACAGTCAGCATCATAAGGAAGAGCCATTAATCAAATTGCTTCTTCATGAAGGTAAATGATTGGCGAAACGAGGAATTGTAATCTACAATGGCGGGGATTGATTTAAACGGAATTAAGCTTTAAATTTATACATGCTCATCCCCAAGAGGAGGGATGTCCATTGTAGACCGGGTGAGTGGGGTCGAACTATATAGAGATCAACTCGACCGTTGAAAACCTTGTTGGGTATGAACCCGCTGAACTCGGAATGATTTATGCTCAACCTGCGGAATCAGAAATAGACAATCACGAGCCGAGAAAATTCTCCAAGCAAATATTCAGAAATATAAGTAACACCGAGAGCAACGAAATATAAAATCAGAGACACAAGATTTACGTGGAAAACCCTCCGGTGTAGAGGGAAAAACCACGGTGCAAACCGACAACAGAATCCACTGTTATGAAAAATAGTACAATGTACAGAAATTCAAGTTTTACCCAAACTTGAATTAATCACAGTAATATGAGGAAATCAACAAAGATATACCACCTTAAATTATAACAACAATGCTCTCACCTGAGCAAAATAACTACTGTCTACACAGAGAAAAGCCAAATCTGAGATAAACCTGAGCAAAAACGCACGGACGTTTTTCTCCGTCTTCTCGTACCGGTGTGTGTCCTCCGTTGCTATTGTGTGAGGAAGTTACACCACATTGCCTCAACTCACCAACCACACACTGCTTTCTCTATTTTTATTTGGTGCTCACTGCCCGAATTGCACACTGAACACAAGTCTGATACTTGCTCCTTTTTTAGACGGAGCAAATAGGTAGCTTCAATGTGAAGCTAGCCAAACGCGTAGCTTTTAATGGCCAACAAACAATGCTGCCGTCTACTTCAATTTGTCAACAAAACACAAAAAGGTTGTGCCAATAAATTGGCTTTCATGTGGCTTAATTGCACACAAGCCACTCACATTTGTCTACTTGTTCAATAAGTCACTAACCTTGGGATTGGACCATTTGTGGTACCAAACCACAACAATCTCCCCCTCCAATCCCAACCAAAAGAGAGGAGATGTCACCACCAACGTTTCAAACAGGGGTAGAACGCACCAAGCTCATCCCATCCTTGGTGCAACAGAAATCATGCTTACTCTTGGGCAGACATTTTGTAAGCATATCTGAAACGTTGTCATCGGTATGGACTTTCTCTAGGTAGAGCTCGTTCTCATTCAAAACTTCTCTAATCCACTGATACCTCACCTGAATGTGCTTGGATTTGGAGTGAAAACTGGCATTCTTGCTGACACGTATTGCACTCCGTGAATCACAGAATACAACATACCTGACTTGCTTCAAACCAATCTTCTTGAAAAATCTCTTCATCCAAAGCATCTCCTTACAACCTTCAGTAATGGCGATGTACTCTGCCTCTGTGGTAGACAGAGCGACACACTTCTGTAGCCTGAACTGCCATGAAACAACTCTCCACAAAAAGTGAACAAATACACCGATGTTGACCTTTTGCTATCAACATCACCTGCCATATATGAATATGTGTAACCTGTCAGAACTGGTTTGGTATCATCATTACAAAGACACAACTTGGAAGTCCGACGTAGATATCTCATTATCCACTTAACCGCTTCCTAATGATCTTTTCCTGGATTTGAAAGAAATCCGCTAGTAACGCCAACTGCAAACGCAATGTCTAGTCTTGTACACACTATTGAATACATCAGACTCCCAATAGCATATGCATATGGTACTCTACTCATGTTCACCTTCTCTTCTTCACTACTAGGAGAGGAAGCCTTGCTCATCTTGAACTGAGGAGCTAGTGGACAACTCACAGGCTTTGCCTGATCCACGTTGAACCGCTTGAAAATCTTCTCAATGTACTGCTCTTGTGATAGCCATAACATCCCTTGACTCCTGTCACGAGTTATGCGCATCCCAAAAATTTGCTTCGCATGGCCCAAGTCTTTCATTTCGAATGACTTAGCCAACTCCCGTTTCAAACTTGAAAGACTCTGCAAATTCCGTCCCACAATAAGCATGTCATCCACATACAAGAGTAGAATAATAAAATCGGCTGTACCAAAATTTTGCATAAACACATAGTGGTCAGATGCTATCTTCTTGTACCCTCACTGAATCATGAATGACGCAAACTTCCTGTACCACTGCTTTGGCCCTTGCTTCAATCCATACAAGCTTTACACAAGCTTGCACACCATACCTTCATTGCCCTTGACCATAAAGCCTTCTAGTTGCTCCATGTAGACATCCTCCTTCTGGTCACCATGGAAGAACGCAGTCTTGACATCAAGTTGCTCCACCTCTATATTTAATGTAGCAGCCAAACCCAATATCACACGGATAGAGGTCATCTTCACCACAGGATAGAAAATCTTATCATAATCAACCCCCTTCTTCTGGACAAATCCCTTGACCAGCAGCCTAGCCTTGTACCTGGGGCTAGAATTTCCATCTTCCTGTTTGATCTTGTAGACCCATTTATTCTTGAGAACCTTCCTGTCATGTGGTCTCTCAACAAGCATGTAGGTGTGATTCTTGTGGAGAGACTTCATCTCTTTCTACATCGTTGTTATCCACTCATTGTGAGAATCTTCAAGTGCCTCACGGAAGCAAAAAGGCTCACCACCATCTGACAAAAAAACATAATCTGTCACCGGGTACCTGGTCGACGGTCTCGGTTCTTTCTCGGATCTACGCACCCCCTGTGGAGCTTGAGTTTTAGTCATTTTGTCGAACTTCGTCATTCTCAGGCATCTACTCGTTTTGTGGGATCTCCTATTTCTGAAATTTAGTCATTTTGTCGAACTTCGTCATTCTCAGGGATCTACTCGTTTTGTGGGATCTCCTATTTTTGAAGTTTAGTCGTTTTGTCAAACTTCTATCGTTTTCAAAATATCACTCGTTTTGTGGGACACCTCTACTTAGATGTATAGTCATTTCGTCACACTTCTCACTAAATCTCAGTTTTTCACCGAAAGCATGGAAGGTTCGTTTGTCAAAGCCCGAAGAGAAAGGTTTCTCTCCCCATATGGTAAGAAAGTTCTTACCATCCTTCTCATTTCAAACAAATCAACAGATATTTGCAGGAAAGGTTCCTTTGCCCAAGCCGTGAGAGGAAAGTTTCTCTCATTGAATGGTAAGAAAGTTCTTCCATTCGCCACATTTCAAAGTCAATCCAAAAAAGGTGAGGAAGGTTCCTTTACTTCAGCCCGAAGAGAAAGGTTTTTCTCCCAAATGGTAAGAAAGTTCTTATCATTCTTCATGCTTCAAAATCAATCAAGCACTTTCACTCAAAAGATTTCACTCACAAAATGGTACGAAAGTTCTTACCATTCCACACATTTCAAAAAAAGGGATCGATCCAGTTCTCAAACAAAGATTCGCAAGGAAAGTTCCTTAGCCTTACCCAGAAGAGAAAGGTTTCTCTCTTAGATTAGTAAGAAGGTTCTTACTATTCTCAGCATTCTACTATATCGTCCAAGATATTGTCCAGGTAAGAGAAGGTTCTCTAACTAACAATATAAGTCGAGGTTGCAAGAAGGGAAGGTTCCCTACCTCACAACTCTAAGCTTAGGTGGTTAAAAGAGAAGGTTCTCTACCTAACAATATAAGTCGAGGTGGCAAAAAGGGAAGGTTCCCTACCTCACAACGTAAACCTAGGTGGTAAAAAGAGAAGGTTCTCTACCTAGTCAACCAGTCTCAAAGCGAGAAAAAGACAATAGAGGTGGCAAAAAGGGAAGGTTCCCTACCTCGCGACTCAAGCCTAGGTGGCCTAAAAGAGATAGTTCTCTACTTAGCATCTCCTTTGGAGTAAGGAAAGTTCCTTAACTCTAATAGTGGGAAGGTTTCCACTATTCGACCCAATAGGAAAGTTCTTATATGGGCGAAGAAAAGAAAGGTTTCTTTTCTTCACAGATAATGAGAAGGTTCTCATTATCATATCATTTGGGGCAAAGAAGGTTCTTTAGCCTCGAATAGTTGGAAAGTTCCTTCTATTCAACTCTACGGGAAAGTTTCCGCTGAGTGAAGCAAGGAAGGTTCCTTCGCTTCAGAAAGGTAAGAAAAGTTTCTTCCTTTCCAGAGTAATGAGAAGGTTCTCATTATCATATCATTTGGGGCAAAAAAGGTTCTTTAGCCTCGAATAGTAGGAAAGTTCCTGCTATTCAACTCAACGGGAAGGTTTCCGCTGAGCGAAGCAAGGAAGGTTCCTTCGCTTCAGAAAGGTAAGAAAAGTTTCTTCCTTTCAAGAGTAATGAGAAGGTTCTCATTATTCGCCGATTAAAAATTCGGTGTCATCTTACTTTGCATGCTCCATGTTCCATGAATCATGCAAAGGGGGGCAACTGTTAACACTCGATTTTTACCCGGATTTGTAATTAACAGCTAACTTAATCTAACTAACTAATTAACAAATTTAAGCATAACTTGACAAATTTTTTTTTAAAAGAAAGTAAAATGACCTAATTGAATGTTTAGTAATTTTAGGGGAAAAATCTTTAATTAATATTAATAAAATAAGAAGGGAAGATTAAAATGATAATAAAAGTATGAAAAATGAAAAACATATAATTATCTTAAAATAATAATTAAATATTACGAAAATCCTAAAAAATCACCTAATTATCACCAAAAAAATCTAATACAATTAAATTTAATCTAAACCACTAAAAAATAGGAATGCTAACCTAGTTGGACTCTATAACCCTAACCCTAGCCTAGGCCTATAAGTCCGACGTAGATATCTCATTATCCACTTAACCGCTTCCTAATGATCTTTTCCTGGATTTGAAAGAAATCCGCTAGTAACGCCAACTGCAAATGCAATGTCTAGTCTTGTACACACTATTGAATACATCAGACTCCCAATAGCATATGCATATGGTACTCTACTCATGTTCACCTTCTCTTCTTCACTACGAGGAGAGGAAGCCTTGCTAATCTTGAACTGAGGAGCTAGTGGACAACTCACAGGCTTTGCCTGATCCACGTTGAACCGCTTGAAAATCTTCTCAATGTACTGCTCTTGTGATAGCGATAACATCCCTTGACTCCTGTCACGAGTTATGCGCATCCCAAAAATTTGCTTCGCATGGCCCAAGTCTTTCATTTCGAATGACTTAGCCAACTCCCGTTTCAAACCTGAAAGACTCTGCAAATTCCGTCCCACAATAAGCATGTCATCCACATACAAGAGTAGAATAATAAAATCGGCTATACCAAAATTTTGCATAAACACACAGTGGTCAGATGCTATCTTCTTGTACCCTCACTGAATCATGAATGACGCAAACTTCCTGTACCACTACTTTGGCCCTTGCTTCAATCCAAACAAGCTTTACACAAGCTTGCACACCATACCTTCATTGCCCTTGACCATAAAGCCTTCTAGTTTCTCCATGTAGACATCCTCCTTTTGGTCACCATGGAAGAACGCAGTCTTGACATCAAGTTGCTCCACCTCTATATTTAATGTAGCAGCCAAACCCAATATCACACGGATAGAGGTCATCTTCACCACTGGATAGAAAATCTTATCATAATCAACCCCCTTCTTCTGGACAAATCCCTTGACCAGCAGCCTAGCCTTGTACCTGGGGCTAGAATTTCCATCTTCCTGTTTGATCTTGTAGACCCATTTATTCTTGAGAACCTTCCTGTCATGTGGTCTCTCAACAAGCATGTAGGTGTGATTCTTGTGGAGAGACTTCATCTCTTTCTGCATCGTTGTTATCCACTCCTTGTGAGAATCTTCAAGTGCCTCACGGAAGTAAAAAGGCTCACCACCATCTGACAAAAAAACATAATCTGTCACCGGGTACCTGGTCGACGGTCTCGGTTCTTTCTCGGATCTACGCACCCCCTATGGAGCTTGAGGTTCCTGGGGTTGCTTGGGTTGCCCTTGGTGTTGATCCCGTGCCACCGGTTCCGGCACCTCAACATCACTCGCTGCATCTCCAGCCTGATCTTCTCTATCATTTCCAGCACGAGAAGGCACAATATCATCATCAGAGTCGGACTGCTCCCCCATAGAAGCTTGCTCTGCTGTAGGAGAAACAACCAGTTTTTGATGTTCCAAATCAACCAAGTCATCGTCATAAGCTTCAAATTGATCACCTTCAGTGAATTCTTTCTAAGCCTGGTTCTCAAAGAAAGTAGCATCTCTACTTATGATCACTTTCTTGGCAACTGGATCATAAAACTTGTAACCAAACTTTTCATCACCATACCCGATGAAAATACACAGGCGAGATTTGGCATCAATCTTCGCCCTTTCATCCTTCAGTATGTGAACCAATGCACGACAACCAAACACTCGCAAGTGCTGGTAGTCCATGTCCTTACCAAACCATACACTCTCAGCAGTGTCACCATTCAGAGCCTTGGAAGGAGATAGGTTGACAATGTGACATGCTGCTAGCAAAGCTTCACCCCAAAAGGATCTCGAAAGCTTCGCCCATGAAAGCATTCATCTTACTTTCCTAATCAGTGTCCGGTTCATCCTTTTCGCCACCCCGTTGTGCTGAGGGGTTTTAGGAACTGTTTGCTCATGATGAATGCCTTATTCCTTGCAATAGGAATCAAACTGACCAATGTATTCTCCCCCATTATCCATGCGAATACACTTCAAATTCCTTCCAGTATTGTGCTCAACCGCTACGTGAAATATCTTGAACTTTTCAAGAACCCGCTCTTTGGTCTTCATAGGGTACACCCACAATTTCATGGAGAAATCGTCAATAAAAGTAACAAAATATGAAGAAGCACCAAAAGACTTTACCTTCAATGGACCACACACATCCGAATGTACGTGGTCAAGCTTCTCTGCTGCTCTTGTCAACTTCCTCGAGAATGACACTCGATGTTGCTTTCCCATCAAGCAATCAATACACTTCTCAGTCGGACCATTATGAAGATCAGGTATACATTCTTTCTTACAGAGAAGCTTTAACCCCTTCTCACTCATATGTCCTAACCGTTGGTGCCAAACGTCAAATGACCTTTCAACTGCATTCAACTGAACTGTGCTGAGCTTTGTTTGAGTCCTATACAACGAACAGTATTTCCGTCCTTTGGCCACCACTAAAGAACCCTTTGTCAGCTTCCAAGTACCATTACCAAACGTGTTGATGTAGCCCTCGTCATCAAGTTGACCAGTGGATATCAAACTCAATATCAAATCTGGAACATGTCTTACTTGCTTCAGAAGTAAGCTGCAACCTTTGCCCATTTCCAATCTGATATCGCCTATTCTGATTACCTTGGCAGTATATTTATTGCCCATCCGCACTTCACCATAATCACTAGATGTGTAGGAGGAGGAGAACTCCCTATGAGGAGTAACATGAAAAGAGGAACCATAATCGATGATACACTCACCTTCCTTGAAGGTAGTACCTGTACAAGCACCAATCGTGTATGAAACTATCACCAACTTTTCCTCAGAAGTAACAAATCTCTGGTTGTGCTTGCTGCATCTTCAACTTCTGTTTTTTGCCTTTCTTCTTCGGCTCCGTACACTCATTTCTCCAATGCCCAAACTTTCCACAATTGTGGCACGGCTTATTCTTCATGTAGTCTTTTGACTTACTCCTAGACTATCCTCGGTGATTAGTCTGCTTCCTGGACTTGGACCTCCCCCTGCCTTCTGTCATTAATGCTTCAGACTTTGAAGTAGAAGCGGAACTCTGATCGTCCCCTCTACGTATCTCTTCGCCCAAAAGAGGTGCCTGTACTGTCGCCATTGATAACTTTCCACTAGGGGCAGAATTGTTGAGAGAAATTTGGAGTCTCCCAGCTACTTGGCAGAGATCCCAAAACCAGCAAAGCTTGCACTTCATCATCAAATGAAATTTCTATATTCTTCAACTGAATGAATATGCTCTGAAATTCATTGAGATGTGCGGCAACGAACATCCCATCTGAGAACTTTGAGTTGAATAATTTACCAATAAGATGCACCTTGTTCACTGCATTCTTGTTGGCATACAAAGATTCAAGCTTGGACCATATAGTATAAGCGATAGTTGCTGTAGATTTAGAGATTCATAGCATGATATGTTTTCCATAATCATGCCTCTCCACTTTCACAAAGAAGAAAGAGGAGAAGGAGGAGGACGAAGTAGAGATAGAAGGTGTACCTTGCACCCTTGAAGAACAGCGTAAGGATATTTTATCCTTGCTCCAAACGTACGCTCCAAATCTTCTGATTGAATCTTCAGGCCTTCAAATTGCTTGATGAGGGCAGATTGCATGTGATGGAATGGGATTGTTTCTTGTTAAAGAGACACAAAATAGTTCCACCCGAAATCCTCTAAGAATGCTTGAATATTTTTGCCAAGAACTAGAAAGAAAAGAGAAGAGTTTCGGATTCTTAAGTGTGTGTTGTGTTGTGGCCAAATTATCTATTTATAGATGATGTATGGGAGTTACTAGGAAGAGCCACAATACACATAGTTGAGTTCCATAGAACTCATTTCAACTCACTTTGAGCTGAAACACACTTCTCCAAATGAGATAAGCTCAAACAACACCTCAAAAGTACTTGGTGCGCTAAAAATTCAAACAGTTGCTTCCTCAACGTGATGAATCACAGTGTCGCCAGTCCATTAACAAATAAAACCTACTTCTTTTATGTCCAGCTTCTTCCACTCGGCCTCTTTCTCTTTATAGCTCTCAGGGATATTTCCTTCGTTCTCTATCGGGTTGTTTTGTTTTAAAGAGACACAAAATAGTTCCACCCGAAATGCTCTAAGAATGCTTGAATATTTCGGCCAAGAACTAGAGAGAAAAGAGAAGAGTTTCGGATTCTTAAGTGTGTGTTGTGTTGTGGCCAAATCATCTATTTATAGATGATGTAGGGAGTTACTAGGAAGAGTGACAACTCCTTATGGCCGAAAGTACACATACTTTCGGCCTAAGGAGTGGTTACTCCCCCCTTGTACACTCCATTGTCCAAAAGCTAAGTAATACTCTTTTAGGCGAAGGGGTGCCTTCCCTTGATGTGCCTTTTCGCCAATTTCAGGCTCTCATGGCCGAAAATCTCTTGGTAACTTCCAAGAGATGTGCACACATGCACTAGGGTGCATACACCATGCACCTCAATTGCCAAGGTCATGTCCTTTACCAAAATACCCTTATTTTGTATAAAAAGATGCTAACAAGTAGTTGCTACTCATGAAACATCACAAGTTCCATATAGCCACAATATACATAGTTGAATTCCATAGAACTCATTTCAGCTAACTTTGAGCTGAAACTCACTTCTCTATTTGAGATGAGCTCAAACATCACCTCAAAAGTACTTGGTGCGCTAATTTTCGTTGTGAAAACATAAAGATTGAACAAATTAGATGATGACAAACAAACAACTTTATTAAACATTCATCATAGAATACATGTGTGACACCAAAGTGGTGAAGTACATCCAACTTAATTACAATCTACGAGGACCCATTGCTTTGACATGTCTAGCAAATACAAGTGGTGGAAATGGCTAAGTAAGAGGATCTGCCACCATTAGGTCTGTAGATATGTACTCTATTTTAACTTCACCCTCTTCAATTGCATCCCTTATGAAATGATATTTCATGCTAATGTGCTTGGTCTTTCCATGGTACTTGGGATCTTTGGTGTAAGCCATGGCCGCCATACTATCACTGTAAATAGTAATAGGCCTTTCCACTATTATCCAAGATTCCAAGTTTTTAAGAAAGAAGCCAAGTAAAAGGGCTTCCTGTACAGCTGAGGCACATGAGATAAACTCAGCCTCCATTGTTGACAATGCTATACAAGTTTGTTTCGTACTACACCATGTAGTAGCCCCACCATTAAACAGAAATACATAACCAGATGTAGATTTACTGGAGTCACGATCTCCACCCCAATCAGCATCAGAGTAACCATGCAAATCAAGCTTCTTGCCTTGATAGCATAGCCAATAATCTTTAGTACCTTTAAGGTACCGTAGAACCCTTTTGACACTCTTCCAATGCTGCATTCCAAGGTTTGAAGAATATCGGGCCAATAAGCCAACTGCTTGGCTAATGTCAGGCCTTGTACACAACATGACATACATTAAGGAACCTATAGCACTCAGGTATGGTATGTTTGTCATCTCTTCATTTTCTGCTGGAGTCATGGGACACATGTCCCCTCTAATCTTGCATCCATATGCAAGTGGGGTATTCATGGGTTTGGATTTGGTTAAATTAAACCTTTCAAGGATCTTATCAATATAAGGTTCCTGTGAGAGACCTAACAAACGTTCCTTTCTATTCTGGTGTATCTTGACACCTAAAATAAAGGAAGCTTCTCCCATGTCTTTCATGTTGAAAGTGGAAGATAACCATCCTTTGATGGTTGTCATTAACTCAACTCCATTACTTGCAATTAGTATGTCATCTACATACAAAGTCATTATAGCATAATCGAATCCAGACGAGTACAAGTATACACAATGATCTTCATGCATCATTACAAAGCCATAACTTGTAATTTGCATGATGGAACTTCAAATACCATTGTCTTGAAGCTTGCTTAAGACCATAAATAGACTTTTTAAGTCTACATACCTTGTCCTCAAGACCTTCTTGGACAAACCCTTCTGGTTGTCACATATAGATCTCTTCACTCAAATCACCATTGAGGAAGGCTGTTTTAACATCCATTTGATGTAACCCCAGATCCAAGTATGCCACATTGGCAAGTAGTAATCTGATGGAATTGAATTTCACTACAGGTGAGAAGGTGATGTGATCATGGGATCCCCAAAGCAACAACAAGGAGTCCCAGATGAAGAGGCAGTCGAGTGAAGCTCGGAGTAATCCCTTGGCGAGTAGGTTCAGAGGCCCAGGCGGCCTAATCCATGGTCTGGACTAGCACCTGACATGGAAAAGGCAACGCCTCCATGTGAGGACCCTACGCGAGACCTCAAGGCGAAGGATAGGCTTCTGCACACGAAGGCATCCAGGCGTTGGCAAAGCACTTTGGCAAAGCCGTCCCTCTAAAGCCTCAAGACGAAGGCATCCAGGCAATGGCGAGGCCTTCAGGCGAAGCCATTTCTGCGAAGGCTCAAGGCGAGGGCTAGGCTTCATCAAACGAAGGTGTTCCGGTGATGGTGAAGCCTTCAGGCGAAACCATCCTCGCGAACACTCACGGCTAAGCCCTCATGCAAGACTCTTCATCATGAAGTCTTCAAGATGAAGGCAAACCTCCATGCGAAGCTTCCTGGCGAAGGCAAAGCCTTTGGGCGAAGCCATCCCAGCAAAGCCTCCTGGCGAGGACGTAACCTACAACACGAAGACTTCCAGTTCAGACGCTAAGGTTGGGCTTCCCTCCTGCGAAGCCTCCAAGCAAAGGTGAAGCCTTCTTCACGAAGCCTCAAAGAGAAGGCGAGGCCAACTAGGCAAAGCCTTCTCCGCGAAGCTTCCCAACAAAGGCGAGGCCTTCTGAGCGGGGCCTCCAGTCAGACGAAGCCACTAAAGCAAAGCCACCTAAGCTTATCAAGTCGGCCAACCACTCCCGACCATTCTGGCACCCTCCCGCCTTTCACGCTGACACTCGGGAGCGTACTTATCTACTTTAGCTTTTACCTTTTTATCTTTTAGTCAGACATGCATGCAAAAGTACTGTACACTTTATGGCATGCATGCGCATATGTAAGAGTCTGTTCCCTTCTTCCCTATAAAAGGAACAATGACTCCTAGAATAGTTAGAACATTTGTAAAGCTTAAGAAAGACAATTCCTTAAGCCCCGGTTCTCACCCCCTTGCTATTTTCCGCCATCCCCCTTGATTGTTTATCATCAAGTTTAATATCTAGTATTGCTCAATCTCGTAGTTGAGAGGTGCTAGATCTTCCATACTCCCCAAGCTTATCGCAGATATTGCCCAACCTCATAGTTGGGAGGTGTCTGTGGCCGAATTTATCCCTTCCCTATTTGTCGACTCCTTCGAGCTAGATCTGCGCTTCCGTACGATCTCGCGGCTTCGCGTTCGTCGTACCCGTGATCGTATCAAGTTCCCTCCCTCTTAAAAAGATTCGTCCTCGAATCTTAATGGAAGAAAATTTCCTACAATCGAAAACAAGCACAACAAACTTTGGAGAGCATTAGAGGTTAGTGAATGAAAACTTAACCGGAGACTGGGGGGTCGCGGTGGCGATGCATATCAATGGAAGAGCATAATGACTCCAATATGCATAGTGAACATGAACAAAAGTTTATAAAAATTCGTGACATGTTTCCTAGAGTATTGTATGCATTTAACAATGGATTTATACTCAAGGAAAACATGCGGTCTAAAAATTGTAGACCTTTGTTCATGGGAAGGGGGTGGGTCAAGGGAAGTTTTGCGTTCGCAAACCACATGCACTTGTGCTTCCCAAGACAAAGAAGAGAAAACTAAGCTAGTCATAGAAGGAATATCAGACTGTAGCGTGCAGAGACTAGCATTAGTATAAGCAAGAAGTTGAGAGATGAACAGGTTGCCCTCTCTCTTCTTTTCTTCCAGCAACGGTGTGGCTTCTTCCTCAAGTGTGGGCTCGGTTGGAACTCCCGAATGAGCTCCGCCTTCTTCCAAAGCCGTAGCGCCTTCGCTTTCTTCAACTCTTCGCGCGTCTACGACCTCTTCATTTTCCTGCACAACCAAAGAAGAACAACAAGGTTGAGAAGATGAAACGGTTAGTTCTTCTTGGAGTATGGTTGAAGGCCCGAGTGAGTCTTTCTTTTCACTCAATTGGCTTTGGAGAGCTCTCTCCTTTCTTTTCTCTTTCCTTCTCGCCCGCTCATATTCTAAGTACTCATTTTTTAGCCTTTTAATCTCTTGGGCGAGAGTTTCTTCTTTTGGATTTTGGTGAGGGTCTGGGTTTGTGGTGTGGGTATGGGCTGCGCAAGTATTGGGCGGTGTGGTGCGCGGCCCAACCAAGGGGGTTTGTGGCGATGGGGGTCCTCGCCTCCTCTCCTGGAAGGAAGTTGGTTCGCTTTGGGGCGAAGACCCGTCGAGTGGAGTTTGGTGGCGGGGTCGGGTGGAGCTGCTAGGTGTAAGGCGCAATGGGGGCCTTGTTTGGTAGTATGGAGAGGGTGGCTCCTCTTGGGGGGAACCATACCTTTGCCATAACAACCTCTTCAATTTACTCCACGTCCGAATAGGGGGTTCACCATATTGTTTTCGTTGGGCGAGCTCTTGGCGATGCCATCTATGGGCTTCTCCTTTTAAGCACCTTATGGAAAAGTCTAATCTTTCTTCATCACGAAGTCGGTAATACCAAAAGTGGTATTCCAACTTCTCCATCCAATGTCATAAGTCCTCTTCGAGTTTGCATCTCTTTTTCAAGGGATGCAACCCGATGAAATGGAAGTCTTCTTCCGCCATGAGTCGCCTGCACACTTAAACAATAAAGTTTGTACCTCTCAAGCTCCTCACGTATTTAGGCCTCTCCTTTCGCGAAGGGGTCTGCCCTTGCGCGAGGGGTCACACTCGGCTTTCTCTCTTTCCTCTCGTTTGTAGTTCTCAAAGCTTTCTCTCAAACCCGAAAATGAATATCACAAGATAACCTCTAGCATGCAAAAATCATTTGAGCAATGAAGTACTAGTTACTTGAAGCAAGCTAGGTTAAAATGGAAAGGGGGTTCTTTGGCAACAGATATGCAAGAGGGTTAGAAATGAGGTTTTTGGCGCACAAACACTTTTGGCTCAAATGTGAAATCAAATTTAGATCAAGGTCACTGCTCATATGAGTTGTGGAATGAACAGGTATGAACACTCATATGAACACCAAGAACAATAAGAACACAAATTTGATTTCTTCTATGCTTTTTACAACCAAGCTTTATACACTTCTTTTCACTTTCCAACTACAACCTCACTCTTTTAAGTGCATAAAACTTTGCACGTTGCGGTTTCGAATAAAACTGAGATTTACGACTTTCGCAAAACCGCAACTGCGTTTCTTTTCTTTTTCTCTTCTTCTTTCTCTTTTTTTGACTTTTTGATTTATGAAGTTGCTAACACAACAACTCATAACACAGAATTAACACAACAGATAAACCGAAACGAAAAGTGGATATGGGGGGATACAGAAAAACGAACAGAGTATAACACGGTTTGAAAAAAACGCGAAGATAAATCTTTCTTCAAGTAGAAGTTAAAGGGTTTAACCTTGAAAAAATCACAAACAACTCCAGCAAGCGATCTGGCTCTGATACCACTTGATACGATCACGGGTATGACGAACGTGAAGCCGCGAGATCGTACGGAAGCGCAGATCTAGCTCGAAGGAGTCGACGAACAGGAAAGGGATAAATTCGGCCACAGACACCTCCCAACTACGAGGTTGGGCAATATCTGCGATAAGCCTGGGGAGTATGGAAGATCTAGCACCTCTCAACTATGAGATTGAGCAATACTAGATATTAAACTTGATGATAAACAATCAAGGGGATGGCGGAAAATAGCAAGGGGGTGAGAACCGGGGCTTAAGGAATTTTCCTTCTTAAGCTTTAAACATGTTCTAACTATTCTAGGAGTCTGTTGTTCCTTTTATAGGGAAGAAGGGAACAGACTCTTACATATGCGCATGCATGCCATAAAGTGTACAGTACTTTTGCATGCATGTCTGACTAAAAGATAAAAAGGTAAAAGCTAAAGTAGATAAGTACGCTCCCGAGTGTTAGCGTGAAAGGCGGAAGGGTACCAGAATGGTCGGGAGTGGTTGGCTGACTTGATAAGCTTAGGTGGCTTTGCTTTAGGGCTTCGTCTGACTGGAGGCCCCGCTCTGAAGGCCTCGCCTTTGTTGGGAAGCTTCGCGGAGAAGGCTTCGCCTAGTTGGCCTCGCCTTCTCTTTGGGGCTTCGCGAAGAAGGCTTCGCCTTTGTTTGGAGGCTTGCAGAGGGAAGCCCAACCTTAGCGTCTGAACCGGAAGTCTTCGTGTTGTAGGCTGCGCCCTCGCCAGAGGCTTTGCTGGGATGGCTTCGCCCAAAGGCTTCGCCGCCAGAATCTTCGCATGGAGGTTTGCCTTCATCTTGAAGACTTCATGATGAAGAGTCTTGCATGTGGGCTTAGCAGTGAGTGTTCGCGAGGTTGGTTTCGCCTGAAGGCTTCACCATCTCCGGAACACCTTTTGATAAAGCCTAGCCCTCGTCTTGAGGCTTCGCAGGAACGGCTTCGCCTGAAGGCCTCGCCATTGCCTGGATGCCTTAGCATGATGTAGTTCATCCTTCGTCTCGAGGCTTCACAGGGACGGCTTTGCCAAAGTGCTTTGCCAACGCCTGGATGCCTTCATGTGCAGAAGCCTATCCTTCGCCTTGAGGCCCCGCGTAGGGTCCTCGCGTGGAGGCGTTGCCTTTTCCATGTCAGGTGCTAGTCCAGACCATGGATTAGGCCGCCTGGGCCCCTGAACCTACTCGCCAAGGGATTGCTCCGAGCTTCACTCGACTGCCTCTTTATTTGGGACTCCTTGTTGTTGCTTTGGGGATCCCATGATCACATCAGAAGGTATCTTTGAAATCAATACCTTCCTTTTGTGTGAAACCCTTAGCCACCAATCGGGATTTGTATCTTTCGATACTTCCATCAGAATTCTTCTTTATCTTTAATACCCACTTATTAGCAATGGCCTTCCGACCAATAGGAAGATCTGACAATTTCCACACACCATTCACTGCCATGGAATGAAGTTCTTCATTTATGGCATTTAGTCATTCTTCTCTTTGTGCACTATTAAGAGCTTCTTTAATATTACTTGGTTCATCTATTTCAGATGACACCAAATAAGTTTCACCCTCCGAGAGACCCCACCTTTTGGGTTGTCTCGATTCCTTAGTCGATCTTCTCAACATGGGCGGAGGTGATTCTAGCTCTTATTGATCCTCAACTCCCTCTTGAACAAGTGTATCCTCTCCAGGATCTTGTTCCATGTGATTCAACACATTGGATTCATCATTAGGAGTCACAACTCCCTCTTGTTGAGGTACTCCTTGTGGAGTAGGTGCACCTTGTGCAACTGGTACTTCTGAAGTACTAGGTTGATCCTCTTCAAGGATTGGACCGAAAGAGGTAAGATCATTACATTCACCAACTTTAGGAAACTTACTTTCCATAAAGTTGGCGTTTCTGCCATTAAATACCAATCCTTCTTTGTGACTGATATCTAAGAACACATAACCTTTCGAATCAATGCAATATCCAAGGAAAGCGCATTTCTTTCCCCGAGGACCCAATTTGCCCAAAGGATTGTCCGGGACATGCACATAAGCAAGGCAACCCCAAGGTGCATGTAGCTTAGGTTAGGCGACCTCTTCTTCCACAACTCATATGGAGAAGAGTTGATGTTCTTAGTTGGTACTCTATTGAGGATGTGAACTGCACAAAGCAGTGCATCACTTCAATAGATAATGTCCAAGTTAGCCTTAGCCATCATGGACCTTACCATATCCATTAGAGTTCCGTTCTTCCTTTCAGACACTCCATTTTGTTGGGGTGTCCAAGAAAGAGTGAACTCCCTCTGGATTCCTTTCATGTCACAAAAGGCTTTGAAGGCATTTGAATTAAACTCTCCACCTCTATCCGTTCTCAAGGATTTTATTTTCTTATCCAATTGGTTCTCAACCAAATGTACATACTTCTAGAAGTATGATAAAGTCTCAGCTTTGTTCTTGAGTAAGAAAACATGTGTGAATCGAGTTTAATCATCAGTAAATGTAATGAAATATCTATAACCATTTCTAGATGTCACTCTCATAGGTCCACACAAGTCAGAATGAACTAAATCTAATGCTTCTTCTCTTCTAGTTCCGCGCCCAAAAGGCTTTCTCGTTGTCTTTCCTTCAAGACATGCTTGGGAACTTGGCAAGACAACTTTGGTCAAGGATCAAAGCAAGCCATTTTTAGCTAACTTATTCATCCTATCTTGACCCACATGTCCAAGCCTTTCATGCCAAATCATTTCACTTGTGACATCGGTCACATGGCAACTAGATGAAGCATTAGTGTGGCTACTCGGTCAAAGTTCATACAAGCCATTATTTACTAAACATTCACACACAACTTGATTATCTTTGAAGATAGTAACACTATCATTCGAAAAAGACAAGCTATATTTGTACTTCAACAAACTACTTATAGAAATCAAATTTCTACAAATATTCGGTACATATAATGTATCAATTAGATATAATGATCCATTATAAGCGGGGACTTTACATGTCCCAATTCCTACTACTTCTATTACAGCGTTATTTCCCACCGAGAAACACTTTGTAGCTCTTGGAAGCTTTCTGTTCGCCACGAACCAAGACTTGTCTCGGACTATGTGGTCCGTTGCTCCTGAGTCTACAATCCACAAAGAATTGCTTTCAGTTAGCAAAGAACAAGATGCAACATATACATCAGAAGAAGTAGTAGGTATATGTACCTTAGAAGGACTTTTGCAATCTTTTGCAAAATGCCCATTCTTTCCACAGTTGAAGCATTTGAGCTTAGAAACGTCCATTTTCTTTTTGAACTTATTCAAATTGGGACCGTTTCCACCTCCTTTACCTTTGCCATTGCTGCCCTTGTTCTTTCCACCTTTACCAAACCATTTCCCTTTTCCTTTGTTTCCTCCCCTTTTGTTGGAGGAAGTAGAAGCAACATATGCTTTGGAATGGTTTTTGAGGGCCATTACTTCGGCCTCAAGTAAGATATGGCGGGATGTCATCAAACGTTTTGATCTGAGGATTGTGGCGCAAGTTGACCTTCATCAACTTTCAATCCTTATCTGGCAAAGATTGGATTATAGCTTGGACCTGTTGTTCATCTGTGAGGTCGTGCCCGGCTTGCTTCAATTGGTGGATCATCCGAGACATCTCATGCCATAATCACAATTATATCATGTTCTAACTTTCATATAGATATACATGTGAATCACAAAGAAGCAACATACATGCTTTCATTCAATCCTACTCATGAACATATACATAAGCATACAATGATTCACATTCATTTATGACCCCTTCGAATAACCCATGCCCATCGCATGCGCGAACCTTGCCCCTCGCGAGCGCGAATCCTGCCCCTCGTGAGCACACAACTTGCGAACCCCAGCCTTCGCGGAATGGTGACTGGCAAACCCAATCCCCGCGAAAAAGACTGGAGAACGCCTGTCAGGCGAAGCCTTGACACCGGCGAACCCCTCATGCCGCGAACGCCTGGACACTGGCGAACGCCTGTCAGGCGAAGCCTTGACACTGGCGAACGTCTTTCAGGTGAAAAATATGACACTGGAAAACGCCTGTCAGGAGAAGCCTGGACACTGGCGAACGCCTGTCAAGGGACCGCGAGGCGTCATACAAGGTTCTCATACAAGATACTTTTATCTTGACCGAATTCATACATACATGTAATTTTCATGATTTTAATCATCTTCAAACATACAAGCATACATACGGTTCATACTCTTCATGAATGATCATATCAATTGCATGCTTAAGGCCGAAATACATGTAATGTTCAGTCAACCCGAAATGCATATTTGCATGCAACATCCATACGAGTTCATGCGAACATGCATATAAGTACATGCGAACATGCATATACATTCAAGCAACACAGGCTCTGATACCATTTGTAGATTTAAAGATTCATAGCATGATGTGTTTTTCATAATCATGCCTCTCCACTTTCACAAAGAAGAAAGAGGAGAAGGAGGAGGACGAAGTAGAGATAGAAGGCGTACCTTGCACCCTTGAAGAACAGCGTACGGATATTTTATCCTTGCTCCAAACGTATGCTCCAAATCTTCCGATTCAATCTTCAAGCCTTCAAGTTGCTTGATGAGGGCAGATTGCATGTGATGGAATGGGATTGTTTCTTGTTAAAGAGACACAAAATAGTTCCACCCGAAATCCTCTAAGAATGCTTGAATATTTTTGCCAAGAACTAGAAAGAAAAGAGAAGAGTTTCGGATTCTTAAGTGTGTGTTGTGTTGTGGCCAAATTATCTATTTATAGATGATGTATGGGAGTTACTAGGAAGAGCCACAATACACATAGTTGAGTTCCATAGAACTCATTTCAACTCACTTTGAGCTGAAACACACTTCTCCAAATGAGATAAGCTCAAACAACACCTCAAAAGTACTTGGTGCGCTAAAAATTCAAACAGTTGCTTCCTCAACGTGATGAATCACAGTGTCGCCAGTCCATTAACAGATAAAACCTACTTCTTTTATGTCCAGCTTCTTCCACTCGGCCTCTTTCTCTTTATAGCTCTCAGGGATATTTCCTTCGTTCTCTATCGGGTCTGCTAATTCCTTCACATAGAGTAAGTCTTCCATCTTACCCTTCCATTCCCTGTAGTTTGTCCCGTCGAGCATAATCATATCTGGCTTAGCCATGATCTAGACCTAACCAAGGCTCTGAAACCAGTTGTTGGGTATGAACCCGCTGAACCCGAAATCATTTATGCTCAACCTGCGGAATCAAAAATAGGCAAACACTAGCCGAGAAAAATCTCCAAGCAAATATCCAGAAATATAAGAAGCACCCAGAGCAACGAAATATAAAATCAGAGACAAGATTTTTGTGGACAACCCTCCAGTGTAGAAGGAAAAATCACAGGGCAAACCGACAATAGAATCCACTATTATGAAAAATAGTACAACGTATAGAAATTCAAGTTTTGCCCAAACTTGAATTAATCACAGTAATATGAGGAAATCAACAAAGATATACCACCTCAAATTACAACAACAATGCTCTCACCTGAGCAAAATAACTGCTGTCTAAATACACAAAGAAAAGCCAAATCTGAGATAAACCTGAGCAAAAATGAACGGACGTTTTTCTCCGTCTTCTCGTACCGGTGTGTGTCGTCCGTTGCTATTCTGTGAGGAAGCTACACCACATTGCCTCAACTCACCAATCACACCCACTGCTTTCTCTATTTTTATTCTGCTTTCGCTATTTTTATTCAGTGCTCACTGTCCGCAATGCACACTGAACAAGTTTGATACTTGCTCCTTTTATAGACGGAGCAAATAGTTAGCTTCCATGTGAAGCTAGCCAAACGCGTGGATTTTAATGGCGACCACACAATGCTGCCGTCCACTTCAATTAGTCAACAAAACACAAAATGTGTTGTGTCAATAAATTGGCTTTCATGTGGCTTAATTGCACACAAGCCACTCACATTTGTCAACTTGTTCAAATAAGTCACTAACCTTGGGATTGGACCATTTGTGCTACCAAACCACAACACCTTACTAAAATCCTTGTTATTAGGGCAGAAAATAGTAGATGTTGGAAAAAGTATTAGATTTGCGGATAGTAAAGTGCAGGAATGTAAATGCTTAAATAAATAACGGGAAAAAAAAGACTCCTATGTTTACCAGGAAAAGCAAATAAACTAGAGCGGATGTAGTTTGATAAAATACCAAGTAGAGTTGTCGAATAAATATAAATCAAAGGCCTGCCACCTTAGAGTCATTCTCAACACTGCATCTCCAGAGGCTCTCGCCTTACCCGGCCACCCGGAGCTGCATTATGCTCACCCGAGTCTGAGTACGGAAGGCCTTTGATGCAGTCCAATGAGCACCCCCAATGAATAAGGATGTGTTGTCTCTGCATTCTCCAGAACACAACGTGGAGATCCATGATCTATCTGACAACGGTCTCCTGATGCACCACTATGAAAGGTTGTGGCTGTGTGGTGAAAATCAAAGGACAAGTTCTAGCACTAAGCTATACAAACACATTTATAAAACTCTTCATTTCGCCCTAACAATGTCTTATCATAGTATAGTGGCTCAAAATGAGGGATCAAACATAAGAGAATTAGAGCGTTTAGAAAATGAATGTGTCGTGTGTGTTATTTGATCATGAGATGCAAGGAATGCAGCAAAGAATGTAAATTGATGATGCAAGCAAGAAACAAAAAAGAGAACATTGGAGGGGAAGAAGGCAGCAAACTGGAGAAACCAGGGAGGTCACGGAAGAGGGAAGGCCTCAAGTCTCATATGGAGGCCTCTTGATTTGTTGTTGGACCTAGGGGGTTCACAAAGCAGGACCCATGGGGTGTCGCGGAGTATGACCCAAGGGGGTCGCTGAGGACGACCCAGGGGGATTGCGGAAAAAGACCCAGGGGGTTCGTGGGAGAGGGCAGGCCTCTAACGCAACAAAACATGACGGGTGTAGAGGTGGTTGCGTGCTTCGTAGATGGTTGGTAGTACAGCTAACAACATTCGAGACTTGAGGGAAAGTTTTTTATTTAATGGGAGAAAGACTAAACATAGTATCGACAAAGGTCATCCGTGTGATAGTTGCGAGGGAGTGGCTTCCCATTGTGCCCCCGCAACTTGAACACACCCGGCTATATTTGGCGTATTGTGTAGTGGTTGTCCCAGTTAGGGCGTAGACTCCTTCCTTTTGTTTGTGCCCGCAGAGTTGGGCGAAGTAGAGCGAGGTCACCTTCACGTATTGGTTTCGGTTTGACCTTGACGTCGCGTTTGGTGTTGAGATGTTGTTTAAGGGCGAGTATTGAGGTGTGCGCCTTTGTGGAGTGCTTCCAGAAGGTCAAGGTTTGAACAAAGGCCCTGGCCATCGCCTTCATTTATCCTGGCTGCGAGGGGGTTGTCCCTTTGCATCGTTGGTCGGGCCTCTTCCGAGGGGCCTAGTGATTTTTTTTTGTGTTCATGTATCTAGTTGCCCTGTCCAGGAAGTGCTCCATGTTATGAGGTGGGTTGGTGGTAACATCTATGAAGAAACAGGAATCCTACTGGAGTCCTTGTATCGCGGTGAGGAGTCTAGTTTCCTCGCCGAGATTATGGACCTGGATTGCTTCTTTCTAGAAGCGGTGTATGTAGTCCCAGAGGGATTCCTCCTTTCCCTGCCGAACTTTCAGAAGGTGCCCTGCAGTCTTGGGTTGTAGCTTGGAGGCAATGAAGTGATTAGAAAATGCGCAGGAGAGCTCTTCGAAGGATTTAAACTGCTTATCACGCAAGGTGTTGTACCAAGTGGCTGCAGCTCCAGTGAGTGTGGAACTGAAAGCGCGGTAAAGGGCACTGTCGTCTGCCCTGGCTATGGCCATCGCTGAGATGTAGTGCTGGAGGTGGCTATCAGGATCTAAGAGGCCATCGTAGGCGTCCAGCTTTGGCTGACGGAATTGCTCGGGAAGCGGGGCTGTTAATATCCGCTGGGTGAATGGTTGGGTCCATAGGTGGCCCAGGCCTAATCCAGCAGAGTCAGGCATATTTGCCTTTTCTTTGCGCTTCTCCATCTACTCGATATTATGAGCGAGGGTAGTGAGAGCAGCAGTTTGCACGAGATTAGGACGGTTCTCCTGTTGGAGCTCCAGGAGAGGTGGTTGAGGAGGTAAGTTTTGCTTGTGCCGGGAAGTCGGGATGACTCCTACTGCATCCAGAATTCCCTTCAGGGTATCTGCTAAGGTGTTGAGCAGATTCTGTGTAACACATTCTGTGATGGCGGTGAAGGTTGCCGGGTCCAAGTTGGGGATGGTAGCTTTTTAAAGGATGAGATTCTGCTGCACCCTCCTCATTTCGCCAGGGGGAATGACGTGTGCTCCTTAATAGGGTGCGACATTTCTGCGGTGGGAAGTGCTTTAAATGGTGGAGTGAACCGAAACATCATCCCGATGGAGGTGGTGGCTGGTGTTGGCGTTTCTCTCCGAGTTACCATTCGGGCGAGCGCTGCTTCTGGTTCGAGGGATATTTGCACAGTTGGTAGATCTTCGTGGTCTTTTTCGTTCCCACAAACAGCGCCAATCTGATAACCTCGTTCCTGAGCGGACCGAGTTCTCAGATGCTGGAGGTGATGATCTAGTGAGGAGGAGTGCTGGAGATGGCGATCTGCTACTGAAGGAGTGTTTTGCAGAGACAAAGACAGAATACTCAGGAGCAGAAAGAGGAGTGGGGGTGTGTAGATAGGGTGTACCTTTCCCAAGTCTTCCTTTTATAGGCGGTCTCGAGGTGGTGGTCGTCCCATGACCTGAGGTAGTGGGGTGGTTGCCCATGTTTCTAACTAATTGGGAAGGTGGAGTAGTGGCGAACGTGGGAGGTTCATATGCATCATGGTGGTTAACCGTCACCAGATGCCCTACTTTGAGGCCAAGTCATGCGGATGACCTCTCCAGGTGAGGCCGTGGCATCGCCTGTCGTTATGGGAGTTTTCCTTGCGAGGGCTTGGCCCCCCATCTTGTGAGGTGCCTGGAGGAGCACTGCACGAAGGCTTGGGCCTGGCGAGGAGGTGCTCGTCGCGAAGGCCTGAGCCTCTCGAGGAGGTGCTTTAGGCTAAGGCATAGGCCTCGCAAGGTTTGGCCTCGCGGTCTGTATACCTTGTGATCTAGTTTGCTCAATGGCAGTGGTGGAGGTGATATTACTTGGGTAGTGTACCATAACTCCCTAAAAAGATTACAAAACCCTAGGCTAGAGGTCTATTTATACTACTCCTAATGTCCTAAATTACACCTAAGCCAAATATACATCATGTGAACTCATTAAGGGCAATTTTTGGACAAGATACATGGAGGAAATTTCCTAGAAGCTTTGGGGAACCGCCTCTCCTGCTGCTAATGGTCGGCCGTCGAGCTAGGGGTCGGGCCATAGGGGTCAAGCTGACTAAAATGTGTAGCGCGGGGGTCAGCTTGGATATACCATCTTGTAAACGCTCTACAAAATGTTACAGTTCTCCAAATGAGGGGAAATTTATATAGTTGGAAATTTATATTTGGAGCTCAGATGAGAGAGATATGATAGTTTAAAGTTAGTGTCCTCCTGCTGAGAAAACCTAGCATGCTGTCGGGGGTCGCACCAAGGGGTCATGCTTTGTAATTTAGCACTCCTATGCCAAAAATAAGTCTAGCATCAGAAGGGACGCACCAGGTCACATCATAGTGCACCAGGGGTCGCGCCATTGCCTCATGAACTCATTTTTCTTGACTTTTGCTCCTTCGTTTAACCCTCGATTCTGCGTATGAACCGCCAAAGTGATAATATTCATCCCGAGCCCTACCAATTACGCACTTTTCACTCCATTTAAACTTTGCACTTGTGCACTCACAAATCTTGATAAATAATAAGCATAGTGCATCTTTAACATCAAAAGTAAGCACCGATGATGAGTTTTATAGCTTAAACACCACGGAAATGCATGTGTTTGCACACACAACACACTACTAGATGAAATATGGGTTTGGGGTCTTAGTAAATTTCTTACACCCTTCCACCCTTATTAAGCTCAAATATCTCTTCTACATACATAATCTTGCCCTTACATTTGAAGATCTCTAGCAACTTGTCATGCTAGGAACCGACAGGAGTAATGGAAACTACGAATAGTTCACCACAAACAACACATAGATAAAGAGAAGAGAAACTCCGTCTTCATCATCTTCAAAAAGAATTCCTCATCCATATTTCATCACATAAATAAGCAACAGAAAGGAAATGGTTGTGTTCGTTTGTCTCTTCAATATCGTGATATTGGAAACCTGATATTGACCAAACACTGGTCAAATTACCAATTAATCATTTACTTCAAGAAAACAACACAAATCATCCCTACCACTGTCTAATATTTTCAATTTATCACAATTCCTAGTCACTTGGACGATGGTCGGACGAGGTTGGTTTTGATGGTGGGAGAGAGCTTGTGACGAATCTGCAATGAAGGGGAGGGCTCGACTGTGCCGGATGGTAGGCTCAGTATTGTCATTAGTGTGGCAAGAGCAGGGGAGAAGAATGACATTTGTGTGTTTTTTGGGGACTTATTTTCTTGTTGTATGATAGTTAGATATTACTTGTTAATTTTACAACTATTTTTGTCAATATCATGATATCCAAACTCACGTTGCCGGACACACTCAATAATGTAAAAGACATAAAGAAGAAGGAAAAGAGAAAGATGGAAGGGAAGAGAAAGGGCAATAAAAGTGAAGAGGAGCAAAGCACCCAACTAAAAGGCCTATAAGATGAATGGAAGAGATAAAGAGACGAGAGTGGTGGAGAGGTAGGAAATGGTGTGGGATGTGTATGGAAGTGGAGATTAAGCTCTATTCAAGCTCATCACACCCACAGGCTTAAATGTATGCTAGTCCCAAGCAAACCAACATGCAACTAAACTAGATGACATGTAATAAACGAAAAAAAGAAGAAAACATTCAACAATCAACAGAGATGAAGCAATCAAGCTACATACCTTACTTCAACTTGGTTATAAACCAAAAGTCATTCATGCCAAGCCAAGATGTCAATTTCATGATTTATGAAAATCTGTCTTCAATGTCAGGATTGGAAACATCATGGCCACTCCCTTAATGATTACTCTCTCTTCAACAACAAGGCTATGCAGTGATCCAAAATCCAACATCCTTACCATAGGCTTGATCATCGACTGTTAGCTCCCTCACTTAATTCCCCTGAGGGAGTTAGATGCAATCCATGTTATAACGACCTTTCCATGGTTGTATTGTGTCTTGGTTTAGTAAGGAGGGTAGTCAGTTGATGGCTTATTTGTGGTGGAGCTTTAGTGAAACTGTATTGTATTGAGCATGTAGGACTTTCGGGCACTTTCGAAGTTAGATGAAAGTTCAAACCCATTTACCCATGTACTTGATCAGTTTGAAGCATATGTTTCAAGCTCTCATTTTCCTAAAAAAATTCTCTTTTACTTTTTTTCTCAAATAAATACAAGTTTTGAAAAGACATTTAAGCACAAGTGTTTCTTCTCAAGCGAAACTCTTTTTGATATTTTCTTTTTTGTTTGGTTGACGATACCTCTAGATAGATCTCACAATTGTCTCACAAGTACAACGTTTTGTGGAATTTCAGCACTTTTCAAAATTTCTCATTTTTAACAATATTTCTTAACTCCCCCCCAACTTGCTTTTGAACTCATGCCCCAACTTCTACTCTAATGCCCTTTATATTTATGCTCAATAGAGTTTAAGGACTAAAGGAGAGATATAGAGAAGTGGAAGGCTTAAAATTTGAGTTTCACAATAAATCTGGCTTTTAGGGTCAAAGGGAGGTTAACTAAGGAAAATAATATACATAGGTTAGCTGTTTGGAAAACTGGCTAATCCTAATTTACCGTTATCATTCATGATTCACAGCTAACAACTGTGAGTTTACAGTGGTCTAAGGCCTTCACTACAATCTACCAAATAGAGATTGAAGACCAAGGTTTAATACCAAGGACCAATCTGTTGGAGTAATGCCCATAAGCAAATCATCGGTGATGTGGGTTTGGAAATTAGTCATGCTTTATATGTAGTTCGATTATTGTGTTAGTTTAGATTTGTGTGTTAATCAAATAACACATTATATTAATCCTGGAATATATCGATATTCGTAAATATCCCTAATCAAGGTATTATAGTGAACATAGGTTGCTATAACACATTTCAAACTAGCATAAGGGAAGGTTCACATGGCTACTGTGAAGGCTTATTTATGAATACATAGGAGAGGAACTATGTATTGGATCGACCCGTTTAAGAGCACTTTGAGGATCGTGGTGTGAACATCATATGTGTATCTAATGGATCATAGTACACGTAGTTCTTCGACCTGAGGTTATGAAGCTATGCTCATGGTGAGTGTTACGCTTTGATTTTATGTACTGACTCTTTCGTAACTTGGAGATTGGACTAGTTTTGGTTGTGTCAAGAAATCATGGAGTTGGACTGTCATGAACCAAGAAGGGAATCATCACTCTCACACCACGGGAGAGTATTCTCATGAGCAAAGTTGAGCTGTAACAAGGATGCAAGATCCGTGCGTCAGTTCAACTTGAGATTCTGACTGAAGGGACATATCTTGTACATGTTATGATCATACCGATGGGTGAGGTTCCGTCGTGACGTCGACTTCCACATTACTTGGGTGGTAGTGATGTGTTGCTAGATACTGCTCAATGTATGTAATCATGGATGAGAATTCATAATTACTGCCAACGTAGTGCGAACCTATAGACACATGCCAAATGAGTGAGTTTGGAAGTTGTGTGACTAAAAACGGGAGTTTGGGGACTTAAATGTCAACTTTGGGTATAAATGCACATCAACTCCCACTCAGTCACATACAGAAACATGAGAGCAAGTGAGAGTTAAGTTCCAGGAGTGGAACTGCTCTGCTCCTCATACTTCTTTCTCTGGTTCTCCAATGGTGGCTGTTAGCATGGCACGAAGGAATCAGAAATTCCCTACTGCTCGGTGTTTCAATAGTTGCACGGATCATCATCGTGTGAGGTAGATTCTTTGACACGTGGTTTAATTGTTTCAATAGTTGATCCTGTTTTGGGGTTTTGTGCGTTTCCGCTACGTTCTGATTGAGATCCGAAAACCCCAACAGTGGTATCAAAGCCTGTTGTTGAAGACTAATCTGGTTTCGTTTAATATGTAATTAATTTTTAAAAAATTAGATTAAATTAATTGGTGAAAATTTCAGGGTTTTTGAGAAAAATGTTTTCCGTTCTCGAAGAACACAAAGAACAGTTGCTTGTTTTTAAATCCAATCAGCTCTATTGATGACCGATGGACGGCCGGAGTACCATAGTTGCGATATGCGGCCTTAGTCAGCACCGCGCGGTAGCAGATCCACCGGTCACACGAACGGTTGTTGCCAGTGGAGCGTTGGCGGGAGAAGGCTCAACCTTCAAACCTGCAATCTCCTCACTTGCGATTCGAGCCCAAACGACGGTTGCTTCGTTGTGGGAGGCTAGAAAGGTGACAAGGGAGCCAAATCCAACCTCGCCAACACTACAAGGCTGTTGTATCCGGCGAAATCAATTGATAGAGAGCTCCCTCTCTGTTCTAGAGCTTCCGATGGTGCAACGGCGGCCAAAGGTGGGCAGATGGAACCGCGGCGTTGCGGGAAGTATGGGATGGAGGCCTAGGGTTTCATCTAACTGGGCTTGTCGATTGGGCTATGTGCCAGGTATATTGGCAAGCCTGGTGGACTGCTGTGTTGGGCATAAGACCGCTAGAATTTTCTAAATTGGACAGTTTTCTCCCCGAGTTTTTGTTTTTGGACAAATTCATCAGAGACTAGTTCTGTGAATATTAGAAAGTCCCGAAGCTTTACGAACTTGTACAATTTGGTCTAGAACTTCTGTTTTTATACTAATTTATCGAGGACTAGTTTTGTAAACCTCGAAAAGCCGTGGAACTTACTACTAAAGTATAGATTATTCCCGGATTATTCTTTTGAATAGTTTGACCCAAGAATTGAAGCTATAATGCAGAAAGTAGTCCTCGACTTTCTGGTGATGTTCAGAATGGTACCCAAGTTACTGTTTTGCACAATTACATAAGAGACAGATTCTGAATATCTAATAAAGGTCCTAAAAGTTTTCGTTTTTGCTCAAATTGAACCCAAATTTTTCTATGGGCATTAAAATGAACCAGCGTTTGTTAAAATGAGATTTTAGCATTTTTTGTTGCATGGTACATGGTTATAGCCCTGGTTTATTGTTGTATTTTTGGTAAATACGACATGCGTGTGGTGCCTTCTCTCTTACTCTTATTGTACATTCTCTTCTCACCTAATCCCCTTGAATGTAACTCGAGCTTCCTTAATTTAAGTTTTAATTATTTGAAATCATCAGAGGTAAGAATAAGGAAGGAGCAAAGGTCAACAAGATGAAGGAATGATGATTTGGATCAATGGACGCTGGCAAGGAAGAGACTTAAGGTAGACTTTTTCTTTCTATGTCTTTTAGTATCTCAAGGCTTGGGATACTTTAGTTTGGGCTATAACCATGGTACGATCTATCTTAACCCGTGGATTTGTTCTAAGTGCTGAAAAATCTAATCTATAATGAAATGACCCATGAAGATCAAAATGAACGCTCCAATCTATCTCTGGCACTGTTGTTTGCACCAGGTAAATGAGAAACACATCTAAAAAACTATGAGAATTGTAAGATAGGACTCATTTAAGTTGGATCGTATGAGATATGTGGTTCTTGTTTGTTGGGCAAGATGACTTTATAACCCCTTTACTAGAAGTAGTAAAAGGGTAGATGAGGCTATTTGGACACATGCATAGGAGTGTATGAGGGTCAAATGAGTGCTCCAACTGAAATAAATGTTACTAGTACTTTATATATTAATGAGATCAGTTGAATGTGTATGAGATAGAAGTCCGAATACATTGAAGAAATTCAAGGAGTTCAAGAATGAAGTATAAAGTAAATTATGGAGAAGTATGAGACACTTGAATTCTATTGAAAGTGTAGAATACTTAAGCCAAGCGTTCTATGACAATAAGTGTCAGTGCGACTTTGAGTCAAATCCGATTGAGTCAAACTCGATCCACGATTGGTCAAGGTGATCTTCTAAACCTTTTAGGATATACTTTAAGACATCAACGTTTCACAGGATTGGCTTCCATCTAGTTGGTTCAATGGTCACCATACACAAGTTATGGATTGGGTAGAGTCCCAAATTCTCTAAATTACGAGGATTTGAGGTTGTGAGGCTTATGTCGAAGGGTTATTTGGTAAAGCTTTAACTTGAATCTCATAAATGTCTTTTGTTGGGTACGGTAATGAGATTGGGGAGACCAATTCTACAGTCCCACCAAGCAGATAGAGTTCATGGCTTGGACTAACTTCGTTTTGGGAGACAATGTCTTGCCAAAAGAACTATTGGGAGGATATTAGAATTCAAAGAAATTTGAGAACAACAAATACATTAAACCTATAGATGGAACATTAATAGACATCCCTAAGGTAGTGGGAGGATTGTCTGTTCACGTAGCACAATGTCCATATAGTCTTGGAGGACTCGGAATGAATAAAAGAAATAGGAGTTTCCTGTGACTTATACCTAGAGTAGTGATGCTTAAGAGGAGCTCACAACCTACTAAGAGGTTATATGTGGACTGAACTCTCTGAAGTGACTAGTGACCATAAAATCAAAGACAGATTTTATGTATGATAATCAAGTTGAAACTTGGTTGATCTACCTCTAGGGGTAGTATGCTTAAGGTGAAATGGGTCTTCAAGAGGAAGACTTGCATGGATGGCTTGTTGGCAAAAGGTTTCAAGGGTGAATCTTTTTTCCCTAGCTGTCATGATTACATTCATTAGAGTGATTTTGGCCATAGCCGCATACTGTGAATATGAGTTTTTGACAAATGGATGTGAAAAATCGTTAGAGGATTTTGTCAATCCATATTAATACTCATGTGGTGTGCTAGTTGCTAAAATCCAAGAAGGGATTGAAGCAAGCTTCTAAGAGTGGGAATCTTCTTTTTGAGGAAATAACCAATGGTGGTTGATTACTTTAGTTGTGAAGATATGCCTTGTGACTATAGTTGGGTTAGTGGGATCTTATTGGTTATTATAGTGTTGTAAGGCAGATAAAAAGTGATACTCCAATGCTTGGATCCGTAGAGGATCAGATAAGGAAAGTTTTCTCGATCAACATTTAGGTAGAAACTTCCTATGACATTAGAAATCTTGATCTATAGAGTTAGATCAGAGGTTATTTCTTCACCCAAATGAGAGTACACATAAGAGTACATGTATAGAACACCATGTGGCTCCGCATTTGGGTCTATGATTTATGTCATGTTGTGTATTCACCATAGAGTCTTGTATGTTTGAGACATGAGAAAAACATGCTATTCGGATTTTGTTAAGATTACCAAATAGAGCTAAGGAGCATCCTAAGATTCATGAAAAAGACTTATGGTGCTTCTTTGGTCTATGGAAGCAGGAATTAGCTTATGTAAAAGAAGTTACATTGAAGCTAAGCTTCTAATATGAATATTGATCTCAATTACGACATAAATTATGACACTATGAGTCAGAAAGGATTCCGAGCAAGAGGCGGCGGTCATATCTACAACATGAGTGTGAGTACATTAATGTCTAGATTGAGGTCGTTTGTCAAAGAAAGCTCCTTATAGAGCTTTGCTTGGAGACAAGGGTAGTTTGACCCGATAGAACTCTGTTGAGAAAAACAATAGAGTAATCGCTCAAGTTAATGGATTTAATTCTCATCAGCAATTTGTTAAATCCTCAATTGACATTGGGAGAGACGGTGTTAACATTTGTTGGATAGACATAGATAAAATTATTGCTGACCCTCCGACAGAGCCACAATGCAGCAAAAGCATAGAGGCCAAGAGAGTACAATGGTACTGGGATGATTGGCTTCAGTGCAAGTGGGAGCATCTAGGAGTAATGACCAGAAGCCAATCCTCAGTGATGTGGTTTTGGATATGAATCATGTTATTTATGTAGTTCGATTATTGTGTTAGTTTGGATTTGTGTGTTAATCAAATAACACAATATATTAACCCTGCAATATATCTATATTCATAAATATCCCTAGTTAATATGTTATAGTGAACACGGGTTACTATAACACATTTGAGACTAGCATAAGGGAAGGTTCACATGGATGCTGTGAAGACTTACTTATGAATACATAGGAGAGAAACTATGCATTAGATCGACTCGTTTGAGAGTACTATGAGGATCGTGTCATCTGCATCATGCTCCATGTGGAAATAAGCTCTCAATGCCTCTGTCGAGAACTTGACCCACTTTCCTCTCACTTCAACCACTTCTGGATCTACACCCGGTGTTTGTTGCGCAGGTCCAATTTGTATAATTTGTTGTTGTGCGTAGGACTCTTTCCCACTCCTAACCGAGTAGTCTCTCTCTTAGCCAATCCACATCCTCAATGCCAATCAAGTTGTAGTCTACTTGCCAAAGCATGTCATTCTTCTCTTTCAAATCTTCAAATCTTGCAATGGCATAGTCGTTGAGAAATCTCTTAACCTTCTTCGACCTTTTTTTTTGTCTAAGCTCCTCATGCTGGATTAGTTTTTCCTTGCCTTACAACTCTCAAAATGTTGATTAGCTAACATGAATGCACATATAAAACAATAAAGGCAGCCAAGAGTGAAAGGTGCAAATCTATGAAAGCTTATGTGCACAACAAAAACATGTTTCATGAAGTTAGCATCTAATTACGCAATCATTAAAATACATTTTCAGAGCAAGAATTATAGCAGTTCATGGTTACATCAGTCAAGCATAGTGAGGCCGACCCTACTTGTAAGTCCAATACATGATTTTCGCCACTTTTCCATAGGTATTCAACATGCTAAAATTGTCGAATGAGGCATTTCAACTCTCGAGATCATCAACGGGACATATTGACATACAAATAAACATATTTGAAGCTAGGAATCATTTAGAATTAAATTGGAGCTCCAAATAGTAACCATGGCCGAAATTCAACATGCTTGACACTGAGATTTTGCAACCTTGATGTAATGCACAATGCACCTATGCAAACATGCTTTCTAACTCATGTATAAACATATTCAAGAATCAATTTTATCAAAGAAAAACACATCATGGCCGAAATCAACCACCCTCAATTTCTAGGGTTCATGACTTACTTATGAAATTCCAACCCAAAATCACAGATTGGAGAATATAGAAGATGATTACCTTTGTCATTGATGATGTGCGATGATCTATTGAAGAAAGGATGTGACTTGATGCAAGAAATTTTAAGATATAGAGAGATGAGATTGAAAAGTTTACGTTTGGTGTGAAAGAGGATGTACGCGTCGGCTGATGAAGATGAAAACAGGTGAGCATTGGGATCCCTTTTATAGGCTCAACAGTTCAAGTGATGTGATCATGGGATCCCCAAGCAACAACAAGGAGTCCCAGACGAAGAGGCAGTCGAGTGAAGCTCGGAGCAACCCCTCGGCGAGTGGGTTCAGAGGCCCAGGCGACCTAATCCATGGTCTGGACTAGCACCTGACATGGAAAAGGCAACGCCTCCACGCGAGGACCCTACGAGAGGCCTCAAGGCGTAGGAGAGGCTTCTGCACACGAAGGTATCCAGGCGATGGCAAAGCACTTTGGCAGAGCCGTCTCTGTGAAGTCTCAAGGCGAAGGCTGAACTGCATCATGCTAAGGCATCCAGAACACTGGCGAAGTCTCCAGGCGAAGCCATTCTGCGAAGCCTCAAGGCGAGGCTAGGCTTCCTCAAACAAAGGTGTTCGGCGATGGCAAAGCCTTGGGCGAAGCCATCCCCACAAACCCCCAAGGCGAAGCCCTCATGCAACAATGTCCACGAGAAGTCTTTAAGGTAAAGGCGGGGCCTTCTGCGAAGCTTCTGGCGGGCGAAGCCTGCAGGCGAAGTCATCCCGGCAAGTCTCTGGCAAAGGCAACGTCTACAACAAGAAGACTTCCGGTTCGGACGCTAAGGAAGAGTTTTCCCTCTGCGAAGCCTCAAGCAAGGCGAAGCCTTCTTCGCGAAGCCTCCAAGAGAAGGCGAGGCCAAACCAGGCAAAGCCTTCTCCACAAAGCTTCCTAACGAGGGCGAAGCCTTCAAAGCGGGGCCTCCAGTCAGACGAAGCCCTCCAGCAAAGCCACCTAAGCTTATTAAGTCGGCCAAACCACTCCCGACCATTCTGGCCCCTCCCGCCTTTCACGCTGACACTTGGGAGCGAACTTATCTACTTTTACCTTTTTATCTTTTAGTCAGACATGCATGCAAAAGTACTGTACACTTTATGGCATGCATGCACCTTTTTGTAAGAGTCTGTTCCCTTCTTCCCTATAAAAGGAACAACAGACTCCTAGAATAGATAGAACATATGTAAAGCTTAAGAAGGACAATTCCTTAAGCCCGGTTCTCACCCCCTTGCTATATTCCGCCATCCCCCTTGATTGATTGTTTATCATCAAGTTTAATATCTAGTATTGCTTAATCTCGTAGTTAAGAGGTGCTAGATCTTCCATACTCCCGGGCTTATCGCAGATATTGCCCAACCTCGTAGTTGGGAGGTGTCGTGGCCGAATCTATCCTTCTTTGTTCGTCGACTCCTTCAAGCTAGATCTGCGCTTCCGTACGATCTCGCGGCTTCGCGTCAAGTGTACCCGTGATCGTATCAAGTGGTATCAGAGCCAGATCGCTTGCTGGAGTTGTTTGTGATTTCTTCAAGGTTAAACCCTTTAACTTCTACTTGAAGAAAGATTTATCTTTGCGTTATTTTCAAACCGTGTTATACTCTGTTCGTTTTACTGTACCCTCCCATATCCGCTTTTATTTCGGTTTATCTGTTGTGTTGTTTCTGTGTTAGGAGTTGTTGTGGTGTTAGCAACTTCATAAATCAAAAAGTCAAAAAAAAAGAGAAACAGAGAAGAAGAAGAAGAAAAAGAAAAGAAAGCAGTTGCGGTTTTGCGAAAGTCGCAAATCTCAGTTTTATTCGAAACCGCAACGTGCAAAGATTTATACGCTCAAAAGAGTGAGGTTGTAGTTGAAAAGTGAAGAGAAGTGGTGTATAAGGCTTGGTTGTGAAAAGCGTAGAAGAAATCGAATCTGTGTTCTTATTGTTCTTGGTGTTCATATGAGTGTTCATATCTGTTCATTCCACAACTCATATGAACAGTGACCTTGATCTAATTTCGGTTTCAAATTTGAGCCAAAAGTGTTTGTGCGCCAAAAACCTCATTTCTAACCCTCTTGTATATCTGTTGCCGAAACCCCCCTCCATTTTAACCTAGCTTGCTTCAAGTAACTAGTACTTCTTGCTTAAAGATTTTTGCATGCTAGTGGTTATCTTGTGATATTCATTGTCGGGTTTGGCCTTGGAAAGAGCAAGCTCTGAGAGCTAAACAAGAGGAAAGAAAGAAAGCCGAGTGTGACCCCTCGCGAAAGGGCAAACCCCTTCGCGGCAGGAGAGACCCCAAACACGTGAGGAGCTTGAGCGGACTAATTTTATTGTTTAAATGTGCAGGAGATCCCATGGCGGATAAATATTTCTATGGGGTTGATCTATCAGTGGGGCGATACCAGCTTGGAAAAGACTTATGGCATTGGATGGAGAAGTTGGAGTACCACTTTTGGTGCTTCCCACTTCGTGGTGAAGAAATGTTGAGCCAAGCCATAAGAAGCCTAAAAGGAGAGGCCAAGGAATGGTGTCGTCGAGAGTTCTCTGACAGAGAGCGATCCGCTGAAGCCCCCATCCAGACTTGGAGTGAGTTGAAGAGGTTGCTGTGGCGACGATATGGACTCTGTCAAGAAGAGCCACCCCCTCCATACTACTCCCAGGCGAGGGCCCCCATGCGCCCTGCACCCAGTACCCCAGTCAGGCTCCGCCACCATACTCCACTCGACGGGTCTTCGCCCTCAGGCGAACCAACTTCCTTCCAGGAGAGGAGGCGAGGACCCCCATCGCCACAAACCCCCTTGGTTGGGCCGCGCACCCCACCGCCCAATACTTGCGCAGCCCATACCTACACCACAAATCCCAACCCTCACCAAAATCCAAAAGAAGAGACTCTCGCCCAAGAGATTAAAAGGCTCAAAGATGAGTACTTAGAATATGAGCGGGCGAGAGAGAAAAGGAAAGAGAGAAGAAAAGAAAGAGCTCTCCAAAGCCAAATGAGTGAAAAGAAAGACTCACCCGGGCCTTCTACCATACCCCAAGAAGAACTAACCGTTTCATCTTCTCAAACTTGTTGTTCTTCTTTGGCTGTGCAGGAAGAAGAAGAGGCCGCGGACGCGCGAAGAGTTGAAGAAAGCGAAGGCGCTTTGGAAGAAGGTAGAGCTCATGCGGGAGTCCAAACTAAACCCGTACTTGAGGAAGAAGCCACACCGTTGCTGAAGGAGAAGAAGATGATATGCGAAGCAGGTCTACGTCTCCCTAACTTGGGAGAAGGTAACTTGTCTCTTTCTTCCAGTAGCGAAGGATATACGCATACGTGCGAATCTATGGTTTCCTTAAGACTGCATGCTACGAACGTGGGTGATGGATCAGACATCGGTTCGACACCGCACCCATTGTTCGAATATATATATGGGACCCCCCAGATGCCATGTTCGACATGCTTAGGATGCATGCGTTAAGGAAAGGCCACTTTATTCCACGAGAGACATCCATGCCTTTCCTTAGCAAACATGAGCATCTTAAAATAACTAAGGCTGAAGCCATGTTAATGGTTGAGGCGGGGAGAGAGGACAACCTGTTCATCTCTCAACCTCTTGCTTATACTAATGCTAGTCTCTGCATGCTGCAGTCTGATGTTCCTTCTATGACTAGCTTAGTTTTTCCTTCTTTGTCTTGGGAAGCACATCTGCATGTGCTTGGCGAAGGTAAAGCTTCCCTTGACCCCCCACCCCAGTTCCATGAGCAAAGGTCTAAGGGTTTTAGGCCGCATGCTTTTCTTGAGTATAAATTTCTTGTTAAAAACATAAAATACTCCAGGAAGCATGTCATGAATTTTTATAGACTTTTGTTCATGTTCACGATGCATATAGGAGTTATCATGCTCACGCATACATATGCATCGCCACCGCGACCCCCCCAGTCTCCGGTTAGGTTTTCACTCACTAACCTCTGATGCTCTTCAAAGTTTGTTGTGCTTGTTTTCGATTGTAGGAAGTTTCCTTCCCTTAAGATTCGAGGACGAATCTTTTTAAGGGGGCGGGAATGATGTGATCATGGGATCCCCAAGCAACAACAAGGAGTCCCAGACGAAGAGGCAGTCGAGTGAAGCTCGGAGCAATCCCTCGGCGAGTGGGTTCAGAGGCCGGGCGACCTAATCCATGGTCCGGACTAGCACGACATGGAAAAGGCAACGCCTCCACGCGAGGACCCTACGAGAGGCCTCAAGGCGTAGGAGAGGCTTCTGCACACGAAGGTATCCAGGCGATGGCAAAGCACTTTGGCAAAGCCGCCCTGTGAAGTCTCAAGGCGAAGGATGAACTGCATCATGCTAAGGCATCCAGAACACTGGCGAAGCCTCCAGGCGAAGCCATTCTGCGGAGCCTCAAGGCGAGGGCTAGGCTTCCTCAAACAAAGGTGTTCGGCGATGGCAAAGCCTTGGGCGAAGCCATCCCCACAAACCCCCAAGGCGAAGCCCTCATGCAACAATGTCCACGAGAAGTCTTTAAGGTAAAGGCGGGGCCTTCTGCGAAGCTTCTGGCGAAGGCGAAGCCTGCAGGCGAAGTCATCCCAGCAAGTCTCTGGCAAAGGCAACGTCTACAACAAGAAGACTTCCGGTTCGGACGCTAAGGAAGAGTTTTCCTCTGCGAAGCCTCCAAGCAAGGCGAAGCCTTCTTCGCGAAGCCTCCAAGAGAAGGCGAGGCCAAACCAGGCAAAGCCTTCTCCGCAAAGCTTCCTAACGAGGGCGAAGCCTTCAGAGCGGGGCCTCCAGTCAGACGAAGCCTTCCAGCAAAGCCACCTAAGCTTATTAAGTCGGCCAAACCACTCCCGACCATTCTGGCCCCTCCCGCCTTTCACGCTGACACTTGGGAGCGAACTTATCTACTTTTACCTTTTTATCTTTTAGTCAGACATGCATGCAAAAGTACTGTACACTTTATGGCATGCATGCACCTTTTTGTAAGAGTCTGTTCCCTTCTTCCCTATAAAAGGAACAACAGACTCCTAGAATAGATAGAACATATGTAAAGCTTAAGAAGGACAATTCCTTAAGCCCGGTTCTCACCCCCTTGCTATATTCCGCCATCCCCCTTGATTGATTGTTTATCATCAAGTTTAATATCTAGTATTGCTTAATCTCGTAGTTAAGAGGTGCTAGATCTTCCATACTCCCCAGGCTTATCGCAGATATTGCCCAACCTCGTAGTTGGGAGGTGTCCGTGAACGAATCTATCCTTCTTTGTTCGTCGACTCCTTCAAGCTAGATCTGCGCTTCCGTACGATCTCGCGGCTTCGCGTCAAGTGTACCCGTGATCGTATCAAAAGGCCAGGGGTTCGCCATAAGGCTATGGGCTCGCCAAAGAGCTTCGCGAGTACGGCTTTGCCTTAGCTTGGAGGATGCGTACGGGGTCCTCTTCTGGAGACCTTGCAGGTGTGGCTTCGCTTTGGGGCCTCGCCGGCGCCTAGAGTGCCGCATCCTCTTCACCCGCGCCTTCGCCAAGGGTCCATTAGGCCCTCTGAAGGAATGGTTGCCCTTTATTGACGAAATGGGGCTGATGTCCACATCACTGACTACCGCACTACTCCGCTATTCATAAGTTAGCGTAGTGGCTAATCTAATCAAGGTGCTAGAGGCCCATGATAACACATTTTGCTCCAGGGGTGCCACGCTAATAAGCCAACGCTGTTGTACTACTGTGCTAATTCACCATTGTGCTGAGTTGATTCTGCTCACCTTAGACCCGCACCAAGTTGTTCAGTGCGAGGGTTTCCTTGCCACGCTAGACACCAGCACCAAAATGTTGTTTCTTCATAAGGACCACGTCATACTGCGTTATACCACACTAGACCCAAGCACTGGTGCTCTGAAAATCTCAAATTCTATTTTGCTTCTTCACTTCCACCTTCATGGCACCTCCACTCTAATGCTCCTTAGCCACCATTACTTCACCTAAGAGCCAACTCCCTGCAATTTTTATCATAGAAACCATCTTTGCCTCAGTTTTATTAAAACTAACAAACTTGAAGATATCAATGAAGAAGAAAAATAAAAGTTATGGATACAAAAAACAACTTGGGTTGCCTCCCAAGAAGCGCTACATTTTAAGCCCTTGGCTAGGCATTTCTGAAGATTAATGATCTTGGGGAACCCCAGCTAGCTCCAATTAGCCAATCTTAAGATTTTCCTCTCCAAAATAGTGTTTCTCGCTTTGGCCATTGACTTTGAATGTAGAGTCATCCTTTAAATTTCTAAGCTCAACCGCACCATATGGGAAAACCTCAACGATCTCAAATGGGCTCGACCATATTGATTTCAACTTGCCCGAAAAGAGATTGAGCCTTGAATTGTAGAGTAACACTCTCTCACCGGGTTGGAACTTTCTCCTTAGAATCTTGTTGTCATGCCAACTTTTGGTTTTCTCCTTATAGATTGGGGCATTCTCATAAGCATCAAGACGGAGTTCTTCAAGTTCATTCAACTAAATTAATCTCTTCTCTCTATCTCCTTTCAAGTCATAGTTCATATTCTTCAAAGCCCAAAACAATTTGTGATCTAACACCACCAAATGATGACAAGCTTTACCAAAAAGAATCCGAAATGGTTACAGATCTAGCGAGGTCTTGTAAGCTGTCCGATATGCCCATAAAGCTTCATCCAAACGTTGATTCACATTCACCGTCTTCTCAAGAATAGTCTTTATCTCCCGGTTGGAGATCTCTGCTTGCCCATTGGTTTGGGGATGATAGGCTAAAGCAGTCTTGTGCACTAATCAAGACTCTTGGGACGCCATACCGAGTGAAAATGTTCCGATGTGAAAATTTCAAAAATTTCATGGCATCATAGTTTGGAGTGCCAATAGCTTCTACCCACTTGGATACATAATCCACCACGAGGAGGTTATTATTGTTGGAGCAAGAAGATGGAAAGGGCCCTATAAAGTCAACACCCCAAGTGTCAAAAATCTCAACTTCTTGGATTGGGCGGAGGGGCATTTCATTTCTTCTTGATATTCCCTCAATCCTTTAACACCGATCACAAGAATAAAAGAAGGCATAAGTATCTTTGACCATTGAAGGCCAATAAAACCAAGCTTGGTTCACCTTGTAAAGAGTCTTCCCCGAAACATGGTGTCCTCCACACTCTAACATGGCATTGCTTCAATATTTCTAGCCCTTCCTCTCTAGTAGCACATCTCTTCAATATTCGGTCTGAGCAAATCCGAAAAATATAAGGGCCATGCCACAAATAAAACTGAAGATTTGACAAAAACATTTTCTTTTGCTGCACTTGGGAGACCATTGGGTAGCACTCCATGATAAGGGTCCGACTACAAGCCGGAGGACCTATCCTTGGATGATCTAGCTTGTTGGAAGATGAACACGAAGAACACGATAGTTTCGGCTCTAACCACCTCAATCCTCACATGGAGAGCAATGGAAAGATTAATGCCTAGGAGTGAGGGATCTAGCACCTCACTTCTCAAATGAAGAGCAACACTAGATTTAAGCAAGAATCCACTTTAATGGATTCAAGGGGAATATGGAGATGAAAAGAAGAGTTCAAGCTTGAACCCAATACTCTCTCAAGAGCTGAAAATGTCTTTCTTTCAATAATCAATAATCTCCAAAAAATAATCTGTCCAATTCTTGTTACAAAAGAGTATATATGGGAAGGGAGAGAAGGAATAGTGGGAGGATGTGAAATGTGCCTTCACTTCTCCCTATCACTTCTTCCCTAAATCACTCTCCATTGTCCCCTTAAAAGTTATGGGGAAATGGAGGGAAAACTGGACATTTCAAAGTGTTGAAAGTCAAAGATGGTAGACTATTCCCTTCCTTCCATTTCTCCCTAAATGGATTCATTTCTTGCATAAATGGATTTATGAAGAAATGGAAGGATGTTCAAAATCCACAAGTGTACCGGCGTCTGATCAGGGGGGGTCGCGAAGGGGGCCACAGGTTCGCGGCGGGGGCACGGGTTCACGGGAGAAGCCAGGGGTTCGCAAGAGGGACCATGGGTTCGCGGCGGGGCCATGGGTTTACGGGAGGTGCCATGGGTTCGCGACATCAGGAGAAGGCTTGGGAAGGCCATGGGGTTGGTGATGTCGGGGGCCGCGATGACCGATGCTTCGGGGTGGTGCGCGGGGCGTGAGGTGTCTTCGTCCGCTAGCATGATGGTGCTAACGTTCTCCAAAGTGTTGAGCATGTCTTCTTCTATGTGGATTCCCATTTGTTGAAGTTGGGAGGTGCCTCCTTGATCTTCATCTCGCTCCTTTTCTTGAGCCATAATCCTTATGAAGGCGTAAAGGCTTTCTTGCGCCTTTTTGGTCTGGGACCTTGTCATGAGTCCGCCAATGCCTTCTAGAGGTTTGCGAGGCTTGTGCACTTGAGGCTGGGTGTCCTCTTGGTCACAGGTCGACCGATTGTGTTGATCCATGGCGATGCCCTCATCATACTCCCCTTCTTGGAAAGAATCCGTCCTCGGATTCTTGCCTTCTAACTCACCTACATAAGGGATCAAGTCACACACATTAAAGGTTGCATGGACACCATAAGAGCCATCGCAAGGTAAATCAAGCACATAAGCATTATCACCAATCTTTTTCTCAATTTGGAAAGGCCCATCCCCCTTGGTGCAAGTTTACACTTCCTAGCTTGGGGAAACCTTTCCTTCCTCAAATGTAACCACACCCATTCTCCCACTTCAAAGCTCTTAAAGTTCCTACCCTTGTTTGCCCTCCTAGCATAAGACTCACTAGCCTTCGCAAGTTGTTTTTGCACTTTTTCATGTAAGTCTTTCATACTTTGAGCCTTTCTTTTTCCTTCTACATCTAATTGATCCGAATGAGTTAATGCAACTAAATCCAATGGAGTAAGGGGATTAAAGCCATACACAACCTCAAACGGACTATGGGATGTAGATGAATGATATGATCGGTTATATGCAAACTCCACATGTGGTAGGCACTTTTCCCATTCTTTTAGGTTCTTTCTTAGTATGGTCCTTAAGATAGTGATGAGAGTTCTATTAGTTACTTCAGTTTGACCATCGGTTTGTGGGTGACTCGAGGTGGAGAATACCAAATTAGTGCCTAACCGTGACCAAAGGGTCCTCCAAAAATGACCCAAAAATCTAGAGTCTCTATCACTCACTATAGTCCTAGGAATGCCATGATATTTTACAATTTCCTTGAAGAACAACTCGGCTACATGTGATGCATCATTAGTTTTATGGCATGGAATGAAATGAGCCATTTTGAAAACCTGTCTACCACAACAAAGATAGCATCATGACCTCGCGAAGTCCTAGGCAATCCACTAACAAAGTCCATACTTAAATCAACCCATGGTAAACAAGGAATTGGAAGAGGAGAGTACTTCCCTTTTCGATTGCATCCTGGCCTTCGCCTTGTGGCATGTCACACACTGAGCGCACACCTTGTCCACATCCTTTTGAAGGTTCGGCCAATGGAACTTTTCCTTGACGGTCTCATAAGTCTTTAGGGTACCAAAGTGTCCCATGAGACCTCCACCATGAGCCTCTTTGACTATCACCTCTCTAATGGATCCTTTTGGTACACACAACCTTTTCATCTTAAAAAGAAATCCATCAAAGATGTAATAGCCATCTCGGCTACCTTTAATACAACTCGAATAAATTTCACCAAAATCATCATCATGCGCATACATATCTCTAAGACACTCAAACCCAACAATTTTAGCATCAAGAGTTGTAAGCAATGCATATCTCCTAGACAAAGCATCGGCAACCACATTTTCCTTGCCTTTCTTGTATTTTATTACGTAGGAGAATGATTCTATAAACTCTACCCACTTAGCATGCCTTCTATTCAAGTTCCCTTGCCCTTGCAAATACTTCAGAGATTCATGATCAGTATGCACAACAAATTCCTTGGGAAGCAAGTAATGGGACCACACTTGTAATGACCTTACAAGGGCATAAAGCTCCTTGTCATAAGTGGAGTAATTGAGTGTGGCACCACTTAACTTCTCACTAAAATAGGCTATGGGACGGCCCTCTTGGTGCAACACCGCACCAATGCCAATTCCACTAGCATCGCACTCAACTTCAAACACACTATCAAAATTCGGCAAACAAAGCAGAGGTGCACTAATCAACCGAGACTTTAATTCAACAAACGCATTCTCTTGAGCTTCTCCCCATTCAAATGTTGTGTTTTTTTAGTTAGATCATGTAAAGGTGATGCAATTGTTGAAAAATCTTTCACAAACCGCCTATAAAAACTAGCGAGTCCTAAGAAAGACCTCACTTGAGTTAAAGTCTTGGGATTAGGCCATTCTTTAATCGCATGCACTTTGTTCTCATCAATTTTTATCCCTTCTTTTCCCACAATATATCTGAGAAAGTTCACCTCACTTGTAGCAAACACACACTTTTCCATTTTAGCATACATCTTCTCTATCCTAAGTGTGTCAAGGACTTGCCTCAAATGATTAACATGTTCATCATGGGATTTGGAATAAACAAGTATATCATCGAAATACACAACCACAAACTTTCCTATCATCCTTCTCAAAACATGATTCATCAACCTCATAAAGGTGCTAGGTGCATTCGACAACCCAAATGGCATGACATTCCACTCATATAATCCAATTTTAGTTTTGAATGCCGTTTTCCATTCATCTCCCTTTTTCATCCTAATTTGATGATAGCCACTTTTTAAGTCAATTTTGAGAAAACACATGCGCCACATAACTCATCAAGCATATCATCTAATCTAGGAATGGGATGTCGATACTTTACGGTGATTTTGTTGATGGGCGGCAATCCATGCACATGCGCCATGTTCCATCACTCTTTGGCACCAACAAAACCGGCACCGCACATGGAGAAAGACTCTCCTTGATGTATCCCTTGGACAACAAGTCTTGTACTTGAGATTGGATTTCTTTGGATTCCTCGGGGTTGGTTCGGTATTCAGCCCTATTTGGCAAAGTGTCACCCGGAAAAAAAAATATTTGGTGTTCAATGCCGCGGTATGGTGGAAGATCTTGCGGCTCATCGAACACATCACCGTACTCTTGGAGTACCTGCTTCACAAACAAAGGAAGAGAAGAATCCTTGTTAAGCGTTAGCATGCATGCAAGAGGAACCATGAGAAAACATATTTTGTTTCCCAACAAAGCCTTCTTGATGTCTCTCTCTTTGGCCATGGGGGGTATCCTTTCTTGTTTTCTCTCTTGCCCTCTCTTGGTGTTTCCCATAGATGCACCCTCATTCTTTCCACTCAAGGTTGCTTGGGCCTTCTCACTTTTTCCACTCTTCTCAGTTCTCTCTTTCCCTTCGTTCCTTTCGGCAGTGGTAGCCAAATGAATTTGGTCCTGCAAAGCCTGAGCCGGGGATAAGGGGAGCAAAGTGTGGGGTCGGGTGAGGTGTATAAGGGTGTATTTGTTCGTCCTTCCATAGTGAACCGCCTCTCTATCATATTGCCATGGACGGCCCAAAAGGATATGGGTAGCTTGCATCTTCACGATGTCACACAGGACCTCATCCTCATACTTCCCAATCTTGATGGGTACCACGGTTTGGTACTCCACTTTCACACAAGAGTTGTCATCCACCCATTGGAGTTGGTAAGGTTTTGGGTGAGGGGTGGACTTTAGTCTGAGCTTCTTGACCATGCTATGGTTGGCCACATTCACACAACTCCCACTATCCACAATGAGGCTACACAATTGCCCATTGACCGCGGCTCTAGTTTGGAAAAGGTTTTCTCTTTGGGAAGTGTCAAGGACCTTGGGGGTGGCTTGTAAAACTCTCTTGGACACTAATAGCATTCCCTCGGGTGGGGCTTCTTCTTTCTCTTCTCCCCTCTCCTCCATTACTTCTAGAGGCATCTCGACCTCTCCCTCGTCTTCACTAGAAATCTCACCATCCGGCTTCACGACCATTACTCGCTTGTTAGGACACTCAAAAGAGTAATGTCCCTTGCCTCCGCACTTGAAACACTCAAGGGTTCGCGTCTTGAAAGATGGATTGCTTGGCGGGTTGGAGGCTGAAGTTTGGCCTTGGGTTTTCGGTGGAAACTTGGATGGGTATGGGGTTCTTTGTTGCGGGGGCTTGGATGTGAAGGGTGCTGGTTTGGAAGGAGTGGATTGGGGCTTGTTCCATGGGGGTCGCGAGTAAGAGGTTTGGAAGGCGGCGGGTTGTTGATAAGTAGGCCTCTTTCCTTGCCTCTCAATCTTCATGGCCTTGTGCACAAGCTCCATGTAATTTCTCACTTCACATAGCTCTAGCAGCTTGTTGATCTCCATTTTTAACCCAAAGGTAAACCGCGCCATTTTTGCATTCTCCCCTTCTTGCACATCAGCTCTCATTGAAGCTTTTTCGAGCTCCTTTGCGTAATCTTCAACCGATTTGTTGCCTTGGGTTAGTTGCTGTAACCTTTGGCAACTCTCTTGAGCATAGTATGGGGGAATGAATTTTCGCCTCATAAGAGCCTTCAGTTGCTCCCATGACGTGATTGGTGGTCTTCCCGCCCTCGCCTCTTCGAATGTCAAGGACTCCCACCAAGTCATGGCGTATCCCAAAAGTTCAATGGTAGCTAACTTGAGCCTCAAGTGATCCGGATATTCATAGCAGTCGAAGATCATATCGGTCTTCTTGACCCAATCAATGAATTCTTCCGGGTCGCTTCTACCATAGAAAGTTGGAACTTGGAGTTTGATGCCTTGCATAGCTTGTTGCTCAAGGTTTTGGGGTCGTCTTTGATTCAGCTGAAAGTGGTCCCTTGGTGGGGACCGAAACCTTTCCCTTGGCGGAGGGGAGTATTCTTCTCTTTGGTGGAATCCCCTAGGTCTCATTCGTGGTCCTTCATAATATGCACCTTTGGAAGGTTGACTAGGCCCTCCTTGGCCGGTCCACCGTCCACCATCATCCTCTTCATCGTCAAGAGGTTCATAAAACACCTCTTTGCGGGGAGTTCTATGAGTGTTGGGATGATCCTTCTTGTTGAGGGGGGTTTGCGGTGGTGGTGTGGAAGCTCGCTCTTGGTCAGCGCCTTCGCCTTCCTTTCTTTTGCCTTGCGCTTTGGACACCTTTTCAAGCCTTGACATCCTCTCTTGATTAGAGGAAACCGACGCTTGAAGATGACTCATCATAGCCATCATCTCCTCCATCTTTTGGTAAAGACCGAGTTGATTGGGATGGGGAGGGAGTGAGTCCGAAACTTCCTCATCCTGAACCATTGTTCACAAATGCGCCTAAGCTACCTCACGTGTTTTGCACTCGTGTTTACTCACAAATATGGCTTTTTCCAAGACGTTCACTCTATGACTTTTTCCTCTCAAGGTTCACTCAAGAACTCTAATTTAAACTCCACTTTCAACCCAAGAAAAGTTTTGTACATCAAAGTGAAAGCAAGCTATGATTAAGAGTGAAAACACTTCCTTTGAAAAGTGAGAATACTAGTTACTTGGAACTAGTTAAGTGTTTAAAAGGGTGGGTGGGGTTGAAAGAAATAAAGGGTAAGTTTTGAAAAGGCCTCTTTTAAACTGCCAAACACTTTTACACGAGTTCACAAATAGAATTTTCGGATCAAATGTACTGTTCACTTGAATGTTCACCAAGAACACATGAACAACTCAAGAACACAAGAACTTTTCTATTCTTTTCCTCTTTCTTCTTTTCGGTTTTCACAACCAAAACACGTCTCCTTTTGTTTTGAATCCGAAATCATACAACATTCATCAAGAACTCTACACTAGGCACATGAACCACACATAAACAACTTTGGACATAAACGTTTTGAACTTCGGTCTTGCACCAAAGTTTTCCGGGAAAACGTTTTCTTCAAGAATAAGAGATAAAAACAAAGGCTTACTTGAAGAAAACAATAACACAATCTTCAACAAGCACCAAGGCTCTGATACCACTTGATAAGGGTCCGACTACAAGCCGGAGGACCTATCCTTGGATGATCTAGCTTGTTGGAAGATGAACACGAAGAACACGATAGTTTCGGCTCTAACCACCTCAATCCTCACATTGAGAGCAATGGAAAGATTAATGCCTAGGAGTGAGGGATCTAGCACCTCACTTCTCAAATGAAGAGCAACACTAGATTTAAGCAAGAATCCACTTTAATGGATTCAAGGGGAATATGGAGATGAAAAGAAGAGTTCAAGCTTGAACCCAATACTCTCTCAAGAGCTGAAAATGTCTTTCTTTCAATAATCAATAATCTCCAAAAAATAATCTGTCCAATTCTTGTTACAAAAGAGTATATATGGGAAGGGAGAGAAGGAATAGTGGGAGGATGTGAAATGTGCCTTCACTTCTCCCTATCACTTCTTCCCTAAATCACTCTCCATTGTCCCCTTAAAGTTATGGGGAAATGGAGGGAAAACTGGACATTTCAAAGAGTTGAAAGTCAAAGATGGTAGACTATTCCCTTCCTTCCATTTCTCCCTAAATGGATTCATTTCTTGCATAAATGGATTTATGAAGAAATGGAAGGATGTTCAAAATCCACAAGTGTACCGGTGTCTGATCAGGGGGGGTCGCCGAAGGGGCCCTGGGTTCGCGGCGGGGGCACGGGTTCGCGGGAGAAGCCAGGGGTCCGCAAGAGGGTTCCTGGGTTCGCGGCGGGGCCATGGGTTCACGGGAGGTGCCATGGGTTCGCGACATCAGGAGAAGGCTTGGGAAGGCCATGGGATTGGTGATGTCGGGGGCCGCGATGACCGATGCTTCGGGGTGGTGCGCGGGGCGTGAGGTGTCTTCGTCCGCTAGCATGATGGTGCTAACGTTCTCCAAAGTGTTGAGCATGTCTTCTTCTATGTGGATTCCCATTTGTTGAAGTTGGGAGGTGCCTCCTTGATCTTCATCTCGCTCCTTTTCTTGAGCCATAATCCTTATGAAGGCGTAAAGGCTTTCTTGCGCCTTTTTGGTCTGGGACCTCGTCATGGGTCCGCCAATGCCTTCTAGAGGGTTGCGAGGCTTGTGCCCTTGAGACTGGGTGTCCTCTTGGTCCTGGGTCGACCGATTGTGTTGATCCATGGCGATGCTCTCATCACTCCACCAACCAAATAATTTGCATAACCTACATACCATGGAGCATTTTTCTTTTCAACGAATTACAATAGCTCATTGGAGTAGCATTCCTAGATTGGTTTCTCATCCTCTTCTTGATGCATTTCCAATCTAGACAAGTGATCCACCACCACATTTTTTGATCTTCTCTTGTCTTTGATTTCCAAGTCAAACTCTTGTAAAAGGAGGATCCATCTCATGAGGCTTGCTTTTGTCTCCTTCTTTGTTGACAAATAATGAATTACCGCATGGTCGGTGTTGACAATGACCTTAGAACTCATGATATATCATATGAATATTTCCATACCAAACACCACAGCTAGGAGCACTTTCTCAATTGTTGTGTAGTTTTGTTGTGCGTTATCCAGTACCTTGCAAGCATAATAGATGACTCTAAACAACTTTTTGCTTCGCTGTCTGAGGGCTGCTCCAACTGCAAAGTCACTGGCATTGCACAAAATTTTGAAAGTTTCATCCCAATTAGGTGTTAAGCCAACCAGAGCTACAACTAACTTCTCTTTTAAAGAATGAAATGCCCGAAGACAACTCTCATCAAAGACGAACGGAGCATCTTTCTCCAATAAATTGCACAATGGTTTGGTTATCCTCAAAACATCCTTAATAAATCTTATATAGAATCCCTAAAGATTAAGGAAACTCCGAATACCTTTCACATTTCTTGGCGGAGGAAGCTTCTCAATAATGGCTAGCTTTACCCAATCCACTTTCAACCCTTCCTTGGAAACCTCATGACCAAGAACTATGCCACTTTGAACCATAAAGTGGCATTACTCCCGATTAAAAGCTAGATTTGTATCCTCACACCTTTGAAGCACATTCTCAAGATTTTCCGAGTATGAGTCATGTCACCCCATCACCCCCGGAAGCTGGCAGAATCGTCTTTGTTGCGGAAGATGGAAGTATCGGGGGCGGGTGAATACAGAATTTCTCTTAAAAGGGTTGTGGACCCGAAACCAGTCCCTTAAACGTTTTCCTTCAAGTTTAAGGTTAATACATGTTTGCAATTTTGAAGACGTCTTACTAGTCCTAAGCCTCCACCAGAAACACGTTAGTGGTTTTACAGAATATCACGCGCGCGGAAAGCAGATAATAAGTAATACAGACAGAAGGAGTTCTGCCCTCTTCGTATGCTTGGAAACTCCCCACGAATAATATATACAGTCCAGGATATCAGAATACTAAATGTATCTAATATGCATACTACGCCTACAAAGCCGAGCCATAAAGCAGATTATACCTCACTAACTACCGCTACTGCTGCTGCTAAACATAAACATGAGAAATTAACGTCAGACTAAACATGTAAATTTTACCGACAGATCACAGAAAGGATCTAACGAGAATAACCCCCAAACTTAATCAGAAATATATCTCTCAAAATACAGAATGCAGAACAATCTCTGCGGCAGATCTACTCCGCAGATCGTTTGCCAGGATCCCCTGAAAATGTTTAATATGTGGGGGTGAGTTCTCGAAAGACCCGTAAGGGGGCAGGTACGATAACGGGAAACGTTTAAAAACATTTTTTTCCCTGCATAAAAGGTTAGTATGCAATGAACTAGCAGATAATACAACCTTAAGTATAAACAGGAATATGATATGCAAATGTCATGATGCTCAGAACTCCCGTCGGACTGGTGGTTCCCTTACAAGTGGTCCCAGACCTCAGACAGCACCCTACAACGGCTTGTTAAGCTCACACCGATTATCAGGATCAGAACGCATGGTACCAGCGAGGGATGATCTGCCCCTAACTGTCAGAATAGGAAGCGGCATAAAGCCGACACATAACAGAAAATGGGTCCGTCGTTGACCCCCGATAAGCATATCCGATATAGCATAAGTCCAGAAAACCATAACAGAGAGTGGGTCCATCATCGACCCCCGATAAGCATGAAGTCCAGAATAATAATAAAAACCTGCAAACCGCTATGTACCATGTGACTAGCCCCGGGAGTCACTGGGCCCCACCCTCGACCCGAGTACTAGCCCTTAACTAACCTAATACACATGAGTTGAACTGCATTGCGTATTAAGAAAGCTAAACCCCTCACCTTAGCAGAAACTAATAATCTACTATGGCCCCTGACGCTCCACTACAGTATCCACAGAAATGCAGATTTAAACTACCAGAGTCAGAAACACAACATAACTCTAGTTAATTAACTAAAGTTCCTTACTTTGGAAATTTATCCAAAATTACCACTTAAGTCATCCAACTTTTCAGAAGTTTGCAATCTTGCCCTAAACTTCACAAAGTTGCAGAAATTGACAACTTTATACTTAGTGTCCATAATTAATTCCATAACTTAAAGTGGCTATCTTTCCTTTAACTTCTTCATACTTACACCTTTAGACCTTAAACTGTTTAAGAACTTTCAAGTTAGCCCTCAAGTTCCACAAAGATACAAAATACCAAATTTTGTTAACTTTTCCACACAATTAATTTTTCCAAAATTACCAACAATTCGGCCACACTCTTAAACTTCCGGCCATCTTTCATTTTTACCCCTAAACTTTCCAAACATACACTTTAGCCACTTAAACTATACTTTTTCCCCAAAACATCATTTAATCACTTTCTCCAACACTTTAACTTTACAAAATTATCAACAATTCGGCCTTCATCAAAATTTCACCAAATAAATTCAAACTTTTTCCAACAACTTTTTTCAACAAAACATTCATAAAAAATACATCCAATAATTCGGTCTCATCACCCAAAAATTCCAACAACATGGTTTTTCATGAATTATGATGAACAAAGTATGTTCATCATACTTCCAACAATAACATACTTGAAGATCAAAGTCATCCACGAACCAAATTCATAAAAGTTACCAAGGAGGATCCTCACCTTGATAATACTTGTAGCTTAGCTTAGGATGAGTAGGAGTTGAGACAAATCCACCACCAAAGAGTCCTTGAAGTTTCGGTCATGAAGAACAAAGAGGATGGATGAGTTTTCTTTCATGTTTTGACTTCAAAGAACATGAAGACTCAACCAAATAACTCAACCATATCTTGAATTTTACTGATTTAGGAAGCCTAGGAAAGGGTAGGACTATGCTTGCTGAGATTCCAAGCTCAAAACTTCAAGAAATGGTTTTTGGAACCAAAAGTGCTACTGGATCCGTCGGATTGCACCAAGGTTTTGGGGACCTTCCTTTCACTTTTGGCTCTTTATTCCTTCTGAAAAGTTGTAGCCAAGACCTTGATGAAGAGGTTTACTGAAGACTTCAAGAGCAGATTCGGACGTTTGTTAGGACAGAAAGGCTGTGACAGAGGATGAAAATATCTGGGCAGCAAAGGGAGAGAGGTGCTTTTCTTTCCTTTGCTCAATAATGGAGATGAGTGATGAGTGAGAGGTAAAGAAGAGAGTGAATGGTCAGGAAATGGAGAGTGATATCTGATTAAATGGATGAGGATGGAAGGGATTCGGTAAAAAGAGAAGGTATGGGTAGAGGAAATGGGCAAGAGAGGGATGGGTAAAAAGGCAGATATTATCTCATTTATGGAACAAATAGAAATAAGTAAGAAATGGGGAGAAATATCCACAAATATCTTCCTCCACTCACTTAAAAAAATGTCGGCCAACTTATGAAATAATGAACATGTGATTTCTTTCCAATTTTTCTTCCTCGGTGACCATTCCCCCCCCCCCCGAAACTAAATTTTGGAAAAACGTCCCGGAACTCAGTAAATGTTATCCAACAGATTTAACCCTTATAAATAACTCCAAATTAACTCCCAAACACTGAAATCCAATAATTAATCACAAGCCATTTGTGATCCGATAATTACAGAATTTGAACTTGCGGCCGAAATTCAACAGAAAAATTACAGAACATCGGGGGTGGGTGTAACAACCTCCCCCCTAGGACTCTTGGTCCTCCAAGAGTGGTGTCAACAACCCGTACTCATCCGGATACTTATTCATCAGGTCCTGCTCCGTCTCCCAAGTCGCCTCCGAATCAGAATGATGTGACCACTGAACCTTGATCATCGGAATCGACTTGTTCAATTTCCTCCACCGGAATGGTCTGACTGGCGTCCAAGATGCACTTATTGAACATGCTGATGTGGAAAATATTGTGCACAGCTGACATGCTCGGGTGTAAGGCCAATCTGTATGCAACCCTGCCTATACGTCCCAGAATCTCGTAAGGACCAATATATCTCGGGGCTAACTTGCCCTGCCTGCCAAATCGAACTGTCCCACGAGTCGGTGCAACCTTCAACCAAACCCTATCTCCCACCTCAAACTCCAGATCTCGTCGTCTCTTGTTGAGGTATGAGGTGGTCTTGTCGTTTGCGGCCTTCATCCATATCTGAATCAGACGGATCTTCTCCGTCATCTCCTTTAAAAGCTCGGGGCCAATACTTATCATGTCTGAGGCATCTGTCCAACAATGCGGTGTCATGCATCTTCGACCATACAGTGCCTCAAATGGTACCATGCCGATAGTAGTCTGATAGTTGTTGTAGGAGAACTCTACTAACGACAACTGCTGATCCCAATGTCCCCCAAAGTCCAAAACAAAACTCCTGAGCATATCTTCGACAATCTAAATAACTCTCTCTGACTGCCCGTCTGTCTGAGGATGGTATGTCGTGCTCAGTTGGAGTCGCGTGCCCAGAGCCTTGTGAAAGGCACCCCAAAACCTCGCAGTAAATCGTGGGTCCCTGTAGGATACAATGGAGTCCGGTACTCCATGTAATCGCACGATTTCCCGAATACACAACTGGGCAAGCTTCTCCAGCGAGTCCGTCACTCGCATCGGTAGAAAGTGTGCGCACTTGGTCAGTCGGTCGACTATAACCCAAATAGCATCATGATGCGCTCTGGTCGGAGGTAGACCAGTCAGGAAATCCATCGTAATATTACCCCACTTCCTGATAGGAATAGGTAGAGTCTGCATTGTACCAGTTGGCTTTTGATGCTCTACCTTGACATGCTGACAAGTCGCACATCTCGCCACGTAGGCAGCTATATGTCACTACATCCCTGGCCACCAGAAGTGAGATCGAAGGTCATGGTACATTTTTTAACCTCCGGGGTGGATGCTCAAACTACTGGAGTGCGCCTCTCCCAGAAGTTGGTCTCGATTCGACGATTCGTCCGGTACATAGAGGTGACTCCTGAAGTACAACAATCCCTGCTTGTACTCGAAGAATGGTTGCAAGGCTCCTTTGTTCTCACCCAAGAGTTTCTTTAACCCTGCGTCCCTGGTCTGTGCCTCTCATATCTCGATCAACCAATCAGACTGAATAGTTAAAGTGTTAACTTGAGCTTGCTCCCATTGTTCCCACTGATGCATAACATCATCAGATTTGATCCCTTGGCCTTGTCTCCAAAATTTCCACCATTGACAATACCCGTGTACCTCCTGCTCAAAGCATCTGCTACTGAGTTCCCCTTGCCGGCGGTGTACCCGTTGATACAGTCGTAATCCTTCATATACTCAAGCCACCATCGCTGCCTCACGTTCAGATCCTTCTGCTTAAACAGATACTTCAAGCACTTGTGGTCGGTGAAAATCTAGAACATGTTGCCGAGTAGGTAGTGCCTCCACTGCTTGAGGGCATAGATGATCGCAGCCAATTCCAGGTCATGCGTCGGGTAGTTCTGCTCGTGCGGTCGCATTTGCCTCAACCCATACGCAATGACGTTCTGCCCTTGAATCAACACACAGCCGAGTCCCGTCCTTGACGCATCTATGTAGATCCCGTAAGGTAGTGTCGGGTCCGGTTGGCTCAGAATTGGTGCATGTGTCAACAACCGCTTGTGTTCCCGAAAACTGTCCTCGTAGGTTGAAGACCAAACAAACGGCTGAAACTTCTTGGTCAGTTGAGTCAGCGGCGATGCCAGTATGGAGAATCCTACTATGAATCTGTGGCAGTACCCTGCCAAACCCAGGAAGCTCCATATATCCTTGACTGTCCGTGGCTGCCCCCACTCCTCAACTGACTTAGTTTTCTCTGGGTCCACTGAAATAACGTGCTCTCCAACAATGTGACCCATAAAACCTACTTCTCGCATCCATAAGTTGCATTTAGAGAACTTAGCGTACAGTTGGTTGTTCGCAAGTGTCTCCAGTACAGTCCTCAAATGTTCCTGATGTGATTCCTCATTGGGAGAGTAGACAAGAATGTCGTCGATAAAGACTATCACAAAGGAATCCAAATACGGGCATAACACTCAGTGCATCAAATCCATAAATGCAGCTGGTGCATTTGTTAAACCTTGATCCAATGATCTGAAACCCCGCATCTCAGGCACTGGCCTGACTTCCTGTAGCAAGTCCGACCCTCGTGGAGCCTGCAACACTGTCGGCAAACTGGCATCTCTGTAGTTGGGGCCTTGCCCTTGCCCCTGTCAAACCAAGTGGGGGCCTTGCCCTTGCCCTTGGCCCTGCTGGCATGATGACTTCCCGCCACTCTGGGGCCGGGAAGATATGGTTGTTGATCTGATCATCTCCATCTCCAGCAAAAGGGCCTTCTGAATGGCCTCGTGATAGACAGAGATACTGAACGCTATCAGGTGCTCTCCGATCTGCGGGTGCAGACCTCTGATGAACCTCCTCGTCTTTTCCCGTTCGGATGAGTCGAACAAGGGGGACTAACGGATGAGTCAGCTGAACTCCAGCTCATACTCGGTGACGGTCCTGTTGCCCTGAGTGAGCCCATCAAACTCTGCTTGTCGGCGGTCCCGAATGGCGTACCCTAACCACCTCTAGTGAAAAAGGCAGGAAACTTCCTCCCAAGTCATCCCCGGGTTGGTACACCTCATATCCTGGTACTGTGTCGCCCGGTCCCTAACTATCCCCTGCCACCAGTTGTGTGCAGCGTTACGCAGATAGAAGGTGGCAAGAGAAATCATCGCCTCGGATGGCAGTCCCAATCTCCGCAGGAGACGCTCCATATCTGACAACCAGCTCTCGGCTGCATCTGGCCCTGTCTTGCCTGAAAACTTGGGCCGGTTGAAACGCTGCAGGCGCTCCATCATCCTGACCTCATCGTAACCCACAATACTCCCCCTACACGGCCTCAGGGTCCCTCGAGTATCCCCGGAATCGGAATCTGAATCGTCCCTAGGTCGGCGATGACGAATTGGTCATCGCTCCCTCCGACACCTGTGGGTAGCCTGTCTAGTGCGAAAAGTGCTAGCCGCTGCCCGGGTCCTCCTGGTGCAGGAACGACCCTGTGACTCTGACTGGTCCTCCTCCTAAGAAATACGAGTAGGACTGCGTCGTCTGGTGTCGATATGTGTGGTCTCAGTGTCAGAGGGTGTACCTGTCTGTTCGGAGTGGTCGTTGTCACTCTCCTGATTAGACAATAGATCCTCCTGAGCAAAGACACAGTTCAGAACGGTGCGTATCTGACCCAATACCTCCACAAGGTTGACGCTCTCCTGGCGTCGAGCAGATCTAGGTCGGGGCTGAGGTGAAGGTCTGGTTTGGGCTGTCGAGCCTGGCGAGGTGCCCTCCTCTCGGGGTTACTATTGAGAGAGGGATCCGAAATGTCGGTACGAGTGTGTTGCAAATGATAGCAAAGTCATCCAAATGCATTCGCGGATCTTCCCTGTTGATTCCCAAAAATGAATACCTCTCCAAATACTCTAGAACATGACTAGGAATCGCATACTCAGAATGGACAGCAGCTAGCTTCACCAATCTTTGATCATCCCCCTTGAATTTTGAAGCACAAATGTCTGACAAATGGAGTCTCTTCTTCATAGGCACTTGATTGTGAATACCCTCCATAATGAGATGTAAAAAATGGTGAGAATAAGGGTACCTACAGCTCAACGGAAATAAGAAAAATCTGGAAATGTCAAATCACTATAGAGTACAAACAAAGCAAACAAAATACATATACAAACTTGATACACTTTTCCCGGCAACAACTTCAAAAACTTAGTTGGTTTGAAAAAGGGATGCACCACTTTTTGCTCACTCTTGTCAAAGCCCCAAGCGCAAGGCTCATGTGTAGTACATGGTTAAGAAGTAAGGGTATCGAACCAAAGGTGTAGCGATGAGATTTTCGACAGTAGTCATCACAATCTTTTTATCTGGGTTGATTGACTCTACGTGGGGAGGACGGCCCTCACTACGGCCCACGATGCAGTTGGGCTGTGGTAACCACTACGGCGAGGGCCGCGATGAACGCCGCGGTGAAAAATGCCGCAGTTTCGAACGCACTGCGGCTGAGGCCGCGGTGCATACTGCGGCCTCACCACGGATACAGCCGCAGTAAGTCTGGCAGCCGCTGTCAGACATCTGACGGCACCGCCATTATTTACTGTGGTCTTCACTGCGTCTATGGCCACAGTAATACGAATATTTTGTGAAAAAAATAAAATCGTATAAATATTTAGTAACTATTATTTAAATTAATAAATATAAATTTAATAATAATGTTAATTAAGAAAGTAATTATTAATTGAAATAAATATAAATGGAATCTAATTCTAATTCTAATTATTCGGAGGATTATGTTGGTGCATAAAAACATCGAATTCTTGATCGTCCAGCCTGAACAAGTCCAAGAAGTTGATCGGTGGCGCTATGGGCTCCAGGATCTGCTGCTCCGATGTCCGTGGCAGCGCCGGCTGATAATCAGCTTGGGCGGAGGTGAGGGTGAGGTCGGGAATTGGAGGAGAAGGTGGCCTCGGAGGATGCTCGTGACGTGGGGTGTTACGAGAGGGGGAAGGTTGGGATGATCCGGCGACCAAAGTCGCTGGCACGTCAGAAAATCAGACATGTCCCCCCTACGTAGCGCCGACCACATGCTGCTGATAGCCGCTTCCGTGGAACGTGTCAGCTAGTTCACCCGGGCTTCCAATCGAGCTTCAACCTCAGTATGCGCACGAGCACCTTGGTCCTCAAGAGCGGCGACCCTGCATCTCAGGTCACGGATCTCATCCATCGCCCTCCGATGCTGCTCCTCCAGGTCGATCTCGCGCTGAAATCAAAATTTCATTTTGAAAATGTTATACATATAATGATGAATTGGCGATGTACTGTAAAGGTATGGAATTGGTAAAAGTTCAAATTTATTACCTGCGACGGTCGAGGTTGCTCGAACAGCTCGGGCTGAGAAAGCTGGGGCGGGACACCGACCCATCGTCCTCGCGTGGGCAGGCCCAGGACATCCTTGTAGATGTCCTCATCGATATCGGTGGTGGCGGATCTGTTTTGGCAGCCACCACGTGTCTGCGAAGTTGACGTGTATTGGCGTTGCTGGAAGCCATTGAAATTTATGTGATACACGTTTCTCGGAATTCGAGGAAAGGGGGGTCTCATTCGTTCTGTCCTTGTCTTGTTTTTATGGAAATGGTTTTCAAGAGCCGTCCTTTTGACTTTCGCCATAAATGTCTTATATTGCCCATTTTAATGGTGGCAAAGTCGTATTATCTCAATATGGACACGTGTTTTTGTGTGTCCGGGAAAGGTTTGTGCTATGTTTGGGTAAGTAAGTCTGGGAATCTTACTCGTAAAGTTTTTAATGGGGCCGTTATCTTGGGCCCCTAACTGGGTCTTTTGCTAGGCCATTTTGGATGATTGGGACTGGCGGCCATCAATCGGGGAACGGCCCGTCCTCCCCATACTTCTTGATCAAGCGTTTCTTGTACTCCTCCTAGTTAAGATGAAGAAATTTATGTTAATGAATAATAAATTGAATAATGTAAACATATCAATGATTGAGAAACTACTTAAACTTACCAAGGCCGCATTTTCCTTGCCCAGCCAGTCCTCCCCAAACTAGTCCACCCGTAGCCTCTGTCCCGCTCTTTTGCACAGCAAATTAAAATATGTTAGGTATTCAAAAATTTCACTTATACATACATAATTATACATAAATATTTTTAAAAAGTTACCATTTCTTCATAAATAATCGCCTTTGACTTGTTGCCATGCGACTTGAATTTTGGGCATTTTTCTCTCTTGGCATTTCTCTTATTCCTGGGCGGAGTTCACCTTGAACTCTTCGCTACAGTAATGCTCTAGTAGTAGCTTCCACTTCGCAGGGTCTATCCTCTGTGGAGGCATGTCGAGTCAGTCCATGTAGTTTGGAACCTGGCGATCCAAAGGACGTCTTCTCTAGGCCCAATCCCAAATGTTGTCTTGGGTGTTCCGGCAGAATTCCGCGAATCGGGAATGGAGCTTCTCCAGGAATTTGTGATCCGTCCATGAAAATTGGATATGTTCCAGAAAACATGAAAACGTTAAAATCTATAGAATTAGTTTAAAAAAAGTATATAGAAATAGTAAAATAATTAGTATTTGTATAACCGCGAATTGGTTGGCATAGTCGGCTTGCTCATCCGCTGGGAGGTCGGTGTATGTAGGCGGGAAGCCTTTGAACCTACTTGCGACGATTGCACCGATCGCTTTGGGGACACCCGATGTTTGTTGCTTCAAAGTGCATAAGAATTGAAATACGGTAATTAATTTATGATTATATGCAGAAATAAAATATTAAAATTAATAAATTTATGAAAACTTAAAATTAAAGACTTACTGGCCGATGTGAGCGACCAATCTCCCATCAGGACCTCTCAGGCGGTGGAAGAGGAGGCGTGGGAGGTGCTGTTGTACGTCGGCACTACGCAGGTGGTGCATCGTACTGATGAGAAGAGATCTGCTGCTCCACCGAGTCGGTAGGCTCCGGTGTCTGAGACGGTGTGCGGCGGCTTGATGTGTGAGAGCCGCCACTACGCCTCCCGCGAGAGAATGATCTCCCACGTGAACCTGAGCCTGACGCATGCTGGCGCTCACCACTATTGGATAGTGTGTCCGCCATACCTTGAAGCATTCAAAAAATGTCGGCTAATCCAAAAAGATTTTCAACTTTCCATTTCAACCCCAAAGTCTTCGAAAATTACGAAAAAACCACAAAGTTTTGAAAATCTTGCAAAGTTACCCAAAACTTCTTCAAATCTTCCATTTTATCCCCAAAGGCTTCGAAAATTACTAAAAAGCCATAAAATTTTGAAAATCTTGTAAAGTTACCCAAAACTTCTTCAAATCTTCCATTTCAAGCCCAAAGTCTTCGAAGATTACGAAAAAGCCACAAAGTTTTGAAAATCTTGTAAAGTTACCCAAAACTTCTTCAAATCTTCCATTTCAAGCCCAAAGTCTTCGAAAATTATGAAAAGCCATAAAGTTTCAAAAATCTTACAAAGTTACCCAAAACTTCTACAAATCATCCATTTCAAGCCCGAAGTCTTCGAAAATTATGAAAAAGCCACAAAGTTTTGAAAATCTTGCAAAGTTACCTAAAACTTCTTCAAATCTTCCATTTCAAGCCCAATGTCTTCAAAAATTACAAAAAACAACAAAGTTTTGAAAATCTTACAAAGTTACCCAAAACTTTTTCAAATCTTCCATTTCAACCCCAAAGTCTTCGAGAATTACGAAAAAAGCCACAAAGTTTTGAAAATCTTTCAAAGTAACCCAAAACTTCTTCAAATCTTACATTTCAAGCCCAAAGTCTTCGAAAATTACGGAAAAGCCACAAAGTTTCGAAAATCATGCAAAGTTACCCAAAACTTCTTCAAATCTTCCATTTCAAGCCCAAAGTCTTCGAAAATTATGAAAAAGGCACAAAGTTTTAAAAATCTTACAAATTTTCCCAAAACTTCTTTAAATCTTCCATTTCAACCCCAAAGTCTTCAAAAATTACGAAAATACCACAAAGTTGTGAAAATCTTGCAAACTTACCCAAAACTTTGAAAATCTTCCATTTCAACCCCAGTCTTTGAATATTCTAAAAAAGCTACAAACAATTTGAAAAAAATCCAAAATTCACAACACATATCCACAAAAAAATATTCACAACACATATTCATAACAACTTTCATAAAATTACAAACACATTTCATCAAATTTAATCAAATATTCACAACAAATTTCTTCAAAATTTATCAAATAATCTAAAATTTCCACAACAAATTCACAACACATTTCAACTAAGTCCAACAAATCAATAAACATCCACCAATCCATAAACATCCTAAAAACTCAAAAACTTCCTAAAAATCATAAACACCATAAAAACTCAAAAACAAACCGCCAAAATCGGAAAGAAAACTCACCGGGGGAGAGGGATGGTAGGTAGCTTGCGGCGGCGACGATGGAGAGGGACGCGGCGGTTGCAGCGGCGACAGAGAGGGAGGGCGACGGAGAGAGAGGGAGGGACAGACGAAATCGGGAGTGCAAATGGGGAGGAAGAAGACGATGCAACAGTTTATGGGACCTCACTGCGGCCTTATTGAGGCAGTGGACGCAGTGAGTCTCATGGGCTTGGGCCGCACTGCGCTCACTGCTGCAGTGAGGCCCAGCCCAGTAGGCCGTAGTGAAGCCCATAAACTTCCAATTTCAAACTTTTAGTTTCCCCCCGTATTCATTATTTGTTTGGATATTGTGGGGCCTACTGGAATTCGGCAGAAACTTGCAATTTAGCCCAAACATCTTTCAAATTTTCAATTTAGCACAAACATCTTTTAAATCTACAATTTAGCACTAACATTTGTTCAAAATTTGAAATTTAGTACAAATATCTTTCGAAATTACAAATTGAAATAGGAGATATTCTACTACAAATCCACCGGAACATCATCTTCATCGTCATACAGCAGTTGATTTTCCTCGTCGTTATACACTTCAACTATATCAAAAATGGGCACGATGATCTAATAATGACATACTTGCATCAGGGGCCGGTCGTATGGTTTCACCAAGTGTCGTCGATTCTTGTAAAGGATGTTCCGTATCAATCTCGTCTGGGTCTACATTGATTACAGTGACACTTACATTATCAACACTGTCGTCCTTAAATCGTCGAGGTTTCCTTTTGAAAACTGTCCACCAGTTTTATAGGTCACGACGCTTTGAAGGATATTCGACGTATACCACTTGTTGGGTCTGGCTTGCAAGAATGAATGGATCATCCATATATAGTTGGAATGTGTAGTCAATATCGGTGATCCCTGAAATTTTATCGGTGCGGATGCCTTTATTGTTCGAAAACCACGTACCCTTGAAGACTGTAAGTGACGTGGAACAGGCCTAACCCAAGCCCAAACATCAAGATCCGCTCGTTGGCCTTGGTGGACCTATGACAAGGAGCCGGACTAAGAAAGCTAAGGACGCTCTCAACCTGTTGATGCACAGTTTTGCAAAGTGTGAGGAGCAAAGTGAAGATATCCACAAAGATGAAGGAAAAGTGCAAGCACTCCTCAATTTGGGCCAACCCAATTCTCAAATTGTGCAAACAATTTTCAACATTTCGGTTTGGGCTCAACCAAATGACAATTTGGCCCAAGTGCATGGTTCACAAATGTCTCAACCTGTTGAGACACCAGCTGGCGTATTCAATGCATTTCCAAAGCTTCCAACCGTTCACTTCTCTTCAAGGATGAACTTCAGCAGCCTTGAGGACTCAAGAGTCATCCAAAATCACCCAAAAACCATTGGTGAAGAAGGAGTTACAAGCCTTGAAGCCCCTCCATCAAGGGCACTTAAATGAGGATCATTTACTCCCCATTTATTGGCCAAAACTCATCCCTCATCTTCCAACTCGAATTTCTATCATTCTATTTCCGTTTTTAGAAATATTTTGGCTAGTTCTACCCCTTAGCTAGCCTAGAATAAATTTAGAAATAATTGTTTAAATTCTCACATTTACATTTCCTTTTAATTTCCATCATTAAGAGTGGAGATGAAGGGACTTGTAAATTGATTTGGATGCCTAGCTTCCTTGTCCTATAAAAGGAGGTCTAGGTTAGTTTGAAAGAGACAATTCGATCATCCAATATATTTCACCTTTTTCCTTGAAATTGAGAGTGATTCTCTTTTCAACCTATCTACCGTTTTCCACTCAATTCTTGTTAAGTTTTCTTTACAAGTCTACTAAGACCAATGTTGCCTTCTCATTGAAAGAAGGATGTGTTGGCCCCATCATCATTCCCCCTCAATTTTGGCAAAGAAGGCTTGGACCTTTTTTTCGGTATCAAGGAGGAGTCGCCAAAGGCATCACACCATCTTTGCCTGGGCAAGGATCCAGGAGGAGTTGGCGGCCATATCCGTTCGTTTCACAAGCTTCCGCATCGTTTTTCTTTGTGCATTTCGGATCTGTCAACCTGTTGACATTTCCGTCTCATCAATCATACCGACCCCGTGTTGCTCCTTTGTTGGCTAGATCTGCTCCTCGTGTTCCAGGATACCCTCCCGGAATCACATCAATTGGTATCAGAGCCACTTGCTCAACAAGAAGTTTTCCTACCCTTTTCTTTTTATTCCGCAACATAAATAATGTCACGACCACCCCGCCCGGTTGCGGAGGTGGGGCCAGCCGCGACGTTCGGAAGCAGAAGCTACGACGGAAAGCGCGGTAACGGTACTACCGAAACCCGCTACGTGCAGTGGTCCCAGGACACGGCCCGCAACAACAGAATGGTCGTACTACGACCTGCAACCTACAGAACACATACATGGCAAGTATACAAAACAACTTAACAAACCAACATGCAGTTCATGGAATACCATACAATACCAATGATGAGCAAACCATAGAAACCATTTCATATACAAATGCAATATAGGCAAGTCGGGGCTCCGCCCTCGACTCAGAAGACAGATACAGAGTCAGAACATATTCCAAAATAATCACCATATACAAACTTCATGTTCTGATCTACATGCATGCAACTACAACTACAGAGCCACCAAAGTAAACCCTAGAATACCTAGGTGCGGAATCAAAAACCCTCGCTCAGAAGATTCCCTTGCGAGGTACTCTGCTTCTTCTTTGAAACCAAAACGAAAAGCACCGCGGATCTCTAGTCCGCCGGCTGCTTGTAAGATCGACCTGAAAGGTGGTAAACAAATAAGGGGTGAGTCCTCGGGAGGACCCAGTAAGGGCTGAGGTAAGATACAGTTTGCACAAGTGCTGCTGAGCCAAACCTACAAAACAGAACGAACACAAACACAAATATACATATATTTGAATGTATGCAAAGTCAGAGGTGAGGCGGAACCCATCATACGCTATCCAACCGCCAGAACGACCCAAAACGACAGCCCTCTCTAAGAGGTCAGAATACACAGAACAGAACAGAACAGAGCAGAAGCACGGTACCAGCTGGGGTCGCGATCCCCAAACTGTCGTAGGGTCACAGAGGTATATCGGCACTCCCGGTGCGGATATACATAAAGTGTCGGCACCCTCCAGGGCGGACACACAGAACAGAAGTACCTGCACTCCCGGTGCGGATAACAGTAGAATGTCGGCACCCTCAGTGCGGACACACAGAACAGAAGTATCACCAAACCTCATAGGTCACGGACCATGGCTAGATCTTCCCCGTCCAACCGGCATCGCCATGTGTCGGCATCGCCATGCGTCCCCAGAACGGATATACACAGAATATATCATGATGCATATGCAAATGACAGAATATATCAATAAAGTATAACCAGGACATCGGCACCTTGTGCGGATGAGCAGAACAGAAATATAACCCGTGGCCTCCAAGACCATCCGGGCCTTGAAGCAGAACAAGATACAAACAGTATCCTACCATATGACAAGTCCCAAGATCATCAGACCACCGTCCTCAACCCGGAATTCTGCCTCAACTAAACCCGATATACATAATGTCCCATACCATAATGCATAATGAGAGAAGTTGAGCCCTTACCTCGAAAATACTGCACCGCAGCACAACTCCCGGAAAATCCCGGCTCCCGGCTCGAAAAGTGCAAATTCAACTATGGTGGTCTCACACTGCTCCACAAAGGCAGAATCAAACTGAACAACCACAAACCAATCAAAACACGTCAAAATACACCCCCAGAAACCAAACCCGCACAATCCCGCACTTTCCCGCAAAAATCCACAGAAAGCTCGGTTTTACGAACCGAGCTAGAACCTTGTTATTCTAACACCCACGAACACATTCCAACCATCAATTACACTTCTTAACCATCAATTACACTTCTTAACCAAGAATGCTAACCAATTACACTTAAATCAACTAAAATCAACATAAACCCTAATTGCACTATTCACCCAATTTGGGGTTTTTCTACTCAACCAATTTTCCACCAAATTGAAACCATAGAATGCCTTAGAATCATGCTAGGAACAACATACTAAGAGCATGATTCAAGAACACAAACATACACCATTTTAGAAAATCACCAATAATTTCGCCAAAATATGTTCTTATTCTCCAAGATGTTTTTCCAAAATCCAACCATAGATTCTTACTCCTCTCCATCCCAAGATCAACATACTTGAATTTGGAAGCAAGAGAATCATCTAACTAGTAGCTAAGAACAAACACCAATTCCATAAATCCTTCTCTTTTTCCCATCATTTCTTGTTTCTAACTTGAAAAGAGAGAAAGGGAGGAAACTTACCACTTAAAGAATCCAAATCCTTGTTAATTCTTGGCCAAAAATGAAGAACACCTTGAAGCTTGAAGATGGCCAACAATGGCGGCAATAAGGGAAGAAGGAAGAAGAAGGAGAAAGAAAATGAAATTCCATTTCATTTCTTTTCCCTTTTATACTTCTTTCCTTTTAATTCCTTTTCTTTTTCCATCTTCCATAAAAATAGGACAAGTGTCCTATCTCACCCTCACTTAACCGACTTCCAGCCTTCCTCTTTGACCAATTAGTGCCAACTTTTGGGTTAATTGTAACTTAATCCTTTAACTTTCCCAAAAGTTACAATTTTAGCCCAACCGCAGTTTCCAACCTCCAAATGGAACGAAAACTGAACACAACCCTCGGAATCCCATAAAATTCATAAAACATGTTTCAAATATTTATTTACAACTCCAGAGTGTCCTACCGAGCTCGCTGAACCCGAGAAAAACCCGACGTGCGCGTGTGCCAACCTGAACCAATATCCCATCACGCCAAAATTCCAAAAATATCACCATAAAATCCGTCTTAAAATATAACATAACTTACGCTGAAGCCGTCGGAAAATTTCCATCCTGAGCCCCGGGATTCCCGTCCCGAGCTCCGGGAGTCGCCCGGGACCGAACGTCCCCACCTAAAAATTATACTCCGTAAAAAGATCCGGGACGTTCCAACAATTCCAAATATGCAAACGGTTTCCCATTCCAAGGTCCCGGGAGCGCTACCGAGCCCGCTATACCTCCCGAGACAATCCCCCGGCCCCGAAAAATATTTTCGCCGAAAATGCCACACGACCTCAAAACCCGAAGGATTCCCTAAAATACTGCTCAGATAAGTCTCGGGAGCTGTCTGACCGCCCAAAACCGTGACCAGCGGGCCAAAATCGGACCCAGGGTCACCGGAGTCATAACCCGCTCGGGGTGACCGTAACAAATAATTTTTGTTATCATTGTGTTTTTCTGTCTTCTTGCTATTTTAAATTTCTTGTTCTAGTGTTGTGCAATCTGCATAGAAAAAAAAAAGAAAAAAAAATCGCATCTTATTTGCATTGAAAAAAAAATCTGACATTGGTTCAACCTCTTTACAGATTGCAGAAAAGGCAATTTGAAGAATTCTTGGAACAATTTTCAAACAAAGGGCAAGAAAAAGAATAACCTCAGAGCCTTTTCAAACCTGTTTTTTCAAAATTGCGGAATATCCTTTTCCAAAACCCACAAAAGAACCGTTTTGCAAAAAGTAACAACACTTCCTTCAACCCGTTGAGGTTTGTTTGAGGTTTTATTTTATTGTGTTTTCTGTGTCTTGTTTTGAATTACTTTTTCAAGAATTTTTTGAGCCAGAAAAAGTTGCTAGGTTTATAAAGAGAATCTGTGAGTTTTTTGAGAGAGAAAAAAATGGCTAATGAAGCATTGCTAGAACAGTTTCAAAGAATGTTGCAGGAACAAATGGCTCCACTAAATGCAAGGCTAGCCCGTCTTGAGGCTGGTCGAAGAGAGGAGGAAGAGCAGGAACCTCGAAATGGGAAAGATGATCGCCAATCAAATATTGATCAAGAAGATGATGTTCCACCTCACCACAATCAAAGGCAAAGGGATATGACTCAACAGGTTTACTGAAACTTCAAATTACAAATTCCACCTTTCTATGGAAAATGCAACCCGGATGAGTACCTTGATTGGGTAAAGAAATGTGAATTGGTATTTAATTGCTTTGATTATACCACTGACCTCAAGGTTAAATTGGCCGTTGTTGAGTTTCATGGTTATGCCCTCACATGGTGGAATCAAGAAAATCGGCTTGGATTAGGTCCTCAAACTTGGGAAGAATTGAAGATCCAAATGCAAGAGAAATTTGTGCCATCATACTACACTCGAGAATGTTTCCAACGACTTCAAACACTTGTCCAAGGCACTAAATGTGTTGAGGACAACCACAAAGAGTTGGAATCCGCCCTTTTGAGAGCCGATGTTATTGAAAGAGGTGAAGCAAAAATGTCTAGGTTCATTCAAGGACTTAGACCGACATTGTGAAGACCTTGGAATTATGTGAGAACAACAATTTTCAAGTGTTGTTACATAAAGCCATCCGAATTGAATGACAACTAAAGACAGAAAGCAGTTCCACGATGTCTCCAATTTCAATCTAGTGGCCGTAATCTCCACAAAGGACACCCCCACCTCCACAAAAAGGTACCCCTTCCAAATCTCCCACATCTACCCCTTCCTCTTCCCAAAATCGCTCCCAAAACCGTCCCCCTTCCAAACCCCTTCATGAAGTTCAATGCTATAAATGCAAAGGTATGGGTCATTATGCTCATCAATGTCCAAATCCGAAAGTTATACTCATGAGAGATGGAGAATGGTACAGTGAGGATGAAGAAAATGATGAGACCGAATCAGCTCAACGTGTTGAGGACAAGTATGCTCAACCTGTTGAGGAAGAGTTTGGTCTTCCGGTTGAAGGCACTCTCCTAGTAACAAGATGAGTACTACAGGTGCAACCAACCCCTCAATCATGTCAAAGGGAGAATCTCTTCCATTCAAGAGCACTTGTGAATGGTAAAGTATGTTCACTCATTATTGATTTCGGTTCTTGCACTAATGTTGCTAGTTCTCATATGGTGAATAAGTTAGGACTTGCTACTCACAAGCATCCTCGACCCTACCTTCTTTAATGGATGGATGACACCGCTCATGCCAAGGTGAATTGTCAAGTTAAAGTACCTCTCAAAATTGGCAATTATGAAGACAAGGTACTTTGTGATGTTGTACCTAAGATGATTTCTGCCCATATTCTACTTGGGAAGCCCTGGCAGTATGATAAGCAAGCTGTGCATGATGGTGTGACCAACCGATACACCATTCAATACGTTGACCGAAAGATTACCTTGGTGCCCTTAACACCCCAACAAGCCCATGTCGATCAGATCCAACTCCAAAGTGAGTCCGAGGGTAAGGATGGTAAACTTAAGGGTAAAGTTGAAAATAAAAAGAAATCCCAAGTGGATTTGCAAGAGTCAAAAGTCTTTTGGGATGGTGAAGAAATAAATAGCGAAAAGAGTGAGAATGGGAGAAGACAAGAGTGTTTCCTTTCCATAGCCAAAGAAAAACACATCAAGAAAGCTCTTTTGAGTAAAAAATGTTGTTTTCTCTTTTTGCCTAACACTTGTCTTCTAACAATGGATCAAGAGGAAGAAATTCCTTCTTTTCTTTCTTTGTTGTTGCAGGAATATCAAGATCTTTTCGAAGATCCGATTGGTTTACCTCCATACCGAGGTATTGAGCATCAAATCGATCTTGTCCCGGTAGAACCATTACTAAATCGGCCCCATTATTGAACCAACCCCGAGGAAGCCAAAGAGATACAGAGGCAAGTCCAAGAGCTTCTTGCAAAAGGGTACATCCGAGAAAGCTTGTCCCCTTGTGCCGTACCCGTGCTTCTGGTACCTAAAAGTGATGGTTCATGGCGAATGTGCATGGATTTCCGCCCCATCAATAAGATCACCATCAAGTACCGACATCCCATTCCATGCCTTGATGATATGCTTGATGAACTTTCAGGTGCAAAGGTATTTTCTAAGGTTGATCTTAAGAGTGGTTATCACCAAATACGCATGAAAAATGGTGATGAGTGGAAAACCGCCTTTAAGACCAACATTGGTTTATATGAGTGGCTTGTCATGCCATTTGGATTAACCAATGCCCCTTCTACTTTTATGAGACTCATGAACCATGTTTTAAGGAAATTCATTGGAAAATTCGTTGTGGTATATTTTGATGACATTTTGATCTATAGTCATACTTTATCTCAACACGTTGAACATCTGCGGTTATTGTTTGAAACTCTTCAAGAGAAAAGCTTTATGCTAATCTTAAGAAGTGTTTTTGCTACTAATCAGATTGTGTTTCTTGGGTATGTTGTTAGTGAGAAAGGACTAAGTGTTGTGAATCCAAGGTGCAAGCCATCAAGGATTGACCAACCCCTACTAATGTGACCGAGGTGAGATCTTTTCACGGTCTTGCTAGCTTTTACAGACGTTTTGTGAAGGATTTTTCCACTATAGCCACCCCACTTAACGAACTTGTCAAGAAAGAAGTACCATTTGTTTGGGGTGACAACCAAGAGAAAGCGTTCAACCCGTTGAAAGAAAAGTTGACACAAGCTCCGGTCCTTTCACTACCTGATTTCGGTAAGATCTTTGAAGTTGAGTGCGATGCGAGTGGCATAGGTATTGGTGCAGTTCTCACTCAAGAAGGTAAACCTATTGCATACTTTAGTGAAAATTGAGTGGTGGTCCTTTGAATTATTCAACATATGACAAAGAATTATATTCTCTTGTGAGAAGTCTTGAGGTATGGTCTCATTATCTCTGGACTAAGGAATTTGTCATTAATACTGACCATTATTCATTAAAGTATTTGCAAGGTCAAGGTAAACTTTCAAAAAGACATGCAAAATGGATGGAATTTTTTGAATCTTTTCCTTAATTAAGTTTAAGAAAGGTAAAGAAAATGTAGTGGCAGATGCTTTGTCTAGAAGGTATGCTTTATTCAGCATGTTGAACAGTAAGGTTTTAGGATTTGAACAGATGAAGAACTTGTATGGTGAAGATATTGACTTCGAAACTATTTACAATGCCTGTTTGTCTAAACCTGTTGACACTTATTGCATATTTGATGGATATCTCTTTAAAGATAACAAGCTTTGTGTTCCTAAGGGTTCCATCCGAGAGCTACTTGTAAGGGAAGCCCATGGAGGAGGACTTATGGGACATTTTGGTCAGCTCAAGACCTTGGAAGCTCTCAAAGAGCATTTCTTTTGGCCGAATATGAAGAAGGACGTGGACAAATTTTGTGCTCAATGTGTCACCTGCAAAAAGGCTAAGTCTAAACTTGAGCCTCACGGGTTGTATACTCCACTCCCTACTCCTTCTTTACCTTGGGTTGACATATCAATGAATTTTGTTACCGGTCTTCCTAGGACTCAAAATGGGCATGATGCAATTTTTGTAGTTGTTGACCGTTTTTCTAAAATGGTTCACTTTATTCCTTGCCATAAAACGGATGATGCTACAAATGTTGCAAATTTATTCTTTAAGGAGGTTGTTAAATATCATGGATTGCCTAGGACAATAGTAAGTGATAGGGACACCAAATTCCTAAGTCACTTTTGGAAGACATTATGGGCTAAACTTGGCACTAAGCTGTTGTTTTCAACATCTAGTCACCCACAAACTGATGGGCAGACCGAGGTAGTTAATAGAACAATGATACAATTGCTTAGAACACTCCTTAGGAAGAATTTGAAGCAGTGGGAGGAGTTTATTCCACATGTTTAATTTGCTTACAATAGGGCTTTTCGTACCTCAACAACTTATAGCCCTTTTGAAATTGTTTACGGTTTCAACCCGTTGACTCCAATGGACTTATTGCCTTTACCTCTTAATGATGCAGCTCATAAAGATGGAGCAATGAAAGCAAAACAAATGAAGGAGTTACATGAGAAGGTGAAAGAAAGGATCTCCAAACAGAATGAAGCATATGCAAAGAGGGCAAATAAAGGTCGAAAACAAATCACCTTTGACGTTGGTGATTGGGTATGGTTACACTTGAGAAAGGAGAGATTCCCTCAAGAAAGGAAGAACAAACTCGCCCTAAGAGGAGATGGTCCCTTCCAAGTGGTTGCAAAAAGGGGAGATAATGCCTACACTCTAGATCTTCCTAGTGGTAAATATGGAGTACATGCGGCGTTTAACGTTATGGATCTTTCCCCTTTTGAAGGTACTATGGAAGATGAGATTCCGAGGTCGGAATCTTTTGAAGAAGGGGGGAGTGACGTCGAACAGGCCCAACCCAAGCCCAAACATCAAGATCCGCTCGTTGGCCTTGGTGGACCTATGACAAGAGCCGAACTAAGAAGGCTAAGGACGCTCTCAACCTGTTGATGCACAGTTTTGCAAAGTGTGAGGAGCAAAGTGAAGATATCCACAAAGATGAAGGAAAAGTGCAAGTACTCCTCAATTTGGGCCAACCCAATTCTCAAATTGTGCAAACAATTTTCAATATTTCGGTTTGGGCTCAACCAAATGACAATTTGGCCCAAGTGCATGGTTCACGAATATCTCAACCTGTTGAGACACCAGCTGGCGTATTCAATGCATTTCCAAAGCTTCCAACCGTTCACTTCTCTTCAAGGATGAACTTCAGCAGCCTTGAGGACTCAAGAGTCATCCAAAATCACCCAAAAACCATTGGTGAAGAAGGAGTTACAAGCCTTGAAGCCCCTCCATCAAGAGCACTTAAATGAGGATCATTTACTCCCCATTTATTGGCCAAAACTCATCCCTCATCTTCCAACTCGAATTTAGAAATAATTGTTTAAATTCTCACATTTACATTTCCTTTTAATTTCCATCATTAAGAGTGGAGATGAAGGGACTTGTAAATTGATTTTGATGCCTAGCTTCCTTGTCCTATAAAAGGATGTCTAGGTTAGTTTGAAAGACACAATTCGATCATCCAGTATATTTCACCTTTTTCCTTAAAATTGAGAGTGATTCTCTTTTCAACCTATCTACCTTTTTCCACTCAATTCTTGTTAAGTTTTCTTTACAAGTCTACTAAGACCAATGTTGCCTTCTCATTGGAAGAAGGAGGTGTTGGCCCCATCATCATTCCCCCTCAATTTTGGTATCAATAAGGAGGAGTCGCCAAAGGCATCACACCATCTTTGCCTGGGCAAGGATCCAGGAGGGGTTGGCGGCCATATCCGTTCGTTTCACAAGCTTCCGCATCGTTTTGCTTTGTGCATTTCGGATCTGTCAACCTGTTGACATTTCCGCCTCATCAATCATACCTACCCCGTGTTGCTCCTTTGTTGGCTAGATCTACTCCTCGTGTTCCAGGATACCCTCCCGGAATCACATCATTAAGACTATTGCTCATATACTGAAGGACAAGAATTTCGTCAATCCAGCCACAGAAATCCAAATAGTCTTGCGCATTTGTGTTCCCCAGGACGCAGACGCCCCAATTAGTTGTCCTTTTATTTTCACCATGTCTTTTTGTGTGAAACATGTACCCATTAACATATACGCCTGGAAACGATTTAGCCCTCATTCTAGGACCGCATGTCAGGTCATATAGTGCTTATGGGAGCGCTGCCTGATTTGCGACGGCCTATACATAATTGGTGATCAACATAATAAATTTCGTTCTGATTAAGATCGTAACAAATAAATGAGTAAATAAATAAACACAACTAACCACATTTTTGAACCAACGTGCAAACTCTGCAAGCCTTAAGTTGTCCACAGCACCTTCGTTCATTTTTGGGAACCGATTGCGGGACAACTCGTTAAATCAAATTATAAATTGCTCCACCTCCCGACAATTCTGCATAATGTATGTTTGGATATGATTTAATTCTTCAGTAGACAATTATCGCACCCGAGCCTTCCCAAAAGTTTTTGTTCGATGACTGAAAATCGATAGTCCCGAATCGCCAACAACTGTAGAAAAATTAATTTCGTTCTGTATGTAAGGGTACCAGTGTTCCTTGATTATCTTCTTTGTAATGCTCACAAAAAAAAAGCTATCTCCTGTATCAAGAACTTTTCAATGATCCAACCCTCTAAAAATTGTTTGTTCGCAGATTTTCCTTTCAAATTCTTCATATTCCGTTCGAAAGGAAACATCCACCAATATCTGATAGGTCCACAAGTTTGAAGGTGCCAAGGTAGATGCATAGTAAGATGTTCCATGGAGTCAAAGAATAATGGAGGGAAGATCTTCTCCAACTTGCATAGTGTTACGATGATTAATTCATCAAGGTTCTCCACATCGCCCAACTGAATATCCTTAGAACACAGTAGCCTAAAGAATTTGCAAAATTCTGCAATTGTCGTCCAAATGCCGTCAGGAATGTAACCGCGTAATGTAACGGGCAGCAGCTTCTGCATGAACACGTGACAATCATGAGTTTTCATACTGTAAAATGTATTATGGACGTATTGACACATCTACCAATGTTAGATGCATACCCATCGGGAAGTTTAACGATATGCTTCAACCAATTGCAAATCATCGCAATCTGATCATCGTTTAACGTGTATAACGCCTTCGGTTGAAATGGTTTCCCATTCTATCCAATGCTCAAATGTAGTTCATCAAGGATATTTAACTCCTCCAAATCACGTCTCGACTGTGCATTATCCTTCGTTTTCCCTTTCATGTTCAAAGCTATGTAGAAAATATTATCAAAACAATTATTTTTCAATGTGCATAATATCCAGACAGTGTCGTACTTTCAAGTTTGCCCAATACGGTAACTCCTAGAAAATTGATTTCTTCACCCAATTATGCTCATCACCAAACTTATCAACCCTTATTTTGTCCCACGGTGTTTCGAATGCTAGGAATACAATCCTATTAAGATCCCTTAAGATCTCATGCCCTGACTTATACATACACGGATGTCTACGGTCAGTTTCTCCCCACGATTTGGTATTGTTACGAAGAGCATGCCGACATGGTAAAAATCTCCTATGATAACCCCACCAACTGGTTTTTCATCCATGCTTCAACTGAAAACTATTAACATCACTCATGCAGTATGGGCATGCAAGTCTTCCATGCGTACTCCAGCCCGATAGCATTTCATACGCCGGAAAATCACTTATCTTCCAAAGCAAACATGCTCGCATAACAAAGTTCTGATTACGGTGCGCATCCCAAGTTTCCACTCCTGTATTCCATAAAATTTGTAACTCCTCAATCAGTGGATGTAGAAACATGTCAATGTTACGGCCAGGAGATCGGGGACCTGGAATTAGTAGAGGCATGAAAGTGTACGGCTCCTTCATGCATAAATCAGGCGGCAGGTTATAAACAACGATGAATACCTGCCACATCGAATATGATTGTCCTGTTTCGGACAACGGGTTAAAGCCATCAGTACTTAACCTCAATCGTACGCTTCGGTAGTCCTGTGCGAAATCCGGATAACGTTTGTCGACATGTTTTCATGCCTCACCTTGAGATGGATGTCCAACAGTGTCAGATACATTTCCACTTCCTCTAATATGATATGTCATGAACTCTGCGGTTTTAAACGACTGGTAAAGCCGTTGTAGCCGCTCAGTTATTGGTAAATATCGTAAAACCTTTTTACGTTTCGGTTTCTTACCTGGATCACACACTTCATACCTATCCGCTCCACACACCCTACAATTCAATAACTTGCTGAAGCCATCGTAGAACAACATACAATTATTCTTGCAAGCGTGGATTTTTTTATACGGTAACCCCAACTCCTTTAACATATATTTCGTACTAAATATGCTCGTTGGCAACGAGTTTCCTCCAGGTAATATTTCATTGATATATCCGATCATCTCAGAGAAAAAGGCATCTGATACGTTGTGTTAACTTTTCATACTCAACAAGTTAGATAACACCGATAATTTGGTGTACTTATCACCACAACCTTCATATAAAGGTTTTGACGCATCACACAACAGTTGGAAAAACCGTTGTGCCCTTTCGTTTGGAATTTCGGGCGCTGAAACGTCCTCATCGTCATTATTCTGATCATCTTCAAAATTATTACAGTGCTCATGAAATCCAAAAGCATCACGAACCATTTCTTCATAAGCCAACCGTTCTTGGCTACCCTCAGAAGAATTAAGTACTGCAATACTAGTACTTGCAAGATTTGATGATGTTGACGTTATTTCATCAAATCGATAACCTCGATAAACACATGGATTGATCTCAGGTCGTTCACCATGACAATCTCACACATGATAATTAGGTTTAAATCCGTCTAATAGTAAATGATTGTCAACTGTAATTCGATCATAATAGTATCTATTTTTACACTTTTTACACGGGCATTTCACCAGTTCTTCTCCATTTGATTTAGCAACAAAAAAAGCATAATCCAAGAATTCCTGAAGCCCAGTCCAAAATCTTTCACTTATATAGCAAGTCTCATCCTCAAAGCGACGATATATCCAATCACATCCTTCACCCATTTATGGGGGCTGTGATGATGAAGATCTCAGCAAACTGCCTTAGTTGATTCGTTTGTCAGAGGATAGAAGATATCTGGCGTGTGAGCCAAGGGAAGATCACTCTGGCTCGTGCTGACCTCCCCATTGGTTGCTTGAAGCCGGATGGCCAAGTGGCTGCAAGGGCGAAGGCCTACAAGGGGCGAAGGCCTACAAGGGCGAAGGCCCGAGATAAAGCAAAGCCAATGAGGGTGTAAGGGTCGCACGAACCCGAGTGCAGGGGCCTTATCTCGGGCGAGGCCGGTATAGGCACGAGAGCCCTCGCGAAGGTGAGTAAGACCGCGGGGTGAGACCCGCAGCATAAGAGGCCCGCGAAGGCGGGAAAGGAGACCGCGAGGAGTAAGACCTCGTGTAGGTGATACTTAAGTTTGTGAGGGCCTTGCGCAGGCGAGACCTGGAGACCTCGCGAAGGCGAGACTTAAGCCTGCGAGGGTGAGACCTCGCGAGGGCGTAAACGCTTGGGTAGTGTACCAAGATGCCTCCTCCTGATGGCGGAGTATGGGGAGGGTCCTGTACTCCGTATGTAGCCAAAGTAAGGGTTTTGCTCGAAGAGCGATGACCGTTGAAGACCATGGATGGGATTTTCCCACTTGGAAGGTCTGTGGGGCACGCGAAGGCGGCTCTCGCAGAGACCTTCTGAAGATACCGCAAGGGTAAGCCCTTGGGTAGTGTGCGATGTACCAAGAAGAGGATACCTGCAAAGTACTCACAAGCCATATGATAGGAGTGAAATAAAGTTCAGTTTACCTTAAGCCTGTAGTTGTGGCCCTCCCGTGCCGCAAAGGGATTACCCTTGGGGAGGGGAGAGAAGAAGGTCACTTGGGGATGATACCCGCAACTAACTGTGTAGAGGAGCCCGTGCTGAAGGACAGGTGACGCGCGCGAGGGCGACTTAAACAAGGACCCCCATGAAGGAGCCAAAGGGATTACCATTCCGCACCGCAAAGGGATTACCCTTGGGGCGGGGCGAGTTGAAGGTCAGTTGAAGGTCAGTTGGGGATGAGACCCGCAACTACCTGTGGCGAGGAGCCCGTGCGGAAGGTCCGGTGACGCGCGAGGGCGACTTATACAGGACCCCCTGAAGGAGCCAAAGGTCAGGGGGATTACCCTTCCGCACCGCAAAGGGATTACCCTTGGGGCGGGGCGAGTTGAAGGTCAGTTGGGGATGAGACCCGCAACTACCTGTGGCGAGGAGCCCGTGCGGAAGGTCCGGTGACGCGCGCGAGGGCGACTTATACAGGGACCCCCCTGAAGGAGCCAAAAGGGGATTACCCTTCCGCACCGCAAGGGGATTACCCTTGGGGCGGGCCGGCTCGAAGCCCAATCCAAAATCTTTCACTTATATAGCAAGTCTCATCCTCAAAGCGACGATATATCCAATCACATCCTTCGCCCATTTATGGCCTTTCCTATGATCATTCATCAATAAAAACGGGGGTATATTTTGTGTAATAGTTGCCCGGGGTGGTGTGTAGAGGAGAGGTTACGAAAAACCGTTGAACGTATTCCACGAGGGATTCTTCCCTTTCTCGGGCGAGGCGTATCTGCAGGAGGTGTCCTGCCATTTTGGGAGGAGGCTTGGATACCATAAAGTGATTGGAAAAGCTGCGGGAGAGCTCCTCAAAGGAGTCAAACCGCTTCCCGCGAAGGGTGGTAAACCAGACTTAAGCCGCGAGCCCCTACGAGCGTGGGTAGTGTACCATTTCCTATGAAGGCTCTGCGGGGTATATTTTGTGTTGTCGTCCGCCCTCGCAATTTTTTGCGAAGTGTTGGAAAGATATCTTGTGCACGTGGCCACAGTAGGGACAGTGGTAGGTAGGGCACGTGGCCCACGAGGGCATACTGCGGCCTAACTGCGGTTTAGGCCGCAGTAATACGTACTGCCACCGTCGCGCAGTCCGTTCACTACGGCCTTAACCGCAGTTACGGCCGCAGTGAAAAGCGACCACCCCACATAGTGTGGAAACTAGAAATTTGGTCTACGAGAGGTCCGAGATCGTTAGTTAATTACACAAAAAAATAATTTTTTGAGCGCCCAAAAGGGGTACCGCTGGTTTGTTTTGTTACTTTGCTTGATTTTAAGAATTAATGATGAGGAAGACATTTTATTTACAAAAAAAAGGAAACAAAAGGCATAAATGGATGAATAAAATAATTAGCCAATTTTCCTCACTTAATGCATGCATTAGTTACACGTTGATAGCCTGGTTCCTTTACGGGACTGGGCTTCCAGATACTTGAATGGTGTGGGAGTGATCAGAACGACGATCTTGAGCTCCGGAGTAATCTGCAAGGTGTAAAACGGAATACTCAGGAGCAGAAAGAGGAGTGGAGGTGTGTAGATAGGGTGTACCTCTCCCAAGCCATCCTTTTATAGGAGGCGTTGAGGTGCGGTTATCCCGTGTTTGGAGTAGTGGATTGCTTCCCCACGTTCCAGAGTTGCGACAGACTGAGGACATAATGGAGAACGTGGGTAGGTCGTGGGGACGACCGTTTCCCGCTTCCTTCCCCATTCTGTGACGTCGCCAAGTGGTGGATGGCGAAGACTAGGAGGTGCGAAGCCCTTGTCTGGCGAGGCCAGGAGATGCGAATCCGCGGGGTCCTGGCGAAGCCAGCAGGTGCGAAGCCCCCCTGGTAGCGCCTTCGCGCGATGTGGTGGCATCTCCATGTGTTTCCTTGGTTGATGCTGACGATAACGCGAGGGGCGAGATGCGAGGGGGCATTTGCTTGGGTACTGTACCAAGGTGCCTCCTCCTAGAGGCGGAGTATGGGCAGGGTCCTGTACTCCGTGTTTTGGCTCAAAGTTACCGTTGGGAATAGTCACCTACGCGGTAGGCCAAACGTTTCTTACCGTTACAGAATTCTGACACGCGGCTTGTTGGGATTACTTCTCCGTTTGAGGTGACGTTTCACCTTCGTTAGGATCGTGCCTATAAATAGTTGGTTCCTTCGCAGATTCCTGTTCTCTGCTCTTTCGCTCTTTCACTCGAACTTACCCCTGTCTCATCTTTCTTTTCTCGCAGTAATGGCCGCCAAGGGAGTTGCTCATCCCGTTGTTCTCGTTGTGGACAGGACCGTCGTGAAGCCTGAGAAGCTTCACCAGGAACTTGAGAAGGCGTTCTTCCCCATCGAAGCCGTGCCTGTTTTTACGGCGCGGATTGGGCCTTGCATGGCGCTGAAGCTTCCACAGACGCCGGAGAACCTGGAGAGCGCCGCCCTCTGCCTTTATACTGCCCAGATGTCCTCTGGGTTGAGGTTTCTTCTGTCCCCCTTGGTCAAGGAGTTGTGTACTCTGTGGGGTCTCCCACCGTCACAGCTTGGGCCTAACGCTTTCATCTATATCACCGGCTTCATCGTGGCGTGTCGACTGGCTGGGGTGGAGCCCTTCGCGGACGTCTTTTTGTGCTTCTACCGGCTGGACCTGCGAACAGGGGGACAGTTCTTTCATGTCACTCCCCTTAGCGTTGGGGGGAATAATTCTGTGTCTTTTGGTATTCCTCTAAAGTCCCATCATGACTGGCACGGTAGTTTCTTTTTCGTTTGCAGGGACGAGTCTTGGAGGTTTCCAGTGGCGAGGACTGCTGAGGCCGTGCAGATCGTGGCCCCAAAGCCTGTTCTATATGCGGACGGGCGGAGGTGGCACGAATATGTTCCCCTCCTTGGGTCGTTGGACGACGTGTTGGCTAGGAGTTCGTGCGATGAACTTTTTCCCTTTTCCCTCACCCAGCTGGATGAGGTGGTCCTCAGGTGGGCTGGTGTTAGCACTGGCTACCTGATAGATCCTAAAGTGCCTCCGCCCTATGAAGGTTGGGCACCCGCGCATTGTGGTGAGGCGGTGGATGCGCTTCGTGCTACCCTCGCAGGACCCAGAGGTGTGTGCTGAAAGGTGTTCCTTTTGTTTTCTCATCTGTGTGCTGATCTTCGTCTGTTTTCTCAGATGTTCCCGCTCGTCCTAGCGAGGAGAAAAGCAAAAGGGGTTCCATGCGCGCTGCGGTGCAGATCCACCTTGCGTGCGTGTATAGGCAAAACGCCTCCCCTGCCGCGGAGAAGGTTTTGGGTGTCGTTGAGCCTTCGCGGAAGAAGAGGCCAGCCTCTAGCGCAGGTGTGCCGCTTGTAGGCGAGGCGAAGAGGAAGAAGGTGTCCAGCGACATGGCGCGGCGCCTTGTTGAGAAAACTCCTTGCGGAACAGACCAGGCCACTCCGCGAGGGCCTGTTCAGGGAGAACTTCCCAATGTGGATGAAGTGACCAAGGAGGGGTCTCCTGAAGGTGTTCCTGGGAAAAAAGGGGTTCGCGAGACTCCGGTGATGGAGGCCCCTGGCTCCCAGTTGAAAGCGGTGGCACCGGCTGAAGACGCCGGGATGGACGCCTTTGTTTCTGGGCTGCTGGCGAGCCCTCCCAGGATGAGTCATGAAGATTCTCCTGAGAGTGTTGTTTTGCCTCTCCCTTCTCATGGCGACCGTGCTGGACGAGATTGGGGTTTGGTCGTACTTCCTTGAGAGGAAGCGTGTGATCGCCAAGGAGATCCCCAAGTGGACTGAGGATCCTGCTGCCTTGAAAGCCTTGAGGGAGGACCTCAGGGCGCAAGTATATAAGGAGGAGGGTATGCCCCTGGAAGGAGCTGGGGATCCTGTTTTCCTCCTGAACAACAATTCTTCCTTGATGATAGGGGAGAACGCACGCTACTGTCTTGCTTGGAGGGGCTTCACACTCCCTTCGACAGGGAGTTGATAGATCGAAGCCTGGACTCCCCAGTCGAATTCTTGAAGGAGGCCGCCAAGCGCAACCTTTAGGTAAGTCTTCTTCTTGTGCCTTTTGTTTCTTGTCTTCCAGTTTCTGTGTTGACCCATCTCATCGCAGGCTGCCGTTAACGAGTACGCTGGTCTCAGCCAGTGGCACCAGTTTCTGAGCTACGCGAATGCTAGGGACCATGCCCAGATTAGCGAGATCGCTCGCCTGAAGAAGGAGGTGGAAACTGTCCAGGTTGCCAAGGCTGAGGCGGAGAGGGCCAACAAGAGGGTGGCTGAGTTGGAGACCTGGTGCGCTGCTCTCACCAGGGAGAAGGAGGAGTCTTGCCGGGGGCATCTGCAGAGGGACACACTCCTGGAGAAGCTCCTGGTTTGGTGTCCCGCCCGCGAGGCGGAGCTGGCGAAGAAAGAAGATGAGCTCGCTGAGAAGAAGGCCGAAGTCGCTATTTGGAAGACGGCGCTTTCTTCTCTAAAGTTAGAAACGAAGATCCGCCTGAAGGAGACTGCAGATAAGCTTGAAGACTCGGAGCTTGATAGGCTGGACATCGAGCACCAGCATGTTGACCTGCTGACAGACCTCATGGGCGCGATGAGGGAGGTGTGTGACCTTGAGCGAGACCTTGGGCTGGAGCTTTGCCCTGGGGAGGACCCTGAACATGGATCATCTTACACAAAGAAGATTCATGAGAGGTGGCCGCGGTTGAGGCAAAAGGTTGACGAGCTCAGGACCCAAAGCGAGGTCGCGGCGCAAGGGTATGAGGAAGGTTGGCTGCGATGCCATTTCCAGCTAGAGCAGCTACATCCTGGACTAGACTTGGGAGCCCTGGATGCCTCTAAGACTGATGGTCCTGAGGCGAGCACCTTGCTTGATTGGGGCGAGAAAGTGAAGAAAATGGGAGCCGACTGGTATGCCTCGCTAGATTAGGAAGGCGCTTTAGGTCGTGTGTTTGACCCCCCTTTAGTTAGGTTGGCCCTTGAGCCAACGCAGTTTTGTGTCTGTAAAGGATGTATAGTTTTAACAGTGAAATGAAAAAGTTTTCAGTTTACCTTGTCGTTCTTTTATTTCCACGATAGCTTTGTAGGGGACGTTAGCAAGCTGCTAGGTTAAGCCATTGAGGATCTCTTGGGGTTCGCATCGCGAGGTTCCAAAGATCCTTTGAGGGATTGTTTGAGGTTCGCATGGGCGAAGCCATCAAAGACCTTGAAAGAAGCTGTTTTCGAGCTTGGAGATCTGTTGGGGTTCGCATCGCGGGGTCCCAAAGATTTATCGCAAGGTTCGCGTTGGCGATGCCCTTGGGTAGTGTACGCATGCTTGCGTGTATGGGTGACCTGACAAGGTCTGATGCCGTTACCCTAATAGGTTAGGCTTTTAGCCATTCTGACCGGTCGGGTGTAGAAGGCATTTTGGCGATCGTTGGTGAGACTATTCTGCAGTAGTGTTAAGAAGTGGAGCAATATTTCATTCATTAAATCGATGGGATTACCATCATTTACACATAGTATGGGCGGAGGTCATCCGCCTGACTTGTTTGTGGATGATGTAAGGACCATCCCAGTTGGGTCACAGGACGCCCTGTTTGGGGTCGCGAGCGGTGATGACCGATCTAAGTAGCGCGAGGCCTCCTGGCTTGAGTGCCTTTGGTCTGACTTTAGCGTCGTGTTGCAAGTTGAGACGCTGTTTGAGGGCGAACTGGCGAAGGCGTGATCCTTCGCGCAGCTCCTCAAGCAGGTCTAGTTTCGCGCGGAGTCCTCGAGTGTTGGCCTCATCGCTGAAGTTGATTGTCCTTATTGTTGGGAAGTCCGCCTCTATGGGGAGGAGTGCATCAGTGCCATAGACCAGGGAGAAAGGTGTCTCCCCTGTTGGTGTTCTCTTCATCGTCCTGTAGTCCCATAGGACGCTTGGAAGTTCATCGACCCATCTCCTTTTTGCGCCAGTCGGGCGTTTCTTGAGCCCTTCCTTGATTGTGCGGTTGGTCACCTCAACCTGGCCATTGGGTGAGGATGCGCTATTGGGGCATAGAGCATGCGGATCTTGTTATCTTCAGCCCATTCTTTGGGCCTTCGGCTGGTGAACTGGCTTCCATTGTCCGTGATGATGGCGCGAGGACTGCCATATCGGCAGACGATGTTCTTCCACAAGAAGCTGATGATCTTTGAGGACGTGATCTTTACCAATGGCTCTACCTCAATCCACTTAGTGTAGTAGTCCACGGCGACAACACAAAACTGGTACTGGCCTGTCGCCTTTGGCATTGGCCCAATAAGGTCAAGGCCCCAAAGGGCGAAGGGTATAGGGTTTGTGAGTGCGGGAGATTCCGTTGATGGTAGTCGCTGGATGCGCGAGTTAATCTGGCATTGATGGCATGTTCGGACCAACGAGGTTGCGTCTTTCTGCAAGGTTGGCCAGTAGTACCCTTGGCGAAGGGCTTTGTGTGCCAGCGCCTCTGCTGCAATGTGGGCACCGCAGCTGCCTTGGTGGATGGCCTCCAACACAGTGAATCCCTCTTTGGCGGTAAGGCAACGTTGAAGTGGTGAGGAGAACCCACGATGCCACAGCAACCCATTTACGAGGACGAATCTCGTCGCTCGAGCGCGAGTTCGTGGATCTGTGTTCACCCACTTCAGCTCGGCGATGATGGGAGTTCGCCAATCGTCCGGTTTAGTTGTTTCAAGCGAGGCAATATCTACAGCTCCGTCTATAGATGGTCACGCCAAGGTCTCCACCGTCGAAGGTGTTTTCCCCTTGGAGAGCATATCTGCAACGGTGTTCTCAGAACGTGGAATATGAATGAAGACTGCTTCCTCAAAGTGTGTCCACAGCGAATTGACCAGCTTCAGGTACTTGACCAGAGTAGCATCTTTGCACTCTGAGCACCCCTGCACTTGGTGTATCACCAGTTGGGAATCACTATGTACGTGTATTCGGCGGATACCCGCCTTGATGGCAAGCTTGAGGCCCGCGATGAGGGCTTCATATTCTGCAACGTTGTTAGTCACGGGGTGGAAGGATACACGGAGAGTGCTTTCCATACCTAGAGGTCCGCGCAGGTAGACGCCTCCTGCTGGAGATGCTGCCTTGGATGCGCCATCGACATACATCTCCCACTCTAGGGGTGGAGGTTCAGGTGCCGGTACTTGCTCGGGAATCGAGAATTCCGCCAGGAAGTCGGCGAGGGCTTGGCCTTTTATTGCTTTGCGAGGTTCATAGTTGATGTCGTACCCGCTTAGTTTGATGCACCACTTAGCCAGGCGACCTGAGTGCTCAGTGATTGGAAGGATCTCCTTGATTGGAAGGTATGTACGCACGGTGATCGTGTGCCCTTGGAAGTAGGGCTTGAGCTTCCTGGCTGCATAGACTATTGACAAGATAGTTTTCTGTAAAGGAGGGTACCTTGTCTCTGCTAATTGTAAGGTGTGGCTGGTGTAGTAGACCTGCCATTGTTTGTCGCCTTCTTCCTTGATGAGGACTGATGTCACGCTGTTGCTCGTCATGGAGAGGTATAGGACAAGGTCATCGCCAGGCCTGGGGCATTTAAGCGTGGGCAGCTCCTGTAGGTGCTGCTTGATGGTGTCGTATGCCTCCTGGCAGTCCTCAGTCCATTTGCAGGCTTTCTTCTTCCAGATTTGGTTGAAGAAAGGCTTGCAACGGTCGCTGAGCTTTGATATGAACCGTCCAAGGGTGACTAACCTTCCTGTTAGCTGCTGGACGTCCTTCAGGCCTCTTGGGACGCGAAGGCTAGCGATGGCCTCTATCTTTTTGGGATTGGCGCGAATCCCTCCTCTCGAGACTTGGTAACCAAGAAATTTCCCTTCGCCAATGCCAAAGATGCACTTCTTTGGGTTCTGGCGCATGTTATACGCGTGGAAGTTGGTGAAGGTCTCTTTCAGGTCCTCCAAGTCTTTGGGCGGTAGCCTGCTCTTTACTACTATGTCGTCAACATAGGCTTCAAGGTTTCTCCCAATTTGGTTTGCGAATACCCTATTCACCAACATTTGAAAAGTCGCCCCTGCATTCCTCAAGCCAAAAGGCATGCGAATGTAGTGGTAGACTGCTTCGCCGGTTGTGAAGGCGGTCTTTATGGCATCGTCAGGATCCATGAAGATTTGATGGTAGCCACTGTACGCATCAAGGAAAGAAAGCACCGGGTATCGCACAGTTGAGTCCACCAGTTGGTCTATGGGAGGTAAGGGGTATGGATCTCTGGGGCAAGCCCTATTGACCCCATTATAGTCCACACATAGGCGCCATTCTCCATTCTCCTTGTCAGCAAGAACAATGTTAGCGACCCACTCAGAGTAATGAACTTCCTTAATTATATTAGCCTCAAGCAACTTCTGCACCTCAGTGCGTACAAACTCTTTTCGATCTGGGGCCATGCCCCTTGTTCTCTGCCTAACTGGCTTGAAGCCAGGGAGTACATTGAGTTTGTGGGAGATAACAGAAGGGTCTACGCCTAGGAGATCAGCTGGGCTCCATGCGAAGACGTCAATGTTGGCCTAGAGGAGGTGAATGAAGGCTTCCTTGACTTCCTTTAGGAGGTCCTTCCCGATGCGGAACTTCTTCCCTGGCGATATTTCGACCTCCTCAATGTCACCAGATAGGTCTGGGGCAACTTCGCCCTCTGGCACATGCTCCTCAGCTGGTTTCTTTCTCTTGGGCTCCATGCATTGAGGCAGCTGAGAGGGGCCAGCGAGCGCGTTGACGTAGTTGCCCCTCGCCACATTTTGGTTGACGTAGATGTAGGCGTCACCGGTTGAGGTGTGAAACACCAATGTTAGGGTGCACACGTCACAATGGATATGGAATTCGGTCTGTGTGGCGCGCCCAACAATGCCATTGTAAGGCGAAGGGAGATCGAGGACGATGAAGTCCACGAAGCTTGAGTGACAGACTTGCCTGTTGTCCCTGGTGGTGCCTACCATCATGAACGGGAGCGTGATGGCCCCCAAGGTCGGAATTTCATCCCTCCCAAATCCAAAAGTGGCCCCCTTCACCGGTTTGATTTGGGACAGGGGTACGTTCGCCTCAACAAGTGTGTGCTTGTAAACGACGTTGGCGTTGGCCCCTGTATCCATGTAGATCCGGCCAATGTCCCATTCAACGATGTGAGCCGTGATGATGAGTGGATCTGAGTGTGGGATCGCCACGGAAGTCCCATCGTGGCGATGAATGAGATGGCTGGCCGTGTGGTCCAGCTGATAGATTTGCCTCATGTAGCGGTGCCTCGCAGCTGCGCCTTCGCACTGTGTGATCACATTGATGTGACCCCTAGCAGGTGGGATCTGATCAGCACACCCAGGGGCTCTGTTCTGCCTGTGGTGATCTCGACCGCGTTCCTCCGGATCGCCTTCGCGCTTGTACCCCCTGGGTGAGCCCCTTCGCGGGGAGGGGTTGCGAACAAGGAACTCAGTGAGCTTTCCTTGGGCTATCATCTCTGCCAGCATGCGGTTGAGTTCCACGCATTCCTCAGTCTCCGCAGACCCTGGCCCCTGGAGTCTTGCGCGTGCGAGGGCTGTTTCCTCGTGTCAGTTGCTGATCCCTTGAGGTAGGGTCTGGTAATCTCCTCAGTGTGCATGAACCTAGTCGCCCTATCTAGGAACTACTCCATGTTGTGGGGAGGGTTGGTGTGCACATCTGTAAAGAACGGGGAACCCCACTGGAGACCCTGAATTGTCGTCAGGAGACGAGTCTCCTCACCCGGAGTTTGGGACACGGATGGATTCCCCACAGAAACGTTGGATGTAGTCCCTCAGGGATCTCATCCTTCCTCTGTCGCACCTTCAGCAGGTGCCCCGCAGTTTTTGGCAGAGGTTTGGAGACGACAAAGTGATTAGAGAAGACACGGAATAGTTCCTCAAAGGAGTCAAACCGCTTACCGCGAAGGGTGGTGTACCAATTTGCGGCAGCTCCAGTGAGGGTAGAGCTAAAGGCCATACAGAGAGTGTTGTCATCAGCCCTTGCGATCGCCATCGCAGAGATGTAGCGCTGCAGATGGATGTCAGGGTCCGAAAGACCGTCATAGGCATCCAACTTGGGCTGGCGGAAGTGTTCCGCCAGCAGAGCCTCCAGGATTCTCTGGGTGAAAGGCTGGGTCGAAAGGTGATCCAGCCCCATGCTGGTAGAATAGGGTGTGTTCGCCCTCGCCTCCCTTTTCTCTATTTGTTTAAGGCGCCTGGCGATGGCGGCGAGTGCGACGGAGTGAGCCGGGTCAGGATGGGCCTCCTGTTGCGGTGGAGGAAGGGGAGGTTCCTGGTGAGTCAGCGGCTACTGGATGGTATGGAAACCTCCTGTGGCCAGGACACCGCGCAGATTCTGCACGACAACCTCGGTGATCGCCGCAAGAATTGTGGGATCAAGACCAGCAACCGCCGAGTTTTGAATGATGACATTGTGCGGCGCCCCCACCACACCGGCTGGTTGGTTGTGGTTGGTCGAGAGGGCGATTCGTCATGACGCTACGGCGGCATCCATCCCCACTGGTTGGACGATTTCTCTTGAGGGAGGGGCATTACGCTCACCATGGGATGAGCTCTCCCCAGTAGAGTGGACTGACGCTCCATGGTTTGCGGCGGCAATGGGGGGATTTCTCCTCCCATGGCCGTTTTGACGGCTTGCGCTCCTCGTGGTAGGCATGGCTTTTGTTCTCAATGGTTTTCTTCATGGGATTTTTTCGTTTCCCACAGACGGCGCCAATCTGATAGCCTGGTTCCTTTACGGGACTGGGCTTCAAGATACTTGAATGGTGTGGGAGTGATCGAAACGACGATCTTGAGCTCCGGAGTAATCTGCAAGGTGTAAAACGGAATACTCAGGAGCAGAAAGAGGAGTGGAGGTGTGTTGATAGGGTGTACCTATCCCAAGCCATCCTTTTATAGGAGGCGTTGAGGTGGCGGTTGTCCCGTGTTTGGAGTAGTGGATTGCTTCCCCACGTTCCAAAGTTCCGGCAGACTGAGGACATAATGGAGAACGTGGGTAGGTCGTGGGGATGACCGTTTCCCGCTTCCTTCCCCAGTCTGTGACGTCACCAAGTGGTGGATGGCGAAGACCAGGAGGTGCGAAGCCCTTGTCTGGCGAGGCCAGGAGATGCTAATCCGCGGGGTCCTGGCGAAGCCAGCCGGTGCGAAGCCCCCTGGTAGCGCCTTCGCGCGATGTGGTGGCATCTCCATGTGTTTCCTTGGTTGCTGCTGACGATAACGCGAGGGGCGAGATGCGAGGGGGAATTTGCTTGGGTAGTGTACCACACGTGACTCGGATGGATGAAGTCAAAGGAAACATGCAAATTTGAAATCACAACATATGATAACATTCATTACAAAATAAACGATGCTGGTCAAGGAATCGCAAGTAAAAAATTATTTAGGCCATAGTGGCTAAATTGTGACATTTCACACTTGTTGAATGACTCATCTAAAAAACAGAAAATGTTGGTGTCCCAAAAGAAAAGAAAAGGCCAGGGTTAATGTTGGGAGCTTTAACAAAAGGAAATAAAAATGAAGAAAAGCAAAACAGAAGAAGGACCTGACGAGCTCGCCTATATCTTTCAATCAGACGAGCTAGAACTAAGTCGTCCACATGGAGGCGTCACCTCGGCTAGGCGGAGACCGGTGAGTCTACTGGTGGCAGATGCACGGCAGATGACGTCCTGGTTGAGGAGAAGAATGCGGGTCGGGTCAAGTCGATTACGGGTCGGGGATGATTGCTTCCAGTTCCGGCGACGTCCAACGCAGAGGAGCCCAACTTCAAGCTCCTGGAGGTTCTAAGGTGCTAAGGGCAGTGTTTTTGATAGCTATGGGACTCGAAAATAAGGTGGAGGGTGACGGAAAAGAGGTTTGGCGGGTTGTGGCCGGTTGCTTCGAGCGGTTTTCAAAAGAATCAGAGAGACAGCAGCTTTGAAATTTCGGTGGTTCTGGCTGGCTCGGTGGTCTTCAGGGAGTAGTTGTCGTTGACGATGAAGGCTAGATGGACGGGTTGGAAGAGATGGTTGCAAGCTTGAAGAATTGGAAGGTGGAGGTTTGTGTGGATGAAGCTTCCATGAAGAACGACAGAGAAAGAAACTTGCTAGGGTTTTTTTCTTTTCTTCTTCTTCTTCTTTGTTTTTTTTGTTAGGGTTTCTCTATTTTTCCTCTCATTTTCAATGATGTTAAGACCCCTTATTGATAGGATACTTGGAACTTGTAGGCTCAGCAAAAACTAAGCAAACCACAACTTTCCCCCTAAAAAATGAATCAAGATTAATCGAGTCCCTGATGTTCCTAAACACTTAATTTGGCCATAACAACAATTAATGTAAACCAATTTTGTTTTAATTTTATTTATTCACTTTTTTGGATTTTTATTTTAAAAAACAAATAATTAGCCACATTAGTGAGCAAAAATAGATGAGATTAGCGACAAAATTTTCTAAAAGACTTCAATAATTACAAACTAACAAAAGTAACCCTAAATGACTCAACTACTAACGCCTAAAGGACTTGATCAACTCTAAAATGACCTAAAAACGTCTAGCAGCCTTGGCTGAAGTAGCACTTAGTGTGCTACAAAGGTGGTTGTCCGGGCTCGAGGTCTTGAATTCGAGTCCCTGGGCTGCCAAGACACATGAGTTTTACCCACATTACGATTAGAGTTTAACCCCCCTGCGGCTCTGCCCTCGGATGAGTTTAAACCGAAGGGATTCGAACTCGTGATGTGGGGTTTTCTCCGAGGATAGGAGTGTCTAATCTAACCAATTGACCTACTGCTGTTAAAAAAAAAGACCTAAAAACACTCAATTGACTCAGTCGACCTTGAAAAATATTAAAATGACCAAAATGTCCGCCTAAGACTTTGACTCTAGACACAACTAAATAGTCCGGACAGAATTGGGTGTCAATACAAGGGAAAGTGTCAAGATGAATATGCACTGAGATGCTAATGTCTAAAGAAGGAACAACTTAATGGAGGATTTTGATGATTAATAAGATAATTAATGCTAGAAACGAAAAGAAAACAACAACCAACAAACTCTAACAATGACTTATCTAACAAGCAAATACTAAAGTGACTAAAGATTCAATAAATGAAATTTTTCCTCGGGTTTGCTCACTGCAGCGGAGTGTCTCTATGGTTTCCATGTGTTGCGCGTTGTTGCGGAAGCTCGGAATAATTCCTCTGACCAATGGGTACGAGAGTGAAGTATTGAACTGTAAAACCACACTAAGGATGATTCCCATGAAAGACGGAGGGGTCACAATGTTCCCGCTTAAAATCCGATTCCTTAGACAGAATTCCTCTATGTAATTTTTAGAGCACAATATATCACTACAGCTATACCCTATCGCAGCTACTTGGACAATAACCGTATAATGAATACTGGAATTAAAGCATAAAGAAAAGAAGACACCATATACGAGGTTCGGCAATTTGCCTACGTATATTTCACTAAGAAGGACAAGTGAAATAATACAAGAAGAAGAAAGAACAAAGAAGGAAAAAAAAACTTCTTTGTGGGATGAAATAGAATGAGAAGCAAAGGTCTCCTTATATAACCTAGAGCCCCAAACCTCCTTCATAAATTCTCCATGTGGGATGAGTTGCATCAATAGTAACTTCATGTGGCGTAATCCCACACAAGCCAATCACTTTGTTCACTTCTTCAAATAAGCCCCAAAGTTTGGAATTGGACTGATGGCCGCCATGCCCAAATGCATACAAAAGGCCTAACAAAAGTCCCACGCATAAGCCCGAAATAAGGGCCCCATTAAAAAACTGTTAATAGAGTAAATAACCCGAACTATGCTTAAGGACGTTCCCGAACCATAATTCCCGAAGTACCTATACACCCTAATAACATGGAGATATTACAATAATACCACTCAGACATGGAACTATAAATACATTCACTATTCATACCTAAAGGGGAACATTTAACAACGACTCAACACGACTCGTCAAAAGATCACCTCAGAGGACCTCTCTATTTCTGATCATTCCTGTCAAAACACGCAAAGTCGACCTAATGGCTTCAGCGAACATTAGGACACGCAAATCCAACCGGAACGTGGCGGTCACGCGCACAGATCCCCCACCAAATGGCGCTGTCTGTGGGAAAGGCGGTGGTCCCCAAAATCAGATTGAACATCGGGGCCATTCCCGTTCCCGATCATGTAGACCGGAGGGAGAAGGTTCCACCAACGGCCGCACGGCCGACCCCAGTTACAAGAGTTCCTCAGAGGAAACGTCTCATGGAGCAACCTCCCTACAGCCTAGCTCCAGCTACCGTCGAAGCGACATTCGACACTTGGACCCTGACCTTGTCCAAGTGGTTCGGATGGTTCTTCAGGAAGAGTGAAGAAACCAGGACGACCAGAATGGTCAATCTTGTAAACCTCGGGGCAGCCAGTTACCACGGCAGAAGCTGTCAGTTAACGGTAGACAGCAGGCAGCTTCGCGACAAGTTACTTCCCCGGACCGTCAAAGCCGACAGCGGTCAAGATCCCCGAGGGAACACAAGAGAGACCGATCCCCAAGACCAGAGAGACTGGTGCGTGGTGATCCGCGGGACGATGTGATCAGGCAAATGTTGCATCGTCTGGAAGAAGTCGAGAGAAACTCTGGCATTCCCGAACCCAAGTGTGAAGTTATCCCTGACGATGGACCATTCACCAGCAGGATTCGGGACAGCCAGATGCCCCGGGTATTTAACTTACCGCACCCATTGGAAATATACCAAGGTTCAGGAGACCCTCATGCTTTTGTCCGGAAGTACAAGAGAGCGATGGAGCTGAAAGCGGCCAACGAGGCGGCCCTGTGTAATTGTTTTGAAGTAGCTCTAGGAGGTCCGGCCTCAGCTTGGTATAACTCGCTCCTCCCGAACTCGGTATCATCGTTCGAAGACCTGGCCACCAAGTTCACAACACACTTCATCGGGTGTAAGAGGTCAGCGAAAAGGGCCATCCAAATGTTTGACATCAAACAAAGACCGAACGAGAGTATCCGAGAGTTCGTCGAAAGGTTCAACCGGGAAGCCGTACACGCGTCTGATCTGACGGACAACATTCGGATAATGGCATTCACAAAGGCGCTCATCCGCAATTCGCGCCTGGCTTATGAATTATCTCGAAAGAACTTCACCAGTGTCGAGGAAATGTACGCTGTCACACAGGAGCATATGATCGCTCAGGAAATGTTGTCTCAATGCGAAGGGAAGCAGGACAACAGAGATAATCGAGAGCCGAGGAAGGAGAGCCTGAGAAGTCCGCAGGTCAAACAGCCGGGGAACTGGGGAGGACAGAAGAGAACCTTCGAGAGAAATCAGAATTTCACCCCCCTTAATACAACTCGGGCAAGCATCCTTGCAGCCCTCCAGAGGCAGGGAGCCGGGAACATTAACTGGCCCAGAGCCATGCCAGAGGGAGCTAAGCGCGATTCGTCCAAGTACTGCCAGTTCCATAGAGACACCGGGCATGAGACTGAACAGTGCCATCAGCTGAAGAGATACATCAAACATCTCATCAAGAGGGGCTCTTTGGGTGAGTACCTGAAGATGCCATGGAACTGGTACACTACCCAAGCAAACGCGCCCTCGCGTCGCATCAGAATCATACAAGGCCTTTGAAGAGGTCTCATCCTTGCGGTCTCCAGTCTCACCTGCGCGAGGTCTTGCCCTCGCGGGCCTCAAGTCTCGCATGAGCGATGTCTCACACTCACCTTTGCGTCTCCTAGACCTTCGCGGGTCACCCTCGCGGTCTCAGGTCTCTCCCTTGCGATCTCATTCACCTTCGCGGGTCTTACTCCTGCAGCCTCAGCTCGCCTTCACGAGGACTCTCTTGCCTATACTGGCCTCGCCCAGATAAGGCCCTTATACTCAGGTTCGTGCGACCCTCACTCCTTACTTGGCTATGTTCTATCTGGGCCTTCGCCCCTTGCAGGCCTTCGCCTGCCACTTGCTCCACCTGGAAATAGACCACTTGGTCATCTGACATCAATCAGCCAATAAGGAGGCCAGCACGAGCCTGAGTTATCTTCACCAGATTTGCACACCAAACATTCCCTTACAGGTGAATCTTCTAAGGCGGTTTGCTGAGATCTTCATCATCACAGCCGCCTTATCTCCAATCAGTCGACACATACTTACCTCTCCAAATCGGCAGACTTGTCGATCCTGTCTCACACTGTCCAAGGCTTCAACCTGGGAGGCTCTTCTCCTGGCATTTCCCTATAAATAGGGGGATGTCCACCTTAAACTGGGTAAGCTACTACACGCCCCCCCACTCCTCTCTTGCTACTTCTGAGTATTCTCTCTATCTTTTACAGACTACTCATAACAAGCAAGCTTGGAGCCTCAAGAACACCATCATCATCAACCACTCAGCTGAGAGTCCGGGCCTTCCTTAGGAACGAGACTATTAGATTGGCGCCGTCTGTGGGAAAGAAAGAAACAAAATAGTTCTTCTCGTTTACCCATATTACAAACCACGAGTAGTAAGTCATGCCAACTACCCGGAGTGCAAGCAGGCACAGTCATCAGGGAAGGAGGAATCCTCCCACGACAAACACAAACAATGATCCATGATCGGAACCGTCTCCAAGTAACGTTCCCCCACAACGGGGAGAACTCTCTGTTCACTCAGGAGCGTAAAACTCCACCACCAAACACTCCACCAACGAGCCTTGATTCGGCAGTTCTGCAAACAATCATTGATGCGGTTGCTCTCAACTTGTGCGAAACACTCGCCACCACCTTGAGGGGCGTTCTGGATAGCGTTGGAACGCTACGGACTAATCAGCCCGAACGCCCAGCTACTCCTCCTCAAAAAGTAAGTAATCCTGACCCTTCTTCGTCGTTACTTATAGCACTTACTAGACGATTGGAAGAAGTGGAAAAGAGGGACGAAAGAGCCAGTGTTCATAATGTCTCCAGAATGGGTCTGGATCACCTCTGGACCTAACCTTTCACCCAACGGGTTTTGGAGACACCTCTTCCAGAACAGTTTCGCCAGCCTAAGCTGAACGCTTACGAAGGTCTCTCAGACCCTGATAATCATCTCCAGCGTTACGTTTCTGCGATGGCCATCGCAAGAGCGGACGATAACACACTCTGTAGAGCCTTCAGCTCCACGCTCACGGGAGCCGCCGCCAACTGGTATACCACACTTTGTGATAAACGGTTTAACTCCTTTGAGGAACTCTCCCGCAACTTCTCCAACCACTTCGTGGTATCTAAACCTCCCCCCAAAACGGCAGGGCACCTCCTCAAAATACGGCAAAAGAAAGATGAGCCTCTCAGGGAGTATATCCAGCGTTTCCAGGCTGAATCCATCCAAGTCCCTAATCTGGGGGAGGAAGCCCGCCTACTTGCGGCCATCCAGGGCCTCCGCTGGGAATCCCTTTTCTTTGTGGATGTGCACACCAACCCTCCCACCAATATGGAACAGTTCTTGAGCACTGCCTCACGGTTTATGAATACGGAAGAGGTCATTCGACCACTCGCCAGGGCCGCCACGACGTGGTACACTACCCAAGCAAATGCCCCCCTCCTCAAAAACTCACAAGGATCATGAAGGATCCAACACAGAATATCAGGCCATAAAAGATCTTCACTTGTGACTACTACATCGGTCCTCAGCAAAGTACTTTCAAAAAACGGAGTACAGGACCCTGCCCATACTCCGCTCTCAGGAGGAGGCATCTTGGTACACTACCCAAGCAATCGCGCCCTCGCGCTTTATCAGAATCATACGAGGCCTTGGGAGAGGTCTCATCCTTGTGGTCTCCAGTATCGCCTTCGCAAGGTCTCATCCTTGTGGTCTCCAGTATCGCCTACGCGAGGTCCTGCCCTCGCGGGCCTCCAGACTCGCAGGGGCGACGTCTCATACTCACCCTTGCGTTTCTAAAGCCTGCGCGGGCCCCCCTCGCGGTCTTAGGGCGAACCCTCGCGATCTCCCTCGCCTCCATGGGTCTTACTCCCAGTCTCCTGCCTATCTTGGCCCCGCCTGAATAAGGCCTTGGTACCCAGGTTCGTGCAACCCTCACCCCTTATTTGGCTATATTCTATTTGGGGGCCTTCGCCCCTATGGGCCTTCGCCCTTACAGGCCTTCGCCCGCCACTTGCTCCACTTGAAGATTGACCACTTGGTCGTCTGACATCAACTGGCCAATAAGGAGGGCAGCACGAGCACAGGAGATCTTCACCAGATTTATACGCCGGACATTCTCGACAAGTGAATCACCTAAGGCGGTTTCTTTGAGATCTTCATCATCACAGCCGCCTTATCTCCAATCGATCGACACGAGACTTATCTCAACAGCTGTCTAAGGGCTTCAACCGGGGAGGCTCTTCTCCGGCATCACTCTATAAATAGGGTGATGTCCACCCTAAATCGGGTAAGCTACTACACGCCCAACCCACTCCCCTCTTGCTACTTCTGAGTATTCTTCCTATCTTTTACAGATTACTCTGAACAGCAAGCTTGGAGTCTCAAGAACATCATCTTCTCCACCATATCAACTGAGAGTCCGGACCTTCCTTAGGAACGAGACTATCAGTTTGGCGCCGTCTGTGGGAACGAAAGTTCTTGCTATAAACCCATATTACAAACCACAAGCAATAAGTCATGCCAACCACCCGGAGTGCCATCAGGAACAGTCGTCAGGGGAGGAGGAATCCTCCCGGGACAAGTACGAACAATGACCCACCATCGGAACCATCCCCGAACCACGTTCCCCCACAACGGGGAGAACTCTCTATTCACTCAACAGAGGAAAGCTCCTCCCACGTTGCCCGTAACATACCTCAGGAGCGGAACACTCCGCCTCCAAACACTCCTCCAACGGACCTGGATCCGGCCGTCCTGCAAACGATCACTGAGGCGGTTGCTTTCAACTTACGTGAAACTCTCGCCACCACTCTTCGGGGCGTTACGGATAGCGTTGGGCAGCTGCGGACTAATCAGCCTGAACGCCCGGCTACTCCTCCTCAGCACGTAAGTAACAATGATAATTCTTCGTCATTAATTATCGCGCTTACTAGACGATTAGAGGAAGTGGAAAAAAGAGATGAAAGGGCCAGTGTCCATAATATCTCCGAGGATGGAGTGCGGACCACCTCTGGACCCAACCTTTTACTCAGAGGGTTTTAGAAACCCCTCTTCCGGACCAGTTTCGTCAGCCTAAGCTGGATGCTTACGATGGCCTGTCAGACCCTGATATTCATCTCCAGCGTTACGTTTCCGCAATGGCAATAGCAAGGGCGGACGACAACACGCTCTGTAGAGCTTTCAGCTCCACACTTACTGGAGCCGCTGCCAACTGGTACACCACTCTCCGGGACAAACGGTTTGATTCCTTCGAGGAGCTGTCCCGCAACTTCTCCAACCATTTTGTGGTATCCAAACCACCTCCTAAAACGGCGGGACACCTTCTTAAAATACGGCAGAAAAAGGATGAGCCCCTTAGAGAATATATTCAACGCTTCCAGGCCGAGTCTATCCAGGTCCCTAACCTGGGAGAAGAAGCTCGCCTGCTTGCAGCTATCCAAGGCCTCCGCTGGGAGTCCCTTTTCTTTGTGGATGTCCACACTAAACCGCCCACCAACATGGAAAAATTATTAAGTACAGCGTCACGGTACAAGAATAAGGAATAGGTCACTCGACCACTCTCCAGAGCCGCCACGGCGGAGGCCCAGGGACAACCCTCGCGGCCGGATCCTAGTTCTCAAAGGCAGTACCCCCCTCCCCCCAGTAGGGAAAGGGCATACATTTCTCTTCCCCGCTGAGGGAATCTCGTACCAACATTCTCCATGCCTTGGAACAAAAGAGGGCGGTCCCCACTTGGCCTCGCCCCCTCTCCCAAGAAATAACAAGGCAAAGCAACAAGTTTTGCCGCTACCACCGTGACAAAGGTCACGACACGAGGACTGTTTTGAGCTCAAGCGTATGATTGGAGAAATGCTGGCTCAAGGCAAGCTCGGGAGTACTTGCTCCAAACCGAGGACCGTAGAAGAGAAGGTGACCGTGAAGGCGTCGGCCGGAGGACCGCCGGCGGGGGGTCGCTCCCAAAAAACCCAGTCGGGAGAATCTGGTTCGAGTCCCCGGCAAGGGGACATATCGGCGTAATCACGCGGTGTGAAGGCGCTTCGGCAAGACGCCGTCATATGAGGCAGATCTACCGGATAGACCACTCCTCTACTCGGTTTTGCATCGCAGCGATGGCACCTCTGTGGCAATACCGCACGCTGACCCCTTGGTTATTACTGCCCGTATTGCGGGATGGGGCGTCGATAGAATCTACATGGATACGGGGCGAATGCCAACGTAATCTACAAGCACACCTTGGTTGAGGCAAAGGTGCCTTTGTCACAAATTCAGCCCGCGAAGGCGCCACCTTTGGAATAGGACGGGATGAAATCCCAACCTTGGGGTCGATCACCCCGCCCTACATGATGATGGGAACCACCAAGGAGAAAAAGCAGGTATGTCATTCAAGCTATGTGGACTTTATTGTCCTGGATCTCCCTACGCCATATAACGCCATCATCGGACGACATACTCAAACTGAGTTCCATGTCCGCTGTGATGTGCGAACTCTGACTCTAGTTTTTCACACTGCGGCTGGGGATGCCTATATATTTGTCAGCCAGAATGTGGCCAGAGGCAATTATGTCTCTGCCCTCGCCGGGGCCCCGCAGCTTCCCGGCCATCCGAGCCTAAGAGGAAGGCACCCGCAGAGGAAGCTGGTCACTGTGGGCGAAACAGCCCCGACTTGTCTGGAACCTTTGAAGAAATTGAGATCTCTCCGGGAAGAAGTTTCGGGTGGGAAAGGACCTCGAGGAAAAAGACCAGCAAGCGCTCATCCACCTCCTCCATGCCAACGGTGATGTCTTCGCATGGAGCCACGAGGACCTACCGGGAGTTGATCCTGCTGTTATTTCTCACAAGTTAAGTGTACTCCCGGCTTTAGCCCGGTTAGGCAGAAAACAAGGGGCATGGCCCTTGACCGTAAGGACTTTATGCATGAAGTGCGAGAAATTGCTTAAGGCAAATATAATCAAGGAAGTTCACTACTCTGAATGGGTTGCGAATATTGTCCTCGCCGATAAAGAGGGCGGTCAGTGGCGACTTTGCGTGGACTACAAGGGGGTTAATAGGGCTTGCCCAAGGGACCCCTATCCTTTACCATCCATTGACCAACTGGTTGACTCAACCGTTCATCACTCGGTTTTTTCTTTTCTCGACGCTTATAGCGGGTACCACCAAGTCTTTATGGACCCAGAGGACGCGGTAAAAACCGCCTTTACTCTTTGGCGAGGCCGTATATCATTATATCAGAATGCCCTTCGGCTTGAAGAATGCGGGGGCTACCTTCCAAAGGCTTGTAAATCAAGTCTTCGCAGGCCAGATTGGCCGAAATCTTGAAGCTTATGTGGATGACATTGTGGTCAAAAGCAAGGCCGTCTCAACTCATCTCACAGACTTGAAGGAAACTTTCGACAACTTCCGCAAATACAATATGCGATTAAATCCAAAGAAGTGTATCTTCGGCGTGGGCGAAGGAAAATTCCTGGGATACCAAATCTCCAAGGAGGGATCCATGCAAATCCCAAAAAGATTGAGGCAATCACTACCTTGCGCACCCCGTGGGGCTCAAGGAAGTCCAACAGTGGCAGGAAAGCTAGTAGCCTTGGGACGATTCGTCTCTAAACTAAGTGATCGCTGCAAACCTTTCTTCGATCAGATTCGCAGGAAAAAAGCTTGCAAATGGACGGAGGAATGTCAGGAGGCATATGCCTCCATCAAACGACACTTGCAAGAACTACCGGCACTCAAGTGCCCTAGACCAGGCGATGACCTGGTCCTTTACCTCGCCACTTCAGAAAGAAGTGTCGCTTCTGTCCTTATTAAGGAAGAAGCCGCCAAGCAATGGCCGGTCTATTACACCAGCCACACTCTCCAAGATACAGAAACAAGGTATCCTCCCCTCCAAAAGGCTATATTGTCCCTTGTATATGCAGCAAGGAAGCTCAAGCCCTATTTCCAAGGGCACACTATTATAGTCCGAACGGACTTACCAATTCAGGACATCCTCAGGCGCCCGAACATTCGGGCGCCTCGCCAAGTGGTGCATCGAGCTTGGCGGCTTTAACATCAATTATGAGCCCAGAAGGCAATCAAGGGCCAGGCCCTCGCCGACTTTATTGCGGAATTCTCAAATGCTGATGTACTCTCGGCCCCCGAGCGGGGCCCACTCCTCGTCCCACTCCTCCCGAATGGGACTTATTTGTGGATGGCTCATCCAAACTTGAATCCCCGCAAGTGTGTATCTACGTGGACCCCTAGGTATGGAAGTATTCCTTCGTGTCTCTTTTCAATTTCAAGTAACTAACAATGTTGCAGAATATGAGGCCCTCGTAGCCGGGCTGAAACTCGCCACAAGGGCGAGGCATTCGCCGCCTCCATGTCCACAAGTGACTCGCGGTGGTGATTCACCGGAGTTCAAGTGTGCGCCGAGTGCAAGGACGCCACACTGATCAAATACCTTATGTTTGTAAACACCCTACGAACCGACTTTGAAGAAGTCATCTTTATACATGTTCCTCGTTCTGAGAACACTACAGCAGACATGCTATCAAAGGGAAAGACTCCCTCTACCACAGCCACTCTGGCCAGTCCTTCCATCACGGAAGGTATTGATATTGCCTCTCTAGCAACGCAGATCTAGTCACAGACTGGAGAAACCCTATCATTGCTGCGCTAAAGGCCAGCACCACAGATCCCCAGGTTCGCAAGCAAGCCCTCCGCTTCATCCTCATTGATGACCAATTATGGCATCGCGGGTTTGCGGCGCCTCTACAACGGTGCCTTAGCACCCTTGAGGGACGCTCTGTCTTGGACACTCTCCACCAAGGCAATTGTGGCGCTCACATCGCTGCGGAGGCGCTTGCCCACAAAGCCCTCCGTCAAGGATACTCTTGGCCTACCTTGAAAAAGGACGCGCTGCCTTTGGTCAAAACGTGCCACCAGTGCCAAATCAATTCTCGCATCCAGCGGCTACCATCCACGGAATCTCCAGCACTGACAAATCCAGTACCTTTCGCCCTGTGGGGCCTCGACCTCATTGGTCCAATGCCGACCGCTCAGTCGATGCCGCTTCGTGTTGTAGCGATTGATTATTTTTCTAAATGGATCGAGGTAGAACCCCTGGTATCCATCTCTTCCGAGAAGATTATCAAGTTTATTTGGAAGAACCTTGTCTGCGATCTGGCAGCCCTCGTGCTATTATTACAGATAATGGCACTCAGTTCGCCAGTCACAGTGTCCAACAATGGGCACAGGACAATAATGTCCGCATGCTTTTTGCCCCGGTGGCACACCCCCAGTCTAATGGGCAGGTTGAGGTCACCAACCGAACCCTCAAGGAAGGCCTCAAGAAACGCCTGGATGGGGCCAAGGGCCGCTGGGTAGATGAACTCCCAAGTGTCTTATGGGACTATCGCACCACAACGCGAACCCCCACAGGAGAGACGCCTTTCTCTCTAGTATACGGCGCAGATGCGCTCCTACCTATTGAGGTAGATCTCCCTACAATCCGTATGATCAACTTCACTGACGAAGCCAATGCTCAAGGGCTCCGTGCCAAACTCGACTTAATTGAAGAATTGCGCGAAGGTGCTCGCCTTCGCATGACTGCCCTCAAACAGAGGCTCAGTCTTCATCATAATTCCCGGGTCAAACCCAAGGTACTGCACCAAGGAGGCCTTGCCTTACTTAAATCGGCCCTCACCGCTCGCGACCCCAAGCAGGGTGTCCTGCGACCCAACTGGGACGGGCCTTATATTGTTCATAAACAAGTCCGCCCAGGAGTCTATGAACTACAAGACCATGATGGTCGTCTGCTCCCCATGACTTTCATGCGGATGACTTGCGCCCATATTACGTGTAAGTCCTTAGTCTTGCAAATTCAATAAAATACATATGTATTTCTTCTGTCTTCTGACTTACATGGCATTTCAAATGCCCTCTTCATCGCCCTCTGTGCCGGCCGGTCGGGCGGGCTACTGCTGAGTTATGGCATCGGACCTTGTCAGTCTCACTTCTCCACACAGGTGGTTGCGGGTCTCATTCCCCAACCGACCTTCAACTCGCCCCGCCCCAAGGGTAACCCCCTTGCGCTGCGGAAGGGTAACCCCCTTTTGGCTCCTTCAGGAAGGTCTATGTGTAAGTCGTCCTCACACGCCACAGCAGGCCTTCCGCTCGGACTTCTCCACACAGGTGGTTGCGGGTCTCATTCCCCAACCGACCTTCAACTCGCCCCGCCCCAAGGGTAATCCCCTTGCGCTGCGGAAGGGTAACCCCCTTTTGGCTCCTTCAGGAAGGTCTATGTGTAAGTCGTCCTCGCACGCCACAGCAGACCTTCCGCGCGGACTTCTCCACACAGGTGGTTGCGGGTCTCATTCCCAACCGACCTTCAACTCGCCCGCCCCAAGGGTAATCCCCTTGCGCTGCGGAAGGGTAACCCCCTTTGGCTCCTTCAGGAAGGTCTATGTGTAAGTCGTCCTCGCACGCCACAGCAGACCTTCCGCTCGGACTTCTCCACACAGGTGGTTGCGGGTCTCATTCCCCAACCGACCTTCAACTCGCCCCGCCCCAAGGGTAATCCCCTTGCGCTGCGGAAGGGTAACCCCCTTTTGGCTCCTTCAGGAAGGTCTATGTGTAAGTCGTCCTCGCACGCCACAGCAGGCCTTCCGCTCGGACTTCTCCACACAGGTGGTTGCGGGTCTCATTCCCCAACCGACCTTCAACTCGCCCCGCCCCAAGGGTAATCCCCTTGCGCTGCGGAAGGGTAACCCCCTTTTGGCTCCTTCAGGAAGGTCTATGTGTAAGTCGTCCTCGCACGCCACAGCAGACCTTCCGCTCGGACTTCTCCACACAGTGGTTGCGGGTCCCATTCCCCAACCAACCTTCAACTCGCCCGCCCCAAGGATAATCCCCTTGCGCTGCGGAAGGTAACCCCCTGGCTCCTCGCAGGGTCTATGTGTAAGTCGTCCTCACACGCCACAGCAGTCCTTCCGCTCGTACTTCTCCACCCAGGTGGTTGCGGGTCCCATTCCCCATCTGACCTTCAACTCGCCCCGCCCCAAGGGTAATCCCCTTGCGCCAAGGGTAACGCGACTCTATGTGTACTCCGTAAACCTTCCGCCTTTTTACTGAATACTTATCGTATAAATGATGAGCAAACTACCTCGAACTTCTACTTGGTACACCGTCCACTACCCAAGGGCTTACTCCCTACCCAAGGGCTTACTCCCCAAACAGTTGCCCAAGAAAGGGGCTCAACAAGTAGACCCACAAGTCATTTGGAATGACTCATGTGGCTCCGCCGTTGCGGATCTTGAAGTGCCTCGTCACTATAAACTTAAGACTAAGTCTCTAGCTCTTTGATAAATAGTCCCTGTGGCTTCGCCTTCGCAGACCCCAGAAGAACATCTCTCCATGAGACAGGACTTAGCCTATGGTTATTAAACTAAGCTAACGTACCCTACAAGGCTATCGCGAGTTAAAGCAAATCTACAAAACAGTGAAGGAAAAAGGAAGTTTAACTTCATCAATTGTTCCCAAAAAGTATGTAAATTCAGGACTATATGAAAAATAGGGGGGGCCTCCACATGTTGGAGCCTCCACCCTAGCCCAGAAGGGCATACCAGGCATCGCCCATCTTCCTTCCCTGCTCCCCCCACTGAAGCAGCGCCTCTACCGTTGGTTCATTGGTATTGGCAGCATCCAGGATCCCAAGACTTAGAGCTGGGAACGCCTTCTCCACTTGGAAGCGGCATCGCAGCCAGCCTTCCTCATAGGCCTGCGCCCCTGCTTCGCCCAGGGCTTGGATCTCACCAAGCTTCTCCACCAGTCGAGGCATCCGCTCAGGGATGGGCACCTTAGTGGAGGAAGGGGACTCAGGATCCTCACCTTCAAAGGGGGGAAGGCCCAGAGCCTTCTCCATCTCCCACACCGAGGCCATTGCCTTTTCCGGAGTCGATGGCGACCTCCGGGCGTGCCTTCAGGGCAACCTCGGCAGCAAGCCTGCCCTCCTCCACCTTCTTCTCCGCCGGTTGAGCACAGGACGGTAGCTTGGCTCCTCGCCTCCTCGGCTGCGGCCTCTGCCGCTCAACTTGGGCCTTCGCCACTGCAAGGCGGCTTTGGTTTCTGCCTCCCGGGAAAGGAGGGACTCCTTCAAGACAGCACTTTCAAGCTGCTTGGCTTCCAGCATTGCTTCTGCTGAAGGAAGCGTTGCTTGCAACATCAAGAAGGCAGGCCTGCTCCCACCGGTACCGCATGCTGTGCGCCCGCTCTTGGTTGCCATAATCGCACCAACTCTCTAGTTGGGCTACGCGCTTGGCATGCTCCTCCTTGAGCTCCTCCTCCCTCTTCTTTGAGGACTCCAGCTCCCTCACGAGAGAGGCAATCTCGATATCTGGGCATCATCCCGCTTTGTTGGCATACTTGAAGTCATGCCATTGCTCAGCAGCATGACCTTTGACAGCCGCCTGCACCCCAATACTATTAAGGCAGAAGCGAAAAAAGGCTAAACTAAACTTATACATAAAGACCAGAGGCTGTCTTACCTGCAGACTTTGTTGAGCTGCCTCCCTCATGAATTCGGCAGGGGAATCCGAGGCTCCGCTCGGTCACCTCCTGTCATAGGGGTGCGCAGCCCTCCAGGCGGGATTGGAGGGTTTGCTCCCCTCCCTGCGGCGGTGAACTGCTATTCCTCGGGAGGAATACCGGATCCCGAGGCATCTTTCAGAGCCTCCCTTGCTCCTGTACACCCCGAGTGCAGTGCGGTGCCTCTGGACTCTCAGGAGGTCTGGCTCCTCAGACCACTTGGGGGCCGACTTGGCAGCAACGCGCCTCCGCTCCAAGTAGTGGGACCAGACTCCGGTCTTCTCAAGGACCTCGCTCCTGGTCCCCAAATCGGAAGGGATCTCTGTAAGGACCCCTTGGTCCACAAGAGCCTCACGAGGACCAGCCCCTTGGCACAAGGGCCCTCGCCTACAAAGAACAGGCATCAAGCAACTAGGAAGCAGTATGAACTCAAAAGCAAAGAAAATACTGTCAAGATCAAAAAGACTTACCAGCAGAAGGACGCCCCCATCCACTGACTTCCAGCTGGCTGCTGGAAGGTTGGGCAACCTCCCAACCACTTGTCCTCGCAGAGGACCGTGTCACCAGACCCCCTTCCTCCGGGGCCTCACTATTAGAAGAGGAAGAAGTCTCCTCAACCACCAGGATCCTCTTCCCCTTCGTGGCGGGGGCCTTCTCCCCTGAAGGGGCCTCTTCAGGGATCTCCTCTCTAAGAGGGATGGCTGCTGGGATCTCTTCCCTTGCATTAGTGGTCTCCGCCTCCCCAAAGGAATGATCCGGTACCTCCCGTGGGCCGGTACTCCCAATGGCCTTTGCAGCTGATCGCCCTCCTTCTCATAGAGATCGGGACGTTAGCCGCCGACATCTTACCCTTGGGAGGAGGCACTCTGCCTCTGGTAATGATCTCTGCCGCGACCACATGACCGGGCAGGTCTTCACCTTGAAGCTGGTGAAGGGCTCGCGAAGAGCCTGCACACAAAGGCCTCGGCGGCCTCCTCGGAAGAAATGGGCTGCACCACCGAGATGGGCACAGCCTCGATGGGAGCAGCGCTATCTGCTCGCGCCTCCTCTGGGCCCTCTGCGAAGGCACGACCTCTTCAGCGGTAGGGGCATTTCAAGCTCCACCCTTCTGCCTCTTCAGCCAGGGGCTCCCCACTGGGAACTTCTTCCCCAGGCTCCCTGGCCTCTTCAGCTGAAACGGCTGGGGTAGGACCCTCTTCCCCAGCAGGCTCCCTGACCTCTTCAGTTAAAATAACTGGAGTAGGCCCCTCTGCTCCAGCAGGATTCTCAGCCCCCCCAGCCGGCCCTTCAGCCAGGGTCCCCTCAGTACCGGCAGGGGCCCTCTCTTCCTCAGGCTGCGTGGCAGCCACTTTCCTCTTTTTCTTCTCCGGCTGAGAAGCCATCGAAGGCTTGATACCAGCCCTCTTTTTGGACAGCTTGGGGACAATGGGCCCCAACACCTTGACCGCCATGGCAGGGGCGTCTTCCTCAAGTGCACATGCCAGGTGCACTCGTTGGGCGATGCGCATGGAGGCTTTCTTACCACAGGCTTCGCCGGACTCTGCAACGGCATCTGCAGACAAAGAGGGACTTCTGACCGGGTTTTACTGCACCTCTTACAAAATTACAGTATAATAGTATGTATGCGCAGCGTACCTTTGGGCGCCGCTAGAGCAGCGAAGAAAGAATCTATCATTGTCCCACGGTGGACGGGAGCCCATCCCTCGTATGGCGGGGGCATCTGGGGTCCAAAGACGAAACCCGTGCTAATCCCAGCCCACCTTAGGGTGGTCTCGTCGATTGGGCAGCCGAAAAGGGAAGAACGCCTGCATGCGCTCCTCGAAAGGACATCGTCCAACCACCCCAGCAGTTGAACGTATGCCTGCCACCGCACCCCCGTGAGTCGGCCAGGCCTCCGCGCAATGCTTTGCACGGATTGTCGCGTCCTCGCCACGGGAAAGTCCCATGTGCCTTCGCCGGCAAGAAGAAAAAGGATCCGTGCCGCTTGTGGTAGGATGCAGGCGCGCGGTGAAGGAGATGGAGTGGTTGCCTCCAACATTTATGGGAGTGACGTGAAGAACGCACCCCCACTCCTCAGCTCCAACCGATAAAATCGGTTGAACACATCGGCGAATGGCTTCACGCCGGCCATGTGGCAGGCGACAATGAAGCCCGCAATACTCAGGAAAGTATTGGGCGCCAACTGAGTTGGGGGCATTCCCCAATCAGCACAGAGATCTTGCACCAGTTGCGGAAAGGGGTACCGTAGTCCCGCCGCAAGCTGCGCCGTGTACACCCACAGCACCCGGTTCTCCTTGTTCTCCTCGGTCACGGGCCAACCCATCGCCCGACAAACACCCGCACGGGATGCGTATACCGGCGTTTTCTCCACAGGCCAGAAGGCCCCCACCATTTCCTGGTGAATTCTATCGAACTTCACCGTGGTCTTCTCGAGAGGAGCGACCACTGGGCGAACAGCTTCCTTGGAATCCATCTCTGCAAAAGGAAGAACAGATAGGCATATAAATCGAAACAGCCCAAAGAAAGGCATTTCGGCAAGCGCTCAGTGCGCTCAGAGAACTTGAAGCACTCAGTGTGCGGGAAGAAAGAACTTACCTGAGTGGTTTAAAGCAGTAAGCAAGAACGAACGGAGCGGTTGGCAAACGAACAGTTGACCGGAGGAATCTCGAACGAAAAGTAGGAACCACCGCAAATCACCTCTCAACTGCCGATGAAATCGCCAAGAAACGCAAGAATACGAAGGGGTTACTCGAAGCAGAGCGAACAAATGCAAGAGTGGAGAAGAAAGGTTTCAATCTTCTCGGGTACGCTTTTATAAGCCCGCCAAAATGAAAAAGCGCTTTTAAGCGTAAATGACTCCCGAGGCGCCACGTGCCAGCATCCAGCGGTTATTAAACCTCTCCCCTGCCGTACAAAAAGGAGAAACGCTTTTACAAAGCGTAATCGACCCCTACGACGCCACGTGTTGCGTCCCATAACGGTCAGTAAACCTCTCATCTTCCTTTATCTCTCCTGCATTAAATGTTGAAGAGACTCTTCTCTGCCTTCGCAATCAAACGGTCCGCAAACGGCCCAAGCTTCTTCGCCAACTCCAAAGACTTGGAATTTGAACAGTTTACGGGACCCTGCCCATACTCTGCCTTCCGGAGGAGGCATCTTGGTACACTACCCAAGCAAATGCCCCCCTCCTCAAAAACTCACAAGGATCATGAAGGATCCAACACAGAATATCAGGCCATAAAAGATCTTCACTTGTGACTACTACATCGGTCCTCAGCAAAGTACTTTCAAAAAACGGAGTACAGGACCCTGCCCATACTCCGCTCTCAGGAAGAGGCATCTTGGTACACTACCCAAGCAAATGTGTCACAGCCACCCCGCCCGGTTGCGGAGGCGGAGCCGGCCGCGACGTCAGAAACAGGAATTACGGCGGAAAGCGCGGCAACAGAGCATCGAGCTCGAAACACAGAATCGTTGAGTAACAACTAGCAACCTATAATTCATACAAGGCAAGCATGCTAACAATCTTACTTCTACCACACATGCAGTTCATGGTATGCTAACATCAGTTATCGCCATCAGCACAGAAACACCAAGTCTGAGATAAACCAAATCTACTATAGGCAAGTCGGGGCTCCGCCCTCGACTCAGAAGACAACAGTAATGTAATATGTCTCAAATATATATATGCATATCCAAAACATGATCTGACCTATATGCATGCAATTCTGACTCAGAGCCAATATTCAAAATCCTATAAATACCTAGCGCGGAATCAAGCGACCTCCGCACGTGGTACCGCCGCAACCCAACCTCACGGTGAAAGAAGCACCGCGGAACCTCTACTCCGCCGGTTGCTTGTCGACGGCCTGAAAGTGGTAAACAGATAAAAGGGTGAGTCCTCGAAAGGACCCGATGAGGGCTTAAGGTAAAATGCGCTTGCCCACGTGGCAACAAATCGAACTCGCAAAATGTATTAGCACAACATATACATATACATACGAACATGAAACATAAAGCAAATCAGAATCCACCATATGCGGTCCAACCGCCGAGCGACCATGTGACAGCTTCTCCGCAGAGGTCGAATATACAGATCGTAATGCAGATGTATAGCACGGTACGGCTGGGTCGCGAGCCCCAAACCGCCGTAGGGTCACGTAATGTATCGGCACTCCTGTGCGGATACGCGAATGTCGGCACCCTTCAAAGCGGACACGTAATGTAAGTATCGGCACTCCGGTGCGGATACGCAGTAATGTAATCAAGGAGTACCCGTGGTCTCTCCAACCATACGGGCCTCGCCACAGAATCAGAACATATAAATAAAGCATACAAACACAGCAGAGATATCATACCTGATAACACATATGGAGCAGAACAAACGTACATTTTACCAAGTTAAGCCCTTACCTCTGAAACGCTGCCCCGCAGCCCAAAACTCGGAAAATCCCGACTTCCGACCCGTAATGCCCACCTTGGCTCCTAAGGTTCCACGCTACTCCACCAATACAGAATCAAGCTGGATAACCATAGTTGAGTCGAACACATCCAAATAACCCCGTAAAGAAATTCTCGCACAAACCCGCACTTTCCGGAAAATTCCACGTAAAGCTCGTTTTACAAACCAAGCCCGAACATTGTTATTCATACACCACCAAACCCAATTCAACCTTTAAACCCGCATTCCAGACACCTTTCCCGAAAACCCCATAAACCTAACTTTTCCTACCATTGTCCGAAAATGATGTTTCAACCACCATTATGAACCTACTTTCACCCACAATACCAATTTAGGATCCAAACCAACCTAAACACACCCTTAACATGGAAAAAGTTTCATTTGAACACTTTGACCCTTAACCAATTTTTCACCACACTTCCAAATCAAACCATTCAAGCTTCCAAATAATCATACTAATTACCAATTTCACTTCTTAGTCAACATTACTAACCAATTGCATCAAAACAACAAAACCCCTTTCCTAAACAATTCGGCCAAAGGAAGAATTTCTCACCCAACTTCCATTTCAATCCAAACAAAGTTCCATTAGCTCTCTTTAATCACCAATTACAATTATTAAGCAAGATTACCAACCAATTGCTTCAACATCAACAACCCTCACCCTTAATAGTTTCGCCATAATGGGGAATTTCTACCCAACAAGTTTTCCATCAAATTGAAACCATAGATAACCTTAGAATCATGCTAGGAACAACATATCTCAAGCATGATTCAAGAATACAAACACACACAATTTTAGAATTTTAGGCACAATTTCGGCATTTAGGGCTTTTGCCTCCAAATTGTTTTTCCAAAATCTAACCCCAAATTCTTACTCCTCCATGCCATGAACATCATACTAGAAACTTGAAGCAAGAGGATCATCCAAACACATAGCCAAGAACAAATTCAAACTTGTTTGAAGTCCTCTTTTCCTTCTCTAATCCTTGTTCCAACCTTAAAAAGAGAAGAAAGGAGGAAACTTACCACTTCTTGCACTTAAATCCTTGAAGTTTTCAGCAAGAGAGATGATGAACATGGAGCTTGAGGATGAAGAAGAGTGGCGGCAGAGAAGGATGAAGAAGAAGAGAAGAAAATGATATGAATTATTATGAGTTATTAAGTAATTTTTTTGCTTTTATATCACTTCCCCTTTTTAAGTTAAAGGATAAATGGACATGTGTCCATGCCCAGCCCTTGCTGCCGACTTACCCCCATGCTGATTATTATTTTTATTAGTTTTGTGGCCAATTACTAACTTACTCCCATTTTTTCCGAAAGTTCCAATTCTTTTTGCCCAAAAATAATTACCGAATTCCAAAATTAACGAAATTTGGACACAACCTTCAGAATATTATAACATTCACAGAACATTTTCAGAATTTCATTTACCATTCCGGAGTGTCCTACCGAGCTCGCTGAACCCAGACTAAAACCCGACGTGCGAGCTTGTCAACCTGAACCGAAATTCCATCACGCCAAAATACTATAAAAATACACATAAAATCCATCTTAAATTACAACACAACTTACCCCAAAGCCATCGGAAAAATTCCATCCTGAGCCCCGCGATACCCGTCCCGAGCCCGGGAGTCGCCCGAACCGAGCGTCCCGTCCCCAAACATTAAACTCCACAACCACCTCCGGACGCCTCCACGACTCCAAAACTACCAACGGCTTCCCAAACTGAGCTCTCGGGAGTGCTACCGAGCCCGCTGTACGTCCCATGGCGACCCGACAACCCCGGCCGAGAAAAATATTTTCGGCGGAAACGTCCGGGGACCCACACGACCTCAAATACGGAGGGGTTCGCCAAAATGATACTCGGATAGGGCTCGGAGCCGTCTGAACGCCGAAAACGTGACCCGCAGTTAAAACCGAGCCCCGGTCACCCGGCCGCAACCCGCTCGGGGTGACTGTAACACGCGCCTCGCGCTTTATCGAATCATACGAGGCCTTGGGAGAGGTCTCATCCTTGTGGTCTCCAGACGCTTTCGCAAGGTCTCATCCTTGTGGTCTCCAAGACGCCTACGCGAGGTCCCGCCTCGCGGGCCTCCACTCGCAGGGCGACGTCTCATACTCACCCTTGCGTTTCTAAAGCTGCGCGGCCCCCTCGCGGTCTTAGGGCGAGCCCTCGCGATCTCTTTCGCCTCCATGGGTCTTACTCCCAGTCTCCTGCCTATACTGGCCCCACCCAGATAAGGCCCTTATACCCAGGATCGTGCAACCCTCACTCCTTATTTGGCTATATTCTATTTGGGCCTTCGCCCTTGCAGGCCTTCGCCCGCCACTTGCTCCACTTGGAGATAGACCACTTGGTCGTCCCGACATCAACTCGCCAATAAGGAGGGCAGCACGAGCTCGGGAGATCTTCACTGATTTATACGCCGACATTCTCTCGACAAGTGAATCACCTAAGGCGGTTTGCCGAGATCTTCATCATCACAGCCGCCTTATCTCCAATCGGGCCCGACATGTACTTATCTCAACAGCCTGTCTAAGGGCTTCAACCGGGAGGCTCTTCTCCGGCATCACTCTATAAATAGGGTGATGTCCACCCTAAATCGGGTAAGCTACTACACGCCCCCCCCACTCCCCTCTTGCTACTTCTGAGTATTCTTCCTATCTTTTACAGATTACTCTGAACAGCAAGCTTGGAGTCTCAAGAACATCATCTTCTCCACCATATCAACTGAGAGTCCGGACCTTCCTTAGGAACGAGACTATCACGACGGATACAAAGGGACAACCCTCACGACCGGACTCCAGGTCCCAGAGACAGTACCCTACGCCACCCAACAAAGAGGGGGCGTATTTTACTCTTCCCCCACTAAGGGAATCTCGTACCAACATACTCCATGCCCTGGAGCAGAAGAGGGAGGTTCCCAAGTGGCCCCGCCCCCTCTCCCAGGAGGTTGTCAGGTCTAGCATCAAGTATTGTCGTTACCATCGCGACAAGGGACATGACACTGAGGACTGTTTTGAGCTTAAACGCATGATTGGGGAAATGCTCGCTCAAGGAAAACTCAGGGAATTCTTACTCCATGATGATGGGGATCGCAGGCGGGAAAATAACCAGGGAGGACCGCCGCCGGGGGACCGCAGACGGGTCGCTCCCAGCAGTAACCCAGATCGAGAAGGTCTGGTTGAGATTCCCCCACCAAGGGGGCACATCAGCGTAATCACACAATGTGAAGGCGCATCGGCGAGACGTCGTCATATGAGAGAGATCTACCAGGTCAATCACTCTTCTACTCACTTACTACATCGCCGCGATGGCACCTCGGTGGCGGTACCACACGCAGACCCTTTGGTTATCACGGCCCGCATCGCAGGATGGGATATTGACAGAGTCTACATGGACACTGGGGCAAATGCCAACGTCATCTACAAGCACACTCTGGTTGAAGCCAAAGTGCCTTTGTCACAAATTCAACCTGCCAATGGGGCTACCTTTGGAGTAGGACGGGATGAAATCCTGACTTTGGGGTCAATCACACTCCCCTATATGATGATGGGGACCACCAAGGAAAAGAAGCAAGTGTGCCACTCCAGCTTTGTGGATTTTATTGTCCTAGATCTCCCTACACCTTACAACGCCATCATTGGGCGCCATACTCATACTGAGTTTCACGTCCGCTGTGATGCGCGGGCTCTGACCTTGGTTTTCCACACTGCGGTGGGGATGCCTATATCTTCACAACCAAAATGTGGCCAGGGGGCAATTATGTCTCTGCCCTAGCAGACCTCCCCGCTCCCAAGCCGTCGAGCCTAAAAGAAAGGCGCCAATGGAAGAAATGGACCCGCGGGCGAAGTCGCTCCCGACTTGTGCTGGGCCTTTGAGGAGGTTGAAATCTCCCCTGGCAAGAAATTCTGGGTGGGAAAAGACCTTGAAGAAAAAGACCAGCGAGCACTCATCCATCTCCTCCAGGGCAACGGGGATGTCTTCGCATGGGCTCCTGAGGACTTACTAGGTGTGGATCCTGCTATCATTTCTCACAAGTTAAGTGTACTCCCCGGCTTTAGCCCGGTTAGACAAAAAACAAGGGGCTTGGCCCCTGACCGTAAGGACTTTGTACGCACTGAAGTGCAGAAATTGCTTAAGGCAAACATAATCAAGGAAGTTCACTACTCTGAGTGGGTTGCTAATATTGTCCTCGCCGACAAAGAGGGTGGTCAGTGGCGACTTTGCGTGGACTACAAGGGGGTAAACAGGGCCTGCCCAAGGGATCCCTATCCCCTGCCTTCTATCGATCAATCGGTTGACTCAACCGCTCATCACTCTGTCTTCTCCTTCCTCGACGCATACAATGGGTACCATCAAGTTTTTATGGACCCGGAGGACGCGGTAAAAACCGCCTTCACTACCGGCGGCCGCCTACCATTATATCAGAATGCCCTTCGCCTTGAAAAATGCAGGGGCTACTTTCCAAAGGCTTGTAAATCAGGTCTTCGCCGGCCAGATCGGCCGAAATCTTGAAGCTTATGTCGATGACATTGTGGTCAAAAGCAAGGCCACCTCCACACACCTCGCAGACTTAGAGGAAACATTTGCCAACTTCCGCAAGTATAATATGCGGTTGAACCCAAAGAAGTGTATCTTTTGTCTCCACCTCCCCCGTCAGACACCTTCCGGACCCGGCGGGAAGCGGTCACCGGCCGGAGGGGCGGTGGTGAGCAAGGTGGGACCAGGATCGCGCAGCTAATTCGAGATTATTTCGCGGGCCTTTAACTAACCCAGTAGGTCCCTTTCTAACAACAGATCAAATATAACAATTCATGCAGAGAAACAGATCACAAAAACAGAAGCAATGGGCTCCGCCCATGATCAGAATATCAGAAGCAGATTATCGAAATCAGATTATCAGAAGGAAGTCTGTTCTTTCACTACCGAACAGAGGCTTCCGCACAGATCAGCATACTCATTCAACCAGTTTCAGAATAGAACACATATACATACAAACCATAAACAATCTTAGATGAACAGACAGACCTACGATAACATGTCATTGAAATGCTACATGCCAACAGAGTATCATGCTACAGAGCTATCTACGGGCAGAAGGTGCAACCGTACAAAAGTCGGGCGTCGGATAAAGAAACCGACGAGGAGCCCGAAGTCTAGGTCCAGATGCTGCTAAACCCTCAAAATAGAAAACCAGACAGCCTTGCGGAAATCCTACTCCGCTGGCCCAGAATCCTTATCTCCTGAAAAATGTTAAGTAAGGGGTGTGAGTTTTTCTTAAAGAAAAACCCAGTAAGAGCTTAGGCAGTAGTAACGATGTTTCTTCCGACAAACCTGCAAAAAACAGATCAGAGCAGATATACATACGTATAGCAAATATACAGATCGTAACATATGCAGAAGTAAATGATGTGTGCACAACATCCGAACGTAACGGATCATGGCTAGATCTTCCCCGACCATGGCTAGATCTTCCCCAGTCCCAACCGGCGACCGGCATTCGCCATGCGTCGACATTCACCATGCATCCAGCAAACCCCGTATGTCACGGACCATGGCTAGGTCTTCCCCGACCATGGCTAGATCTTCCCCGGTCCCAACCGGCGACCGGCATTCGCCATGCGTCGGCATTCGCCATGCATCCACTCACAGAACAGAACATATCGGAATGATGCGAACCATAGGCCGTACGGTCCTCAAGGGATTGTAACCCTATCTCGGACTGGTCCCCTATGCGAACGCCATCCGTTGTGCCGTATCCCAGTTAGTTCGGGTCACACAGACACACGAACCACGACACCGAAGCAAAGCTGTACCTGCGCACCGTTACTCCTACCATGGGACTAGCCTTGGGGCTCCACTATCCCGATCTAAGACCGAAGTCAGAGACCGAGGCCCAAGACTTGCCTCAACCATCCTACATTATACTAATATAGGTAGGTCGAACCCTTACCTCGAATTGAAAGCAAACGCAACCGTAGAGGGTAGCAGCCAAGCACCAACACCAATCTTCTTCCTTACCCAACCTCAATCCTTGCTTCACAAACCACCTAACATTTCACACACTTTCCACATTACACTTTTATTGAACACAACAATATCCATTGACAATTGGACCTCACTCCAAGACTTAAAGTTGCTCAAAAACATTGTCTAAACATGCTTGAAACCTTAAACCACACAAAACACATGCTTCCACAATCCACCACAAACCCGGATGAACATTGCCTTAGGTATATAATCGAAGCATATTTGGACAATGTTCCAATTATCAATATTGCTCTAAACATACCCAATAACAACAATTTGGATTGAATTCAACAATACAACACACTTCAACTCTCCACCATAAAACCTATGAGTTTTCGATTAGCTCATAGATTAAACCATTGTTGGACCTTTCACCAAGTATTAATGTTGTTCCAAAACTACCCAACAACACTAATTTGAGGTCAATTTAACACACCCCCAAAATTCGGTCATCCTAGGTCATGAACCCTAGTTTCGAATTTCCTTCAATTCGTGCTCAATTCGTGTTATAAAGTGTGTTTCTACCTCTAATCCAACATAGAAACACTACTACTAACTCAAATGAATCAAGAGATCACGAAAATGCTAACCTCACAACTTGGGCAATTTCCCAAATTCACCCACAAAGTGTTGTTGGATTGAAACCTTTGTTGATTCGTTGTTCTTGTAGTGATTCCCGCACGAATCCTCCGTTTCCACGCACCAAGGAGTCCAAAATCACTTGGATAGGAGCAAAACCGAATTGGGAGAGAGTTTGGAGTATTTTCGGAGTTGAAAACGCGTTGCTCGACTTAAATAGCCGGCCCAGGCGACGGTCAGGCGACCCGATAACCCAATCAGCGATCGCGACCCTTCAAGAACACCACCAGTGCCCGTGCGAAGACCAGCGACCCGGTTCCTCAAGCGGGCGCTCGCCTGGTCCAGGCTGACCCAACCTCGGCCAGGCATCCAGGCGAGAGCCAGGCGAGCCTCGTCCCAGTGCAGGCGATCGCCTGGTTCCAGGAAAACACAATCTCGGCCGCTGTCCAGCGGCGCGCAGGCGAACCAATTCCTAGTTCGGGCGATCGCCTGGACCCAGAACTCACAAAATTCAGCCTTAAATGAACTTAACCAAAACCATACCAAACAAATCCACTCCCACAACAACAACAACAACAAAACAACAAATATCAAACTCCACAAATTATAGATTTAAACATACCTTCAGAACTCCATTCACCGGAGATTATTGCCGGAAAAGGTGGGGTGTAACATCCTCCCCCCCTTAAGACTCTTGGCCCTCCAAGAGTTCCTTAAGGCGTTGGTACTCCTGAGGGTAGCGTTCAATCATATCCTTCTCTGTCTCCCAGGTTGCCTCTTTGTCAGAATGGTGCGACCATTGCACCTTCACCATGGGTATTAACCTGCTCCTCAATTTGCGAGTATCCCTTGCTAACAAAGTAATTGGCACCTCTTTGTAAGACAAGTCAGGTTCCAATTGCACTTCCTCAACTGGAATCGTTTGCGTCGGATCCATGATACACTTTTTGAGCATGCTTACATGAAACACATTATGCACAGCTGACAAGTTCTCCGGTAGTGCCAAACGATAAGCCACCTTTCCAATTCTTTCCAAAATATCGAATGGGCCAATATACCTCGGGGCTAGCTTCCCTTTTCGACCAAATCTCATTATTCCCTTCATTGGTGCCACCTTCAACCATACTTTGTCACCGACTTCAAACTCCAAGTCGCGGCGCCTTCTGTTCACATAAGCTGTGGTTCTATCATTTGCCGCTTTCAATCTTGCCTGAATTGTTTTGATCTTTTCTGTGGTCTCCTCAATCAACTCCGGACCAAGTTCAATCTTATCTGACGGTTCAGACCAACAGTGAGGTGTCATACATCTCCGTCCATAAAGAGCCTCGTAAGGTGCCATTTTGATTGTACTATGGTAACTATTGTTATACGAGAACTCTATGAGCGGTAGATGTTGATCCCAATCACCACCGAAATCAATCGCACAGCTCCTCAGCAGGTCCTCAAGTACCTGTATCACCCTCTCGGATTGCCCATCAGTTTGTAAGTGATACGCGGTACTAAGGTGCAACCGGCACCAAAGCTCGATGGAAAGCATTCCAGGTGGGCTGTAAACCTTGGATCCCGATCTGAAACTATAGAATCCGGTACACCGTGCAACCGTACGATCTCTTTGATGTAGAGTCGTGCTAACTTGTCCAACGGGTCGGTGACTTTAATGGGCAAGAAATGTGCACACTTAGTCAAACGATCCACAATCACCCAAATGGCATCGTGACGTGCTCTCGTAGTGGGTAATCCGGTAAGAAAATCCATAGTCACGTTTCCCCACTTACGGACTGGGATAGGTAACGTCTGAAGTGTGCCCGCGGGCTTCTGATATTCAACCTTTACCTGTTGGCAAGTGGTACACTTTGCCACACGCCGGCAATATGCCTCTCATACTTGGCCACCAGAAATGTGACCTCAAATCGTGATACATCTTTTCACCGCCCGGATGAAAACTTAAACTGTTATTATGAGCTTGATCCAAAATCTCATCTCTAAGAGCCACATCATTCGGCACGTACAAACGCCCTTTGAAGTATAGCAATCCTTGCCTATACTCAAAGAATGGACGCAATGCTCCTTTAGCTTCTCCAGAAACCTGTTTCAAACTCTGATCTCTCATCTGAAATTCTCGGATCTGTCGATCCAAGAAGACTGAACTCTCAACACAAATACCGCTCTTGCTCCCGTAGCCGCCAACGGTGCCATAAGGCGATCAGTCCGTATGCTCTGTTCGGTTTCCAGTGTTCTCCACCTCTCACTATCCCGGTGTATGCCCTACTCAAGGCATCAGCCACCGTATTCCCTTTGCTGCGGTGTACTCGATACTACAGTCGTAGTCTTTCATGTACTGAGCCACCTTCTTTGGCGCATATTCAGGTCTTTCTGCGTGAACAAGTACTTCAAGCTCTTATGATCAGTGAAGATTTGAAATTTGTTTCCCAACAAATAATGCCGCCATTGCTTGAGTGCATACATAACCGCAGCAAGCTCCAAATCATGAGTGGGGTAGTTTTCCTCATGTGGTCGCAACTGTCGCGACCCATAAGCAATTATCTGCTGGGTTTTGCATAAGCACACACCCTGCACTGTTCGTGAGGCATCGTATAAATGACATAAGGCTGAGACGGGTCGTAGAACCAGAATCGGTGCTCGTGTCACCACACTTGAGCTCTTGAAAGCTCTTCTCACATTCATCCGACCATACAAACGCCTTACCCTTCTTTGTCGGGCCAGTGAGTGGAGAGGCAAGAACCGAGAAGGCTGGTACGAACTTACGATATTAACCAGCTAACCCGAGAAAACTACGGATATCCTTTACCGATCGTGGTTGCCTCCACTCTTGTACAGACTTGACCTTCTCCGGTCGACAAAATTCCGTTCTCATTAATGATATGCCCGAGAAATGCTATCTCGCGCAACCAGAAATCAGACTTCGAAAACTTTGCATACAGCTGATTGTTAGACAAAGTTTCCAAGGCAATCCTCAAGTGCTCTCGATGTGCATCCTCATCCGGTGAATAGATAAGTATATCATCAATGAAAACTACCACGCAATTGTCCAAGTAGGGACGAAAAACCTCATTCATCAAATTCATGAAAGCTGTCGGGGCATTTGTCAGCCCAAAAGGCATGACAGTGTACTCATAGTGACCATACCGTGTGCGCGAAAAGTTTTGGAATGTCCTCTTCTTTCACACGCATTTGGAAATAACCTGATCGGAGATCAATCTTTGAGAACACTTTAGCTCCTCGGAGCTGGTCGAACAGATCGTCAATCCGTGGTAACGGATATTTGTTCTTGACTGTCACCGCATTCAACCTCCTGTAATCAATACAGAGTCTAAGCGTTCCATCTTTCTTCTTAACAAATAACACCGGGGCTCCCCACGGTGATCTGCTCAGTCGGATAAACCCTTTATCCAACAACTCATCCAACTGCTTCTTCAATTCCTTCATCTCAACTATCGGCATGCGATACGGAGGTGGTACACTACCCAAGCAATCGCGCCCTCGCATAGTATCATAATCATACAAGGCCTTCGCAAGGTCTCATCCTTGTGGTCTCCAGTATCGCCTTCACAAGGTCTCATCCTTGTGGTCTCCGATCTCACCTGCGCGGGGTCTTGCCCTCGCGGGCCTCAAGTCTCGCATGGGCGATGTCTCATACTCACCTTTGCGTCTCTTGGGCCTTCGCGGGTCACCCTCGCGGTCTCAGGTCTTCCCCTTGCGACCTCACTCGCCTTCATGGGTTTTACTCCCAGTCTCAGCTCGCCTTCGCGAGGACTCTCCTGCCTATGCTGGCCCCGCCTGAATAGGACTCTTACACCTGTGTTCGTGCAAACCTCACTCCTTATTTGGCTATATTCTATCCGGGCCTTCGCCTTACAGGCCTTCGCCCGCCACTTGCTCCACTTGGAGATTGACCACCGGGGCGTCGGACATCAACCGGCCAATAAGGAGGACAGCCTGAGCCTCGGGAGATCTTCACCAGATTCATACGCCGGACATTCTCTCGACAACGGATCACCTAAGGCGGTTTGCTGAGATCTTCATCATCACAGCCGCCTTATCTCCAATCGATCGACACGAGACTTATCTCAAACAGCCTGCCTAAAGGCTTCAACCTGGGAGGTTCTTCTCCCGGCATCACTCTATAAATAGGGTGATGTCCACCTTAAACTGGGTAAGCTACTACACGCCCCCCCCACTCCCCTCTTGCTACTTCTGAGTATTCTTCCTATCTTTTACAGATTACTCTAAACAGCAAGCTTGGAGTCTCAAGAATATCATCTTTTCCACCACTTCAACTGAGAGTCCGGGCCTTCTTTAGGAACGAGTCTATCAGTTTGGCGCCGTCTGTGGGAACGAAAGTTCTTACTATAAACCCATATTACAAACCACAAGCAATAAGTCATGCCAACCACCCGGAGTGCAAACAGAATGATCGTCAAGGAAGGAGGAATCCTCCCGGGACAAATACGAACAATGATCCACCATCGGAGCCATCCCCGAACCACGTTCCCCCACAACGGGGAGAACTCTCTATTCACTCAACGGAGGAAAGCTCCTCCCACGTTAACCGTAACATGCCTCAGGAGCGTAACACTCCACCTCCAAACACCCCTCCCACGAGCCTGGATCCGGCCGTTCTGCAAACGATCACTGAGGCAGTTGCTTTCAACTTACGTGAAACTCTCACCACCACTCTTCGGGCGTTACGGATAGCGTTGGGCGCCGCGGACTAATCAGCTGAAACGCCCGCCTACTCCTCCTCGGCAAGTAAGTAACCCCGATCCTTCTTCGTCATTACTTATCGCGCTTACTAGACGATTAGAGGAAGTGGAAAAAGAGATGAAAGGGCCAGTGTCCATAATATCTCCGGATGGGTCTGGACCACCTCTGGACCCAACCTTTACTCGAGAGGGTTTTAGAAACCCTCTTCCGACTGGGCCGTCAGCCTAAGCCGGATGCTTATGATGGTCTGCCGGACCCCGATATTCATCTCCAGCGTTACGTCTCCGCAATGGCAATAGCAAGGGCAGACGACAACACGCTCTGTAGAGCTTTCAGCTCCACACTTACTGGGGCCGCTTCCAACTGGTATACCACTCTCCGGGACAAACGGTTTGATTCCTTCGAGGAGCTATCCCGCAACTTCTCCAACCATTTTGTGGTATCCAAACCACCTCCTAAAACGGCGGGACACCTTCTTAAGATACGGCGAGAAAAAGGATGAGCCCTCGGAGAATATATTCAACGCTTGTGCCGAGTCTATCCGGGTCCCTAACTGGGAGAAGAAGCTGCTTTGCTTGCAGCTATCCAAGGCCTCCGCCTGGGAGTCCCTTTTCTTTGTGGATGTCCACACTAACCCGCCCACCAATATGGAACAATTCTTAAGTACAGCGTCGCGGTTTATGAATACGGAAGAGGTCACTCGACCACTCGCCAGAGCCGCCACGGCGGACGCCAAGGGACAGCCCTCGCGACCGGACCCTAGGTCTCAAAGGCAAGACCACGCCCCAAGAGGGAGAGGGCATACATTTCTCTTCCCCGCCGAGGGAATCTCGCACCAACATCCTCCATGCCCTGGAACAAAAGAGAGAGGTCCCCACTTGGCCTCGCCCCCTCTCCCAGGAAATAACAAGGCAAAGCAACAAGTTTTGCCGCTACCACCGTGACAAAGGTCACGACACTGAGGACTGTTTTGAGCTCAAGCGCATGATTGGAGAAATGCTGGCTCAAGGCAAGCTCAGGGAGTACTTGCTCCAAACTGAGGAGGGCCGTAGAAGAGAAGGTGACCGTGAAGGGCGTCGGCCGGAGGATCGCGGCGGGCGCTCCCAACAAAACCCAGTCGGGAGAATTGCCCAGTCCCCGGCAAGGGGAAATATCGGCGTAATCACACTGTGTGAAGGCGCTTCGGCAAGACGCCGTCATATGAGGCTGATCTACCAGATAGACCACTCCTCTACTCGGTTTTGCATCGCAGCGATGGCACCTCTGTGGCGCATCGCACGCCGACCCCTTGGTTATCACCGCCCGTATTGCGGGATGGGACGTCGGCAGAATCTACATGGATACGGGGCGAATGCCAACGTGATCTACAAGCACACTCTGGTCGAGGCCAAGGTGTCTTTGTCACAAATTCAACCTGCAAAAGGGGCTACCTTTGGAGTGGGACGGGATGAAATCCCAACGTTGGGGTCAATCACCCCGCCTACATGATGATGGGAACCACCAAGGAAAAAAGCAGGTATGTCATTCGAGCTATGTGGACTTCATTGTCCTGGATCTTCCTACGCCATACAACGCCATCATCGGACGACATACTCAAACGAGTTCCATGTCCGCTGTGATGTACGAACCCCGACTTTAGTTTTTCACATCGGTGGGATGCCTGTATCTTCGTCAACCAGAATGTGGCCAGAGGCAATTATGTCTCTGCCCTCGCCGGGCCCCCACAGCTTCCCCGGCCATCCGAGCCTAAAAGGAAGGCACCCGCAGAGAAACCTGGTCCCACGGGTGAAGCTGCCCCTGACTTGTCTGGAGCCTTTGAAGAAGTTGAGATCTCCCCCGGAAAGAAGTTTCGGGTGGGAAAGGACCTCGAGGAAAAGGACCAGCAAGCGCTCATCCATCTCCTCCATGCCAACAGTGATATCTTCGCATGGAGCCCTGAGGACCTACCAGGAGTTGATCCTGCTGTTATTTCTCACAAGTTAAGTGTACTCCCCGGCTTTAGCCCGGTTAGACAGAAAACAAGGGGCATGGCCCCTGACCGTAAGGACTTTGTACGCACTGAAGTGCGAAATTGCTTAAGGCAAATATAATCAAGGAAGTTCACTACTCGAATGGGTTGCGAATGTTGTCCTCGCCGATAAAGTTGGCGGTCTGTGGCGACTTTGTGTGGATTACAAGGGGGTTATTAGGGCCTGCCCTAGGGTCCCCTATCGCTTACCGTCTATTGAGCAACTGGTTGACTCAACCGTTCATCTCTCGGTCTTTTCTTTTCTCGATGCTTACAGGGGTACCACCAAGTCTTTATGGACCCGCAGGATGCGGTAAAAACCGCCTTTACTCTCAAGCGAGGCCGTCTATCATTATATCGGGATGCCCTTCGGCTTAAAGAACGCGGGGCTACCTTCCAAAGGCTTGTAAATCAAGTCTTCGCAGGCAGATTGGCCGAAATCTTGAAGCTTATGTGGATGACATCGTGGTCAAAAGCAAGGCCACCTCAACCCATCTCACGGACTTGAAGGAAACATTCGACAACTTCCGCAAATACAATATGCGATTAAACCCAAAGAAGTGTATCTTTGGCGTAGGTGAAGGAAGTTTCTGGGTACCAAATCTCCAAAGGAGGAATCCATGCAAATCCCAAAAAGATTGAGGCAATCACTACCTGCGCACCCCGGGGGACTCAAAGAAGTCCAACAACCGGCAGAAAGCTAGTTGCCTTGGGACGATTCGTCTCCAAATTAAGTGATCGCTGCAAACCTTTCTTCGATCAGATTCGCAAGAAAAAGCTTGCAAATGGACGGAGGAATGTCGGGAGGCATATGCCTCCATCAAACAGCACTTGCAAGAACTACCGGCACTCAAGTGCCCTAGGCCAGCGATGACCTGGTCCTCTACCTTGCCACCTCGTAAAAAAGTGTAAACCTGTCCTTATTAAGGAAGAGGCCGCCAAACAGTGGCCGGTCTATTACACCAGCCATACTCTCCAAGATACGGAAACAAGGTATCCTCCCCTCCAAAAGGCTATATTGTCTCTTGTATATGCAGCAAGGAAGCTCAAGCCCTACTTCCAAGGGCACACCATTATAGTCCGAACAGACTTGCCAATTCCAGGACATCTGAGACGCCCGAGCATTCGGGACGCCTCGCCAAGTGGTGTATTGAACTTGGCGGTTTTAACATCAATTATGAGCCCAGAAAGGCAATTAAGGGCCAGGCCCTCGCCGACTTTATTGCGGAATTCTCGGATAATGATATCCTCTCGGCCCCTGAGCAGGACTCCGCACCTCGACCGACTCCTCCCGAATGGGACTTATTTGTAGATGGCTCATCCAAGCCTGAGTCCCCACGGGGTGTGTACCTACGTGGACCCCTAGGTATGGAAGTATTCCTTCGTGTCTCTTTTCAATTCCAAGTAACTAACAATGTTGCAGAATATGAGGCCCTCGTCGTGGGGCTGAAACTCGCCAAAAGAGCGGGCATTCGCCGCCTCCATGTCCACGACTCGCAATCGGTGATTCACCGTGTCCAAGGGTGCGCCGAGTGCAAGGACGCCACCCTCATCAAATACCTTAAGGTGGTAAACGCCTTACGAACCGACTTTGAAGAAGTCATCTTCATACATGTTCCTCGCTCCGAGAACACTACAGCGGACATGCTATCAAAGGGAAAAACTCCCTCCACCTCACCACTCGGCGGTCCTTCCATCACGGAAGATATTGATATTGCCTCTCTAGCAACACATGATCCAGATCGCAGATCGGAGAGACCCTATAATTGCTACGCTCAAGGCCAGCTCCACAGATCTCCAGGTTCGCAAGCAAGCCCTCCGTTTCGTCCTCATTGATGACCAATTATGGCATCGCGGGTTTTCGACGCCTTTACAACGGTGCCTTAGCGCCCTCGAGGGACACTCTGTCTTGGACACTCTCCACCAAGGCAACTGTGGCGCTCACATCGCTGCGGAGGCACTTGCCCACATAGCCCTGCGTCAAGGGTATTACTGGCCTACCTTGAAAAAGGATGCCGCCGCCTTTGGTCAAAACATGCCACCAGTGCCAAATCAATTCTCGCATCCAACGGCTACCATCTGCGGAATCTCCAGCGCTGACAAATCCAGTGCCTTTCGCCCTATGGGGCCTCGACCTCATTGGTCCAATGCCGACCGCTCCAGGTCAGTACCGTTTCTGTGTTGTAGCAGTTGATTATTTTTCTAAATGGGTCGAAGTAGAACCCCTGGTCTCCATCACTTCCGCCAAGATTATCAAGTTTCTTTGGAAGAATCTTGTTCTGCGGTGCGGCAGCCCTCGTGCTATCATTACGCACAATGGCACTCGGTTGCCATCACAGTGTCCAACAATGGGCTCGGGACAATAATGTCCGCATGCTTTTGCTCCGTAGCGCACCCCCGCCTAATGGGCAGGTTGAGGTCACCAACCGAACCCTCAAGGAAGGCCTCAAGAAGCGCCTGGAGGGAGCCAAAGGCCGCTGGGTTGATGAACTCCCAAGTGTCTTATGGGACTATCGCACCACAACGCGAACCCCAACAGGCGAAACGCCTTTCTCTCTGGTATATGGCGCGGATGCGCTCCTGCCTATTGAGGCAGATCTACCCACGATCCGTATGATCAACTTCACTGATGAGGCCAATGCTCAAGGACTCCGCGCCAAACTTGACTTAATCGAAGAATTGCGTGATGGCGCTCGCCTTCGCATGATCGCACTCAAACAAAGGCTCAGTCTTCACCATAATGCCCGGGTAAAGCCCAAGGCGCTACAACAAGGGGGCCTTGCCTTGCTTAAGTCAGCCCTCATCGCTCGCGACCCCAAACAGGGTGTCTTGCGACCCAACTGGGACGGGCCTTACATTGTTCATAAACAAATCCGCCCAGGAGTCTATGAACTACAAGACCATGATGGTCGCCTTCTTCCCCGCAACTTTCATGCGGACGACCTGCGCCCATATTACGTGTAAGTCTTTAGTCTTACAGATTCAATAAAATACATATGTATTTCTTCTGTCGTCTGACTTGCATGGCATTTCAAATGCCCTCTTCATCGCCATCTGCACCCGATCGGTCGGACTACGCTGCTGAGTTATGGCATCGAGACCTTGTCAGTCTCACTTCTCCACACAGTGGTTGCGGGTCTCATTCCCAACTGACCTTCAACTCGCCCCGCCCCAAGGGTAATCCCCTTGCGCTGCGGAAGGGTAACCCCGTTTGGCTCCTTCAGGAAGGTCTATGTGTAAGTCGTCCTCGCACGCCACAGCAGACCTTCCGCTCGGACTTCTCCACACAGGTGGTTGCGGGTCTCATTCCCCAACTGACCTTCAACTCGCCCCGCCCCAAGGGTAATCCCCTTGCGCTGCGGAAGGGTAACCCCCTTTTGGCTCCTTCAGGAAGGTCTATGTGTAAGTCGTCCTCGCACGCCACAGCAGACCTTCCGCTCGGCTTTCTCCACACAGGTGGTTGCGGGTCTCATTCCCCAACTGACCTTCAACTCGCCCCGCCCGATAGTCTCGTAGTCCGTTAAGGAAGGTCCGGACTCTCGGTTGATATGGTGGAGAAGATGATGTTCTTGAGACTCCAAGCTTGCTGGGGAGTAATCTGTAAAAGATAGGAAGAATACTCAGAAGTAGCAAGAGGGGAGTGGGGGGGCGTGTAGTAGCTTACCCGATTTAGGGTGGACATCACCCTATTTATAGAGTGATGCCAGGAGAAGAGCCTCCCCCAGTTGAAGCCCTTAGACAGGCTGTTTGAGATAAGTCATGTCGGGCCGATTGGAGATAAGGCGGCTGTGATGATGAAGATCTCAGCAAACCGCCTTAGGTGATTCACTTGTCAGAGAATGTCTGGCGTATAAATCTGGTGAAGATCTCCCAGGCTCGTGCTGCCCTCCTTATTGGCCGGTTGATGTCAGACGACCAAGTGGTCTATTTCCAAGTGGAGCAAGCGGTGGGCGAAGGCCCATAGGGGCGAAGGCCCCAAATAGAATATAGCCAAATAAGGGGTGAGGTTGCACGAACACAGGTACCAAGGCCTTATGCAGGCGGGGCCGGTATAGGCGGGAGGCGGGAGTAAGACCCATGGAGGCGAGGAGATCGCGAGGTTCGCCCTAAGACCGCGAGGGCCGCGCAGGCTTTAGAAACGCAAGGGTGAGTATGAGACGTCGCCCCTGCGAGTCTGGAGGCCCGCGAGGGCAGGACCTCGCGCTGGCGATACTGGAGACCACAAGGATGAGACCTTGCGAAGGCGTCTGGAGACCACAAGGATGAGACCTTGCGAAGGCGTCTTGGAGACCACAAGGATGAGACCTCTCCCAAGGCCTCGTATGATTACGATACAACGCGAGGCGCGATTGCTTGGGTAGTGTACCAAGATGCCTCCTCACGAGAGCGGAGTATGGGCGGGGTCACTGTACTCCGTTTTTGAAAATACTTTCTTTGAGGACCGATGTAGTAGTCACAAGTGAAGATCTTTTATAATCTGATAGTTTGTGTTGGATCCTTCACGACCCTTTACTCTGTGTTGAAGATCTTGTTTGAAAATACCATGTTGAGGCGTGCTGATCACGAAGCGAGTTTGTGTGGAGCGCGATGACCTTTTATGGTCTGATATTACGTGTTGGATCCTTCATGATCCTTGTGAGTTTTGAGGAGGGCATTTGCTTGGGTAGTGTACCAAGATGCCTCCTCCCGAAGGCGAGTATGGGCGGGGTCCGTACTGCTGTTCAAATTCAAGTCTTTGGAGTTGGCGAAGGCGCTTGGGCGTTTGCGGACCGTTTGATTGCGAAGGCAGCGAAGAGTCTCTTCAACATTTAATGCGGGAGAGATAAAGGAAGATGAGAGGTTTCTTGACCGTTATGGGGCCAACACGTGGCGCCGTAGAGTCGATTACGCTTTGTAAAAGCGTTTCTTCTTTATGCGGCGGGGAGAGGTTTAATAACCGCTGGATCTTTGGCACGTGGCGCCTCGGGAGTCATTCACGCTTAAAAGCGCTTTTTCATTTTGGCGGGCTTATAAAAGCGTACGAGAAGATTGAAACCTTTCTTCTCCACTCTTGCATTTGTTCGCTCTGCTTGAGTAACCCTTTCGTATTCTTGCGTTTCTTGGCGATTTCATCGGCGGTTGAGAGGTGATTTGCGGTGGTTCCTACTTTTCGTTCGAGATTCCTCCGGTCAAGCTGTTCATTTGCCAACCGCTCCGTTCGTTCTTGCTTACTTGCTTTAAACCACTCGGGTAAGTTTTTTCTTCCCGCACACCGAGTGCTTCAAGTTCTCTGGCGCACCGAGCGCTTGCCGAAATGCCTTTCTTTGGGCTGTTTCGATTTATATGCCTATCTGTTCTTCCTTTTGCAGAGATGGATTCCAAGGAAGCTGTTCGCCCAGTGGTCGCTCCTCTCGAGAAGACCACGGTGAAGTTTGAGAGAATTCACCAGGAAATGGTGGGGGCCTTCTGGCCCGTGGAGAAAACGCCGGTATACGCGTCCCGTGCGAGTGTTTGTCGGGCGATGGGTTGGCCCGTTACCGAGGAGAACAAGGAGAACCGGGTGCTGTGCCTGTACACGGCGCAGCTTGCGGCGGGATTACGGTACCCCTTTCCATGGCCCAGTGCAAGATCTCTGTGCTGATTGGGAATGCCCCAACTCGGTTGGCGCCCAATACTTTCACGAGTATTGCGGGCTTCATTATCGCTTTGCCACATGGCGGCGTGAAGCCGATTCGCCGATGTGTTCAACCGTTTTTATCGGTTGGAGCCGAGAGTGGGGTGCGTTCTTCTACGTCACTCCCATAAATGTTGGAGGTAACCACTCCATCTCCTTCACCGCTGCGCCCGAATCCTACCACAAGCGCACGGATCCTTTTTCTTCTTGCCGCGAAGGCACATGGGACTTTCCGTGGCGAGGGCGCGACAATCCGTGCAAAGCATTGCGCGGAGGCTGTCTTGACTCACGGGGAGTGCGGTGGCAGGCATACGTTCAGCTGCTGGGGTGGTTGGACGATGTCCTTTCGAGGAGCGCATGCGGCGTTCTTCCCCTTCTCGGCTGCCCAATGGGCGAGACCACCCTAAGGTGGGCTGGGATTAGCACGGGTTTCGTCTTTGGACCCCGGATGCCCCCGCCATACGAGGATGGGCTCCGTCCACCGTGGGACAATGATAGATTCTTTCTTCGCTGCTCTAGCGGCGCCCAAAATCGCTGCGCATACATACTAATATCTTGTAATTTTGTAAGAGTGCAGTAGAACACAGTCTCAAGTCCCTCTTTGTCTGCAGATGCCGTTGCGAGTCTGGCGAAGCCCGGGGTAAGAAAGCATCCATGCGCATCGCCCAGCGAGTGCACTGGCATGTGCACTTGAGGAAGACGCCCTGCCATGGCGGTCAAGGTGTTGGGACCCATTGTCCCTAAACTGTCCAAAAAGAGGGCTGGTATCAAGCCTTGATGGCTTCTCAGCCGGAGAAGAAAAAGAGGAAAGTGGCTGCCACGCGGCTTTGAAGAGAGAGCCCCTGCCGGTACTGAGGGGACCCTGGCTGAAGGGCCGGCTGGGGGGGCTGAGAATCCTGCTGGAGCAGAGGGGCCTACTCCAGTTATTTTAACTGAAGAGGTCAGGGAGCCTGCTGGGGAAGAGGGTCCTACTCCAGCCATTTCAGCTGAAGAGGCCAGGGAGCCTGCTGGGGAAGAAGTTCCCAGTGGGGAGCCCCTGGCTGAAGAGGCCAGAAGGGTGGAGCTTGAAATGCCCCCTACTGCTGAAGAGGTCGTGCCTTCTGCAGAGGGCCCCGAGAGGCGCGAGCGGATAGCGCTGTTCCCATCGAGGCTGTGCCCATCTCGGTGGTGCAGCCCATTTCTTACGAGGAGGCCGCTGCTGAGGCCTTTGTATCTGGGCTCTTGAGCCCTTCACCGATTCAAGGTGAAGACCTGCCCGGTCATGTGGTCGCGGCGAGAGATCATTACCAGAGGCGAGTGCCTCCTCCCAAGGGTAAGATGTCAGCGGCTAACGTCACGATCTCTATGAGAAGGAGGGGCAATCAAGCTGCAAAGGCCATTGGGAGTACCGGCCAACGGGAGGTACCAGTCATTCCTTCGGGAGGCGGAGACCACTAATGCAAGGAAGAGATCCCTGCAGCCATCCCTCTTGGAGAGGAGATCACTGAAGAGGCCCCTTCGGGGAGAAGGCCCCGCCACGAAGGGGAAGAGGATCACTGGTGGTTGAGGAGACTTCTTCCTCTTCTAATAGTGAGGCCCCGGAGGAAGGGGGTGCAGTGACACGGTCCTCTGCGAGGACAAGTGGTTGGGAGGTTGCCCAACCTTCCGGCAGCCAGTGGAAGTCGGTGGATAGGGCGTCCTTCTGCTGGTAAGTCTTTTTGATTTTGTGATATTTTCTTTGTTTTTGAGTTCATACTTCTGTTTCCTAGTTGCTTGATGCCTGTTCTTTGTAGGCGAGGGCCCTTCAGGCCAAGGGGCTGGCCCCTGTGAGGCTCTTGTGGACCAAGGGGTCTTGACAGAGATCCCTGCCGATTTGGGGACCAGGACCGAGGTCCTTGAGAAGACCGGAGTCTGGTCTCACTATTTGGAGCGGAGGCGTGTTGCTGCCAAGTCGGTCCCCAAGTGGTCTGAGGAGCCGAGACCTCACGAGAGTCCAGAGGCACCGAGGCAAGACTCGGGGTGTACGAGGAGCAAGGAGGCTCCTAAAAGATGCATGGGATCGGTCTTCCTCACGAGGAATAGCAGTTCACTGCTGCGGGGAGGAGCAAACCCTCCAATCCTGCTGGAGGGCTGCGCACCCCTATGATAGGGAGGTGACCGGCGGAGCCTGGACTCCCTGCTGAATTCATGAGGAGGCAGCTCAACAAAGTCTGCGAGTAAGACAGCTTCGGTCTTTACGTATGAGTTTAGTTTAGCCTTTTACATTCTGCTTTAATAGCATTGGGGTGCAGGCGGCTGTCAAAGGTCACTCTGCTGATGAGCAATGGCATGACTTCCGGAAGTATGCCAATAAGCGGGGCAGCCTTGGATATCGAGATTGCCTCTCTCGGGAGGGAGGCTGGAGTCCTCAAAGAAGAGGGAGGAGGAGCTCAAGGAGGAGCATGCCAAGCGCGTAGCCCAACTAGAGAGTTGGTGCGATTATGGCAACCAAGAGCGGGCGCACAGCATGCGGTACCGGTGGGAGCAGGCCTGCCTTCTTGATGTTGCGAAGCAACGCTTCCTTCAGCAGGAAGCAATGCTTTGGAAGCCAAGCGGCTTGAAAGTGCTGTCTTGAAGGAGTCCCTCCTTTCCTTGGAGGCGAAACCAAAGCCGCCCTTGCGGTGGCGAAGGCCCAAGTTGAGCGGCGAGGCCGCGGCGAGGAGGCGAGGCCAAGCTGCTGTCCGAGCTCAGCGGCGGAGAAGAAGGTGGAGGAGGGCAGGCTTGCTGCTGAGGTTGCCACTGAAGGCACGCACGGAGGTCGCCACGACACAGGAAAAGGCAATGGCCTCGGTGTGGGAGATGGAGAAGGCTCTGGGCCTTCCCCCTTTGAAGGTGAGGATCACGAGTCCTCTTCCTCCATTAAGGTGCCCATCCACGGCGGATGCCTCGGCCCAGTGGAGAAGCTTGGTGAGATCAAGCCACAGGCGAAGCGGGCGCGAGCCTATGAGGAAGGCTGGCTGCGATGCCGCTTCCAAGTGGAGAAGGCGTTTCCAGCTCTAAGTCTTGGGATCTGGATGCTGCCAACACCAATGAGCCAACGGTAGGCGCGCCTTGATGGGGGAGCGAGGGAAGGAAGATGGGCGATGCACAGTATGCCCTTACGGACTAGGGTGGAGGCTCCAACATGTGGATGCCCCCTATTTTGTATAAAGACCTGCATTCACACACTTTTTGGGAACAATAGATGAAGTGAAACTTCCTTTTTCCTTCAACTGTTTTGTAGATTCGCTTTAACTCGCGATAGCCTTGTAGAATACGTTAGCTTAGTTTAATAACCATAGGCTAAGTCTGTCTCATGGAGAGATGTCCTTAGGGTCCGCGAAGGCGAAGCCACGGGGACTATTTATCAAGGAGCTAGAGACTTAGTCTTAAGTTTATAGTGACGAGGCACTTCAAGATCCGCCACGGCGGAGCCACATGAGTCATTCCAAATGACTTGTGGGTTTACTTGTTGAGCCCCTTTCTTGGGCAACTGTTTAGGGAGTAAGCCCTTGGGTAGTGGACGGTGTACCAAGTAGAAGTTCCCTGTAGTTTGCTCATCATTTATACGATAAGTATTCAGTAAAAAGGTTCAGTTTACGGAGTGCAGAGTCGCGCGTTTGGCGAAGGCGATGGGGCGCTTGTTGAGACAAGTGGAGAACCATCGAGGTTACGGGGGTAAGACCCGCGGCGCAAGGGGATTACCCTTGGGGCGGGCGAGTTGAAGGTTGGTTGGGAATGGGACCCGCAACCACCTGTGTGGAGAAGTTCGGCGGAAGGTCTGCTGTGGCGTGCGAGGGCGACTTACACATAGACCTTCTGAAGGAGCCAAAGGGGGTTACCCTTCCGCGGCGCAAGGATTACCCTTGGGGCGGGGCGAGTTGAAGGTCGGTTGGGAATGAGACCCGCAACCCACTGTGTGGAGAAGTCCGGACGGAAGGTCTGCTGTGGCGTGCGAGGGCGACTTACACATAGACCTTCCTGAAGGAGCCAAAAGGGGGTTACCTTTCCGCGGCGCAAGGGGATTACCCTTGGGGCGGGGCGAGTTGAAGGTCGGTTGGGGAATGAGACCCGCAACCACCTGTGTGGAGAAGTCCGAGCGGAAGGTCTGCTGTGGCGTGCGAGGGCGACTTACACATAGACCTTCTGAAGGAGCCAAAGGGGTTACCCTTCCGCGGCGCAAGGGATTACCCTTGGGGCGGGCGAGTTGAAGGTCGGTTGGGAATGAGACCCGCAACCACTGTGTGGAGAAGTCCGGCGGAAGGTCTGCTGTGGCGTGCGAGGGCGACTTACACATAGACCTTCTGAAGGAGCCAAAGGGGGTTACCCTTCCGCGGCGCAAGGATTACCCTTGGGGCGGGCGAGTTGAAGGTCGGTTGGGAATGAGACCCGCAACCACTGTGTGGAGAAGTCCGGACGGAAGGTCTGCTGTGGCGTGCGAGGGCGACTTACACATAGACCTTCTGAAGGAGCCAAAAGGGGTTACCCTTCCGCGGCGCAAGGATTACCCTTGGGGCGGGGCGAGTTGAAGGTCGGTTGGGGAATGAGACCCGCAACCACTGTGTGGAGAAGTCCGAGCGGAAGGTCTGCTGTGGCGTGCGAGGGCGACTTACACATAGACCTTCTGAAGGAGCCAAAGGGGGTTACCCTTCCGCAGCGCAAGGGGATTACCCTTGGGGCGGGGCGAGTTGAAGGTCGGTTGGGAATGAGACCCGCAACCACTGTGTGGAGAAGTCCGAGCGGAAGGTCTGCTGTGGCGTGCGAGGGCGACTTACACATAGACCTTCTGAAGGAGCCAAAGGGGTTACCCTTCCGCAGCGCAAGGGGATTACCCTTGGGGCGGGGCGAGTTGAAGGTCGGTTGGGGAATGAGACCCGCATGACCACTGTGTGGAGAAGTCCGAGCGGAAGGTCTGTGTGGCGTGCGAGGACGACTTACACATAGACCTTCTGAAGGAGCCAAAGGGGTTACCCTTCCGCAGCGCAAGGATTACCCTTGGGGCGGGGCGAGTTGAAGGTCGGTTGGGAATGAGACCCGCAACCACTGTGTGGAGAAGTGAGACGACAAGGTCGATGCCATAACTCAGGCGGTAGCCCGATCGACCGGCCGGGTGCGAGAGGGCGATGAAGAGGGCATTTGAAATGCCATGTAAGCTGTAAGACGGAAGAAATACATATGTATTTTATTGAATTTGTAAGACTAAGGACTTACACGTAATATGGCGCAAGTCATCCGCATGAAAGTTGCGGGGAGCGAGGCGACCATCATGGTCTTGTAGTTCATAGACTCACAGGCGGACTTGTTTATGAACAATATAAGGCCCGTCCCGGTTGGGTCGCGAGACACCCCGCTTGGGGTCGCGAGCGGTGAGGGCGATTTAAGTAAGGCAAGGCCTCCTTGTTGCAATGCCTTGGGTTTTACCGGGAATTATGGTGAAGACCGAGCCTCTGTTTGAGGGCGGTCATGCGGCGAGCACCTTCGCGCAATTCTTCAATTAAGTCGAGTTTGGCACGGAGCCCTTGAGCATTGGCTTCGTCGGTGAAGTTGATCATACGGATTGTAGGGAGGTCTACCTCAATAGGTAGGAGCGCATCTGCGCCGTATACTAGAGAGAAAGGCGTCTCTCCTGTGGGGGTTCGCGTTGTGGTGCGATAGTCCCATAAGACACTTGGGAGTTCATCTACCCAGCGGCCCTTGGCCCCTTCCAGGCGTTTCTTGAGGCCTTCCTTGATGGTTCTGTTTGTGACCTAAACCTGCCCATTAGGCGGGGTGTGCCACCGGGCAAAAGCATGCGGACATTATTGTCCTGTGCCCATTGTTGGACACCTGGTGGTGGCCAGTGCCATTATACGTAATAATAGCACGAGGGCTGCCGTCTCGGCAGAACAAGATTCTTCCAAAGAAACTTGATAATCTTGGCGGAAGTGATGGAGACCGGGGGTTCTACCTCGACCCATTTAGAAAAATAATCAATTGCTACAACACGAAGCGGTGCGGCACAGAGCGGTCGGCATTGGACCAATGAGGTCGAGGCCCCACAGGCGAAAACCTTTGGATTTGTCGATCTTTGGAGATTCCGTGGATGGTAGCCGCTGGATGCGAGAATTGATTTGGCACTGGTGGCACGTTTTGACCAGTGCAGCGGCGTCCTTTTTCAAGGTAGGCCAGTAGTACCCTTGACGGAGGGCTTTGTGGGCAAGCGCCTCCGCAGCGATGTGAGCGCCACAATTGCCTTGGTGGAGAGTGTCCAAGACAGAGCGTCCCTCAAGGGTGCTAAGGCACCGTTGTAGAGGCGCCGCAAACCCGCGATGCCATAATTGGTCATCAATGAGGACGAAGCGGAGGGCTTGCTTGCGAACCTAGGGATCTGTGGTGCTGGCTTTTAGCGCAGCAATGATAGGGTTTCTCCATCTGTGGCTGGATCTGCGTTGCTAGAGAGGCAATATCAATACCTTCCGTGATGGAAGGACTGGTCGAGTGGCTGTGGTAGAGGAGTCTTTCCCTTTGATAGCATGTCTGCTGTTGTGTTCTCAGACCGAGGAACATGTATAAATATGACTTCTTCAAAGTCGGTTCGTAGGGTGTTTACCAACTTAAGGTATTTGATCCGGGTGGCGTCCTTGCACTCGGCGCACCCTTGAACACAGTGAATCACCAGTGCGAGTCACTTGTGGACATGGAGGCGGCGAATGCCTGCCCTTGTGGCGAGTTTCAGCCCGGCTACGAGGGCCTCATATTACGCAACATTGTTAGTTACTTGAAATTGAAAAGAGACACGAAGGAATACTTCCATACCTAGGGGTCACGTAGATACACACCCCTGCGGGAGATTCAAGTTTGGATGAGCCATCCACAAATAAGTCCCATTCGGGAGGAGTGGGACGAGGTGTGGGAGCCTGCTCGAGGGCCGAGAGTACATCAGCATTTGAGAATTCCGCAATAAAGTCGGCGAGGGCCTGGCCCTTAATTGCCTTTCTGGGCTCATAATTGATGTTAAAGCCGCCAAGTTCGATGCACCACTTGGCGGCGCCACTGAATGTTCGGGCGCCTTAGGATGTCTGAATTGGCAAGTCCGTTCGGACTATAATAGTGTGCCCTTGGAAATAGGGCTTGAGCTTCCTTGCTGCATATACAAGGGACAATATAGCCTTTTGGAGGAGGATACCTTGTTTACGTATCTTGGAGAGTGTGGCTGGTGTAATAGACCGGCCATTGCTTGGCGGCTTCTTCCTTAATAAGGACGAAGCGACACTTCTTTACGAGGTGGCGAGGTAAAGGACCAGGTCATCGCATGGCCTAGGGCACTAGAGTGACGGTAGATCTTGCAGGTGACGTTTGATGGAGGCATATGCCTCGACATTCCTCCGTCCATTTGCAAGCTTTTTCCTGCGAATCTGATCGAAGAAAGGTTTGCAGCGATCACTTAGTTTAGAGGCAGATCGTCCCAAGGCTACTAGCTTTCCCGCCCGGTGTTGGACTTCCTTGAGCCCCACAGGGTGCGCAAGGTAGTGATTGCCTCAATCTTTTTGGGATTTGCATGGATCCCTCCTTTGGAGATTTGGTATCCCAGGAACTTCCCTTCGCCCACGCCGAAGATACACTTCTTTGGATTTAATCGCATATTGTATTTGCGGAAGTTGTCGAATGTTTCCTTCAAGTCTGTGAGATGGGTTGAGACGGCCTTGCTTTTGACCACAATGTCATCCACATAAGCTTCAAGATTTCGGCCAATCGGCTGCGAAGACTTGATTTACAAGCCTTTGGAAGGTAGCCCCGCATTCTTTAAGCGAAGGGCATTCTGATATAATGATATACGGCCTCGCCCGATAGTAAAGGCGGTTTTACCGCGTCCTCTGGGTCCATAAAGACTTGGTGGTACCCGCTATAAGCATCGAGAAAAGAAAAAACCGAGTGATGAGCGGTTGAGTCAACCAGTTGGTCAATGGATGGTAAAGGATAGGGGTCCCTTGGGCAGGCCCTATTAACCCCCTTGTAGTCCACGCAAAGTCGCCACGACCGCCCTCTTTATCGGCGAGGACAATATTCGCAACCCATTCTGTGTAGTGAACTTCCTTGTTTATTTTTGCCTTATGCAATTTATGCACTTCAGTGCGTACATAGTCCTTACGGTCAAGGGCCATGCCCCTTGTTTTCTGTCTAACCGGGCTAAAGCCGGGAGTACACTTAACTTGTGAGAAATAACAGCGGGATCAACTCTGGTAGGTCCTCGAGCTCCATGCGAAGACATCACTGTTGGCATGGAGGAGATGGATGAGCGCTTGCTGATCTTTTCCTCGAGGTCCTTTCCCACCCGAAACTTCTTCCCGGGAGAGATCTCAACTTCTTCAAAGGTTCCGAGACAAGTCAGGCGGTTTCGCCCACGGGACCAGGCTTCCTCTGCGGGTGCCTTCCTCTTAGGCTCGGATGGCCGGGAAGGCTGCGGGGGCCGGCGAGGCGAGACATAATTGCCTCTGGCCACATTACGGTTGACAAAGATATAGGCATCCCGGCCGCGGTGTGAAAAACTAGAGTCGAGTTCGCACATCACGGCGGACATGGAACTCAGTTTGAGTATGTCGCCCGATGATGGCGTTATATGGCGTAGGTAGATCCAGGACAATAAAGTCCACATAGCTCGAATGACATACCTGCTTTTTCTCCTTGGTGGTTCCCATCATCATATAGGGCAGGGTGATCGACCCCAAGGTTGGGATTTCATCCCGTCCTATTCCAAAGGTGGCGCCCTTCGCGGGCTGAATTTGTGACAAAGGCACCTTTGCCTCAACCAAAGTGTGCTTGTAGATCACGTTGGCATTCGCCCCCGTATCCATGTAGATTCTATCGGCGTCCCAGCCCTTGCATACGGGCGGTGATAACCAAGGGGTCAGCGTGCGGTATTGCCACGAGAGGTGCCATCGCTGCGATGCAAAAGCGAGTAGAGGAGTGGTCTATCTGGTAGATCTGCCTCATATGACGGCGTCTTGCCGAAGCGCCTTCACACTTTGTGTGATTACGCCGATATGTCCCCTTGCCGGGGGACTGGGCAATTCTCTGACACAGGTTTCTTTGGGAACGCCCCGCCGGCGGTCCTCTGGCCGGCGCCCTTCACGGTCACCATCTCTTCTACGGTCCTCAGTTTGGAGCAAGTACTCCCTGAGCTTGCCTTGAGCCAGCATTTCTCCAATCATACGCTTGAGCTCAAAACAGTCCTCAGTGTCGTGACCTTTGTCACGGTGGTAGCGGCAAAACTTGTTGCTTTGCCTTGTTATTTCTTGGGAGAGGGGGCGAGGCCAAGTGGGGACCGCCCTCTTTTGTTCCAAGGCATGGAGAATGTTGGTACGAGATTCCCTCAGCGGGGGAAGAGAAATGTATGCCCTTTCCCTCTTTGGGGCGTGGGAGTCTTGCCTTTGAGACCTAGGATCCGGTCGCGAGGGTTGTCCCTTGGCGTCCGCCGTGGCGGCTCTGGCGAGTGGTCGAGTGACCTCTTCCGTATTCATGAACCGCGACGCTGTACTTAAGAATTGTTCCATGTTGGTGGGCGGGTTAGTGTGGACATCCACAAAGAAAAGGGACTCCCAGCGGAGGCCTTGGATAGCTGCAAGCAGGCGAGCTTCTTCTCCCGGGTTAGGGACACGGATAGACTCGGCACAGGCGTTGAATATATTCTCGAGGGCTCATCCTTTTTCTCGCCGTATCTTAAGAAGGTGTCCCGCCGTTTTAGGAGGTGGTTTGGATACCACAAAATGGTTGGAGAAGTTGCGGGACAGCTCCTCGAAGGAATCAAACCGTTTGTCTCGGAGAGTGGTGTACCGGTTAGCGGCGGCCCCGGTAAGTGTGGAGCTGAAAGCTCTACGGAGCGTGTTGTCGTCCGCCCTTGCTATTGCCATTGCGGAAACGTATCGGCTGGAGATGAATATCGAGTGCAGCAGGCCATCATAAGCATCCGGCTTAGGCTGTGGCCCAGTCGGAAGAGGGGTTTCTAAAACCCTCTCGAGTAAAGGTTGGAGTCGAGAGGTGGTCGGACCCATCACTGGAGATATTATGGACAACGGCCCTTTCATCTCTTTTTCCACTTCCTCTAATCGTCTAGTAAGCGCGATAAGTAATGACGAAGAAGGATCGGGGTTACTTACTTGCTTTGAGGAGGAGTAGGCTGGGCGTTCGGCTGATTAGTCCGCAGCGTTCCAACGCTATCGAGCGCCCGAAGAGTGGTGGCGAGAGTTTCACGTAAGTTGAAAGCAACAGCCTCAGTGATAGTTTGCAGGACTGACGGATCCAGGCGCGTTGGAGTGGTGTTTTGAGGTGGAGTGTTTCGCTCCTGAGGCATGTTAAGGGCTATGTGGGAGGAGCTCTCCTCCGTTGAGTGATTAGAGAGTTCTCCCTGTTGTGGGGAACGTGGTTCGAGATGGCTCGATGGTGGATCATTGTTCGTACTTGTCCCGGGAGGATTCCTCCTCCCCGGCTATTCTGTTGGCACTCCGGTCAACAACGCTACCCTACGCCCTCGCCAATCATCGCGCGACGTCAGGCCCAGGTAAAACTGAATCTTTTACTTCATTCTTATCATATGAATGCTGAGAAATCTGCAGAGGTCTTCTACTTGGTACATCAGTACACTACCCAAGGGCTCACCCCTAAAAATTACCCATGGTCTTCAAGGGTACCTCCTCTTCGAGCCCTAAAAGGGCCCTTTACTTGTCTCAAAGCGAGTGGTCTCCATCTCAGCTTGTCTCAGCAAGTTAACCCACAAATTATCTAAGAAAGATAATTGTGGCTCCGCCGTGCGGATCCTAAGCGCCTCGTCACTATGTACTCAAACCGAGTCTCCGGCTCACGATAAGTGATCTCTGCGGTTTCACCGTTGTGAGCCCCAGAAAGACTCCTCTCCACAAACATGACTTAGCCTATGGTTGTTAACCTAGCTAACGTGCCCTACACGGCTATCGCAAAACATGACGGGATTACAAGACAGTAAAGTTAAAGTGAAATTTTACTTCTACTGTTTCCAAAAGGTATGTATAAATGCAGGTGTCTTTATGCAAAAAGAGGGGGGGCATCCACATGTTGGAGCCTCCGCCCTAGTCCAGAAGGGCATACCAGGCTTCGCCCATCTTCCTTCCTTGCTCCCCGGTGGAGCGAGCCTCTCTTGTTGGCTCACTTTGGTGTTAGCAGCATCCGGGGTCCCAAGACTTAGCTCGGGAACACCTTTTCCACTTGGAAAGCGGCATCGCGGCCAGCCCTCCTCGTAGGCCTGCACCCCGCTTCACCTAAGGCTTGGATCTCGCCAAATTTCTCCACCGGTCGAGGCATCCGCTCGAGGATGGACACCTTGATGGAGGAAGAGGACTCAAGATCCTCACCTTCAAAGGGGGAAGGCCCGAGCCTTCTCCATCTCTGCCTGAGAGGCCATTGCCTTCTCCGGGTCGATGGCGACCTCCGGGCGAGCCTTCATGGCAGCTTCAGCAGCAAGCCTACCCTCCTCCACCTTCTTCTCTGCCAATTGAGCACAGGCGGTGGCTTGGCGCCTCACCTCCTCGGCGGCGGCCTCTGCTGCTCAACTTGGCCTTCACCTCTGCAATGGCAGCTTTGGTTTCCGCCTCCAAAGAAAGGAGGGACTCCTTCAAAACAGCATTTTCAAGCTGCTTGGCTTCTAACATTGCTACCTGCTGAAGGAAGCGTTGCTTCGCAACATCAAGTATGCAGGCCTGCTCCCACCGGTGTCGCATGCCAGCTGCCCGCTCTTTATTGCCGTAATCGCACCAACTCTATAGTTGGGCCACACGCTTAGCATGCTCCTCTTTGAGCTCTTCCTCCCTCTTTTTTGAGGCCTCCGGTTCCCTCTGAGTGAGGCAATCTACGCTACTTGGGCGCCGTCCCCCTTATTGGCATACTTGAAAGTCGTGCCATTGCTCGAGGCCGCATGTCCTTTGTGGCTACTGCACCCGATTCAAATTTAGTAAGGACGAGAAAGGGGCCATGTTGAAGTTATACATAAAAAATCAGAAGCGGACTTACCTGCAAACTCTGTTGAGCTGCTTCACGCATATACTTAGCAGGGGAGTCCAGACCCCGCTCTACCACCTCCTATCCAAAGGAGTGCGCAACCCCTCCAGGCAAGATTGGAGGGTCGGCTCGCCGTTAACAAGGAACTATGGTTCCTAAGAAGGAAGACTGGATCCCATGCGTCTTTTAGAAGCCACCGCTCCTCCTTGAACAAATTGAGCTTAGCACTGGTGCCTCACGAACCCTTAAAAGGTCGGCTCCTCGGACCACTTAGGGTTCGACTTCCCAACAAGACGCCTCCGTTCCAAGTAATGGTGCGGACCCCAGATTCCTCAATGACCTCGGCTCTGGTCCCCTAACTCGGTGGGATCTCTGTTAGGGCCCCTTGGTCCACCGGGGCTTGCAGGACCGCCCCCTTGCCCTGAAGGGCCCGCACCTGTGAAGTTACAGGCATTAGCAAACAGGAGGCAAGAATGTGAATTCAAGAACAAGGAAAAACGCTATTAAGCCAAGGGACTTACCAACAGAAGGACGTCCCCATTCACTAACTTCCAGCTGACTGCTGGAAGGTTGGGCAATCTCCCAACCACTTGTCCTCGCGAGAGGACCGTGTGACAGACCCCCTTCCTCAGGGGCCTCGCTATCGAAAGAGGAAGAAGTCTCCTCAACCACAAGGATCCTCTTCCCCTTTGTTGCGGGGGCCTTCTCCCCTGAAGGAGCCGCTTGGGGATCCCTCTCCAGAAGGGATGGCTGTAGGGATCTCCTCCCTTGCATTAGTGGTCTCCGCCTCCCCCGTAGGAATGACTGGTACCTCCTGTTGGCTAGAACTCCCAATGGCCTTGGAAACTTGGATACCCCTCCTTCTCATGGAGATAAGGATATCAGCCACTGACATCTTGCCTTTAGGAAGGGGCGCTCTTCCCCCAGAAAGAATCTCTGCGGCGACCACGTGCCCAGGCAAGTCCTCGCCTTGGGCTGGCAAGGGGCTTGCAAAGAGCCCAGACACAAAGGCTTCATCGGCAGCCTCCTCGGAAGAAATAGGCTGCACCACCGAGATGGGCACAACCTCATGGGAGTGGCACTATCTTCTGCACTCCCTTCGGGCCCTCGGCGGGGGCGCGACCTCTTTAACAGCAAGGGATACTTCAATCTCCACTCTTCTCGGCTTCCTCGAGCACGGGCTCTCCAACCTCCTCTACGTTGTGGGAACTTCTTCCCAGTGAGCTCCTGGCCTCTTGGTGAAATGGCCGGAGTAGGGCCCTCTTCCCGGCGAGCTCCACAGCCTCTTGATTAAAATAATTGGAGTAGGCCCCTCTGCTCAATGGGATTCTCAGCCTCCCGGCCGGCTCTTGACCGGGGCCCCCTCGGCCACCGGCGGGCTCTCTCTTCTTCAGTGCGTGGCAGCCACTTTCCTCTTTTTCTTCTCCGGTGAGAAGGCGCTGGGACCGGGTGCCGGTCCTCTTGTGGGACACCTTAGGGACAATACGTCCCAACATTTTGGCGGCTACGGCGGGGCATCCTTCCCAAAAGCACAAGCCGGGTGCACTCGTTGAGCGGCGCGCATAGGCGCTTTCTTGCCTGGACTTCACCGGACTCTGTGAGGCATCTGCGAGGCAAAAGAAGTCTTGAGACCGGGTTCCACTAGACCTCTTACAAATTCTACAATTTGATTATATGTATGTACCTTTGGGCGTCGCCGATGCGGCATGGAAAGAGTCTATCAACGTCCCACGGTGGACGGGGCCCATCCACAGTACGGCGGAGGCATCTCGGGGTTCAACACGAAACCCGTGCTAATTCGGCCCACCTCGGGGTGGTCTCATCCAATTGGGCAGCGAGAAAAGGGGAAGAAACGCGTCACACGCGCTCCTTGAAGAACGTCATCCAACCAACCCGGTAGTTGGGCGTATGCTTGCCACCGCGCCCCCATGGGTCAGTTCAGTCTCCGCACGATGGATTGAACAGTTGCAGCGTCCTCGCCACGGAAAGTCCCACGTGCCTTGGCGGCAAGAAGAAAAAGGATCCGTGCCGGTTGTGATAGGATCGGGCGAAGCGGTGAAAGAAATAGAGTGGTTACCCCAGCGTTTATGGGAGTAACGTGAAAAATTCACCCCGCTCCTCAACTCCAACCGGTAAAAGCGGTTGAAGACATCGGCAAAGGGCTTCACGCCGGCCATGTGACAGTAACGATAAAACCCGCAATGCTCGGGAAGGTGTTGGGCGCCGGGTGAGTTGAGGCATTCCCGATCAGCGCATAAATCTTGCACCAATTGAGGAATAGGAAACCGCAACCCCGCCGTAAGCTGCGCCGTGTACGAGCACAATACCCGATTCTCCATATTCTCCTCGGTCACGGGCCAACCCATCGCTCGGCGAGACGCGAGCAGGAGGAAAAAACCGGCGCCGCCTTCACGAGGCCAGAACGCCTCCACTAGATCCTGATGGATCTTTTCAAACTTCACCGTGGTTTTGTCTAGAGGAGCAACCATCGGGCGAGCGGCTTCCACAGGAATCCATCTCTACAAAAAGAAGAACAACGAGCGAGATAGATAAACACGGCCTTGCAGACGCATTTCATCAGACGCTCAGTGCGACCAGAAAACTTGCGGCACTCAGTGTGCCAAAAATCAAAACCTTACCTGAATCGTTAGATAGCGAAGTCGGAACAGACGAAGCGGTTGGCAAACGAACAGTTGACCGGCGGAATCTCAAACGAAAAGGAGGAACCACCGCAAATCACCCCTCAACTGCCGATGAAATATTCAAGAAACGCAAGAATACGAAAGGGTTTCTCAGAGCAGAGCGAACAAATGCAAGAGTGGCGAAGAAAGGCTTCAATCTTCTCGGAGTGCGCTTTTATAAGCCCGCCAAAATGAAAAAGCGCTTTTAAAGCGTGATCGGCTCCTAAGGCGCCGCGTGTCGGCATCCGGCGGTTATTAAACCTCTCCCTGCCGTACAAAGAAGAAACGCTTTTACAAAGCGTAATCGACCCTACGGCGCCACGTGTTGCGTCCCATAACAGTCGATAAACCTCTCATCTTCCTTTATCTCTCCTGCATTAAATGCGAAGGGACTCTTCGCTGCCTTCACAATCAAGCGGTCCATGGCGGCCCAGCGCCTTCGCCAACTCCGAGAGACTTGGAATTTGAGCAGTACGGGGCCCTGCCCATACTCCGCTCTCGGGAGGAGGCATCTTGGTACACTACCCAAGCAAATGCCTCCTCAAAAGCTCACAAGGATCATGAAGGACCCAACACGGAATATCGGACCATAAAAGGTCACCGCGCTCCACACAAACTCAGTTACGTGGCTGCACGCCCTCAACATGGTATTTTCAATAGTATGTTCAACACGAGTAAAGGGTCAGGAAGGATCCAACACAAACTATCAGATCATGAAAGATCTTCACTTATGGTTACTGCATCGGTCCTCAGCAAAGTGCTTTCGAAAAAATGGAGTACATGACCCTGCCCATACTCCGCTCTCAGGAGGAGGCATCTTGGTACACTACCCAAGCAAACGCGCCTCGCATAGTATCATAATCATACAAGGCCTTCGCAAGGTCTCATCCTTGTGGTCTCCAGTATCGCCTTCACAAGGTCTCATCCTTGTGGTCTCCGATCTCACCTGCGCGGGGTCTTGCCCTCGCGGGCCTCAAGTCTCGCATGGGCGATGTCTCATACTCACCTTTGCGTCTCTTGGGCCTTCGCGGGTCACCCTCGCGGTCTCAGGTCTTCCCCTTGCGACCTCACTCGCCTTCATGGGTTTTACTCCCGGTCTCGGCTCGCCTTCGCGAGACTCTCCCGCCTATGCCGGCCCCGCCCGAATAGGACTCTTACACCAGTTCGTGCAAACCTCACTCCTTATTTGGCTATATTCTATCTGGGCCTTCGCCTTACAGGCCTTCGCCCGCCACTTGCTCCACTTGGAGATTGACCACCGGGCGTCTGACATCAACCGGCCAATAAGGAGGACAGCACGAGCATGGGAGATCTTCACCAGATTCATACGCCAGACATTCTCTGACAAACGGATCACCTAAGGCGGTTTGCTGAGATCTTCATCATCACAGCCGCCTTATCTCCAATCAGTCTGACACAGACTTATCTCAATCAACTGTCTAAAGGCTTCAACCTGGGAGGCTCTTCTCCGGCATCACTCTATAAATAGGGTGATGTCCACCTTAAACTGGGTAAGCTACTACACGCCCCCCCCACTCCCCTCTTGCTACTTCTGAGTATTCTTCCTATCTTTTACAGATTACTCTAAACAGCAAGCTTGGAGTCTCAAGAATATCATCTTTTCCACCACTTCAACTGAGAGTCCGGGCCTTCTTTAGGAACGAGTCTATCAGGAGGAATGGAGATAGGTGTAGCTCCGGTCTGTAACACTATCTCAAAAATCACCTCCCGCTCGGGTGGCATACCTGGTAACTCTTCAGGAAACACCTGCGGAAAGTATCTAACAATCGGAATTTTATCAAGTTCCAACCGCGTACCTGCATCGTTGAGTCCAAAGTACTCGCCTTCATCCGTCACAGGTAATTTCTCCATTACCTGAAGCTCCATGCTATTCTGAATAACCTCTACATCGAGGGGGAACAAGTGGTAATTCTTGATCTGACACCACTAACTGTCGCTGCGCACAGTTTATCCGTATGGAATGCTCCGAGAGCCAATCCATACCCAGAATCACATCATAATGTGATGTATCCAACACCAACAAGTCAGAAGAAATCATGTCGCTCACCAATAGTTAACATGCAACCCTTGATAAGGTCATTCTTGAGCAGAATCGACTCCCGGTTCGTACCAGAATACTTGAGATGATGAGTCACGGGAAGTTGCAAAGACTTTGCACACCTCGTGACACTATAGAAATCAAGCACTGTGTCAAAAAGAGCACGAACAGAAATACCGTTCGAAACACCATACCTGCTAGTGCTCCTTTCGAGCCGCATCACCACGCTCAATCTGAAACACTCGTCCTGCCTTGCTCGCTGGTGCGGCTGGCGGCGGGGCTGCTGCGATGGTGGCCGCATCTGCGGTGGTCGGGGTCGTGGTCCAAACGAGGAACACCACGCCCACGAGGAGCATAACTCAAAACCCTTGTGGGCTTGCAACGCCCTGAGTCGCAATCAAAGGACAATCTCGATCATGTGGTCGATGACCCACATCGGTAACACATACCCTTCTCCCTATAACGGACCGGGCGGTGTGGCTCGGTCACATGTCCGACAGTACCAAGGCTCTGCTACCTTTGCCTTCCCCTTGCCCTTATCCTTGATCCAAGCCCACGAGTTACCGCCGGTTCTGCGATGTTGTGCGGAGTCCACCACGTCCGGATCCTCTAACTCCACCAATGACAAACCCGTCGATCTCGGTGGTGTGTCACCGAAGCTGTATCCAAGTCCTCATTCTCAATCCTCTGTGCTTTCTGCACAGCCTCATGGTACCTATCAATGTTCAACGGTGCCAAGTACTTCCTGATGTCATGCTTCAACCCTCTCATGAATCGCTTTGTCTTGGCCTCCTCATTGGTGTTGTAATGAGGCACATAACGCACTAAGCGTTCAAACTCGTGCCCATACTCCGCAATAGTCCTGCTTCCCTGAGTCAAGGTATCAAACTCCAGTTGCCGCCTATCTGTCGCGGCATAACCAATCCACTTCTCATGAAACAAGTGAGAAAATTCATCCCACGTCATGCCCGGGTCCTTCAACTTCCTACGCACAAAGTCGGCCTTCCGAGTGGCCATAGTGGTCTCCCACCAATCATACGCCCAGTCCCGCAAATAGAAGGTAGCCAAAGGCACCATCTCATTTGCCGGAAAACCCAGTCTGCCAAGCAACATGTCCATGTCCTTATACCAAGTCTCCGCCGAATCCATTCCACCCTTGCCCGAAAAACGGGGTGGTTTGAATCGCTCGAACCGCTCCATCAAAGAAAGCTTATCAGAGCTGGTCGCACTATCAGATTTGAGCCGCTGGGCTCTCGGTATCTCAACAACAGAATCGGGCCTAGCCCGCACTCTCCCTCGACGGGGCTGTGGGTCGACTTCCGCACCTAGATTCAGATTCCTCTCTTCCGTATCCACATGCTCTTCAAACTGCACATCGTCCGCCTCAACGTCCTCCTCATGAGCCTGATAGCTAGGATCGGTCGATCCTGCCGCAGTAGGCTGAGAACTCATAACATGTGTACTTCGTTGTTCTTCAACTCCTGTTCCTGCCCGCCCACATGTTATTGAGCGAGATGTCATTTGCCCCAACACTTGGGCCATCTGTTCGGATCGGGTCTCAGTGCGGCTGAGTGGTGCCGCTCTTCGCCGAGGTCTCCTCGACCTCTACCTCTTCCTCTATTCGCATCCCGAGCAGGATTCCCTCCTCCTGCTTCATCATTCAACGCTCGAGTCCGTCGAGTGTTGACCATTTACTGAAATTCCAGAACATAAAGGGTTCACTGAACGGTTAGCATTACCTACACCGGTAACCCGTGGTACTGCTTAGGAATAACACACTTCTCACTCGGCATCCACCGTCTGTTTTTAACGAGAGAGGTAATTTAAATTACCATCATGCACCTTACGGCATCTCATCCCCCAGGCACCTCTTGATGCACCAGAGTCAATTGCGGTGTCCTACGCGATAACCACAGACAGTACCAAGTCATAAACTACCGGTACCAATGAAATCATCTCTTGGTTGTTCTCAAGTGTATTTAGACAAACCGCCTTTGTTCCACTTACCATTCCAATATGGTTCTTGTGAGGAGGTGGCCAGTCTCATCACACAACCATCCTGGAATCGATCAGTCGACCAGGGTTGTCCGTCCTAACACACCCTTGACCCAACCAATTAACCATGCTCTGATACCAAATTGTCACCACCTCCCCCGTCAGACACCTTCCGGACCCGGCGGGAAGCGGTCGCCGGCCGGAGGGGCGGTGGTGAGCAAGGTGGGACCAGGATCGCGCAGCTAATTCGAGATTATTTCGCGGGCCTTTAACTAACCCAGTAGGTCCCTTTCCAACAACAGATCAAATATAACTATTCATGCACAGAAACATATCACAAAAACAGAAGCAATGGGCTCCGCCCATGATCAGAATATCAGAAGTAGATTATCGAAATCAGATTATCAGAAGGAAGTCTGTTCTTTCACTACCGAACAGAGGCTTCCGCACAGATCAGCATACTCATTCAACCAGTTTGAATGTAACACATATACATACAAACCATAAACAATCTTAGATGAGCAGACAGGACCTACGATAACATGTCATTGAAATGCTACATGCCAACAGTATCATGCTACGAGCTATCTACGGGCGAAGGTGCAACCGTACAAAAGTCGGGCGTCGGATAAAGAAACCGACGAGGAGCCCGAAGTCTAGGTCCAGATGCTGCTAAACCCTCAAAATAGAAAACCAGACAGCCTTGCGGAAATCCTACTCCACTGGCCCAGAATCCTTATCTCCTGAAAAGTGTTAAGTAAGGGGTGTGAGTTTTTCTTAAAGAAAAACCCGATGAAGACTTAGGCGGTAGTAACGATGTTTTTTCCGACAAACTGCAAAAAACAGATCGGAGCGGATATACATACGAGATAGCAAATATACAGATCAGAACATATGCGAAGTAAATGATGTGTGCACAACATCCGAATGTAACGGATCATGGCTAGATCTTCCCGACCATGGCTAGATCTTTCCCGGTCCCAACGGCGGCGGCATTCGCCATGCGTCGACATTCACCATGCATCCAGCAAACCCCGTATGTCACGGACCATGGCTAGGTCTTCCCCGACCATGGCTAGATCTTCCCCGGTCCCAACCGGCGACCGGCATTCGCCATGCGTCGGCATTCGCCATGCATCCACTCACAGAACAGAACATACCGGAATGATGCGAACCATAGGCCGTCACGGTCCTCAAGGGATTGTAACCCTATCTCGGACTGGTCCCCTATGCGACGCCATCCGTTGTGCCGTATCCCGATTAGTTGGTCACACAGACACACGAACCACGACACCGAAGCAAAGCTATACCTGCGCACCGTTACTCCTACCATGGGACTAGCCTTGGGGCTCCACTATCCCGATCTAAGACCGAAGTCAGAGACCGAGGCCCAAGACTTGCCTCAACCATCCTACATTATACTAATATAGGTAGGTCGAACCCTTACCTCGAATTGAAAGCAAAACGCAACCGTAGAGGTTAGCACCAAGCACCAACACCAATCTTCTTCCTTACCCAACCTCAATCCTTGCTTCACAAACCACCTAACATTTCACACACTTTCCACATTACACTTTTATTGAACACAACAATATCCATTGACAATTGGACCTCACTCCAAGACTTAAAGTTGCTCAAAAATATTGTCTAAACATGCTTGAAACCTTAAACCACACAAAACACATGCTTCCACAATCCACCACAAACCCGGATGAACATTGCCTTAGGTATATAATCGAAGCATATTTGGACAATGTTCCAATTATCAATATTGCTCTAAACATACCCAATAACAACAATTTGGATTGAATTCAACAATAAAACACACTTCAACTCTCCACCATAAAACCTATGAGTTTTCTCTTAGCTCATAGATTAAACCATTGTTGTACCTTTCACCAAGTATTAATGTTGTTCCAAAACGACCCAACAACACTAATTTGAGGTCAATTTAACAAACCCCAAAATTCGTTCATCCTTGGTCATGAACGCTAGTTTCTAATTTCCTTCAATTCGTGCTCAATTCGTGTTATAAAGTGTGTTTCTACCTCTAATCCAACATAGAAACACTACTACTAACTCAAATGAATCAAGAGATCACGAAAATGCTAACCTCACAACTTGGGCAATTTCCCAAATTCACCCACAAAGTGTTGTTGGATTGAAACCTTTGTTGATTCGTTGTTCTTGTAGTGATTCCCGCACGAATCCTCCGTTTCCACGCACCAAGGAGTCCAAAATCACTTGGATAGGAGCAAAACCGAATTGGGAGAGAGTTGGGAGTATTTTCGGAGTTGAAAACGTGAAACTGCGGTTGAAAACGCGTTGCTCGACTTAAATAGCCGGCCCAGGCGACGGTCGGTGACCCGATTCCCAATCAGGCGATCGCGACCCACGAAGAACACCAGTCAGTGTCGGTGAAGACCAGGCGACCCGGTTCCTCAGCGGGCGCTCGCTGGTCAGGCTGACTCCAACCTCGGCCGAGGCATCCGGGCGAGAGCCAAAGCGAGCCTCTTCCCAGTGCAGGCGATCGCCTGGTTCCAGGAAAACACAATCTCGGCTGCTGTCCAGGCGAAGCGCAGGCGAACCAATTCCTAGTTCGGGCGATCGCCTGGACCCAGAACTCACAAAATTCAGCCTTAAATGAACTTAACCAAAACCATACCAAACAAATCCACTCCCACAACAACAACAACAACAAAACAACAAATATCAAACTCCACAAATTATAGATTTAAACATACCTTCAGAACTCCATTCACCGGAGATTATTGCCGAAAAAGGAGGGGTGTAATATCTTTGGTGTTGGCGAAGGCAAGTTTCTGGGTTACCAGATTTCCAAAGGAGGGATTCATGCGAATCCTAAAAAGATTGAAGCCATCACCACTCTGCGCACCCCTGGGGGCTCAAAGACGTTCAGCAACTGGCAGGAGAGCTGGTTGCCTTGGGACGATTTGTCTCCAAACTTAGCGATCGCTGCAGACCTTTCTTCAATCAAATCCGCAAGAAAAAAGCTTGCAAGTGGACAGAAGAATGCCAGGAGGCATACGATTCAATCAAGCAACACTTACAAGAGTTGCCTGCACTCAAGTGCCCTAAACCCAGCGATGACCTGGTCCTCTACCTTGCCACCTCTGATAGGAGCGTTGCCTCTGTCCTTATCAAAGAAGAGGCTGCCAAACAATGGCCAGTCTACTACACCAGTCACACCCTCCAGGATACGGAAACAAGGTATCCTCCTCTCCAAAAAGCTACCTTATATCTTGTATATGCAGCAAGGAAGCTCAAGCCCTACTTCCAAGGGCACACGATTATAGTCTGAACGGACTTACCAATCCAAGATATTCTGAGGCGGCCCAAACACTCAGAGCGCCTTGCCAAATGGTGTATAGAACTCGGTGGCTTTAGCATCAACTATGAGCCTAGAAAGGCAATCAAGGGCCAGGCCCTCGCCGACTTCATTGCGGAATTTTCGGATGTCAACGTCATCCCGGTTCCTGAACAGGGTCCCGCACCACAACCCATTCCCCCGGAGTGGGACATGTTCGTGGATGGCTCATCCAAGCTTGGATCCCCCGCGGGGGGCGTATATCTCCGCGGACCTCTAGGAATGGAGGTATCTCTTCGCGTCTCTTTCCAATTCCAAGTAACTAATAATGTTGCAGAATATGAGGCCCTCATCGCGGGGCTCAAACTCGCCATAAGGGCAGGCATTCGCCGCCTTCATGTCCACAGCGACTCGCAACTGGTGATCCACCAGGTCCAGGGATGCGCTGAATGCAAAGACGCTACCCTGACCAAATACCTCAAATTGGTGAATGCCTTGCGGACCAACTTTGAGGAAGTTATTTTTCTCCACATTCCTCCTTCCGAGAACACCACGGTGGACATGCTATCTAAGGGAAAGACTCCCTCCACCATGGCCACCCTGGCCAGCCCTTCCATTTCGGAGGCTATTGATATTGCCTCACTGGCAACACAGGACCCGGTCGTATACTGGAGAGACCCTATTATTGCTGAGCTGAAAGCCAGCGCCATGGACTCCCAGGCTCGCAAATGGGCCATCCGTTTTGTTCTCATTGATGACCAATTGTGGCATCGCCGGTTTGCGGCACCCCTCCAACGCTGCCTCAGCACCCTCAAGGGACACTCTGTATTGGATACTCTCCACCAAGGCAACTGTGGCACACACATCGCTGCGGAGGCACTTGCCCACAAAGCCCTTCGTCAAGGGTACTACTGGCCTACCTTGAAAAAGGACGCCGCTGTACTAGTCAGAACATGCCACCAGTGCCAGATCAATTCTCGCATCCAGCGACTGCCATCTACGGAGTCTCCAGCACTGACAAACCCCGTGCCCTTTGCCCTGTGGGGCCTTGACCTCATTGGTCCGATGCCGACCGCTCCAGGTCAGTACCGCTTCTGTGTGGTTGCAGTTGATTATTTCTCTAAATGGGTCGAAGTAGAACCCCTGGTCTCCATCACTTCCGCCAAGATCATCAAATTCTTGTGGAAAAATCTTGTCTGCCGGTACGGCAGCCCTCGTGCTATTATTACAGATAATGGCACTTAATTTGCCAGTCACAGCGTCCAACAATGGGCCCAGGACAACAATGTCCGCATGCTTTTCGTGTTAGTATATTTGGCGCACCAAGATCATTTGACATGACACTTAAGCTTATGATGCTAAGTGAGAGCTCCGAATTAGCTATATGTAGCTAACTCCAGCTCATGTTAGCTCGTGGGAGCTCAAATGTGTGTGGTATGACCATTTGGAACATCTTTGGGATGTTTCATATTGATTCACAAGTAATTACTTCCATTTGCACCTTTTGGACAAAATAAAGGGTATTTTGGTAAAAGGAGCATCCTAGGTGCATGGTGTATGTACCTTACTACATGGGATACTTACTAGGTGGTTACATATGAGTAGCTACACCTAGGAAGGCTGATTTAGGCGAAGAAGTGCCTCTAAGGAGGCACCCATTCGCCAAAATTGAAGTTGGAGGGAGGTTACCATGAACCTTCCCTCCTTTTGTGACCAGGAGATGTTGGTTATCACCCTTTGCCAAAAGTACATGTATTTTCGGCCAAAGGGGTGTCCTAACTACCACTTGGCACCTCTCCCTTGTCTATAAATAAAGGGAGAGATACCACATTAAAGACACACTTGCAAATTCGAAACACTGCTTCTCCCTCTCATTTCTTGGCGAAATTAGTAAGCATATTTCTTAGAGTTTTCGGGTGGATTAACATTGTGTTCATTTCAACACAATCTCGCCTCTTGGATGCATCATCAATTCGTCCTCATCGAGCGATTGCTGAAATTGAAGATCGCGAGAAGGCAGCGTACACTCTTCATCTTCAACATATCCCTTGGAGCGCAAGGTACGCTTTCGTCTCCTTCTCCTTCTTCATCTTCTTCGTTCTTCCCTTTCTTCTTTCGATGATGAATGGTGAAGAACGGCATGATTATGAATAAAACACATCATGCGCTGTTAATTAGAATCACTGTATCTAAACGTGCATGTAACATGATAGAAGTCCTGAAGAACTTCGAATCTTCAAATGGTATCAGAGCTTTGTTACGAAATTCATGTTATATGCTTACTCTAATGAATGATTTCGGTTTGTTAATAGTTGTTCATAGTAACACATGTAACCGAAATATGTTTGGAAGTTATCTGAAAATGCGAAAAGTTGTGATGCTTCATGATATAACCGCCGATTGTTCATCATGTTGAGTAACTCGAATGTATGTTGATTTCGGTCTCGATGATATATGTGTTGCATCTATGATATGTTTAAGTATGAATGTTCGCGGGTGTCTAGGCGTTCGCAGTGACTGGGTTCTCCAATCCGCGGGGACTGGGTTCGCCAGTCTGTGTTCGCGAAGGCATGTGTTCGCCTCTGTACGCGATGACATGGGTTCGCCAGACTGTTAGCGAAGGCATGTGTTCGCCTCTGTACGCGATGGCATGTGTTCGCCAGACTGTTCGCGAAGGCATGGGTTCGCGAAGGCATGGGTTCGCCATTCGCGAAGGCTGGGATTCGCAAGCCGTGTTCTGCTTGTGGCAGGATTCGCGCTCGCAAAGGGGAAGGCCCGATTAGGTTATTCGAAGGGGTTATAATCATTTGAATCATGCTTGTATATGATTAAATAACATGTTAAATTGTTGTATGATCAATAATTATATCTTTGAACATGTAAATGTTGTTGAAACTTGTGATACATGTTCTTACTTAGTGTGCTTTTGTAGCATACATGTGACATTAATCTTTGACTTAGACTAAGAACTTCAGCCCCTTGATGGTTTTAGTACTGGTGTATGTCACCACTATGATGGACTTGAGGGAATTGAAACTTAGTTTAAGAAGGAACATGACATTCATTATATCAAGATACTCTACCCTATGATGATTCAAGTACTAATGTTTTCGACATTACTATGGTGAATCTAAGGGAGTTGAGACTTGATTTAATGGATGAGTCACTTCAAATAAGTTAAGGTTCCTAGGGACCCTGTCAAGTTGGTATGATACTGTCTTAGGAGGTGGTACTTAAGCGAGACCGTTTGTGACTCCACCATCTTTCCTGGGTATTGTATTGATGAGACTTATGGGTGATGGAACTAAGGCTTGGATGAAGTGCTCATGGTTGTTACATTAGGATTTCACGTATGTGTACATGAAATTATATAGTAAGTGTATATTGAACCTTCTTGGAGGCTCAAAACGAACATGTATGTGAAATTATGCAAACTTGTTTATGTGTTTCTAATTGGATGCTATAAGCACTCCTTTTGCCACATATGAACAGGTTTGTGTGGTTTCATGTGTTTGTAACTTGTTTTGAGTCTTGTTGTGATTGATTGAACTTTGATACATGTGGTTTGCATCATGTAGATGGCATGTAAAAGTATTGTTGCTGAACTTAACAAAGACCTGAAATTGGATGGTGAGAACTATCCTATTTGGGAACAGAAAGTCAAGTTCATCTTGACGGAGCAGGAGACATTAGATGTCCTGTCTACTGAGATTGTCCAACCACCGGCTGAGCATGACCAAACTGCCTATGTGGCACTCTTGAAAAAGAATAGTCATTGCCGGGTTACTCTCTTGTCAACGATGGTAGATGAGATCATGGTTGAGTTCTCGACCCTTGATAGTGCCAAAGAGATTTGGGACCGAGTCAAGGCAAAGTATGGTGATGTCTCGGTTGAAAAACAGAGAGCCATGATTCTGAGGTTTGAGGACTACCGAGCGTGCTGACCATACCATGAGTGCTCACCTAAGGAGATGTCCCGAATGATCTACCCGATTGAGGAAGGCTGGACATGAGCTCACGGACGAACAACGAGTCCAGGCTATTATCGGATCCTTGCCGGATGAGGATTGGCGGTTGATGAAGGTCAACTTGCGTCACAATGCTCAAATCAAAACATTTGATGATATTGCGCGTCACCTAATACTTGAGGCCGAGGTGTTGGCACTCAAGAACCATTCCGTGCATATGTTGCATCTACCTCTTCCTCCAAAAGGGAGGATTCAAAAAGAAGGGTAAATGGTTTAACAAAGGAGGTAAGAAGGGTGGCGGCAATGGCAAGGAAAAGGGTGGTGGAAATGGCCCGAACTTGAAGAAATTCAAGAAGAAAAGGGACGTTTCCAAACTCAAGTGCTTCAATTGCGGGACTAAGGGTCATTTTGCTAAGGATTGCAAGAACCCTCCCAAGGTACATTTTCCTACTTCTATTTCTGATGTATTTGTTACATCTTGTACTATTCTAATCGAGAGCAGTTCTTTGTGGATTGTAGACGCAGGGGCAACGGACCACATAGTCCGTGATAAGTCATGGTTCGTGGCATACAGGAAAGTTCCCAAGGGCGCAAAGTATGTTACAGTTGGGAATAATGATGTAATAGAAGTATTAGGAATGGGGACTTGTAAAGTCCCAGTGTGTAATGGATATTTGTATCTTATTGACACTTTATATGTACCTAATATTAGTAGGAATTTAATTTCTATTAGTAGTTTGTTGAAGTATCGATATAGCTTGAACTTTACTAATAGTAGTGTAACTATTTATAAAGATGACCTATTTGTTCATGAATGCTTCGTTAACAATGGATTGTATGAACTTAGACCGAATTGCGATTTTAACGCATCTTCTAGTTGTCATGTGACCGAGGTCACAACTGAAATGACTTGGCATGAAAGGTTGGGACATGTGGGTCAGGATCGGTTGAAAAAGTTAGCCAAGCAAGGGCTACTTGGATCCTTAACCAAAGTTGTTCTACCAAGTTGTCAAGCATGCCTTGAAGGCAAAATGACGAGAAAGCCCTTCGGGCGTGGAGCTAGAAGGAAGAAGCGTTAGAATTGGTCCATTCCGATTTGTGTGGACCATTGAGAGTTGAATCCAGAAATGGATTCAGATACTTCATCACATTTACGGATGACTATACACGATTCACTCATGTTTTCTTACTCCGGAACAAGGCGGAGGCTTTCACTTACTTTCAAAGTATGTGCATTTGGTTGAGAACCAAATGGGTAAGAAAATCAAGTCCTTGAGAACGGACCGTGGTGGAGAGTATAGTTCAAATGTCTTTAAGGCATTTTGTGACATGAAGGGGATTGCCAGAGAGTTCACTCTTGCTTGGACACCTCAACAGAATGGAGTGTCAGAAAGGAAGAATAGGACTCTTATGGACATGGTTAGGTCCATGATGGCGAAGGCCAATTTGGACACCATCTATTGGAGTGACGCCCTGCTTTGTGCAGTTCACATTCTCAATAGAATCCCTACCAAGAGCATTAATTCTTCTCCATATGAGTTATGGAAGAAGAAGATGCCTAATTTTAGCTATATGCACCCATGGGGTTGCTTGGCTTATGTGCATGTAACGGACCACCCTTTTGGGGAAATTAGGTCCCGAGGCAAGAAATGTGCATTTCTTGGTTCTTGCCTGAGAATCTAGGGGTTATGTGTTCTTGGATCTCAGTCACAAGAATGGTCTTGTATTTGATGTAAGAAACGCTAACTTCTTGGAGAATGAATTTCCAAAAGTTGGTCAATGTGATGATTTACACTCTTTGGTACCAATCCTAGAACAGGATCAACCGGGTATTATAGAAATACCGGTTGCACAAGATGCACCCATCTTGGATGGAATACCTCAACACGAGGGAGTAGTGACTCCTCTAGGTAACTCCAATGAGTTGGAGGAATCTACGGAACAAGATCCTAAAGAAGGAGGATCTGTCCAAGAGGGAGTTGAGGATAAACAAGAGCTGGAGCCACCTCCGCCTCAGTTGAGAAGATCAACTAGGGAATCGAGACAACCCAAAAGGTGGGGTCTCTCGGAGGGTGAAACTTATTTGGTATCATCTGAGATAGATGAACCAAGTAACATCAAAGAAGCTCTAAATAGTGCACAAAAGGAGGAATGGATGAATGCCATGAATGATGAGTTGCATTCAATGGCAGTGAATGGTGTTTGGGAGCTTTCTGATCTTCTGTTGGCCGTAAGGCCATTGGGAATAAATGGGTTTTAAAGATAAAGAAAAACGCTGATGGAAGTATCAAAAGGTACAAGGCCCGTTTGGTGGCCAAGGGCTTCACACAGAAGGAGGGAATTGATTTTAAGGATACATTCTCTCTAGTTGTTAAGTTCAATTCCATCAGTTCTTGCTGGCCATTGTGGCGCATTTGGATCTTGAACTCCATCGGATGGACGTCAAGACAGCCTTCCTTAATGGTGATTTAAGTGAAGAGATCTACATGAGACAACTGAAGGGTTCGTCCGGGAAGGTCTTGAGGACAAGGTTTGTAGACTCAAGAAGTCTATCTATGGTCTTAAGCAAGCTTCAAGACGGTGGTACTTGAAGTTTCATCATGCGATCACAAGCTATGGATTTGTGATGATGCACGAAGACCATTGTGTGTACTTGTACTCAGCTGAATCCGATTATGCCATAATGACTCTTTATGTTGATGACATTTTGATTGCCAGCAATGGAGTCGGTTTGATGACGACCATTAAAGAATGGTTATCCTCCACTTTCGACATGAAAGATATGGGGGAAGCTTCCTTTATTCTAGGTGTCAAAATCCACCGGAAAAGAAAGGAACGCTTGTTAGGCTTATCTCAAGAACCTTATGTAGATAAGATTACGGATAGGTTTAACCTAACCAACTCAAAACCCATGAATACGCCACTTGCATATGGATGCAAGATTGGAGGGGATATGTGTCCCACAACTCCAAAAGGAAAGGAAGAAATGGCTCAAATTCCATACTTAAGTGCGATTGGTTCCCTTATGTACGCAATGTTGTGTACCAGGCCTGATATTAGCCAAGCAGTTGGCTTGTTAGCACGGTACTCTTCAAACCCGGAATTCAGCATTGGAAGAGTGTAAAGAGGGTTCTCCGGTACCTCAAAGGTACGAAGGATTATTGGCTATGCTATCAAGGAAAGAATCTTGATTTGCATGGCTATTCGATCTTGATTGGGGTGGTGATCGAGATTCATGCAAATCTACTTGGTTATGTTTTCTTGCTTAACGGAGGGGCAACTACATGGTGTAGTAAAAAGCGGACACATGCGGCATTATCAACCATGGAGGCTGAGTTTATCTCATGTGCCTCAGCTGTACAGGAGGCCCTCTGGCTTGGTTATTTCCTTAAAAACTTGGAATCTAGAATTATGGTGGATAGGCCTATTACTATCTACAGTGATAGTATGGCGGCCATGGCTTACACCAAGGATCCCAAGTATCACGGGAAAACCAAACATATAAGCATGAAATATCATTTCGTTCGAGATGCAATTGAAGAGGGTGAAGTTAAGATCGAGTACATTTCTACAGACCTCATGGTGGCTGATCCTCTAACTAAGCCACTTCCACCGGTTGTATTTGCCCGTCATGTTAAGGCAATGGGTCTACGTAGATTGTAATTTGTTGGATGATATATTTCACCATCTTCGGTGTCACACATGTAATATGAATGATTGTTTAATGTAACTTGTTTCATTCATTTCTTTTGGTTCAAAATCTACTTATGTTCACAACGAAAATTAGAACATGTCAAGTATAGACATTAGAGAGGGTTTTCTCACATGAGCCTCTCGCCCTCTGTCTTGAGTAGATTTGAGGATGAGACAAGTTAAGGACTTAGAATATGTAGTTCTATCCAAAGAACTTGTGACTTATTGTCATATTTCTAAGTGGGAGACATGTCCAACACCTGTCACCTTAACTATTTGTCGTCTTGGTTTCCTAAAATCAGGGTAAGATGAACTGGTTCATCGAGTTTGTATGATCTCCATACATCCTAGTCTATATTTTAGTAGTAAGCACGTACTTACTTGTTAACAAATTCATGGATTTGACATGTCCTCCTATTATTTGATAAGTGGAGAACACTATGGTGTTTTAAGAGGGAGAAATGACACACTCCCAAATCGATCGAGTGGACATCATTCCAAGTGGGAGTGGTGTACGTAAAACACCCACTAGTGTTATTTGAGAACTTACAAGTTCCATATCCATGAAAATTCGACTATACAAAGAACTTAAACAAGTTGTCTTTATTCTTGTTTAATGTGAGGTTCTTTAATCCAGACTCTTAGTGACTTTAGTTTGCTATTAGTACTTTACACTTACAACACTACTTTGATTGGATGTTGAAGGTCTTAGTTTGAAGACTGGAATATCTTCCTTTTGGGTAGTTGAGTTTGTGTAATGTGTTAAGTAGTTTAAAACTGATAGGAAAGACACAGTTTGTATGATACACCTACTCTTGATTCAATCTTGGGCCCACATGCTATGCGTAGTATGATTATTGATTGAATTATGAGAATTTGTAATTAAGTACTCAATGGCTTTATACAACCATGTTTTTCAATAAGTTGAAATTCAGAAAAGAGACTGGTTGTGATTAAGTAACGTGTATCATGTGTCTGGGGTGCGTAAGGCTTCATTTGATGTGATCAGATGAGCTTGATGAGTTCAAGCGAGTTTTGAAGAAGTTCAAACAACACTCCGTTGCTATATGAGTTCTAGCATGTTGTTCTATAGAGGATAAACTTTCATTGTGAGTCTAACAACCGCAATGGAGGTGATTGAGTGTGTATGCCTTGGGGTCGCACCCTTAACTCTACTTGTGTGAATGTGCTTTGTATTTTTTTTTCGGCTTATTCTTGGTTTGAGATTATATCTTTGAGTGGGAGCTGATTCACAAATGTATCGTTGGTGCGAGTGGGAGTTTGTTAGTATATTTGGCGCACCAAGATCATTTGACATGACACTTAAGCTTATGATGCTAAGTGAGAGCTCCGAATTAGCTATATGTAGCTAACTCCAGCTCATGTTAGCTCGTGGGAGCTCAAATGTGTGTGGTTTGACCATTTGGAACATCTTTGGGATGTTTCATATTGATTCACAAGTAATTACTTCCATTTGCACCTTTTGGACAAAATAAAGGGTATTTTGGTAAAAGGAGCATCCTAGGTGCATGGTGTATGTACCTTACTACATGGGATACTTATTAAGTGGTTACATATGAGTAGCTACACCTAGGAAGGCTGATTTAGGCGAAGAAGTGCCTCTAAGGAGGCACCCATTCGCCAAAATTGAAGTTGGAGGGAGGTTACCATGAACCTTCCCTCCTTTTGTGACCAGGAGGTGTTGGTTATCACCCTTGGCCGAAAGTACATGTATTTTCGGCCAAAGGGGTGTCCTAACTACCACTTGGCACCTCTCCCTTGTCTATAAATAAAGGGAGAGATACCACATTAAAGACACACTTGCAAATTCGAAACACTGCTTCTCCCTCTCATTTCCTTTGATGAACTTATTAAGCATATTTCTTAGAGTTTTCGGGTGGATTAACATTGTGATCATTTCAACACAAACTCTCCTCTTGGATTCATCATCAATTCGTCCTCATCGAGCAGTTGCTGAAATTGAAGATCGCGAGAAGACAGCGTACACTCTTCATCTTCAACATATCCCTTGGAGCGCAAGGTACGCTTTCGTCTCCTTCTCCTTCTTCATCTTCTTCGTTCTTCCCTTTCTTCTTTCGATGATGAATGGTGAAGAACGGCATGATTATGAATAAAACACATCATGTGCTGTTAATTAGAATCACGTGCATCTAAGAAGTCGAACTGCATGCCCCGAACATGATAGAAGTCTCGAGAAGAACTTGAATCTTGTCTGTGGGACTATCGCACCACAACGCGAACCCCAACGGGCGAAACGCCTTTCTCCACTGGTATATGGCGCGAGATGCGCTCCTGCCCATTGAGGCGGACCTCCCTACGATCTGCATGATCAACTTCACCAGCGAGGCCAATGCGCAAGGGCTCCGTGCCAAACTTGACTTAATCGAGGAATTACGCGAGGGCGCTCGCCTTCGCATGTCTGCCCTCAAACAGAGGCTCCGCCTTCACCACAATGCCAGGATTAAGCCCAAGGCACTACAACAAGGGGGCCTTGCCTGCTTAAATCAGCCCTTACCGCTCGCGACCCCAAACAGGGTGTCTTGCGACCTAACTGGGACGGACCCTATATTGTTCATAAACAGGTCCGCCCAGGAGTCTATGAACTACAGGACCATGATGGTCGTCTTCTTCCCCGCAATTTTCATGCGGATGACTTACGTCCATATCAAGTGTAAGTCCTCAGTCTTACGTCTTCAATTCAATAAAATACATGTGCACTTCTCCCTCTTTTGCAGCATCATATGGCATTACAAAATGCCCTCCCAATCGCCCTCTGCACTCAACCGGTCAGACGGGCCACTTACCAAAATCGCAGCATCAGACCTTGTCAGGTCTCACTTATGCAGCCACACAAAGGGAAGCCCCCTGCGGTCACACCAGGTAGTTGCGGGTCTCATCCCCAACTGACCTTCAACTCGCCCCGCCCCAAGGGTAACCCTTGCGCTGCGGAAGGGTAACCCCTTTTGGCTCCTTCAGGGAGGTCTATGTGTAAGTCGCCCTCGCGCGCCACAGCAGACCTTCCGCACGGACTCATCCACACAGGTAGTTGCGGGTCTCATCCCCACTGACCTTCAACTCACCCCGCCCCAAGGGTAACCCCCTTGTCTTTGCGGAAGGGTAACCCCTTTTGGCTCCTTCAGGGAGGTCTATGTGTAAGTCGCCCTCGCGCGCCACATCAGACCTTCCGCACGGACTCCTCCACACGGTAGTTGCGGGTCTCATCCCCAACTGACCTTCAACTCGCCCCGCCCCAAGGGTAACCCCCTTGCGCTGCGGAAGGGTAACCCCCTTTCTTGACTCCTTCAGGGAGGTCTATGTGTAAGTCGTCCTCGCACGCCACAGCAGACCTTCCACCCGGACTCCTCCGATTCCTCCACACAACTACGGGTCTCACTCCCCAGAGCTCTACTTGGCTCTCCACTTATCTCAAACAAGTACTCCACTGCCTTCGCCATCGCGCGACTTCAGGCTCAAGGTAAACTGAGTTTTCCTCTTTATCATATAAATGATGAGCGTTCTGCAGGTATCGTCTACTTGGTACACTGTACACTACCCAAGGGCTTACTCCCTGGAAAATTGCCCATGGTCTTCAAGGGCACCTCCTCTGCAAGCCCTAAAAGGGCCCTTCACTTGTCTCAACAAGGGATCTTCATCTCAGCTTGTCTCAACAAGTGAACCCACAAATTATCTGAAAAGATATACGTGGCTCTGCCGTTGCGGATTATAAGTGCCTCGCCACTTTAAACTCAAACCGAGTCTCCAGCTTCTCGACAAGTGATCTCTGTGGCTTCGCTGTTGCAAGCCCCAGAAAGACTTCTCTCCACAAACAGGACTTAGCCTATGGTTGTTAACCTAGCTAATGTGCCCTACACTGCTATCGCGAAATAAAAGCGAGGCTACAAGACAATGAAGGTAAAATGAAAATTTACTTCATCTACTATTTTAAAAAATTGCAGGAATGCAGGTGTTCTTTATACAAGAAGAGGGAGGGGCATCCACATGTTGGAACCTCCACCCTAATCCAAAAGGGCATACCAGGCTTCGCCCATCTTCTTTCCTTGCTCCCCCCAGTCGAGCAGAGCCTCTACTGTTGGACTGCTGGTATTAGCGGCATCCAGAATCCCAAGACTCAGCTCTGGGAATGCCTTCTCCACTTGGAAGCGGCATCGCAGCCAGCCCTCCTCGTAGGCTTGCGCCCCCGCTTCGCCTAGAGCTTGGATCTCGCCAAGCTTCTCCATCAGTCGAGGCATCCGCTCAGGGATGGGCACCTTGATGGAGGAAGAGGACTCAGGATCCTCATTTTCAAAGGGAGGGAGGCCCAAAGCCTTCTCCATCTCCCATACTGAGGCCATTGCCTTCTCCAGGTCAGTGGCGACCTCCAGGCGTGCCTTCATGGCAGCCTCAGCAGCAAGTCTGCCCTCCTCCACCTTCTTCTCTGCCAATTAGGCCTGGGTAGTAGCCTGGCGCCTCACCTCCTCAGCTGCAGCCTCTGCCTGCTCAACTTGGGCCTTCGCCACTTCAAGGGCAGCTTTGGTTTCTGCCTCCAAAGAAAGGAGGGACTCCTTCAAAATAGCATTTTCAAGCTGCTTGGCTTCCAGCGTTGCTACCTGCTGAAGGAAGCGTTGCTTCGCAACATCAAGTAGGCAGGCCTGCTCCCACCGGTACAGCATGCCGATTGCCCGCTCCTTGTTGCCATAATCACACCAACTCTCCAGTTGGGCCACACGCTTGGCATGCTCCTCTTGGACCGCCTTCTCCCTTCTTTTGGAGGCTTCCAGCTCCCTCCTGAGAGAGGCAATCTCTGTTATCTGGGTGTCATCCCGTTTGTTGGCATACTTCAGGAAGTCATGCCATTGCTCCATAGCAGCATATCCTTTGACGGCCGCCTGCACCACAGTTCTATTTAAACAAAGGCAGAAAGAGGCCAAGCTGAACTTACACATAGAGACCAGAAGTTGTCTTACCTGCAGACTTTGTTTGAGCTGCCTCCCTCATGAACTCAGCAGGGGAGTCCAAACTCCGCTCTGTCACCTCCCTGTCATAAGGGGTGCGCAGCCCCTCCAGGCAGGATAGGAGGGTTTGCTCCCCTCCCCTTAGCAATGAGCTGCTGTTCCTGAGGAGGAAGACCGGATCCCATGCATCGCTCAGGAGCCTCCCTTGCTCCCTGTACACCCTAGCCCTGGTCTCGTGCCTCTTGACCCTCAGGGTGTCTGGCTCCTCAGACCACTTGGGGACTGACTTGGCAGCAACTCGCCTTCGCTCCAAGAAATGGGACCAGACCCCACTCTCCTCCAGGATCTCGGTCCTGGTCCCCAGATCTGCAGGGACCTCGGTCATGGTCCCTTGGTCCGCTGGGACCTCGCAAGGGCCAAGCTCTTGCCCAGAAGGGCCCGCGCCTGTAAAAGTTGCAGGTATCAGCAACTGAGGAAACTGAAGTACAAAACTCAAAGCAAAGAAAATCATGCTATCAAGTCAAGAGACTTACCAGCAGAAGGTCGCCCCCATCCACTGACCTCCAGCTGGCTGTTGGAGGGCTGGGCTATCTCCCAACCACTCGTCCTCGCAGAGGACCGTGCTACCAGACCCCCCTCCTCTGGGGCCTCATCGTCAGAAGAAGAGGAAATCTCCTCAATCCTCAGGATCCTCTTCCCCTTTGTTGCAGGGGCCTTCTCCCTTGAAGGAGTCACTTCAGGGGTCCCCTCTCCAGGAGGGGTTGCTGTAGGGGCCTCCTCCCTTGCAATGGTGGCTTCCACCTCCTCCTCCACGGGAGTAACCATTGCCTCTTATTGGCAAGAACTGCCAATGGCCTTGGCAGCCTGGCTGCCCCTCCTCCTCATGGAGATCAGGATATTACTGCGACATCTTGCCCTTGGGAGGAGGCACCTTTCCTCAGTGAGGATCTGCCACGACCACATGCCCGGGCGAGTCTTCACCTTGGGGTGAGGAAGGGCTCGCAAAAGCCCAGACACAAAGGCTTCAGCAGCCTCCTCGAAGAGATAGGCTGCACCACCGAAATGGGCACGGCCTCTATGGAAGCGGCGTTATGCACTGCGCTCCCTCGAGCCCTCTGCGAGAGGCATGGCCTCTACAGCAGTAGAAGGCACTTCTACCACCACGCTTCTAGCCTCCTCAGCCACAGGCTCCTCGGCCTCCTCCACGACAATGGGGACTTCCTCCCCAGCAGGCTCCTTAGCCTCTTCAGTTGAAGGGACTGCTGCAGGCCCCTTTGCTTCAGCAGGTCCCTTGGCCTCTCCAGCCGGCCCCGCAGCCCTGGCCTTCTCAGCGACAAAGAAGGCACTCCCTTCTCTAGGCTGCGCAGCAGCCACTTTCCTCTTTTTCTCTGGCTGAGAAGACGCCGAGGGCTTGGTACCTGCCCTTTTCTTGGACGGCTTGGGGGCAATGCGTCCCAACGCCTTGACAGCCCCAGCAGGGGCATCCTTCCCGAATGCACATGCTAAGTGCACTTGCTGGGCAATGCGCATAGACCCTCTCTTGCCCTCGACTTCGCCAGACTCTGTGAAGGCATCTATCAAACCTCTTACACTTATACAATATGTTTATAAATGTATGCAAAACATACCTTTGGGCCCTGCCAGTGCGGCATAGAAGGAATCTATCATCGTCCCGCGGTGGACGGGTGCCCATCCCTCGTACGGCGGAGGCACCTCGTGGTCGGCATGAAGAAGCTGTGCGATCCCAACCCACCTCGAGTGGTCTCGTCCGGTTGTACGAAGAAAAAGGAAGAACTCATCACAAGTGCTCCTTGAGAGAACGTCGTCCAACCACCCCAATAGTTGAATATACGCCCGCCACCGCACTCCCTCGTGAGTGAGTACGTGCCACCCCGCGATTCTGTGCACGGGTATCTGAGTACTCGCGCAGGAAAGTCCCTTGAGTTGTCGCGGGGCAGAAAGAAGAATGACCCATGCCAGTTGTGGTAGGATTTGGGCGAGGCAGTGAAAGAAATGGAGTGGTTACCTCCGACGTTTATGGGAGTGACGTAGAAAAATGCACTCCCACTCCTCAACTCCAACCGATAGAAACGGTTGAAGACGTCAGCATAGGGCTTCACGCCAGACATATGGAAGGCAACAATGAACCCTGCTATGGATAGAAAGGTGATGAGCTCCAACTGCGTTGGTGTCATCCCCCAATCGGCGAACAACTCTTTCACCAATTGAGGAAGGGGAAACCGCAACCCCGCCGCAAGCTGCGCCGTGTACAAACACAGCACCCGGTTCTCCATGATCTCTTTGGTCTCGAGGCCAACCCTTCGCAGCGAGCGCTTTGGCGAGGCGTGTATGCAGGCACTGCCTCCACGGGCCAGAAGGCCTCCACCATATCCTGGTGGATCTTGTCAAACTTTACCGTGGCCTTCTCCACGGTGGGAATCACTGGGCGCACAACTTCTTTGGATTCCATCTCTGTGAAAAGTGGAGCAACAGACGTATAAATCGAAACGACCTAACAAAGGCATTTCATCAAGCACTCAGTGCGCTCAGAAAACTTGAAGCACTCAGTGTGCCGAAAAATGAAATCTTACCTGATTCGTTACCGGTGACCGGCGGAATCTCAAACAAAAAATGGGGACCACCGCAAGAAAACTCTCAACTACCGATCAACGGTTCAAAAACACAAGAATGCGAAATCAGCTGCTCAGTGCGAAAGTAAGGAAATACGAAAATGAAGATGAAAAGCTTCAATCTTCTCGGATACGCTTTTATAAGCCCGCCAAATAGAAAAGCGCTTTAAAGCGTAATTGGCTCCTGAGGTGCCACGTGCCAACATCCAACGGTTAGTAAACCCCTCACCTTCCGTGTGGAAATGAAGAAACGCTTTTTAAAAGCGAAATCTGCTCCTGAGGCGCCACGTGCCGCACCCCACAACGGTTAGTAAACCTCCCATCTTCGATTATCTCTCCTGCTTTAAATGCTGAGGAGACCCTTCACTGCCGTTGCACCCAAACGGCTCGCAAAAGGCCTGAGCGCCTTCGCCGTTTCCAAAGACTTGGAGTATAAACAGAGTACAAGACCCTGCCCATACTCTGCCTTCAGGAAGAGGCATCTTGGTACACTACCCAAGCAAATGCCCCCTCAAAAAACTTACAAGGATCATGAAGGATCCAACACAAACTATCAGATCATGAAAGATCTTCACTTACGACTACTACATCGGTCCTCAGCAAAGTATTTTCGAAAAACGGAGTACAGGACCCTACCCATACTCCGCTCTCAGAAGGAGGCATCTTGGTACACTACCCAAGCAAACGCGCCCTCGCGTCGCATCAGAATCATACAAGGCCTTTGAAGAGGTCTCATCCTTGCGGTCTCTAGTCTCACCTGCGCGAGGTCTTGCCCTCGCGGGCCTCAAGTCTCGCATGGGCGATGTCTCACACTCACCTTTGCGTCTCTTAGGCCTTCGCGGGTCACCCTCGCGGTCTCAGGTCTCTCCCTTGCGATCTCATTCACCTTCGCGGGTCTTACTCCCGCAGCCTCAGCTCGCCTTCACGAGGACTCTCTTGCCTATACTGGCCTCGCCCAGATAAGGCCCTTATACTCAGGTTCGTGCGACCCTCACTCCTTACTTGGCTATGTTCTATCTGGGCCTTCGCCCCTTGCAGGCCTTCGCACGCCACTTGCTCCACACGGAAATAGACCACTTGGTCATCGACATCAATCAGCCAATAAGGAGGCCAGCCACGAGCACGAGTGATCTTCACCAGATTTGCACGCCAAACATTCCCTTACAGGTGAATCTTCTAAGGCGGTTTGCTGAGATCTTCATCATCACAGCCGCCTTATCTCCAATCAGTCTGACACAGACTTACCTCTCCAAATCTGACAGACTTGTCAGTCCTGTCTCACAGCCTGTCCAAGGCTTCAACTGTGGGAGGCTCTTCTCCTGGCATCTCCCTATAAATAGGGGATGTCCACCTTAAAGCTGGGTAAGCTACTACACGCCCCCCACTCCTCTCTTGCTACTTCTGAGTATTCTCTCTATCTTTTACAGACTACTCATAACAAGCAAGCTTGGAGCCTCAAGAACACCATCATCATCAACCACTCAGCTGAGAGTCCGGGCCTTCCTTAGGAACGAGACTATCAGGAACGAAGAAATTTCCCGAAGCAAGGGGAAGGCTGAAGAAGACACCTCGGGACCGAACAAGAAGGGCAAAGAGAAGAAATCGCCACCTCAAACAACCGGGGTACTGAACACAATAACGACCACCCCTGGCTCAAATGCAAGGAAGAGGAAAGCGAGGGAAATAGCCTCACTGAGCTACTGGGATCCGTCTTCAAGAGTGAAACGGGCGAACGGGTCCGAAGTGCGTCTTCCGCATTACGACCCGCTCATCATCACCCTCCGAATTGGAACCATAGATGTCAAGAGGGTTCTCTGCGACGATGGCTCAAACGCATATGTGTTATTCGGAAAGGCATATGAAGGCCTCAAGCTTAAGTCAAGCCGACTGAACCCTGTCAAGACAGCAACCTATGGCGTAGGTCCGGATGAACTGCCAGTGCTCGGCTCTATCGAGCTCCCAACGATGTTCCTGGGAGTCGGTCCCGAAGGTCAATCCCGGTACACGACATTGATGGTCAAATGGCTTGTCATCGATGTCCCTTCTGCGTAAAACGCTATCATCGGGAGAGAAACCCAGGTGGCTATTCACATGATAACTGACGTGAAATACCTCACCATTACTTTCGCTGCAGATGAGGGCGACGCCTCGATCTACGTGAGCCAAAGAGAGGCCAAGGACGTCATGGCAATAGCTCAGAAGGATCCTACTCCGAGCTGCTCGAAGGAGGACAAGGAGAAAGAGGATACCGAAGAAGTCGTCTTAGAAGGAGATAGGATAACAAGAATTGCGAAAGACTTGCCCGAGGGCAGTAAGGAAAATCTTGTAAACTTGCTTCAAATGAATAAAGACTTGTTCGCCTACTCTCCGAGTGATATGCCCGGGATCGACCCGAAAATCATCCAACACAGCCTGCACATCGACCCGAATTCAAGACCTATAAGACAGAAGAAAAGAAACAACGCCCCCTTCAAAAGGGCCTTCATCAAAGAGCAAATCTCGAAGCTTCTCGATGCTGGGGTCATAAGAGAAGTATCGTATCCCGAATGGTTAAGCAATCCCGTAGTCGCAACCCGAGAAGACAGTGATAAGTTGCGCATGTGCATCGATTTTACGAACGTAAACGACGCTTGCCCGAAGGATTCATACCCGACTCCTCCGATCGACAGGCTTGTGGATTCCACGGCTGGGCATGCGAGGCTCTCCTTCCTCGATGCTTACAGTGGTCATCACCAGGTCAAGATGAACCCGGCAGATGAAGAAAAAACGTCCTTCATAAGCGACGCCGGAATGCACTGTTATACCAGAATGCCCTTTGGACTTAAGAATGTCGGAGCAACCTATCAAAGATTGATGGACAAGATATTCTCCGGACAGATAGGAAGAATTCTTGAAGTTTACGTTGATGATATCATCATCAAGAGCAAGGAGGAAGAAGACCTCGTCCGCGATGTTGAAGAGGTGATCGGGCAGATCCGGAAGTATGGACTCCGACTGACATCCGGGAAATTCCTCGGATTTATGGTGTCTGAGCGCGGCATCGATGCGAATCCAGCAAAGATCGAAGCTCTTCTAAACATAAGGACACCTTCATCGATAAAGGACGTGCAGAGACTTCTCGGGAAAATTACGGCCCTAAGTCGTTTTATATCTCGATATGGAGACAAATGCAGTCCTTTCTTCAAACTCTTGATCAAGGAAGGTGCAGAGCCCGGTAGAATTGGGGTTAGAAAAGGAGAGAAGAAATCTAAGGACGAGCATGAGGGACTGAGCTAGGTTCAGTTGGAATCCCGAATGTCAGAAGGCCTGGGAGGAAATCTGAGCCTACCTCTTGGAAATGCCTACGCTTCGACAACCAACCGAGGATAGACCCCTCATTGTATACTTGGCAGTAGGAGAAAAGGCCGTAAGTTCGGTACTTGTTCAAGAAGACGATCAAGGAAAACAGTGGCCGGTCTATTACGTGAGCAAATCATTGCACGGAGCCGAGCTTAATTACCCGATGATCCAGAAAGCAATTTATTCTCTAGTCCTCTCGGCCAGAAGGTTAAAGCCGTACTTCCTCGGATTTTCGATCGTTGTTCGGAGTAACGTCCCTATCAAGGACATCCTAAAGCGGGTAGACCACTCCGGAAGACTGTCAAAATGGTGTGTAGAACTAAGCGAGTATGGGATCAAATACGAACCTCGGAGAGCGATCAAGGCACAGGCATTAGCGGATTTTATCGCAGAATTGCCCAAGGAATCAGAAAGTGAGGATTCCGTCAACGAATACATCAATGAATAGAATACATCAATGAATACATCAATGAATAAAAGAATGGTATAAACCTTTGTTGAAGTCTTCGAAGGACGTTTCGCCCCGAAGACGATACACCAAGGCCAAGTCTCGGGGTCGAAGGGGGAGATGCCCGGATGCCCAACTCCCCCAAGTCCCCCTGAATAATACCCAAGTGAGAAAGGACCCCTTGAGTAATCAGCCTCCAGTACAAAGGAAAGGGAACGACTTCCTTCGGTCCATCCCCGCACCAAGGAGCAATGGTCCGGATTTTATTATCGAACCGGTCATAATTCTCCTTGGCGGCAGCCCCCTTCAAGCAATCGCCGAGGATTACGCACTTCCGGCAGCCCTCCTACCTTCTGCGCAATTTGCAGGCCCCATGACGCATCAGGCTTCATGAAGAAAAATTCCCGATGCCATCCCTTGCGGCTCGTTGGCAAGTTCCAAGCAAAACTAAATTTCACAGTAGGAGGACCCCGGGCGCTGAAGAAGTAGAAACAATTCCTCGGGATCACATTGACTTTATAGTACTGGAGGAAAGTGGATACGGTTGGCTCTGTCTCGAACAGAGCACAAAGAATGAGATAGGCATTTATGTGACAGTAGGTATTCGGGCTGAATTGGTTAACCGCTAGCCCGTGAGATTCCGCCGATTGCTTGGACGAGCGGAGTGCGGGGAAAGCGAGCCCGCTGTGATTGATCCTTAAAGATCACCGGCCAGCCTTTCCCAGGCTCGTCGCCCAAAGCACTGCAGGAAGGAACCCAGTACAAAGCTGTCATCGGGAAAAAATAAGTGGACTGCCACTCTTTTATTAAATCCTGAGTTGCCTTGCTCGGTAGTTCTCTATCTCGGACCACCAACCTTCGGGAACCTCGCCCTTGGTTTCTAAAAGGCAACTGAAGGACGAATAGTTGAAGGGTGGGAAAAGTAGGAGCCATTCTCATGTACCTCGGGTAAATGGCCGGAGGAGACAAGGGCGACTCATTGGAAGAAGGCTAAAGGACAGGCTGATAGCGGCGGCGTCAACAACTCGGCAGTGGAGTCGGTAGAATTGATGGACGGCGGACGAACCTTTGTAACCGTCCGATGCAGTAGTTTCTACGAGGAAAGGGGAAGGAGTCTTCGGGTTAGATTCTTCAACAGTCCTCCACCTCTTGAAGATATTAACCGCCTCTGGAGCGTAGGATTATCCGTCGTGGTTTTATTGTGAGAAGAGAGAAGAAAGCTTGAAAGATGCAAATGAAAGTGACGCTCAACTCACATTTATAAGAAAAGATCGGGCAGATGAAACGTCAAAAATCGTTTGATCCATGCCGTTGATTCAAAAAGTGACAGTTGAAAAGATGGCGAACCGTCATGAATCCCGAAGACATGAAACCCAAAACCGACTCCAACAGCCCGAACATAGTTCAAGTCAAAAGGAAGACTTTGCATCCTCGTTTCCCGAATATCACAGCTCGGGATACGCTTCAAATGCTCGAACTATGTTCGAAGACAAAAGGAGGACTTTGCATCCTCGTTTTCCCGAATACCACAATTCGAGATACGCTTCAAATGCCCGAACTATGTTCGAAGACAGAAGGAGGACTTCACATCCTCGTTTTCCCGAATATCACAATTCGGGATACGCTTCAAACGCTCGAATTGTGTTCGTAGACAGAAGGAGGACCGTGCATCCTCGTCTTCCCGGACATTACAGTCCCAGATATACCTCAAAAGCCCGAACATTGTTCGAGATAAACGGAGGACTTTGGTTCCTCGCTTTCCCGGATATTGCAGTCCGGGATATACCTCAAAAGCCCGAACACTGTTCGAGACAAACGGAGAACTTTGGTTCCACGCTTTCCCGGATATTGCAGTTCGGGATATACTTCAAAAGCCCGAACATTGTTCGAGACAAACGGAGGACTTTGGTTCCTCACTTTCCCGGATATTGCAGTCCGGGATATACCTCAAAAGCCCGGACAATGTCCGTGACCAAAGGAGACTGCGTCCTCGTTTTCCCGAACATCACAGTACGGGATACGCTTCAAACGCCCAAACAATTCCCGAAGTGAGCGGACCGCTTCTTCAGTTTCCCAGATTTTATCATCCGGGAAAGGCTCTACAGACCCGAACATTGTTCGAAACGAAAGAACTTGTTACCCGAACAGCACACTCAAAACCCCGAATTAACGACAGGCCCGAACAACCCTCATGAGTACTACTATGTCACATATCCATCACCTCTTGTGCAACGGAATGAAGCATTTCTTTCTATGACACAAAAGTTAGATGATCTTGTGAATGAGATGAGGGAAAACAACATTCAAAGAGAGGAGGAAATGGCCAAAGTAATGAGGGAACCGCCTCTTGTGCAACAAAATGAAGTGTTGCTTTCCATGAACCAAACGTTGGAAGATTTCATAAGCGAACTTCGGGAGAGCAACAAAAGAGAAGAGGAAAGGTTCAAAAGAGAGAACCCCCACCCTTCACCTCTCTTCGTGGAGCCCCAAATTGAAGAAAAGCCTTCTCTTAGTCAATTAATAGCTATAGAGATAAGAGAAGGCAACAAGATGATTGAAGAGGGATGTAACACTTCGACCAACAAAATGACATATGTGAAAGAAGAAACAAGGGCATCATTGAAGAACATGGCACGGGGTTTAAAAGACCAATTCCTAAAGATGAGCCATAGGATGCAAGCTGATGCCACAATTGTGGAACATGACCAGCCATTGGAAGAGAAAAGTGACTACTTCAAGCAAAATATAGAGGAAAAGTGTGAAGAATAATCCAAACGGGGTGAAGAGACAATTGCAAATCTCAAGCTACTTTTAGGAGCAACACCCACTACTTGCTCAAGTGCCGCAAGATGAATATGTGGAAATCTTCAAGTTGGATAAGTGTTGTGAAGGTGGGATGTTTTGTTATGCCCTTCAGCAGAAGCTTACGTGATACAGAATGCCTAATGATGTAACCGGGAAACAGAATCGGGGAAATAGTAAACGGAGTTCCCTTGGTAACAAGGATCGTCTGAACACAAACACACATATGCACATACAAACAGATAAGACAACACAAGTTTTGTTCCGCAGGCTTCAAAATGCAGCAGAATAATGAAATCCTCATACATATACATATGTGATGCAACATAACTTTACATGCATGCGTTCACGTATACAGAGCCAGAACCTAATATCCAGAATACCTACGTGTGTGGAGGGATCTGGTGCACCAAGATCCTCAGAAAGCAACTCCACATAGGTCACCGCTGCTGCTAAACAGATAACAGAAGACATAACATTAGTAACCTCAGAATGTGCTCAAATAAGAATCGGATCTTGCAGAATAATGGAAAATCTCAAATGGGACCACCCTTTTCGAATCAGAAGTCAAGCTCAGAGTTAACATTACCTGAAATCAATACCAGAAAGCACCAAGAGACTCTACTTCTCGGGCTTCTTATCAGACGAGCCTGAAAAAGTGAACATATATAAGGGTGAGTCCTCGATGAGAACTCAGTAAGAGTCAGGCATAGGATAGGGTTTCTGAGGTCCGGCGTATGCCAAACCAACATACCTGCACAGATCCGTCACTCGGATTGGTAGAAAGTGAGCACACATAGTTAATCAGTCTACAATAACCCAGATAGCATTATGATGAGATCGTGTCCTAGGTAGATCTGTCAGAAAATCCATCGTGACATTACCCCATTTCCTAACCGGAATGGGCAACGTCTGCGATGTACCTGCTCGCTTTGGGTTCTCAATCTTCACTCTCTGACATGTAGCACACTTTGAGACATAGGTGGCAATGTGTCTCCGTATGCCAGGCCACCAAAAGTACGTCCTCAGATCCTTGTACATCTTTTCGCCTCCTGGGTGTATGCTCAATCGACTCGAATGAGCGTCTGCCATAATCTCATCCCGGAGTGACCGAATACCGGGCACATATAGCCGATCCCTGAAGTACAACAACCTCTATCTGTACCCAAATGACTGACACAATGCTACTTTGCTCTCGCCCGATATCTTCTTCAGCTCTGGATCCTTTCCCTGCGAATCTCGAATACTATCTAACCATCCAGACTGAATAGTCATGGTACGTACCTGTGTGTCCTCCCAACGCCTCCAATCATGCCATAATCACACCAGATCATCATCCTTGGCCCTGTGATTTGTGTCTCCGCCCCTGATCAATCATGTGTACATCCTGCTCAGAGCATCTGCCACAGAGTTACCTTTGCCCGCAGTGTACTCAATGCTATAATCGTAATCCTTAATATACTTGAGCCACCTACGCTGTCTTAAGTTCAACTCCTTCTGAGTGAACAAATACTTCAGACTCTTATGGTCGGTATAAATCTGAAATTTGCTCCTGAGCAAGTAATGTCTCCACTGCTTCAGAGCATATATCACTGCAGCCAATTACAGATCATGTGTCGGATAGTTTTGCTCATGCGGTCGAAGTTGTGTCAACCCATAAGCAATGAAATTATTTCCCTACATCAGAACACATCACAATCCAACTCGTGACGCATCTGTGTAGATAATATACGACGCACTTGGATCCGGTAATATCAGAATTGGAGCGTTCGTCAACCTCTGCTTAAGCTCCTGGAAACTGCACTCGCACTCGTTAGACCATACAAAAGCTCGCCCCTTCTGAGTTAATTGAGTAAGGGGTGAGGCTAGAACTTAAAAGCCCCGAACAAACCTCCGATAGTATCCAGCTAATCCCAGAAAGCTCTAATCTTCTCGAGATCCACAGATAAGCCATGTTCTCCGATAACATGACTTAGAAAAACAACCTTACGAGCCGGTGTTCCCACAGTGTGTGCAGCACTATCCTCAGATGATCCTGATGTGCATCCTCATCCTTGGAATAGACCAGGATGTCATCGATGAACACCACAACAATTGAATCAAGGTAAGGATGGAAGACTCTATTCAAAAAATCCATAAACGTTGCAGGAGCGTTAGTCAGACCGATTGACATAACCGTGTACTCGTAGTGTCAATACCAAGTCTGGAAAGCAGTCTTCGTAATGCCTTCCTCCTTAACCCGTAACTGGAAGTATCCGGACCGAAGGTCGATCTTCGAAAAGACCTTTACTCCTTTCAGTTGATCAAATAGATCGTCGATCCTGGGTAACGAATGCCTGTTCTTCCCTGTGATGGCATTTATTTTCCGATAATCGATGCACAACCTGAGGGTTCCATCCTTCTTCCTCACAAATAGAACCAGAGCAACCCATGGAGAAGTGCTCGGTCTAATAAACCCTTTTGCAAGCAATTCATCCAGTTGTTTCTTTAATTCATTCATTTGAACTATAGGCATGCAATAAGAAGGAACAGAAATCGGAGTAGAACCTGGTTGGAGCTGAATCTCAAACGTGATCTCCCGCTCCGGTGGTAGCCCTGGAAGATCCTCCGAAAGAACCTGTGGAAAATATCATACAGTCGGGATCTTCTCCAGCTCCATTATGGTATCAGCTAGATTCAATCCATAATATTCTTCCTCACTCACCAGATCCAGAACCTGAAACTCCATACTGTGTTTCACAACTTCTACATCCGGCGCAACAGATAGAGATATTACCGCTCCAGATATCCCGATTTGCCGCTGGGCACAATCAATCTGAACAGAATTCTTGAATAGCCAATCCATCCCAAGAATCACATCATAATTTGGAACATCCAGAACTAAGATCGGACAGAATTTTGTTTCCTCCCACCGTCAAGACACAATCCTGAGCCAACTGATTCGAAAATAGATATTGACTTCCAGCAGTTTTTATTTGAAAAACATCAGGGAGATAACAGATAGGTAATTGCGGAGATTTGACACATCTTTGTGTCTCACAATCGATGTGGAAGCACCAGTATCAAAAAGCACATTAACAGGTATATCATTAAGAAGTAATGTACCTTTTAGCCCTCCCTGCCAAACCGACTCGCCCTGCTCGATCTGATAAACTCGACATGCTCGAGGCTGCTGTGGTGGTGGAAGTAGTGGTCGCGCCGGCTGTCGCGGACCTCTCTGAAGTACCTTCTGCCCCCTGCGTGCACTAGGCTGCTGTGTAGGCGGTGCCCAAGGAAAACTTCCAGACTCCTATCTAGGCATCAGAGGACAGTCGTGGATCCAGTGCTCTGTGGATCCGCATCTCAGACATCGGCCGGACTCTCGATAACATGGTTTAAAGGCGTGAAATGTCCCACAACTGCGACAAGGAGGTCCAGATGGTGCTGCTACAATTCACTTTCCTATGTCACTCGGCCCGACCCTAGATGTCTACCCAATAATTTTGAAAGGTCTCCGTGATCTTTAAAATCCGGAACCTCGTACACTCTGACGAGGTCGATAAGGAGACTCCTCCTGCTCCAGAAGTTGAGCATTTTGAACTGCCTCGCGGTAAGTAGTGATGCCCAAGGCCGCAATGCCCATCTGATATCAGGGTGCAGTCCCCATCTAAACCGCTTGGCCTTCTGCTCCTCAAACCCATAGTACTGAGGAACAAAACAGACGAACCGATCGAACTCCTGCTCATAGTCCTGCACGGTCCTGTCACATTGTTGTAAACTGTTGAACTGCCTCTGACGGAGATCTCGGACTGCATCACCAATATAGTACTCCAGAAACACTCGGGAAATCTCCTCCCAGCCCATACTTGGGTCCTGCTCATCTTTGCGCTCAAACTGCACTCTTCTGCTGCTTTGTACACTCCTCCACCAGTGATCTGCCTGCCTGGCCAAGTTGTACGTAGCCAGGGATAACACGGTAGTGGAAGACAAATGTAACATCCTGAGCGTCTTCTCCATATCATAAATCCAGGTCTCTGCTACTTCCGGTCCTCAATTACCATCAAACTTCATCGAGTTCAGATGCAGAAATCGCTCAAGCAGTCTAACATCTCCGGATCGGGGCTCCTGCTGACCATGTCACCTGCGAGGCCTGCAGGAACTCTTTAACTCATCATACTCATCATCTCTATGTCGTCGATGATGCTGCCGACTCCCATCATCCCAGTGTCGCTCGTCCTCGGAATGATCAGATCTGACCTCACGATCAACCTCTGAGCGTACCCTCCTAGATCGAGGGTGTCATCTCTTTGAATCCTCCTGATCAGTACTTTGCCTCTGCTCCTCCTGCAATGGAGTACCAGTATGAGTTGTAGAGCGGGTGACAGTATTCCCTTCGCTCTGAACATGCTGAACCCCCAGAGCAGCCTGAGGCAACGCAGGCAATAATGCTGCAACTATATCCCGGATCTGCTCCAGGGTCTGTGCAAGGTCATAAGGTAGCTACTGCTGAAGACGCAACTATTCTCCCAAATCCCACTCTTGTCGGACATTTCTCGAAGAGTCGAGATCCCTGTCCCACTTGCCCTGATCTCTTTCTCGCTGACGGCAAGTATTAACCATGATTCCTGAAATTCACAAATACCAAGAGCACATACGAGACGGTAAGTGTCTAACATAAGCTAGCAGCGGTATTTCTATAGGCTCTGTAATGTAAATGCAATGCACGATGCAATCACAACAATTTCTCAGAATCACACATGCATATCAAAAGTTCTAACTCTGAGTGTCAGCCTTTCCTGAGATCCTGATCTGATCCTGTATAGTACGTCTCGAAGAACCGACCCCTGCTCTGACACCTCTTGCAAAAATGTTCAAGTAAGGGGGTGGCCAGACCCCTTACCGAACATACCTGGAACCAAGTAGCAGCACTGTGACCCCACGATGAAGATGAACGGGTGATTATGACGTTTATTAACACCGTAACCATACTCAATTGGGGTAACAGATTTCACACACATCATATCTACCAGGTGGGCCCCACAGACCAATTGCGACCACGTGGGCCCCACAGGCCATCTTAAAATTTTCGTCCACAGAAACCCCATACATAACGCACAATTCCATTTTCACACATGCTGCACATAGAGTCGGACACCAATCCCAAAATATGCACAAATAATTCCCACATACGCATTTTCACACATCCCGCACAAAGCACTTCACAACACATTCACATGCTCATAACTAAAATCCAACACACATCCGATTCCACAAACACATGCACACATCCCCAACCATCGAACACATATGGATTCCAGCAGAAATCCAGAATATAATACTACTACATGTATACACGCCATCTAGACTATACAGAGCCATAAAAATATCTATTTTGGAATACATACAGAACGTGCAAGGGGGTGATGCACCTAGGTCCAAACACAAATATACCTGAAATAACTGATCGGAACACAAAAATATACCTGAAATAGCACAACACAAAAGTCAACCCCCGAACTCTATTCAGCGGGTTGTTTGTCAGATCCTCCTGAAATGATAAAATAAGGGGTAAGTCCTTGCAGTGAACTTAGTAAGGTCTGAGGTATAAGCATGGTTTTCTTGATGTACAAGAACCCTGCAACCAAAGAAAAACGCAGATACACAAGAATATACTTATCTATATAAATGCATACACATGCTCGACCAATGCAGATTCAATCAAATGCAATGCAAGTCAAACAACTGATTATGATGGAGTTAGACACAATGACGGTCTTCCCGGCCTTAGCCGAGGCACACACATAATCACACACCAGAGCATGGCTAGCTTGAGGTCATGATCCCCACCGTCATATCACAAACAACTTAAAGGTGTATCACACAGACTTACACCATTTAGGTGTAGATACACATCATGAACGCTGCTCCCAGAACCTGCTCACCAATACTTATACCATGTGACTAGGTTTGGCATCACCGGGGCCACCCCTTAGACCAAACCTAGCCTCGATATACTCTGATACGCATGCCTTAAAATGCAGTATCGAGAGACACACTGAACCCTTACCTTTCACACAAGTCCGAATCGAAATTCCCGTTTAGACGTCCTGGTTGAATTTCGGCAAAGTTTCAGCTATGTTTCCACCCACTCCCTGTACACAATTGATCCATATAATACGAATACACACTCAGAATTCATCAAATCAGCCCCCAGATGGTGGCACCAAAATTCAGCAGAATCAGGAAAAAACGGCTTTCACATAAAACCTTTCCAATGAAATCTGAACCGTACAAAATGTATAACTCCTCGCCCTGATCAATAATATACCCATACCTTATCACAAAAATGAAGTTGAGTTTCCGTGCAGGAAATCATAAACGCATTTCGACTGCACTTCTGCAAAGTTTCTGCTCACACTTCTGACACAGAGTTTGCAAGAGAAGATGCGATGAAGGCTTAGGAATCATAAATCAACCAAAGGTGGGATTCCATAATTTTGTAGAAATTTCAGAAGCTCACGGTTTCCAGACGGAGCTGAATTTACAAAATCTGATTCGTAATAACTTCCTAACTCTTCACAAAGATCAGTTTGATATGCTAACCTCGAAGCTTCTTCAAGTATTGGAGAAGATCATATTTGAGCTCAACTTGCACAAACAATGGTGGCCAAGTTTCGGCTGAAACAAGAGCAGGGAAGAAGAAGGAAGAAATAATGTCATTTTGGCATTTTCTCACTTATATATATATTTTTATTATTATTTTTTCTATAAAAATGTGACACTTGTCCCATTCTTTCCCACTATAGCCGCCTCATCCTTGTCCTCTTCCCCTATCATTGTGAAGTTTTTTTCCTTTTTTACATTTTGGCCCCCAAACTTTCAAAAGTTGCAATTTAGTCGAACCCGAAAATTGCAACTTTCAAACCGCTTCTCCGAACGAAATCTGAACACAACCCTTGGGACATCATATCACACACAAATCATGCTTCACCTGTTTAATTATAAGCCTCGAGCCACACAAAATTCACTAATCCTGGTATTAGCGCTTAATCACGTGATTAACTTAAGTACTCACCGGGTGTCGGTAACAAGCACAGTGGCTCGCCCTATCAAACCCGTATACAGAACAGAAGTCCACATATGGACTACACCAGACTCAGAACACAACCCTACCTGATCCTCGTACTTGATTAAACTTGTCATGATACCACCTTTACTGTTAACCCCTTCGGCGGAAGCTTATGTGATACGGAACGCCTGATGACATAATCGAGAACCAGAATCGGAGAAACAGTAAACAGAGTTCCCTTGGTATAATGGTCCAAACCCGCCCGATTGAAATTTTTTTTACTCTACTAATGCCATTAACTTGTAATGCAAGAAACGAGGATCGTCTAAACACAAACACACATATGCACATACATACAGATATGACAACACGAGTTTTGCCCCATAGGCTTCAAAATGCAGAAGAATACTAAAATCCTCATACAGATACATATGTGATGCAACATAACTTTACATGCATGTGTTCACTTATATAGAGCCTGAACCTATTATCCAGAATACCTACGTGTGTTGAGGGATCTGGTGCACCAAGATCCTCAGAAAGCAACTCCACGTAGGTCACCACTGCAACTAAACAGATAACAGAAGACATACCATCAGTAACCTCAGAATGTGCTCAGATAAGAATCAAATCTTGCAGAAAAACAAAAAATCTCAAACGGGACCACCTTTTTCGAATTAGAAGTCAGACTCGAAATTAACAGTACCTGAAATCAAACACTAGAAAGCACCGAGAGACTCTACATTTCAGGCTTCTTATCGGACGAGCCTGAAAAGATGAACATATAGAAGGGTGAGTCCTCGATGAGAACTCAGTAAGCGTCAGACATAGGATAGGATTTCTGAGGTTCGGGGTATGTCGAACCAACATATCTGCACAGAAAAACACAGATACAAACGGACAACAAATATACAGATAATAATAATAACAATATCAGAATTCTTAGTAGTCAGATAGAATCGGCAGACCTCTGAGGCTTTTAGCCTTACAGAAGAGGTTTTTCAGAAAAATCAGAGGCATGGTACCAGCCTGGGGTTTGGAATCCCCGCTGCCGACAAAACAAATCCAGATAGCAAAATACAGAAGGAAACTTGCCGGACAGGTAATCCTGAAGCGGATAGCAGAACTCTGAGATGGTAACTTGCCGGACAAGTTATCCTAATACAGATAGCATAACTCGAGAAGGTAACTTGCCGGACAAGTTATCATGAAGCAGATAGTAGAACTCCGAGAAGTTAACTTGCCGGACAGGATACCCTGAAGCAGATAGCAGAACTTCGAGAAGTTAACTTGACGGACAAGTTACCCCGAGCAATAATTGAAGGTAACTTGTCGGAGAAGTTATCCTGAAGCGGATAGCAGAATCCACCCGCATACCCGAGCCTATGCCATAAGCTAAGTTCGGTATCACCGGGTCCCACCCTCAAACACGAACTTAGCCCCAATTTACCCCGACATGCATATTATAAGCATCCCATAATGCAAAGTCAAAGAAAACTAAACCCTTGCCTTAGTTTCTAGAAACTGATTTCGGCAGAGTTTCGGCTTAGTTTCTGCCCAACTCCATGTTTACAAATCATCAAAAGATCACATAATAAACATTCAAGAACCACAAAATCACAGATCTGAGTGGCTCCACCACACACCAGAAATTAAGATGTTACCCCACTGCCACGCGCGCGGAAGCCGAAGCCGAGGAGGGGTAACAGCAGTCGCAGAATTTCCGAGGTGTAGTGGTCCAAACCCACGCGATTAAAACTTCACCTTAACATTTTCATGTAGTACAAGTGACGAGAATCATCTGAATTCAAACATACTTATATACACCCAGGCTGATACAAATGTGATGCAAAAACTAAACATGCTAGCCTTTACATTTACAGAGCCAGAACCTACTACCCAAAATACCTACGTAAGTGGAGGGATCTGGAATGCCAAGATCCTAAAAAACAACTCCACGTAGGTCACCGCTGCTGCTAAACAGAGGACAAAAGACAACTGTCAGACATTCTCAGAATGTATTCAGAACCAGAATCAGATCTTACAAATATCTCAAACAGAACTGTGCTTTTCTAATTCAGAAGACATATTCGGAATTCATAATACCTGAAACCCAAACACCAGAAAGCACCGAGAGTCTTTACTCCTCGGGCTTCTTATCGGATGAGCCTGAAACAGTAAACAGAATAAGGTGAGTCCTCGACGAGAACTCAATACGGGTCTGGCATATGTTAGGGTATCTCAGAATGCAGAATACTCAGAACAGATAAACCTGCACAGGAAACACAGATACAGACAGACAAAAATATAATAGTTATAATGTTATTCTAGGTTAGACAGATTCGTAGACCCCTGAGTCTCTTAGCCTTACAGAAGGGGATTTCAGAATATCAGAATTATCAAAGGCATGGTACCAGCCCGGGGTCTGGATTCCCCGCTGCCGAACAGAACAGATCCAGATAGCAGAATCCCAGAACAGATCCAGATAGCAGATTCCCAGAATAGATTCAGATATCAGAATACAGAAGGATACTTGTCAAGCAAGTTATCCTGAACAGATTCCCAGATCCACGCATATACCCAACTTATGCCATAAGTTAAGTTTGGTACTATCGATGCTGGAAGGGGGCTGAGGGTCGCATTGTAAAACAGAAAGTGAGGAAACCCCTTGGCGAAGGCGAAGCTTCTCTTGGTGAAGGAGAAGTCCCTTCTGGCGAAGGCGAAGTTCCTCCTGGAGAAGGTGAAGGCCCAGTGCGAAGGCGAAGCCTCAAATCAAACGCGAGGACTCCCATAGCGAACGTGGAGCCTCTCAAAGAGAAGGCAAGGTCTCCCGTTGTGGGTGCGGAGCCTCTCGGAATGAATACGAAGTCCAGACGAAGGTGAATTCCTTCCGGGTGAAACCTCCGAGCAGTTGCGAAGACCCCAAGGCAAAACTGGCCATGGGATCCCCCATCGCGAAGCGTCCATAACAGAATTGTATGAAGTCTCAGATACACGGGAAGCCCCAGACTTATACGGAACCCCAGACTCATGTGGAACCTCAGATTCATGCAAAGCCTCTTCGCGGATTCATGCGAAGCCTTTCCCAGATTCATGAGAAGCCTTTCCCAGATTCATACGAAGCTCCATTCCCAGAACGGCGATGACTCTCAGACACTCCCCTTAACCAAACTTAACCCCAATTTATCCTAATATGCATTTAAAAGTACCCTAGAAAATGTAGAAATCACGGAAAACTGAACCCTTTCCTAAAACACTGAAGATTTCCACGCACAAGCCACACAAAGTTCACAAAATCTTGACGGAGAAGAGCGTATGCTAAACCGGTTCCTGCGAATTTCAAATCTTTCTCTCTTCACAACTGATCGACAGAACAAGTAATAAGAAATCTGATCCGTAGAAAATGTATAACTCCTCACAGTGAACAACATAATCTGTTACCTCAGAAATCAGACTAGTATTGGAGAAGATCACCTTGAGCTTCCAACTTGAGCTCCCATAGAGAAAACGGATGAGAGAGTGGAAGAAGTTCTGAAATGAAGGTAACATGTTGCTCTACTCATTTCCCTCTCCTCCATACCATTTAACCTGACTTCCTTTCCCTTATGGGAGAGGAACCCTCTCAAACTTTCCACATTTATAAACTGGTCCCCAAACCTTGCAAAGTCGTGATTTCATCCAACTACAACTATCATAACTCTCAAACGGAATTTCCCACGGAACTGAAAATCTGATACTAGCTCTGAGACTCAAAAACATGCAGAAAACATGTCCAACATGTTTAACTTCAAATCCAGATATTTACAGAAATCAGAAAGCAGATCAGAAATTACACAGAAACTATCTCGGAAGTCGTCCGGCACATGGCGACTGTAACATTAGACGTTAACGATTTTTCACACACAAGCTCATTTGCAAAATCTGATCCATAGAAAGTATATAACTCTTCACCGTGAATAACATATATATTACCTCTTCATAAATCTGAACATTGATTTCCATTCAGAAAATCAGGAATCGATTTTGGCAGTACTCCGGAATCGTTTCAGCTCAAATTCCTTTTCAGAACTGATCTAGAAACATGTAAACAATGCTTAGAAACCAAAAACAGAACCTCACATGTGGCGCCATATTTATGTAAAAAATCCAGAATTTACGGCTTTCAACGGAGTCATTTCAGAAAAATCTGATCCGTAGAATGTTCCTAACTTCTCCCGATGATCAATTTAATATATTTACCTCGAAGTTCGGCTAATATTGGTGGAGATCTCTTGAAGCTCCAACATTGGAGATTAATGGAGAAAGAGACGAGAATGGGAGGAGGAAGAAGGAGGAGGAAGATGACAAGAATGTCATTTTACACTTTTTCCTTTCCTTTTTATCTCTTTTCTTTCCTTCCTTTTTATCTTTATTTTTTCCCATAAATGGGCCAAAAAATTGGCCCTTCCCTTCTCCCTCCAATAATTGACATTCAACTTTCCTTTCTTACAATTTGGCCCAAAACTTTGTAAAGTTGCAATTTAGTCCAACCGCAACTTGCATATTTTCCAAACGGGAACACCTACAGAATTGAAATTCTGACACCAACTTCAGGACTTCTTAACACACATAAAACATGTTTAACAAAATTCAAAAAACGGATCATCATACGTACAAAAATTACCTCGTAAGTCGATCGGCGCGTGGCGGCTGTAACATGTTTAAAGTGAGATGCATGCCATGGAGACTCCAAGAAAGATGAATCTAGTGGATCTTGGAAGGAAACACCGTCTTGATCTTCATGTTGTGGATGACATAAGACCGAAGGGTGTCATGTGACATTTTCTTCACCATTCATGCCTAGCCAAAGGCTTTAAACATGGCGCTTGTTGGGAGGCAACCCAATGATTTTAAACTTCATGTTTTAGCTTCTTAAAGTTCGAGTTTGAATAAGAATGGGTGCTTTGATGTGGACTTTATTTTCAGGTGGATGAAGCCTTTTGAAGTGGAATTTCATAGGGAAAACATGTTCGTGGCAATTTTTGGTAAGGTGGTTAAAGGTAAGAAGTTTTTTTTAGTGATATGTCGAGCTTACCAGCACATCCCCCCGCCCAACCCAGATTATCCCCTGAACCTAAAACAACCCTTTACCCAGCCAATCCCCCTAGCCCACCCCAGCGCAACCCAGCCTATCCCCTAGGCCAAAAACCTCTCCAAATCCAGCCCACCCCCAGCGTACCCCTGCGCATCCCAGCTTATCTTCTGCTACCCAAACCCTCATCCCAGCCCTTACACCCAACCTATCCTACCCAGCCCACCCCAGCTTTACCCGGCGGAACCCCTGGGCCAAAAACCCGCAATCCAGCCCATCCCTACGCAACCCAGTGCTTCCCGAGGAACCAAACCCATCCCACCAGCCTAACCCCAGCATAACCTTCCTGACCCTATAACCCTACCCCATACCCGACCCAACTTGACCCAACTCCCACAGCCTAGCCTAATCCGACCCGCCCCATTCTCCTATCTAACCCAGCTGTGACCCACACCCCAGCCACTTCCTCTTTCAACATTTCGACTCACTTCCGAGAACATCTCTTCTTTCCCTCCTTTGCTGCTTCTTCAACACATACATACACTTCACTTCAAATCCTTGACTCCTCAATCATTTCATGTAACATTTGAGCTTTAATGGCAAAGCACCACTACCACTAGTGCACACATACAAGCAGCAATCGCACGCTTCACCATCACCTCCTAAAAGCTCCGAGACCGGTACTGAGGCCAGTCCCACCAACTCCACCCAGGATTAGCCCCCCAGTTATGACCTACCGTTCTCTCTTTGTTTTTTCTTTCCCTTTCATGCCATAAGGACTGCATATTTTGAGTTTAGGGGGAGTACATATATATTTAATGTGGGAGTTGTTAGGGAGTACCTTGTGTTGTATTTGGCTTGAAACACCTTGCAGCCATCTAGTTTTTCTTTTTCTTTTAAGGTTGTAATTGTTTTTTTCAAAAATCATAAAAAATTCAGAAAAACCTTGAAAAAAAATCAGAAAACTTACAAACTTGTAGACAAGTTGTATGTGAATGATGATAAGTGTTTCATGCATTCAATGATAGAATAGGGTATGTGTGTGCTTAGCTTGAGCACTAATTTGACGGATCTTACTTGTTGAGTATCTTGTTGAACATTTTGTGAATTGTACACTTTAAAATTGCATGATATTATTTTTGGTTAAAGTTGGTCTGGAGCATGAAAATTTTCTTTAAAGAGAACCGGAAACCTTGGTTAATGATATCTTGTGAAGCTTGATTTATCTAGCTTGTGAATGGGAAATGCTCGGTGGGTGCTTAATATTTTCACTCTATGTTTGGCAACACTTGGAATGACGCTTTTGGCAACACTTGGAATGCCCCTCTTCCAAGTGCAAGCTTGGAGTACAAGTATGCACTCTCGCGCACCTTAAGGAGGTTCTATTAGAATGAATCTTTAGACACGTGGTTGTAGACGCCAACTGCGTGGCCTCTTGACACTCTTCCAAATGTTCACCTTGGGAGCTTAGGAAACCATCCTCACACAAAAGGAAAAAAGGGAAAGAAGTGGATAATAAAAAAAGAGAAGAGAAAAAGAAATGAAAAAAGAAAGACAAAATTAGAAAAGAGGTTAATCAATAAGGTGTGAGCAATGAGCATTCCACATTCACTTGCTAAATCTAGTTTGTAGTCGGTATTCATTAAACGTGGAGTCTACATTCTTTTTACAAAGTAATGAGTGCTCGAATGACCAACTTACCTCAACTTTTGTATCTTGTGATCTTTATGGTAACTTCTCACAAATTGTTCACTTGTTCACTACAAAAGACATAGGTCTTTCTTTAGGAGCACTCAAGCTTTGTTGAGTAGTGATTCTTAGGTGCATGAATAGCTTTAATTCCATTTCATTGCCTACACCAAATGTTTTTGTAAATATGTAGGTGGCTAGAGTAGGAGTCCTTGAGTCTTTACTTTCCTAGATGCTTGTGTTGCTAGAGACTAACAACATTTTGAGTTTGGGGTGTGATGTGTGGCACACACATACCACATTTCCATGATGTTCTCAGTCAAATTCATCACTTATTTGAGCTATTTCTTCATTATGTGTGCGTTTTATTTGCTGTGGCTATTTGTTCGTAGGTGCACACTTGAGGAGTGGAGATGAAGTGTAAAGAACCTCATCAAAAGATCTAACAAGGTGAAGCATGGAAAGAGAGCCACCCACCAAATTTTGGCTTCTGTGAATAGTACTAGTGCATCCCCTAGAGCATTTGATATACGTGGACAGTACTAGAGCATCCCCCATCGCATCCCCATAGCAACCCATATCATCCCCTGTTATCCACATCATTTAATGAGACCAACATGAGTTAGCTTTGATTCCATCCGATTTGCACCTATTTTTTGGACATGTTTACCCTTATTTTACCATGTTATGATGTCCCATATGTCTAATGATTTTTTGGACTATTAGATATAGTATAAATAAACTTTTAGGATGAGGTTCAGGAACAACTCACCATTTACACAAATTTCACATCAAACTTGAAGTTGAGCTGTTCTTCCTCTTTCTCCTAGGGATTTTAAGCCCCTTCAACCTCACAAATATGAGAGCTTGATTGGGCCTCTTGTGGATGATCATTTATAGGGTGATTATATCCTATCTCTCTCTCTCTTTTACTCTTCATTTTTTGTGCTTTATTAATGCTGATTTTGAGTAGTATCATGAGTAGGAGTAGGTAGTTTTCATTTCTTATTGGGATTTAATGTTATGAGAGGTTTAATTGTGATATTCTTGACTTGAATGAGTTTAGATACCAATTCCATGATCATTGAATGCATGACTTGTTCTAGAAGATGCATATTCTAGTATAGTCTTCTAGGTGTTCAAAGAAATGCTCGAGAGAGGTTTTAATGAACTTAACCCATAGGAATTGGTTGATTGGCTTGTTGAGTGTTAGAGATAACCTCTAGGAGTCAATTGATGAATAGATTAGGAGCTTTTCATGCCTTGTCTCCTAATGCTAACACAACGAGAGTTGGTTAGATTAGTGATTGACAAGAGATTAACATGCTATCTAGAGATTGAAGCATGTTAGCCTTAGTAATTCGTCGTTTCTTCGTGGGATTGGTGATGTTCCCACAGATCGCGCCAATCTGATAGCCTCATTCCTTGATGGCGTGGGCTGGAATGCTTGAAGGGTTGATGTGATGGTGAGAACGACGATCTGTAGCTCTGGAGTAATCTGCAAGAGGTGAAACGGAATACTCAAGAGCAGAAAGAGGAGTGGGGGTGTGTAGATAGGGTGTACCTTTCCCAAGTCGTCCTTTTATAAGAGGCATTGAGATGATGGTTGGCCCATGATCCAGAGTAGTATAGTGTTACCCCACGTTCTGGGTAGTGGAAGACCGGAGGGATGATGGAGAACGTGGGTAGGTCATGGCGGTAACCGTTCCCATCTTCCTTTCCTAGGTCTGTGATTTGTTGCCAAGTGCTGGGTGGCGAAGGCGAGGAGGTGTGAAGGCGCGAAGGCAAGGAGGTGCGAAAGCCCTACATGGCGAAGCCAGTAGGTGTGAACCTCTCCTTAGGATGCTTTCGCGCGGTGCGATGGCATCGCGGTCCATTTCCTTGTGTGCTTGCTGATCTGGTTGACGTGAGGGTCATTTGCTTGGGTAGTGTACCAAGCCTCGAGCTTCCGGATGTTCTGTTGAAGAGCGTCCACAGTGTCGCGGCTGTCTTTGACCGCACTGAGGAACGATGCCTCAGCCGTGGCGAAGTCCTCAGCTTCAGACTGGCTGAGGTCATCCCGAATGCTACCACCCTTGAGGAGGACAAGGGAAGGTGAGCTGCAGGAATGCCGGAGCAACTGCTCATATTGGTGAACTCGCTGAATGAGCTTGGCCACTACAACAATGGCTTTCGTCGCCCACTACTCAGCTTATGTCTGGATTCTGTCCAAGGACCGGGCCATCCAGGAAATCCAGCCGCTCATGGTAGACATCTGCATATCCCCCGGACAAAAGTTAGATCCCGCATTACATCCCAAAGGTTTAGACAAAGAAATGGACTGCAAAATTACCTGATAACCAAGGACGGACAACGTAGACGAAGCAACATCCAGGTCCGTGTAGAAATGCTCGAGGGTCTCCTGGGGAATGAGCTCGGTCCCGAGGCTCGAGTCTTTCGTCTCGTCGTTGACGTTTTTCTTCCTGAGCCTCTCTCCAGTCCAGACCTAGTGTACAAAAATGAGACCGAACCACGTGATGTAGATGGTCTTCGCTGAACATCTGGGAAATGTTCCCAAATATGTTCCGAAAGCAGAGATTTTCGAACTTCACAAATTTTATGTTACCTAGCTGGAACTCGATTGGCGTGACCTCAGGGGCTTGTTGCTCGGTCACTGTTACAGCTTTACATTTCCCCTGAATCTTTCTGATTCGTTTGGGGGAATTCTCCAACATGTCGTACACGTCGTCCCGAGTGGGGTTGCCATCGACGTGTATCAGAAATGGAACTTTCCCGGAGGTATTTGCAGAGGGAGGGACTGCGGTCTCAGCTTTGACCGAAGCAGCCCTCTTCCGCTACTTCCCTAGAGCAGAGGCTTTTGAACCCCCGTCCTTCGATGAGCCCGCAGCCTTGGTGGACTTCTTCATATCCTTGTAGATGGCGTTGAGGTCATAATCGGACTCCATCTTTGCGAAGGGGAAAATGAATTAGTTAATCAGATGAATACAAAGAAAAACAAAAGAAGGGTATAAACCTTTGTTGAACTTCTCAATGGATATGTCACCCCAAAGACGTTACACCAAGGTCAAGTCTTGGGATGAAGGGGGAGATTCCCGGATGCCCAACTCCCCCAAATCACCCCGAATAATACCTAAGTGGGATAGGACCCCTTGGGTTATCAGCCTCCAGTACAAAGGAAAGGGGACGACTTCTTTCGGCTCATCCCCGAAACAAGGAACAAGACCTCAGAGTTTATTGTGGAATCGGTCAAAATTGAACGGCTTCCTTGAGAGATGGGTTGTCCGTCGTGTTGGCTTAATTGCAATGAATGAAGGAGAGGAAGAGAGCTTGAGAACAAATGCAAGAATGAGAACTGAGGAAAGGAATGACCTCTACTCACTATTTGAAGGAAGTCCAGGAAGATGAAATGTCAGAAGATATCCAATCTTCACCGTTCATCCAAAAGTAGCAATTAATGAACTGGAGGCAAACCATCACAAATCCCGGAGCTATAAAGCCCAAAACTGACACAAATCCCGAAGATTTAAAGCCCAAAATCACCTCAGATCCCGGAGATACACCACAAATCATCCCCGGACCCCGGAGATGGGCTTCCAGAAATATTTCAAAAGATCGAACATAGTTCGATACAAAAGGAGGATGTCAACTCCATGATTTCCCGGACATTATCATTCGGGAAATATTTCAAAAGCTCGAACATAGTTCGATATAAAAGGATGTCAATTCCTCGATTTCCCGGACATTATCATCCGGGAAATATTTCAAAAGCTCAAACATAGTTCAATACAAGAGGATGCCAATTCCTCGATTTCCCGGACATTATCATCCGGGAAATATTTCGAAATCTCGAACATAGTTCGATAGAAAAGGAGGATACCAATTCCTCGATTTCCTGGACATTATCATCCGGGAAATATTTCAAAAGCTCGAACATAGTTCGATACAAAAGGAGGATGCCAATTCCCCGATTTCCCGGATATTATCATCCGGGAAATATTTCAAAAGCTCGAAAATAGTTCGATACAAAAGGAGGATGCCAGTTCCTCGATTTTCCGAACATCATCATCCGGGAATTATCTTAAAAGCTCGAACATAGTTCGATACATAAGGATGATGCCAATTCCTCGATTTCTCGGAAATTATCATCCGAGAAATATTTCAAAAGCCCGAACGTTGTATTTCGGGAAGAGGCTCAAAAGCCCGGATGTTGTATTCCGGGAAGGAGTTCAAATGCCCGAACATTGTATTTTGGGAGGAGGTCAAAACCCGAACATTGTATTTCGGTTAGAGGCTCAAACGCCCGAACGTTGTCATTCAAAAATCAGAAACTACTTAGAAAAATTTGGACTCCTTACAGTCGGCCAAATTACTAGGGGGGACTTGATGGCTGTCAGGCCCAATCTACGTAAAAAGGCTCAAATAGGCCTCGCAAAAGGCCTAAGTAGTAGCCCAAAATAAGGGCCCCATTAAAAACCTAAATAAACCATCATTAACCCGTACAAAGCAAGAACACTACCGGACTTAATAAGAATTAACCCGAACATACTAAGGAAATTCCCGGACTATACTCCCGAACGTATTAAGGACACGTGTTCTCTTACACGCAACTATACTATATTGGGATATTACAATAATGTCACTCTTTAACCATGGACTATAAAAGTACTTATTACTCACACCTTAAGGGGTAAAGTTTAACAAAAACTCTCACCATTGTTTCCGGAATTTCCCAACTCACTAAATACAAACATAGGAGCCTCTCTATTTCCCCTCTCGAATTCTGAATCAGCTTCATGGCGTCCAGTAACTTTAGAATATGTCAACATCGTAGAAACTTGGTGGCAACGCACATAGATCCGGCACCAACAAACAAAGACGTTCCCAAACGGTCAACCAAAGAACGCATTCCATAAGTCAATCGAGAGAACACTCTCACACACCTAGAATAAGATTGTCGCCCTCTCCTTGTGTAGAGGTCATTCGGCGACTCTCCCATTCACCCCACTACTGAACTAATGCGCTCGATCGTATACGCGGCCGAAGGACCCCTTCTCTCAGTAAGGAACCCCCGGTCCAAGATATGATCGAACGTTCCATCCAGCAGGTTTTAAAAAGGCTAGACCATATCAAACAAGAGCCCAGGTGGAAAGTCTTCATTAGGCTCTCCTATCTTCCAGCGGACAAAAGTCACCAACGTGCAAAAATAGATATTTTGGATGTACTAGAAATTATTTAGTGGTGTTAATTTAATTATATATATATATATATATCTATATATATATATATAAAGTTAAGGATCAATTAGATCATATATAGAAGTTAAGGATTAAATAGATCATAAAAAGATTGTTGAAGCTGATGGCCAAAGAGCACGACCCAAAAAGACGAACAGGCTCCCCCGAAACAACCTGGGCCCCCAAGGCCCAATAGGCCCAGCCCAAAACAAGGACCCCGCCGAATGCGAGTTCCGCCGGAGGACCGACCGAAACTACTGCGACATTTAATGCAACTCATGCCTTTTGTCGCTTGAGCACACCGCCCGCCACCTGACGTCTGACACCTACCACAAAGCTGCAAGGGAACAAGCAGGCTTTCGATCGCACCAGTCGAACTCCTCAAAAAGGCACCGCCTGACACACAAAAGGTGGTCAGCCACCACGTTCAGACCATAGGCCAATTACCAGATTACCATTAGGGTGCACTCTTATAAAAGCCCTTCATTTGAAAACCGCAGAGGTAACCTGATCACTCACACTTTGCTCTGCCTTCTCTCTACTTTCTCACTCTAAAAACAGAGTACTCATTTGAGCGCCGTTCACCGGAGCACCCTCTGGTCCGGCTTTCTTTGCAGGTGGAGCAATCAAACACCAACCATGGTCTCCCATATGACGAGACTCCAGAAGAAGAACCAGGTGGTAAATCTCTCTAAAGTTCGTCTACCAAATGGCGCTGTCTGTGGGAAGCACGGCGACCCTCGAGACAACCCAGCTAAAACAACGTCCGACCAAGGGAAGTCGCATTCCCATGATTCACCTCAGGACACATGAACGTCCTCTACCCCGTCCGAGTACTCGGTCTAAGACAAGAAGGGGAGGTCGGCCTCAAACATGGAAGTCCTAAAACAAGGGGCATCCCTGTTACCCCACCCCTTACCGCAGAAGCGTACGGGTGATTAGGATTATCGCTAATCACCCTGATTACACACTTTACTCAGGGGTAACAACGCACACATAACACACAATCAGTAAGTGAGCCACTCTAACCCCAGGGCCACTTAAAATTTTTGATCATAACAATGATCGAGCATGATAATCATTATCAATCACACCCAGGATCCTGACTTGCGCATTTCTGAACACAAGGTCATAAAATGGTACATACCTGGAGAATTTCACAATTCCTGCACAACACACATATTTTCGTACATCTATCCATTCATAACAGAAATTCAGCACACATTTTTACACATTTTCACAAACTCATCACACACATTTACTGACTCATAACCGATTTCCAACACATGTTTCATACTCTTCCAAAATTTTGCACAAATCTAAATATGATACTACTACAAGTATGCATGCCATTTACAATATATAGAACCAGAAATATTCAATTGGAATACATACGTGACGTGCGAGGGGGCGACGCTCCAAGGTCCAACCACAATCCTCGACGTAACAGATGTTGCAGCTGTTACACACATAAGAAAGTTTAACCGTGAGTAACCTTCGGTGCTTATTTATAACTGAATTCAGAACCGAACCATACTACTCAGAATTTCCAGTACATAACACAGATACAAGGAACCCCGGAACTGAATACACATATCAGAAAAAAAAACCCCTGTCAAATTAATCTTATCAATTCACACACACAACAGAAATCTCAAGGCACAACTGATCACACGCAACTGACATACACAGCTTAAATTCCAGAACTGAACATACACACATATATCGAAAAATCGATCATACTGAATTACACACAACGGACATTTTCAAATTCCAGAACTGAACATACACACTTTGTCGCCAACCTCAAACTTCAGATCCCGTCTCCGCTTATTCACATATGAAGTAGTCCTGTCATTGGTGGCTCTCAACTGACCTGAATCGTTATGATCTTATCTGTCATTTCTTCGATCACTTCAGAACCCAGCTCAACCCTTTTAGAAGCCTTTACCCAACAATGGGGCGTCACACAACATTGGTCATACAGAGCTTCATAAGGTACCATGCCAATGGTGCTGTAATTTGTTAGAAAATTCTACCAATGGCAAATGTTGGTCTCACTCACCGCCAAAGTCCAGTATATAGTCGTGTAGCATATTCTCCAGAATCTGAATTACTCACTCTGATTATCCGTTCGTCTGAGGATGATATGTCGTACTCCAATGAATTCGGGTGCACAAAGCCTTGTGAAAACAACCCCAAAGCCGCGTTGTGAATCGCAGATCTCGATCAAAATACAATGGAGTCGGGGACTCCATGTAATTGCATTAATTCCTGGATGTAGAACTAGGCTAGCTTTTCCAAGGAATCAATAATCTTCATAGACGGAAAATGAGCACACTTCGTCCCCCAATCTACTATGACCCAGATAGTATCATGATGTGATCGGGTCGTAGGTAGTCCTGTCAGAAAATCCATAGTGATGTTGCCCCACTTTCTGTCCGGAATCGGTAAAGTCTGCAAAGTACTAGCCGGTCTTTGATACTCTCCTTCACCCTCTGACATGTGACACACTTAGAGACATATGTGGCGATGTCCTATCGCATGCTCGGCCACCAGAAGTGAGATCTCAGGTCATGATACATCTTCTCACCTCCTGGATGCACACTCAATCTGCCTGCCTGTGCCTCTTCAAGAAGCTCAACTCAAAATGTTGGAACGTTCAGCACATATAGTTGATCTGTAAAGTATAATGGACCCTGCCTATACTCAAAAGATGGATGTAGCGCTCCCTTTGCTTCTCAAGATATCCTTTTCAATACCGGATCATTCTTCTGCACATCCCGCACATTTTTTAACCAATCAGACTAAATAATCAAGATATATAACTGAGTATGTTCCCACTGCTCCCACTTGTGCCACACATACATCACATCACTCTCCAATGATGCGTCCAAGGAATGACACCTCCCGAATCCAGAACTGGCACTTAGAGAGTTTGGCATACAGCTGATGATCACATAATGTTTGCAGCACAATTCGTAGATGATCCTTATGCTCACACACATCCTTCTTCTTCAGAATAACACAAGAGCATCCCACAGAGACATGCTCGGTCAATGAACCCTTTGGTGAGCAACTCGTCGAGTTGCTTCTTGAGTTCCTTCATCTCAGAAATCGGCATACGGTAGGGGGAAAACATATATGAGAATTGATCCTGGCTGTAGCAGAATTTCAAACACAATTTCCCGCTCTGGCGACATACCCGGCAAATCATCGGGAAATATCTGTGGAAAATCTCTCACAGTAGATATCCGATCTATCTCATCCCTGATATCAACAGAATTCAGACCGAAATACTCATCCTCATCAATCACACATATCTCATCAAGAACTTTCAATTCTAGACTACGTATCTCAGACACACATTCGGAAGAAGCAGATAAAGGAAGTACTTACTGGAGGATAGCACACCCTCTCACTTCACACAATTTGTCTGCACACAGTTCTGAGGTAACCAATCCATCACCCAAAATCACATCATATTTCGGAATATCAAGCACAAGCAGATCAGTGCTTGATATGTTTCTTTGATCTCATTGGCTGCCCTCTTTTCACAAGCATGAACCGTAACTTCTTCCAAGTTTGTTGCCACCTATCTCTTTTGTTTACTTACTACCCGTAATCTTTCCATAATAAGAACTCATGCATGATACATGTTGCTACCCTCTTGTGCCCATGCTTTCGATCTGTTGTTCTTGTGTTTTGCTTGTTGCCCTTTTACTTCCATCATCCTTTCATGAATCTTGTCTACTGCCCTTTAGGATCCAAGCATGATAGCTTCTTTGAAGCATGTCTTCTTTAATGTTATTGCATCATTGTTTGAAATCTTCCTTTATTACTTGACTGCTGGATGTTCTCTATTGCATGACGCTGGCAATCCTCGCTACCACCCACAAGAATCCTTACCGCTTTCTGCTTTATTTTCCATATTTCCATTCTTTCTTTTTGAGCAAGATACTAACTAATCTTTTTGAGAACTACATGAGCCTCTAATTCCTCTCAAGTGTTATCACTGATACTAAGTTAATTGTCACGGACTGATTTTCTCGCTATACCCGTGCGGCACTTAGTCACGCACCCTCGTGGCTAAGTCAGCCTAACTCGCCCTAATGTGCCTAAGTCTTGCTTGAGAATGCTTGAGAAGGGAGCAACGAAAGTTAGAAGGAGAGAATGAAAGCTATACAACTCTTTTGTATTGCTTAAGTGTTGGCTACACAACTCTGGATTTAGCTTGCTTGGAGTTGGTTACAAATGAATGCCTAAGGTCTCTATTTATAGGCAAGCCACCTCCTCAATGGACGGTGGAGATCTACTTGATCCAAGGGCTAGCATTACTCTTCTAGAACCTTCTAGACTAGCTCGGATCTCTCTACAACTATCTACACATGTCTAGCACCTACTAGACTTCTCCATATAGTTATAGCTCAACCTAGAACTCTCTAGACCAAGCTAGAGACTCCCAGAGTGCTCTGGAGGGTTCCACGAGCTTCCAGTACCTTCCAGCACCTCCTAGCACTCTCTACACCTTCCGGAACCTTCTAGCGTGCCCTAGGGCCTTCTAGCACTCTCTAGTCCACCCTAGGCTCTTCTGGTCCCTTCTAGATGTCACAGCCACCCCGCCCGGTTGCGGAGACGGAGCCGGCCGCGACGTCGGAAACAGGAATTACGGCGGAAAACGCGGCAGCGGAGCATCGAGCTCCAAACAAAACCGTCAAGTAACAACTAGCAACCTAAATACTCATGCAAGGCAAGTATACGAATAATCCAACTTCCACCACACAAGCGCTTCATGGTATATCCCATTTCAATCATCGCCACAACACAAGTACCAAATCCATAATATAGCAATTCCGATGTAAGCAAGTCAGGCTCCGCCCGCGACACGTAAGACAGATAAAGCGAATATATTCCAGATATAGACACATATACAAACCATGATCTGATCTATATGCATGCAGTTACAGCTACAGAGCCATTAAACAAAATCCTATATGTAAATATATACCTAAGTGCGGAATCAGAAGCCTCTCGCTCAAGAATTCCCGCACGTGGTACTGCTGCTGCTACAGAACCCAAGATGTCAGGAAGCACCGCGGATCTCTATGCCGCTGGTTGCTTGTCGATCGCTCAAAGATGGTAAACAAATAAAAGGGTGAGTCCTCGAAAGGACTCGGTAAGGGCTTAAGGTAAAGTGCGGTTTGCCCACGTGGCAACAATCAACTCGCAAAATGTAATATCACAACATATGCATGTACATATAAACATAAAGTATAACGAAAATCAGAAACCAACATATGCGGTCCAACCGCCGTAACGACTCAGAACGACACCCTCAACAGAGGTCGAATATACAGATCGTAATGCAATGTAAGCACGGTACGGCCGGGGTCGCGAGCCCCAAACCGCCGTAGGTCACGTAACGTATGTATCGGCACTCGATGCGGATACGCAGAATGTCGGCACCCTTCGGCGGACACGTAATGTAAGTATCGGCACTCGGTGCGGATACGCAGAATGTCGGCACCCTTCAAAGGCGGACACGTAATGTAACATATAGTAATAATAAAAATACATAAACATAAACAAGTAACATTACCCGATAACCATACACGTAATGTAATAGGAACCCGGCCTCTAAGGTCATCCGGCCTTGAAACAGTAACAAACGTACATTTTACCAAATTAAGCCCTTACCTCGGATACGCCGCCCGCAGCCCAACACTGGAAAACCCCAGACTTCCGACCCGTAATGCACAACTTGGCTCCAATGGTCCCACGCTACTCCACCAACGCAGTAATCAAGCCGGGTAACCATAGTTGAGTCGAACACATCCTAATAACTCCGAAAGAAATTTCAGTACAAACCCGCACTTTCCCGGAAAATTCCACAAAGCTCGGTTTTACAAACCGAGCCTGAACCTTGTTATTCCAACCCCACAAACGTATTCCAACCCTTAAACCCGCATTCCGCATACACTTTTCCCGGTAAACTCGTATAAATCTAACTTTCTCATTTCTAACCCGAAAATGATATTTCAACCAAAATTAGTCTTCCCTTCATCGAAACTTACTTCTCTTCATATCTAAGTTCTTCTTGGGTGAGTTTTGGCATGTGCACAACCTGCGCAAGCTCATAAGCAAGCACAAGCTCATGCACAACTCTGCACAAGCATGGCAGCTGCAACAAGCGCGCAACAAGGTCGCGCGCATAACAAGCAAGGCGCATGCGCGCAAGCGCACAAGCAAGGCTGCGCACAACCTGTGCGCAAGCTGTGCGCTGCGCACAAGGCTGCGCACAACCTGTGCGCAAGCCTGCAGGCGCTGCGCACAAGGCTGTGCACAACCTGTGCGCAAGCTCAAGCGCGCACATATTTCGTGGCCGCACTGCGCAGCTCGAATTTACACATCATAATTCGTGGCCGCACTGAGGGTTTCTTCAAACTAAGGAGTTTTTCCAAAATCCAACCATAGATTCTTACTCCTCTCAAGCCCAAGAATAACATACTAAAATTTGGAAGCAAGAGGATCATCAAAACTCATAGCAAAGAACAAACACAAAATCCTCTCTAAACCCATTTTCCATCCAAATTCATGCTTCCAACCTTACAAAGAGAAGAAGAGGAGAAACTTACCAATGATTTGCACCCAAAACCTTGTTGATTCTTGGCCAAATGAAGAACCAAAGAAGCTTCATGAATAGTACCCATGGCTGCCTTTGTTTCGGCAGAGAAGGAAGAAAGAAGAAGAAAGAAGAAGAAATGAAATGAATTTCATTTCATGTAATTACCAATCCTTTTATATCTTCTTTCTTTTTCTTCTTTAATTACAAGAGGGACATGTGTCCCTCACTTTTCACACACACACACACTTGCTGCCGAAAAGGGCTGCTGCTGCCCATGCTGATTTTTTTATTAATTTGCACCCCTTTGCAAATTAACTCCCAATTTTCCGAAAGTTCCAATTCTTTTTGCCCAAAAATAATTACCGAATTCCAAAATTAATGAAACTCGGACACAATCTTCAGAATATTATAACATGCACAGAACATTTTTCAGAAATTCATTTGCCTTTCCGGAGTGTCCTACCGAGCTCGCTGAACCCGAACCGAAACCCGACGCCATGCGAGCGTGACAACTCGAACCGAAATTCCGCTACTCCAAAATTCTATAAAAATACCCATAAATTCCATCTTAAATTCAAACACAACTTACCCCAAAGCCGACAGAAAATTTCCATCCCGAGCCCCGGGATTCCCGCCCCGAGCCTCGGAGTCGCCCGAACCGAACGTCCCGCCCCAAATATTAAACTCCACAAACACCTCCGGACGTCACCACGACTCCAAAACTACAAACGGCTTCCCAAACTGAGATCTCGAGAGTGCTACCGAGCCCGCTGTACGCCCCGAGGCGACCCCGACAACCCCTGGCGCTAAAAATATTTTCGGCGGAAACGTCCGGGGACCCACACGACCTCAAATACGGAAGGGTTCGCCAAAATGATACTCGGATAGGGCTCGGAAGCCGTCTCGAACGCCGAAAACGTGACCCGCAGCCAAAACCGAGCCCCGGTCACCTTGGCCGCAACCCGCCGGGGTGACCGTAACATTCTCCCCTTAGAACTCTTGGTCCTCCAAGAGTAGCTCGAACCAACCAGACAGTGACACTACCCACCGTAATATACAAACATTCCTCTAATCCGTAACAATCGGACCACCGTATCGGGCGGGAGTGGTAGTTTAGACTACCATACAGAGCCTCACGGCGTCCCACCCTCCGGTGCATCTTATTGCACCCGAGTCAGCTTGCCGGTATTTCTACCAGACAACCCTGCATAAGCATCGAACCTAAATCTAATCGATCCACAACAGGCTATCCTGAAGATACCACATAAAATGTAAATAGTTGGGGGTAAAATCAACCTAACAACTTACTCGAAACTCATAATAACCGATACAACTCGGGGTAACTCGCCCGCCTATCACATCTTATTGTTCCTCCGAACGGTGCTATCTCCAATCAAATTCTATTACCAAACTCAGATTCCAGAGCCCTACGGCGACGGTTCGTACAAACAGCAGTGTAGTCATTCGCGGTTTTAATCCGCGCCTATAACAACTGATCTTCGCCTAGTCTCCTCTCAAAAAAACTCGGGTCCCACTTAACCCCATCGACGCATCTGTCCAACAAGATGGTGTCATACACCTCCTCCCGTACAACACCTCATATGGTGCACATGTCAAACGTAGTCCGATAGCAATTGTTGTACGAGAACTCTATCAAAGTAATCGCTGGTCCCAAACTCCTCCAAAATCCAAAGTATGATTCACAAAGATATCCTCCAATATCAGAATCACCCACTCCGACTGCCCGTCCGTCGGTGGGTGATAAGCTGTATTCAGATGGAGTCGCGTGCCCAATGCTTCATGAAAAGCAATCCAGAATTGTGCTGTAAAACACGGATCACGGTCAGATTCAATGGAGTCTGGTGCTCCATGTAAACGTACAATCTCCCTGATGTAAAGCCGGGCAAGCTTCTCCAGAGGGTCTGTGACCCGAATAGGCAGAAAGTGTACGCACTTTGTCAGCCGATCCACAAAAACCCAGATAGCATCATGATGAAACCGTGTCGTGGCGGGCAATGTAAAGTCCATAGTAACACTACCCCACTTCCAGACTCGGAATGGGCAAGGTCTGCAGTGTCCTTGCCGGTTCCAGATGCTCAAACCGCCGAGTGTGCCCTCTAAAATATCATTCCGTAACTCCCGATCCTCCGATACACAAAGGCGGTCTCGTAAGTATAGCAATCCTTGCCTATACCGAAACGTCGGTAACCCATAAACCCTTATCTTCCCCGTATAACTTCTTCAATACCAAATTCTACCTTGCGCTTCGCGCATCCCATCAAGCCACTCGTAATGTATAATAAGTGTAATAACCTCGAGCACGCTCCCGTAGCCGCCACCGTGCCAAAGGCACGCGATCACTCTCCTCAGATCGGTCACCAACATTTCCTCTCTTAATTAAGCCGGTATACTTCCTGCTCAGAGCATCGGCAACCGTGTTGCCCGTGCCAGAGATGTACTCGATACAACAATCATAGTCCTTAATGTATTCGAGACATCTGCGCTGCCTCATGCTAAGCTCCTTCTGTGTAAACAGATATTTCAGACTCTTATGGTCGGTAAGAATCTGAAATTTATTACCAAACAGATATTGCTTCCAATGTTTCAGCGCTTAAACTACTATAGCCAACTCCAGATCATGTGTCGGATAGTTCAGCTCATGCGGTCGTAGCTGCCTCGACCCATAAGCTACCACAAAACGCTCCTGCACCAACACACATCCCAAACCAGATGTGGAAGCATCCGTATAATTCACATACGGTAAGATCGGATCTGAAAGAGTCAGAATCGGAGCGTTAGTCAACCGCCGCTTCAACTCCTGAAAATTCTGCTCACACCTATCAGACCAGATAAACGGTTGACCCTTCTTGGTCAACTGCGTAAGCGGAGATGCCGTAATAGAAAATCCCAAGACAAACCTCCGATAAAATCCTGCTAACCCTGTGGAGCTCTTGATCTCCCGTGCCGTGGTAAGTTGTTTCCAATCCCGAATTGCCTTCACCTTCTCTCGGGTCCACGCATGCACCATGCTCGATATAATGTGTCCTTAAAGGTGACTTCCCGAATCCGTAACTCACACTTTGAGAATTTAGCATAAAGCTGATGTTCCCAAAGTGTCTCGCAGAACTATCCTCGAAGCTCCCGATGCGAGTCCGCATCCCGAGAATATATCAATATCATCAATAAAGACCACTACAAATGAATCCAAGTATGGTCGGAACACCCGATGCATCGATCCAAGAATGCTACTGAGCATTGGTCAGCCCAAATGGCATGACCGTAATCTCTAAGTGTCCAAATCGGGTGCGGAAAGCAGTATTAGTTATATCCTCGTCCTTCACTCTATGCTGAAAATACCCTTATCAGAGATCAATCTTTGAGAAAAACCTCAATCCCCAAAGTTGATCAAAAAGATCGTTAATCCTCGGTAACGTATACTTATTCTTCCCAATAAGAGCATTCAACCGTCTGTAATCAATACAAAGTCGAGTGTCCCATCATTCTTCTTAACAAACAAAACTGCAGCACCCCACGCTGAAGTGCTCGGTCGGACGAAACTCTTTTGCCGTAATTCCTCCAGCTTGCTTCTTCTACTCCCGCATCTCGTAAATAGGCATCCGATAAGGAGGAATAGATATCGGAGCAAGACTCACCGCAGTGGATGTCAAACACAATTCCCGCTCTTATGGTAATCCGGCAACTCCTCCGGAAATACTGCGGAAAATCTCGAACCAAGGCATACTATCTAACTTCAACCTAGTACCAGCCTCATTCAGACCATAACTTTCCCCAACACCAACTATCGACAGATGATCCGTAATCCGCAACACTGCATCGCGTCGCGCGATAGTCAAACCAGCCGAGTCGTGAGAGGTAGTACCTCTCCGTAAACCATAATGGTACGGGTTGCACAATCAATGTGCACAGAATTCTTGGATAACCAGTCCATCCCAAGAATAATATCATAGTTCGCGTGTCTAAAACCAACAAATCCGATTCTCACAATGTCCGCCTACAGATATCGCACAACTCCGAACCATCTCATTGGAAAATGTAAACCGACTCCCAGCAGCTTTTACTAAATGCGTTTGAGGCAAGGTACTAACAGACAGATACGTAAATGTAACACATTTCGGTGTTACAATGGGAACAAATGCTCCCGTATCAAATAACGCATGAACCGGTATTTCATTCGGAAATATAGTACCTTACGTAACTTCCGCCGACTCGCAAGAAGAGGGCAATCCTGCACTCCAAAGAGTATCGACCCGCAACGTAACCATCGGCCCTCCTGCCGATAACAAATTCAACCGGAATGATACCTACTGCAAATCGGATAAGATCGTGCCGGTGGTGCTCCCTCTCTACCTCTACTAAACTGCCCGAAACCGTAATTTCCGACCCAGAACATTTTTCTTCACAGAAAAATGTAAATTATATCCCCGACTCCAGATCTTCCTCAAAACTGCAAATCTGAGTCCCGGTCACTCCCGAGCCGCTTTCTCCGCCTGTAATCCCGAAAATCGTCCGACGGCAACCCCCGCCCCAAAAATATTTTCCGCGAAATGTCCGGTACATCGCCAGACACTAGAAATCGATATCGGGTCAATCCGAACTCCGGTTCGTAACTGAAGCACCGACCGAGTAGCCGCTATTCCCCGCGCCAACCGCTCGTAATAGCCTCCTCCAGTGAGTTTGTCAATTCCTGCAAACCAAGTCTCTAATACCTCCGGCCCTCCTCGGCCGCCGAACCTCGGGGATCCAAACTCTAAAACCTCTCCAAAAGTCCAACCTCGTCAGATTGGTGTCTCAGATCTCCCCGTCGTTGATAGGACCGACGAGAAGTCTAGGTGTCATAGTGACCATCCTCCTCGGAGTCACTCACATACCAATGCCAAAGCTATGGCGAGCAGTGGCTTAAGTCTCGCTATCACCACCTGATCAAAATGCCCTTACCGTGGCATAAACAGATTTTCCCCTGCCTACTGCCGCCCCTGAACCAGCTAGGCTGGCGGTAATACCAAATCAGAGAGGGGTCCCTACGACCGCTAAACCTCGGGGCGGTGAGTGTGGTTGTTCAGACCCTGGGTTACGCTGAACCCGTATCCTATTCCACGGAGGTGTGGGATCTCAGTCCCGCCCCTCCGGTACCAAATCACGCTATTCGCGTGTAGTACACAATTCCTCAAACCAAGTCCAACCAAAAACAACTTATCCCAAACCAAATTCCCAAACCATATACCAACTCAACCCATAACCAACAGTTCAAACCCTATCTCTCGAGGCATGGGATTACAATCCTCCTCCGGTCACAAAACACACCGCCACGCGTGTGAATTCAACCCGAGACATTCCGGACCAAACAGTAATCCGCATAACTCGGTCACTCCTAATCTCTACGAAGCTAGCAGCAGTTTTCTAAGGCTCAGAGTGTAATGCAATGCATGATGCAGAGATTCTTTTTCAGAATCTCACAACCAAATATTCAACTTTAAACCACAAAACCAAACCATGCTCATAACACAGAAACACCACACAAATCACCCAAGATTCATAAGAGTACCTCAAATTTTCCAAAGTGCTCCAAAGAACCGCCCACGCTCCACATCCATTCCGAAACGGTTCAAATAAGGAGGTGGCCAGCCTCCGTACGTAACCGCCTGCATGAAACGTAGAACGGTGGCTTGTACCTCAAGTCACTTCCACGCTTACTTACCCATGAACAGACTTAACTTACTCCAAAAGTCCACCCTCGGACTTGTATACTTGCCTTCCACATTCCATACCCAAAACCAACATACTTTACCTTTTGGGTCATTCCGACCCGACTGCTCGATACCAACTTGTCACAGCCACCCCGCCCGGTTGCGGAGGCGGAGCCGGCCGCGACGCCGGAAACAGGAATTACGGCGAAAGCGTGGCAACGGAGCATCGAGCTCCAAACAAAACCGTCAAGTAACAACTAGCAACCTAAATACTCATGCAAGGCAAGTATACGAATAATCCAACTTTCACCACACAAGCGCTTCATGGTATATCCCATTTCAATCATCGCCACAACACAAGTACCAAATCCATAATATAGCAATTCCGAAGTAAGCAAGTCAGGGCTCCGCCAACGACACAGAAGACAGATAAAGCAGAATATATTCCAGATATAGACACATATACAAAACCATGATCTGATCTATATGCACGCAATTACATCTACAGAGCCATTAAACAAAATCATATATGTAAATATATACCTAAGTGCGGAATCGAAGCCTCTCGCTCAAGAATTCCCGCACGTGGTACCGCCGCTACAGTAACCCAAGATGTCGGAAGCACCGCGGATCTCTATGCCGCTGGTTGCTTGTCGATCGCCCGAAAGATGGTAAACAAATAAAAGGGTGAGTCCTCGAAAGGACTCGGTAAGGGCTTAAGGTAAAGTGCGGTTTGCCCACTGTGGCAACAATCAACTCGCAAAACAGAATATCACAACATATGCATGTACATATAAACATAAAGTATAACGAAAATCAGAAACCAACATATGCGGTCCAACCGCCGTAACGACTCAGAACGACAGCCCTCAACAGAGGTCGAATATACAGATCGTAATGCAATGTAAGCACGGTACCGGCCGGGGTCGCGAGCCCCAAACCGCCGTAGGGTCACGTAATGTATGTATCGGCACTCGATGCGGATACGCAGAATGTCGGCACCCCTTCGGCGGACACGTAATGTAAGTATCGGCACTCGGTGCGGATACGCATGTCGGCACCCCTTCAAAGGCGGACACGTAATGTAACATATAGTAATAATAAAAATACATAAACATAAACAAAGTAACATTACCCGATAACCATACACGTAATGGAATAGGAACCCGGGCCTCTAAGGTCATCCGGCCTTGAAACAGTAACAAACGTACATTTTACCAAATTAAGCCCTTACCTCGGATACGCCGCCCGCAGCCCAACACTGAAAACCCCGACTTCCGACCCGTAATGCACAACTTGGCTCCAATGGTCCCACGCTACTCCACCAACGCAGTAATCAAGCCGGGTAACCATAGTTGAGTCGAACACATCCTAATAACTCCGAAAGAAATTTCAGCGCAAACCCGCACTTTCCTAAAAATTCCACAAAGCTCGGTTTTACAAACCGAGCCTGAACCTTGTTATTCCAACCCCCACAAACGTATTCCAACCCTTAAACCCGCATTCCGCATACACTTTTCCCAGAAACTCGTATAAATCTAACTTTCTCATTTCTAACCCGAAAATGATATTTCAACCAAAATTAGTCTTCCCTTCATCGAAACTTACTTCTCTTCATATCTAAGTTCTTCTTGGGTGAGTTTTGGCATGTGCACAACCTGCAAGGCGCAAGCTGCAAGCGCAGCACACAAGCTCGTCACAACCTCGTGCACAACTCGGCACAAGGTTGGCACAAGGTCAGCACAAGGCAAGCGCACACAAGGCGCACAAGGTCACACAAGCACAAGGCGCGCACAACCGCAAGCAAGGCTGCGCTGCGCACAAGGCTGCGCACAACCTGCGCGCAAGCTGTGCGCTGCGCACAAGGCTGCGCACAACCTGCAGCACAAGCAAGGCGCTGCGCACAAGGCTTGCACACATATTTCGTGCCGCACTGTAAGAGCTCGAATTTACACATATTTAATTCCGCATTTAGGGTTTCTTCAAACTAAGGAGTTTTTCCAAAATCCAACCATAGATTCTTACTCCTCTCAAGCCCAAGAATAACATACTAAAATTTGGAAGCAAGAGGATCATCAAAACTCATAGCAAAGAACAAACACAAAATCCTCTCTAAACCCATTTTCCATCCAAATTCATGCTTCCAACCTTACAAAGAGAAGAAGAGGAGAAACTTACCAATGATTTGCACCCAAAACCTTGTTGATTCTTGGCCAAATGAAGAACCAAAGAAGCTTCATGAATAGTACCCATGGCTGCCTTTGTTTCGGCAGAGAAGGAAGAAAGAAGAAGAAAGAAGAAGAAATGAAATGAATTTCATTTCATGTAATTACCAATCCTTTTATATCTTCTTTCTTTTTCTTCTTTAATTACAAGAGGGACATGTGTCCCTCACTTTTCACACACACACACACTTGCTGCCGAAAAGGGCTGCTGCTGCCCATGCTGATTTTTTTATTAATTTGCACCCCTTTGCAAATTAACTCCCAATTTTCCGAAAGTTCCAATTCTTTTTGCCCAAAAATAATTACCGAATTCCAAAATTAATGAAACTCGGACACAATCTTCAGAATATTATAACATGCACAGAACATTTTTCAGAAATTCATTTGCCTTTCCGGAGTGTCCTACCGAGCTCGCTGAACCCGAACCGAAACCCGACGTGCGAGCGTGACAACCTGAACCGAAATTCCGTCACTCCAAAATTCTATAAAAATACCCATAAATTCCATCTTAAATTCAAACACAACTTACCCCAAAGCCGACAGAAAATTTCCATCCCGAGCCCCGGGATTCCCGTCCCGAGCCCCGGAGTCGCCCGAACCGAACGTCCCGCCCCAAATATTAAACTCCACAAACACCTCCGGACGTCACCACGACTCCAAAACTACAAACGGCTTCCCAAACTGAGATCTCGAGAGTGCTACCGAGCCCGCTGTACGCCCCGAGGCGACCCCGACAACCCCGGTGCGAAAAAATATTTTCGGCGGAAACGTCCGGGGACCCACACGACCTCAAATACGGAAGGGTTCGCCAAAATGATACTCGGATAGGGCTCGGAAGCCGTCTGAACGCCGAAAACGTGACCCGCAGCCAAAACCGAGCCCGGTCACCTTGGCCGCAACCCGCTCGGGGCCACGCCACTGACCGTGGATAATCAGGGATCTCTAGCAGCAACTCATTGAACTCCTTGATGTAGTCTCGAATGCTCCCCCGGTGACTTAGGTTCCTCAACCTATGTCGGGCCTCCTCCTCGGCATTCCCCGGGTAGAATTGGCGCTTGAGTTGCTTCTTGAACTCAGCCCATGTGCGGATCGAGCAAGTCCCCTTCTCGATGTCAGCATGCTTACGCCTCCATCACACCATCGCAGTGTCCTCCAAGTAGAGCGTAGCATGGTTGACCTTCAGCGCATCCTCCACAATGTCTGAAGCGCCAAAGTATTGCTCCAAGCTCCAGAAGAAATTATCCACCTCTTTGGCATTGCGAGCACCCTTATACGGCTTGGGTCTCGGCACATCCAACCTGAGGGGAGTAGAGGTAGAAGAAGAAGTGGAAGGGCCAAATGACTCACCTCGTGTCACTGCCATCTTCAACAACGCCACTTCTTCATCCAATCGTGCCAACGTCCCGACAAGCTCTACTCTAAGAGCTTGGTTCTCCTTCTCAAGGGCAAGGATTCTAACGGTGAGAGCATCATTTGCCTCCTTGCGACGAGCCTCCTCCTCCGCGGCCACTTTGTTGACGGCGCCCAGCAAACCATCCTCGATTGTATCGACCCTTGCATCGAGCTCTTCTTGCTGTGCCTCAACCTTCGTGAGCCTATCTTCCATGTCTCCAAGCGTTCTCTTGGACGCACCCCTGGACCTGCCCCTCTTTGAGCTCTCCTCCGGCTCAAAGACTCGCTCCTCTTCATGCACCACTTTGGTTGCCATTCTTGCACCATCGATGGTTCTCCCACGCACGACCTTGGCTCTGATACCAACTGTCACGGACTGATTTTCTCGCTATGCCCGTGCGGCACTTAGTCACGCACCCTCGTGGCTAAGTCAGCCTAACTCGCCCTAATGTGCCTAAGTCTTGCTTGAGAATGCTTGAGAAGGGAGCAACGAAAGTTAGAAGGAGAGAATGAAAGCTATACAACTCTTTTGTATTGCTTAAGTGTTGGCTACACAACTCTGGATTTAGCTTGCTTGGAGTTGGTTACAAATGAATGCCTAAGGTCTCTATTTATAGGCAAGCCACCTCCTCAATGGACGGTGGAGATCTACTTGATCCAAGGGCTAGCATTACTCTTCTAGAACCTTCTAGGCTAGCCTGGATCTCTCTACAACTATCTACACATGTCTAGCACCTACTAAACTTCTCCATATAGTTCTAGCTCAGCCTAGAACTCTCTAGACCAAGCTAGAGACTCCCAGAGTGCTCTGGAGGGTTCCACGAGCTTCCAGTACCTTCCAGCACCTCCTAGCACTCTCTACACCTTCCGGAACCTTCTAGCGTGCCCTAGGGCCTTCTAGCACTCTCTAGTCCACCCTAGGCTCTTCTGGTCCCTTCTAGACTCATCCGACATCTTCCGGTCCAGTCTAGACAAGCCTAGAACACCCTATAGCATTCTAGAATATTCTAGAGCTAGAATGTCCTCCATGGTTCTAGAGTCTTCCCAAGGTGTCTCCATCACCTTGGCTCCTCTTAAATCCGCCTTGCACACTCTTAAGTGTGTTGTCCCGCATCCCGAATCCTTAGCCCTGTGCCGTCCGCGTGCCTTAAATGCTGCACCGCGCGCCCCAACACATGCCTCGCGCACTCCGTCACAAGCGGGTCGTGACATAATACATAGGCAACCCCTTTGGGGCCCGAGGCATTTCTATGTCTTATAGTTTACATGTACCTCTTTCTCTACAACTTCACTGCTCGAGGGACTTGAAACTTGGAGTGCAAGCTAGCTTCACAAGGAAGGACATAGACTTTAGAGATTTCAAATTTCTTTTCTTTCTTTTCTTTAAACTTGTAAATGTTGTGCACGCTTAAAGATTTAAGACTTGCAAATGAATTTTGAAATTCTTTATTTAATTAAAAAGCAATATGTTTCTTCTTTTACAAGTCTTGCTTGTGTTTAAAAGAAAGATTCTGAAGGTTGTGAATCATCGTTCATTGAATAATTCTCTGCATTACCAAGCAACTAGAACGTCGGGTTACAACACCAGTTTCGAGCCTTGGCCGTTGTTAACATTCATTTTCCCTTTTTTCAAAGATTAGGAGCTTGATTGGGCATTGTAAGCAAAATTAGGGCTTAGTTGGATATAAAGGTGAAATGAGGACCAAACAGATGGTATCAGACAGGACTTTAAGTGTGTATAATTTTGCAAGTTTTCATTTTAAAAATTTAGCTAAGTTTTTAACACTACGTGTGGAGGACGGCCCTCACTGTGGCCCGATACGCAGTTGGGCTGTGGTAACCACTACGGCGAGGGCCGCGGTGAAAAAGGCCGCAGTTTGAACGCACTACAGCTGAGGCCGTGGTACCTACTGCGGCCTCACCATGGAAAAGGCCGCAGTAAGACTGGTAGCATTTGACAGCCATCTGACGGCGCCGCCATTACGTACTGCGGCCTTAACTGCGTCTATAGCCGCAGTAATTCTAATATTTTGTGAAAAAAATAAAATCGTATAAATATTTAGTAACTATTTTTTAAATTAATAAATATAAATTTAATAATAATGTTAATTAAGAAAGTAATCATTAATTGAAATAAATATAAATAGAATGTATATTGAAGATAATTAACCAATTACATTCTAAAACTATTTACAGTAATTCTAATACCAATTGTTCGGAGGATTATGTGGGTGTATAAAAACAGTGAAATCTTGATCGTCCAACCCGAACAAGTCCAAAAAGTTGATTGCTGGCGCTGTGGGCTCCGGGATCTGCTGTAGCACCGGCTGATAATCAGCTTGGGCGGAGGTGAGGGTGAGGTCGGGAATTGGACGAGAAGGCGGCCTTGGAGGATGCTTGTGATGGGGGGCGATCCAGGGGAAGGCTGTGATGATCCGGCGACCAAAGTCGCTGGCACGTCGAAAGGTCGGACATGTCCCCACCTACGTAGCGTCGACCACATGTTGTTGATCGCCGCTTCCGTGGAACGCGTCAGCTCGTTCACCCGGGCTTCCACCAGGGCTTCCACTCGAGCTTCCACTCGGGCTTCAACCTCTGTATGCGCACGAGCACCTTGGTCCTCGAGAGCAGCGACCCTGCATCTCAGGTCACGGATCTCATCCATGTCCCTCCTATGCTGCTCCTCCAGGTCGATCTCGCGCTGAAATCAAATTTTCATTTTGAAAATGTTATACTTATAATGATGAATTGTCAATGTACTGTAAAGGTATGAAATTGGTAAAAGTTCAATTTTATTACCTGCGACGGTCGAGGTTGCTCGAATAGCTTGAGCTGAAAAAGTTGGGGCGGGACACCGACCCATCGTCCTCGCGTGGGCGGGCCCAGGACATCCGTGTGGATGTCCTCATCGATATCGGGGAACGGCCCGTCCTCCCCATACTTCTCGATCAAGCGTTTCTTGTACTCGTCCTAGTTAAGATGAAGAAATTTATGTTAATGAATAATAAATTGAATAATTTAAACATATATATGATTGAGAAACTACTTAATCTTACCAGGGCCGCATTTTCCTTGTCCAGCCAGTCTCCCCAAACTGGTCCACCCGCAGCCTTTGTCCCGCCTTTTTGCACTGTCAATTAAAATATGTTAGGTATTCAAAAGTTTCACTTATACATACGTAATTATACATAAATATTTTAAAAAAGTTACCATTTTCTCATAAATATTCGCCTTTGACTTGTTGTCATGCGACTTGAATTTTAGTTGTTTTCTGCTCTTGGCGGAGTTCACCTTGAACTGCTCACTGCAGTAATGCTCTAGGAGCAGCTTCCATTTCGCAGGGTCTATCCTCTGCGGAGGCATGTCCAGCCAGTCCATGTAGTTTGGAGCCTGGCGATCCAAAGGACGTCTTCTCTGGGCCCAATCCCGGATATTGTCCTAGGTGTTCCGGTAGAATTCCGCGAACCGGGAATGGAGCTTCTCCAAGAATTTTTGATCCGTCAATGAATATTGGATTTGTTCTAGAAAACATGAAAACGTTAAAATTTGTAGAATTAGTTTAAAAAAAGTATATAGAAATAGTGAAATAATTAGTATTTGTATTACCGCGAATTGGTTGGCATAGTCGGCCTGCTCATCCGCTAGGAGGTTGGTGTATGTAGGTGGGAAGCCTGTGAACTTGCTTGCGATGATTGCACCGATCGCTTTGGGCATACCCGATGTTTGTTGCTTCAAACTGCATAAGAATTGAAATATGTTATATGCAGAAATAAAATATTAACATTAATAAATTTATGAAAACTTAAAATTAAAGACTTACTGCCCGATGTGAGCGACCAATTTCCCATCAGGACCCCTCTCAGGCGAGGGAAGAGGAGGCGTGAGAGGTGCTGCTGTACATCAGCGCTGGGCAGGTGGTGCATCGGACTGATGAGGAGGGATCTGCTGCTCCACCGCGACTCCCGCGAGAGAATGATCTCCCATGTGAACCCGAGCCTGATGCATCCTGGCGCTCACCATTACTGGATGGTGTGTCCGCCATACCTCGAAGCATTCAAAAAATGTCAGCTAATCCAAAAAGATTTTCAAATCTTGCATTTCAACCCAAAAGTCTTCGAAATTACGGAAAAGCCACAAAGTTTTAAAAATCTTGCAAAGTGACCCAAAACTTCAAATCTTGCATTTCAACCCCAAAGTCTTCGAAAATTACGAAAATCCACAAAGTTTTGAAAATCTTGCAAAGTGACCCAAAACTTCTTCAAATCTTGCATTTCAACCCCAAAGTCTTCGAAAATTATGAAAAAGCCACAAAGTTTTGAAAATCTTGCAAAGTGACCGAAAACTTCTTTAAATCTTCTATTTCAACCCCAAAGTCTTCGAAAGCTACGAATAAGCCACAAAGTTTTGAAAATCTTGCAAAGTGACCAAAAACTTCTTCAAATCTTCCAATTCAACCCCAAAGTCTTCAAAAATTACAAAAAAACCACAAACTTCTTCAAATCAATAAACATCCACCATTCCATAAACATTTCACCTAATTCCAACACATCCAAAACTAATTCACAACACATTTCAACTAATTCCAACGAATCAATACACATCCACCAAATTCAATAAACATCCTAAAATTTCCACAACAAATCCACAACATCCACCATTCCATAATTCATCAAATATTCCACAAAATTTCAACTAATTCATCAAATATTCCACAAACGTTCCACAAAAAATCAACTAATTCATCAAACATTCTAAAATTTCCACAACAAATCCACAACACATTTCAACTAATTCGAAATCAATAAACATCCACCATTCCTTAAACATCCTAAAAACTCAAAAACATCCTAAAAATCATAAACATCCTAAAAACTCAAAAACAAACCGCGAAAATCGGAAAGAAAACTCACCGGGGGAGAGGGAGGGTCGCGGTGGCTACGATGGTGAGGTAGGGACACGGCGGTTGCGGCCTTGACGGAGAGGGAGGGCGACGGAGAGGAATTTGAGAGTGAAAAGGGAGAAAGAAGATGATTCAGAAGTTTAAGGGGCCTCACTGTGGCCTTATTGAGGCAGTAGCCGCAGTGAGGCTCATGGGCTTGGGCCTCACTGCGGCTTAACTGCGCACGTTGCCGCAGTAAGGCCCAGCCCAGTGGGGTCACTGCGGTTACTCCGTGTTGAGGCCGCAATGAAGCCCATAACCTTCCAATTTCAAACATTTCGTTTCCCCCCGTATTTATTATTGTGTTTGGATATTGTAGGGCCACTGTAATTCGGAAAAAACTTGCAATTTCGCCCAAACATCTTTTAAATTTTCAATTTAGCCCAAACATCTTTTAAATGTACAATTTAGCAATGATATTGTTTTGAATTTCAAATTTAGTACAAATATCTTTCGAAGTTACAAATTACCATAGGAGATATTCTACTACAAATCCACCAGAACATCATCTTCATCGTCATACAGCAGTTGATTTTCCACGTTGGTACACTACCGAAGCAAATGCGTCCCCGCATCACATCAGAATCAGACCAAGGATCAGCATGGTCATCACCCCTTGAGGGCACCTTCAAGTTATGCCTCCGCAGGTCTCGCCCTCGCGGTCTCACACTCGCCTTCGCGAGTCTCTTAGGCCTTCGCAGGTCTCGCCCTCGCCAGATCTCAAGTCTCGCCTTCGCGGGTCTCGCCCTCGTGGTCTCTCCCTTATGCCTATACTGGCCCCGCCAGACAAGGCTCCGCGGGTCTCGCCCTCGCGGTCTCAAGTCTCGCCGTCACCAGATCTCAAGTCTCGCCTTCGCGGGTCTCGCCCTCGCGGTCTCACAGCTCGCCTTCGCGAGGTCTCTCATGCCTATACTGGCCCCGCCAGACAAGGCCCTTACACTCACGGTTCGTGCGACCCTTACTCTTACCTTTATTGGCTTCGCTTTATCTAGGCCTTCGCCCCTTGCTGGCCTTCGCCGCTACATGCTCAACTAGAGAAAGGCCACTTGGTCATCTGGCTTTAAGCAACCAATAAGGAAGACGGTTAGCACGAGCCTGAGTGATCTTCACCAGATTCACTCCCCAGATATCCTCTGACAAACGAATCAACTAAGGCGGTTTACTGACATTCATCATCACAACCGTCTTATCTCAAACAGTCTGGCTAAAGGCTTCAACTGGGGGAGGTTCCTTCTGGCATCACCCTATAAATAGGGTGATGTCCACCTTAAAACGGGTAAGACACTTCATGCCCCCCACTCCTCTCTTGCTACTCTTGAGTGCTCTCTTTATCTAGTACTCGCGAATAAGGAAGGAGGCCAGTGGCGACTTTGTGTAGACTACAAAGGGGTCAATAGGGCCTACCCAAGGGATCCCTATCCCCTACCCTCTATTGACCAGCTAGTGGACTCGACCGTCCATCACTCAGTCTTCTCTTTGCTCGACGCGTATAGTGGGTACCATCAAGTTTTTATGGACCCAGAGGACGCGGTAAAAACTGCCTTTACCACCGGCGAAGCAGTCTACCACTACATCCGGATGCCCTTTGCTTTAAAAAACGCAGGGGCCACTTTCCAAAGACTTGTGAATCAGGTCTTCGCAGATCAAGTTGGCCGAAACCTTGAGGCCTATGTTGATGACATAGTGGTCAAAAGCAAGGCCACCTTGACGCATCTAGCAGACTTGGAAGAAACATTCGCCAACTTTCGCAAGTATAACATGCGCTTAAACCGAAAAAAGTGCATCTTCGGCGTCGGTGAAGGCAAATTTCTGTGTTACCAAATCTCCAGAGGAGGGATTCATGCGAATCCCAAGAAGATCAAAGCCATCACCAATCTTCGCACCCCTAGGGGACTCAAAGAAGTACAACAACTGGCAGGGAAGCTGGTGGCCTTAGTAGCTTCGTCTCTAAACTCAGTGACCGCTGCAGGCCCTTCTTCGACCAAATCCGCAAGAAGAAGGCTTGCAAGTGGACATAAGAATGCCAGGAGGCATATGACTCAATCAAGCAGCACTTGCAAGATCTACCTGCACTCAAGTGTCCCAGACCCGGCGATGACCTGGTCCTCTATCTTGCCACCTCTGACAACAGCGTCGCCTTTGTCCTCATCAAGGAAGAAGCTGCCAGGCAGTGGCCAGTCTACTATACCAGCCACACCCTCCATGCTACGGAAACAAGGTATCCTCCGCTTCAAAAGGTTATTCTATCTCTGGTACATGCAGCACGGAAGCTCAAGCCCTACTTCCAAGGGCACACGATTATAGTCCGGACGGACCTACCAATTCAGGAGATCCTCAGGCGACCCAAACATTTAGGGCACCTCGCCAAATGGTGTATTGAACTAGGTGGCTTCAACATCAACTATGAGTCCAGAAAAGTGATTAAGGGCCAGGCCCTCGCCGACTTCATTGCTGAATTCTCAGATATCAACACCATCCCTGCCCCTGAGCAGAACCCCACGCCACAACCCATCCCACCAGAATGGGACATGTTCGTGGACGGCTCATCCAAACTCGGATCCCCCGCAGGGGGCGTATACCTACGCGGACCCTTAGGTATGGAAGCTTCCCTTCACGTCTCTTTTCAGTTTCAAGTCACTAATAATGTTGCAGAGTATGAAGCCCTCATCGCGGGGCTCAAGCTTGCCATAAGGGCAGGCATTCGCCGCCTCCATGTCCACAGCGACTCGCAACTGGTGATCCACCAGGTCCAAGGGTGCGCTGAGTGCAAAGACGCCACCCTGAGCAAGTACCTCAAGTTGGTGAACACCCTGCGGACCAGCTTTGAGGAAGCTATCTTCATTCACATCCCCCGTTCTGAGAATACCACAGCAGACATGCTGTCCAAGGGAAAGACACCCTCCGCCTTGACCACTCTCGCCAACCCCTCAATCGCGGAGACTATCGATATTGCCTCACTGGCAACACAAGACCAAATTAAGGATTGGCGAGACCACATCATCGCTGAGCTTCAGGCCACTGCCGCGAGCCCCCAGACTTGCAAACGTGCAATCCGATTTGTTCATATTGATAAGCAACTATGGCATCGCGGATTTGCATCACCCCTTCAACGCTGCCTCAGCACCCTTGAATGACACTCCGTCCTGGACACTCTTCACCAAGGCAGCTACGGTGCCCACATAGGGGCGGAGGCACTTGCCCACAAGGCCTTCCGCCAAGGATACTACTGGCCCACCCTGAAAAAGGACACCACCGCACTGGTCAAAACATGCCACCAATGCCAGATCAACTCTCGCATTCAACGGCTGCCATCTACGGAGTCTCCAGCACTGACAAACCTAGTGCCCTTCGCTCTATGGGGCCTTGATCTCATTGGCTCAATGCCGACCGCGCCAGGTCAGTACCGTTTTTGTGTTGTCGCGGTTGATTACTTCTCTAAATGGGTCGAGGTAGAGCCCTTAGTCTCCATCACTTCCGCCAAAATCATCAAGTTCCTCTGGAGGAACCTCGTTTGCCGGTATGGCAGCCCCTGCGCCATCATTACGGATAACGACACTCAGTTTGCCAGCCATACCGTCTAACAATGGGCCCAGGACAACAACATCCGCATGCTTTTCGGTTCAGTGGCACATCCCCAGTCCAATGGCCTAGTTGAGGTCACAAACCGCACCCTCAAGGAGGGCCTCAAGAAGCACCTTGAGGGGGCAAAAGGCCGCTGGGTGGATGAACTCCCAAGCGTCTTGTGGGACTACCGCACCACAACTCGCACCCCAACAGGTGAGACACCTTTCTCCCTGGTTTAAGGCGCAGACGCGCTTCTACCTATTGAGGCAGACCTCCCCACGATCCGCATGATCAACTTCACTGACGAAGCCAACGCTCAGGGGCTTCGCGCCAAACTCGACCAACTCGAAGAATTACGCGAAGGCGCTCGCCTCCGCATGTTTTCCTTCAAACAGCGGCTCAATCTTCATCATAATGCCAGGGTCAAACCCAAGGCGCTACAACAAGGGGGCCTTGCCTTGCTCAAGTCCGCCCTCACTGCTCGCGACCCCAAACAGGGCGTCTTGCGACCCAACTGGGACGGACCTTACATTGTTCACAAGCAGGTCCGCCCAGGGGTTTATGAATTACAAGACCATGATGGTCGTCTTCTCCCTCGCAACTTTCACTCGGATGACTTACGCCCATATTACGTGTAAGTCCTCCGCTTCATATTTCAATTCAATAAAATACTAGTGTGTTTTTTCTTCTCTTACAACATCACACGGCAACACAACTGCCCTCTCAATCGCCCTCTGCACCCACCCGGTTAGACTGGTCACGCGCCTAAATCCACGGCACCAGACCTTGTCAGGTCTCACCCGCGCACCCACACAAAAGGAATCCCCTTGCGGTCGCGCCAATGGTTTTTGAGGGTCTCGTCTCTACGAACCCCAGTTGACCTTCAACTCGCCTCGTCCCAAGGGTAATCCCCTTGCGGTACGAAAGGGTAATACCCTTTTCGCTTCTTCAGGGAGGTCTATGTGTAAGTCGCCCTCGCGCGCCGCAGCACAGCTTCCGCCCGGACTCCTCAACACAGGTAGTGGTACACTACCCAAGCAAATGCGTCCTCGCCTTCACGAGGACTCACCCTTACGGTTTCAAGTATCGCCTGCGCGAGGTCTCGCCCTCGCAGGTCTCAAGTCTCGCCTTCGCGAGGACTCACCCTCACGGTTTCAAGTATCGCCTGCGCGAGGTCTCGCCCTCGCAGGTCTCAAGTCTCGCCTTTGCGAGGACTCACCCTTGCAGCCTCACTCGCCTTCGCGAGTCTCTTATGCTTTCAAGGGTCTCGCCCTCACGATCTCACTCGCCCTCGCAGTCTCAACTCGCCTTCGCGAGGTCTCTCATACCTGTACTGGCCCCACCAGACAAGGCCCTTGCACTCATGTTTGTGAGGCTCCTAAACCTTTATTTGGCTTCGCCTTATCTGGGCCTTCACCCCTTTGTTGGCCTTCGCCGCCAGTTGCTGTCATCTGACATTAAGCAACCAATAAGGAGGTCAGCACGAGCCTAAGTGATCTTCACCAGGATCACACGCCATTCTCTGACAAGCGAATCTCCTAAGGCGATTTGCTGAGATCTTCATCATCACAGCCGCCTTATCACCTTATCTCCTGAAATCTGACAGACTTGTTAGACTTGTCTCACAGCCTCTCCAAGGCTTCAACTGGGGGAGGCTCCTCCTGGCATCTCCCTATAAATAGGGGGATGTCCACCTTAAACTGGGTAAGCTACTACACGCCCCCCCACTCCTCTCTTGCTACTTCTGAGTATTCTCTTTGTCTTCCACAGATTACTCTGAACAGCAAGCTTGGAGCTCTCAAGAACACAACACCTTCCATCATTCAACTAAGAGTTCGCCTCCTACCTCAGGAACGTGGCTATCAGTTTGGCGCCGTCTATGGGAACAAAGTTCTCATCAAAAAACCCATATCACAAACCACAAGTAAGCCATGCCGGTTACCCAAAGCACGAGTCGCCACAGTCGCCAAGGGAGGAGAAATCCACCTGCGACCACCACAAATAACGACCCTCGGTCGGAAGCCTCCCCAAACAACGTTCCCCCACAACGGGGAGAACTCTCTGTTCATTCCACTGAGGAAAGCTCCTCCCATGTTAACCGTAACATGCCGCAGGAGCGCACCAGTCCACAACCAAATTCTCCAGCAGCAGGCCTTGATCCGGCCGTCCTACAGTCAATCACTGAGGCTGTGGCCAATAACTTACGCGAACACTCGCTAATACTCTCAGAGGAGTTTTGAACAGTGTGGGAACACTACAAACCAATCTATCGGAATGGCCGGTCACCCCGCCGCGACAAATAAGTCATTCTGACCCTCCTCCGTCTGTGCTTATAGCACTTACTAAGCGGATAGAAGAAATGGAGAAAAGAGAGGAGAGGTCTAGTGTTCATAATATCGCCAGGATGGGTTTGGGTCACCTCTTGACCCAGCCCTTCACTCAACGACGGTCTATCAGACCCAGATGTTCATTTTCAACGCTATGTCTCCGCGATGGCCATCGCGAGGGCAGATAACAACACCCTTTGTAGGGCTTTCAGCTCCACACTCGTAGGGGCCGCGGCGAACTGGTATGCCACCCTTCACGAGAAGCGGTTTGATTCCTTTGTGGAACTCTCCCGAAGTTTCTCCAATGACTTCATGATATCCAAGCCTCCTCCCAAAACGGCAGGACACCTCCTTCAGATACGACAGAAGAAAGAAGAATCCCTCAGGGAATATATTCAGCGGTTTCAGGCGGAATCCATCCAAGTCCCAAATCTGGGGGAGGAGGCCCGCCTGCTCACAGCCATTCAGGGTCTCCATTGGGACTCTCTTTTCTTTGTGGAGGTACACACCAACCCCCCCTGTAACATGGAGTAGTTCTTGAGCACGGCATCCCGGTTAATGAACGCGGAAGAGGTCACTTGACCGCCCTAGCCAAACTCCTCAATCGCGGAGACTAGCGATGTTGCCTCTGGCAAAAATGTCATATATGTTGTTCTCAAGCAACTATGGCATCGCGGATTTACATCACCCTTCCAGCGATGCCTTCGTACTCTTGAGGGACGCGTAGTCATGGACACTCCCCCCGCCAAGGAAACTACTGGCGGGGACACTTGCCTACAAAGCCCCCTCGCCAAGGATACTACTGGCCCCCCGCCAGGGGACGTGCCACCAATGCCAGACCGACTCTTGCATTCAAATGACTACCATCTACGGAATCTCCTGCACTGACGAATCCAGTGCCCTTCGCCCTGTGGGGCCTTGATCTCACTGGCCATCTGCGGATCATCACGGTTGATTACTTCTCTAGATGGGTCAAGGTAGAACCCTTGGTCCCCATCGCCTCCGCCAAAAATCATCTCTCAAAGGACTTCGCTTGCCGGTACGGCAGCCCCCTCGCCATCGTTACAGGCGATGGCACTCAGTTCGCTAAACTTGGCGTCCAATGGGGGGCCCAGGATAAACAGTATCCGAATGCTTTTCGCCTCAGTGGCGCACCCCCAGTCCAGGAACCTCTACTTGGTCACTGACCAAACCCTCAAGGCCTCAAGAGACACCTCTCCTTTATCTACAGCGCAGACGCGCCTCTGCCTATTAAGGCAGATCTCCCCGCGATCTGCATCATCAAACTCCACAGACCAAGTAAGTCCTAAGCTCCATATTATAGTTCCAATATAATACACGTGTATCTGCTCTTCTCTTACAGCGTTACACGGTAAACACAATTGCCCTCCCAATCGCCCTCTGTACCTAAACGGTCAGACTGGCCACTCATCGCCAATGGTCTTTGCGGGTCTCGTCTCTACGAACCCGAACTGACCTTCAACTCGGTCATGTCAATGGTCTTTGCGGGTCTCGTCTCTACGAACCCCAACTAACCTTCAACTCGATCACGCCAATGGTCTTTGCGGGTCTTGTCTCTACGAACCCCAACTGACCTTCAACTCGGTCGCGACAATGGCCTTTGCGGGTCTCATCTCTACGAACCCCAACTGACCTTCAACTCGGTCACGCCAATGGTCTTTGCGGGTCTCGTTTCTACGAACCCCAACTGACCTTCAACTCGGTCGTGCCAATGGTCTTTGAGGTTCTCGTCTCTACGAACCCTAACTGACCTTCAACACGGACTCCTCTACACAGGTAGTTGCGGGTCTCATCCCCAACTGACCTTCAACTCGCCCCGCCCCAAGGGTAATCCCTTTGCGGTGCGGAAGGGTAATCCCCTTTTGGCTCCTTCAGGGAGGTCCCTGTATAAGTCACCCTCGCGCGCCTCACCGGGCCTTCCGCATGGACTCCTCTACACAGGTAGTTGCGGGTCTCATCCCCAACTGACCTTCAACTCGCCCCACCCCAAGGGTAATCCCTTTGCGGTGCGGAAGGGTAATCCCCTTTTGGCTCCTTCAGGGAGGTCCCTGTATAAGTCACCCTCGCGCGTCTCACCGGGCCTTCCACACGGACTCCTTATGTTACACCCCACCTTTTCCGGCAATAATCTCCGGTGTTAGAGTTCTGAAGGTATGTTTGATTACTATTTGAGTTTGATAATTCAATTCAAATTCATACTTTAGTTTGGGGTGGTATTTCATATTTTGGTAAAGGTTCACTACGAGGTTGATCAAGAACGGAAGAAAAAGGAGTGTTTTGGAGAAAACAGTAATTTTAGGTCATTTTATATTAAATACTGCTTGCAATTGGAAATCAGTTTGGGCATGAATATTTTTGTGAGCGTAGCCCCGAGTGTCTAGTTTAACCAGAATTTTTCGGATCTTCGTTTGGACTTCTGTACAATTTTTAATAATTGTTTTAGTGAAGGGGGAGTCAGCTGTGTCCGGGCGATCGCCTGATTAAGGAATCGGGTCGCCTGGATTTCGCCCGGACGCGTGTTTTCGAATATTTCTGGGTCAGGCGATCGCCTGATTGGGGGAACGGTTCGCCTGACCGTCGCCTGGCCCAGCTTTTTAAGTCGAGCAGCTCGGTTCCAGCCTCAGTTTCGCGTTTTTAACTCCGAAAACTCTCCCAACTCTCCCCCAATTCGGTTTTGCTCCTATCTAAGTGATTTTGGGCTCCTTGGTGCGTGGAAACGGTGGATTCGTGCGGGAATCACTACAAGAACAACGAATCAACAAAGGATTCGCTCCAACAACACTTGGTGGATGAATTTGGGAAATTGCCCAAATTGTGAGGTTCGAATTTTCGTGTTCTCTTGGTTCATTTGAGTTAGTAGTAGTGTTTCTATGTTGGATTAGAGGTAGAAACACGTTTTACAACACGAATTGAGCATGAATTGAAGGAAATTCGAATTAGGGTTCTTGAGCTAGGATGAACGAATTTTGGGGGATTGTTAAATTGACCTCAAATTAGTGTTGTTGGGTAGTTTTGGAACAACATTAATACTTGGTAAAAGGTCCAATTATGGGTTAATCTATGAGCTAAGAGAAAACTCATAGGGTTTAAGGTGGAGAATTGAAGTGTGTTGTTTTGTTGATTTCAATCCAAATTGTTGTTATTGGGTATGTTTAGAGCAATATTGATAATTGGAACATTGTCCAAATATGCTTCGATTATATACCTAAGGCAATGTTCATCCGGGTTTTTGGTGGAATGAGGAAGCATGTGTTTTGTGTGGTTTAAGGTTTCAAGCATGTTTAGACAATGAATTTGAGCAACTTTAAGTCTTGGAGTGAGGTCCAATTGTCAATGGATATTGATGTGTTAAATGAAAGTGTAATGTGGGAAATGTGTGAAATGCTTAGGTGATTTGTGAAGCAAGGTTTGAGGTTGGATAAGGAAGAAGGTTGGTGTGTGGTGCTTGGCTGCTACCCTCTACGGTTGTGTCTGCTTGCGTTTCAAGGTAAGGGTTCGACCTACCTATATTAGTATAATGTAGGATGGTTGAGGCAAGTCTTGGGCCTCGGTCTCTGACTTCGGTCTTAGATCGGGATTGTGGAGCCCCAAGGCTAGTCCCATGGTAGGAGTATCGGTGCGCGGTAGGAGCATCGGTGCGCGAGTTACATTACGTGTGTGGACGCATGGCGAATGCCGGTTGGACCGGGGAAGATCTAGCCATGGTCCGAGATTTATGATGTTTGTTGGATGCATGGCGAATGCCGACGCATGGCGAATGCCGGTGCGTCTGGGGAAGATCTAGCCATGGTCGGGGAAGACCTAGCCATGGTCCATGTCATATGGGGTTTGCTGGGTGCATGGCGAATGCCGACGCATGGCGAATGCCGGTGCGTCCGGGGAAGATCTAGCCATGGTCGGGGAAGATCTAGCCATGACCCGTTACATTCGGATGTTGTGCACACATCACACATCATTTATTTCTGTATATGTTCTGATCTGTATATTGCTATCTGTATGTGTATCTGCTCTGATCTGTTTTTGCAGGTTTGTCGGAAGAAACATCGTTACCACTGCCTAAGCTCTTACTGGGTTTTTCTTTAAGAAAAACTCACACCCCTTACTTAACATTTTTTCAGGAGATAAGGATTCTGGGCCAGCGGAGTAGGATTCCCGCAAGGCTGCTCGGTTAGCTATTTTGAGGGTTTAGCAGCTTTTGGATCTAGACTTCGGGTTCCTCGTCGGTTTCTTTATCCGACGCCCGACTTTTGTACGGTTGCATCTTCTGCCTGTAGATAGCTCTGTAGCATGATACCCTGTTGGCATGTAGTATTACGATAGCATGTTATCGTAGGTCTGTCTGTTCATCTGAGTTTGATTATGGTTATGTATATATATGCGTTCTGCTCTGAACTGAATGAATGAGTATGTTGATCTGTGCGGAAGCCTCTGTTCGGTAGTGAAAGAACAGACTTCCTTTTGATAATCTGATTTTGATATCCTGCTTCTGATGTTCTGCTTATGGGCGAAGCCCATTGTTTCTGTTGTGGTGATCTGTTTCTGTGCGTGATTGGTTTTGTTTGATCTGTTGTTAGAAAGGGACCTAAGGGGTTAGTTAAAGGCCCGCGAAATACTCTCACATTAGCTGCGCTATCCGGTCCCACCTTGCTCACCACCGCCCACCGGCCGGCGACCGCTTCCCGCCGGGTCCGGAAGGTGTCTGACGGGGGTGGTGGTGACACCTTAACACAATTGCGTTCTCGTCTCTCCAACAGACCACTTGTCTCAACAAGTGCCCCTCTGCCTTCGCCATCATGTGGCTACAAGCTCAAGGTAAACTGAGCTTCACTTCACTCTTATCATACAACTGGTGAACACCTTGCAGGTGCCCTCTTCTCGGTACACTCACACTACCCAAGGGCTATCCCCTTGTGGTCACGCCAGGAAGGTCTCTGCGTGAGCCGCCTTCGTGAGCCCCAGCAGACCTTCCACATGGAAAATCTCATCCATGGTCTTCAAAGGCATCGCGCTCCACGCAAACCCTTACTCTGGCTACATACGGAGTGCAGGACCCTGCCCATACTGCGCTATCAGGAGGAGGCATCTTGGTACACTACCCAAGCAAATGCGTCCTCCCCTTTGCGTGGACTGACCCTCACGGTTTCAAGTATCGCCTGCGTGAGGTCTCGCCCTCGCAGGTCTCAAGTCTCGCCTTCGCGAGGACTCACCCTCACGATTTCAAGTATCGCCTGCGGGAGGTCTCGCCCTCGCAAGTCTCAAGTCTCGCCTTCACGAGGACTCACCCTCACGGTCTCTAGTATCACCCACGCAGGTCTCGCCCTTGCAGCCTCACTCACCTTCGCGAGTCTCTTATGCTTTCACGAGTCTCGCCCTCACGATCTCACTCGCCCTCGCGGTCTCAACTCGCCTTCGCGAGGTCTCTCATACCTGTACTGGCCCCACCAGACAAGGCCCTTGCACTCATGTTCGTGCGGCCCTTATACCTTTATTTGGCTTCGCCTTATCTGGGCCTTCGCCCCTTTGCTGGCCTTCGCCGCCAGTTGCTGTCATCCGACATTAAGCAACCAATAAGGAGGTCAGCATGAGCCTAAGTGATCTTCACCAGGATCACACGCCATTCTCTGATAAGCGAATCTCCTAAAGGCGGTTTGCTGAGATCTTCATCATCACAGCCGCCTTATCTCCTTATCTCCTTAAATCTGACAGACTTGTCAGACTTGTCTCACAGCCTGTCCAAGGCTTCAACTGGGGGAGGCTCCTCCTGGCATCTCCCTATAAATAGGGGGATGTCCACCTTAAACTGGGTAAGCTACTACACACCCCCTCACTCCTCTCTTGCTACTTTTGAGTATTCTCTTTGTCTTCCACAGATTACTCTGAACAGCAAGCTTGGAGCTCTGAAGAACACAACACCTTCCATCATTCAACTGAGAGTTGCCTCCTACCTCAGGAACGCGGCTATCAGGTAGTTACGGGTCTCGTCTCTACGAACCCCAGCTGAACTTCAACTCGCCTCGTCCCAAGGGTAATCCCCTTGTGGTACGAAAGGGTAATCCCCTTTTGGCTTCTTCAGGGAGGTCTATGTGTAAGTCACCCTCGCGCACCGCAGCAGACCTTTCGCGCGGACTCCTCAACATAGGTAGTTGCGGGTCTCGTCTCTACGAACCCCAGCTGACCTTCAACTCGCCTCGTCCCAAGGGTAATCCCCTTGCGGTACGAAAGGATAATCCCCTTTTGGCTTCTTCAGGGAGGTCTATGTGTAAGTCACCCTCGTGCGCTGCAGCAGACCTTCCGCGCGGACTCCTCAACACCGGTAGTTGCGGGTCTCATCTCTAAAAACTCCAACTGACCCTTCACTTGTCTCAACAAGTACTCCTCTGCTTTCGCCATCACGAGGCTACAGGCTCAAGGTAAACTGAGCTTTACCTCACTCTTATCATACAACTGGTAAGCACTTTGCAGGTGTCCTCTTCTTGGTACACTGTACACTACCCAAGGGCTTACTGATGTGGACATCGCCCCAAAGAATCCCCAAGCTCAGGAAAGTCCGCAACCTCCAACGCGCGCACCCCCAGATCCACTCCAAGGTCTTGGCGGACCCATGACCAGGTCCAGACTGAAACAAGTTCAAGCGAACCTCAACGCTTTCATGAGGCTCATGGCGCAGGACGATCAAGAGGAGTCTCGAGCGAAGGCCTTACAGCTTCGCCACCTCGGCATCGCGTTGGACGAAGATTATGCGAAGCCCTTTGGAGCCTTAAGCATAAGCATTCTTAAGGAAGGGAGCAACGAGGCTTTGGTGCGCGAACACTTGACACAGGTGAAGGCCCCAAGCCCAGGCATTCCCGCAAAAGCGCCAAGTGAAAGCATTCTTGTGAAGGCGCCAGGCGAAGGCATTCCCGCGAGGGCCCATGGCGAAGGCATTCCCGCGAGGCCTTCATACTTAGCCAGCTGACCGACCAAGCCCGACACAAGGCGTCCTTTCTCTGTCAATGCTTGGGAAGACAAATATCCACTTTCCATACAAAAGACATCTGAACACTTTTAGGCTAGCCTTACCTTTTTCACCTTTTTGTAAGCTTTTCGCACTGCATGCATGCAAAAGCACTTTATGCTTTCTGCACGCATGCACAGCCGAAATAGCCACTTTGCTTCTCACAATTCCTCTCACTATTTAAGCTAGTTACAGCCACCATTGTAACGTAGAACATAATATTGAACTAAGCAATTCGGCTGAAACTCTCCAAGGAGACATCGGCTTTTGTGTTCTCCATTCTTGCATTTCCATTTCCCTCGTGATCCATGCAAGAGGATCCAAGCATAATATCTAGTATTACTTGACCTTGTAGTCAAGAGGTGCTAGATCCCATTTTTGATCCCAGGTATTATCAAGCGCATTGTCTCACCTGGTAGTGAGGAGGTTCGCTTGGCCGAAATCTATTTGTTCGTTTATCTGCGTTCACCTCCGTCAAGCTAGATCCGTAGCGTTGATCACACCCACACTACCCGTGATCACACCACTTACCCCTTGCGATATCACTAGGAAGGTCTCTGCGTGAGCCGCCTTCGCGAGCCCCAGTAGACCTTCCACATGAGAAAATCTCATCCATGGTCTTCAAGGGCATCGCCACTGCGAACCCTAAACTGATCTTCAGCTTCTCAACAAGTGATCTCTGTGGCTTCGCTGTCGCGAACCCCAGCAGACCCTTCGCCATAAACGGGTAGCAGACCTTCCACATGAGAAAATCTCATCCATGGTCTTCAAGAGCATCACCACTGCGAACCCTAAACTGATCTTCACCTTGTCTCAACAAGTGATCTCTGTGGCTTCGTCGTCGCGAACCCCAGCTGACCCTTCGCCATAAACGGGACTTAGCCTACGGTTGTTAACATAGCTAACGTACCCTTATATACAAAGCTACAAACGATGAAGGTAAATTGAAAGTTTACTTCATTACTATTATCAAAATTGTGCAAAAATTGCAGATATCCCTTATATACAAAAAAGGGGGGGTCATCCACAATTTGGAGCCTCCACCCTAGTCCAGCATGGCGTACCATGCATCCCCCATCTTCCTCCCCTGCTCCCCCTAGCTGAGCAGGGCCTATATTTCTGGATCGCTGGTGTTCGTAGCATCCAAAGTCCCAAGAATTAGCTCTGGGAACAACTTCTCTACTTGAAAGCGACATCGCAGCCAGCCCTCCTCATAGGCCTGCGCCCCAGCTTCACCTTGAGCCTGAAGCTCACCAAGCTTCTCCATCAATCGAGGCATCCTCTCTGGAATGGACACCTTGATGGAAGAAGGGGACTTAGGGTCCTCATCTGCAAAGGGAGGAAGGCCCAGGGCCTTCTCCATCTCCCACACTGAGGCCACCGCGTTCATAAAATCAGTGGTGACCTCCACACGTGCCTTTGCGACGTCCTCAGCAGCGAGCCTGCCATCTTCTGCCTTCTCCCTCGCCAACTGGGCCTGGGCGGTAGCCTGGTACTTCACTTCTTCCGCTACAGTCCTTGCCAGCTCAACTTCAGCCTTTGCCTCCGCAAGGGCAGCTTTGGTATCAGCCTCCAGGGAGAGGAATGACTCCTTCAGGACGGTGACATCAATGTTTTTGGCTTCCAGCTCTGCACCCTGTTGAAGGAAACGACGCTGAAATGCATCTATCAGACTCGCCTGCTCCCACCGGAGCAGCCTACAAGTAGTTCGCTCCTTGTTGAGGTAGTCACACCAGGTCTCCAACTGGACCACCCTCTTGGCCTTCTCCACCCCCCTTCTTGGGCAGCTTTCAGCTCCCCCTTGAGCCGTGCAATCTCTGCAACTTGGGCACCATCCCGGCCGCTGGTATACTTCAGAAAGTCTTGCCATTGCTCCATGGTAGCGTAGCCCTGGACAGCGGCCTGCATCCAGGAATACTCAGCAAGGCAGAAAGGAAACAACAGAACTTATAAAACAGAGACCAAAGGTTGGCTTACCTGCAGATTTTGCTTGGCTGCCTCCTTCATGAGCTAAGCAGGGGAGTCCAAGCTTCACCCTATTACCTCCCTGTCATAGGGGGTGCGCAGCCCCTCCAGGCATGACAGGAGGGTGCTCTCCATTCCTAACAACAAGGAGTTGTTGTTAAGAAGGAAGACCGGGTCCCACGCCTCATGCAATGGCTTCTCCTCTTCCTAATACACTTTGGCACTGAGGTCTTCCCTCATGGACCTCAGCGCAGCCCTTTTTTCGGACCACTTGGGGACCTTTGCAGCAGCAACACGCTTCCGCTCCAAGTAGTGGGACCACACCCCAGTCTCTTCCAAGACAGCAGACATGGCCCCCAAAGTCCACTCAAGCTTTCGCGCAGCCGTGGCCTTGTTCAAGGCCACTGCACCTACAACATCAACAGTTGCAAATATCGGTACCCTTTGAAAAGTTGGGACACAGTCTTAAAATAAATGACTTACCAGCAGAAGTTTGCACCCATCCACTAGCCCCTGGCTGGCTGCAGGAAGGAAGGGCTGCTTCCCAGTGACTTGTCCCCGCAGGGGTCTGCGCCACCAACACCCCCTTCCATAGGGGCCTCACTATCATAAGGCACCTCTTCTGCGACCCTCCTTGGGGAATGAGGGTTTTCAATGGTGAAGCCTCCTGAATGCTCGAAGCCTCCTACCCCTTCGCCACAGGGGCCTCCTCCCCTGCAGGAATGGCCACCGCCTCCTACTTCCCAGAACTGCTGCCCTCCTTAGCAGCCAGCTTACTCCTCCTCCTCATGGACAGCAGGAGTGCGCCTGCTGACATCCTGCCCCTGTGAGGGGGCGCGGTTCCCCTGGAAACAATCCCTGCCGCAACCACATGCCCAGGTAGGTCTTCACCTTTGGCTTGAGGAGGGCTCGCAAGGAGCCCGGACACGAAGGCCTCGGCGTTGGAGGGTGGTACCCCTCTTCTTCCGCGCAGGGACAATGGGTCCCAACGCCTTAACAGCTGCGGCGGGGGCATCCTTCCCAAACGCGCAGGCCATATGCACCTGCTGTGCAGCACGCATGGACACCCTTTTGCCCCTGCCCTCGCCGGACTCAGGGGAGGCATCTGCAAACAGAAAGGACTTCAGACCAGGTTCAGCTGAATAATATACATATATACAACGTACACATATATACAACATACCTCTGGGCCCTGCCAGCGCCGCGGTAAGGGCATCTACCACTTCTCCACGATGGGCAGGGGCCCATCCCTCATATGGCGGGGGCACCTCAGGGTCTAGCAGGAAGCCAGTGCTGATCCCAGCCCACCTTAGTGTTATCTCATCAAGTTGAGTGGCAGAGAAGGGGAAGAGCTCGTCACAGGCACTCCTCGCGAACACATCATCCAACCATCCCAACAGTTGGATGTATGCCTGCCACCGCAGCCCGTTGGTACTTAGCTCAGGCCTCCGCGCGATGCTTTGCACTGATCGCTGCGTCCTCGCCACTGGAAAGTTCCATGAGTTGTCGCGAGGCATGAAGAAGAAGGATCCATGCCAAGAGTGGTAGGATCTGGGCGCGGCGATGAAGGAGATGGAATTGTTTCCCCCAACATTTATGGGGGTCACATGAAAGAACGCGCTCCCACTGTGCAATTCCAGCCGGTAGAACCGCTGGAAGACATCAGCAAACGGTTTTGCCCCGGCCATCCGGCAGGCAACGGTGAAGCCTGCAATATTCAGGAACGTGTTGGGCGCCAACTGCGACGGTGGCAGTCCCCACTCTGTGCACAGATCTTGCACCAAAGGCGGCAATGGAAACCGCAACCCGGCCGCAAGCTGCGCCGTATACAGGCATAACACCGCCCCTTCCAGGTTCTCCTCGGTCGGGGGAAGGCCCAATGACTTACAAGCGCCCTTGCGCGACGGATACACCAACACCTTCTCCACCGGGAAGAAGGTTTTCACCAGCTCCTGGTGAATCTTCTCAGCGCTCACCGTGGTCTTCTCCACGGGAGCAATCACCGGGTAAACAGCTTCTTTCAACTCCATTCCTACAAAGTCGGGTCACAGCCCCATAAATCACCAGAATACAACATAAGCATTTCATCGAACACCCACTACGCACAGTGAAAAAGTCATACATGTTTGCATACCGGTGAAGAAGACAAAAGAGCAAAAGGCAGTACGAACTCTAACGAAATCACAGGCTCACCGGACTCATCTCCACAGCACAAATACTCAAAGCAGTTGCAAGGAAGCTCAAACGCAAGAAGCTCTGGAAAACGAAAGCAAAGAAGCGCAAAAGTGAAAGAAGAATCGTTTTCTCTTCTCAGACACGCTTTTATAAGCCCGCGGAAACGAAAAGGCACTTTTAAAGCGTAATCGACTCCTGAAGCGCCACGTGCCAGCAAGACCTAACGGTTAGAAACCTTTCGCCTTCCGTTATTATCTCTCCTGCTTTAAATACTGGGGAACCTCCCCGCCTCCGTTACACATTAAACGGTCCACAAACGGCGTAACGTCCCCGCCAACTCCAAGACACTCTGGATTACAACAGAGTACGGGGCCCTGCCCATACTCTGCCTTCAGGAGGAGGCATCTTGGTACACTACCCAAGCAAATGCCCCCTCAAAGGCTCACACTGATTATGAAGAGGCCATCGCGCCCCACACAAACTCACCGAGTCCTGTGGCTGTTACCGCCCTCAACACTTAGTATTTTCAACACACGGAGTACAGGACCCTGCCCATACTCCGCTCTCAGGAGGAGGCATCTTGGTACACTACCCAAGCAAATGCGTCCCCGCATCACATCAGAATCAGACCAAGGATCAGCATGGTCATCACCCCTTGATGGCACCTTCAAGTTATGCCTCCGCAGGTCTCGCCCTCGCGGTCTCACACTCGCCTTCGCGAGTCTCTTAGGCCTTCGCAGGTCTCGCCCTTGCGGTCTCACTCGCCTTCGCGAGTCTCTTAGGCCTTCACGGGTCTCGCCGTCGCGTTCTCTCCCTTATGCCTATACTGGCCCCGCCAGACAAGGCTCCGCGGGTCTCGCCCTCGCGGTCTCAAGTCTCGCCCTCGCCAGATCTCAAGTCTCGCCTTCGCGGGTCTCGCCCTCGCGGTCTCACAGCTCGCCTTCGCGAGGTCTCTCATGCCTATACTGGCCCCGCCAGACAAGGCCCTTACACTCACGGTTCGTGCGACCCTTACTCTTACCTTTATTGGCTTTGCTTTATCTAGGCCTTCGCCCCTTGCTGGCCTTCGCCGCTACATGCTCAACTAGAGAAAGGCCACTTGGTCATCTGACTTTAAGCAACCAATAAGGAAGACGGTCAGCACGAGCCTGAGTGATCTTCACCAGATTCACACGCCAGATATCCTCTGACAAACGAATCAACTAAGGCGGTTTACTGACATTCATCATCACAGCCGCCTTATCTCAAACAGTATGGCTAAAGGCTTCAACTGGGGGAGGTTCCTTCTGGCATCACCCTATAAATAGGGTGATGTCCACCTTAAAACGGGTAAGACACTTCACGCCCCCCCACTCCTCTCTTGCTACTCCTGAGTGCTCTCTTTATCTTTCACAGATCACTCTGAACAACAAGCTTGGAGTCCTCAAGAACACAACACCATCAACAAATCATCTGAGAGTCCGGACCTGCAAAGGAACGCGACTATCATCGTTCATTTCTGGGAACCGATTGTGGGACAACTCGTTAAATCGAATTATAAATTGCTCCACCTCCCGAAAATTCTGAAGAATGTATGTTTGGACATGATATACTTCTTCGGCAGACAATTCTCTAGCCCGAGACTTCCCAAAAGTTTTTGTAGGATGACTGAAAATCGATAGTCCCGAATCGTTAACAATTGTAGGAAAATTAATTTCGTCCCGTATGGGAGGGTTCACCCGTGTTCCTTGATTATCTTCCATGTAATGCTCACAAAAAAGCTATCTCCTGTATCAAGAAATTTTCAATGATTGAGCCCTCCAAAAGTTGTTTGTTCGCACATTTTGCTTTCAACTTCTTCATATTCCGTTCGAAAGGAAACATCCACCAATATCCGACAGGTCCACAAGTTCGAAGGTGCCAAGGTAGATGCATAGTAAGATGTTTCATGGAGTCAAAGAATGATGGCGAGAAGATCTTCTCGAACTTGCACAGTGTTACGATGATTAATTCATCAAGCTTCTCAACATCGCCGAAGTGAATATCCTTAGAACACAGTAGCCTAAAGAATTTGCAAAATTCTGCAATTGTCGTCCAAATGCCATCAAGAATGTAACCGCGTAATGTAACGGGCAGTAGCTTCTACATGAACACATGACAATCATAGATTTTCATACTGTAAAATGTATTATTTGACGTATTGACCATCTGCCAATGTTAGATGCATACCCATCGGGAAGTTTAACGATATGCTTCAACCAATTGCAAATCATCGCAATCTGATCATCGTTTAACATGTATAACGCCTTCGGTTGAAATGGTTTCCCATTCTATCCAATGCTCAAATGCAGTTCATCATGGATATTTAACTCCTGCAAATCGCATCTCGACTGTGCATTATCCTTCGTTTTCCCTTTCAAGTTCAAAACTGTGTAGAAAATGTTATCAAATTTTTTTTTTCAATGTGCATAACATCCAGACAGTGCCGTACTTTCAAGTCTGCCCAATACGGCAACTCCCAGAAAATTGATTTATTCACCCAATTGTGCTCATCACCAAACTTATCAACCCTCATTTTGTCCCATGGTGTTCTGAATGCTGGGCATACAATCCTATTAAGATCCCTTAAGATCTCATGACCTAACTTATACACACACGGATGTCTACGGTCAGTTTCTGCCCACGATTCGGTATTGTTACGCAGAGCATGCCGACGTGGTAAAAATCTCCTATGACAACCCGACCAACTGGTTTTTCGTACATGCTTCAACTGAAAACTATTAACATCACTCATGCAGTATGGGCATGCAAGTCTTCCATGCGTACTCCAGCCCGATAGCATTCCGTACGCTAGAAAATCACTTACTGTCCAAAGCAAATATGCACGCATAACAAAGTTGTGATTACGGTGCGCATCCCAAGTTTCCACTCCCATATTCCATTAAACTTGTAACTCCTCTGCTGACACCCGATTTTTGTCCGAAATTTTAATTAACAACCGCTTTGACCTAAACTAATTAACTTGGGGTTTGATTTGAACAATTGGAAAAGTAAAAGGACCTAATTGAATGTTTAATGATTTTGGGAGAGAAAATCTATAAAAAAGGAAAAAAGAAAGTGAAAGAAAAATGAAAATAAATATAATAATATAATAATCCGAAAATAATATATTAATTCTAAAATAATATAATAATAATATGATAATGATAATGATAATAATAATAATAATAATTTAATCTAATCTACATCTCTTAAAATTAGGAGTTTCAATTTAATATCAACTCTCTAAACCTTCTCTAACTCTAACTCTAACTCATAATTAAACCCTAAAACAGGAAGAAATACAAAGAAATTCGATCAAAAAGCATCAAAAACAGAGCAAAAGTCTGCTGTTCTTTCGTCACAACCGAAGAAGCCATCTCCAACAACTTCAATCTCGCAATCCGGCCTTTCAATCTCCGAAACTTGGTGCGTTAGATTCGTGTCACCGTCAGGAGTCAGAATCTACCACCCTCGTCGTCTAAAATTTCCGGACATAGGAGAATTTCGCGTCGACACGCTATCCGCCCACGGCTCAACCCGCTTCGATCCGGTGACCCAGGCCACCGTGCTTGCAAGACTGCTCCGCTCCATTTCCCCGTCATCCACTACGCAGAAGCCAGTAACGTTAGGACATGTCAGCATCACCGAAACGTGGCGGTAACCCAAACAGATCCTCCACCAAATGGCGCCGTCTTTTGGGAAACGTGGTGGTCCCGAGAACCATGTTCCTTCAATGGAGCGCGGGGCTCACTCCCGTTCCCACCTATCCAGGCTGGAAGAGGAAGGCTCCACCGACGGCCGCATTGCCTATCCCAGTTACCAGAGTTCCTCTGAAGATACAACTCACGGAGCCACCTCCCTACGACCAACCTCTAGCCTCTGTCAGAGTGATATCGGACAAGTAGACCAAGACCTTGTCCAGGCAGTACGGATCGTACTCCAGGAAGAACGGAGTAACCGACGCAATCGGCCAGAACGATCCCATAGGCCACTGGACGAACAATCACGGCAGAGATCACCCGATCATGGAAGCAGGCGACGTGCATCGCAATAAGCTCTCTATCTCTCTGGACTGACAGAGCCGACAGCGGTCCAGATCCCCTAGGGAGCACCGAAGCGAGCGGTCCCCAAGACCCGAGAGATTGGTAATTGGTGACCCCCGGGACGATCTTATCCGGCAAATGCTACATCGTCTGGAGCAAGTTGAGAGAAATTCGAGCAGGCCAGAAACCAAATATGAAGCAACTCCCGATGATGGACCATTTACCAGCAGAATTCGGGAGACTCAGATGTCCTGGATGTTCAATTTACCTCAACCATTAGAGATCTACAATGGTTCGGGAGACCATGATGCTTTCATCCAAAAGTACAAGAAGGCGATGGAGCTAAAGGGGGCCAATGAAGCGGCCCTGTGCAAATGTTTCGAGGTGGCTCTAGGGGGTCCGGCCTCGGCTTGGTATAATTCTCTTCTCCCAGACTCTGTGTCGTTGTTTGGAGCCCTGACCACCAAATTCACCATGCACTTCATCGGGTGCAAAGGATCGGCAAAAAGAGCCATACAGATGTTCGACATCAAACAAAGACCGAACGAAGGCATTCGGGAATTCATGAAAGCGCTTCTCCCGAATTCCCGATTGGCTTACGAACTATCCCGAAAGAACTTCATTGATGTCGAGGAAATGTACGATGTCACGTAGGAGCATATGATTGTGCAGGAGCTGCTGTCCCAGAGGGAAGGGAGGCAGGATAACAAGGATAGGGAGCAAAGAAGGGATAACCCGAAGCCTACAGTCATTAGGCATCCGGGGAGTTTTGGAGGGAAGAAGAAACCCTTTCAGAGGAATACGAATTTCACCCCCTCAAATTAACCCGGGCCAACATACCGCAGCACTACGGAGGCAAGGAGGCGAAAGCATCAGTTGGCCTAGGGCCATGCGGGCGGAAGCAAAGCGCAATGCTTCCAAGTACTGCCAATTCCACAAGGATACTGGACCTGATACCGAGCAATGTTACCAGTTAAAGAGGTACATTGAGCACCTTATCAAGAAGGGTTCCCTGAGGGACTACTTGGAGATGCCCTCTGATGGAGGAACTTCCCGAGGGAAGGTGAAGGTCGAAGGGGACCCTCCGGTTCCAAACAAGAAGAACAAGGGGAGGAAATCTCCGCCCTAGGCTACCAGTGTACTGAACACCATAACCACTACCCTGGGGTCGAATGCAAGGAAGAGAAAGGCAAGGGAGATAACTTCCCTAAGCTTCGGAGATCCATCTTCGAGAATCAAACGTGCAGACGGGTCCGAGGTACGATTCCCGCATTATGACCCACTCATCATCACCCTCCGAATTGGAACCATCGACGTCAGAAGGGCTGAAGCTGAAGTCGAGCAGGCTGAACCCAGTTCGAAGGACAACTTATAGGGTAGGCCTGGACGAGCTGCTGGTACTTGGGTCCATTGAGCTCCCAGCCATGTTCCTAGGAACCGGGCCCGAAGGACAATCCCGGTACACAACACTAATGGTCAAATGGCCAGTCGTTGACATTACTTCGGCCTACAACGGGAGAGAAACTCAAGGGCAAATTCATATGAGAAGTGACGTGAAGTACCTCACGGTCACTTTTGAAACTGATGAAGGCGATGCCTTGATTTATATAAGCCAGAGGGAGGCAAAGGACGTAATGAATTTGGCTCAGAAGGGCCCAGGACCGAGTTGCTCGAAGGAGGATGAGGAAATGACAGAGATCGAAGAAGTCGTTCTAGAAGGAGACCGGACTACCAGAATTGCCAAAGATATGCTTGAGGGCAGTAAGGCAAAACTTTTAAATCTCCTTCAAATGAATAAAGATCTAGACCCGTAAGACAGAAGAAAAGAAACAACGCTCCGTTCAAAAGCGCCTTCATCAAAGAACAAATCTCGAAGCTTCTCGATGCAGGAGTTATAAGAGAGGTTTCATATCCCGAATGGCTGAGTAATCCTGTGGTAGAAACCCAGTAAGACAACGACAAACTACGAATGTGCATAGACTTTACGAATGTGAACGATGCTTGCCCGAAGGATTCGTATCCTACACCACCAGTCGATAGGCTCGTGGACTCTACGGCCAGACATGCAAGGCTTTCCTTCCTCGATGCTTACAATGGATATCATCAGATCCGGATGAACCCAGCAGAAGAGGAGAAGACATCTTTCATAAGAGACTCTAGCAGACATTGTTACATCTAAATGCCCTTCGGACTCAAGAATGCCGAAGCAACTTACCAAAGATTGATGGATAAAGTCTTCTCCGAGCAGATAGGGAGGATTCTCGAAGTATACGTAGATGACATCATTATCAAAAGCAAAGAGGAAACCGATCTCATTCAGGATATCGAGGAAGTATTCAATCAGATCCGGAAGTATGGTCTTCGGTTGAATCCAAACAAGTGTGTCTTCGGAGTAACTGTAGGGAAATTCCTCGGATTCATGGTGTCCGAACGTGGCATAGAAGAAAATTCGGCAAAAATCAAAGCTCTGCTGAACTCAAAGACACCTTTATCGATAGAGGATGTTCAAAGGCTTCTCGAAAGAATAACAGCCCTCAGTCGCTTCATATCATGGTACGGGGACAAGTGTCGCCCTTTCTTCAAACTTCTGATTAAGGAAGGTGCGGAACTCGGAAGAATAAGTGTGAAGAAAGGGGATAAAAATCAAAGGAAGAAAATGCAACTGAACGAGCAAAGTTTAATTGGAATCCCGATTGCCAGACAGCTTGGGAAGAAATCAAGGCTTACCAATTGGAGATGCCTACCCTTCGGCAACCAACCAAGGATAGGCCCCTAGTCGTATACTTAGCGGTAGGAGAGAAGGTCGTAAGTTCATTTCTCGTTCAGGAAGATGACCAAGGAAAACAGTGGCCGGTCTACTATGTGAGCAAGTCACTGCATGGAGCTGAGCTTAACTACCCGATGATTCAGAAAGCAGTGTATGCATTGGTCCTCTCAGCCAGAATATTGAAGCCATACTTTCTCGGATTCTCCATAGTCGTTCGGAGTAACGTCCCTATCAAAGATATCCTGAAGCGAGTGGATCATTCCGGGAGATTATCAAAATGGTGTATCGAACTGAGTGAATACAAAATCAAGTATGAACCAAGAAGGGCGATCAAAGCACAGGCATTGGCAGATTTTATTGCCGAATCACCCCAAGAGTCTGAGGATGAGTGCTCAGAGAACTAGGAAAATACTGTCTGGACTCTGGACGTTGACGGGGCTTCGGGGTCGGACAGACAAGGAGCCGGACTAGTTCTTGAAGGACCCGAAGGAATGAGGGCCACCAAATCCATCAAATTTTCTTTTCCAGTGACAAACAACGTGGCCTAATATGAAGTATTGATTACCGGATGAGAATTGGCTAAGAAGGCAGGTATCCGATCCCTCAAGACATGCAGCGACTCGAACCTTCTGGTCCAACAGATGAACGGAATACGATGTCAAGGAGCCAAGTCTCAAAAAGTACGCCGAAGTTGCCAAGAGACTAGCCGCGGACTTTGAAAGGCTGTGCATCGAGAAGATCCCACGCGCGCTTAACTTAGAAGCTGATCAGCTCTCGAAGTCAGCTTCCTATGATGAAGAAAGTAGGGATCCATGTATCAACAATCTCCAGATATGCAACATTACCTCGGGATGAAGGGCACCTTATTGGAAGTACCTCACCGAAGGAACACTCCCGGACGACCGCATAATGGCGGAAAAAGTTCGGAGAAAATCAAGCAAGTTTGTCATAAATGGTGGCAACCTATACCGGAAGGGTTTCTCTTCCCCTATGCAAAAATGCATCGGAGAAGAAGAAACCGAGGATGTTCTAACAGAAGTTCACGAAGGCACCTGTGGGTCCCATATCAAATCAGACGCATTAGCTGCGGTTATACTTAGGCAAGGATTCTTCTGGCCGAATCTAAAGGAAGAAGCTGGGAAACTGGTCAACAAATGCAAGAGATGCCAGAAGCATGCCCGAATCTAAAGAATCCCTTCGGAGTTTGTGTCATCTTCGGATTACCCGATACCCTTTGCCATCTGGGGTATTGACTTAATTGGAGCATTACTAATGGCTCCCGGAGGACTAAAGTATTGCGTGGTCGCTGTGGACTACTTTTCAAAATGGGTAGAAGCCGAACCACTGGCGACGATAACGGCTGGCAATATCTGGAAGTTCGTTTGGATGAACATCATTTGCAAGTTCGGATGCCCGAAAGTTCTCGTAGTGGATAACGGTACCCAATTCAAAGACGGAGGATTCCAAGACTTTGCCGAAGAATTCGGAATCAAATTCGGTTTAAAAACTGTTAGATGCCGAAGGAAGGGAGCTAGCAAACTCTTACAAATTTTTAGATCCCGAAGGAAGGGAGCTAGCAAACTCTTACCACTTTGAAGCACTTAAGAAATATTTTGTATGACCAAAGAACCAAATAAAAGTGCGGAACATTCGGGAAACAAGTGTTGACCAAATCCCTAAGATTTTTTCATTAATAAAGCCCGAGGCTGGGATTACAAAAATAGACTATCAAAACTACACTACTGAGGATCGGCAAAGACATCCACTGTCACAGGTTCTGGCGGATGCAAGAATTCCTCGCCGTACTGGAAGAGTCTTCTTCGGGCTCGTCATCGCCATCTAGCCCGGAGAGATTAGCGTGAGGATTGCGCTCGACGATCTACTTCCTGGCCAGACAGAACCCAAGGGTGAACTTGTCAAACGCCATTTCCACCGAATCCTTCAGCGCCTGACGGAACTTTGGGACGCATTCCTGAGCTTTGGTAAGCTCATCCCGAAGCTTCTGAATCTCTGCATCTTTGCCCTTCAGTTCCTGCTCGTCCCGAAACTTCCAGATCTCTTCGTCCTTGGCTTTCAAGTCTTGCTCATAATGGTTTCTCAGGTTGGTGAAGTCAACCTGGGATTTCTCTTTTTTAGCCTCGAGCCTCCGGATGTTCTCCCGGAGAGCATCCTCAGAGTTGCAGCACTCTTTGACCGCGCTGAGGAACGATGCCTCAGCCATGCCGAAGTCCTCAGCTTCAGACTGGCTGAGGTCATACTGGATGTTACTTCCTTCAGGGAGCGCAAGTAAAGGTGACCTTCGGGAGTTCCGGAGCAACTGCTAATAATGGTGAACTCGCTGGATGAGTTTAGCCACCATGGCAATGGCTTTCGTTGCCCGCTGCTCAGCTTCAGTCCGGATTCTGTTGGTAGACCGGATCATCTGGGAAATCCATCCGCTCTACACATCCCCTGAACAAAAGTTAAATCCCGCGTTACCTCCCGAAGGTACAAACACAATAATGGATTACAAAGTTACCTGATGGCCAATGACGGACAACTTAGACGAAGCCACATCCAGGTCCGGGTAGAAGTGCTCCAGGGTCCGAGTTGTGGTATTTCCTTCCCATAGCTTGGGAGCCATGTACTTCGCATCCTCGTTTAGAATGTCCTGATCTTCACGGATCAGCCACCAGGCTCCCGGGGAATGAGCTCGGTCCCGAGGCGCGAGAGTCTTTCATCTCGTCGACGCCATTTTTCTTCCTGGGCTTCTCTCGAATTCGGACCTAGGGTATAAAAATGAGACCGAACCACGTCATGTAGAGGGTCTTCATTGAACATTTAGGAAAGATTCCAGAATATGTGCCAAAAGCATAGATTATTTAACTTCACAAACTTGTTACCTAGCTGAAACTTGATTGGCGTAACCTCTGGGGCTTGTTGCCTGGTCACCTGTGTAGCTTTGAATTTCCTCTGACTCTTTCTGATTCATTCGGGGGAATTTTCTAGCATAACGTACACGTCATCCCGGGTAGGGTTACCCTCGACGTGTACCAAAGATGGTACTCCCCCGGATGTGTTTGGATGGGGAGGGACTACGGCCTTAGACCCTGACACTTTGGTCTTCTTCACATCACGGTAAATGGCGCTGAGGTCATACTCGGAATCCATCTCTCCTAAGGGGAAAAGAATTAGTTAATATCTGATGAATACAACGCTAAACAGAAGATGGGTATAAACCTTTGTTAAATTCCTCGAGGGATATGTCGCCCCGAAGACGTTGCACCAAGGCCAAGTCTTGGGACGAAAGGGGAGATTCCCGGATGCCCAACTCCCCCAAATCACCCCGGATGATACCCAAGTGAGATAGGAACCCTTGGGTAATCAGCCTCCAGTACAAAGGGAAGGGGACGACTTCCTTCGTCTCATCCCCGAACCAAGGAGCAACATTCCGGAGTTTATTGTTGAACCAGTCAAAATTGTCCTTGGTGTCAGCCTTCTTCAGCAGGCGCCGAAGATTCTGCACATCCGCAAGTCCTCCTACCTTTTGTGCCGTTTGCAAACCCCACGAAGCATCGAGCTCCATAAAGAAAAACTCCTGATGCCACCCCTTGCGGCTTGTAGGGCATTTCCAAATGAAACTAGATCCGAGGGTAGGAGGACCTGGGCACTGAAGAAGTAGAAACAATTCCTCGGGCTTACGTTAACTTTGTAGTACTCTCTATCCCGAATAGAGCGCAAAGAATGAGGTAGGCGGTGATGTGGCAGTAGGTGTTCGCGCTGAACTAGTTGACAGCTAGCCCGTGGGATTCTGCCAGTTGCCGAACGAATGGGTGCGGCGGAAAATGAAGTCCGCACAACATTTGGTCTTTAAAGATCACCAACCAGCCTCGTCTGGGCTCGTACCCTCAGCATTCCGAAGAAGGTACCCAAGTACGAACCGTCATGGAGAAGAAGAAAGTGGATTGCCACTCCCTTATTAACTCCGGAGTAGCCTTGCTCCAGTAGTTCTCTATTTCGGACCACCAGCCTTCCGGGACGTTACCCTTAGTCTCTAATAAGCATCAACCACTCGACGGTGAAGCTGGTAAAACTGATGGACAGCCGACAAACCTCTATAGCCTTCCGGTACGGTGGCTGAACTGAGAAAATGGGCGAGAAAGTCTTCTGGATGGGCCTCTTCGACGGTTTTCCACTTCTTGAAGATGCTAATAGCCTCCTTGAGAGATGGGTTGTCCGTCGTGACGGCTTTTATTGCAAGGAAGGAAGGAGAGGAAGAGAACTTGAGAACAAACGCAAGAATGAGAAGTGAGGAAATGAGTTTCTTCTGCTCACTATTTGAACGAAGTCCGGGAAGATGAAACGTCAAAAGACATTCAATCTCCACTGTTCATCCAAAAGTAGCAGTTAATGAAAGACTGAAGATTAATCGTTACAAATCCCAGAGATAGAGATTCCAAAACCACCACAACTCCCGGAGATGGACTTCCAAAGACAGTTCAAATGCTCGAACATTGTTCGATACAAAAGGAGGGATGTCAATTCCTCAATTTCCCGGACATTATCATCCGGGAAATAGTTCAAAAACCCGAACATTGTTTGAGACGAAAGGAGGACATTACATCCTCAATTTCCCAGACATTAACATCTGGGAAATAGCTCAAGCTCGAACATTGTTCGAGACGAAAGGAGGACATCACATCCTCAATTTCCCGGACATTATCATCTGGGAAAATGTTCAATCGCCCGAACGTTGTTCGATACGAAAGGAGGATCACCCTAAATTTCCCGGACATTGTCATCTGGGAAATAGTTCAAAAGCTCGAACATTGTTCAAGACGAAAGGACACTACAATTTCCTGGACGTTATCATCCGGGAAATAGTTCGAAAACCCCGAACAACGTATTTCGGGAAGTGGTTCAAAATCCCGAACTATGTATTTCGGAAAGAGATTCAGAAGCCCGAACTATGTATTTCGGGAAATGATTCAAAACCCCGAACTATGTATTTCGGGAAGCGATTCAAATACCCGAACATTGTCATTCCAAAGTCAAAAACTACTTAGAAAACTTAGGACTCCTTACAATCGGCAAAAGTACTAGGGGGAATTGATGGCCGCCAGACCCAATCTACATAAGAGGCCCAAAAAGGCCTAGCAAAAGGCCCAAACAATAGCCAAAATTAAGGGCCCCATTAAAAATTCATAAATCCGCACAAGGACATTGTCGGACATAATGGACCCGAACATATTAAAGAAATTCCCGGACTATACTCATGAACATATTAAAGACATGTGCTATTCGGACACTAGTACACTACCCAAACAAACTCCCCTCGCGCCATCATCAGCAACAACTAAGGACACGGACCACGATGCCATCGCATTTCACGAAGGCATTATCAGGAGAGCTTCGCATCTACTGGCTTCGCCAAGGTCTCGCGGATTCGCATCGCCTGCCTTCGCCAGGTAGGGCCTTCACCAACCAACACTTGGCAACAAAGTCATAGACTGAAGAAAGGAAGCTGGGAGCGGTTATCTCCATGACCTACACACGTTCTCCATCACACCTCCGGCCTTCCACTACTCCGAAACGTGGGGGAACACTCAACTACTCTGGATCATAGGACAACCACCACCTCAACGACTCCTATAAAAGGACGGCTTGGGAAAGGTACACTCTATCTACATACCCCCACTCCTCTTTCTGCTCCTAAGTATTCCGTTTGACATATTGCATATTACTCCGGAGCTACAGATTGTCATTCTCACCATCACCTTAACCGTTCAAGCATATGGAAGCCTGTGCCGTCAAGGAACGAGGCTAGCAGATTGGCGCCGTCTGTGGGAAACATCAACAATCCCACGAAGAAAACCACAAAGAACATAATGAAGATTTGAAGTTCTTCAGGACTTCAATCATGTTACATGCACGTTTAGATATAGTGATTCTAATTAACAGCGCATGATGTGTTTTATTCATAATCATGTCGTTCTTCACCATTCATCATCGGAAGAAGAAGGGGAAGAACGAAGAAGAAGAAGAAGAAGAAGAAGAAGAAGAAGAAGAAGAAGAAGAAGGAGGAGAAAGCGTACCTTGTGCTCCGAGGAATGTGTTGAAGATGAAGTGTGGATTCTATCTTCTGCAATCTTCAGTTTCGTCAACTGTTCGATAAGGATGAATTGAGGATGCATCCAAAGGGCAAAATTGTGTTGAAATAAACACAATATTAATCCACCCGAAAACTCTAATAGGTTTGCAATTTTCGGCCAAGAAAATGAGAGGGAGAAGGAGTGTTTCGGATTTGCATGTGTGTTTGTAATGCGGAGCCTCTCCCTCCAACTTCCATTTTGGCGAATGGGTGGCTCCTTAGAGGCACCTCTTCGCCTAAATCATCCTTCCTAGGTGTAGCTACTCATATGTAACCACCTAGGAAGTATCCCATGTAGTAAGGTGCATACACCATGCACCTAGAATGCCCCTTTTACCAAAATACCCTCTATTTTGTCCAAAAGGTGCAAATGGAAGTAATTACTTGTGAATCAAACATCCCAAAGATGTTCCAAATGATCACACCACACACATTTGAGCTCCCACAAGCTAACATGAGTTGGTGTTAGCTACTTCTAGCTAATTTGAGCTGACTTGAGCTATGTCCAGCTACCGTGAGCTGGATATAAGCTAAGTTGAGCTGGAGTTAGCTACATATAGCTAATTCGGAGCTCCCACTTAGCATCATGAGCTCAAGTGTCATGTCAAATGATCTTGGTGCGTCAAATATACTAACACAGAAGCCATGCCTACGACAAGGAGCGAAAGCCGACAGAATGGTCGTGGAAGGAGGAATCCACCGACTGCCGCTGCCAACCATGGAGTGTCAGTCCATTTGACGGGAGAAAGCTCCTCCCACGGTGACCACAATGGCCCTCCCTCGAGGGAAGTCATCCACACGACTAGGGTGGATGTTTCCGTACGGACTGGGCACGTCGCCCTCTCGATGAACCACAACCAACCGGCCGGTGTGGTGGGGGAGCCACACAACACCATTCACTATTGGGTATGTTTAGAGCAATATTGATAATTGGAACATTGTCCAAATATGCTCCGATTATATACCTAAGACAAAGTTCATCCGGATTTTTGGTGGAAAGTAAAAGCATGTGTTTTGTGTGGTTTAAGGTTTCAAGCATGTTTAGACAATGAATTTGAGCAACTTTAAGTCTTGGAGTGAGGTCCAATTGTCAAAGGATATTGTTGTGTTCAATAAAAGTGTAATGTGGAAAGTGTGTGAATTGTTTAGGTGTTATGTGAAGCAAGGTTTGAGGTTGCATAAGGAAGAAGTTTGGTGTGTGGTGCTTGGCTGCTACCCTCTACGGTTGCGGTTGCTTCCAATTCGAGGTAAGGGTTCGACCTACCTATGTTATTGTAATGTAGGATGGTTGAGGCAAGTCTTGGGCGTCGGTCTCTGACTTCGGTCTTAGATCGGGATTGTGGAGCCCCAAGGCTAGTCCCATGGTAGGAGTATCGGTGCGCAGGTAGGAGCATCGGTGCGCAGGTTACATTACGTTTCTAGCCATGGTCGGGAAGATCTAGCCATGGTCCGTGTTATATGGGATTTGTTGGGTGCGTATATGCTTTGATACGTATATTGCTATACGTATGTATTTCGCTCGACATGTCTTTGCAGGTTTGTCGGAAGAACATCGTTACTACTGCCTAAGCTCTTACTGGGTTTTTCTTTAAGAAAAACTCACACCCCTTACTTAACATTTTTCAGGAGATAAGGATTCTGGGCCAGCGGAGTAGGATTTCCGCAAGGCTGTCTGGTTAGCTGTTTTGTGGGTTTAGCAGCTTTTGGATCTAGACTTCGGGTTCCTCGTCGGTTTCTTTATCCGACGCCCGACTCTTGTACGGTTGCATCTTCAGCCTGTAGATAGCTCTGTAGCATGATACTCTGTTGGCATGTAGTATTATGATAGCATGTTATCATTAGATCTGTCTATTCATCTAAGTTTGATTATGGTTATGTATACATATATATGCGTTCTGCTCTGAATTGATTGAATGAGTATGTTGATCTGTGTGGAAGCCTCTGTTCGGTAGTGAAAGAACAGACTTCCTTTTTGATAATCTGATTTTGATATCCTGCTTCTGATATTCTGATCATGGGCGGAGCCCATTGCTTCTGTTATTGTGATCTGTTTCTGTGCATGAATTGTCATACTTGATCTGTTGTTAGAAAGGGACCTACTGGGTTAGTTAAAGGCCCGCGAAATACTCTCACATTAGCTGCGCTATCCGGTCCCACCTTGCTCACCACCGCCCACCGGCCGGCGACCGCTTCCCGCCGGGTCCGGAAGGTGTCGGTACTCTGCCTGTGGTTACTGCGTAGGATACCGAATTGACTCGGGTGCTATAAGAGGTGCCTGGGGAATGAGATGCCGTAAGGTGCATGATGGTAATTTAAATTACCTCTCTCGTTAAAAACAGACGGTGGATGCCGAGTGAGAAGTGTGTTATTCCTAAGCAGTACCACGGGTTTTAAGGGATTGTTTTGTATAAGTAATTTTGAGAATTGATGTACATCATGCATTGCATTCATGCTACAGAGCTGATAGGATTACCGACGTAGGTAATGCTAACCGTTAAGTGAACCCTTTATGTTCTGGAATTTCAGTAAATGGTCAACACTCGACGGACTCAATGATGCAGGTACGCGGATGGAACTTGATAAAATTCCGATTGTTAGATACTTTCCGCAGGTGTTTCCTGAAGAGTTGCCAGGTATGCCACCCGAGCGGGAGGTGATTTTTGAGATAGTGTTACAGACCGGAGCTACACCTATCTCCATTCCTCCGTATCGCATGCCGATAGTGGAGATGAAGGAATTGAAGAAGCAGTTGGATGAGTTGTTGGATAAGGGGTTTATCCGACCGGGAACACTTAGACTCGTATTGATTACGAGAAGGTTGAATGCACGATCAGGTTATTTCCAAATGCGTGTGAAGGAAGAAGACATTCGAAAACTGCCAGCACGCGGTATGGTCACTATGAGTACACTGTCATGCCTTTTGGGCTGACAAATGCCCCGGCAGCTTTCATGAATTTGATGAATGAGGTTTTTCGTCCCAACTTGGACAATTTTATTGTTGTCTTCATTGATGATATACTCATCTATTCTCTGGATGAGGATGCACATCAAGAGCACTTGAGAATTACTTTGGAAACTTTGTCTAACAATCAGCTGTATGCAAAGTTTTCGAAGTGTGATTTCTGGCTGCGCGAGGTAGCATTTCTCGGGCATATCATCAATGAGAACGGAATTTCTGTCGACCCGGAGAAGATCAAGTCTGTTCAAGAGTGGAGGCAACCCCGATCAGTAAAGGATATCCGTAGTTTTCTCGGGTTAGCTGGTTACTACCGTAAGTTCGTACCAGCCTTCTCGGTTCTTGCCTCTCCACTCACACAACTGACAAAGAAGGGTAAGGCGTTTGTATGGTCGGATGAATGTGAGAAGAGCTTTCATGATCGACAGGATCCGAGAATTTCAGATGAGAGATCAGAGTTTGAGAGAAGAAACCTACTTCGAGAAAACCAGCAACCACGGAGTCACCAGGAACTTCATCTTGCTCCACCACAGCAAGAAACCTACCCTAAACTAGCTCACTCCACCGCGCTAGCAGCCCTCGCCCGGCGTATGGAACAAATGGAGAAGAGGGAGGTAAGGGCCAACGCGCCCTACTCCGCCAGCCTGGGCCTAGGCCACCTCTGGACCTAGCCTTTCACTCAGAGGATATTGGAAGCTCCACTTCCGGAGCAGTTTCGCCAGCCCAAGCTGGATGCCTATGACGGTCTTTCAGATCCAGACATCCACCTCCAACGCTACATCTCCGCGATGGCGATCGCAAGGACGGACGACAGCACTCTCTGTAGGGCTTTCAGCTCTACCCTCTCTGGAGCCGCCACCAATTGGTGTGTGCTCCCCTCCCAAGAACAAGAAGGACTTGTTGTTCAACAGGAAAACAGGGTCCCACGCCCCCTCCAGGGGCATGCCCTCTTCCTGATACACCTTCACCCTGAGCTCCTCGCTCAGGGACTTCAGCGCAGCAGGGTCCTTAGACCATTTGGGGGTGTTCTGGGCTGCAACGAGCTTCCCCTCAAGGAAGTGCGACCAAACCCCGGTCTCCTCAAGTACAGTGGCTGCTGCACCCAGATCCACTACGCTCTGGCGAATGCTTCCACGCAGGCCAAAAGACTCTTTCCCTACATCCAACGATCATTAGTGCAACGAAGGGCCCTAGTTCAAGGCAAGGGTGGTCTAGCCAGTTGATGGCTGGTATTGTGGCTTCACCCAGATGCCACTCCCAGATGGTTCGTAGGAAGGGCGAACCACATTCCAGGCACTTGCCCTCTCAAGGACCCTCTCTATCCCCACGACATCGCTAGCGATGGGAATCTGGCTGATTGGGGGTACCCCCTCTGGAGCCCCTTCTCCTTAGCAAGCCTGGCTGCTTGTTGGGGAAGCGCCCTCAACCTCACCTCTCACCTCTAGCTGGGTGTCAGCCAGCATGGGCGCTCCACTCCCTGCGGGGGCCGCTGGCACCTTTTCTCCAACAGAATTGCTGGCCTTCGGGGCCAGCTTGGCATTCCTTCTCATGTATAGCAGAAGATCACCTGCTGACATTATCTCCTTTGGTGGTGAGATAACCAACTGGGGAGAAGTCTACACCTTGGGAGAGGTCTCCATCGCAGCACGCTCAGGGGCCCTTTCGCCACCTGCCCTTGGGGGACTCGCCAGCAACCCAGAAATAAAGTCATCCAGACATCTGGTGTCTTCGGCCACTGCCATCGCCGCATCTACAGGAGAAGGGCTAGTGGTCTCCATTACAGGAGTCTCGCGGGGCGTCTCCTCTCCAGGGATATCTCCAGAAGTTCCCCTCTTAATCAAATCCTTCACGCTGGGAAGTCCTCCCTGGACAGGCCCTCGCGCCTTCACCTGGCTTGACTGACGAGGAGCCTTGTCATCACGGAACTGCGCCGCTTCGCTGGCCACTTTCTTCCTCTTGGCCTCGCCTAAGAGCAGTGCATGAGTGCCAGTGGCTGGCCTCTTCCTTCACGGGGGCTCCATGGCACCCAATACCTTCTCCGTGGCAGGAGGCGTATTTTGCCTATACGCGCAAGCAAGATGAATCTGCAGTACGGTGCGCATAGACCCCTTCTTCCCCTTTTCCTCATCAGGATGGTCAGGGGCATCTAGACAGCACAAGGATTCAGTACATGTTCGAATGAAAAATAAGAAGACGGCTAACAAACACGTACCTCTTAGCCCCGTGAGGGCGGCACGGAGGGCGTCCACCACCTCTCCACGATGCGCGGGTGCCCAACCTTCATAAGGTGGGGGCACTCGTGGATCCAGTAGGTGGCTTGTGCTAATGCCGGCCCACCTAAGGGTCACCTCGTCGAGCTGCGGGAGGGAGAAAGGAAATAGATCATCGCAGGCCCTCCACGCCAACACGTCATCCAGCGATCCCAAGAGATGAATGCACTCGCGCCACCTCCACCCATATGTGTGCAGAACCGGCTTTGGAGCAACACTAAACACAACCTCTGTGGTCCTCGCCACCGGGAACCTCCAGGACTCATCCCTGCAAACAAAGAAGAAACCACCACGCCAATCATAATGAGACTTCAATGGAATACCGAAAGATATAGTGTTGTGCCCCCAACACTAAGGGGGTAACATGAAAAAACTGCCCCCTGTTTGCAGATCCAACCGGTAGAACCGCAGGAAAACATCCGCGAATGGCTCCACCCCAGCCATCCGACACGCCACGATAAACCCGGCGATATGGATGAAGGTGTTTGGTCCAAGCTGTGACGGTGGGAGGCCCCACAAAGTACACAGGACTTGGACAAGGGGAGGGAAGGGGAACTCAGCCTAGAGGACATCTGGGCCGTATAGAGGCACAACACGACGCTCTCCAAGTTCTTCGGCATCTGCGGAAGCTTGAGCTCCCTACAGGCCACTTTTCGCGCCGTGTACACTTCCACTTTCTCGACAGGGAAAAAGGCCTTGACAAGTTCTTGGTTAAGCTTCTCGACCTTCATGGCACTCTTGTCCACGACGGGAACAGCAAGACTAGCAGCTCCTCTACTAGCCATACTGCGACGAGAAGTAGGAAAATACGCGGTCAGAAGATGAATAGTCAACCAGGAATTTCATCGAACACCTTACGTGCAAGGAATTGGAGAATGAACTCTCACCTAAGATCAAGAAGATAAAGACAAACAAATGCAAGACCAACATAAGCAATCAAAACGCACGAGCACGAAGAAACAACAAAAGGGGTATCAAGTTCAAAAATAAGCGCAAAAGAAGCAACAAGAATACAAAAGTGGCGAGATGAAAATTCGAACAAGGAGAGAGATTGCGAAGAATGAAAACTGCGAATGAGCCAGGTATTTATACACCCAAACCTAACGAAGCCGAAACGTCGCCTCGAAAGGAGGACCATCCCCAACGAGCTGCGTGTCAGGAATCAGTAACAGTAGGAAATGTTTGGCCTACCATCAATATGACTGTTCCCCAACGGTCGACTTCGAGCCAAAACGCAGAGTACAAGACCCTGCCCATACTCCGCCTCTAGGAGGAGGCACCTTGGTACACTACCCAAGCAAACGCCCCTTGCGCCATCATCAGCAACAACAAAGGACACAGACCGCGATGCCATCATTGAAGGCATTAAAAGGAGAGCTTCGTATCTACTGGCTTCGCCAGGGCCTCGCGGGTTCGCATCTCCTTGCCTCACCAGGTAGGACCTTCTCCATCCAACACTTGGCAACAAAGTCACAGACCGAGGAAAGGAAGCTGGGAGCGGTTATCTCCACGACCTACCCACATTCTCCATCACACCTCCGGCCTTCTACTACTCCGAAACGTGGGGGAACACTCCACTACTCTGGATCATGGGACAACCACCACCTCAACGCCTCCTATAAAAGGACGGCTTGGGAAAGGTACACCCAATCTATACATCCCCACTCCTCTTTCTGCTCCTAAGTATTCCGTTTTACATCTTGCAGATTACTCCGGAGCTACAGATTGTCATTCTCACCATCACCTCAACCGTTCAATCATCTGGAAGCATGTGCCGTCAAGGAACGAGGCTATCAGACATGCTATCGTTGTTACAGTCGCCGTGTGCTGTACGATTTACGATATGTTTTCTGATTTCTGTGAATATCAGGACTTAAATTTAAACATGTTGAACATGTTTTCTGTGTGTTATGAAGTCCCAGAGTTAGTATCAGAGTTTCAGTTCAGTTGGAAATTCCGTTAGGAAGTTATGCAAGTTGCGGTTGGACTAAATCGCAACTTTGCAAAGTTTGGAGGACCAAATTGTAAATGTGGAAAATTTGAGAGGTTTCCTCTTCCTTAAGGTAAGAGAGGTCGGTTGCTTGGCATAAAAGGAGAGAGAGAAATGAAAGGAGCAAACATCTTCATTTCATCTTCTTCCACTCTCTCGTCTGCCTCTCTGTGAGTGCTCAAGAATTGAAGCTCAAATTGATCTCCACCAATATTGGTTCAAACTCTGAGGTAATGAAATATGTTATTCACAGTGAAGAATTATACCCTTCCTACGGATCAGAATTCTTATTGCATTCTCTGTTGATCAGTTGTAAAGAGAGAAAAGATTGAAAGTTTGCAGGAACTGGTATCGCGGATACTTCTCTCAGCCATGGTTTCATGAATTACGTTGCTTCCTTGTGAGTGGAATGAATGGGTTGCATGAAAATCTTCGGTGTATAAGGTAAGGGTTCAGTTCTTCCGTGATTTTGCATTCTGGGATGCCTATAAAATGCATATCAAGGTAAATTGGGGCCAAGTTTGGCTAAAGGGTGTGTTTGAGGGCCATCGTCAATCTGGGAAAGAGGCTTCGCATGAATCTGGGAGAAGCTTCGCATGAATCTGAGAAGAAGCTTCGCATGCATTTGAGAAGAGGCTCACACGAATCTGAGGCTTTGTATGGGCACTCCGCATTCACTATGGAGTCCTCGCATTCGCTCTGAGAGGCTCCGCATTCACTATGGGAGTCTTCGCATTCGCTTTGAGAGGCTCTGATCAAGAGCTTTTTTGCTCAATGCAAAACATGGATGCAATGATTCAAATATATTTATAAACACTTTACTCACCCTTGTTTTGTCTATTGTAATAAAGGAGCTTTGAGTAAGGGATCGAACCCAAGAGAATTGAGCATTTCTAGACTAGTATGCTAAGTGTGTAATTAAACTAATATGTAATGCAAGGGACACAATTGATTGATATGTTGGTGGATGGGAGGAGTGACTAAAGTAAGTTAAGTGCGAGGCAAGAGTGGAATGGAAGTAATGACAACTTCTTGTGGACTTTCAAATATAGACATCTCCTAGGGATTGCATGTATATTGAGGAATGGTTATGAGTTCTAACCATGATTCAGAGGTGGATTACAAAAGGCTAGCATACTTCCATTTCTAGATAGCATGCCAATCTCAATCAATCAACTAACCTAACCAATTCTCATTGCATTAGCATTAGGAGATAAGGCATGAAGCTCTTAATCAATTCACCAATCAACTCCTAGAGGTTATCTCTAACACACAGCGAGTCAATCAATCAAATCCATTAGGCATAGTTCATTAAAACCTCTCTCGAGCATTTCTACGAACACCTTGTATGCATATGCTAGAGTTAGCCATTCTCCAACATACTTTAGCATTCAATGATCAAGGAAATGGTATCTAAATCCAAACAAGTTATGAAACTCATAAACCTATGCTCAATAACAACAATCCACAAGAAGAAGCAAAATCTACCTACTCATACTCATGGTACTACTCAAACAAGCATTCAAGAACACAAGTATGAAAGAGTAGAAAGAGAGAGAGTGGGAAGAAATCACCCTATATAAGATCATCCACAAGAGCCCCAATCAACTTCTCATGTTCTTGAGGTTGAAGGGGCTCAAAGCCCTAGAAGAGGAGAAGAAAGAGCTCCAAGAACCAATGTTAATATAAAAATTCGCCCAAATGGTAAGTGTCCTCTAAAACTTGCCCTATTTGGGTTTATAAACATAGATATAATGACTAAAGGGTCCCTAGACATGTTAGACACCTTTAGGGTGTTAATTGGGGGTAAAATAGTCCAGAAAAACTGGTGCAACAGTGTTTGAAATGAGAAATATCGCAGTGGTCTCGAAATATTTAAGTGTAGGTGGTGGCGCCACAATGGCGCCACAAATGTGTCACTTTGAGGCCGAGAGCTCACGCGGCGCCAGCTTGGCTCCGCGATGGTGCCGCGAGTGTGTCACTTGAGACTGAGAGCTCACGCGGCGCCAGCTTGGCTTCGCGATGGTGCCGCGAGTGTGTCACTTGAGACTGAGTACTCACGCGGCGCCAGCTTGGCTCCGCGATGGTGCCGCGACCTTGTTGCACCAAGAACTTCCTATTCCAAGCACGAGAGGTTGCCGGTTCATAGCTTTCATGTCCGAGCCTTCATTTCCACCAAGATTTGATAGTTAGGTCCTTCCTCCACTCCTCAACGTGCGAGATTCCCCCCGTTTTCTCTCCGCAAACTTCATTTCTACTACCCGAATGTACACCTAAAAATAAACCAACTTACTAAATAACATGTGCAAATATGATCAAATTCGCTCAAATGCATGATAGAAATGATTTGAAACACTTGGAAATGTGATATGTGTATGGTACACATCACACCCCCAAACTCAAAATGTTGCTAGTCTCTAGAAACGCAAGCATCTACAATCTCAATACTAAATTTGCACTTCACCATTGCCTACTCAAGATAGACTACAATCCAGAACCGCTCATCAACAAGCATGCAAGTGATCAAAGAAGTTTTAAAACTTTGGTCTCAACATAAGAAACAGAGGGCCACTCCCTAAGTGTTTCACTCCGAGATCGGGAAGTGTACGTGTGCATTGTGATTTTACCATGCGTTGTCAATCCATAAGCTTGCAAGCAAACCAAAACTCCTCCACTAAAGTCCCAAAGGACATTGCATGTCTTGCCGGTCAGATGGTCTTTCAATCGGGTTGTAATGAGGCTAGGTTTGGTGAAAGTGGTGTTCAGTTGAAGGCTTTCTATAGGTGGAGCTTATATAAAACAACTTAAGCTTACAAGAATACGGGCATCTAAAGATAGAACAAAACTTACAACATCAAAACCCACACTTGCACCTTTTTCAAGCATCACACCCATTCTCACAATTTTGAACTCTTTCAACACAAATGAAATCCTGACATGCACAATAAATTCAAGTGCCTTTCTTTCTCTTTTTTTTTCTTTTTTTTCATTCTTTCTATTTTCTTTTTTTATTGAACTTAGGCACACTTTTTTACAAGAATTGTGATTGCATCACTTACTCTCACCTCAAAGCACAACAATTGATGATCCCCCCAAACTCACATCTTTAACACACTATAAATTTTTTTTTCTCACCTAATGCCCAAAATAACATGCTCAAGAAGTTTCATGGACGAAAAGGTAATACAAGAGACGAGATATGGTTTAAGATGTGGTTAATCAAAGAATTCGGCTTAAGGCTCAAATGGGTTTATCTAATGAGCTAAGGTACATGTTGGCTATTTGGTCGACTGGCTCATCCTAAATTGCCATGGTCTTCCCAGTTCAACACACAACAAATGTGGACTTGAAAAGGTTTCGAGCAAGCAAGTTCTAGCTCAAACGCACAGTAAGATACTCTCAACAAAGATTATGTCACACACAAGTCATATCATTGAAAAAATTTGGCACAAAAACTCACAAGATAAAATTCTCTATTTAAAACATTGAGGATAAAATTCTACCACTTCAGTGATCACCAGCATAAATGTCGACAAACGTTCTAAACAATAATCAAACTTATTGGGGTAAAGGAAGCATGCTAAATTAAGAGACAAAACTAGCTGCTCATATGGTGTTTCAATCAAATCCATCATACATAAAAGTACAACCTCACTTCCCATCATCAACATAAGCACAGCCCCCCCCCCCGAACTCGAAATAAGCAATGTCCTCATGCGCAGAGGGGAGATGAAAAAAAAAGAAGGGGAACAAGAGGTCATACCTGGGGGGCCAAGTTAAGCCCCCGGATCCTGGGTAGAAGCGGGACCAGCTGCACTACCGGCGCTGGAGCTGTTGGGAGGGGATTGAGAGGTGCACAACTCAAAGCATCCATGTGATCTTAAGCTCCAAAAAATGATCATCCACCTGAAAATTAAGCTCACTCATCAATGCACTGATAATTTTATTGAAACATGAATTTAAAGAAATTTAAAGGAACAAAACATGAAATTTGAAACGGTTGGGTTGCCTCCCAACAAGCGCTAATTTTTAAGCCTTTAGCTAGGCATGGATGATGAAGTTTCAAGTAACTCCCTTTGGCCTCCTATCATCCACAACATGAAGATCAAGAGGGTGTTTCCTTCCAAGATCCACTAGACTCATCTTTCTTGGATGTTTCCATGGCATGCGTCCCAGTCTTTTCACCCACCCTTCACAACACTTATCCAACTTGAAGGTTTCTACATATTCATCTTGGGGCACTTGAGAGCAAGGAGTGGGTGTTGCTCCTAAGAGTAGCTTCACATTCTAAATTGTCCACTCATCCCACTCAAATTCTTCTTCACACTTTTCCTCTATGTTTTGCTCCAAGTGCTCACATTTCTCTTCCAAATCCCAATATTCAAGTATTTGCTCACGGCTCTCATTTGTGGCATCATTTTGCACCTTTTGGATCTCCATTAGGTCACAAGAGGACTCATTAGTGCTAGACTCCTCTTGTAGTAACTCTTGTATGTCTAAAGCCATTTGTGCACATAAAGCTTCCATGTTCTTCAATGATGCCCTTGTTTCTTCTTCTCCATAGGCCATCTTGTTGGTTAAAGTGTTAAAATTCTCTTCAAACATGTTGTTGCCTTCTCTCATCTCCATAGCCAAGTCCCCTATTAACTCACTAAGAGAAGGCTTGTCTTCTATTTGAAGCTCCATGAAGATTGGTGAAAGGTGGGGACTTTTTCTTTGAAATCTTTTCTCTTCTCTTGTGTTGCTTTCCCGCATTTCATTTACAAGATCTTCTAACATTTGATTCATGGAAAGCAAAACTTCATTTCGTTGCACAAGAGGTGGTGGAACTGTGACATAATGGCACTCATGAGGATTTACTCCATAATCTTCATATGTTGGCTCCCAAGTGTAGCATGTTTTATTATTGTAGTCATTTCCTCTCCATGATTGTTGTTGTCCATAAGACCAAGTATCTTCGTGAGCATCCATGTCCTCCCAATTATAGTGGTCTTGGTTGGTCCTCCACATGTTGTGGTGTGCCATTAGTAGCACAAGAGATGGCACCTACAATGCAAGATAAGAACTGGAAGTCAACATGGTCTAAAATCTATAATGCAAGGAAGTAGATATGATATGCAACATGCAACACAAAACACAAAAGTCTAAAAACTTGCACTCAATTCCCCGGCAACGGCGCCAATTTGATCAAGGGCTTTTTTGCTCAATGCAAAACATGGATGCAATGATTAAAATACATTTATAAACACTTTACTCACCCTTGTTTTGTCTATTGTAATAAAGGGGCTTTGAGTAAGGGATCGAACCCAAGAGAATTGAGCGTTTCTAGACTAGTATGCTAAGTGTGTAATTAAACTAATATGTAATGCAAGGGACACAATTGATTGATATGTTGGTGGATGGAAGGAGTGACTAAAGTAAGTTAAGTGCGAGGCAAGAGTGGAATGGAAGCAATGACAACTTCTTGTGGACTTTCAAATATAGACATCTCCTAGGGATTGCATGTATATTGAGGAATGGTTATGAGTTCTAACCATGATTCAAAGGTGGATTACAAAAGGCTAGCATACTTCCATTTCTAGATACCATGCCAATCTCTATCAATCACCTAACCTAACCAATTCTCATTGCATTAGCAATAGGAGATAAGGCATGAAGCTCTTAATCAATTCACCAATCAACTCCTAGAGGTTATCTCTAACACACAGCGAGTCAATCAATCAAATCCCTTAGGCATAGTTCATTAAAACCTCTCTCGAGCATTTCTACGAACACCTTGTATGCATATGCTAGAGTTAGCCATTCTCCAACATACTTTAGCATTCAATGATCAAGGAAATGGTATCTAAATCCAAACAAGTTATGAAACTCATAAACCTATGCTCAATAATAACAATCCACAAGAAGAAGCAAAATCTACCTACTCATACTCATGGTACGACTCAAACAAGCATTCAAGAACACAAGTATGAAAGAGTAGAAAGAGAGAGAGTGGGAAGAAATCACCCTATATAAGATCATCCACAAGAGCCCCAATCAACCTCTCATGTTCTTGAGGTTGAAGGGGCTCAAAGCCCTAGAAGAGGAGAAGAAAGAGCTCCAAGAACCAATGTTAATATGAAAATTCGCCAAAATAGTAAGTGTCCTCTAAAACTTGCCCTATTTGGGTTTATATACATAGATATAATGACTAAAGGGTCCCTAGACATGCTAGACACCTTTAGGGTGTTAATTGGGGGTAAACTAGTCCAGAAAAACCGGTGCAACAGTGTTTGAAATGAAAAATATCGCAGTGGTCCCGAAATATTTAAGTGCAGGTGGTGGCGCCACAATGGCGCCACGATGGCGCCACGAATGTGTCACTTTGAGGCCGAGAGCTCACGCGGCGCCAGCTTGGCTCCGCGATGGTGCCGCGAGCGTGTCACTTGAGACTGAGAGCTCACGTGGCGCCAGCTTGGCTCCGCCATGGTGCCGCGAGCTTGTTGCACCAAGAACTTCCTATTCCAAGCATGAGAGGTTGTCGGTGCATAGCTTTCATGTCCGAGCCTTCATTTCCACCAAGATTTGATAGTTAGGTCCTTCCTCCACTCCTCAACGTGCGAGATTCCCCGTTTTCTCTCCGCAAACTTCATTTCTACTACCCGAATTACACCTACAAATAAACCAACTTACTAAATAACATGTGCAAATATGATCAAATTCGCTCAAATGCATGATGGAAATGATTTGAAACACTTGGAAATGTGATATGTGTATGGTACACATCAGGCTCCGTATTCACTATGGGAGTCCTCGCATTCGCTCTGAGAGGCTCCGCATTCACTATGGGAGTCCTCGCATTCGCTCTGAGAGGCTCTGCATTCACCATGGGAGTCCTCGCATTTGTTCTGGGAGGCTTCGCCTTCGCCAGAAGGAGCTTCGTCTCCACCAAGGGGTTTCCTCTTTCAACATTGCGATGCGACCCTCAGCTCCCTCTAGCCTTGGCATTGCTAAACTTAGATTATGGCATAGACTAGGGTATATGTATGGATTCTGTTATCTGCTTCAAGATAACTTGCTTAACAAGTTTCCTTCTGTATCTGTTATCTAAATCTACTTTGTTTGGCAGCGGGGATTTCGGACCCCGGCCTGGTACCAAGCCTATGATATTCTGATATATCTGTTATTTCTGAAAACCTCTTTTGTAAGGTTAAGAGCCTCAGAGGTCTGTCGAATCTGTCTGACTATTGATATTGTTAATGTTATTGTTTGTATATCTGTTTTCTGTTTGTATCTGAAATTTTGATGCAAGTATTGTTAGTTCAGTATACTTTTGACTTCAAAAACCCTGCCCTATTTTTGACCCTTACTGAGTTCTCATCGAGGACTCACCCTTAGTTTGTTCACCTTTTCTGGCTCGTCTGATAAGAAGCCCAAGGAGTAGAGTCTCTCGGTGCTTTCTGGTGTCTAAATTTCAGGTATTAGTAATTCCGAGCCTATCTTCCGATTTAGAAAAAGAATAGTTTTGTTTGCGATATCTGCAAGATCCGATTCTAATTTTGAGCACATTCTGAGATGTCTGACGGTTGTCTTTTATTCTCTGTTTAGCCGCAGCGGTGACCTACGTGGAGTTGCTTTCTGAGGATCTTGGTGTACCAAATCCCTCCACACACGTAGGTATTTTGGACAGTAGGTTCTGGCTCTGTAAATGTAAACGCGAACATGTATAGTATGTTGCATCACATATGTCTCTGCATGGATGTGTATAAGTATATTTGAATTCAAATGATTCTTATTACTTGTGCTACAAGTTTATTGCATGAGTAGGATAAGGTGAAATTTTAATCGGGTGGGACATGATGGAAAAGATGGGACATGATGGAAAAGCCCACACTTATAGAAAAATGAAAATTTGAAACAATTCTTTGGGAAAGTAACACTTGGTCTTGCTTGTCACATTCACAATTAAGGATAGAAAAAGAGAGTGAGTAAAGAATTTGGGGAGAGCATAAGCTCGGAACCTCTACTTTAACTGATTAAGCACCTTGGAAATGGGTTGAAAATTTTTGTTGCATCTTTAGCACCCATAGTCTTGCATGCTCAATTTGTTTTGTTTAAGCTCCATCGAAAATGACATTCAACCGAATACCATTCTCAATTACCGAACCAAGCCACATTACAACCAGAATAAGACAGTTTTCACAAAAAAAAAGCATCTAACTCCCTTTGAGGATATTTAATGGGCACAGACTATAGTGTGTCACGCTCAAATATGTGGCGGAATGTGCCCAACTCCAATTAATTTCAAAATTGCCATCCCTCCTTGTTGTGACGTGTGTCAAACAAACAAAACCTTACACACCCGCAAGTGTACGGGTCAAGTGTAGCACTCGATGAGTAAGGGTCGAATCCACAGGGACTAGATGCGCGAAATGTTAAATAGCTAGATTGCACTACTTTACCTACCTAAATAATACTAATGCATAAAAATAACTAGATAACCACCTCGGGGAATGAGTCAAATGCTTCATGAAAGTCAAACATGCATGATTTATATTTGTTGCTAGAGGAAAAGGATTCAAAAATTACCTACATCTCTCGAGTCAGTTACCTACACGATAGCCGAGATCGATCTCTTTTCCCGCACCAATGAGAGAGCTTTAAGTGCAAACCATAAATTCCTAAGTGGCTTGACAAACCTCTTGAACTTGCTTTTTGGCCAAAGCTCGGGAAGATCGCTTTCGCGCTTGTTCCTGAGCACCATGTGAGCATATGCACATGAAATCTCTAACCTGAACATACAACGGAATTAAGCATGAAACAAGCTTATAGCAACAGATACGCATCAATAACAACGATGAGAAATTATAGATAAGTGAGGAGAGGATTCAAACAACGGTTCCGGCTTTCTCAAGTCACAGAACTTGTTCTTCTACCTCGACCAAGAATAATCTCTTGTCTTGCACCGAGATTAAGACCATTATGAATAAATCTTATTCTCCTAAGTAACCCCTCCGAATCTCTCAACCGGAGTGGGAAACTTGTGCTCAAATTGTGGCCTACGTTCAACGAGTATCTCTCGAGTACTCGTCGAAGACCAAATAAACACAAGCATGCGGTACCATAAATCATGTAAATGTCAAATTTAATCTACTAATTGAGCAACCATGCATCATCAATTTCTCATATGTAGCAAGTCTGAAACAAATCAATCCACAAAGACCCGAACCCGAGGCGGTCCAGGTTGTTCTACACTAACCCAACCAAGAATTCAAGTAATTAATAAAAAATCAACAACAATTAAGCAAGTAACAGTAGAGAATAACTAAATTAAACTAACAATTATCATAAATTAAAGTTTAGAAACAACCAAATCCGAAACGAGCAAAACTAGTCGGAGAATGGCCGGAGAATGAGCATCGGAGCTTGGGGTTGTCTCCGGTGGTCAGGGATGCGCTGGTGGAGCTCCGGCGGCTTAGGGAAGCGAGCTATGGCGGCTGTTGGCTGAGGAATGGACTGTTGGCGGAGGAATGAGAACCAGTTGTTGCCGTGGTGGTTAGCAAGTGAGCTGGACCGGATGATGGGATGGGCAGCTGTCAGCGCAGTGGTGGAGAGCGGCCGGCGGTGAGGGAAAAGGTGGAGGCCGGCGGTGAAGGGGCTGGCCGGCGAAGGCCAGCCGAGGCTGCCCTTTTTTTTCTACTGCGCGCATTCGTGAGCAGAGAAGAAGGGTTCAGCCCAATTTTTGGGCTAAACCCTGATTCCCCACTCAAGGTTTTGAATTTTTGCCAAAATGACTCTATTCCTCTTCTTCCCTTACAACAGCTCTTTGGCTTCTTCCCTTCTGTCATTTAAACCCAAAATCTTCCAAACTTGTTGTATTTTAATCCATTTAGCTCTAAACTTGCCACTTGAAGTACCTACATGATTTTAGCACATAAAATGTATAAAAATCAACATTTCATAAACATAATTAAGCACAAAAAGTGGGGTAAAAGTATATCAAATAGGCGTTCATCACACCCCAAACTTAAATCATTGCTAGTTCCGAGCAATGCAACTCTCCAATCATGTAGGCAATGCTTACTCGACTACTTGTAACTTAAAGAAAAAATTGATCAAGTTTGCTTGAATGTAAAGTACAAATGAGTAGGACCTCTTAATGTTGAGGTAGAGGATCACTCCCTTAGTGTTTGCACTCAAGTATAGGGGTGTGTAGTGTGTGATGTGGTCTCAATTAAACACTTTCGACCATAAGCTTGCATGATAACCTAAAGCTTCCCAACTAAAAATTTCTTAAGGGAGTTGCATGCAAACTTAGTAGTAATGGTCTTAACTTTGGTTGTAATGTGGCTCGGCTAGGTGAGACATGGATTTCGGTTGAAGGTCGTTTCAATGGTGGAGCTAGATGGAACAAATGAAGCATACACAAGTCAAGGGCTACTAAATATGTATCAATTAAGCACATCATCCAATATGTGACTCAATCTAAACGGGAAATGTTCCAAATATCCGAATAAAACCAATACCAAAAATCCATTAAATGGACTTTGCACTAATTCTTGATCTTGCAAATAAAATATAAGTGCACCCTCTATTCTATTTACTCGCACAATTGTTTTCTTTGTTTTTTTCCTTTTCAATTTTTCTCTTTTTTTTCATTTCTTTCAATTTTTATTGCAAGCATTTTGTAGGATCTCGCTTTGTCACTTTGTTGAGAGATACACAACACAACCAATAATCAAGAATAGTGACCAAATATTGCTCTAAACCATGAATTTGTCACACTAACATCAACACTTTACTTGTAAACACATAAATAAAACATGAAAATTCCCCCCAACTTGCTTTTCAAAGTAACTCTCATACATAAATATTTAAAACTCTTCCTAAGCCCATAACAAATTATGCTCAATAAGTTCCATGGACAAAGAGTGAGATGAAAACATGGATAGGCTCATAATGAGGGTTAAACAAGAAAATAAAGCTACCAAGGCTCAACGGGGTTCATCTAATGGAAACATTGTCTAGGGTTGACTATTTGGTTAACTGGCGCCACCTAATTTACCATCATCATCAAAAGTTCACATACAACACATGTGGGCTCGCAATGGTAAACATGCAAGTTCTAGCGCAAGTGGAAAATGAGACACTTTCATGAAGAATCACATATACGAAAATAGAAAGAATTGGCTCAAATCCTCACAAGGCATATCTCTACCTCAATCAATCAAGAACTAAGAATTGGTCTACTTCCAAAATTTACATACAAGCAAACAAGATCAAGAAACCTCAAATCAACTTGTAGATCGAGTAAGCAATGTACATGCAAGGAAGTCAGTATCCTCAGCATACATATAAGCATATCTCTCCCCCCAACTTAAAATGAAACATAATCAATAACGCTCAAAGAAGAGAGAAACAAGATAGTGAAGGTTCATACCTAGGGGACCAAGTTAGGCCCCCATTTTAACTCCATGCACGAACACAAATTTCAGCATCAGTACCGAATTTCCATGTGGCTTGGTCCGGTCGGCCTCAGTACCGACCTCTATATGCATCAATGTCTCTAGCATTCCCAACTAGTTATCACGAACAACTACCTAGGCTTCAAGCTTGGCCGAGCTCTCCACCTTAGATAGATGTCGTGTCGTGCCATCGGTAGCACGAGAAAAAGTACCTGCAAAACAAAAATAATAGTAGTAATCGAGAATCTCAACCGAAGTGCAAGAAAATTAACTAGCTAAAACTACAATAGCATTTACATAAAACTAGTCCCCGGCAGCGGCGCCATTTTTGTTGTGACGTGTGTCAGACAAACAAAACCTTACACACTCGCAAGTGTATGGGTCGAGTGTAGCACCCGATGAGTAAGGGTCGAATCCACAGGGACTAGATGCGTGAAATGTTAAATAGCTAGATTGCACTACTTTACCTACCTAAATAATTCTATTGCATAAAAATAACTAGATAACCACCTCGGGAAATGAGTCAAATGCTTCATGAAAGTCAAACATGCATGATTTATATTTGTTGCTAGAGGAAAAGGATTAAAAAATTATCGACGTCTCTCGAGTCTGTTACCTACACGATGGCCGAGATCGATCTCTCTTCCCGCACCAACGAGAGGACTTTAAGTGCAAACCATAAATTCCTAAGTGGCTTGACAAACCTCTTGAACTTGCTTTTTGGCCAAAGCTCGGGAAGATCTCTTTAGCGCTTGTTCCCAAGCACCATGTGAGCATATGCACATGAAATCTCTAACCCGAACATACAATGGAATTAAGCATGAAACAAGCTCATAGCAACAGATACGCATCAATAACAACGATGAGAAATTATAGATAAGTGAGGAGAGGATTCAAATAACGTTTCCGGCTTTCTCAAGTCACGGAACTTGTTCTTCTACCTCGACCAAGAACAATCTCTTGTCTTACACTGAGATGAAGACCATTATGAATAAACCTTATTCTCCTAAGTAACTCCTCCGAATCTCTCGACCAGAGTGGGAAACTCGTACTCAAATTGTGGCCTACGTTCAACGAGTATCTCTCGAGTACTCGTCGAACAACAAATAAACACAAGCATACGGTACCATAAATCATGTAAATGTCAAATTTAATCTACTAATTGAGCAACCACGCATCATCAATTTCTCATACGTAGCAAGTCTGAAACAAATCAATCCACAAAGACCTGAACCCAAGGCGGTCCGGGTTGTTCTACACTAACCCAACCAAGAATTCAAGCAATTAATCAAAAATCAACAATAATTAAGCAAGTAACAGTAGAGAATAACTAAATTAAACTAACAATTATCGGAAATTAAAATTTAGAAACAACCAAATCCGAAAAGAGGAAAACTAGTCGGAGAATGAACATCGGAGCTTCGGGCTGTCTCCGGTGGTCAGGGATGGGCTGGTGGAGCTCCAGCGGCATGGGGAAGCGAGTTGTGGCGGCTGTTGGTGAAGGAATGGGCTGTTGGTGGAGGAATGAGAAATCCAACTGCTGCCGCGGTTAGAGAGTGAGCTGGAGCGGATGGTGGGATGGCCAGCAGTCGGCACGGTGGTGGAGAGCGGTCGGCGGTGAAGGGGCTGGCCGGCGAAGGCCAGCCAAGGCTGCCCCTTTTTTTCTGTTGCGCGCATTCGTGAGCAGGGAAGAAGGGTTTAGCCAAATTTTGGGCTGAACCCTGATTCCCCCCTCAAGGTTTTGCTTTTTTCCAAAATGACCCCATTCCTCTTCTTCCCTTACAAACAGCTCTTTGGCTTCTTCCCTTGTGTCATTTAAACCCAAAATCTTCCAAACTTGTTGCATTTTAATCCATTTAGCTCTAAACTTGCCACTTGAAGTACCTACATGATTTTAGCACATAAAATGTATAAAAATCAACATTTCATAAACATAATTAAGCACAAAAAGTGGGGTAAATGTATATCAAATAGGCGTTCGTCACTCCTCTCCTCGGAATTTTAACATCGTCAGACCTCCGCGATAAATTGGACCACCACCCTCCATATCTCAATTGCAGCCTATCTCCGACGTAGCACCTCCCTTAAGGATCGGAAGGCCGTTAGCAACTTGATGGTAACCTCATCCTCCATCAACAATCACCGATTTCATGGTAGTTGTAGGTGATCCGTTTGAACGACCCGCTCTTCGATCCGATGAAATCCACCGATAGATGCTGAATTCGACCGTGTCGGAGCAACCAATCACTTCTCCAGTCACCGAGCTCCATTCCTAGCCATCTCCTGAGCTAAAAGACACAATTCGTCGCATGCCCTGAAACTGCAACCTGCTACAAATGACAGAATTATGACGCCCCTACTTACCACTATGATGTGCTCTTGACTAATTATGATGCTTTTTTTATGAAATGACGTAACCATGAAATGCATACAAATAATTCTCAAAACTATCAGAATGAAGTTAATAATGCCAATTAATGATGGATTCAAAGAATATCAGCTCATATAAATGGAAAAGATAAATTTTCAGCAAAACAAGCATCACGTTACACCATAAAGGCATACTTACCAAAGGGAGCAACATTTTAAGTTCTAAGCTCATCAAACTTACCAAAGCGAGCATCATTTTAAGTTCTAAACTCATCATACTTACCAAAGGGGACATTATTTTAAGCACATAGAGCATCAGTTTGAGAACTCCAACATTTTGTAATGTTGAAGAAAACGAGTACATAATTAAGTCATTAGAATGAGCGCATCATATTTGTAATTGAGAGCATCATAGTGCAACAGAAGTGCATCGTTGTGGTCGTCAAAGGCATCATTTTAGGATATTGAAGAAGATGCGTGCACCGTTAAGTCTTCAAAATAAGTGCATCATTTTGGTAAGGTAGAGCATCATACATGGCACCAAGAGCATCATATTTAACGAATACATTATACATTGTCCAATATCGAAGAGCATCATAATTTTACAAAAGTGCATCATTCGTGACACCAAGCGCATCATTTTGAACCAAGACATCATACTTTGTCAACAAGCGTAACACTGTGTTCCGTAAAATGAAATGTTTGCATCAAAAGTCATCATTATATCGCCAGAATGGGTGCATCATTTTTGTGTGGTTGCGTATCATACTTGAAAACAAGAGGATCATTCATGACACTAAACACATCATTTGGAACCGAGAGATCATACTTTGTAGAATGTCGAAGAACATCATTTTAGGTGCTAAACTCATCGTGCTTAACCTAGGGAGCATCGTATTAAGCAAAAAGAGCATCAGTTTGAGAACTCCATCATTTTGTATGGTTGAAGAAAATGAGTACATAGTTAAGTTAACATAACGGGTGCATCATGTTTGTAAGGTAGAGCTTCGTAGTGCAACGGGAGTGTATCGTTATGGCCACCAAAGGAATCATTTTAGAAGGTTGAAGAAAATGCATGCACCATTAAGTCCTCAGAATGGGTGCATCATTTTTATGATGTAGGGCATCATACTTGAAACAAAGAGCATCAATCGTAACACCAAGAGCATCATATTTAACCAAATCATCATACTCTATCCAATAGCGAAAAGCATCATAATTTTACAAAAGCGCATCATTCATGACACCAAGTGCATCATTTTGAACCAAGACATCATACTTTGTCAACAAGTGTATCACTGCGTTCTGTAGAACGAAATGTTTGCATCAGAGTTATCAGAACGAGCACATCATAATTTTACATATGCACATCATAGTGCTTCGGGAACGCATCATTTTGTCATTGGAGAGCGTCACTTTGGGCGGTTGAACAAATATAGGGGCGATAATTTTTGTCGCCCGAGGAATGTCGGCGGTTGATTTTGTTGCTATTTTCGTTGAATTTGCCAAGAATGAAGGTCGATCTGCTTTTTTTCTCTCTAATTTGGTTGTTGAGCGCGGAAGAGAGGATGGATCGTGTTAGTTCTGAACAAATGCGTCGGGCCGGTGATTTTGTTGTATTGTTGTCGTGTTTGCGAAGAAGGATTGTTGATTGACTTGATTTCTCTATTTTCATTGTTGGGCATGCAATGAAGGACGAATCGTGGTAGTTTGCGCGATTCTGGAGTTGTCGCTGAGAAACACTGTGTGTTACTGTTGGTGGGCACAACCTATCCACACTCTTTTTAATGAGGGAGTTAAGGGTCGATGATCAATACTATGGTAAGGATGTTGAAATCTGGATCAGTGCACACAATGGCACAACATTGATCTAAAAATTAGAGTAAACACTAAGGGATTGACCATGATTTTCCATTCCTAAGATTGAAGGCAGATTCTCATAAGTCACGGGATTGATACCTACAACACCACCACCTCCCCCACTCCCTTATCCACCTCAAAACCCTAGGTCTAGCCTCTCTAGATCTAGTCTATCTTTACTTTTCTAAATTGTTCATCTCAGTTGTAGTTCTGAACTACTCTATGGCTTGTATTTTGAATTGAAGGCTTTCAAGAAGTTTGAAGATTTCTTTTAGTTCATTTTACTTTATCTACTGTTTATATATGAGTTGTGACTAGTCCCTTTTTCTTTTGAGAGATCCAAGCATGACAAGTTTCTAGAGGTCTCCGGATGTAGGGGGAAGATTATGCTAGTAGAGGGGAGATCTAAGTTAAAGAGGGTGGACGAGCGTAGGAGCGCTTCTACAACCCCAGATTCCTTTAGTGTCTGGTAATTATGCATCGGGAAACTGCTGCCAAATTGATCAAGACTCTTCACTCAATGTCCATCCGGAAACCTGTGAAGGCAACCTAGAACATTAAGGGAACCAACTGGTTTTGCCAAGGCCCTGCAGACTGTACCTCCGTTGAACTCAATGACCCGTTGTTGATACTCTATGACCTTCAGAAAGCTTTAGTTCTAATTTTTCCAGTATTTATTTTCCTGTAGTTTTACTTTCATTAGATCTACTAATTTCAAATATTCACCATTTCAAAATCACAAAAATATTTTCTCTAGTATTAGAACCTTAACGGTGGAGTTGATCTCAGTAGTTCGACCCCACTCACTCTGGCTACAACGGACAAACCTGCACTAGGGGATCAATGGGTAATATAAATTTAAAACTTATTTTACGCGGCGATTTCTATACATATCACCCACACATCAATAGACGTTCAAGTTAGGGGTGTAAGTTTAACCCATAACCTGAAGCCTGACCCGAACCCGAACCCGAACCTGGCCTCTCGGGTTAGGGTTAGATTAAGGTGAAATGTGCCTTAGGTAACTCAAACCCTACCCGAACTTGAGATTTTTGGTTTTCTGCAGGTCCACGCAAAAACCCGAAACCCAACCTGAAATATTAACTCCGGACACAACCCACTAGCCCAACCCAACCTTTCCTTTCCCTTTAGCCTAAATCCTACTATCCTAGCCCACACCTGAAACCCACCCCTACTAAAAATCCTACGCTTGACCCAACTATCCTAGCCCAGTAGCCCGAAACTGACCCTAATTTCTAAACCCCAGGTCCCTAATTGTCAATTGATCCTCACTCAATCCTCAATTATTCCTCTACCTCACTCTGCGACTCTCTCTCTACCTCTCTCAATCCAACCTCAATCTGTGCCTCTCTCAACTCCACCTGCACTCCTTGCTTATATGTTACCGCTCCAACTTTGATCGGCGACCTGTAGACACACTTTCTCACTCTCTTGTCATCGGCTTGTTGCGACCACAATTTCAGTCGCCATCACTGAGCTGCCAGATCTGAAATGTCCGACACCATAGAGCCCGCCAGTAGCCAGACGTCGATCTCGCCTTCTAGTCACACTGTAACTTGCCTCACGCAGCCACACTTGAAGTTGAAGCCGATTCTTTTAACTTTTGTTTTTTTTCCAGGCTTGAATGAATAGTACTTAGATTAAGCCTTGAATACTTCTCTTTTTCTTTGATGTTTTGGTTCTGCCCATTGGTTTCTTCGATTTCTTGATCGAGATGTATGATGTTTTTCAATTTCAGGTAAACAAAAGGCTTGTTTTTTTTAATATTGGAAGTGGTGAAGAATTTGGGTTACACGGGTCAACCTGACCCTAACTTGTAAAAAATCAAGTTTGGGTTGACCCGATCCGAACTACAATTAGAGTTCGGTTCGGAACATAACTTAAGAGTATTTAGAATTTCAGGTTCGGCTTCACCTGAACCCGAACCTGGTAAACCCAACCCAATTTACACCTGTATTTGAAGTCTAAGATGAAAAGGAAACCAACGTAAAATTTTATCTGCCTTCTTTCTTTGATTAACTCTTCTTGTTGAATCATCTCAGAAAACATTCCATTTAGAAGCTTCAAACACAAAATAGATCTCATCTTTCTCCTTTTCCTCCAAAATAATACACAACCATTTGGACATAATTCCTACACTTTTGTCAACTTATAATTACAATAAACTATATATAATGAATCATGTAAATAGTTTAGGACATAATTACGGCACAAGAATTCGTAGTGGATCCACGCTTGATTGGTGCTGGATGTTCCAGCATCCAAGTTCCCCTCGGGAACTCCAGGAGCATTCTCAGTCAAGAATAATTCAAGATTGAAGGTGGTCAAGTAGAACAACAACATCTATTACCACCTTTTGAAGTTCCCCCTGTTGCACTTCTCCGGTTTCTCCGCATGGTGGTTGGAACAGTCAATGGGTTCGGCATGATGGTCAGGACAGGCGAAAGAACCACCATTGTTACCGTTGGACCCGTTCACAACCTTGGAACCATTCACAACATTAACTTTTCAGATTGTCATCACAGAACAAGAATCTGTTTTAAGATTGTTGTACAAGTACCAGAAAAACAAGAAATGGGGTAGAATTGCACAAAATTCAAAAGATGTAGACAATATAGTAATTTTACCAAATTCCAAAAATAACTAATTCCAAAAATTATAAGAAATATTCACTAGAATTATTTTAACAAAATTAATTAGAAGTTATGTCAGAAATTAATTAAAAATTAATAGTATAACAATAAAATTCCAATTTTAACAATAAATTAGAATTGAGAAGGAGATGAATGAATCAAACAAAGGAAAAAGTTTAGAAACAAGAACTGTTCTTCATAATTTGATTTCCGAGGCTTCCATTGCACGCACTTTCCTTAAAACAAATTTGTTTCCTCCAGTACAAGTACTTGAGGATCGAACGAGCTCATGTCTCCCATGATACAATGGAAACGTGAAAAGAGCTTTGAACCAAAAGCTTCTTCACCTACGAACTAGAATGGAGATCACCGAAGTACACCGCAAAACTTATACAAGAAGAGAGGAAGAGAATTTACTAAAGAGTGAGCTAGGGATGAGAAATAAGCATGATGGATGTGTCCTTTTATAGTGTTTAAGAGAGGCCTATCCATTAGGGTACCTCAATACACCATAATGTTAGCCATTAACCTTAATATTAAAGGCCATGAAACCACCCTACTAATGGTCCATAAATCACCATAATTATGGTGATGAAACCTCCCAATTTATGGTAGACAATAAAAAAAAGTTTCATTCACAATTTCCATAATTTCTATAATATTTCCAACAATGTTCACCATTTGTCAACCTGTTGACTTTTATGCCTTATCAATCATATCTACCCCTATGTTGCTCATTTGTTGGGTAGATCTGCCCCTTGTATTCTAGGATTCCCTCCTAGTGCACATTATGGTTTGCATGCAAAACAAGATAAGGAAGAGAGTAAGAAAAAATAAACTAAAAAGAATAAATAGGTCAGAAGAGATACTAAAAAAACATGACAAGCATTTTGACATAAAGATGCATAATAACACACAACATCATATGTACCGGATTGCAAAAAGTGGTCGCATCGGTGCGGCGGAGATTGGGGAAGTTGTAGGAGTTGTGCCCAAAAGCCAATCTAGTTGTATATGATTTTGGACGGGGACATGTTTATTTAATATGTGGTATTGTTTAGATTATTATGTTTGTTTTTATTTGTGCGTTAATAGAAACAAGCATAATATAATAACTCTGGAACGACTGAATTCCTAAAGTCCCAAGTCAAGTGTTATGGAGAACTTGGGTTGCCATAGACACGTTTGAGACTAGTGTAAGGGAAGTTTCTCGTGGATATCAATAGACAGTGGGTGCTTTCTCCCTAATTGGGAACGAAAGATCATCATCTATCAGGTACAAATTTTAAACTCCTAGCTTACTCCATTTCACATGGATCCCTAAGGGTTTCCGTTAATTCCACTACATTCTATGTTATTCAAAACCCAATTTAAATTGGAAAGGCAGTGACGAATAATAACTGATGTTTTTTTCGCTTCAAGGTTGTGATTCTTGCCCCAAAAAATGTCCATGTTTGTTCTCTGTTTTAATCAATGTTTTGAGGCATAGTCTTTTTTCCTGGTTCATGTTACGAGGAGTGAGAGAGAATAGATCACGTTAGTGAGAGAAAGCACAACACATGGTAGGGAGAAAAAAATATTATGAGAAGGATAGTATGGTAATTTTGGGACAACTTAAAAAGGAAAGTGTTGCAAAATTTATGGGATGGAGGGAGTATATTAATTAGCGTTTTCCACATCCCAGAGAAACTATGCAAGGAAATGGAAATAATTCTGAATAATTTTTTCTGGAATCACGGAAGTGGTAGCAAGGGTCTTAATTGGATGGATGGAACATAATTAAGGAAGAAGGTGGCTTGGGCTTTCGGGACCTCTGTGGTTCTAACTTGGCAATGCTAGCCAAGCAAGGATGAAGATTGTCTATGAATAATACATCTTTATGCGCTTGAGTGCTACAAGCCAAGTACTACCTGAATTCTTCCTTTATGGCGCAGAAGAGAAGCAGAATTATTCTTCCTATATCTGGCATTGCTTGATGAAGGGCCTAGAGATTCTTAATTTGGGCCTTCGGTGGCGGATAGGTGATGGAATGATAGTTAGGCTTTGGCAAGATCCACGGATTCTGGGTAATCTCACTTTCAAACCTACTACTTTATATCACCTATTACTACGTTAAATTATTTTTTTGTGCGAGGTCGATGAGAATGGGACATACAATTCTTGCAACATATTTTGGAACCTTCCGATGTTGAAGCAATTACATATATCCATTTGTGCACAATTGCAGAGGAAGATGCTGAAGGCTTACACGCGGTTTACAAGCATATTTGGGAGGCACCCGTCTTAAACAAGCTCCGAAATTTTATGTGGTAGACTGCCCAGGAGTGTTTACCAACCCGAGCTAATCTCATGCATCAGAAGGTGATCAATCAAGCCACTTGTCCAATTTGTGAAACCGAGGATGAAACTACCGCTCACATCCTCCAAGATTGCAAGCTGTCGAAGGTAGTATGGCTTGCTAGTGATCAGCAACATGTGTTCAAATCCGAGACCAACAACACACGAAAATGGATCATATCATTTCGGGATACAAGCACCAACACAGTCTGGGCTAAATTCATCCTCACGATCTATTTGATTTGGCAGAACTGAAATAATGTTACACATGGGAGAGGCAAATGGCCAGTCCCATCTTTTCTCTGGTTATTGTCACAACAGATCATGGAGTTGAATTGCCTGTCAACAATTAACCCTTCATTGTGCCACCTCGAGCAATGGCAGCCGCCACAGACCGGCTGGATGAAAGCCAACACGGATGTTGCCAATGGAGAAGATGGAACAATAGGTGTTGGTGCCATCCTACGGGATGAAGGGGTAATGCAGCTGGGGTTGCGATAGCCAATTTTAGAGGACTTCCGAACGCTTTCCAAGGTGAGGTATGGCTATTTTAGAGTGTCTACGTCTGATTCAAGTATATCAACTACCTAAAGTCATAGTGGAATTTGATGCAAGAGAAGTGGTTAACACTATTCTTAGCCCTTGTACGGTAGAATCAGAAGCGGCTCTCATCATCAAAAACATCAAAGGGAGCCTTCAAAAACTGGCTTGGTGTAGACTACAACACGTCTACAGAGTGGCAAATATCTTTGCTCATGCTTTGGCGCGTCGATATCATCAAGAGACGAATTGCTCTATGTGGATTGATTCTTTGCCTTTCTGAAAGACTTTATTGCCTTGGATGTAATACCGCAGCTATAACTTCTCATTGCGAGTTTTTCTTTCTTTTTTCCTCTAGGACTTTGGGGATTTTCTTCTTGGTTCTTTTCCCAATTGTATTAAGTTTTTAGTGAACCAAGCCTAAGTTAGTAATTAGGCTAGATATCCGTAGTCCTTGAGAAGCCAACGGAGGTACTACACTGGTACTTCCCTCCCCCCTATCAAATAAAATATAACGGGACTGATTGGGGTTATGGTTGGAATGGAGTAGAATATTTAGGGTGGAGATTCAACAACAAAATTGGAGGGTATTAGAACTCATCTCCTAGCTAGGATAATTCTTTCGAATTAGCTAAACTTGGTGGCCAAGTAGAAAAAATTAATGGTCCAAACAACAACTCTTCTTCCAAGATTAGCAAAAAGATCAAATGGTCCTCACCCTTCCTAATTTACTCAAGTTAGCCTTAGGTTAGTTAGTGTGGGTCGAAATTGGTCATAAAATGGTTGTTAATCAAAACCCCGGGTAAAATTGGATGTCAACACAATCTAACGTGTAACTAGTTATAATAATTATCCAGGATGGCTATTCAAATTTATGATCCTACTCCATGATCAGGTTTGTTCTTTCTACAGTTTAATAACATAGGTAGTTTTGAGTTCATAAAAAAGGATTGAAGTGGTAAATTTGTCGAAGTTTTAGGACTGCTTAAACAACACTCTAACCAGACTTTTAGGACCAAACTAGTAAATCGAAAAGATTTAGGATTGGTGTGCAAAAACTTGGTAAGAAGGCAATATTTTTAGGACTTTTGGTATCCATTTCCCCTTTTTTAAAGTGGCATAATACTAACTCTACCCATTTTTCATTGGAGCACTTTTTATTGTAATATCTCTAAATGTTTGCATTGATTCCTTACTAAGTAAATTTTTTCAAATACATTTACAATTTTATCCAATTAACTATATTTATTCTTATTTTTATTATCCAGTTTAACCTCGTAAAATTCAACCCACTTGATTCTCCTCTCTTAGTGTAATTTTACCAATTTCTAGAATCTCTTGCTCATCTCCATTTATGTGTTAAAACAATATAGTACACCCGTTTCTAAAAAAATGGTTCTTTTCATTTTAAACATTTAAATTTCTCCAACATTTTAATGTATAAAGTCAAATATATTAAAAAACAAGTTATAAATTGCTCCCTCCACCCGAAAAGAAACACAATAGTTGACTTTTGATATTAATTTGATTTCAACTAATCTAGATTATTTCTTACGATATAAAAATATCAAAATATATATTAATACGTAGATGGAACCGCTTGTAATGCGGTCATTTCACGTGGTGCATTACATAACGCGGAAATGGCCGCATTACAAGCCGCGCTAAAAGCCTGGTTGATAAGGCCTAATTAGGTGCAGCGGCTGGTAGAGCTGTGCAATGTGGCTATAACCGCATTACACACTGCAACCACCTGACACAATCTTGACTCCTTTAATGCGTTTTTAATTCATCCCACGCTGCATTAAAGGTCTTTTTAAATTATTTATTTTTAGTTTATTTTGTAATTTGATAAATTATAAATTTAAAATTGAATGATTCTAAATTATTTTATTTTAATTAGGAAATAGATTGGTAATATTAATTAGAAGATGGATTTATGAAAATAAATAAATATATATAATCCAAATGTACATACCGACATATCGTTCCAAACAAACTAGGGCGGCGGGTCCTGAAAGCTCGAGTCGCAGGGATCCCGCAACAGATAGTCGAAATCTGAAGTGAAACCGGCATTGAATGTCGGGATGAGGCTGTGCCGAGGAGACTGGGGATCTGGCCAGTAATCATTCAAGAAACTAATGCGAAGGTTGGGAGTGAAAGTGGGTTGCTGCCTGGGCTGATCTTTGGGGAAGCGGAGTGAAAGGCTAGCTGAAGGGATCATGATGTGGCTGGATAGGTTGCTAGAAATGATATATCGGCGGATGCTCAGCACGTGTTCTAATCTGATGAGCGGGACCTGAGGTTGAAGTTCTAGCTACAACGCCTGGCGGAACATTCTGTCGTCGTACAACTTCGGTAGCGAGCATGGAACCCACATGCTGCTCATGGAGGCATTCTAGAGCATCTCCATCCGACGATCCCATGCATCCCTGTTGCGCTGAATTGCTTCCCTCAATGCGCGATTCTCAACCTCAAGCTGAGCAATCTTCTCGTCATGCTCAAACACCTTGCACGGAAACTCAAGCATCTCCTCTGCGTCCCTCTAATGTCGCTCCTCCAGCTCCCTCTCATGCTGAAATCAAATTTTGGAAATCTTAGAATCGAAAACAATACATTCTAGAAAACTTTGATATTAAAAGGAACACATTTTAATTAATTACCTGGTACTGCTGAGGTGGCTGGAACATGTCGGGACGGACGAGCTAGGGTGGGGCTCCGATCCCGAGTCCTCTCATGGCCCCCATGTGACCTCTGTTCGTCCTCATCCTCCCCATACTTCTCCGTCATCCGGTTCTTGTACTCATCCTAATTTAGAGATAATTTAATTTAAAATTTCATAAGTGTAATATTATAAATTAATTATTAAAAACTGATTTACTTAAAACTTACCAAAAGTTCGACCTCTTTCCCCACTCGCTCTTCACCGAACTGTTCCCAACGCAGCACCTGACCCGCTTTGTTGCACAATCAATAAAACAGTTTTAAAGTATTGGTTAAAAAAGCAATGAAAAAAATAACGAAAATTTTCAGTTAAAGAACATTACCGACTCTACATAAAAAGAAGTCTTCGACTTCCTTCCATGTGACTTTACTTTTAGCCGTTTATCACTGGCCGCATTCTTCTTATTCTTCTTCGAAATTTCCTTGAATTCGTCCGTGTTGCAGTACTCCAAGTACTGCTTCCAGACCACCGACTGGATACTCAGAAGAGGTATATCCAACCAGTACATGTAGCCGTGGTCGTCTGGATCCAGAGGTTGGACTGAGCTACATTTGCCTCGATAGTTGTTCAAAGTCGACCGTTAGAACTCTTTGAATCTCGAGTGGAGGCTTGACATGAAGTCGAGCTTCATCTATGTGTACTTCTACGAAAAATAATTAGTTAAACGGAAAATTAGTTACCATTAAAGTTTTTAGGTAGTTAGAAATAATTAAATAAAAATGTTAAATGGATAATTAAATATTACAACTGTCACGGGGCGCCTGCGCCCGGTTGCGGAGGCGGGGCCGGCCCGCGGCGTCAGAAGCGGAAGCTACGGCAGAAGCCGCGTGACCTACGGAAACGGAAGCGGTCGATCCAACCGAGACCCGCTGCATGTAGTGGTCCAGTGACCAGCCCGCAAAGTCTCGTTCTCGAAGGCCCGGAGCCGGAGCCTGAGAACGCTTTGCTCTCGGAGTATGCAGACAGAGCTATGCGCTTATACATTTATGGTCATTTTCTGACCCGCAACTTGCAAATCTCATACATGGAAAGTATACAGTATAACCCTAACTATCCATAGCGAGCCCCGCCCCACTTAAAGAGGCAAGCACGCTACCATCACCAAACATGCAGTTGATGGATAACATTATACATAAGCTCAACAGAATCACACTGATACAGAATATGTCTGACACATCAGAATATGATCACATTACGGCTCTCGTCCCCGATCATACAGAATATCCAGAACATATATACATAAGCAGAATGTATCTAGGATACATAGCATGATCAGACAGATGACATGCATGCATATACATCTACAGAGCCGATCAAGAAAAACCTCAGAATACCTAGGTTAATCTAGGAGAAACTCCAAGATCAGAAGATTCTCGCACATACCGCTACTGCTGCTAACACACAAACAGAAGAGAGGTAAGTTAACTGTGAGAAAACACACGTTGTTGTTGGCGGACGTCTTGAGAAGGGGAGGATTGGTGGTTCAGGGATAGGGGTTCCCTCTCAACTCTGGGGTCATCCTCGACTTGTTTCTTACCTTTTTCGATTCGCACAAGTCTCTCTTCTTGCGCGGTCTGCTGAAGGCCCAAGCTTTCTATAGCCTTGGCCAAAGCCTCCAGTTTCGCGAGGACCGGTAGCTGGGATGGATGCGGGGGCGAACTGCTTCCAGACATCTCACAATTCACTCGTGTTTCACTCAAAGTGGCTTTTATCAGATGTGCTCTCTTGCCTCTTTCCGCTCGTTTCCGCAAACTTAAGTCCTCAAACAAATTTCTCTCAATCCGGATTCAAAAGCAGTTTTGGAAAACTCTTTGCGAAGTTCAAATCCAATAATCTCAAGAAATTCGTTTTCTTTCCTTAAGAACGTGTAACCTCAGTAATCTTTGTAAGGTCGAGATTAAAGGTAGCTGGGGGCTGAAAGAAACAAGGTGTAAAAACAAAGTTCTGATCTCGAAGATGGATGTTCCTTTGAACTTTTGTGTTTTTCTCAAGAGCATTCAAACTATTTATAGCCACTTTCTTTCTTGAACTTCAAAACTTTCGACTTCAAACAACCTTTGGATCAAACAAACTTTCTGATTGGTACATACAGGTCTAACCTAACCAGTTGACCCGCTAAAGGCCATACACGGGCAAGGCCCGACTCCATCCTATCAAGTCAACCGTTAGCCTAATTATGGCATCAAGCCAAAGGAAAAGGAGTAACTCCACTATAACTCCACCATTACTACACCATTAATACACCACCTTCCCAATTATGGACACATTTATGGTGATTTATGAGCATTCAAGGCCCCCCATAACGGGCCCTGGCACCACCCTATATATTGGGTGGTGCCTACCTCGAAAAAGGTACCTACGACACACCCCACCTTCCTTCTCTTTCTGCACCTGAGAGTTTCCTCTGTCTTGCCTCTTTCAGGTTCAGGAGCTGCCTTATCACGGTCACCGGAGTGCTCATACCACCGGAGATCGCCCTTTGGCTATCAATTTGGCGCCGTCTGTGGGAAACGAAAAACAGCCGTTTTTTCTTTCCTACCAACTTTTTTTCTCTCCTTACCCATTTTCATGGCGAAAACAAGGAGAACTCACAACAGTGTGCATGTTGAGGACGCTGCTTCTAGCTCCTCCGGCGCACCCCCACCGCTCCCTGTTGGTGGCGCATTGGTGGCGCAACGGGGATACAACAACCCCCACAACCGCAGGCGGCTCGCTTAACGTATCTCCCTGGGCCCTCTACGGCCCCCCAGCAGGTCATCATCGACCCCGCTCAGATGGCTCTTCTACAGGAGAGGATGCTCAATGACATGAAAGCCATCATGGTGCAAACCATCAAGGCAGAACTGCAGGCCGCACGCCTTCCGCCTCCCAACGAATGGGACGAACAGTCCCAAAATCAAAACCCATCTACTGGGAACCTCTGCGTCGATGACCTCCTCCGACGAATCAACATAGTCGAGGAGCAGGTCAAGACGCCAAACCAGGTCCTCGATGACATCGAGGTCCTCCTGACGCAGCCATTTAGAGAAGATATCATCGCCGTCCAGGCGCCTGCCGGATTTCGAATGCCAGTCATCGAAAGCTACGATGCCACAACAGACCCTATCGATCATCTACGACGTTACATCTCCCAAATGGAGATGGCTCGAGCTACGGACCCCATATTCTGCAAGGCTTTCAGCTCCACCCTCAAAGGGGCTGCATCGACGTGGTTTGGAACTCTGCAAGGCCAGCATTTCAAATGCTTCAGGGACCTCGCCTCATTGTTCCTACGCCACTTCATGGGGGCTCGACCTCCTCCCAAGACTGTCCAGCACCTACTAAGGGTGAAACAGCAAAGGGAGGAACCTCTCTATGACTACATTCGACGGTTTCAGGCGGAAGCCGTCCAAGTCCAAGGACTCTCCTCGGACATGCAACTCCTGACCGTAACTCAAGGCCTTCAGCGCGAGTCAAGGCTCGCATACAACATCAATGAAAATCCCGTCACAACTATGGGTGAGTTCATCGATCGAGCCACTCGATTCATGAACTCCGAGGAGATAAACAAGCCCTACGACAGGCCCCCCACAAACGACCGCAACAAGAAGTTCGACAAGGGGTCTGCCTAATCGAGGTACCAACCCTCGAACGTCAGTTCGAGGCCCTCTGATCATCACCCGGCACTTCGTGACACCCGCACGAATATTCTGCTAATGTTGGAGAAGCAGAATAAGGTCCCCAAATGGCCTCAACCCATCCAGCACAAGAACACCAAGGGGTTTGACAAGTACTGCCTCTACCACAAAGACCGCGGACACGACATTGAGGCGTGCTTTCAACTCAGGAACCTCATCTCTGAGATGATCGAGCAGGGCAAGCTCAAAGAATTCTTGTCCGACTCCACCTCCCCTTGCAAAGATTTCCCAAAGGGCCGCAAGAGGGACGACGATAGCGACGACCGCGAGAAAACGCGTCGTCGACACAACAGCCCTCGAAGGCAAAACTTGCCACCACCACCACCGGCGGGCATCATCCACGTGCTCACAAAGTCAGAAGGCGCTTCCTCTAGAAAGCGTTATGCGAGAGAAATCTTGCAGATCGACCACCTCGAGGAAAACGTCATCTACCGCCCCAACGGGACAAAGGTTGTCGTTCCACACTCCGATCCACTGCTAATCACAGCAAGGATCGCGGGTTACGACACCAACAGGGTCTACATCGACACTGGTGCAAACACCAGTGTCATTTTCAAGGACATGCTCGATAAACTCGGGATACACATGTCCGCTGTAAGAAGGAGCTCCGGCCCTACATTTGGCATCGGCAGGGACTCCCAACAATAGGGGTCGTCAACCTGCCCCTCATGTTAATCGGGGACACACAATTCGGCACGGTTGATTGCCACTCCATCATGACGGAGTTCCTGGTGCTCGAAGTCCCTTCAACATACAACGCCATTGTTGGCCGACCAAGCCAGGTCGATTTCCACATGAGATGCGACATCCGCTCTCTTACAGTCACATTCGCAACGCCTCGTGGAGATGCACACATCTACATCGACCAACGAACCGCGAGGACAAATTATGTGGCCTCTCTGAGCTCAACGGTTGATCCACAAACCTCGAAGGAGGTCGATGATCCAATGGACCCGGACGACAGGCCACGCCTCGATGACGTCACAGAAGAAATCGAGGTCGTCCCGGGCAAGAAGTTTAAGGTTGGCAAAAACCTTAAACAAAAGGAGAAGATGGGCCTCATCCACCTCCTCGAGGCAAACCTCGATGTTTTTGCCTGGAGCTTGAAGGACCTGCCAGGCGTCGACCCCAACATCATCACACACAAATTCAATGTATTCCCGGATTCCAAACCGGTTAAACAAAGGAAACGGGTATGGCCCTCTCTAAAAAAGAGTTTGTAAAAGAGGAAGTTTCTAAACTCCTCAACGCTGGAATAATTAAAAGAAATTCAGTACTCCGAGTGGCTTGCTAACATAGTTTTAGCTGACAAAACTAACGGCGACCTTCGTATGTGCGTCGACTTCACGGGCGTCAATAGGCATTATCCCAAGGACCCGTATCCATTACCAATCATCGACCAACTTGTAGATGCCACGTGCAAATACAAATATTTATCGTTCATGGACGCTAAGAGTGGCTACCACCAAATCTACATGGACCCAGAAGACGCCTTTAAAACGGCATTCACAACGGGCGACGACGTATATTATTACGTTCGAATGCTATTTGGGCTCAAAAATGCTGGAGCTACCTATCAGCGTTTAATGAACAAAGTCTTTGCCCACCAAATAGGCCGTAACCTTGAAGCATACGTTGACGATGTCATTGTGAAAAGCATGATATTCGATAACCACCTTCAAGATCTTGACGAAACCTTCAAGTCGTTCCGACGATACAACATGAGGCTCAACCCAGCCAAGTGCTCTTTCTTCGTTGGAGCCGGGAAATTCCTGGGCTACATGATCTCCGAAAGAAGAATCGACGTCAACCTTAAGAAAATATCAGCCATCGCAGATATGGCGCCACCATGGAACATTAAGGAAATCCAACAACTCACGGGAAGAATTGTTGCCCTGGGACGATTCATTTCCAAACTGGGAGACAAGTGCAAGCCGTTCTTCGAACAGCTTCGCATGAAAAAGGCATTCACCTGGACACCGGAATGCCAAGAAGCCTTCGAGCAAATCAAGAAGCACCTCTCCGATTTGCCAACCCTGAAATGCCCACAACCGGGGGACGAACTCGTCATCTACCTCTCCACCTCGAACAGCACTGTCTCTTCAGTGCTCGTTAAGGAGGAAGGCCCACAATAGTGGTCTGTCTACTACACAAGTCACACACTACGAGGGGCTGACGCGAACTACCCTCCCCTTCAGAAAACGATCTACGCTTTGATCGTCGTTGCCAGAAAATTACGGGCATATTTCCAAGCCCACACAATCATCGTCAGAATGGATCTACCAATCAGGGACATCCTAAACAGACCAGAGCATAGTGGTCGTTTAGCCCGTTGGTGCATCGAGCTCGGGGAATACGACATCAAATTCGAGCCTCGACGAGCCATAAAGGCACAAGCTTTGGCAGATTTCATGGCCGAGCTCTCCATCTACCCCCTCGAACATGGTCCTTCAAGGGATCCACCAGCGGAGTTGGAACCTCCCGAGTGGGACATGTTCGTGGATGGCTCATCCAGTGCTGATCGCCCAGGAGGGGGCATCCATATAAAGGGCCCGCACGGCATGTAAGCCAACTTACGAGTGGCTTTCCAATTCCCTGTCACAAACAATGTGGCAGAATACGAGGCCCTTGTATCAGGGCTGAAAACTGCCCTAAAAGCTGGCTTACGACGTCTGACCGTGCACAGCGACTCCCAGCTCGTGGTAAGCCAGGTCACGGGGGCAAATGAATGCAAGGACCCCACTCTGTCGAGGTACCTACGGCTCGTCAAAAGCCTAGAAGGGCAGTTCGAACAGCTGAGTATCAACAAGATCCCTAGGGATCAAAACACTAAGGCTGACAAGTTGTCTAAGGGAAGGACTGACGCAATCCTCGAAACCTTGGCACAGCCTTCAATAAGTACAATTCATGCAATTGATGCCAACACAGCAACTGACTGGAGGCACCCAATCCTTCAGTATCTCCAAACTGGCGCAATCGATGGCCCACCGGTGTTCCAAAAGAAAATAAGAACGCAGTCCTCACGCCATATCGTCATAGACGGGGCATTATGGCGTAAAGGATATTCTGCTCCTTTACAACGATGTATCAGCCCCGATGACTCCAAGTTCATCCTGAACGAAGTTCACTCCGGAGTTTGCGGAGCACACATTGGCTCTGATGCGCTTGCGCACAAATGCTTGCGCCTCGGTTATTATTGACAAACGTTGAGGAAGGATGCGCATGATTTGGTGCGTACGTGCCACAAATGCCAGCTCAACTCCCGCATCCAACGGCAGCCCGCAAACGAAGCGGTTACGGAGACGTATCCCATACCCTTCGCGTTGTGGGGCCTCGATCTCATAGGGCCAATGCCTAAGGCCCCGGGGCAGTTCAAATTCTGCATAGTGGCGGTCGACTACTTTACTAAGTGGATCGAGGTCCGGCCACTCAAGAAAATAACCACTTCCAAAGTCATACACTTCCTCTGGCACGACCTCGTGTCACGATACGGCGCACCAAAGGCCATAATCACGGACAATGGGACTCAATTCTCGAGCACAAAGCTTAAGGATTGGGCCAACAAGATGAATATACAAATGCTCTACGCCCCTGTAGCCCACCCACAGTCGAATGGCCAGGTAGAGGTCACAAATCGCACAATCAAAGAAGGCCTGAAAAAGTGCCTCGATGATGCGAAAGGGAAATGGGTCGAGTAGCTACCCAGCGTCCTCTGGGACTACAGAACAACTACACGAGGACCAACTGGGGAAACACCTTTCTCCCTGGTCTACGGCGTCGAAGCTTTGCTCCCAATCGAAGCCTCTGTACCAACAATCAGGACACTGTATTACGACGCTCCTCACAACGAGAGCGGACTGCGGGCACATCTAGACCTCGTGGAAGAACTCCGCGAGGGTGCCAGACTTAGGCTTATGGCCTTACGACAAAGAGCAAACCTCGACCACAACGCTAAGGTTCGGGCAAAGCAGATCTACGTGGGTGGCATGGTCTTGCTAAAGGCAGAGTTGTCAGGCCGTAACCCTGGGCATGGAGCCCTTCGTTCCAGATGGGCAGGACCATACATCGTGCACAATAAAGAAAGAGGCGGTGTCTACAAACTAAAAGACCACCAAGGCAAAATGCTCAAAAACGACTATCACGTCGACGACTTGAGGCCTTATTACGTCTAAGTTGTAAATTTCGCTTTGACCAAATTCAAAGTCTTCGCATTATGCAAGTAATATTGACACGTCGAATAAAAGACAATCAATTCTACGAAGAGTGTTCACTACTTTATAAAGTAAGGACAAAAATTAATTACAAGGTAAAACCCCAAAGAATTACTTTGGGACATCATCGTTCTGGGGTACAACAGGGACATCCTCTACATGCCCTGGCAGAATCTCATAAGGATATTCTGCCCCCAGCTTTTTCCCGACCCTACCCCACTCGAACAGCATGGAGCTCGGAGAGGAAGAGGGCCTCGAATTTCTGCCCATCCGCGATGACGGCCTTCAGCCTTTGCTCCAAGGCATTCATAGCCACGGAATGGGCAACGTCCTTCTTCTTCGAGGACTCCTTCAGGGAAGACACCTCGGTCTTCAGGGAAGACACCTCGGCCTCCCTCCCGGCCAAAGCCTTCTTCAGGCCATCCACTTCCTCGGAGTCTTTGGCCTTCGCCTCGAGACTCTTTACTTGGGCCTGGAGATCCTTGACGACCTTTCTGTCGTCCTCGAGCTTCCCCACCAGGCCGCATGCCACTGCAGCCTCCTGCAGGTCAAAAACACAAAATACGTAAGCAGAAGTACGCGGACCTCTTCAAACAAAAATAAAGGGGTCGAGGATACAAACTTACCCGAATGGCACTTTGACACAGATCCTTCGCCATCTCCAGGGTCCCCGAGGTCGTATACTTCACGTAGTGACGATCTCGAGTAAAGAGGAGCCCCTCAGCGACACGAAGTCTCATCTCCTCGTCACCGAAGAGTATAGACTCGTCGCGGGTCAACCCCATGATGGGGTCCCAGGCCTCCCTCAAAGCTAGGCCCTTGCGCTTGAAGGCGTTGGCCCGCAACTCCCACCGGTAGTCCTCGAGCAGTGGAGGCTCAAAAACCGGGTCCAACCCCTCGAGGGTCTTCGAAACCTTAGAAGGCCTCCTGGCGGCCGCTCGAGGAGCCACAGCAGCCCTCCGAGCGTCTGCCAAGAGCCCCACAGGCTCCCTAACGCCTCTGACGGGGCTGGAGGGCTCCTCCACAAGGACCAGCCCCTTGCCCTTGTCCATCTTAGGGGTAGGACAGCTGTCCGAGGACACGTCCAAACTCTCGCCCCCTACAAAACAAAAACAAAGGATGAGATTCTACATATAGAAGTAATCTCCAAAAGCTATAACCGAACACCCAGAGAAAAAAGGGTCGTACCTTCAATTCGGGGGCGCTTCCTACGAAGGCCGGACTCTTCGGAGTCCCCAGAGCTCTCCTCGATGATCAAGGGAGCAGCCGCGCTGACTGGTTGCGCCTTCGTCACCAAGGCCTCCTGGCCTCGAGCCTCCTCACCCTTCGAGGGCTCAGCAGAGGGCCCCTCGTAAACCCCTTTAACGGGCTCTGTGGGGACCCGATCCTCCATTTTCTTCCTGAGGGCTTCCCTCAGGTCCTTCTTTGCAAGCAGAGCACTGGGGTGCGTCATCTTAACTGCAACGAAGCAAAAACCGGATTACAATAAAATCCAAAACACACAATCACAGAAAGGCAAAAGTGAAAGGAAGTGCAAAACAGACGTCGAGGGTTCTTGAAAGCGCTTTCGAAGCGCCCAATTAGCTCCCCGTCCAGGCCCTCGACCCAGTTAAATAGGGTATCCACATGGCCCACAAGCCGATGGGCCCTGCTGATCTGCACCCTCCTCAGCACCACTTCGTCCATGCTCGAAAGAGTGAAGGGAAATGCGCCATCGCAATCCTCGATCCTCACCGTTACGCAGATCTTGCAACCGCTACTAAAATAACGGGCCAGAACTTGGGCCTTTCCCCTTAAATAAAACACAAAATCGGAGCACAGGGGCCCAACCCATCCTCCGTTGTGGGGGGAGGACATACTGATATATATGGGCCCAGCTCGTATGGCTGTATTGCCAAACGCAAAAACCATATGGGCCAAGCCCACCAGAACCAGCCTCGTATTTACGGCGAGCTCCTCGTATTTACAGAGAGCCCCTCGTACATAACCCACAAGGGTGCCCCGTATAATCCCATTAGCAGCAAACGCTTGCTAACTCCTTCAAATTGACCCCTTACGGTCCGAAAATTCTACAAATTAGCCTCGCGCGGTCTACAAACTCTACCCTTCGATACTCAAAAAGCTCACTACAGCTCAAATCCTTGATGTACTAACAGATGAATCAGGATACATCTTTCGCATATTGATGCCTTCTGTCAAAGGTGCAACGACAAAGACTCAAGCAAAATACGAGGACCTAAAAACCTCAAACCTAGACAAAGCATACTATGTAAATAAACTAAATGGAGCACGTGGACCCATCAGCCCATGCTCCACTCTCCGGAGGGGGACATATTCGTACATACGGGTCTAACCTAACCAGTTGACCCGCTAAAGGCCATACACGGGCAAGGCCCGACTCCATCCTATCAAGTCAACCGTTAGCCTAATTATGGCATCAAGCCAAAGGAAAGGGAGTAACTCCACTATAACTCCACCATTACTACACCATTAATACACCACCTTCCCAATTATGGACACATTTATGGTGATTTATGAGCATTCAAGGCCCCCCATAACGGGCCCTGGCACCACCCTATATATTGGGTGGTACCTACCTCGAAAAAGGTACCGACTACACACCCCACCTTCCTTCTCTTTCTGCACCTGAGAGTTTCCTCTGTCTTGCCTATTTCAGGTTCAGGAGCTGCCTTATCACGATCACCGGAGTGCTCATACCACCGGAGATCGCCCTTTGGCTATCACTGATAAATTTTGGGAGGAAATAACTTTTGAATTTCGCTCTCTCCCGGTGAAGAACACAAACGATTTTTTTTTTAAATCGTTTGGGATTAGATAAAATTCCCATTCAAGATCCGTGCTCTGATACCACTTGATGCAGCCCTGCTATTTGCGGCTGACTCTTAGGAGCGTGTTGATCGATCTTGAAGGGATGAATGAAACAAGGATATGTTTTCGGCCGCTTAAACCCTTAGCCACAAGACTAACGTTCCAAGTGATACGCCTGGGAATGTATGATGGATCCAAAGTCACACGCCTAAAGAGACGGCTTCCTTGGATATATCAGACTTGATTCACTCAAAGAGTGCTCAAGAATTGGAAATGGAAATCGAGTGAGAGCCCAAGTTGAAGAATACCTCTTAAAAGTGTATTATCAATATCATATGAATTATGCTCTTCAAAGGCCCCGGATTACATATTTAAAGGAGAGAGGCAGCGCCCAAAAGCTGACATTACAAAAAGGTCTCTTGCTTTTCATGCATGCAAAAGTATGCCAAAAGCATAAAGCACTTTTGCATGCATGCAATTCTTAAAGCTTTCAAAAGTAAGTCTAAAAAGCCTTCACATGTCTTCTTCCCAAAAAGTTGTCATTTGTCTTCCATCAACTAGCCACAGACCAGATTTCGTGTGGGAATGGACTAATATTCCGGCCAAAAAGTGTTGTAGGGCTCCAGATAGGAGATCGCGAGGGCTGGACATCAACAGCGGTCCGTGCCTCGCGACAAGATGGGTTCCCCAGCGTCCAGGCTTCGCGAGATAGGCGTTCGCGCTCGCAGAGGCCCGTTGATGATGAATAATGAGAAGCACGAAACCTTTGTTGTATCTTCGATTAATGGAGGTACAGGGAACCCGGCCAAATGCAGAAGATCGACCCTTCGCTCTCCATGTCCCGCTAAGTTAGCATGCACTCGCATGGTAGATTCCAAAGCTTCTTTAGCCTTCTTGGCTTTCGCGCGAGTCATAGGTCCTCCAAGTCCCTCAAGCGGATGTTCCTTCTCAGGGGCCCTTGCTTCGCGATAGTCAGGAGTTGCGTTCGCAGGGGCCTGGGTTCTGCGAAGGCTAGGTATCGCGTGCTCAGAAGTTCACGCCTCGCAGGAGACAGGCGTTGCGTTCGCCAAGGTTTCGTGAGAGGTGGGAGTTGCCTCCGTTGTAATCCCTGCTCCGCGAGGGGCAGGTATCGCCTTCATGTGGCGGCCTTCATCAACCGCATTAGAGGCCGCATTACCTCTCTACCTCGTCGTTACCTCGACATTTATTGCGGTTAGCTAGTAATGCGGCTTAAGCCGCATTATACGTTGCGTTAAAAAAGGTAAAATCATAGACTAAATGTTGTAGTTGTACATACAAGTTTTAAATTTATAATTTAAAATGATGTAGAAATAAAATTATAGATTAAATGCTGAAAGACAAATGTTGTACTGTTTTTGGGACGAAGGGAAGAATATTTTTAGTTTGTAAATATATTTGTTTTTAAATTTTTTTAATGAATTCTTTAAGTGTATCATAACATCAATAAAGAAACATGTCGACATGGAGTATCTGCAATCAATTAGGGAACAAAAGAGTATTTGTTAAACTTTCTAAAAATGTTTAAATATCTTTATATTTCAAACAATTGCGATATTTTCAAGGTATCATTCTATTTAAATATTTTAAATATATTAAAAATATCTTGATATTTTAAAAATATCATACAATATTATCATTTTAAATATTTTAAAATATATCTATATTTTGAAATTATTGATTGAATTTTTCGCGAGATGTTACTATATACTCCCACCTGCCCATGGTTTATAAAACCGAACCAGACACAGAACCGTTCAAACTACCGGTTCACGGTCTGACCGGTTTGATCGATTGAGTCACTGGTTCAACCAGTATTAGTTAAATACGCGGGATATCTAACATTTATCATTCATCTTAAAGTAAATAAGTAATTTATAATAAACTCAAGAACATATATCCATCAAAGCTCAAAATAGTTAGCACATATATGCTTTAAAATTACAATGAGCATTAAAAATGTAAAATAAATTTTTTTAATTTTTTTTAAAGCTTTTTTTCATGAAAACCGGCGGTTTCCGGTTCGGCGGTTTTGTCCGGTTCCGCCGGTTTCTACTAGTTTTTAAGCAGGGGCCACAAACCGAAAACCGGACCGGATAGCCGACCGGTTCGCGGTCGGTCCGGTTCGGTTTTCTCAACCATGCTCCTGCCTAAGAAAATTGATATAGTTTAATTTTTGGTCTTCTGTTTGGCTATAATTTTTATAAAGAAGAATATGTTAAAAAATTTCAAAAAAGAATATTTTTAGAAATTAGACTTTTATTTTTTATTTGTATATAAATTATTTAAATTTATATGTTAAAATGATGAAGAAAAAAATTCATAAATTAAATGTTGGAATAATAATTAATGTATACACTTTCTTTTCTTTTTTTTTGATAATAATGTATCAACTTTCTTAGAACATAGGTTGTAATATATTATATTATTTGTATCATTGATAATGTTGTTCATCCCACATAGAAGGGCTAAATGAGTAATGCATGTCTTATAAGGGTTGCTCATTAACCCCAGGTCCCCACAAGACGTATTTTAACTGTGGATTCAGGTAGAAACAAATCCGTGTGAACTGAGGCCAAAAACGGACAATATCTTAGCATTGTACACTGTCGGTTTTTACACTTACTAAAGTTACTACCGACAAATCTGCACTAATTCCAAAATCCGATTTTGAAAATCGGCACATCCGGCGATTCGAGAGGCATAATAGGGATCTCAGTATTCCACGTGGACACCTGTTATTGGATGTGGAATTAACGACGTGGCTTTAAAGAAAGCAGCCTTCGCAGGACTGCGCCATGTGTACATCCTTTAATATCAAAAAGCATTTGATATAAATCCATACCAGTTTCGAAGAGCAGTGAAGAACTGAAGTTTCTCGATTACTCTCTGTCCATCTCCTTCGAATTTCTCTAATTGCAAGAAAATGGCGATGTGCTCTTCTCTCGCCGCCTCCCACAGTCTCGTCCTCTGTCGAAGAAAGAGCTTGTCGTCCTTCGCGCTTCGAAACGCACAGCTTCGTGCATCCTCCTCCATCGCAGCCACCACCAAGCTCGCTTCCCTTCCTCGCTCCGCCGATTCTTTCAACTTCAATCCTCTCAGGTGAAATCGATGGATGATTTTTATGTTAATCTTTGGAGATGGATTTTTGTTTACTTCATCTCAGATGAGAACGATCTTGATTTGGTAAGTGTTGTGAAATGCAGATTTTCAGTGAAGTATGTTGAGCGGAAGAAGACGAAGAGGGGATCTCGTGCGGTTTGCTCAGCTAGCCCCGTTCCTCCGCACAATCTTCGGTGGATCTCCGCCATAGCCTCTGTGTAATTGTTTTATTCTCAGCTTGGGTTTACGGCTATGTTTCTTGATTTTGGACTATTGGTTGTTGCAGTTATGGATATGTTTGCCACAATTTCATATTTTCATTAGCTGGGTTTGTTTGATTGAGGAATTGGGAAAGAGACTAATTGGTAGTGTTTGACTGATAATTTTGATAGCATATTGATGATTTCCAAAGGTACTGCTATTCACAAGTCCTTCCTGGCTCCTATTTTCTTACTGCAAGCTCCATCCAACATTATCTCATGGATCAAGTAAGCAACCATTTTGAAGTTTTCTGTTTTTCATATTGTACACTTCTCTGAGTGTGTGCCTCTGTAAAACACCTTCAGTATTCAAAATAATCTGTGAACTCTGATCCAATTTGTTGAAACCAAATGATACTATTTGTTTTTCAGGGGTGAATATGGTCTATGGTCAGCATTTTTAGCAATTCTTGTTCGACTCTTCTTCCACATTCCTGGCAAGTATCTGTTTGGTGATCATTGCTTATTTCCTGAAACATTTCTCTTTTAGATCTTCTAGAACCTTCTGTTTCTTCATTTCCCGAATACATTATGACAGTTTCTGAGCTGAGAATTTTTATTTTTCTTTAAAGTTTCTGTTTAAAGAAGCTTGGAAGCTCCTCTTATGATTTTGTCAGTCTTCGTTTTCTCGAACAACTTCATGTTTTGGTTAACCTATTACCTGCAAATTTATTGGAGTTCTACAAGATATACGAACAGAGCTAAAGGCTTGAAGCTAGGCTCCTATTAATGTCATGCTTGTGTTTTCGTGTCTTCATAAGTTGTCTAAAAGTAATAGCTAATATATTCTACCTGTATTTCAGGTGAGCTTGAGTTGCCACTTCTTGCCGTGCTCATGGTGATTATAGCTCCTGGTCAAGTTATGCGATTAAGGTTAGCAGCTTATATGAATCTCTCTCTCTCTCTCTCTCTCTCTCTCTCTCTCTCTCTCTCTCTCTCTCTCATATTCGTGTCTTAAATCTCGATAATCTTGTGACGTATGTATTTAAGTATTTTATTGGCAGATGAAACAAATGGTCAAGGTCTTCAATACTTGCATTTGCTTTATTCTAAAGCTGTTACATTCTTGATAAAATTTAAGCATGTAATGTTGTAGTCTCTCCAACCCTAAACATTTACAGCCTCTATAATTACAGCATCTCTAAATGACACAGAAATTGAAGTGTGTAGGAATTCTTTAGAATTTTCTATACAATTTCATTGCAGGTCCCTGAACTCCTTAACCGTAAGTTGATGAATCCACTGTAACATTCTTATAATTGACAGGGAATCACAAGAAAGCGCCATAATTGCCTTGGTGCTTGCAGCGTACTTGGCATTTCAGCATTTCTCGAGATCCAGCAGCTTATCTGAGGCGTTTGATAAAGTCTCAATTATCGCCTCCTTCGCCGTAGTTTGTATCACCATTGTATCATTCTTGCTTCTGATCTGAGTTTCCTACGCTTGCTGCTTTATGTGTTGGTTTTGTTAACAACGCGTTTCGTTCAGATTCATCCCCATAGATGGCTATGAATTTGTCTTATCTGCCGTTTTGCTTCTATTCCACATCCATGAGTGGTATAACTAGGTTGTATAGAGACATATATTGCCCAAGGAAATGAGTTTCATTGATCGGGCTTTGCCATTTACTCCAACAACCACAAATCATTGCACCATTTGAAAAATTATCGAAAAAAATATATTTAAAAAAGGTATGTGACAAATTATGGCAAAAAACATCAATTATTTAATTTTATGAAAGAAATCATAAATTAAATATTAAATATTGTAAAAATAAATGGTACAATATTTTTGAGCTCCATCCCTAAATAATTGAAATATTTAATTTTTGATATAATTGAAATATTTAATTTTCGATATCATTTTTTTCTAAAGGCAATTTTTTTTCTAGTAGTTCTTCCAACGGTATTTTCTTTATACACTTGAGATCTTAGAAATGAAATGATGAGCCCACTTGCTACTTAACCTAACAATCATTGGTATTTTTGATATCCATTTGATTTCAAATTATTTACATTATGCCTTTGAAGAAAAAATTGAAAAAAATAATGTTCATAAAGTAGTCATATCATATCAAATTAACGTTCTAAATGGTCCTGCTTTGCATGTTGTTTCCCCGAGGCTTGGAATTGCCAACTCTTGGCTGCCTGTTGTCAGTCAAAGGAGCTTCGCTACAGCCGTTGTCGATTTCTCCTCACGACTAGTTTGTGGGTGCCCTCTTAGCTTTCAGTTTGGGCCCACACCAGTGGTGCTGCCTTGCACCATCTGGTACTGTTGTCTGGGTTCCTCCTGGGCGAGATGTTTGCATGCTCTGGTCTACTATAGTTCGACTACTGGACCGTTGCCTTATCGGTCATGGGTTGTCTGCTGTGACGATTTTGTTAGCGGATGGGAAAGTTTTTGGCTTTGCGGGTGGTGGACGGCTCATCGTATCTGGTTGCGGGTCATCCCTTCATCATGGTGGAGGACTGGATGCTCGACCCGGGGTATCTGGTTGTAGGATGGGTGTTGCTGGTATAAGATAGGGGTTTCAGGTAACTACTTGTCGACAGGGCTGAGCGTTGTTTCGCCTTACTGGGAGACGTGAGCTTCTCTGTCACGAGTTGGATGGGTTTGGGTGCCCCCTGGTCAGCTCTAGGTAGGCAGTTCCAATCGCAATGAACTCGGGCTATTTGGCTGTGATTGGTGTTCGTTCTTGCGCACTCTCTGATGATGAGTGCAACAAATGTTATATATTATTCCCCTAAATATATGAGTTAATTGAGATAATTTGTTATGTTCTTATTATTTACACGAGAGTTTTTGTAGGAATATGTTCGGGAGATATTAAGATAAAAATGATATAGAAAGGGTTAAATTGGTGCAATGAGAAAGAGCTAATGATCAAAGTAGCACAAGGGCAAGAGTTGGGGGCTAAATCGACAAAAGGAAAAACAGGTAAGGATGAAAGAGCAAACACTCGACTTTTCCAAGCACATTCACGTACGGTACGGGCTAGAAGCACGTGAAGGCCAAAGCCAACTAGCCAAGTCCAATTTGTTTTCCTAGTGTTGTTAGGATTTCTATTTAGGCTTAGTAATTGATAATTGATTAAGGGGAAGGTTCCTCTAGAAATTGGTTTTAGGTTAAAGGTGCATGCCAAAATTTAACTCATGGGAAAATGGAAGGCTTGAGTTGTTGTTGAGGATTTGATAAGGCTATGAAAGGTAAAAGGCATAGAGTATCATTAATATAGGAGCCAAAATTGTGAGTAAACACGAGTGTGAGTGAAATCACTTAGGGAGTGTGGTGAGACTGTCATTTTATTGTTTACTTGTACAGGTGACATTTAGAGATGTATCCTTTAGAGGAAAAAGCAAGTCTTCCCCCTTTTGCCCAATACTATAATTCAGATCCAGCCTCTGCCCCATGACTGGACCCAACAGATCCCTATCAAGAAGCTTCTATATATGCACCATCTCCTACCCAAAGGACCTCAGTACGCACCTCCTACTATTCCACCCAAGTGAAACACCCACAACTACTCTCAGCTTACCTAGGCCACAAACCACAGGAATTTTTGTGAACCACCAAAGCATCCACCTCCCATCCAAAGGCCTCAATTGTACCCCACTTTCAGGCCTACACAAAAGATAACCCCAATCTGCAAAGCCTTACCCCTACACCCCTCCTATCTCGCCCAACAGATCAAACCAAGAGCTAAAAATGCTTCCTACCCTTCAACAACCTACAATGCCCATCCTACACCACCCACCTCAAAACAGACCCCACGAATCAGAAAAGAAACCGAGCCAAGCCTTGCTACTTTGGAAAGACAGGTATTGCAGCTTTGTGCTAAAATTAAGAGCATGATCTCACAAAGGAACAAAGAAGTTCCTCCAGTTAATTGTGAGGCCAAGGGAAAATAAAATGAGAGGAAAGTTGAGGGCATGAGTGCAAAAGAAAGTAAGGAGGCCAAAAACGCAAAAGAAATTGAAGAAAGGGCCATGGAAAAGAATTTGGAGTGGAGAGTAGAGGGAAAAATCTGAGGGAAGGTAGAGAGAAAACAAGAGAGTTTCTCACAAGCCAAATTGAGTGAGACAGAGGACCAAATGCCTTCAACCAACTCCAAGTCTTTACTAACCCTTGATGTTGTACAACCTAGTTTTCTTTCCTTGTGTGTGCAGTGGTGGGTGTCGAATCCACCAAAATTAAATTCATACTCTTGCAATGAATAACTGTAAACAATGGTAAGTAGGATTGAACCCACAAAGATTAGTCAAATTATTAAATCTGAATTTGGAACAAGTAAAAGGGGAATTTTGTAATAAAGTACTAACTAAACTAAACAGCAAATATTAAATTTATAGTAACAATTATCGGTCCAAGGTTGATATTCCACTCCAAACGTCTGGTTCATCATCGAAATAAATGTTTCTTCAATTCAACTAAATAAAGTGGATTATTCTTACACCAATAAAAAGAACCCAAGAATTCACATGTTCTTACATGATATACTTTAAGTAGCATATATGTGATATTTATCCTTTACTTGAATTAAGAATTTCAGCAACTTGATGGTCTTAGTACTGGTTTTGTAACTATGATGGACTTGGGGGAATTGAAGCTTAATTTAATAAGGAACATGAGATTTATTGAATTAAGATACTTTACCCTATGATGGTTCAAGCACTACTAGAATTTGGGTGAAAACCAAGGGCTAGTACCAACAGGCCAACGCGTTGGAAAATGCCAGTACCAACTGGCCTACCCATTGGTATTAACTCGTTGGTATAATTTTAACCAACTTGCCAACTCGTTGATTATTTTTCCTCTACCAACTGGCTTACCCGTTGGTGCAAAAATCCAGTGACCGGAATTGTGGAACCAACGAGTTAGCATGTTGGTGCAGCTGTACCAACAGGTCAACTCGTTGGTAGTTGGTAAACAACTAGTCGACACGTTGGTATTGTTACCAAGGGGTCTGCTAGTTTGTATGCGTACCAACGGGTCAACCAGTTGATATATATACCAACAGGTTAACGCGTTGGTAAGTGTACCAACTGGTCAGTCTGTTGGTATCTTGAATACCAAGAGGCCTGCTCGTTGGTACTGTGAATAAATAATAGTTCCAACGCAAACCAACGTGTTGCTCGTTGGTATGTCATTTTAAAAAAAAAAATAGTTTTTATTCATATACACTACTTAAACCTGTATTTACAAAATAATTTAAAATGCAGAACTTAGCATCCAATAACTACATAATATATCGTACATAAAAAGTTCCTAAACGATTGATAGAATAAAGTGACTTAACAAGTTTTTTTTGAAAATCCAATACCTAACCAATTTTAGCTATCCGACCCTGATTCGGATTCTGAATTTGATGTTGGCGGTGTTTCAATAGGCTTGAATCCGTAATGTCCAGCCATATCAGGATCTACATGATTAATAAAAAATAACTCTTGCTAAATAATCAAGAATAAAGCCCGAGACATGAATTACATGATGTTAAACATACTTTAACAACTAAACATGAAACAATCGATTCTTGAAAGGTAGGTGGCACAAACAAGAAAGCAAGTGATAAAATAATATTGCCAACCAAGCTTACCGTGATTCTTACCAATTATGCATTCAAGCCAAAACTGATGCTAACAAGCCTCTCAAGTAGGGCTCAAAAGCAAAAATAATGATCAAGAGTAGGATTGACACAAGTAAAAGCGCCAAAATATGCAATAAAGGTTGATCAAAAGAGTACATGGCATCAACCAACTACTTGAAAAAGAATCTCTAAACCTACTTGAACAGCAAGAGAACTAAAGGGCAACAAACAATGAAGAGGAAACAACCTAGGAAAAAATAGGGAGCATGGCCGAGATTCGCAAGTGCTTTACAAAAGACAAAGCATGCTTACTAAAGGTTAAGGAGGCAGCAAGAAATTTTATAAAAGAAAGATAACTTCAGACATGGAGCAATTGTGATTCAAGGTATAAGCTTGGTGTTTAATTAATAACGCATGCTCAAAAGCTAAATCACATGACTGAGGTAAAAAATGCGTATAGCCAAGAGAGACAAGTTTAGCCATCTATTATCTACACATAACACAAACTGGAAAAATACTAAAATATGGAAGATGCAACAGCATGCTAAACGATCAAGAGGAACAAAGGACAAGCCGAGACCAGATAATTCAGGCATTCAAAATTAAAGATCAAGCTGAGATATAATCTCAATTAATCAATTAACAGATTTAAACAATTTCAAAGCTGACAATTCAACTTGAATAAACATTAATCAAGGAGTCAAGAGTACAATCCAAAAACATGCAATTTATAAAATAAATCTTCAAAGGTTGGAAGAATATTAAGTGCTAGCTCGTAGAACTCGTGCCTTTCCACCACACCCGAACCACTTCCTCAGCCACATTGTTTCCTCTTTAAAACAACAAGGAATTTCAGCAAAGCTCAAGTAGAAATCACTTTCCCTCTTTAAAACTCTTGCTGGCAAAAACTAAAGTAACAAGAGCAAAATTAGAGTTTTTAGTCACACATCATTTACAGCAAGGAATCATCAAGAAATTAACAACTAAGGTTCCATCTAAAACTTGCAGCAACAGAACAATCATAAATTGCTCAAAGACTTTCAGCAAAAATGTGAAATTTCAGAGTTTAAGCGAAGAAATTAGACACAAATCACAGGTAAGAAGAAATCACTCAGCTTGATCAAGAAGAAGCCCCATTTAGTAGAACCGATTGGAGGAGGAGATGTTTCATTCCAACTCCAATCCTTTTCAGCTAGGGTTCCTCTTTCCTTTCTTTGGGCCGAACTCAGCAGCATCCTATTCTCCTTGCATGAGTGTCGAATTGAATCAAGGAGAGGAATGAGGCAGAGAACGACGAGAGAAGGTGGAGAGAGGTGAAGTGTAGCAAGGTCACAACCCTTGATGATGATGATGATGATGATGATGATGATGATGAAGAAGAGAAGTTGCTGCCTCTCTCGAATCCTCCGTCCCCAAAATATCAGATATTAGGTTCCCATTAATAATTAATTAGTCAGTCCTTACATTTCCCAATTTTGACAAACTAACCCCACTAAGCATCTAACTTTCACCTTAATCACTTTTATACGTATTTAACACTTATACTTTTCACTTTGGTCCTCACTCCCTCTAATTAATCAAACGTGTTTTGTACTTCCTACGTCCTTTTATTTTTGCAACAATTTGACATGAGATGTTCATTTAACTTCAATTTATCTACATTAATTCAAGGTAAAAAAATTCAAAAAAAATATATGTTTAGAAACTAGACACACTAAATTACCATTTTTTGTTTAAATTTATAAAGTTATTGTTCGCAACACTGCAAGTGTACAGTTGTCAACAAGTAGTAAATCCGGTGAGACCGGGTCGAATCCACAAGGACTTGTGATTCCTAATCAATGTGTATGATTTACGAATAGGAAAGAAATTGGTTGATTGATTTTATGTGGGAATTAATTAACAAAACTAAATTGCAAGTGTTGTCAAATCGGATTACTAAAGCTACTTCCTAGAATTGTTGATCCACTTGAACTTAGGTTTAATATTTTAGAATTACCTATAATTACTACTCTCTACTTGCAAGAAGATGTATCTATTCTAGAAGCCTCCTCCCGAAGTGAACCTAGGTAAATTAGGAAGCAATTCCTTGGCCCTAATTTGTTATGTGATCTATCTTCTTCCTAGGTTATTTCTGAACTTTCGTTCTAGATATAAACCTAGTCTAATTTCCCTGTGGTCTAGTAATACCTCCTTATTCCTGAGTGAAGCATACCACACATATTCTGTGATCAAAAGAATAATACTTGAAATATCCGAGTAATTAAACAAGCATCATGGAGTAGTAGTTGATAGAACTAAAATATAAAACTCTAAGTACAAGTATCACAATCAATTCTAGAAAGTAATAGAGAAACTAGCCACTAAACATGTTCCATGGCATTAAATAATGAAACAATGAAACCCGGAAGTATCAGGATGAAGAACAATGAAGAATATCGTCAACTAGTGCAAAACCTAGCCTCCTCCTTTGTTGTGCATTAATCTGCCGTCCCCATCAATTGTGTGATTGACTATATTTATATCCTAGGGTAAAGAGACATCAACGGTGGAGATTACTTCATTAAGTGTGATCAAGGGCCAGAAATTGATGCGCCCGTGGGCTGATTTGTGTTGCTGGGCTGATTTGTGTTGTCCAAGTCGTAAAAACCCAAAACTTACAAGGAGGCAATCACTGGGCAGTTGCCTACTTCGCACTCTAGGCAATCACTGGGCAGTTGCCTACTTTGCTCTCTGTTGGAATTGTGCGATTTGGCTTTGGAGTCAAGCAATTGCCTAGCAGTTGCCTAAGTTGCTCTCTGCCGATTTCTCCACAAATTGAAGCAAGTGCTAGGCACTTGCTTGGCCTCGCTTCTTTGCGTCTTTTACCCTTTTGGTTCTCAAACTCTTCTTCTTTTGTCAATTTAACCCAGATTCCTCAATTTTGCTCTAACATCTTCCAAGGTTAAATCCTGCAAAGTCCTTACGCAAAATAATAAGAACATAGCATTTAATTGAGTTTATATGCACAATTGAGGGTAATATATACATAATAATATGCACTCATCAAATACCCCCAAACTCAAACAATTGCTAGTCCCGAGCAATTCTACCAACATGCAATTCTAAACTAAGCATATCAATCAAACAAACTACCAATGCTCGCTCAAGTCAATTCAGCATCCAGAACTACACATCTCTAAACATATAGATGATCAAATGGGTTTTAAGACTTTGTGCTCAAATCAATAGATAAAGGGTCTCTCCCTAAGTGTTTCACTCTATGAAGTGGGTGTGCACGTGTGTATAGTAATTTTACCAAGCATCTTCAATCCATAGGCTTGCAAGCGAACCAAAACTCCTCTACTCATTCTTCCCGAAGGAAAAGATTGCATGCCTTACTAGTCAGGTGGTCTTTCATTTGGGTTGTACTGAGGCCTGGCTTGGTGGGGGTGAACATCTTCTGAAGGCTTCTTTAGGTGGAGCTTTTGAAACTACTTGAGTTTACAAGTTATTGGGCATTACATATAATCAATAATCACAACCCATACCCACTTGCATCTTTTGTAACTTCACACCTTTTTTTCACAAAATTGCACCTTTTCAACAATTAGGACAGTTCTGACATAAACAATAATAACAAGTGCCTCTCTATTTTTTTCCTTCTTCTTTCTCTTTCTCTTACTTTTTCACTATTTAGGCACACTTTTTTCAGAACTACCATTTCACCACTCACATAGCACAACAATGCATAATACCCCCCAAACTCGGAGTTTGAACACGCCACAAATATTTTCTACCTATGCCCAAAGTAAAAAATACTCAAGAAGTTTCAGGGATGAAAGGTAATATCAGAGAATGAATATGGCTTAAAATGTGGATGATCAAAGAATTTAGGCTTTAAGGCTCAAAGGGGTTTATCTAATGGAAATAACATATAGGTTGGCTATTTAGTCAACAAGCTTATCCTAATTTGCCACCGTCGTCCTAGCTCAGCACACAACATATATAGATTTATAACGGTTCTAAGCAATCAAGTTCTAGCTCAGATCCTTAGCAAAATACTCTCATGAAGAATAATTCACACAATTCATGCATTAATAGGCTCAAAGTCTCACCGGTTGAAGGTTGAATCTCTATTTAAAGATTTGAACACAATTTCCTACCACCCATATGATCATAAACATGTAAATCAACGGAAGTTCCAAATTAGAATTCAACTTACTGGAGCATTGGTTCCTAACTTTAAACCTAAATACCACATGCACTAAACTACTATTTTTGAGTTTTTTTATACAAAATATGCAATGCAATCTAAACTAAATCCGCGAGAGAAAAATCAGGTAATCATACCACTGAAATCAACCAATAATCTCCATGTTATCATGTAATACAAACATTCCCCCCAAACTCGAATGAAATCATGTCCTCATGGAAGGGAAAGATAAATATGAAGGAATAATAGCAGTGGTCATACCTGGGGGACCAAGTTAGGTCCCCATCAACTGTCCTGGGAGATGCCACCGGCGTCAGTGCTAGTGGTGTTTCGCTCTGGCGATGTCTCAGCTAGAGGTGGTGGTTGCAAAGGTCCACTGCTATGATGCTTACCCATATAATGGAGAATGCCACGTGCTATCTGGGAATCAATACGTTGCACTTGAGCCATTAGCTGTGTCTGCAGAAGTTCAACTCGTGCAAGACGTTCCTCCTGGCGAGCACGGTATGCGTCCTCGCGAGCCCATCTTTCTATCAAAAGAGCTTTTATCTCTACCCATCCATCAGGGGCTGCACCCGCTCGATCACGTTCATCCTGTTGTTGCAACTTTGAGCAAAGAATCTTTGATCCCTTGCCGTGAACACGATGAGGACCAGTGCTAACAATGATACCAGCTCGCAAGGCACTGTGATACGCTGGTTCGCAATGTGTGAACTGAGGCAGTAAACTGCAAGGGATAGGGAGGATAAAAACCCTGATGCCAAAACAAGATCGGACGGCTTAAATTTCGTGCTAAGGCAGTTGCCACGCAATTGCTTGACTCGTCCTTTTAAAATTTGCGGAACTGCAATGCAGTCACCTAGCAATTGCGCTGAGTGCTCTCTGTCTTTTTTGTTTTCATGGTGTAAGCAGCTGCCTGGCACTTGTGTGATTGGTCTTCTGGCCAATGCTTCCAAGTGCACCCCTCTACCTGCACCAAAACAAACATTTAAGTCATCAAAAATTCATTTTCTCCATCTCTCTCTCGCTCTTTTTTTTAATTATATATATATATATATATATATTTTAACAAGTAATTATTCTAATAAATAAACAAAGACTAATCAATAGAAATTTGGTTAGTAGATAGCTTGGTTTAACGTCGCTAGCTCGACATTCTACGCTTGGCGCTTAGCACACGTCTGGTTCAGTCAATGAGAAGCTCATTGGCACTCGAAGATGCTCTCCATAGTACGGCTTCACCCGTTGAATATTTGCTTTGAAAACATTCCCACTATGACCTCTCAATTCAACGGCTCCATAAGAGTGTACTTTCACAACAATAAAGGGTCCAGACCAGCGAGACTTTAGCTTTCCTGGAAATAACTTGAGTCTTGAGTTAAATAGTAGCACTTGTTGACCTTCCACAATCTCTTTCCTATGAAGATTCGATCATGCCACCTCTTGGTCTTCTCCTTGTAAATCCGGGAGCTCTCATATGAGTCATTACGAAACTCCTCTAACTCACTCAACTGCAAGAGACGGTATTTTGCGGAGGCGTTCCAATCCATGTTAAGCTTTTCACCGCCCAAAATGCTTTATGCTCTAGCTCAACTGGCAAGTGACACGCTTTGCCATATACTAACCGGAATGGAGACATTCCAATTGGAGTCTTGTATGTTGTCCTGTAAGCCCAAAGCGCATCTTCTAACTTAATTGACCAATCCTTCCTAGAAGGATTCACCGTCTTCTCCAATATCTGCTTGATCTCCCTATTCGAAATTTCTGCTTGACCATTGGACTGAGGGTGGTATGGTAGTGCAATCTTGTGGCGAACTCTGTACTTTGCCAATAGGTTTGTGAATAACCTATTATAGAAGTGAGTTCCCCCATCACTGATGACGGCTCTTGGCACACCAAACCTTGCAAATATGTTGCTCTTCAAGAACTTCAAAACTACTTTGGCTTCATTAGAATGAGTAGCAACAGCCTCTACCCATTTGGAAACATAGTCAACTGCAACCAAGATATACATATTTCCACAAGAATTGTGAAAGGGTCCCATGAAATCTATTACCCACACATCAAAAAGCTCCACTTCGAACACATTATGGAGCGGTCCTTCATTTTTTCTAGAAATATTTCCGACCTGTTGGCACCTTCCACATGTCTTGACAAAGGTATATGCATCCTTAAAAATTGTTGGCCAGTAAAATCCAGCTTGAAGAACCTTAGCTGCAGTTTTAGATGGCCCAAAATGGCCTCCGGTGGGTAGCGCATGACAATGCTCTAAAATATCTTGGATCTCTTCATTTGGAACACACCTTCTGATAACTTGATCTGCACATCTTCTAAATAAAAGTGGTTCATCCCAAAGATAAAGTTTTGACTCACTCAAAAACTTTTTCTTTTGACCCGGAAGGAAATCTGGTGGGAGCATGCCGGTGGCTAGGAAATTCACGATATCCGCAAACCATGGTAAGTGACTTTGCACCTGGAATAGGTCTTCATCTGGAAATGTCTCCCGAATTGGTCCTTCTTTCAACTGCCCCTCCGGCTCCATCCTTGAGAGATGATCTGCCACTAAATTTTCACTCCCTTTCTTGTCCTTGATTTCCAGATCAAACTCTTGAAGGAGTAAGATCCATCGAATAAGGCGCGGTTTAGCGTCTTGCTTGCTAAACAAGTAGCGGATTGTCGCATGATCTGTGAAGACTGTCACCTTGCTTTCGATGATATAGGCTCTGAACTTGTCCAATGCGAATACCAATGCTAACATTTCTTTCTCGGTAGTGGTGTAGTTCCGTTGGGCTGAATCTAAGGTTTTGCTAGCATAGTATATGATGTTGAAGATCTTGTCCTTCCTCTGACCCAAAGCAGCTCCAAGGGCATAATCACTGCATCACACATGATCTCAAATGGTTGAGACCAATCTGGGGCAATAACGATTGGTGCGGTGACCAATTTATCCTTTAGGACCTGAAAAGCTTCCAAACATCCCGCATCAAAGTTGAAAGACACGTCTTTTTCAAGCAAGTTACACAAGGGTTTGAAAATTTTAGAAAAATCCTTAATGAATCTTCTATAAAAACCAGCATGTCCTAAAAAACTTCTCACTCCCTTAACATTGGTGTGTGGTGGCAATTTCTCAATTCTTTGCTGTCTTTGCGCGATCCACCTCAATACCTTTTCCAGACACCTTGTGTCCAAGGACAATGCCTTCCCGTACCATAAAATGACACTTCTCCCAGTACAACACCAAGTTTGTTTCCTGACATCTTAACAACACTTGAGACAAATTATGCAAGCATTTATCAAAAGAGTCACCAATGACAGAAAAGTCATCCATAAACACCTCCATAAATTTCTCAATCATATCAGAAAATATTGCAAACATGCATCTTTGAAAGGTAGCAGGGGCATTACACAATCCAAATGGCATTCTTCTAAAAGCATAGGTACCACAATGAGAAGTGAAGTAGTTTTCTCTTGGTCCTCAGGTGCTATAGCAATTTGATGGTAACTTAATAGCCATCTAGAAAACAATAAAACTCATGTCTTGCTATCCTATCAAGCATCTGATCAATGAACGGTAAAGTGAAGTGGTCTTTTCTTGTGGCTTTGTTTACCTTCCTATAATCTATGCATACTCTCCACCCCGTGACAGTTCGAGTAGCGATTATCTCATCCTTCTCATCTTTCACTACTGTCATTCCCCCAAATTTTGGCACTACCTGAGTAGGACTAACCCATGCACTATCAGAGATAGGATAAATTATTCCAGCTTTTAGCCACTTTTTAATTTCCATCTCAACTACCTCTATCATGGCGGGGTACAATCTTCTTTGGGGTTGAACAGAGGGTGTATAAGATTCTTCCATCAAGATTTTGTGCATGACTATGGCGAGGCTAATTCCCTTAATATCAGAAATAGACCAACCCAAAGCAGATTTATGTTGTCTAATCACCCTAAGCAATCTTTCTTATTCTACCTCAGACAAAGCAGATGATACAATCACAGGAAAGGAAGAATCATCACCAAGAAAAGCATATTTTAAATGATCAGGTAGAGGTTTCAAATCAATATTCACTCCTGACATCTCTTCTTTTTCCTTCACATTTACTTCAGCAATTTGAGCACAATTTTCAGATATAGATAACGGTGGAACATCACTCAAACATTTATTCCAAAAATTAGCATAACTCATATCATTCTCATCCACATTCTCATCATGTAAGCAAGTCAACAATGAGTCTTTAGAAATTTGTGAAGGGAACGGGTTTACCACACAAGTGTCAATGATATCTATCTGATGACATGTTGACACGTCATTACCTCCCTTGATGGATTTCATGATGTTGAACGCTATCTTCTCAGCTCCCACACTCAGAATGATTTCTCCTTGCTTAACATCAATCATGGCATTCCCTGTAGCTAGGAAAGGTCGACCAAGGATGATAGGAATCTCTTGGTCTTCCTCCATATCTAACACCACAAAATCCGCAGGGAAAACAAATTTATCCACTTTAACGAAAACATCTTCAACTATGCCTCTAGGATATGTAAGTGATCTATCAGCAAGTTGTAAGCAAATAGTTGATGGTTTTACTTCACCTATCCCCAATTTCTTAAAAACAGACAATGACATGAGATTTATGCTAGCACCCAAATCACACAAGCATTTACTAAAAAGAGATCCACCAATCATGCATGGAATAGTAAAGCTTCCTGGATCAGCTAGTTTCTGGGGCAATTTTTTCTGTATCACAGCACTACATTCTTCCTGCAAATAAATTGTCTCAAACTCTCCAAATTTCTTTTTCTTCGAGATAATATCCTTCAAGAATTTAGCATAATTAGGAACCTGATCTATGGCATCAATCAAAGGAATATTTATCTCTAATTTCTTAAACATTTCTAAAAATTTGGAGAATTGACCATTTACCTTCTTTTTCTGAAATCTTTGAGGATACGGGATAGGAGGTACATACATTGGTAGCTTTTTCTCTTCTCGTGCTAGTGCCTCTGTACCTTGCTCCTTTGACTTTTCCTCTGGTTCCTCCTCTAATTCTTTCTCTTCTTTCTTCTCTTGACCTCTGGTGTAACCTTGTCGAGTTGAACTTCCGTGTCGATGTCACCTTACCACTTCTCAACCGAACCGCCTTACGGTGTTCCTTCGGATTGACAATAGTGTTGCTGGAAACTCCATCTTGCTTTGCTTTTCTAAATGTGCCAAGACCTGAGATAGCTGCTGCTTGATTTCTGCATTGTCTCTTTCAAGCTGTTCTTGTCGTTTCTCAAGCTTGCTCTGTTTTTCATCTTCAAGAGATGAACCTGCTCCATACTGATTTTTTCTCTCAAAGGGTGGCCTGTATGGTGGTGGCTTCTGTACAGAAGTATCTCCCGTGGCTTGGTAATTTCCGTGCGGTTGGTAGTTTCCTTGAGCTTGGTAATTCCCTTGGAAATTTCCTTGACTTTGGGGTCTGTATTGTCCACCATGCACCTGCTGTCTATAGCCATAATTATTTTGGCTTATCCAGTTCACCTGCTTTGCAGCCTGATCTTCCCCATAGTACTCAACGTTGGCAATCTGAGCTGGTTGGGAAATCTGATTTGCCTTCACCTGATTAGCCAATGCTGCAATTTGCGCTTGAATTTGCGTAAGCTGATCTACTTGAAGGACTCCCTTCCTACTATCCATCCGCTCAGATGGCCATTGATAACTATTTGCTATGATCTCATCAAGTAAGTTAAAAGCATCTCTGAAACTCTTACTCATCAACATACCTCTCGAGGCAGCATCCAAAAATTGTCTTGTTTGCATGGATAGTCCATTGTAAAACATCTCCACTTGCACCCATCCTTCATACCCATGATGCGGGCACTTTCGGAGTAACTCTTTATACCTTTCCCATGCCTCATGCAAAGATTCAAAATCATGCTGCTGAAAGGTACTAATCTCTTATCTAAGTTTAGCAGCTTTCCCAGGTGGAAAGAACTTAATCAGAAATTTACTAGCTACCTCCTGCCATGTCTCCATCGGCTCTTTGATTGACAACAACCAAGTCTTTGCCTTGTCTCTCAGTGAGAACGAAAACAACATGAGCCGAATCTGCTCTGGAGTTGCTCCTTGTGTCCTGTGAGTATCACAGAGCTCTTGAAAATTTGCCAAATGTTGGTTAGGATCTTCATTAGGAGCTCCCCCAAACTGAGAATTTTGGACTAAAGTGATGAGCCCAGGAGCAATGCTAAATCCGGGTGCCACTTCAGGTCTTGCAATGCCATTATAATTTTCAGTAAGTACGGGCTGGAAGTGATCCCTGATAGCCCTGTTCACTGGTGGTGGAGGATTCTCAGCTTGTTGCCTGCGCTCTCTCTCTTCATCTTGACGTTGCCTCTCAGCTTCTCTTTGCGCCAATTCTGTGTTACGCCTGGCAAAGTCTGCGTTTTCTGCTCTTAAATGTTCCATCTCAGTAGCTGCTTCGTTTGCCATTCTTTTCTCTTTTCTTAGTTGACGCTCTGTTCTTCTAATTTCCGGATCAAATAGCAAATCCGAGCCTCGAGAGGTTCTGGGCATGCACTACCTGAAAATTCCGGAACAAAGAAAAATTAAATAAAACTAATAATCCAAACACAAAAAGACAAGAAATAAAACAAGTCCCCGGCAACGGCGCCAAAAACTTGTTCGCAACACTGCAAGTGTACAGTTGTCAACAAGTAGTAAATCCGGTGAGTACCGGGTCGAATCCACAGGGACTTGTGATTCTTAATCAATGTGTATGATTTACGAACAGGAAAGAAATTGGTTGATTGATTTTATGTGGGAATTAATTAACAAAACTAAATTGCAAGTGTTGTCAAATCGGATGACTAAAGCTACTTCCTAGAATTGTTGATCCACTTGAACTTAGGTTTAATATTTTAGAATTACCTATAATTACTACTCTCTACTTGCAAGAAGATGTTTCTGTTCTAGAAGCCTCCTCCCGAAGTGAACCTAGGTAAATTAGGAAGCAATTTCTTGGCCCTAATTTGTTCTGTGATCTATCTTCTTCCTAGGTTATTTCCGAACTTCCGTTCTAGATATAAACCTAGTCTAATTTCCTTGTGGTCTAGTAATACCTCCTTATTCCTGAGTGAAGCATACCACACATATTCTGTGATCAAAAGAATAATACTTGAAATATCCGAGAAATTAAACAAGCATCATGGAGTAGTAGTTGATAGAACTAAAATATAAAACTCTAAGTACAAATATCACAATCAATTCTAGAAAGTAATAGAGAAACTAGCCACTAAACATGTTCAATGGCATTAAATAATGAAACAATGAAACCCGGAAGTATCAGGATGAAGAACAATGAAGAATATCGTCAACTAGTGCTAAACCTAGCCTCCTCCTTTGTTGTGCATTAATCTGCCGTCCCCATCAATTGTGTGATTGACTATATTTATATCCAAGGGTAAAGAGACATCAACGGTGGAGATTGCTTCATTAAGTGTGATCAAGGGCCAGAAATTGATGCGTTTGTGGGTTGATTTGTGTTGCTGGGCTGATTTGTGTTGTCCAAGTCGCAAAAACCCAAAACTTACAAGGAGGCAATCACTGGGCAGTTGCCTACTTCGCACTTCGGGCAATCACTGGGCAGTTGCCTACTTTGCTCTCTGTTGGAGAATTGTGCGATTTGGCTTTGGAGCCAAGCAATTGCCTAGCAGTTGCCTAAGTTGCTCTCTGCCGATTTCTCCACAAATTGAAGCAAGTGCCTAGCAGTTGCCTAAGTTTTATTTCATCATAAAACTTATATTTTTAGTAAAACTCTAACAACATTAAAGCTTGATAATATTCATATTTTAGAAATAAAAGGTTTTAAAGCATGCATAGAATGATTGTTTTAAATGCATAGAATGGATAAATTGCAAAAAGTAATACATTACCAACGGTTACCCGTTGGTACCATTGGCACTACCAACAAGCAGCCCGTTGGTACTATTGGCACCAACAGGCTGCCTGTTGGTACCACTGACACTACCAACAGGCAGCCCGTTGGTACCAGAACACTTCTCGTTGGTACTAGAGCACTTCCATCCTTTGGTATGGTCCATGTTTTCTTGCAAAAAAACATACTTCCAACAAATAATGTTGTTCCATTTAACAAGTAGATTTATCAATCCTCATTTAACAAGTAAATTTTATTTTTCAATTGCTCCATTAATTTAATGTCACAAATGAATGTTTCAAAAATTAATTATGTCATACATATATGATGTTTACTTTGTTAGATGGTTTTTTCTTATATTCCAACCAACGTTGATATAAAAAATGAAACAATTACTTCGTTTCAATATTATGATCTCAATATTAGTCACTCTTTTAACTTGAGTTTACCTTCAATATTATGTTCTTAATTATGATTATTTCATCATAAAACTTATATTTTCAGTAAAACTCTAACCACATTAAAGCTTGATCATATTCATATTTAGAAATAAAACGTTTTAAAGCATGCATAGAATGATTGTTTTAAATGCATAGAATGAATAAATTGAAAATGTAATGCATTACCAACGGGCTGCCCGGTACCAGAACACTTCCAACCTTTGGTATGGTCCATGTTTTCTTGCAAAAAAACATGCCTCCAACAAATGATATTGTTCCATTATCAAGTAGATTTGTGAATCCTCATTTAACAAGTAAAATTATTTTTTTTCAATTGCTCCATTTAATGTCACATATGAATGTTTCAAAAAATAATTATGTCATACATAAACGATGTTTACTTTGTTAGATGGTTTTTTCTTATATTCCAACCAACTTTGATATAAAAAATGAAACAATTACTTCGTCTCAATATTATGATCTCAATATTAGTCACTCTTTTAACTTGAGTTTATCTTTAATATTATGTTCTTAATTATGATTATTTCATCGTAAAACGTATATTTTTAGTAAAACTCTAACTACATTAAAGCTTGATCATATTCATAGTTTAGAAATAAAAGGTTTTAAAGCATACATAGAATGATTGTTTTAAATGCATAGAATGGATAAATTAAAAAGTACGACATTACCAACGGGCAACCCGTTGGTACCAGTGGTACTACCATTAGACTGCTCGTTGGTACCATTGACACTACCAACATGCAGCCCGTTGGAACAACTGATATTACCAACGGGCAGCCCGTTGGTATCTGTACACCTCCAACATTAATTTCTTCATAAGGCAGATGTTGATTTTTTTTTGATAAAAACAGGCCTCCAACAAATGATATTGTTCCATTTAACAAGAAGATTTGTCAATTATCATTTAACAAGTGAATTGTTTTTTGAATTTTTCCATTTAATATCATACATAAATGATGTTGAATAATTTCTTCTTATCCAAAAATTTTTGATATAAAAATTGCAACAATTAGTCCTGTCAATATTAGAATCTCAATATTAGTTACGCTTATTCTATTTTAACTTGTGCTTATCTTCAATTTTATGTTCTTACTTGTAATTGTTGCATGATAAAATTTATTTTTTTAATAAAATTATAACCACACTAAAGTTTGATCAATTTTATATTGTAAAAAGACAGTTTTAAACCATAAATGGATTAATTGTGAAACTAGGACAGTACCAACGGGTCGCCTGTTGGTACGAGTGACACTACCAACGGGCAACCCGTTGGTGACATATGTTTTTTGTTTTTAAATGGAAAATGGGGTTTCATCGTGCCAACGGGTTGCTCGTTAGTATGATTAATGTTCCGACAAAACCAAGGGTTCGCTTGTTGGAGAATCCTGACTGGAGGTGGTTGAGGTCTTACCGATGAGAATACCAACGTGTCAATCCTTGGTTATTACCAACGGGCTAATTGCCCGTTGGTTTTGACACATTTTCTAGTTGTGAAGTACTAATGTTTCAACATTACTATGGTGAACTTAAGGGAGTTGAGGCTTGGTTCAAGGGAATGTGTCACTTCAATAAGCTAATTAAGTTTTCTTGGGACCCTGTCAAGTTGGTATGATACTATCTAAGGAAGTGGCTTTTAAGCAAGACCATCTGTGACTCCGCCATCTTTCCTGGGTTTGTATCAAGGAGACTTAAGGGTGATGATACTAAGGCTTAGGTGAAGTGGTCATGGTTGTCACATTCAAAATTCATGTCTGCATACATGAAACCATTAAGTAAGAAATTTGAACATTCTTGAAGGCTCAATTAGAACTTGTATGTGAAACTATGGAAATATGTTTGTGTGTTTCTAATTTGATGTTATATGCATTCCTTTTGTCATATATGAACATGTTTGAAGTAGTTGCATGTATTTGTTTCTTTGTTGAGTCTTGTTCTAATTGATTGAACATTGATACATGTGATTTGCATCATGTTGATGGCATGTAAGAATATTGTAGCTAAACTGAACAAGGTTCTCAAATTGGATGGTGACAACTATCCAATTCGGCAGCAAAAGGTCAAGTTCATTCTTACTGAGCAGGACACACTTGAGGTTTTATCTGATGGAGGTCAGGTTGCTCAACCGGAAGAAGGGTAAGACCAGACAGCCTATGTGGCTTATCTAAAAAACAATAGTCTTTGTCGGGTGACCCTTCTTTTGACCATGGTGGATGAGATCATGGTTGAGTTCTCAACCTTTGATAGTGCCAAAGAGATTTGGGACACTATCAAGACCAAATATTGTGATGTTTCTGTGGAGAAACAGAGATCAATGATTCTGAGGTTTGAGAACTATCAGAAACGAGCTGATCACACCATGAGTTCTCACCTTCGAGAGATGTCTCGGATGATCCACCAGCTGAAGCAAGTCAGGCACGACCTCACAAATGAACAACAGGTCCAAACTATAATCAGATCTTTGCCAGATGAGGATTGGCAGTTGATTAAGGTCAACTTGCGCCACAATCCTCGGATCAAAATGTTTGATGACAAAGCCCGCCACCTTTTACTTGAGGCCGAAGTAATGGCCCTAAAAAACCATTCCAGAGAATAAGGGTGGAAATGGCAAAGGTAAAGGAGGTGAAAACGGTCCTAATTTGAAGAAGTTCAAAAAGAAAATGGACATTTCTAAGCTCAAGTGCTTCAATTGTGGAAAGAAGGGGCACTTTGCAAAAGATTGCAAAAGTCCTATGATGAATGATTAATAAAATTGTTTATTTGTCAAACTTTTTTCCTGCTTTCACAACGAAAATTAGAACATGTCAAACATAGGCATTAGAAAGAGTTTTCTCACACGAGCCTTTCACCTTAATCTTGTGAATACTTAAGGATGAGACTAGCTAAAGACTCAATGTATGTTGTTTCTTAAATGAAACACGTTACTTGGTAAAGTAATACTTGAGTGGGAGTCATGAACCAACATATGACACCTTAGCCTATTGTCGCCTTGATTATGTAAATCAAGATGAGATGACTAAGTTTCATTAAGTTTGTATGACCACCATACATCCTAGCCTATGATTGGTATAAGCGTTGGCTTACTTGATAACATTTCATGGATTGTGACATGTCCTCCTTTTATTTGATAAGAGGAGTACACCTTTGGTGTTTTAAGAGGGAGAAAAATGACACACCTCCCATTCTTTTAGTGGACATCATTCCGAGTGGGAGTGGTGTAAGTGAAACATCAAATAGTGTTCAATTGGAACTCAAGTGTTATATAACTATGAAATGCGACCAAAGAAGAATTTAAGCAAGTTGTCTTTGTTCTTGCTTAGTGTGAGGTTTTTTGGTTCAGACTCTTAGTGACTTTGACTTGCTATTAGAAAATTGCTTCAATAAAACTACTTTGATTGGTTGTTGAAGGTCTTAGAAGAATAAGACCGGAATATCCTCCATTTGGGTAGTTGAGTTGGTACAATGACCTAAGTAGCTTATGTTAATAGGAAAGACGCCATTTTGATGATACACATGCTCTAAATTTAATCTTGGGCCCACATACTATGTGTAGTATGATTTAGATTTAGATTTAATTCAAATGGTTGAAATTGAAGAAAGAGACTGATTGTGATTAAGTGAAGTGTATCATTGTGTCTGTGGTTTGTAAAGGCACCACTTGAAGAGTTCAAGTGAGCTTGAAGAAGTTCAAGCACGTTTGAGAAGTTCAAACAACACATTGTTGCTTGGTGAGTTCAAGCATGTTGTTTTGAGAGGACAAGCTTTCATTGTGAGTCTAACAACCACAATGAAAGTGATTTTGTGTGTTTGCCTTGGGGCCGCACCCTTAACTCTACTTGTGTGAATGTGCTTGTTTGTTTTGGCTTATACGTGTTAGAGAGATTTTATTTGAGTGGGAGTTGAAAATCAAAAGATAACTTAGTCCGAGTGGGAGTTTGTTGCAATTTCTTGCGGCACCAAGTTCTTTTGAGGTGGTACTTGAGCTTGTGAACTCAAATGTTGCTAGATGTAGCTGTACTTGGCTCATCTCCAGCTAGAAGTAGCTGAACACAGCTCAAGTCAGCTCAAGTTAGCTCACACTAGTTAGATGTAGCTAGACTCAGCTCAAAGTGAGCTCACTCCAGCTAGAAGTAACTGTGTGCAACTCAACTCCAGCTCAATTTAGCTAGAACCAGCTAACACTGGCTTAAGTTGACTAGAAGTAATAAACTTCAACTCATGATAGCTAAAAGTAGCAACACTCAGCTCGAGACAGCTAGCCCCAACTCATGTTGATTAGAAATAGTCAACTTGAGCTCAAATGAGCTAGTCTTGATGGAAAAATGATTTTCAGCTCAAGGTGAGCCGAAATGAGTTTTATGGAACTCAACTATGTGAATTGTGGCTATATGGAATATTTGTGATGTTTCATAAGTGTTAACTACCTATTAGCTTCCTTTTATACAAAATAAGGGTATTTTGGTCAAAGGACATGGTTTTGGCGGTTGAGGTGTAAGGTGTATACATCCTAGTGCATGTGTGCACATCCCTTGGAAGTTAACAAGATATAACCGGCCATGAGAGAGCCTCATTTGCCGAATGGTGCCATTTGGTAGGCACCCTTTCGGATTTAAGGAGTGGTTACCAAGCCTTAAGGCTTGTTTATGCACAAGGGATAAATAACCACCCTCAAGGCCAAAAGTATGGTTATTTTCGGCCAAGAGGAGGTTATTTTCTCCATTGTAACTTCCTACGTCATCTATAAATAGATGATAATCTGCCACATTTCACAAACACTCAAAATCCGAAAACTTCTCTTTTTCTCTCTATTTTGGCCGAAAACTTCCACCCCTTTCCTTAGAGCATTTCGGGTGAATCTCTTTGGGTTTCTTCAACACAAAACCGGCCCTTTCATCACATACAATTTGCCCTCATCCAACAACTTGAAGGCTTGAACATTCAAGTGGAATCGACACCAACTTGGAGCATACGTTTGGAGCAAGGACAAAGATCCTTTTGCTGATTTCCAAGGGTGCAAGGTATACTCTTATCTCTTCTTTTTCCTCCTCCTTCTCCTCTTTCTTCTTCTTGAAAGTGGTGAGGCATGATTTTGGAAAACCACATTGTGCTATGAATCCCTTATTGAATGAACTAATCCGCATGCATGAGACAAGAAATGAGATTATGAAAGATCTAAAATTTACATTTTTTTACATGTTACTACATGTAAAATTGGGGTAGAAGATATGTATGTACCGTAAGATGGATTTTTGCAACCACTTTCAAAGTGTCCCTTTTCCTTTGGTTGAAGTACACCATCTTGAACTTCTTCAAGATGGAATGCTGTCTCTTTCCCTTTCTAAGAGCCACCTTTGGCCATCATGGTACCCATTCCACATTATATTCATCCATCCCTTGTGGATGGAAAGAATAGCAACATATGCCAAGAGTGGTCTTTTAAAGGGTCATTATCTCCATCTCAAGGAGGATATAGTCAACAAATGACGTAATTTAATGATTAAGGCATTATTAATTGATAATTATCAAATGCCTTTCATCAATGGACAAGAAGCTTCTTATTGCTTGCACTAGTTGTTCATCATTGAGCTCATGCCTTGCCAATTTCTACTTGGTGGATTATGCATGCAACTCATGCATTTAGTGGGACTCACTTAGAGTTATCTGCTCATATTTCATAATTCTCACACTTGATAATTATGGAGCATTGTTTCTCAATAGAAACATTTTCATACTTAACTTATAAGTATAGAAAATACCACCATATTTTATCCACCATAGTGGAAAGGAGAGGGCAATTCTACACATAGAACTCATAAGGTATACCACATAGGTAGTCCTTATCCTACCTCATTTTGGCACACGGCTTCATTGGTGAGCATCAAAACGTTTCTTGTTCAATTAGAATGATCTTGACCTTCTGTTATCACATTAAATACTACTCACTATCCAATTATATATCATGGTTCAAAATAAGTATACAATAGTAACTAGCTATCCACTAATGATGCAATTTATATGTTCAATGTCCAATTCTCACAACAAGACTCATTCAAGCAATAAAATACATGAAACAACTTCAAACATGTTCATACATAGCAGAAGAGATACATATAGCATTCAATCAGAAACATACAAACATGTTTCCATCATTCAATATACATGTTCTTAATTAGCCTTCATTAAGGTTCATATGTACCAACTATACATTTTCACCTCATGTAACTTATACATGATTTATATTCATGTAACTCATACATGAATTCTATTCATGCAACTCATGCATGAATCCATTAATATAACTTGTACATGAATTCATTTTAAATTACATTTCCATGAACCCTTAAATCACCATAGAAACCATTCACAGGAAAGATACAGGGGTCATAATGGTCCTGCTTACAACCCATCTGCTTAGATAAAATGTCATCTATTTGACTTTAGGGAAACAACATATAATTCCAAATTTTATCATATGTTCTATGCACTTGTCACATTTGTACATTTGGCTATGTAACACATACATGCACCATTGTACCACAACTATAGTCTTTCAACCCTTTAGTCACCATAAGGAAGATTCCCAGGAAAGATGGCGGAGTCGTAACGGTTTCGCTTAAAAATCACCTCCTTAGACAGAATCTTCATTATTAGACTTTTGAGTAAAGACTTGTAGCTTAACGCACTAAGTATGACACTTACATGTACACATTAATGAACATGTACAAAACACATTTATATATCATATGTTCTATAACATACATACATGTTCAATTGATTCAAACTAATTAAATCATACAATATAAGCATCTCAAAAAACAAGAAAAATATTGCAATTTCATGCTTATACAATTCGGCCAAATAGGTGCACATTTGCACACTATACAAAGTTACTAACAACACAAGTAATTGACATGTAATTCAACTTTCACATAGAAATTACTCATTAACACATGATTTCAACACATTTATCATACAAAGTCACATTTGAACATATTTATCATGCAATTAAAACATTTAATATGCAATTAAAGAATTTAAGTCACAAAGACTACAAGATTTCAACATTTCCATGATTTTTTCATCATATTTTCATGCCAAACACAAGAATTCAGACCTTATTTCATGTACAAAACATGAAAATTACAACAAACTTTAAGTTTCAAGTGACAATTACTAAGGTGGTTTACAAAAAGTTCAACATGTACTTTTCGGTTTCATGCTTATTTTACATGCATTTTCAACCGAATTTATCTTACACTAGGTGGTTGATACCGGTTTTATTGCAGCTATTATTGCGTAAATGGCCGCATTACAAAGATATCGCAATAGAAGGTGAATTAATTGTCGCAATAACATCATATTGCGGCCTATGCCGCAATAAGGCACAATAAGGCGTAATAAGGCCGCGATACGTTAAACTTTAATGCTCTCACTCTCGCTCTTTCTACAGATTTGATCTCTTCATTTTCTTAATCTCTTACGTTTTCTTTCCTTTTTCAGGCTCATTCCTCCTCTCCATCATCTTTATTCTTATCTTTCGTTTCTTTTTTCTGTCAACCTTCCTGCCATGATTTTTTTTTCTTTTAGAGATCTTGAATCAAAAGCTGGAAATAAATCCTTTCTCACAACAATCGAGGGCTGGGTTCGTTTGAGATTTGGGCTGGAAACAGGAAGGGATAAACGCGACGAGAATGATACCAGATATAATGCAGATCCGGCCTCTCTCCTTCCTTCCGCCGCTGCCGCCGGACTTCTTCGTTGTCGCCGGACTTTAGAGACGAGGAAGATGGAGCCATTTCCAGATCTCAAATTATTTGAGAGTTGAGGAATACTAGATCTAGTATTTTTTTATTTTTTTATTTTTGTTTTCAATTTCAGTTGTTGGCTTGATTAATCGAAGAAATGGAAGAAACACAAGTCTGTGTTGTACTTCTTTTGAATCTGAGTTTTGTTTTGTTTATGAATTTCTAGGTTTGATGAACAATTCTGGGTTTTGGGATGAATTCAGATGAATATTCATCCGAATTCATCCAACTTTTTTTTAATTAAAAACATCCCATAATGCGGCTTATGTCGCAATAACCGAAATACATATTGCGGATAAGTGCGCAATAGCCCTGCTAGTGCGGGCTTAAATATTGCGACTTCAATTGCGGCCAATACCGCGCTATTTAGTGCGATTGTATTGCGACTTGGCCGCAATATTACATGTTTCAACGAGATAGTGTTATAACACCCCCATTTTTATAACCCAAAATTTTATGGAAAATTTGAAACTTTTTAGACTGAAAACTTATTGGAAATAATCCAAGAATAAATTTTGAAAGGTAAATAAAAACTATTTTAAACATCAGAGTAATAAATGGAAGCATTACTAAATCCCGTAAAACACAAATACTTATACATATGGGTTTGAAATAGCGCAACGGAAATGAATCAAGTTCCCAAAATAAAGATACAACTAAGTCATTGTCAAGCGACTACAGCGCGTCATCACCCAACGTCTGCTCCTCCTCGTAGTACTCGTATCCCGACTTCTACTTAGTGAACTCAAGATAGTACTCATCAATAGGGTACTCACCTGAAATTATAAGGGGTGAGCGTCCATACGCTCAGTAAGGAGGAGTGTATCAGTCTCTTCACTAGGGTTCTGATACGTCATCAAATAAACAACTTCACAAACAATGAAAACTAAATATGATTGATTAATAAACAATAATCCAATCATTCGAGCATAAGGAAAAGTAATTTATGAAGCATGTCTAGAAAATGAGTGTCACGTGTCTGATGAAATGAACAATTCATTTCGTATTTTTACCAAATAAAGCCGTTGGACGAACCTACACTGGATGTGTACAGCACCCATTGTGGGAATGTTCCGTAAGCAGAGCCACTGGGGATACTTACAGTCATCCCAGAATATACCCATATGAGGAATAGCTTCTTGTGATTGCACATTCACAAGTCTGGTCTGCTCGCCAGCAAGTGAAGCCAGAGCACTACCAAATGGGTCTGCGCTCCCAAAATCTACATGGATCGGGTATGCTCGCCCGCCATGACATGTTCGGGTCGTCCGTCCTAAACCTCTTCACTCCTCACACTAACGGCAGTCAGGTCATGAAGTGTGGTATGCCCGCCACTCCCTCATACCTCATTCATTAAGCTTAAGCCAGGTCATGAAGTGTAGTATGCTCGCTACTCCCTCATACCTAACTCGGTAACAACTCAAAGTCATGCATGTTTGGTTTGCCCGCCATGCCACGCATACTCCAATGGATAATGGCGTTATGCTGGTTAGGTCATATGCTTGTTTGGTCTACTCGCCATGCAAACATACCTAACCGGTTAGCCATCTAAAATCATGCATGATTAGTCTGCCCGCCATACCACACATACGCCAAGTGGAAGCCATACCACACATACGCTATCAGGTATTGCACGATTGGCCTGTTCACCACACAAGCATGCCTGACTCGTTAACCAATTGAAGCCATGTATGTCCCATACCACACATAACTCCATTGGTCAACAACATCTCAAGGTAATCAGATGCAATTCTTAATTATGCTCATGCAAGTGTCAACTAGCATCCAATGCATCAATTGTTTGTCATGCATGTCGTCTAAACTTCTATTAATTCTTTAATGCAATGCCATGACCTTGTCATTCTACTTTTAAACTTTATTTCTTGTTACTTGCATGATGTCATGATAATTAATTATTTGTTAATTGTAATTAGCTTAACTCGTCTCTCAATATCGTGGATTGTTTAATAAAACTCATTTGTCTGTTAATTTCGCACCTAAGTATTTACTACTGGCTTTATACAAAGTTCATGGTTCTATGCATAAAAAACTTAAACATGTCACTACCAATTTTCAAGGCTAAGCATGGTACTAGTGTCCCTAATGGTAAGATTTACGGAAAAAGAACAGAGGCTTCTGCGGTTTTCTAATGGTCAACGATAGCTAGAGGTAAGGTTTGGGCCAAAAAGTAGAGTCCGGTAATTTTTGGAAGGCTAACAAGCACAAATACAATTTTTTTTGTGTGTAAAAGGCTATTTTTAAGAAGAAGAAAATAATTGTTTAATATATTAAACAAACGAGAAGTTGGAAATAAAATTTATAGAAATTATAAAACACTAAAATAATATTTTTGTACAAAAATATAGTATTATACTCAACTCTAGTAACTTTTATGAAAGAATAAACAAAACAAAAGTGAGAATGTACAATTTGTACAATTATATGTATAGAAGAAATGGAGCACTAAGCGAGAGAGAGCGAAACACAAAGAAATCTTCAGTAGGGCAAACGAACAGGGAATTAGGTCCAGGGGCAAGATTCCAATTTGGGATTTCATCAATGTTATTGACAAGGTAGGCACGAGTCTATATTTCACTGGTTTCTCGGAGAATTGGACGAGAGAAAGCATGTGGAAACATTTCTTAATGTTCGGTCAGGTGATCGATATCATCATCTTGTTCAAGCGTTCTAAGGAGGGCAAGAAATTTGGTTTCGTCAAGTACAAGGATGTGTGGAAACGTTGATAAAGAGGTTAGAGGCGGTGGCTGTAGGAGCAGAGCAGCTACGGGTTAACGTGGCCCGGTTCAAATGCCAGGAGAAAGCGGAGCTTCACCGTTCTCAGCGGGTTGGCGGAAGGGTGTGGGAGGAGGGAGTCACTGAAAGGAAGCCTGTTCAAGGCAAAGAGTGCAAGGATACGCAGCGGTCTTATGCTCAGGCGCTGAAATGCGAGCATCTGGTAGTGGAAGCAGGGGCAAAGGAGTTGGAGTGGCTTAAGAGGTGTGCAGTGGGGGAAGTAAAACTTGCATCCAATCTCGGTAAAATCAGTGGCTTTTTAGAAGAGGAGGGCTTTAAAGGTTGCAAGGAAAAATACCTTGGGGGTCTAAGAGTTTTGTTGCAATGCGAATCCGTGGAGGGGTTGAAACGGCTGGTAGGGGGTGGGAAAACGAAGCTATTGGAATGGTTTGTGGAGGTCAATCCTTGGAGTGCAACAAAGGAGCTGGTCCGTCCCGGAAGAATAATTTGGTTGAACATTCAAGGAGTTCCTATCCATGTATGGAGGGCTGATATCTTCGAAAGGATTGCAAAGCAATGAGGGAGGGTTCTTGAGATCGAAGAACTAACTATCCAGAGAGAGCAGATGCACATTGGTCGAGTCTGTGTCCTCACACATAGGCAAGATTCAATAGACTCAGTGTTGCACTTGATGGTGGACGGCGTATTGTTCCCAGTGAAGGTGGTGGAGGATCAATGGTAGACTTTGGCCAACGATATGCAACTCCGGTAGCCTTCCAGGAATCGGTGTATGACACGGAGGAGGACGGTTGGTCAGTGGCGGAGGGCGAAGGTGAGGTAGCTGACTCGGAACGTGACTCAACCTCTGAGTGGAGTGAATCGGATTTGAATTTGGGCGTTGCAAAGACCGACGCAAGGCATTTTCCCAAGATAAGCACTGTTGAGGCCGACCTGTGCCTAACGTCTAGCAGGGGAACTGATGAAGGCGGCGCTGCTGCTTTGTTCAACGGACAAAAGATGAGAAGTAGGTCTGCTGAGAGTAGCGTGAATTTGGGAGTGGGCCTAGCGAAAACGGGCCTGTTAATAGAGGATTGTGTCCCAGAGACGTTAGAAGAAGGAGAGTGTGGGCCTTGTACTATCCGACAGGGAAATGAAGTTGGAAAAGGTGGGCTAGACCAAGAGGCAAGGCAGTAGAAATGTTGTAGTAAGCCTCAAGAAACGGGCTAGCTGCAACTAGGGAGTGGAGGCAAAGGTTCCAGGCCTGCATCTTGCGAGCTAGGGCAGAAGGCGACTTCGTCAACCTTTGGCTGTGCGCTGGAGAAGATACCAAAGTTAGAGAGAGGCAGACCAAGGAAAGGGAGGAAGGGTCATCGCAGGTTCTCAAAGACGGCTCATTGGATCGAAATCCAGCAGCGAACTGGAGGTGTGTGTGGAAGAATCTCGCTCCGAGACATGAAAAACGCCGCGATATTGAAGGCAGATCGGTCAAAGCTAGGGCAGGGCAGGGCGTTCGCGAAGGAGGGCGAGGTGAACGAAGAAGAGGACCTGGCTAGAGGTAAATTTTCAGACTCTTCTTGGGGCTTTAATATGGTGGGATCGACAGGTTTTGAAGATGGTACAGAGGAGGAGATAGCGACAAATTCAGAGGTTAGTAGGGTGCGTGTTATTGGGAAAGCAGTGGGAGTTATCTTCAATGATGGAGCTGATCGGGTTGAAAAGGTACGTGATTCAGGTGTTGATGGGTTGATTAAATGAAGATCATCTCGTTAAATATTAGAGGCTTGGGGAGTGGAGGTAAGCTTAGGCAGTTAAGAGAGTTATTAAACAAGGAATCGGTTGATGTGTTAGCTATTCAAGAAACCTTGTTAGCCCAGGAGGTGGGGGATTCTGTTAAACAAGTGTGGAACCATAGTGACCTTGGTTTTGCCCAATGTCTTTCTGAAGGCAGGTCTGGGGGGATTTTGTTCTTCTGGAATAAGGAGTCTTGGTTAGCAGAGAGGCTGGTTTCAGGGGCAGGTTTTCTTGGCATGGTGGGCTGCTTGAGAGGTAATAGTAAGAAGTATCTTCTCTTGAATGTTTATGCTCCTCAATCAGCAGGTCAGAAGCAGGCGCTGTGGTGTGATCTCTCAAATGTGATTGCAGAGATGGGAGAGGTAGTTTGTGTCATGGGAGATTTTAATGCTGTGAGAAGGAACGAAGAAAGGAAGGGGTGTCTTTTCAGGCATAATATGGCGGTTGATTTCAATTCCTTTATCAGCGCAAATGGGCTGCATGATGTTAAGCAAGGTGGTAGGCGTTTCACTTGGGTCAGCAGCGACGGTTCAAAAATGAGCAAGCTCGATAGATTCCTGGTGAATAGAAGCTTTATTGAGGATTGGCAAGACGTGACCTCTGTGGTTTTGGATAGGGTGTTTGCGGATCACTGCCACGTCATTCTAAAGGCCGAGATAGTGGACTTTGGCCCCTGTCCTTTTAGAGTTTTCGACCAGTGGCTGCTAGATGAAGAGTATATGGTGTTAATAAAAAGAGAGTGGGAGCAAGTTCAGATTAGTGGTTCTGCAGATTTCATCCTGAAGGAAAAGTTGAAGCTGTTGAAGAACAAAATTAAACAGTGGCGAAAGGATAATTTGGTGGGTTTTGATGGGAAAATAGGCAGATTGAGAGAGGAGTTTCAGAGGCTAGAAAAGAAGGCTGAAGAGCAGGATCTAGTGCCGGACGAATGGGATATCTGGAGGGATTCTAGGTTTCAGTATTTCAAGGCGCTATCAACTTTGTCCAAGGACCTGAATTAGAAAGCTCGGGTGAAGTGGGCAGTGGAAGGTGACGAAAACAATAGGTTTTTCCATGGGATTGTCAATGGCAGAAGACGCAAGAACTCTCTGAAGGTCCTCTTGATTAATGGGAATTGGGTTGAGTAGCCGAATCAAATTAAAAGTGCAGTGCTAGAATTCTTCAGAAATCAGTTCTCCGAACCAATGGTAGTAAGACCGGAGTTCCGGAGCCACAGATTTCGGAAGCTAAATGAGAACCAGGTATCAAGGCTGGAAGCCCCCTTTTCAGAGGAAGAGATTAAGAAGACACTGTGGTCGTGTGGGGGGGACAAAGCATCGGGTCCGGATGGTTTCAATTTCAAGTTTATCAAGGAAAATTGGGAGGTCTTGAAAAAAGAAGTAGTGGCGGCCGTCCTCAAATTCGAAGCTACTGGCAAATTCGGGGCTGGTTGTAATTCATCCTTTATATCTCTAATCCCAAAGGTAAAGGACCCGTTAACCATCTCAGATTATCGCCCAATAAGCCTTATTGGGTGTTTCTACAAAATCACTACGAAGCTGTTGGCTGAGAGATTAAAACTAGTTCTTGATGGATTGGTGGGGTAGACTCAAACAGCTTTCATCGAGGGAAGGCCAATTTCAGATGGCGTGTTGATTGCAAACGAGGTAGTCTCTTGGGCAAAGAAGGAGAAACGCCAGGTTCTAATGACGAAAGCAGATTTTGCTAAAGCTTACGATAGCGTTAGTTGGAGTTTCTTGGATTCATTTTTGCAACAAATGAATTTCGGTCAAAAATGGAGGGGCTGGATTTCGGGGTGCTTGAAATCAGCAAGAGTTTCGGTCCTTGTGAATGGTAGTCCCACGGCGGAGTGTGCGATGGAAAGGGGGCTTAGACAAGGAGATCCTTTATCCTCTTTTCTCTTTATCCTAGCAGCGGAGGCTCTGAACCAGATGATGGAAGAGGCGTCTGCCCAAGGCATCTTTAGGCCGATAAAGGTGGGAAGAATGCAGGTGTCTAATTCTCATCTGCAGTTCGCAGATGACGCAATCTTTTTTGGAGATTGGTCAGATAGCAACGCGAGGGCCCTGGTAGATATTTTGAACTGTTTTGAGTTGGTTTCTGGGTTGAAAATCAGTCGCCAAAAGAAAAGGGTCTTCGGAGTGGGAGTGGAGACAGACGATGTTGCTAGGGTAGCCCGGAGTATAGGCTGCGTTCCGGCTTCCTTACCGTTCACTTATTTGGGCTTGCCAGTAGGCCAAAACATGAGTCATCGGAAAAGCTAGGAGCTAGTGGTGGAAAAAATTGAGAAGAGACTCTCGAGCTGGAAGGTAAACTCTTTATCCTTTGGCGGTCGTCTTACTTTGATGAAATCAGTGATTGGTAGCTTGCCCCTGTATCACTTTGCTCTGTTTCGTGCCCCTACTGGAGTGGTATGAAAAAATGAATGTCTGCGTAACAAATTCTTTTCGGGGTGCTCGGGACAGGGTAGAAAATTGATTTGGGTTAGGATTGAAAAACTGTTCGGAAGTAGTGAAGTAGGGGGGGTTGAGCGTGGGCAGCCTAAGAGGGAAGAATTGTGCTCTGTTAGGGAAATGGAAGTGGAGGTGGTTGAATGAGGAAGGCCGATTGTGGAGAAAGGTAGTTTCGAGTATTCATGAAGCGAGGGAGGGGGACTTCCAATTCGGAGGGAGTTCGGTGGGGTGGAGTGTGTGGAAAGATATTTGTAAGGTGAGTGGAGAGATGGAGGGAATAGGCGCTATGTTTAATTCCTTTTTCAAAAGAGTGGTCGGGGCAGGAGAACAAACTAGATTTTGGGAGGATGTTTGGGTGGGGAGTTCTACTTTGAAAGAGAAGTTCAAGAGACTCTTCGCGCTGGAGGAGGAAAAAGAGTGTTGGGTAGCTGAGAAGATTAAGTGGGAGGAGGGGGCTGGAGGTGGGAGTGGAGCTGGGAGAGGCCGGTACGAGGGAGACCAAATGGCGAGTTCCAGGCGCTGGTGTCTCTTTTGCAGGATTTCGTACCAAAGGTAAGATGTGAGGATAAGTGGCACTGGGAGCTTGGAGAAGGCGGTTTCGCAGTCCAAAGTTTGGCCAAATTGATCGATGCAAAGTTGGCAATGGGTTTCAGTACCCAGACGAAGTGGTGCAACAAAGTCCCCAATACGGTGAATATCTTTATCTGGCGAGCATCAAGAGGTCTGATTCCAGTTCGTGACCAGCTTCATCACCGCGGGATCCTGACACATTCGTTGATGTGCCCGCTATGTGGTAACGAGGTGGAGACTGTAGATCATGCTTTAATTAATTGTAAGCAGGTTTCACAGGTTTGGAAAGCTATTGCGGTGTGGTGTAGCACGGACGTTCGGACCCTCTTGACTTCATCATTAGTGGATGACGCCTTTATTTCCCAGGTTCAGTCCTCGGTGCAGCAGGTGTGGCAAGGGATTGTCTACGTCTCGGCGTGGGCTTTATGGAAGGCCCGAAACAATTTTGTCATGCAGGACATTCCTTGGAGACCAAATGTTATTCTTTCAGATGTTCAAATTTTCTCTTATTTATGGATTACTAGCAGGTGGGCTAAGCTGAACCTGTCCTAGGGAGATTGGCTCTTAGCCCCTTTGGTTGGAGCAGCAGCAAAACTTGCATAGGTTTCGGGTGTATATTTGATTCTTGTTTGCTGCGTTTGCCTGGAGGTTCAGCTCTGGTGATGATTTTGCTAATTTTCTGTCCTGGTTCCATGTAGCCTGCATCTCGTTGGCTTTGTAGCTGTAGACTCTTGCCTTTAATAAATTTTCTTGTTGTTGTTCAAAAAAAAACATGAAGTTATAAAATCAATAATGGCCCATTAAATATAATGAGGATGATAAAATGTATCAAATAAGAAAAATGATACAAATACAAGGATTAATAAATTTTTATGAAATGATAAAATATAGCATATACATAAAATGATGGAAGTGTAGTATTTATATGAAATATTAAATCACATGAACATGTAAACAAATTATATAGAAAGATAATTTGCATGAAAGGTTAATTTACATGAAATGATAAAAGTATCATGCATGAAATGATGAAACGTTATTAAATACATGAAATGGTAAAATGTAATATTTATTACATGCTAATAATATGATATGTACATTTCATGACAATTCTACATTAAATGGTCATGAACATCTACTAAATACATGAAATGATAATGCTATGACCTATTTTGATGACAACTTTAAATTTTAAAACAGAACAGTAAAATAAAAGAACTTGGAAAAATTTGGAAATAAGAAATAGAAATAAAGAGATTAAGTTTAAAAGAATAATTTTTTTTTCATGGCCACTAACGTTTACCAACAAAACGAACTGAACTTGAGTCTTAAATCAATTCATACAATGATTACTTAATCGGCCAAACCTTGAACAAGTAATTTCAAACGAAGAGTCAGTTATTTTTTTTTTAAACAAACAACTAGGTAGAACAGCGGTAAGTTTATTTACAGAACAAACAACTTAAGCCTCAAATTATTTTCTTCTAAACAAATACATGGCTTAAGTTCCAGATTTACACGTCAAAATGGATCATAACTAAAAAGAGTTTTTCTTTACATCACACAAGGCTTCAAGCCTTTTATTTATGTACGACAAAACTAATTTATACAACACAAGTTTCAAAGAACAAAACTCTTGCATAACTTGACCTCGAATCCCGTAACAGATTAACTCAGTAAGCTTCGAGAGTTGAGGGGCCAGTGCTCAACCTCTAGTTCAGCTCTGTCTTATTAATTCTTTAATCATTTATCCAAAGAAGACTTCTACTAACAACAGAACACAGCAGAGTTAAACATCATAATTAAGACGCTGAAATGCAGCCAAAAGAGTAATTCATGAGTCATGATGTTATGATTATTGTTATGCTATGAACCCTAATTCTCAATTTCCTTTGATTCCCACGAATCATCCATTGAGAATGAGGAAGAAGATTACCAGCAGGTCTTAATCCAACTGAATTAAGTACCAGTAGTAAGCCATATCATCCCTCTTACCTGGAATTTTCGCTTGCAACTATCCAATCCCTTCGTAAGTTTAGAATTTTCAGTAGCCTTCTCATTTGTTCATCCTCTGTAATCCACCAGGTTTTCCTTTCTTTTTCCTGGTTTTCTTTCAAAATTTCCCCTTCTTCTTCTTCTTTCTTGACTCAGCTGTCTCCTTCATCAAAATTTGCTCATCTACAGCAAACACGTATCCTTCTCCTGTTGAGAAGAGAGCACGTTAACAGACCAAGTTCCCAGATCCAGTCTTTGTATTTACAAGTCCTTTACTTCTTAGAAAATTTAACAAAAAGGCTTCTTTTGTTTCAAGTATCCAAGTACCTCCAAACCTCTTCACTTTAGTCACTAAAAACTTTCGGTTGTGACCATTTGCCCAAACTTCTCATAAAATTCAAATAAGCCATTCAAAATAAATGGTCACAACAGATAATCACTACAAGAAAATGACAATGGAAACGGTGGTCCAAAGGTGGAAAAATGGTGGCAAGATGCCTCCAAAAACTCGGTCGTGCTTTGGGCGATAAATCCTAGTCGCAATCCGCTGCGACAAAATTGCGACCGAACATTGCCACCACGCATCAGTAGCAAATTCTGTGGCAATTTGCCATCGAAATTTGGTGGCATGTATTTGCAACTGAAACTCAATGGCAACAAGGTACATAGAATCCCCATCCTCCTAAAACCCATCAGCCCAACCCAATTTTATACCTTACCTGATATCTGATTGAAACCCCAAATTAATCCCTACTCCCAATCCCAAACGCACACACGCAGCTGGCCTGGCAGTCCTCCTTGCTCTCTACTCGACGAAGACGACTATGACGAGGCCGACGAACACGAAGCCTCTCTCTTATTTGCCCGCTCAACCTCGTCTCATCTCTTGAAGTCGCAAGGTACGTACGACTCTGATCTTCAATTTTCGTCCAAGGCCATTGTTGATTCATACTCCCCTCTACCTGTGAGCGGGAGGGCCGCTCGTCGGGGGCTTTTCCGCCAATTTTGGGGAAAACGAGGGAGTCGCCACCTTTATTTTTTGGAAAATGAGAAATTAAGGAAAAACCCAATTTTTGACTCCGAATTTTAGAAAAGGCAATTATGCGAAAATCAGAGATTTTAAGTCCGGGGATTGGGTACAAATTGGGAAGGTGTTAGGCACCCAATTTGTCTGAAAATAATTTTTAAAACAAAATAAAAGCCGATTCCCATAAATTAAATAATGCAAAATGATTAATTTTTTATTTTCAAACAATGGGTTAATTTTAGTTAATTGGACTTGGGCCTGGATTATGGGCTTCCAAACTGCCTACGTACCCGTTTGAATCGGGATCAAAGCCCACGTAGTTCGCTCTCGTTGGACCGAGAGAACTCGGGGTTAGAATGCGTACCTGTCAAATCGGTGAAGCGGCGGTCGAATTGCCGGGATACTGGGGACGGTCAAGTTGCCCCAATTTGTTGATGCGGCGTGGCAGTCAAATAGCCTTCTTCTTGGATGTTCTAAAAAACCCGAGCTAAACTCTGTAAAAATAAAAAAAGAAAATTCTAGAAGTAGTTTAATGATGATAATAAGCTAATTAGAGACACTAATGATAATAATGTTAGCAACAATAATAATAAATGATCAAAGTTAAGAAAATTTTAAAACACACAAAAAATGGTTAATCTAATATTTTTGGCAAATTTTCATGAATACTTGAGAAAGGGATAATAGTGACAATAAAAATGACTAAAAAAATCCTAATTAAACTAAAACATGATTAGAACTGATTATTATAACAAACAAATTAATCATGAACATAATTTACAAAAGAAAACTAGGAAACATGAACAAATAAGGCTGTTAGTGGCCTAACTGTAACAAAATAAACCTGAAACAGACAAGAAAATGAAGTTAGTAACTAAAACAGAAATAATAAAAAAGATGAAGGATGAGAGAGGGGTTTCACCGGGTTTCCTTTAAACACAAACGCGACACGTGTCGCTGGTATTCGAATTCGCGCCGGAGTTTTCAAGTCTGGTGGCTGGGCGGTCCGTTTCGCGGCGACCCTCCGGCGACTGGGGAGTGATCTGCAGCGGCTTGGCGGTGACAGGACAGTCTTTTGAAGGCCTTGGCTAGCTGAACCGAGTCGGGTTGGCTTCGGCCTCCCTCGGTGGTTTGGCGAGATCGGGCTCCTCTCCGGCGTTGGTGATGGGGTTATGAGACTCCGAGGCTGGCGGCGAGTCGAGGCTCGAGCTGGCGGCTCGCGGCGGCTCGAGGGTTTGCCTCAACAACGCTCGGCGAACCGTCGGTGATTTAGGAGATCCCCGGCAGCTTCTGGCGGAGGAAGGGCTTGAGGGATGGTTGTAGAAGGCTGTGGTGTGCGTTTCAAGGACTTGGCTAGGGTGAACTTGAGATGGAGGAAGTTAGCCGAGAGTCGACCGGAGAACAAGAAGGAAGGAGGCGCTGGTGCTTTTTATTTTCTGGTTTGAAGCGTGAGAGAATGACTCTATTTATAGGGTTCTAGGGTAGCTAGGGTTAGGTTGGGGTTGGAGAAGTCGGGTGAAACTAGGAGATCAAAGAAGGTGGAGATGGAGATGGGAGCAATAACTGGATAATACGTGAGGAAGGAGTCTGATGTATGTTAAGCAAAAGTGGACAAATAACACCCCCTCACATTTAAGGTTCAAAATGTGCAATTTCACCCCTTTTCTTTTAATTCAGTCATAATCAAAGTTAAATAAGTCCCTAAAATTAAGTTAGTCAATTAGGAAAAAAGATAGAAAAAATGATTGTTAACACTACCCGCTACTATTGTTAATTTATATTGCAGTAGTTCTTGACCCTCGATACAAGCTTGGATTTGTAGAATTTTCATTGGATGCAATGTATGTTGGAAATGAACATATTGGAGTGGCCTTGAAAAGGAAGGTGAGAGATGCGCTTCATGAGTTGTATGATGCGTATAAGGCTATTATTCAGCCCGGATCCGCCACTACGTACTTGGAGCTGATTTCGTAATGCATGGAGTAACGCCCCAGGCGTTACTGTGGGGCCGAAAAGCGTAGTAGCGCCCAAGGCATTACTGAGGGCGCTACCGGTCAGAGCCTGTCAGAGCTAGTAGCGCCCTGGTAATGCCTTTGTGCGTTACTGTGGGGCCGAAAGTAGTAGTAGCGCCCAAGGCATTACTGAGGGCGCTACTGGTCAGAGCTTGTCAGAGCGAGTAGCACCCTGGTAATGCCATTGTGCGTTACGGACGTTCAATTTCAAAATACTAAAATAAATTTCAGAATACTAAAATATTTTTTCAAATATTTAAAATTTTTGATAATTTACAAATATTAAAAAATTAAGATAATTTACAAATATTAACAAAAAATGATATTAAAAAATTTAAACAAATTAATTACGGTATTAACAAAAATAAATATTAACTGAATAAATTAATTGGGTGCACATAAATATTAACAGAAAATAAATATTAGCTAAACTGATTTGGTAACGCCATGGTAACGCCCTATGGCGTTACCAGCCACCTTTTCATATTCCCGGGCTTTGACCAGTTCAAATTAAAGTTGAAATGAGTAATGCCCTAGTAACGCCCTAGGGCGTTACCAGCCAAATAAAAGTGAAAATTACATGCTCTCTTCAGATCGCAAACCCGAAAGGTCCCAGACTCAGCCCTGCCTCCCTCGTCCCTCTCTCAGCCCTGCCTCCCTTGTCCCTCTCTCAGCCCTGCCTCCCTCTCCGCCTCGCACAGCCGCCGCAACCGAGCCTCCGGCCCGCAACCGCGCCCACAGCCGACGTCGCTCACCACCGCGCCCACAACCGTGCCTGCCACCGTCCACCCTCCATTTCACGGAGCCTCTTATTGAAGGTAATGAATTAATCTATTATTAGATAATTTTCATGATTATTAGATAATTTCCGTGATTATTAGATAATTTCAGTGATTATTAGATAATTTCAGTGATTATTAGATAATTTCAGTGATTATTAGATAATTTCAGTGATTATTAGATAATTTCAGTGATTATTAGATAATTTCAGTGATTATTAGATAATTTCAGTGATTATTAGAAAATTATTAGATAATTTCAGTTATTACTTTATAATTTCAGTGATTATTAGATAATTTCAGTGATTAGTAGATAATTTTAGTGATTATTAGATAATTATTAGATAATTTCAGTTATTACTTTATAATTTCAGTGATGGTTACATAATTTCAGTGATTATTAGATAATTTCAGTGATTATTATATAATTTCAGTGATTATTAGATAATTATTAGATAATTTCAGTTATTACTTTATAATTTCAGTGATTATTTATTAATTACAGTGATTATAATTTCAGTGATTATTTAAATGAATTATGTGAGAAATTAGGTGTATGAGAAATTTTATGAAACTTGGCATAATTTAGGTGTCTGAGAAATAAAGTATGAATTGTTATGATTACAGTAATTATGTATGAAATTATGGCGAGTTATGGTGATTTATAGTAATTTTGAAGAACTTTTAAAATTGTTGAATGAAATTGTAAACTTGTAAAACGTTCGGATGAAACTGTAAATTTTAAAAAGTTTTTGGATGAAATTTCATACTTTTATTGACAAGTTAACTTCTCGCAAGGATATGGCGGGTTCGAATGATAGTCAAGAGTCCGGACGTGGTTCCACCGGACGTAGTTCCGGAGCTGGACGTTCCAGGGGACGTGGTTCTGGGGGTCACGGTTCTGGAGTCAGTGGTCACACAGACCGTGGTTCTGGGCGAGCATCACCTGCATCACCTTCTTCCTCCCACATATCAGACTAGCAGAACACGGTCCAAGGTCAGCATGACCGCGTGGATAGTCAGAGCAACGACCGTCGGAGAGTCAAAATCGCCCACGGGATAATTGGAATTTCCCGTCTCCGTAGGATTGTGATTGTATTACTACTCTTTTTTGGATGTTTTTGAATATTTTAATTGTGTTTCAAACATTTAATTAAAATATGTTTATATTCAATTATCTTTTATTCCAAAATATCAATATAAATATTAATTAATGATTATTTCTATTTATTTTATAATAAACATATCAGATTTAATAGATTAAATGTTAAAACATAAAAAAAAAGATTTGGGATAGTAACGCCCAAGTAGGGCGCTACGCTACCGTGCCCGGTAACGCCAAGTGTAGGGGTGGGGCGTTACTGCACTGTCGGTTTGCAGACCATTTATCCGGCCCGGTAGCGCCTGGTAACGCATCGGGCTGAAGTAACGCCTTTATTTGTAGCGCCCTGGTAACGCCCTGGTAGCGAATTTGGCGTTACCAGACAGCCTTCAGGTACGTAGTGCGCTGAATCATGTTCAAAGAGTCAAGAATCTGTAGAGTTAAGAGTTGAGAAGAAAATGAAATACACTGTGCTTGAGGAAAGGTTGAGAGAGTTTGAACATGCTACTGGAACTGTAGAAAATAAAACAGAACTAGAAAGGTATCTAACTGAGCCAAGGGAAAAAAGGTCTTCAAGTTTTGATGTGTTAATGTGGTGGAAGATGAATTGTCAGCGTTATCCTGTTGTTAGAGCTATGGCTCGTGATATATTGGCTACTCCTATTACTACTGTAGCATCGGAGTCTGGATTTAGTACAGGTGGACGTGTTCTTGACCAATTTAGGAGTTCCTTAACTCCTAAAACGGTTGAAACACTTATTTGTACACAAGATTGGATTAGAAGTATGATACGTGACAATGTGGAGGAGGAGGAGGTGGAGGATCTTGAAAAGCTTGAAGCAGGTATAATTTATAATTCATATATTTGTCTTATATTTTCTTTGATATAATGTCTTCTTTTTATAATGCAGATGTGTCAAACCTTACTTTGTGTTGATTCTGTACTTGGCTGATGGAAAATGAGAGAACCCAAGATAATGCATCATCGTCATGTGTTCATTGTGTTGTGTACCTTGTGGTTGGTTGTTATGAACTTAGAATCATTTCGGTTGCATGTTTTCTGCTGGACTTTTAATTAGACAATTTATGTTTCATGAAGTTTTAAGACTATTACGTTGGTTAAGATTTGGTTGGATTGTAATATGGAATGGATTAAATTATGAATGGACCTTTAATAAACCAAACTGCAATTGCAAGGACATTCGACCAGTTTGGTTTTCGACCGAACCGAACTGAAAACATTCAGTTTCGGTTTAATCGGTTTTAACCCTTTATTTGACCTATTCGGTTTGTTATATAGTTGGAAACCGGAAACCGATTAAACCGACCAATTCGGTTCGGTCCAAACCGAAAAAACCGAATACTTACCCCTACTCTCACGTGTCCACTTTATTTAATTTAATAATTGTCAATTGTATAAAACAAAATATATTTATAAAGTAGACATCAAAATTGTCATTTGTATACATAAAATTTGAATTTGTATTGTAGGAATTTGGAAAAATCAAATAATACATTTGATGGCCGCTAGACCCAATTTACATAAAAGGCCCAAAAAGGCATAGCAAAAGGCCAAAACAATAACCCAAAATAAGGGCCCCATTAAAAAATTCATAAACACGCACAAGAACATTGCTGGACATAATGGACCCGAACATACTAAGGAAATTCCTGGACTATACTCCCGAACGTATTAAAGACACGTGTTCTTTTGACACACCACCACACTATATTGGGATATTACAATAATGCCACTCTGACCTTGGACTATAAATGCATTCAGTATTCACACCTAAAGGGGTAACGTTTAACAAAAACTCTCCACTGTCGCCGGAATCTCCCAATACTCACTAAATACAAACAGAGGACCCCCCTCTATTTCTCCTCTATTTCCCCTCGAATTCCGAATTGGCTCCAAGACGTCCAGTAACGTCAGGACACGTCAGCATTACAGAAACATGGCGGCAACCCAAACAGATCCGCCACCAAATGGCGCCGTTTGTGGGAAACGTGGTGGTCCCCAAAACCAGGTTCCTTCAACGAAGTGTGAGGGCCATTCCCGTTCCCACCTATCTAGGCCGGAAAGAGGAGGCTCCACCGACTGCCGCATCCCAGTTACCAGAGTTCCTCTGAAGATACAACTAACGGAGCTACCTCCTTACGGCCAACCTCTAGCCTCCGTAGGAGTGATATCCGACAACTAGACCCGGACCTAGTCCATGCAGTGCGGGTTGTATTCCAGGAAGAACGGAGCAACCGACACAACCGGCCTGAACGATCCCACAGGCCACGAGACGAATAACGTGCACTGCAGAGATCACCCGATCATGGAAGCAAGCGACCTGCGTCATAGCAAGCTAACTCCTTGGACCGAGAGAGCCGCCAGAGATCTAGATCCTCTAGAGAGCATCGAAGAGAGCGATCCCCAAGACCCGAGAGATTGATAATTAGAGACACTCGGGATGATGTTATCCGGCAAATGTTACACCGCCTGGAGCAAGTTGAGAGAAATTCAAGCAGGCCAGAGGCCAAGTACGAAGCGACTTCCGATGGTGGATCATTTACCAGTCAAATTTGGGACAGCCAGATGCCCTGGATGTTCAATTTGCCTCACCCATTGGAGGTCTACAATGGCATAGGAGACCCAGATGCTTTCATACGAAAATATAAGAGGGCGATGGAACTGAAGGGAGCCAATGAAGCAGCCCTGTGCAAATGCTTTGAAGTCACACTGGGAGGTCTGACATCTGCGTGGTACAAATCTCTTCTCCCGGACTATATTAATACGTTCGGGGACTTTGTTCGATATTAAACAAAGATCGGGCAAAAGGGCTATACAGATGTTCGATATTAAACAAAGACCGAATGAAGGTATTCGGGAATTTGTTGAAAGGTTCAACATGGAAGCGGTACACGCGTCATATCTGACGGATAACATCCGGATCATGGCATTCACAAAAGCACTCCTCCCGAATTCCTAGTTTGCTTATGAATTATCCCGGAAGAACTTCACTGATGTTGAGGAAATGTATGCTGTCACATGGGAACATATGATTGCACAGGAGCTGCTGTCCCAGAGGGAAGGGAAGCAGGATAACAAAGACAACAGGGAGCAAAGGAGGGATAACACGAAGCCTACAGTCATTAGGCATCCGGGGAGCTGGGAAGGGCAAAAGAAACCCTTCGAGAGGAGCTCGAATTTCACCCCCCTCAACTCTACCTGAACCAGCATCCTCGCAACCCTACAGAAGCAAGGAAGCGGAAGCATCAGTTGGCCTAGGGCCATGCCAGAGGAAGCAAAACGCAATTCTACCAAGTACTGCCAGTTCCACAGGGATACCAGACATGATACCGAACTATGTTACCAGCTGAAGAGGTACATTGAGCACCTTAACAAGAAAGGTTCCCTGAGGGAGTACTTGAAGATGCCCCAGATGAAGGAACTTCCCGAGGGAAGGGGAAGGTCGAAGGGGATGATCCAGGTCCGGACAAGAAGAACAAGGGGAGGAAATCTCCGCCCCAAGCTACCAGAGTACTGAACACCATAACCGCCACCCTGGGGTCGAAAGCAAGGAAGAGGAAGGCAAGGGAGATAGCTTCTCTAAGCTTCGGGAACCCAGCCTCGAGAATGAAACGTGTGGATGGGTCCGAAGTACGATTCCCTCATTATGACCCGCTCATCATCACCCTCTGAATTGGAACCATCGACGTCAAAAGGGTCCTTTGTGACGACGGCTCGATCGCTGATGTGCTGTTCGCCAAAGCAGGCTGAACCTAGTCAGAATAGCAACTTATGGAGTAGGCCCGGACGAGCTGCCGGTACTCGGGTGCATTGAGCTCCCAGCCATGTTCCTAGGAACCGGGCCCGGAGAACAATCCCGGTATACAACACTAATGGTCAAATGGTTGGTCGTCGACGTCCCTTCGGCCTACAACGCAATCATCGAGAGAGGAACTCAGGGGGCAATTCATATGAGAAGTGACGTGAAATACCTCACGGTCACTTTCAAAACTGACGAAGCTGATGCCTCGATTTATGTGAGCCAGATGAGAGCAAAGGACGTCATGACTATGGCTTAGAAGGGCCCAGGGACGTGTTTCTCGAAGGAGGATGAGGAGGATATAACAGAGACTGAAGAAGTCATTCTGGAGGGAGAACGGACCACCAGAATTGCCAAAGACATGCCCGAGGGCAGTAAGACAAAACTTGTAAATCTCCTTCAAATGAATAAAGATCTATTCGTCTACTTTCCAAGTGATATGCCCGAGATCGACACGAAAGTAATCCAAAAAAGTCTGCAAGTTGACCCAAACGCGAGACCCGTAAGATAGAAGAAAAGAAACAAGGTGCCATTCAAAAGGGCCTTCATCAAAGAACAAATTTCGAAGCTTCTCGATGCAGGAGTCATAAGAGAGGTATCCTATCCCGAATGGTTGAGTAATCCTGTAGTGGCAACCCGGGAAGATAGCGATAAACTACGCATCTGGATAGACTTCACGAATGTGAACGACGCTTGCCTGAATGATTCGTATCCTACACCACCAGTTGATAGGCTCGTGGACTCTACAGCCGGACATTCGAGGCTTTCCTTCCTCGATGCTTACAGTGGATATCATCAGATCCAGATGAACTTAGCAGATGGGGAGAAGACATCTTTCATAAGTGACTCCGGCACGCATTGTTACATCAGAATGCCTTTCGGACTCAAGAATGCCAAAGCAACTTACCAAACATTGATGGATAAAGTCTTCTCCGAGTAGATAGGGAAGATTCTCGAAGTATACGTCGATGACAACATTATCAAAAGCAAAGAGGAAATTGATCTCATCCGGGATATAGAGGAAGTGTTCGGTCAGGTCCGGAAGTACAGGATCTGGTTGAATAAGGAAAAGTGTGTTTTCGGAGTAACTGCCGGGAAATTCCTCGGGTTCATGGTGTCCGAGAGTGGCATAGATGCGAATCCGGCGAAAATCAAAGCTCTGCTGAACTCAAAGACACCTTCATCGATAAAGGACGTGCAAAGGCTTCTCGGAAGAATAACATCCCTGAGTCGTTTCATATCACGGTACGAGGACAAGTGCAGCCTTTTCTTCAAACTCCTGATTAAGGAAGCTGCTGAACCCGGAAGAATTGGTGTGAAGAAAGGGGAGAAAAAGTCAAAGGAAACGAATGCAGCTGAACGGGCGAAATTCAATTGGAATCCCGATTGTCATAAGGTTTGGGAAGAAATCAAGAATTACCTCTCAGAGATGTCTACCCTTCGGGAACTAGCCGAGGATAGGCCCCTAGTCGTATACTTAGCGGTAGGAGAGAAGGCCGTAAGTTCAGTCCTCGTTCAGGAAGACGACCAAGGAAAACAGTGGCCGGTCTACTATGTGAGTAAGTCACTACATAGAGCTGAGCTTAACTACCCGATGATTCAGAAAGCAGTGTAGGCCTTGATCATCTCAGCCAGGAGATTGAAGCCATACTTCATCGGATTCTCCATAGTAGTCCGGAGTAACGTCCCTGTCAAGGACATCCTGAAGCGGGTGGATCACTCCGAGAGATTATCAAAATGGTGTATCGAACTGAGTGAATACGAAATCAAGTATGAACCAAGGAGGGTGATCAAGGCGCAGGCATTGGCAGATTTTATTACCGAATTGCCCTAAGAGTCTGAGGATGAGTACTAAGAGAATGAGGACAATCCTGTCTGGACTCTACACGTTGACCGGGCTTCAGGGTCGGACAGACAAGGATCTTGATTAGTTCTTGAAGGAACTGAAGGGATGAGGGCCACCAGATCCATCAAGTTTGCTTTTCCAGTGACAAACAACGCGGACGAATATGAAGCCTTGATCGCCGGATTAGAGTTGGCTAAGAAGGCAAGTATCCGATCCCTCAAGACGTGCAGCGACACGAACCTTCTAGTCCAATAGATGAACGGAGAGTACGATGAACGGAGAGTACGATTTCATTTTCTTCCACTTTATCTTCATCTTCTTCCTTCACGTTTTCTTCCATGGTTGAAACGCCATTGTTGGCCAAAAGAGGAACTTGGAGAAAACTTGAAGAAGTTTCGAGGTAAGTATACCAAACTGATCCTTGTAAAGAGTTAGGAAGTTATTATGGATCAGATTTTGTGAATTCAACTCCGTTTGGAAACCGCGAGGTTCTTAAATTTCTACATAATTATGGAACCACACCTTTGGTTGATTTTATGGTTCCCAAGCCTTCCTTGCATCTTCTTGTGCATACTTTGTGTCTGGAGTGTGAGCAAAAACCTTGCAGAAGTGCTGCTGAAATCTGTTTCTGATTTCCTGCACGGAAACTCAATTTTAGTTACGCTGAAAGGTATGGGTATATTATTGATCAGGGTGAAGAGTTACACATTTTGTATGGTTCAGATTGTGTTGGAAAGGCTTTATGTGGAAGCTGTTTTTTCCTGCACCTGACACTTTTATGGCGCCATACTTGTGGGTTAATTCTATGAATTCTGAGTGTGTATTCTGTGTTCCGTGGATTAGCGTGTACAAGGAGTGGGCAGAAATGCAGCCGAAACCATACCGAAATCAGTACCAGGACGTCTGAACAGGAGCTTCCATTCGGTTTTTTATGAAAGGTAAAGGTTCAGTGTGTTTCTCGATACTGCATTTTAAGGCAAGCGTATCAGAGTATATTGAGGCTAGGTTTGGTCTGAGGGGTGGCCCTGGTGACGCCAAACCTAGTCACATGGTATAAGTGTCAACGGAAGCTGTTGGTCCAACCGAGACCAGCTGCGTGTAGTGGTCCCGTGACCCGACCCGCAAAGTCTCGTTCTCGAAGGCCCGGTGCCTGAGAACGCTTTGCTCTCGGAGTAGACAGACAGAGCTATGCGCTTATACTTTATGGTTATTTTCCGACCCGCAACCTGCAACTCTCATACATGACAAGTATACAGTATAACCCTAACTATCCATGGCGAGCCCCGCCCCACTGAAATAGGCGAGCACTCTACCATCAGCAAACATGCAGTTCATGGATAACATCGAGACGAGCCCCGCCCTCACTGAAATGAGCGAGTACTCAATCATCATCATACAGAGGCACAACAGAATCATACCGATACAGAATATGTCTGACATATCAACACATCATGGGTCTCGCCCTCCACTGACATGGACGAGTCCCCGGTTATACAGAATATCCAGGATATGTATACAGAAGCAGAATGTATCTAAGATACATAGCATGATCCAACAAATGATATGCATGCATATACACCTACAGAGCCGATAATGGAAAATCCCAGAATACCTACGTGCGGGATCTAGGAGAAACTCCGAGATCAGAAGATCCCCACAAGTACCGTTGCTGCTGCTTCTAACACACAAACAAAAGAGAGACAAGTTAACTGTGAGAAAACCCATATGCTATACTTAGCATAAATCCAGAAGTCAGAAAGTAGACTATAACCTCTACCGAGAGTACCCCTATAACTTAACAGAAGTTCCGTGTCGGAACTGCAGATACCTGATCATAGTACAGAAAGCACCACGGAACTCTAGTCCGTTGGCTACTTGTCAGGTAGACCTGAAAGGTGGTAAACAGAAGTGGTGAGTCCTCGGGAGGACCCAGTAAGGGCTGAGGTAAAGTACAGTTTGCAATAAGCAAGCTAAGTGTGCGGTTACCTACAAAACAAAGAAAACACAAAAACACAAGAACATATATATACAAACAGATATAAACATAATTAATAAACAGAGTCCCGAAGGACGCGGTTAGAACTGCCAGAGACCTATGTGCGCATATAAACAGAATAGCAGCCCTCTCCAAGAGGTCATAAGCTGAAGCTAATAGAGGCATGGTATCAGCCAAGGTCGCGATCCCCAACCCGAGGTGTGTAGGGTCATAAACAGAGTATACCGCAGTGTATACAACAGACAGAATATACCGCAAGGTATATACAGAATATCAGCACCTAGTGAAGATATATAAAACCGAAGAAAAACCCGAGGTCTCTGAGACCATCCCGGGCCTTGAACCTTCATACCTGTACCTTAACATATAACTGGCCCCGGGATCACCGGACCACTGTCCTCAACCCGGAACCCGCCTCCACTACCCCCGAAATACATGATATCCCCCTTAGAATGTATAGCGAGAGAAGTTGAACCCTTACCGTACTATTACCGATCCGTAGAAGAATCCCAGGAAAATCCTGACACTCGGCCCGAAGCGCGGTAGTGTGACTTCTGAAGTCTCACACTTCTCCACAACTGCTGATTCAAGCTGAACAACCACATACAAATCAGAAATCACCAATCTAGACCCCCGGGAACTAATCCCGCACATTCCCGCACTTTCCCGTAAAATTCCACAAAAAGCTCAGATTCTCAAACCGAGTTAGAACACTGATGTTTATACTTAAACATACTAAGCCAAGCATTTAAAACATACTTTTCCAAATTTAAGCAAGCAGGCAAGTATGTCTGTTACATTCACAATTTCAGAAAACGATGTTCCAAACACCGTTTGTTACCTACTTCAATTCCCGATATCATTTTACCACCAATACACCCCCGAAACACACCATAACTATAAACATACCCTTCCCTTAAATTCAGCCTCAACATGCTTTTTGTGCCAAAACATTCTAAGCATGTTTACTAACATACTTCACCATAATCACCCAAAATCAAACCAATTTCCACATAAAGCATTCGGCCCATTTGGGCACTTTTCACCCAACATGCTCACCTTCAAATTGAACCCTAATATCAACTCCTAAGCATACTAGAAACAACATATCCAAAGCATGAACCAAGATGACATCAATTCAACATATTTAGGATTTAGTCAATAATTCGGCCAAGTTAGGGTTTATTAACCCAATGTGTTCTTCCATATTTCAAACCTTGATTCCTACACCAAATCATACCAAGAACAACATATCCCAAGCTTGAAGCAAGAAGATGAACAAATCATCTAGCTAGGGTTTATCAATAATTCGACCCTTAAGGTACTTCAACCACAACCATGCTTCAAACATACCAAAATCAAGAAGAAGGCAAACTTACCTCAAGATTAACTCCAAGAACAACCTTTCCTTAAATCCTTGAACAATTCGGCTTTGCAAAGGGAGCTATTTGTGTGTATTTGTTCTTTAGGAAAATGAAGAACATATGGGAGGGAAAGAGAGAGTGAATGTGGCGGATGGTGAGAGAAGAAATGAGACCAAAATGCCTAATTTCATACCTTTTATACTTCTTATCTTATGACTCACCATGCCACACACACACACACCTTACTCACCATGACACACACACACAGCTTAGTCACCATAGTGAGTCACTTGCCAAGCCAAATTATGCCTAAGTGTTTCAGTGTCATCCCGCCCCAACTTAACCCGAGTAAATCCCGACGTGTGTGCTTGCTATCCCGACCAAATAATCTCGTCATGTGTGCTTGCTCAGTTACAACCACAATAATCATCCTGAGTCATAAAATACCACACACCCATGGCGCCATCAAATTTTCCATCCCGAACCCCAAGTGTAGCCCGAGAACGAACGTCCCAGCCTTGAAAAATATTTTCCGCGGAAAGGTGCGGGGAACTTGTGCGACCTCAAATATACAAGCATTCCCAAAAATGTTACTTAGAAAAGATCCGGGAGCTATCTGACCAACAGAAAACATTCCCCTCATGCTTGGAACAGAGCGCTGGGATACACAGAAGTCACCACCCGCTCGGGGTGACTGTAACAATAAGTATTGGTGTGCAGGGGTTCTGGGAGCAGCGTTCAGGATGTGTATCTACACCTAAATGGTGTAAGTCTATGTGATACACCTTTAAGGTGTTTGTGATATGACGATGGGGATCATGATCCTGAGCTGGCCATGCTCTTGTGTGTGATTATGTGTGTGCCTCGGCTAAGGCCGGGAAGACCGTCATTGTGTCTAACTCCATCATAATCCGTTGTTTGACTTGCATTGCATTTGGTTGAATCTGCATTGGTTGAGCATGTGTATGCATTTATATAAATATGTATATTCTTGTATATCTGCGTTTTTCTTTGGTTGCAGGGTTCATGTGCATCAAGAAAACCATACTTATACCTCAGCCCTTACTAAGTTCTCTACGAGGACTTACCCCTTATTTTACCATTTCAGGAGGATCTGACAAGCAACCCGCTGACTAGAGTTCGGGGGTTGACTTTCGTGTGTGACATTTCAGGTACTTGTGTATGTGTTCCGATCAGTTCTGATTTTGTCCTGTGTGTGTATGGATAATGGGTAAGATCCATTGTGTATGTGATTCAGTATGATTAACTTTCCGATATATGTGTATGTGTTCAGTCTCGGGATTTCGGCTGGGTATGTTAGTTGTGTGTGATCAGTGTGTTCTGGGATTTCTGCTATGTAAAGTCCATTGTGTGTGATCAGTGTGTTCTGGGATTTCTGCTATGTAAAGTCCATTGTGTGTGATTCAGTGTGATCAGAATTCTGCTATTTGTGTTTAGTTCCAGGTTTTCGATATGCGCGTGTACATTCAGTTCTGAATTTCAGCTATATATGAGTGTAGATTTAGAGATTCATAGCATGATGTGTTTTCCATAATCATACCTCTCCACTTTCACAAGGAAGAAAGAGAAGGAGGAGGAAGGAGTATAGATAGGAAACATACCTTGCACCCTTGAGAAAACAGCGTAAGGATCTTTGTCCTTGCTCCAAACGTTTGCTCCAACTCTTCCGGTTGAATCTTCAAGCCTTCGAATTCCTTGATGAGGGCAGATTGCATGTGATGCAATGAGGTTGTTTTGTGTTAGAGAGACACAAGAAACGTTCCACCCGAAATGCTCTAGGAAGCCTTGATATTTTGGCCAACAACAAAGAGAAGAGAGAAGTTTCGGATTCTTAAGTGTTATCATGTGTTGTGGTCAAATCATCTATTTATAGATGATGTAAGGAGTTACTAGGAAGAGTCACAACTCCTTATGTCCGAAAGTACACATACTTTCGGCCTAAGAAGTGGTTACTCCCCCCTTGTACACTCCCTTGTCCAAATGCTAAGTAACTCCTCATTTAGGCGAAGGGGTGCCTTCCTTGAGGTGCCTCTTCGCCAATTTAGGCTCTCATGGCCGAAATCTCTTGGTAGCTTCCAAGAGATGTGTACACATGCACTAGGGTGCATACACCATGCACCTCGATTGCCAAAGCCATGCTCTTTTACCAAAATACCCTTATTTTGTATAAAAGGATGCTAGTAAGTAGTTACTACTCATGAAACATCACAAATGTTCTATATAGCCACAATTCACATAGTTGAATTCCATAGAACTCATTTCAGCTCACTTTGAGCTGAAACTCACTTCTCCATTTGAGATATGCTCAAACATCACCTCAAAAGTACTTGGTGCGCTAAGAATTCCAACAAACTCCCACTCGCACTAAGTTATCTTTTGATAGTGAACTCCCACTCAAATAAAATCTCTTTAACACATATGTAGGCCAAAATAAACACGTACATTCACACAAGTAGAGTTAAGGGTGCGACCCCAAGGCATACACATAAAATCACTTTCATTGTGGTTGTTAGACTCACAATGAAAGCTTGTCCTCTTCAAAAATAACATGCTTGAACCAATCAAGCAACGGTGTATTGTTTGAACTTCTTCAAGCTCACTTGAACTCATCAAGTGGTGCCTTTACAAACCCCAGACACAATGATACACTTCACTTAATCACAATCAGTCTTTTTCTTGAATTTCAACCATTTGAAATCCATGATTGTATTAAGAAGCTGAGATCTCATTCATAAGTGCTCATAATTCAATCTAAATCATACTACACATAGTATGTGGGCCCAAGATTAAATTTAGAGCATGTGTATCATCATTTCACTAAGAGTCAAAGTCACTAAGAGTCTGAATCGAAGAACCTCACACTAAGTAAGAACAAAGACAACTTACTTAAATTCTTCTTTGGTCGCATTTCATGGTCATAGAACATTGAAGTTCTAAATAAACACTATTTGATGTTTTACTTACACCACTCCCACTCGGAATGATGTTCACTTAAGTTGGGAGATGTGTCATTTTTCTCCCTCTTAAAACACCAAAAGTGTACTCCCCTTATCAAATAAAAGGAGGACATGTCACAATCCATGAAATGTTATCAAGTAAGCCACTGCTTACACCAATCATAGACTAGGATGTATGGTGGTCATACAAACTCGATGAAACTTAGTCATCTCATCTTGATTTACATAATCAAGGTGACAAGAGGCTACGGTGTGATGTGTTGGTTCATGACTCCCACTCAAGTATTACTTTACCAAGTAACATGCTTCATTTAAGAAACAACATACATTGAGTCCGTAGCTAGTCTCATCCTTAAGTCTACACAAGATTAAGGGCGAAAGGTTCGTGTGAGAAAACCCTTTCTAATGTCTATGTTTGACATGTTCTAATTTTCGTTGTGAAAACATATAGATTGAACAAATCAGATGATGACAAACAAACAACTTTATTAATCATTCATCATAGAATACATGTGTGACACCAAAGTGGTGAAGTACATCCAACTTAATTACAATCTACGAAGACCCATTGCTTTGACATGTCTAGCAAATACAAGTGGTGGCAATGACTTAGTAAGAGGATCTGCCACCATCAGGTCTGTAGATATGTACTCAATTTTAACTTCACCCTCTTCAATTGCATCCCTTACGAAATGATATTTCATGCTAATGTGCTTGGTCTTTTCATGCTAATGTCCCCTCCAATCTTGCATCCATATGTAAGTGGGGTATTCATGGGTTTGAAGTTGGTTAAATTAAACCTTTCAAGGATCTTATCAATATAAGGTTCCTGTGAGAGGCCTAACAAGCGTTCCTTTCTATTCCGGTGTATCTTGACACCTAAAATAAAGGAAGCTTCTCCCATGTCTTTCTTGTCGAAAGTGGAAGATAACCATCCTTTGATGGTTGTCATTAACTCAACTCCACTACTTGCAATTAGTATGTCATCTACATACAAAGTCATTATAGCATAATCAGATCCGGACGAGTACAAGTATACACAATGATCTTCATGCATCATTACAAAGCCATAACTTGTAATTGCATGATGGAACTTCAAGTACCATTGTCTTGAAGCTTGCTTAAGACCATAAATAGACTTTTTAAGTCTACATACCTTGTCCTCAAGACCTTCTTGGACAAACCCTTCTGGTTGTCTCATATAGATCTCTTCACTCAAATCACCATTGAGGAAGGCTGTTTTAACATCCATTTGATGTAACTCCAGATCCAAGTATGCCACAATGGCAAGTAGTAATTTGATGGAATTGAATTTCACTACAGGTGAGAAGGTATCTTTGAAATCAATACCTTCCTTTTGTGTGAAACCCTTAGCCACCAATCGGGCTTTGTATCTTTCGATACTTCCATCAGAATTCTTCTTTATCTTTAATAGCTTCTTTACCAATGGCCCTAGAATGAAGTTCTTCATTTATGGCATTTAGCCATTCCTCTCTTTGTGCACTATTAATAGCTTCTTTAACATTGCTTGGTTCATCTATTTCAGATGACACCAAATAAGTCGCACCCTCCGAGAGACCCCACCTTTTGGGTTGTCTCGATTCCCTAGTTGATCTTCTCAACATGGGCAGAGGTGATTCTAGCTCTTGTTGATCCTCAACTCCCTCTTGAACATGTGTATCCTCTACAGGATCTTGTTCCATGTATTCCAACAAATTGGATTCATCATTAGGAGTCACAACTCCCTCTTGTTGAGGTACTCCTTGTGGAGTAGGTGCACCTTGTGCAACTGGTACTTCTAAAGTACTAGGTTGATCCTCTTCAAGGATTGGACCGAAAGAGTTAAGATCATTACATTCACCAACTTTAGGAAACTCACTTTCCATGAAGTTGGCGTTTCTGCCATCAAATACCAATCCTTCTTTGTGACTGATATCTAAGAACACATAATCTTTCGAATCAATGCAATATCCAAGGAAAACACATTTCTTTCCCTGAGGACCCAATTTTCCTAAAGGATGGTCCGGGACATGCACATAAGCAAGGCAACCCCAAGGGTGCATGTAGCTTAGGTTAGGTGACCTCGTCTTCCACAACTCATATGGAGAAGAGTCGATGTTCTTAGTTGGTACTCTATTGAGGATGTGAACTGTACAAAACAGTGCATCACTCCAATAGATAATGTCCAAGTTAGCCTTAGCCATCATGGACCTTACCATATCCATTAGAGTTATGTTCTTCCTTTCAGACACTCCATTTTGTTGGGGTGTCCAAGAAAGAGTGAACTCCCTCTGGATTCCTTTCATGTCACAAAAGGCTTTGAAGGCATTTGAATTATACTCTCCACCTCTATCCGTTCTCAAGGATTTTATTTTCTTATCCAATTGGTTCTCAACCAAATGTACATACTTCTCAAAGTATGATAAAGCCTCAGCTTTGTACTTGAGTAAGAAAACATGTGTGAATCGAGTATAATCGTCAGTAAATGTAATGAAATATCTATAACCATTTCTAGATGTCACTCTCATAGGTCCACACAAGTCAGAATGAACTAAATCTAATGCTTCTTCTCTTCTAGTTTCCTGCCCAAAAAGCTTTCTCGTTGCCTTTCCTTCAAGGCATGCTTGGCAACTTGGCAAGACAACTATGGTCAAGGATCCAAGCATGCCATTTTTGGCTAACTTATTCATCCTATCTTGACCCACATGTCCAAGCCTTTCATGCCAAGTCATTTCACTTGTGACCTCAGTCACATGGCAACTAGATGAAGCATTAGTGTGACTACTCGGTCTAAGTTCATACAAGCCATTATTTACTAAACATTCACACACAACTTGATTATCTTTGAAGATAGTAACACTATCATTCGAAAAAGACAAGCTATATTTGTACTTCAACAAACTACTTATAGAAATCAAATTTCTACAAATATCCGGTACATATAATGTATCAATTAGATATAATGATCCATTACAAGTGGGGACTTTACATAGCCCAATTCCTACTACTTCTATTACAGCGTTGTTTCCCACCGAGACACACTTTGCACCTCTTGGAAGCTTTCTGTAAGCCACGAACCAAGACTTGTCTCAGACTATGTGGTCTGTTGCTCCTGAGTCTACAATCCACAAAGAATTGCTTTCAGTTAGCAAAGAACAAGATGCAACTTATACATCAGAAGAAGTAGTAGGTATATGTACCTTGGAAGGACTTTTGCAATCTTTTGCAAAGTGCCCCTTCTTTCCACAGTTGAAGCATTTGAGCTTAGAAACGTCCCTTTTCTTTTTGAACTTATTGAAATTGGGACCGTTTCCACCTCCTTTACCTTTGCCATTGCCGCCCTTGTTCTTTCCATCTTTATAAACTGTTACACCCCACTTTTTCCGGCAATAATCTCCGGTGAATGGAGTTCTGAAGGTATGTTTAAATCTATAATTTGTGGAGTTTGATATTTGTTGTTTTGTTATTGTTGTTGTGGGAGTGGATTTGTTTGGTATGGTTTTGGTTAAGTTCATTTAAGGCTGAATTTTGTGAGTTCTGGGTCCAGGCGATCGCCCAAACTAGGAATTGGTTCGCCTGCGCTTCGCCTGGACAGCAGCCGAGATTGTGTTTTCTCGGAACCAGCGATCGCTGACCGGGAAGAGGCTCGCCGGCTCTCGCCCGGATGCTCGGCCGAGGTTGGGTCTGCTGGACCAGGCGATCGCCCGCTTGAGGAACTGGGTCGCCTGGTCTTCGCCTGGGCACCTGGACTGGTGTTCTTCAGGGGTCAGGCGATCGCCTGATTGGGGAATCGGGTCGCCTGACCGTCGCCTGGGCCGGCTATTTAAGTCGAGCAACGCGTTTTCAACCGCAGTTTCGCGTTTTCAACTCCGAAAATACTCCCAACTCTCTCCCAATTCGGTTTTGCTCCTATCCAAGTGATTTTGGACTCCTTGGTGCGTGGAAACGGAGGATTCGTGCGGGAATCACTACAAGAACAACGAATCAACAAAGGTTTCAATCCAACAACACTTTGTGGGTGAATTTGGGAAATTGCCCAAGTTGTGAGGTGGTTTGTGAAGCAAGGATTGAGGTTGGGTAAGGAAGAAGATTGGTGTTGGTGCTTGGCTGCTACCCTCTACGGTTGCGTTTGCTTTCAATTCGAGGTTTGTCGGAAGAAACATCGTTACTACTGCCTAAGCTCTTACTGGGTTTTTCTTTAAGAAAAACTCACACCCCTTACTTAACACTTTTCAAGAGATAAGGATTCTGGGCCAGCGGAGTAGGATTTCCGCAAGGCTGTCTGGTTTTCTATTTTGAGGGTTTAGCAGCATCTGGACCTAGACTTCGGGCTCCTCGTCGGTTTCTTTATCCGACGCCCGACTTTTGTACGGTTGCACCTTCTGCCCGTAGATAGCTCTGTAGCATGATACTCTGTTGGCATGTAGCATTTCAATGACATGTTATGGTAGGTCTGCCTGTTCATCTAAGATTGTTTATGGTTTGTATGTATATGTGTTCTGTTCTGAAACTGGTTGAATGAGTATGCTGATCTGTGCGGAAGCCTCTCTTCGGTAGTGAAAGAACAGACTTCCTTCTGATAATCTGATTTCGATAATCTGCTTCTGATATTCTGATCATGGGTGGAGCCCATTGCTTCTGTTTTTGTGATCTGTTTCTGTGCATGAATTGTTATATTTGATCTGTTGTTGGAAAGGGACCTACTGGGTTAGTTAAAGGCCCGCGAAATAATCTCGAATTAGCTGCGCGATCCTGGTCCCACCTTGCTCACCACCGCCCCTCCGGCCGGCGACCGCTTCCCGCCGGGTCCGGAAGGTGTCTGATGGGGGAGGTGGTGACAATTTGGTATCAGAGCATGGTTAATTGGTTAGGTCAAGGGTGTGTTAGGACGAACAGCCCTGGTCGACTGATCGATTCCAGGATGGTTGTGTGATGAGACTGGCCACCTCCTCACAAGAACCATATTGGAATGGTTAGTGGAACAGTGGGCGGTTTGTCTAAATACACTTGAGAACACCAGTAATTGACTCTGGTGCATCAAGAGGTGCCTGGGGGATGAGATGCCGTAAGGTGCATGATGGTAATTTAAATTACCTCTCTCGTTAAAAACAGACGGTGGATGCCGAGTGAGAAGTGTGTTATTCCTAAGCAGTACCACGGGTTATAAGGGATTGTTTTGTATAAGTAATTTTGAGAATTGATTTGCATCATGCATTGCATTCATGCTCTGAGCTGATAGGATTACCGGTGTAGGTAATGCTAACCGTTGATGAACCCTTTATGTTCGGAATTTCAGTAAATGGTCAACACTCGACGGACTCGAGCGTTGAATGATGAAGCAGAGGAGGGAATCCTGCTCGGGATGCGAATAGAGGAAGAGGTAGAGGTCGAGGAGACCTCGGCGAAGAGCGGCACCACCAGGCCGCACTGAGACCTCGATCCGAATGATGGCCCAAGTGTTGGGGCAAATGATCTATCTTGCTCAATAACATGTGGGCGAAAGCAGTTGAAGAACAAGGAAGTACACATGTTATGAGTTCTCAGCCTCTGCGGTAGGATCGACCGATCCTAGCTATCGTGCTCATGAGGAGGACGTTGAGGCGGATGATGTGCGGTTTGAAGAGCATGTGGATACGGAAGAGAGGAATCTGAATCTAGGTGCGGAAGTCGACCCACAGCCCTGTCGAGGAGAGTGCGGGCTAGGCCCGATTCTGTTGTTGAGATACCGGGAGCCCAGAGGCTCAAATCCGACAGTGCGACCAGCTCTGATAAGCTTTCTTTGATGGAGCGGTTCGAGCGATTCAAACCACCCCGTTTTTCGGGCAAGGGTGGAATGGATTCGGCGGAGACTTGGTATAAGGACATGGACAGGTTGCTTGGCAGACTTGGTTTCCCGGCAAATGAGATGGTGCCTTTGGCTACCTTCTATTTGCGGGACTGGGCGTATGATTGGTGGGAGACCACTATGGCCACTCGGAAGGCCGACTTTGTACGTAGGAAGTTGAAGGACCCGGGCATGACGTGGGATGAATTTTCTCACTTGTTTCATGAGAAGTGGATTGGTTATGCCGCGACAGATACGCGGCAACTGGAGTTTGATACCTTGACTCAGGGAAGCAGGACTGTTGCAGAGTATGGGCACGAGTTTGAACGCTTAGTGCGTTATGTGCCTCATTACAACACCAATGAGGAGGCCAAGACAAAACGATTCATGAGAGGGTTGAAGCATGACATCAGGAAGTACTTGGCACCGTTGAACATTGATAGGTACCATGAGGCTGTGCAGAAAGCACAGAGGATTGAGAATGAGGACTTGGATACAGCTTCGGTGACACAGCCACCGAGATCGACGGGGATTGTCATTGGTGGAGTTAGAGGATCCGGACGTGGTGGACCTGCACAACACCGCAGAACCGGCGGTAACTCTGGTGGGCTTGGATCGAAGGATAAGGGCAAGGGGAAGGCAAAGGTAGCAGAGCCTTGGTACTGTCAGACATGTGACCAGAGCCACACCGGCCCGGTCTATTATAGGGAGAAGGGTATGTGTTACCGATGTGGGTCTACTGACCACATGATCAGAGATTGTCCTCTGATGGCGACTCAGGGAGTTGCAAGGCCACAAGGGTTTCAGAGTTATGCTCCTCGTGGGCGTGGTGTTCCTCGGTTTGGACCACGACCCGACCACCGCAGATGCGGCCACCATCGCAGCAGCCCCGCCGCCAGCCGCACCAAAGAGCAAGGTAGGGACGAGTGTTTGATTGAGCGTGGTGATGCGGCTCGAAAGGAGCACTAGCAGGTAAGGTGTTTCGAACGGTATTTCTGTTCGTGCTCTTTTTGACACAGTGCTTCGATTTCTATAGTGTCACGAGAGGTGTGCAAAGTCTTTGCAACTTCCCGTGACTCATCTGTCTCAAGTATTCTGGTACGAACCGGGAGTCGATTCTGTTCAGTAATGAGCTTATCAAGGGTTGCATGTTAACTATTGGTGAGCGACAGATTTCTTCTGACTTGTTGGTGTTGGATACATCACATTATGATGTGATTCTGGGTATGGATTGGCTCTCGGAGCATTCCATACGGATAAACTGTGCGCAGCGACAGTTAGTGGTGTCGGATCAAGAATTACCACTTGTTCCCCCCTCAGATGTAGAGGTTATTCAGAATAGCATGGAGCTTCAGGTAATGGAGAAATTACCTGTGACGGATGAAGGCGAGTACTTTGGACTCAACTATGCAGGTACGCGGTTGGAACTTGATAAAATTCCGATTGTTAGATACTTTCCGCAGTGTTTCTGAAGAGTTACTGGTATGCCACCCGAGCGGGAGGTGATTTTGGAGATAGTGTTACAGACCGGAGCTACACCTATCTCCATTCCTCCGTATCGCATGCCGATAGTTGAGATGAAGGAATTGAAGAAGCAGTTGGATGAGTTGTTGGATAAAGGGTTTATCCGACCGAGCAGATCACCGTGGGGAGCCCCGGTGTTATTTGTTAAGAAGAAAGATGGAACGCTTAGACTCTGTACAGGAGGTTGAATGCGGTGACAGTCAAGAACAAATATCCGTTACCACGGATTGACGATCTGTTCGACCAGCTTCGAGGAGCTAAAGTGTTCTCAAAGATTGATCTCCGATCAGGTTATTTCCAAATGCGTGTGAAAGAAGAGGACATTCCGAAAACTGCTTTTCGCACACGGTATGGTCACTATGAGTACACTGTCATGCCTTTTGGGCTGACAAATGCCCCGGCAGCTTTCATGAATTTGATGAATGAGGTTTTTCGTCCCTACTTGGACAATTTCGTGGTAGTTTTCATTGATGATATACTTATCTATTCACTGGATGAGGATGCACATCGAGAGCACTTGAGGATTGCCTTGGAAACTTTGTCTAACAATCAGCTGTATGCAAAGTTTTCGAAGTGTGATTTCTGGTTGCGCGAGATAGCATTTCTCGGGCATATCATTAATGAGAACGGAATTTTTGTCGACCCGGAGAAGGTCAAGTCTGTACAAGAGTGGAGGCAACCCCGATCAGTAAAGGATATCCGTAGTTTTCTCGGGTTAGCTGGTTACTATCGTAAGTTCGTACCAGCCTTCTCGGTTCTTGCCTCTCCACTCACACAACTGACAAAGAAGGGTAAGGCGTTTGTATGGTCGGATGAATGTGAGAAGAGCTTTCAAGAGCTCAAGTGTAGACTGACACAGGCACCGATTCTGGTTCTACCTGACCCGTCTCAGCCTTATGTCATTTATACTGATGCCTCACGAACAGTGCAGGGTGTGTGCTTATGCAAAACCAGCAGGTAATTGCTTATGGGTCGCGGCGATTTGCGACCACATGAGGAAAACTACCCCACTCATGATTTGGAGCTTGCTGCGGTTATGTATGCACTCAAGCAATGGCGGCATTATTTGTTGGGAAACAAATTTCAAATCTTCACTGATCATAAGAGCTTGAAGTACTTGTTCACGCAGAAAGACTGAATATGCGCCAAAGAAGGTGGCTCGAGTACATGAAAGACTACGACCGTAGTATCGAGTACACCGCAGCAAAGGGAATACGGTGGCTGATGCCTTGAGTAGGGCATACACCGGGATAGTGAGAGGTGGAGAACCCAGAAACCGAACAGAGCATACGGACCTGACTGCCTTATGGTACCGTTGGCAGCTACAGGAGCAAGAGCAGGTATTTGTGTTGAGAGTTCAGTCTTCTTGGATCGACATGATCCGAGAATTTCAGATGAGAGATCAGAGTTTGAAACAGGTTTCTGGAGAAGCTAAAGGAGCATTGCGTCCATTCTTTGAGTATAGGCAAGGATTGCTATACTACAAAGGGCGTTTGTACGTGCCGAATGATGTGGCTCTTAGAGATGAGATTTTGGATCAAGCTCATAATAACAGCTTTAAGTTTTCATCCGGGCGGTGAAAAGATGTATCACGATTTGAGGTCACATTTACGGTGGCCAAGTATGAGGAGGCATATTGCCGAGCGTGTGGCAAAGTGTACCACTTGCCAACAGGTAAAGGTTGAACATCGAAGCCCGCGGGCACACTTGACGTTACCTATCCCGGTCCGTAAGTGGGGAAACGTGACTATGGATTTTCTTACCGGATTACCCACTACGAGAGCACGTCACGATGCCATTTGGGTGATTGTGGATCGTTTGACTAAGTGTGCACATTTCTTGCCCATTAAAGTCACCGACCCGTTGGACAAGTTAGCACGACTCTACATCAAAGAGATCGTGCGGTTGCACGGTGTACCGGATTCTATAGTTTCAGATCGGGATCCAAGGTTTACAGCCCATTTCTGGAATGCTTTCCATCGAGCTTTCGGTACCCGGTTGCACCTTAGTACCGCGTATCACCCACAAACTGATGGGCAATCCGAGAGGGTGATACAGGTACTTGAGGACATGCTGAGGAGCTGTGCGATTGATTTCGGAGGTGATTGGGATCAACATCTACCGCTCATAGAGTTCTCGTATAACAATAGTTACAAGAGTACAATCAAAATGGCACCTTACGAGGCTCTTTATGGACGGAGATGTATGACACCTCACCGTTGGTCCGAACCGTCAAATAAGATTGAACTTGGTCGGAGTTGATTGAGGAGACCACGAGAAAAGATCAAAACAATTCAGGCAAGATTGAAAGCGGCAAATGATAGAACCACAGCTTATGTGAACAGAAGGCGCCGCGACTTGGAGTTTGAAGTCGGTGACAAAGTATGGTTGAAGGTGGCACCAATGAAGGGAATAATGAGATTTGGTCGAAACGGTAAGCTATCCCCGAGGTATATTGGCCCATTCGATATTTTGGAAAGAATTGGAAATGTGGCTTATCGTTTGGCACTACCGGAGAACTTGTCAGCTGTGCATAATGTGTTTCATGTAAGCATGCTCAAAAAGTGTATCATGGATCCGACGCAAACGATTCCAGTTGAGGAAGTGCAATTGGAACCTGACTTGTCTTACAAAGAGGTGCCAATTGCTTTGTTAGCAAGGGATACTCGCAAATTGAGCAGCAGGTTAATACCCATGGTGAAGGTGCAATGGTCGCACCATTCTGACAAAGAGGCAACCTGGGAGACGGAGAAGGATATGATTGAACGCTACCCTCAGGAGTACCAACGCCTTAAGGAACTCTTGGAGGGCCAAGAGTCTTAAGGGGGGGAGGATGTTACACCCCACCTTTTCCTGGAATAATCTCCGGTGAATGGAGTTCTGAAGGTATGTTTAAATCTATATTTTGTGGAGTTTGATATTTGTTGTTTTGTTGTTGTTGTTGTTGTGGGAGTGGATTTGTTTGGTATGGTTTTGGTTAAGTTCATTTAAGGCTGAATTTTGTGAGTTAAGGTCCAGCGATCGCCCGAACTAGGAATTGGTTCGCTGCGCGCCTGGACAGCAGCCGAGTTTGTGTTTTCGTGGAACCAGGCGATCGCCTGCAATGGGACGAGGCTCGCCTGTCTCTCGCCTGGATGCCTGGCCGAGGTTGGGTCTGCCTGGACCAGGCGATCGCCCGCTTGAGGAACTGGGTCGCCTGGTCTTCGCCTGGGCACCTGGACTGGTGTTCTTCAGGGGTCAGGCGATCGCCTGATTGGGGAATCGGGTCGCCTGACCGTCGCCTGGGCCGGCTATTTAAGTCGAGCAACGCGTTTTCAACTCCGAAAATACTCCCAACTCTCTCCCAATTCGGTTTTGCTCCTATCCAAGTGATTTTGGACTCCTTGGTGCGTGGAAACGGAGGATTCGTGCGGGAATCACTACAAGAACAACGAATCAACAAAGGTTTCAATCCAACAACACTTTGTGGGTGAATTTGGGAAATTGCCCAAGTTGTGAGGTGGTTTGTGAAGCAAGGATTGAGGTTGGGTAAGGAAGAAGATTGGTGTTGGTGCTTGGCTGCTACCCTCTACGGTTGCGTTTGCTTTCAATTCGAGGTTTGTCGGAAGAAACATCGTTACTACTGCCTAAGCTCTTACTGGGTTTTTCTTTAAGAAAAACTCACACCCCTTACTTAACACTTTTCAGGAGATAAGGATTCTGGGCCAGCGGAGTAGGATTTCCGCAAGGCATGTCAGTTTTCTATTTTGAGGTTTAGCAGCATCTGGACCTAGACTTCGGGCTCCTCTTCGGTTTCTTTATCCGACGCCCGACTTTTGTACGGTTGCACCTTCTGCCCGTAGATAGCTCTGTAGCATGATACTCTGTTGGCATGTAGCATTTTAATGACATGTTATCGTAGGTCTGTCTCTGCTCATCTAAGATTGTTTATGGTTTGTATGTATATGTGTTCTGTTCTGAAACTGGTTGAATGAGTATGCTGATCTGTGCGGAAGCCTCTGTTCGGTAGTGAAAGAACAGACTTCCTTCTGATAATCTGATTTCGATAATCTGCTTCTGATATTCTGATCATGGGCGGAGCCCATTGCTTCTGTTTTTGTGATCTGTTTCTGTGCATGAATTGTTATATTTGATCTGTTGTTAGAAAGGGACCTACTGGGTTAGTTAAAGGCCCGCGAAATAATCTCGAATTAGCTGCGCGATCCTGGTCCCACCTTGCTCACCACCGCCCCTCCGGCCGGCGACCGCTTCCCGCCGGGTCCGGAAGGTGTCTGACGGGGGAGGTGGTGACATAAACCATTTCCCTTTTCTTTTGTTTCCTCCCCTTTTGTTGGAGGAAGTAGAAGCAACATATGCTTTGGAATGGTTTTTGAGGGCCATTACTTCGGCCTCGAGTAAAAGATGGTGGGCTATGTCATCAAACGTTTTGATCTGAGGATTGTGGCAATCCTCATCTGCCAATCCTCATCTGAGGATTATAGCTTGGACCTGTTGTTCATCCGTGAGGTCGTGCCCGACTTGCTTCAACTGGTGGATCATCCGAGACATTTCTCGAAGGTGAGAACTCATGGTGTGATCAGCTCATTTCTGATAGTTCTCAAACCTCAGAATCATTGATCTCTGTTTCTCCATAGAAACATCACCATATTTGGTCTTGACAGTGTCCCAAATTTCTTTGGCACTATCAAGGGTTGAGAACTCAACCATGATCTCATCCACCATTGTCGAAAGAAGGGTCACTCAGCAAAGACGATTCTTTTTCAGATAAGTCACATAGGCTGTCTGGTCTTGCCCTTCTTCCGGTTGGGCAACCTAACCTCCATCAGATAAAACCTCAAGTGTGTCCTGCTCAGTAAGAATGAACTTGACCTTTTGCTGCCAAATCGGATAGTTGTCACCATCCAATTTGAGGTCCTTGTTCAGTTCAGCAACATGTATCAAAGTTTAATCAATCACAACAAGACTCAACCAAGCAACAAATACATGCAACTACTTCAAACATGTCCATATATGGCAAAAGGAGTGCATATAGTATCCAATTAGAAACACACAAACATGTTTCCATAGTTTCACATACATGTTCTAATTGAGCCTCCAAGAAGGTTCAAATATCTCACTTTAAGGTTTCATGTACACATACATGAATAGCTTATGTAACATTACATATGGTATTTCTCCAAAGCCTTAGTCTCATCACCCATAAGTCTCCTTGATACAATTCCCAGGAAAGGTGGAGGGGTCACATCGGTCCCGCTTAAAACCCACCTCCTTAGACAGAATTATAATCAATTTGACGGGGTCCCTAGAAACTTTAGCTTTTAGAAATATCATATCCTCCTTAAACCAAGTCTCATTTCCCTCAAGTCCATCATAGTGGTGAACTAATCACCAGTACTAAGACCATCTTAGGGTTGAGGTTCTTAGTCTAAGTCGAGGAACAATGTCACATATATGCAACTTATGCATACTAGTAAGAACATGTAGAAAATACACCAAGAACACATCTTGGTTTATTCCTCCTTGAATTAAGTCTCTCATCCCTCAAGTCACCATAGTGATAATTCCCAGGAAGGAGGGACACAATGGTACCGTTTAAGTTCCTTCCTAGACAGAATTACCATCTAATTAAGACTATCTCCGGGTAAAGCCAATAACTCAAGTGAAGAATTACATCAAGAACTTATCTTGTGCATTTCAAGCCATAATCACAATTATATCATGTTCTAACATTCATATAGATATACATGTGAATCACAAAGAAGCAACATACATGCTTTCATTCAATCATACTCATGAACACATACATAAGCACACAATGATTCACATATTCGATCATAACCCCTTCGAATAACCTATTCGGCGAACACATGCCTATCGCGGAACACATGCTATCGCACATGCGAATCCTGCCCTCACAGAACACAGCTTGCGAACCCCCAGCCTTCGCAGAATGGGGACTGGTGAACCCAATCCGCGTGAACATGACTGGCGAATGCCTGTCAGGCGATGCCTTGACACTGGCGAACCCCTCATGCCGCGAACGCCTGGACACTGGCCAACGTCTATCAGGCGAAAAACTTGACACTGGCGAACGCCTGTCAGGAGAAGCCTTGACACTGGCGAACGCTTGTCAAGTGACCGCGAGGCCTCATACAAGGTTCTCATACAAGATACTTCTATCTTGACCGAATTCATACATACATGTAATTTCATGATCTTAATCATTTTCCAACATATAGGCATGCATACAGTTCATACTTTGCATGCTTAAGGCCGAAAATACATGTAATATGCAGTCAACCCGAAATGCATATTTCATGCAACATCCATACCAGTTCAGGCGAACATGCATATATAGTACATGCGAACATGCATATACAATCAAGCAACACATGCTCTGATACCATTTGTAGATTTAAAGATTTATAGCATGATGTGTTTTCCATAATCATGACTCTCCACTTTCACAAGGAAGAAAGAGAAGGAGGAGGAAGGAGTATAGATTGGAAGCATAGCTTGCACCCTTGCGAAAACAGCGTAAGGATCTTTGTCCTTGCTCCAAACGTTTGCTCAAACTCTTCCGGTTGAATCTTCAAGCCTTCGAATTCTTTGATGAGGGCAGATTGCATGTGATGGAATGAAGTTGTTTTGTGTTAGAGAGACACAAGAAACGTTCCACCCGAAATGCTCTAGGAAGCCTTGATATTTCGGCCAAGAACAAAGAGAAGAGAGAAGTTTTGGATTCTTAAGTGTTATTTTGTGTTGTGGCCAAATCATCTATTTATAGATGATGTAGGGAGTTACTAGGAAGAGTCACAGCTCCTTATGTCCGAAAGTACACATACTTTCGGCCTAAGGAGTGGTTACTCCCCCCCTTGTACACACCCTGGTCTAAATGCTAAGTAACTCCTCATTTAGGCGAAGGGGTGCCTTCCCTTGAGGTGCCTCTTCGCCAATTTAGGCTCTCATGGCCGAAATCTCTTGGTAGCTTCCAAGAGATGTGCACACATGCACTAGGGTGCATACACCATGCACCTCGATTGCCAAAGCCATGTTCTTTTACCAAAATACCCTTATTTTATATAAAAGGATGCTAGCAAGTAGTTACTACTCATGAAACATCACAAATGTTCCATATAGCCACAATTCACATAGTTAAATTCCATAGAACTCATTTCAGCTCACTTTGAGCTGAAACTCACTTCTCCTAAATGGTGTAAGTCTGTGTGATACACCTTTAAGGTGTTTGGGATATGACGGTGGGGAAAATGACCCCGAGCTGGCCATGCACTTGTGTGTGATTATGTGTGTGCCTAACTCCATCATAATCCATTGTTTGACTTGCATTGCATTTGGTTGAATTTGCATTGGTTGAGCACGTGTATGCATTTATATAAATATGTATATTCTTGTATATCTGCGTTTTTCTTTGGTTGCAGGGTTCCTGTGCATCAAGAAAACCATGCTTATACCTCAGCCCTTACTAAGTTCTCTGCGAGGACTTACCCCTTATTTTACCATTTCAGGTGGATCGGACAAGCAACCCGCTGACTAGAGTTCTGGGGTTGACTTTCGTGTGTGACATTTCAGGTACTTGTGTATGTGTTTCGATCAATTTTGATTGTCTTGTGTGTGTGTGGATAAGGGGTAAGATCAATTGTGTATGAGATTCAGTATGATCAACTTTCCGTTATATGTGTGTGTGTTCAGTCTCGGGATTTCGGCTGGCTATGTTAGTTGTGTGTGACAATGTGTTCTGGGATTTCTACTGTGTAAAGTCCGTTGTGTGTGATTCAGTGTGATTAGAATTCTGCTATTTGTGTTCAGTTCCAGGTTTTCGATATGCGCATGTACATTCAGTTTTGAATTTCAGCTATATATGTGTTAGTATATTTGACGCACCAAGATCATTTGACATGACACTTGAGCTCATGATGCTAAGTGGGATCTCCGAATTAGCTATATGTAGCTAACTCTAGCTCAACTTAGCTTATATCCAGCTCACGGTAGTTGGACATAGCTCAAGTCAGCTAAAAGTAGCTAACACCAGCTCATGTTAGCTCGTGAGAGCTCAAATGTGTGTGGTATGATCATTTGGAACATCTTTGGGATTTTTCATATTGATTCACAAGTAATTACTTCCATTTGCACCTTTTGGACGAAATAAAGGGTATTTTGGTAAAATGGGCATCCTAGGTGCATGGTGTATGCACCTTACTACATGGGATACTTCCTAGGTGGTTACATATGAGTTGCTACACCTAGGAAGGCTGATTTAGGCGAAGAGGTGCCTCTAAGGAGCCACCCATTCGCCAAAATGGAAGTTGGAGGGAGGTTACCATGAACCTTCCCTCCTTTTGTGACCAAGAGGTGTTGGTTATCACCCTTGGCCGAAAGTACATGTATTTTCGGCCAAAGGGGTGTCCCAACCACGACTTGGAACCTCTCCCTTGTCTATAAATAAAGGGAGAGGCACCACACTACATACACACACCAAAACCGAGCGCTAGAGGGAAGGGAGTAGCTTCACCCTCCACTACTGTTTGTCCGACCTGTCAACGTTCTCACCCTGGCAGAGCATGCTACCGGGAGACAGGTCAGTGTTTGGGATGCGGTTCTTCGGACCACTGGGTCTGGGATTGTCCTCAAGCTGCACCGAGAAGGGAGGTCGGCCATGGTCCGAGGCCTCCATTTGGGTTACCGCTAATCCTATCGGGGGCACCACGAGGTGGTGCTAGGCCGCAGTTTTCGCGACCGCAAGCACCTCCTCCGCCACCGCAACCGAGAATGGGAAGAGTTTTCCAGATTGAACGCGGGGAGGCAACTCAGCAAAAGGAAGGTGAAACGGCACGACAAGGTGCCCTTAAAGGTACCATATTTTTAAATAACATTCTGCATCGTATTGTTCGATACTGGTGCTTCTGTGTCTATAGTGGCTCAGAAATTTGTTCAGGCTCAGCATTTATCTGTGAGTTCCATGCCTCACGTGGCTTTAGTTAAGACTACAGGGAGGCAGTGGTTGCTCTGTAATGATATGGTTAAGGATTGTGTGATCGATTTGGGGAAACATCAGATTCTGAGTGATTTACTGGTTCTGGATATTTCGGGATATGATGTGGTTTTGGGAATGGACTGGTTGGCTAAGAATGCAGTACAGATTGATTGTGCGAAGCGGGAGGTGACACTAGCTACCGGGAAGGTACTTCTGTCCTCCGCTTCTTTTGAGCAGGGATCGGAGATGAGGAGTCTAGAATTACAAATTCTAGACGAGTTTGAAGTGATCGATGAGGATGATTACTATGGGTTGAACTCTTCGGAGATCAGGGATGAGATAGATCGGATATTGGTAGTAAGAGAGTTTCCGCAGGTATTTCCCGAAGATTTACCGGGGATTCCTTCGGAACGAGAAATTGTTTTCGAGATTTTGCTTCAGCCGGGATCGCACCGTATCTGCTCCCCTTACCGAATGTCTATCCCTGAAATGAATGAGCTTAAGAAGCAACTGGATGAATTGCTTGCTAAAGGATTCATTCGGCCGAGCACGTCCCCGTGGGGTGCTCTAGTGTTGTTTGTCAAAAAGAAGGATGGAACGTTACGACTGTGTATCGACTATCGCAAACTGAATGCGATAACTTTGAAGAATAAATATCCCCTCCCACGGATTGATGATTTGTTTGATCAGCTGAAGGGGGAAAAGGTATTTTCGAAGATTGACTTGAGATCGGGGTATTTCCAGCTTCGAGTGAAGGAAGAGGATATCCCCAAAACGGCTTTCCGAACCCGGTATGGACATTACGAGTATACCATCATGCCATTCGGTTTGACGAATGCGCCTGCAGCGTTTATGGATATGATGAACCGAGTGTTCCGTCCATACCTAGATCGGTTTGTTGTGGTTTTTATTGATGATATCTTGGTTTACTCTAAGGATGAAGGTGAACATCAGGATCACCTGCGAATTGTACTGAAGACTCTAAGTGATCATCAATTGTATGCCAAACTCTCCAAGTGTCAGTTTTGGATCAGAGAAGTGTCCTTTTTAGGGCACGTTATTGGAGAGAATGGTTTATCTGTGGATCCTGAAAAGATTAAGGCAGTAATGGACTGGAAGCAACCGACTACGACGAGAGATCGGGAGTTTCCTCGGATGGCAGGTTATTACCGGAGGTTCGTATCGGGATTTTCGACTCTGGCTCTACCCCTTACTCAGCTTACGCAGAAGGGGCGAGCATTTGTATGGTATGAGGCGTGTGAGTGCAACTTTCAGGAACTAAAGGACAGGCTGACTCACGCACCTATTCTGATATTGCCAGATCCGAGTGCAGCTTATACGATTTACACGTACGCTTCCAGGTCGGGTTTGGGTTGTGTACTCATGCAAGATCGGAATGTGATAGCTTATGGATCGAGACAACTTCGACCGCATGAGCAAAACTACCCGACTCACGATTTGGAATTTGCAGCGGTTATTTATGCACTCAAGCAATGGCGACACTATCTGTTGGGTAGCAAATTTCAAATTTTTACGGATCATAAGAGTTTGAAATATTTGTTTACCCAGAAGAATTTGAATATGAGACAACGAAGGTGGCTTGAGTACATAAAGGTTTACGATTGTAGTATCGAGTATACCGCTGGTAAGGGAAATTCGGTAGCTGACGCACTGAGTCGAAAGTACACCGGCTTGGTGAAAGGTGGAGATCGGGATGGTGATGATGAAGAGAATGATTTGGTATGTTTGTGGAGTTTGTGGGAGAATCGAGAGCGAGAGCACTTGTTTACTTTGATGATCCAGTCAGAATGGCTGGACAAGGTACGAGACGCTCAGAAGGTAGACGTGTCACTGAAGAAGGTATCGGGAGAAGCGAAAGGATCTCTTCACCCGTCATTTGGTTACAGGCAGGGATTGTTGTATTTCAGAGATCGACTGTATGTACCGATGGAACAGACTCTTCGCAGTGAAATACTTGAGGAGGCGCATACGAGTCGATTGAGCGTACACCCGGGAGGTGAGAAAATGTACCATGATTTGAGATCTCATTTCTGGTGGCCGGGTATGCGCAAGGACATTGCCACTTATGTTTCTAAGTGTGCAACGTGTCAACGGGTGAAGGCGGAGCATCAGAAACCAGCAGGCACCTTATAGACATTGCCCATTCCGGTCAGGAAATGAGGCAATATTTCTATGGACTTTCTGACAGGATTACCTATGACCTGAGCGCACCACGACGCTATATGGGTTATAGTGGATCGACTGACCAAGTGTGCCCATTTTCTGCCAATGCGGATCACAGACTCTTTGGAGAAGTTAGCTCAACTGTACATCAAAGAGATTATGCGGTTACATGGAGTACCAGACTCCATAGTGTCCGATCGATATCCGCGGTTTACAAAGACGGTTTTGGAAAGCTTTTCACACGGCTTTGGGTACACAGTTGCACATGAGTTCAGCGTATCACCCACAAACAGAAGGACAATCGGAACGGGTGATCCAAGTATTGGAAGATATGTTATGGAGTTGTGCATTGGACTTTGGTGGTGAGTGGGATTTTCACCTGCCATTGGTGGAATTTTCGTATAATAACAGCTATCAGTCCACCGTTGGCTTGGCACCGTATGAGGCTTTGTATGGGCGGCGTTGTGTAACGCCGTATTGTTAGGCAGAAGCTTCAGATCGAGTTGAACTGGGTCCTCAACTGATTGAGGAAACGACAACGAAGGTTAAGAAGATTCATGATCGGTACCACCAAGAGTACGAACGCCTTAAGACTGCCTTGGAGGACCAAGGGTCTTAAGGGGGGGAGAATTGTTACCCACACCCGGTACGTAATTAAGTTAATTACGTGTTTAAGTTTAATTACCGGATTTTCGATAATTTCTGTTTTGGGACATGCTGTGCATGATCGGTAATTGTGGAATTGATTTGGTGAATTTTGGGGCAACCCGGGACGGATTTAGAATTAATTACGCGGCTGCGCGTAATTCCCGGGAGTTGCAATTCCGAGTGACTCGGGACTTATATTTGGATAAGAAAAATAGAGTTTATGGGTTTTATGATGTCCTGAGTATTGTGTTAAAGTTTGGTTCCAATCGGAGTAAGTTTGGTAAAAAGTTGCATTTTCGGGCTGAGCGAAAATGCAATTTTGTTTGTGTGTGAGATAATCCAAGTTCTTAAGAAAGAATCCAAGCCAAAGGGCTTCTTGTACAGTCGAGGCATATGAGATAAACTCAGCCTCCATGGTTGACAATGTTGTACAAGTTTGTTTCTTACTACACCATGTAGTAGCCCCACCATTAAACAAAAATATATAACCAGATGTAGACTTGCTGGAGTCACGATCTCCACCCCAATCAGCATCAGAGTAACCATGCATAACAAGCTTCTTGCCTTGATAGCATAGCCAATAATTTTTAGTACCTTTAAGGTACCGTAGAACCCTCTTGACACTCTTCCAATGCTGCATTCTAGGGTTTGAAGAATACCGAGCCAATAAGCCAACTGCTTGGCTAATGTCAAGCCTTGTACACAACATGGCATACATTAAGGAACCTATAGCACTCAGGTATGGTATGTTTGTCATCTCTTCCTTTTCTGCTGGAGTCGTGGGACACATGTCCCCTCCAATCTTGCATCCATATGCAAGTGGGGTATTCATGGGTTTGGAGTTGGTTAAATTAAACCTTTCAAGGATCTTATCAATATAAGGTTCCTGTGAGAGGCCTAACAAGCGTTCCTTTCTATTCCGGTGTATCTTGACACCTAAAATAAAGGATGTTACGGTCACCCCGAGCGGGTTGCGACCGGGTGACCCGGGGCTCCGGTTTTAGCCTGCGGGTCACGTTTTTCGGCGTTCAGGCGGCTCCCGAGCCCTATCCGAGTATCATTTTGGCGAACCCCTCCGTATTTGAGGTCGTGTGGGTCCCCCGGACGTTTCCGCCGAAAATATTTTTCTGGCGCCGGGGGGTTGTCGGGGTCGTCTCGGGACGTACAGCGGGCTCGGTAGCACTCTCGAGATCTCAGTTTGGGAAGCCGTTCGCAGTTTTGGAGTCGTGGAGACGTCCCGGAGGTGGTTGTGGAGTTTAATATTTGGGGCGGGACGTTCGGTTCCGGGCGACTCCCGGGGCTCGGGATGGAAATTTTCTGACGGCTTTGGGGTAAGTTGTGTTATAATTTAAGATGGAATTTATGGGTATTTTTATAGAATTTTGGAGTGACGGAATTTCGGTTCAGGTTGACACGCTCGCACGTCGGGTTTTGGTTCGGGTTCAGCGAGCTCGGTAGGACACTCCGGAATGGTAAATGAACTTTTGAAAAATGTTCTGTGAATGTTATAATATTCTGAGGGTTGTGTCCAAGTTTGGTTAATTTTGGAATTCGGTAATTATTTTTGGGCAAAAAGAATTGGAACTTTCGGAAAAATTGGAAGTTAATTTGCATTGGGGTGCAAATTTAATAAAAATCAGCATGGGCAATATTTGTTTTTTTCGGCAGACTTTGGAAAGGGGAAGGGACACATGGCTTGTTTTAATTTAGGAAGAGAGGGATGGGCTTAAAGTGAGGAAATTATATAAGGCATAATATTTCATAAAAATGGGACTTATTTCATTTTCTTTCTTTTCTTCTTCTTCTTCCTCTTGCTTGCTGCTGCCGACGCCACCATTGTTGATCACCTTAAGCTTGAATTTCTTCTCCTTGCTTGGAATCAAAGAGGAAGTGGGTGCTTTGAGTGGTAAGTACCTCCCTAAGCTCTCTTTTCTCATTAGTTTTGAAGATTAGTGATGAAAAGAGGAGTTTTGGTAAATGTTGGGTTTGTTCTTAGCTATAAGCTAGGATGATTCTCTTCCTCCCATGTTTTAGTATGTTGTTCTTGGGTTGTAGGAGAGTGTTAATCAAGTGTTGGATTTTGGAAAACACATCTTAGGTGAAGAACCTAGCTTGGCCGAATTTATGGGATAATTTCCAAAATGATGTGTGTTTGTTATCTTGGTTCATGCTTCAAGTATGTTAGTTCTAGCATGATTCTAAGCTTGTGTATGGATTCAATTTGATGGAAAACAAGTTGAGATAAAAACCCCTTTTGGCCGATTTATTTAGGTGTATGTTCATGTTGGATTTTGTTGTTTGGATGCAATTGGATAGCATGCTTGGTTTAGAAGTGAAATTGGTGGTTGGAATGGTTGTTTGATAGCTTGAATGGATTGAATTGGAAGTTGGATAAAAAGTTGGTTAAGAACCGAATTTTGGAATGATTCTTTTTCAATGTTGGAGTTTCAATTTGGTTAAATTGGATGTTAATATGGTGTTGGGGTTGGATTTAGGAGTGGATGGAAGTTTGAAACGTTGAATTCGGTTAAGGAATGGAAAAGTTACAATTAATCGGGATTATCGGAAAATGGCGGGTAATGAAGGGTTTAAGGTTGGATTTGATCAGTTCTGCTTATTGTATGATGTTTGTCAATGTATGATCTTGCATTGTCTAGGTTGGTTCAAATTCAAGTTTCGTGGAAATCTGGAATTTTACGGAAATTCCGGATTTTCGGTTTTGGGGTCGGGGGTTTTAATTTTGTAGTGTGGTTGATAATGATGCAAATTCAACTTGGTTTGTCATATTCTGAGTTTCGGAGGTTAGGAAAAGAGGAGTACTAAGTTTCGGGGCACTGTGTAGGAGTTGTCAAGAATCGGTCTAATAATCTGTATTTTGAGCTAAGGGTTTGGTTTTGTTGTTTTGGTAAGATAATTATATGTTTTGTTTTCATTTTCTGTTCTGCTGGTATTTCGGAATTTTATGCCTTTGGGCATATTCTGTAGTTTGTAGGAGTATGCCTTATGGCATACTGCATGCATTAATATTACGGCAGGTTGTGGGTTCGCTACCCCACCGGTGCACCATGCTTCAGTATTAGCTTCGGCTTCCGACTCCTTAGTGGAGGCTGTCGCTCCGATTTATTATAAGGGTTATGGCGATTTAGAATCGCACGTCCTTCGGGACTCCGATCTATTTTCTCGTACATGCATGTTATTCCGTATTCTCATTGCATATATTGCTATCTTTCTGTTTTGCAGGGTTACATATACTTACCTTACCCCATATCCCTTACGGGTCCTTTTAGGACTCACCCTTCTTTGGGTTTTGTTTTGGGTTTCAGGTAGACCTGATAAGCGGCCTGCGGAGTAGATTTCCGTGAGGTTCTACCTCGGTCGTGTTTTGCAGCAGCTTCACCTTGCGGGCCGGGATTGTCTTTTGGGTCTGAATACAGCGCGAGGTATTTGATGCTTAGGCCTAGGCTTGGCTCTGTAGCTGCATGTGCATTTTTTTTTTCTGGTTTGTTGTGATGATTATATGTCTGTATATATTTATATATTCTGTTCTGTACATGTTCTGAGCGCTTGGCGCTTGCTAGACACTTTAGGTTCTGTGAACTCTGTATGTATATATGTTTTGGTGCGTAAGCACTCGTCCACGGAGGGCGGGGCTTACTCTGTTGCTAATGCATGAATTGTATGTTTGGATTCTATTTTCAGTTATATGCACAGAATATTTGTTAGGTTACTTCCATAATCCTTTCGCTCTTTGGGTCCGCTACGCGCGGCGGGTCTCGATGGACCTGCCATTCCATATCATTCCGGCTTCCGCTTCCGGCGTCCCGGCGCCCCCGCCTCCGCAACCGGGCTCGGGTGGCGTGCGGTGACAAAGGAAGCTTCTCCCATGTCTTTGTTGTCGAAAGTGGAAGATAACCATCCTTTGATGGTTGTCATTAACTCAACTCCACTACATGCAATTAGTATGTCATCTACATACAAAGTCATTATAGCATAATCAGATCCGGACGAGTACAAGTATACACAATGATCTTCATGCATCATTACAAAGCCATAACTTGTAATTGCATGATGGAACTTCAAGTACCATTGTCTTGAAGCTTGCTTAAGACCATAAATAGACTTTTTAAGTCTACATACCTTGTCCTCAAGACCTTCTTGGACAAACCCTTCGGTTGTCTCATATAGATCTCTTCACTCAAATCACCATTGAGGAAGGCTGTTTTAACATCCATTTGATGTAATTCCAGATCCAAGTATGCCACAATGGCAAGTAGTAATCTGATGGAATTGAATTTCACTACAGGTGAGAAGGTATCTTTGAAATCAATACCTTCCTTTTGTGTGAAACCCTTAGCCACCAATCGGGCTTTGTATCTTTCGATACTTCCATCAGAATTCTTCTTTATCTTTAATAGCTTCTTTACCAATGGCCCTAGAATGAAGTTCTTCATTTATGGCATTTAGCCATTCCTCTCTTTGTGCACTATTAATAGCTTCTTTAACATTGCTTGGTTCATCTATTTCAGATGACACCAAGTAAGTCTCACCCTCCGAGAGACCCCACCTTTTGGGTTGTCTCGATTCCCTAGTTGATCTTCTCAACATGGGCAGAGGTGATTCTAGCTCTTGTTGATCCTCAACTCCCTCTTGAACAAGTGTATCCTCTACAGGATCTTGTTCCATGTGTTCCAACAAATTGGATTCATCATTAGGAGTCACAACTCCCTCTTGTTGAGGTACTCCTTGTGGAGTAGGTGCACCTTGTGCAACTGGTACTTCTAAAGTACTAGGTTGATCCTCTTCAAGGATTGGACCGAAAGAGTTAAGATCATTACATTCACCAACTTTAGGAAACTCACTTTCCATGAAGTTGGCGTTTCTGCCATCAAATACCAATCCTTCTTTGTGACTGATATCTAAGAACACATAATCTTTCGAATCAATGCAATATCCAAAGAAAACACATTTCTTTCCCTGAGGACCCAATTTTCCCAAAGGATGGTACGGGACATGCACATAAGCAAGGCAACCCCAAGGGTGCATGTAGCTTAGGTTAGGTGACCTCTTCTTCCACAACTCATATGGAGAAGAGTCGATGTTCTTAGTTGGTACTCTATTGAGGATGTGAACTGTACAAAACAGTGCATCACTCCAATAGATAATGTCCAAGTTAGCCTTAGCCATCATGGACCTTACCATATCCATTAGAGTTCTGTTCTTCCTTTCAGACACTCCATTTTGTTGGGGTTTCCAAGAAAGAGTGAACTCCCTCTGGATTCCTTTCATGTCACAAAAGGCTTTGAAGGCATTTGAATTATACTCTCCACCTCTATCCCTAAAGGATTTTATTTTCTTATCCAATTTGTTCTCAACCAAATGTACATACTTCTCAAAGTATGATAAAGCCTCAGCTTTGTACTTGAGTAAGAAAACATGTGTGAATCGAGTATAATCGTCAGTAAATGTAATGAAATATCTATAACCATTTCTAGATGTCACTCTCATAGGTCCACACAAGTCAGAATGAACTAAATCTAATGCTTCTTCTCTTCTAGTTTCGTGCCCAAAAAGCTTTCTCGTTGCCTTTCCTTCAAGGCATGCTTGGCAACTTGGCAAGACAACTATGGTCAAGGATCCAAGCAAGCCATTTTTGGCTAACTTATTCATCCTATCTTGACCCACATGTCCAAGCCTTTCATGCCAAGTCATTTCACTTGTGACCTCGGTCACATGGCAACTAGATGAAGCATTAGTGTGACTACTCGGTCTAAGTTCATACAAGTCATTATTTACTAAACATTCACACACAACTTGATTATCTTTGAAGATAGTAACACTATCATTCGAAAAAGACAAGCTATATTTGTACTTCAACAAACTACTTATAGAAATCAAATTTCTACAAATATCCGGTACATATAATGTATCAATTAGATATAATGATCCATTACAAGTGGGGACTTTACATATCCCAATTCCTACTACTTCTATTACAGCGTTGTTTCCCACCGAGACACACTTTGCACCTCCTGGAAGCTTTCTGTAAGCCACGAACCAAGACTTGTCTCGGACTATGTGTCACCACCACCCCCGTCAGACACCTTCCGGACCCGGCGGGAAGCGGTCGCCGGCCGGTGGGCGGTGGTGAGCAAGGTGGGACCGGATAGCGCAGCTAATGTGAGAGTATTTCGCGGGCCTTTAACTAACCCAGTAGGTCCCTTTCTAACAACAGATCAAGTATGACAATTCATGCACAGAAACAGATCACAATAACAGAAGCAATGGGCTCCGCCCATGATCAGAATATCAGAAGCAGGATATCAAATCAGATTATGAAAAAGGAAGTCTGTTCTTTCACTACCGAACAGAGGCTTCCACACAGATCAACATACTCATTCAATCAATTCAGAGCAGAACGCATATATATATACATAACCATAATCAAACTTAGATGAATAGACAGATCTAATGATAACATGCTATCATAATACTACATGCCAACAGAGTATCATGCTACAGAGCTATCTACAGTCAAGATGCAACCGCACAAGAGTCGGGCGTCGGATAAAGAAACCGACGAGGAACCCAAGTCTAGATCCAAAAGCTGCTAAACCTCAAAATAGCTAACCGAACAGCTGGCGGAAATCCTACTCCGCTGGCCCGTAATCCTTATCTCCGAAAAATATTAAGTAAGGGGTGTGAGTTTTCCTTAAAGAAAAACCCAAGAAGAGCTTAGGCAAGAGTAACGATGTTCTTCCGACAAACTCCGCAAAGACAGACGTAATGTATATACATACAGATAGCAATATACGTAAACAAGTAATGTATGATGTGTGCACAACATCCGAATGTAACGGGTCATGGCTAGATCTTCCCGACCATGGCTAGATCTTCCCGACGCACCGGCATTCGCCATGCGTCGGCATTCGCCATGCACCCAAAGAAATCCCATATAATACGGACCATGGCTAGATCTTCCCGACCATGGCTAGATCTTCCCGGACGCACCGGCATTCGCCATGCGTCGGCATTCGCCATGCATCCAACAAACATCATAAATCACGGACCATGGCTAGATCTTCCCGGTCCAACCGGCATTCGCCATGCGTCCACACACACGTAATGTAACCTCGCGCACCGATGCTCCTACCGCGCACCGATACTCCTACCATGGGACTAGCCTGGGGCTCCACAATCCCGATCTAAGACCGAAGTCAGAGACCGACGCCCAAGACTTGCCTCAACCATCCTACATTACAATAACATAGGTAGGTCGAACCCTTACCTCGAATTGGAAGCAACCGCAACCGTAGAGGGTAGCAGCCAAGCACCACACACCAAACTTCTTCCTTATGCAACCTCAAACCTTGCTTCACATAACACCTAAACAATTCACACACTTTCCACATTACACTTTTATTCAACACATCAATATCCATTGACAATTGGACCTCACTCCAAGACTTAAAGTTGCTCAAATTCATTGCCTAAACATGCTTGAAACCTTAAACCACACAAAACACATGCTTTTACTTTCCACCAAAAATCCGGATGAACTTTGTCTTAGGTATATAATCGGAGCATATTTGGACAATGTTCCAATTATCAATATTGCTCTAAACATACCCAATAACAACAATTTGGATTGAATTCAACAATACAACACACTTCAATTCTCCACCATAAAACCTATGAGTTTTCTCTTAGCTCATAGATTAACCCATAATTGGACCTTTTACCAAGTATTAATGTTGTTCCAAAACTACCCAACAACACTAATTTGAGGTCAATTTAACAATCCCCCAAAATTCGCTCATCCTAGCTCAAGAACCCTAATTCGAATTTCCTTCAATTCATGCTCAATTCGTGTTGTAAAATGTGTTTCTACCTCTAATCCAACATAGAAACACTACTACTAACTCAATTGCATCAGAAAATCACGAAAATACAAACCTCACAATTTGGGAAATTCCCAAATTCATCCACCAAGTGTTGTTGGAGCGAATCCTTTGTTAATTCGTTGTTCTTGAAGTGATTCCCGCACGAATCCTTCGCTTTCCACGCACCAAAGAGTCCAAAATCACTTAGATAGGAGCAAAACCGAATTGAGAGTGAGTTGGGAGAGTTTTCGAGCTGAAAACGCGAAAATGAAGTTGAAACCGAGCTGCTCGACTTAAATAGCCGAGCCAGCGATCACAAACATTACAGCGCAGCTTGTGCACAAGCAAGCAGCCTTGCGCATGCGCACGAGCCGAGCTTGTGCACAGCTTGCATGCAGCAGTGCACAAGTTGTGCAGCTTGTGCGCAGCTTGTGCACAGACAGTTGTGCACAGCTTGTGCACAGCTTGCTTGCAGCAGCTTGTGCACAGTTGTGCACAAGCACAGCATTGGCAAGTGTCCAGCTGCCAGCAAACGCAGCAAACTGCTTCCTCGTCCGGCGATCGCCTGGACCCAAAACTCACAAAATTCAGCCTCCAACAAGACTTAACCCAAAACCATTCCACTCCCAACACAACAATCAACAACAACAACAACTAACAAACTCCTCAAATTACAAATTTAAACATACCTCCGTAACTCCACCACCGGAGACTGTTGCCGGAAAAGGTGGGGTGTAACATCCTCCCCCCCTTAAGACTCTTGGTCCTCCAAGAGCTCCTTAAGGCGTTGGTACTCCTGAGGGTAGCGTTCGATCATATCTTTCTCCGTCTCCCAAGTTGCCTCCTTGTCAGAATGGTGCGACCATTGCACCTTCACCATGGGAATTAACTTGCTCCTCAATTTGCAGTATCCTCGCCAACAAAGCAATTGGCACTTCCTTATAAGACAAGTCAGGTTCCAATTGCACTTCCTCAACTGGAATCGTTTGCGTCGGATCCATGACACACTTTTTCAGCATGCTCACGTGAAACACATTATGCACAGCTGACAAGCTCTCCGGTAGTGCTAAACGATAAGCCACCTTTCCAATCCTTTCTAAAATATCGAATGGGCCAATATACCTCGGAGCTAACTTCCCTTTCCGACCAAATCTCATTATTCCCTTCATTGGTGCCACCTTCAACCATACTTTGTCGCCAACTTCAAACTCTAAGTCGCGACGCCTTCTGTTCACATAAGCCGTGGTTCTATCATTTGCCGCTTTCAATCTTGCCTGAATTGTTTTGATCTTTTCTGTAGTCTCTTCAATCAATTCCGGACCGAGTTCAACCTTATCTGACGGTTCAGACCAACAGTGAGGTGTCATACACCTCCGTCCATAAAGAGCCTCGTAAGGTGCCATCTTGATTGTACTCTGATAACTATTGTTATACGAGAACTCTATAAGCGGTAGATGTTGATCCCAATCACCTCCGAAATCAATCGCACAGCTCCTCAAAGATGTCCTCAAGTACCTGTATCACCCTCTCGGATTGCCCATCAGTTTGGGTGATACGCGGTACTAAGGTGCAACCGGGTACCGAAAGCTCGATGGAAAGCATTCCAGAAATGGGCTGTAAATCTTGGATCCCGGTCTGAAACTATAGAATCCGGTACACCGTGCAACCGCACGATCTCTTTGATGTAGAGTCGTGCTAACTTGTCCAACGGGTCGGTGACCTTAATGGGCAAGAAATGCGCACACTTAGTCAACCGGTCCACAATTACCCAAATGGCATCATGACGTGCTCGTAGTGGGTAATCCGGTAAGAAAATCCATAGTCACGCTTTCCCCACTTACGAATCCGGGATAGGTAACGTCAAGTGTGCCCGCGGCTTCGATGTTCAACCTTTACCTGTTGGCAAGTGGTACACTTTGCCACACACTCGCAATATGCCTCTCATACCTGGCCACCAGAAGTGTGACCTCAAATCGTGATACATCTTTTCACCGCCCGGATGAAAACTTAAGCTGTTATTATGAGCTTGATCCAAAATCTCATCTCTAAGAGCCACATCATTCGGCACATACAAACGCCCTTTGAAGTATAGCAATCCTTGCCTATACTCAAAGAATGGACGCATTGCTCCTTTAGCTTCTCCAGAAACCTGCTTCAAACTCTGATCTCTCATCTGAAATTCTCGGATCCTGTCGATCCAAGAAGACTGAACTCTCAACACAAATATCTGCTCCTGCTCTTGTAGCTGCCAACGGTGCCACAAGGCACAGTCCGTAAGCTCTGTTCGGTTTCCAGTGTTCTCCACCTCTCACTATCCCGGTGTAAGCCCTACTCAAGGCGTCTGCCACCGTATTCCCTTTGCTGCGGTGTACTCGATACTACAGTCATAATCTTTCATGTACTGAGCCACCTTCTTTGGCGCATATTCAGATCTTTCTGCGTGAACAAGTACTTCAAGCTCTTATGATCAGTAAAGATTTGAAATTTGTTTCCCAACAAATAATGCCGCCATTGCTTGAGTGCATACATAACCGCAGCAAGCTCCAAATCATGAGTGGGATAGTTTTCTTCATGTGGTCGCAATCGTCGCGACCCATAAGCAATTACTGCTGGTTTTGCATAAGCACACACCCTGCACTGTTCGTGAGGCATCGTATAAATGACATAAGGCTGAGACGGGTCGGGTAGAACCAGAATCGGTGCTCTGTGTCACCTACACTTGAGCTCTTGAAAGCTCTTCTCACATTCATCCGACCATACAAACGCCTTACCCTTCTTTGTCGGGCCAGTGAGTGGAGAGGCAAGAACCGAGAAGGCTGGTACGAACTTACGGTAGTAACCAGCTAACCCGAGAAAACTACGGATATCCTTTACTGATCGGGGTTGCCTCCACTCTTGAACAGACTTGATCTTCTCCGGGTCGACAGAAATTCCGTTCTCATTGATGATATGCCCGAGAAATGCTATCTCGCGCAACCAGAAATCACACTTCGAAAACTTTGCATACAGCTGATTGTTAGACAAAGTTTCCAAAGCAATTCTCAAGTGCTCTTGATGTGCATCCTCATCCAGAGAATAGATGAGTATATCATCAATGAAGACAACAATAAAATTGTCCAAGTAGGGACGGAAAACCTCATTCATCAAATTCATGAAAGCTGCCGGGGCATTTGTCAGCCCAAAAGGCATGACAAAGTGTACTCATAGTGACCATAACGCGCGTGCGGCAGTTTTCGGAATGTCTTCTTCCTTCAAAAGCATTTGGAAAAAACCCGATCGGAGATCAATCTTTGAGAACACTAAAGCTCCTCCTAGCTGGTCTAACAGATCGTCAATCCGTGGTAAAGAATATTTGTTCTTGTCACCGCATTCAACCTTCTGTAATAAATACAGAGTATAAGCTTTCCATCCTTCTTCTTAACAAATAAAACCGGGGCTCCACACGGTGATCTGCTTGGTCGGATAAACACATTATCCAACAACTCATCCAACTGCTTCTTCTATTCCTTCATCTCCACTATCGGCATGCGATACGGAGGAATAGAGATAGGTGTAGCTCCGGTCTGTAACACTATCTCAAAATCACCTCCCGCTCGGGTGGCATACCTGCAACTCTTCAGAAACACTGCGGAAAGTATCTAACAATCGGAATTTTATCAAGTTCCATCCGCGTACTGCATCATTGAGTCCAAAGTACTCGCCTTCATCCGTCACGGTAACTTCTCCATTACCCGAAGCTCCATGCTATTCTGAACAATCTCTACATCCGAGGGGGAACAAGTGGCGTACTTGATCCGACACCACCAACCTGTCGCTGCAAGACAATTTATCCGTATGGAATGCTCCGAGAGCCAATCCATACCCAGAATCACATCATAATGCGACGTGTCCAACACCAACAAATCAGAAGAAATCTGTCGCTCACCAATAGTTAACATGCAACCCTTGATAAGCTCATTACTGAACAGATACTGACTCCCGGCAGTTCGTACCAGGAATACTTGAGACAGATGAGTCACAGGAAGTTGCAAAGACTTTGCACACTTCTGTGACACTATAGAAATCAAGCACTGTGTCAAAAAGAGCACGAACGGAAATACCATTCAGAAACACCATACCTGCTAGTGCTCCTTTCGAGCCGCACTACCACGCTCAATCTGAAACACTCGTCCTCGCCTTGCTCTGGTGCGGCTGGCGGCGGGGCGCTTGTAGTGGTGGCCGCATCTGCCGTGGTCGGGGTCGTGGTCCAAACGAGGAACACCACGCCCACGAGGAGCATAACTCTGAAATCCTTGTGACCTTGCAACTCCCTCGGGTTGCCATCCGAGGGCAATCCTAATCATGTGGTCGGTTGACCCACATCTCAAACACATGCCTGACTCTTTATAACAAACCGAGCCGGTGTGACTCCGGTCACAAGTCTGACAGTACCAAGGCTCCGCTACCTTTGCCTTCCCTTTGCCCTTATCCTTCGATCCAAGCCCACTAGAACTACCGCCGGTCCTGTGGTGTCGTGCAGGTCCACCACGTCCGGATCCTCTAACTCCACCAATGACAATCCTCGTAGATCTCGGTGGTCGTGTCACCGAAGCTGTATCCAAGTCCTCATTCTCAATCTTCTCGTGCTTTCGCACAGCCTCATGGTACCTATCAATGTTCAACGGTGCCAAGTACTTCCCGATGTCATGCTTCAACCCTCTCATGAATCTCTTTGCCTTGGCCTCCTCACCGGTGTTGTAATGAGGCACATAACGCACCAAGCGTTCAAACTCGTGCCCATACTCCGCAATGCCTTGCTTCCCGAGTCAAGGTATCAAACTCCAGCTTGCCGCCTATCTGCTGCGGCATAACCAATCCACTTCTCATGGAACAAGTGGGAAAATTCATCCCACGTCATACCCGGGTCTCTCAACCGCCTACGCACAAAGTCGGCCTTCCGAGTAGCCATAGTGGTCTCCCACCAATCATATGCCCACCACGCAAATAAAAGGTAGCCAAAGACACCATCTCATTTGCCGGAAACCAAGTCTGCCAAGCAACCGATCCATGTCCTTATACCACGTCTCCGCCGAATCCATTCCACCCTTGCCCGAGAAACGGGTGGTTTGAATCGCTCAAACCGCTCCATCAAAGAAAGTTTATCGAGCTGGTCGCACTATCGATTTGAGCCGCCGGGCTCTCGGTATCTCAACAACAGAATCGGGCCTAGCCCGCACTCTCCCTCGACGGACTGTGGGTCGACTTCCGCACCTAGATTCAGATTCCCCTCTTCTGTATCCACATGCTCTTCGAATTGCACATCATCCGCCTCAACGTCCTCCTCATGAGCCTGATAGCTAGGATCAGTCGATCCTACCGCAGTAGGCTGAGAACTCATAACATGTGTACTTCCTTGCTCTTCAACTCCTGTCCCTGCCCACATGTTATTGAGCAAGATGCAGTCATTTGCCCCAACACTTGGGCCATCTGTTCCGGATCGGGTATCACATGCGGCTGAACTGGTGCCGCTCTTCGCCGAGGTCTCCTCGACCTCTACCTCTTCCCCTATTCACATCCGGGAGCAGGATTTCCTCCTCCTGCTTCATCATCCAACGCCGAGTCCGTCGAGTGTTGACCATTTACTGAAATTCCAGAACATAAAGGGTTCACTTAACGGTTAGCATTACCTACGTTGGTAATCCTATCAGCTCAGAGCATGAATGCAATGCATGATGCAAATCAATTCTCAAAATTACTTATACAAAACAATCCCTTAAAACCCGTGGTACCGCTTAGGAATAACACACTTCTCACTCGGCATCCACCGTCTGCTTTTAACGAGAGAGGTAATTTAAATTACCATCATGCACCTTACGGCATCTCATTCCCAGTGCACCTCTTATAGCACCCAGAGTCAATTACTGGTATCCTACGCAGTAACCACAGACAGTACCAAGTCACAAACTACCAGTACCAAAGAAATCATCTCTTGGTTGTTCTCAAGTGCGCTTAGACAAACCGCCTACTGTTCCACTTACCATTCCAACATGGTTCTTGTGACGAGGTGGCCAGTCTCACCACACAACCATACTGGAATCGATCAGTCGACCTGTCACCACCACCCCCGTCAGACACCTTCCGGACCCGGCGGGAAGCGGTCGCCGGCCGGTGGCGGTGGTGAGCAAGGTGGGACCGGATAGCGCAGCTAATGTGAGAGTATTTCGCGGGCCTTTAACTAACCCAGTAGGTCCCTTTCTAACAACAGATCAAGTATGACAATTCATGCACGTAAACAGATCACAATAATAAGCAATGGGCTCCGCCCATGATCGAATATCGAAGGTGGATATCAAATCAGATTATGAAAAGGAAGTCTGTTCTTTCACTACCGAATGAGGCTTCCACACGTATCAACATACTCATTCAATCAATTCAGAGCAGAACGCATATATATATACATAACCATAATCAAACTTAGATGAATAGACAGATCTAATGATAACATGCTATCATAATACTACATGCCAACAGAGTATCATGCTACAGAGCTATCTACAGTGAAGATGCAACCGCACAAGAGTCGGGCGTCGGATAAAGAAACCGACGAGGAACCCGAAGTCTAGATCCAAAAGCTGCTAAACCCTCAAAATAGCTAACCGAACAGCCTGGCGGAAATCCTACTCCGCCCGTAATCCTTATCTCCCGAAAAATATTAAGTAAGGGTGTGAGTTTTCCTTAAAGAAAAACCCGGTAAGAGCTTAGGCAGTAGTAACGATGTTCTTCCGACAAACCCGCAAAGACAGATCGTAATGTATATACATGCAGATAGCAATATACGTAAACAAGTAATGTATGATGTGTGCACAACATCCGAATGTAACGGGTCATGGCTAGATCTTCCCGACCATGGCTAGATCTTCCCGGGCGCACCGGCATTCGCCATGCGTCGGCATTCGCCATGCACCCAAAGAAATCCCATATAATACGGACCATGGCTAGATCTTCCCGACCATGGCTAGATCTTCCCGACGCACCGGCATTCGCCATGCGTCGGCATTCGCCATGCATCCAACAAACATCATAAATCACGGACCATGGCTAGATCTTCCCGGTCCAACCGGCATTCGCCATGCGTCCACACACACGTAATGTAACCTCGCGCACCGATGCTCCTACCTGCGCACCGATACTCCTACCATGGGACTAGCCTTGGGGCTCCACAATCCCGATCTAAGACCGAAGTCAGAGACCGACGCCCAAGACTTGCCTCAACCATCCTACATTACAATAACATAGGTAGGTCGAACCCTTACCTCGAATTGGAAGCAACCGCAACCATAGAGGGTAGCAGCCAAGCACCACACACCAAACTTCTTCCTTATGCAACCTCAAACCTTGCTTCACATAACACCTAAACAATTCACACACTTTCCACATTACACTTTTATTCAACACATCAATATCCATTGACAATTGGACCTCACTCCAAGACTTAAAGTTGCTCAAATTCATTGCCTAAACATGCTTGAAACCTTAAACCACACAAAACACATGCTTTTACTTTCCACCAAAAATCCGGATGAACTTTGTCTTAGGTATATAATCGGAGCATATTTGGACAATGTTCCAATTATCAATATTGCTCTAAACATACCCAATAACAACAATTTGGATTGAATTCAACAATACAACACACTTCAATTCTCCACCATAAAACCTATGAGTTTTCTCTTAGCTCATAGATTAACCCATAATTGGACCTTTTACCAAGTATTAATGTTGTTCCAAAACTACCCAACAACACTAATTTGAGGTCAATTTAACAATCACCCAAAATTCGTTCATCCTAGCTCAAGAACCCTAATTCGAATTTCCTTCAATTCATGCTCAATTCGTGTTGTAAAATGTGTTTCTACCTCTAATCCAACATAGAAACACTACTACTAACTCAATTGCATCAGAAAATCACGAAAATACAAACCTCACAATTTGGGAAATTCCCAAATTCATCCACCAAGTGTTGTTGGGCGAATCCTTTGTTAATTCGTTGTTCTTGAAGTGATTCCCGCACGAATCCTTCGTTTCCACGCACCAAAGAGTCCAAAATCACTTAGATAGGAGCAAAACCGAATTGAGAGTGAGTTGGGAGAGTTTTCGAGCTGAAAACGCGAAAATGAAGTTGAAACCGAGCTGCTCGACTTAAATAGCCGAACCAGCGATCGCGCTGACCTTGCGCATGAGCTTGTGCACACAAGACAGCCTCACTTAAATGCACAGGCTTGTGCGCAGCGCAGCGCGCTTGCGCGCAGATTGTGCACAAGTTGTGCAGGGCTTGTGCGCAGCGCAGTGCTTGCACTGCTTGTGCACAAGTTGTGCACAGGCTTGTGCGCAGTGCAGCGCACAGACAGCTGCATGCAAAGATTGTGCTCCAGCGAAACGCCAGCTTGACAGCTTCTTTCGTCCGGCGATGCTTGTGACCCAAAACTCACAAAATTCAGCCTCCAACAAGACTTAACCCAAAACCATTCCACTCCCAACACAACAATCAACAACAACAACAACTAACAAACTCCTCAAATTACAAATTTAAACATACCTCCAGAACTCCAGTCACCGGAGACTGTTGCCGGAAAAGGTGGGGTGTAACACTATGTGGTCCGTTGCTCCTGAGTCTACAATCCACAAAGAATTGCTTTCAGTTAGCAAAGAACAAGATGCAACTTATACATCAGAAGAAGTAGTAGGTATATGTACCTTGGAAGGACTTTTGCAATCTTTTGCAAAGTGCCCCTTCTTTCCACAGTTGAAGCATTTGAGCTTAGAAACGTCCCTTTTCTTTTTGAACTTATTGAAATTGGGACCGTTTCCACCTCTTTTACCTTTGTCATTGCCGCCCTTGTTCTTTCCATCTTTACCAAACCATTTCCCTTTTCTTTTGTTTCCTCCCCTTTTGTTGGAGGAAGTAGAAGCAACATATGCTTTGGAATGGTTTTTGAGGGCCATTACTTCGGCCTCAAGTAAAAGATGGCGGGCTATGTCATCAAACGTTTTGATCTGAGGATTGTGGGAATCCTCATCTGCCAATCCTCATCTGGCAAAGATCGGATTATAGCTTGGACCTGTTGTTCATCCGTGAGGTCGTACCCGACTTGCTTCAACTGGTGGATCATCCGAGACATCTCTCGAAGGTGGCTTGAGTACATAAAGGTTTACGATTGTAGTATCGAGTATACCGCTGGTAAGGGAAATTTGGTAGCTGACGCACTGAGTCGAAAGTACACCGGCTTGGTGAAAGGTGGAGATCGGGATGGTGATGATGAAGAGAATGATTTGGTATGTTTGTGGAGTTTGTGGGAGAATCGAGAGCGAGAGCAATCACACTTTGACGATCCAAATGTAATGGCTGGACAAGGTACGAGACGCTCAGAAGGTAGACGTGTCACTGAAGAAGGTATCGGGAGAAGCGAAAGGATCTCTTCACCCGTCATTTGGTTACAAGCAGGGATTGTTGTATATCAGAGATCGACTGTATGTACCGATGGAACAGACTCTTCGCAGTGAAATACTTGAGGAGGCGCATACGAGTCGATTGAGCATACACCCGGGAGGTGAGAAAATGTACCATGATTTGAGATCTCATTTCTGGTGGTCGGGTATGCGCAAGGACATTGCCACTTATGTTTCTAAGTGTGCAACGTGTCAACGGGTGAAGGCGGAGCATCAGAAACCAGCAGGCACCTTACAGACATTGCCCATTCCGGTCAGGAAATGAGGCAATATTTCTATGGACTTTCTGACAGGATTACCTATGACCCGAGCGCACCACGACGCTATATGGGTTATAGTGGATCGACTGACCAAGTGTGCCCATTTTCTGCCAATGCGGATCACAGACTCTTTGGAGAAGTTAGCTCAACTGTACATCAAAGAGATTGTACGGTTACATGGAGTACCAGACTCCATAGTGTCCGATCGAGATCCGCGGTTTACAGCACGGTTTTGGAAAGCTTTTCACACAGCTTTGGGTACACAGTTGCACATGAGTTCAGCGTATCACCCACAGACAGATGGACAGTCGGAACGGGTGATCCAAGTATTGGAAGATATGTTATGGAGTTGTGCATTGGACTTTGGTGGTGAGTGGGATTTTCACCTGCCATTGGTGGAATTTTCGTATAATAACAGCTATCAGTCCACCGTTGGCTTGGCACCGTATGAGGCTTTGTATGGGCGGCGTTGTGTGACGCCATATTGTTGGGCAGAAGCTTCAGATCGAGTGGAACTGGGTCCTCAACTGATTGAGGAAACGACAGCGAAGGTTAAGAAGATTCATGATCGGTACCCCCAAGAGTACGAACGCCTTAAGACTGCCTTGGAGGACCAAGGGTCTTAAGGGGGGAGAATTGTTACCCACACCCGGTACGTAATTAAGTTAATTACGTGTTTAAGTTTAATTACCGGATTTTCGATAATTTATGTTTTGGGACTTGCTGTGCATGATCGGTAATTGTGGAATTGATTTGGTGAATTTTGGGGCAACTCGAGATGGATTTAGAATTAATTACGCGGCTGCGCGTAATTCCCGGGAGTTGCAATTCCGAGTGACTCGGGACTTATATTTGGATAAGAAAAATAGAGTTTATGGGTTTTATGATGTCCTGAGTATGTGGTTAAAGTTTGGTTCCAATCGGAGTAAGTTTGGTAAAAAGTTGTATTTTCGGGCTGAGTGAAAATGCAGTTTTGTTTGTGTGTGAGATAATTGAAAATGGGACATTTTGGCTAAAAAGAAGGGATGGGGCGGATGGGAGAGAAAAGGGAAGGGACATGTGTCCACTTTTGAGTGAAGAAGAGAAGAAAAGAAAAGAAATAAGGAAAGGTATATAAATGTATTTATGTAAATAATACATATATATATATATATATATATATGTTTTAGTAAAGGGGAAAAAGGATTATTTGGTCAACACTTTGCAATTCTTCTTCTCCCTCATCCGTCTCTTTCTCTCTTCCTCTCTCTGTGATACGCCATTGATGAGAGCTTGGAGCTCACAACTGATTTCCGTCGTTTGGCGACCAAATTTCGAGGTATTGCACTTAAATCATTCATTGGGTTGTATGGATCAGTAATCTGAAGTCTGTTTTGAAAGATTCAATGTGGTTTGCAAGTTATGAGCATTTGAATTTTGGAGTGAATAGTGTCATATGGTCCTTTGTGTGATTTTTCGGTTCCTAAGCGTTCTCGGCACTTCCTGGTGCATGTTTGATAACAGGAACGTAGGAAGAAACGCACCCGAGATTGTGCCGATTCGTGTCTGAAAATTTGGGTGTAATTTTCGACGGAGGATTTAGTGAAAGGTAAGGGCATTTATCAGGGGCTTGCGCCCACAGATCAGGGGACATTTGATTGCACTCAGCATCTCTGACCATCACGAGGCCATCCAGAGGGCCCTACTATTGGAGACAGAGATGGCTGGAACGGTAGCCACATCTTCCCGACCCCAGAGTGGCGGAGACCTTCAGCCGCAGGGCAAGACAGCAGCCGGGACCAAGCACTGTGACAGAGTAGACCGAGCGGGTTCGATAGGGCAAGGCCCCCATGTCGGAGTTTCCATCTGCCAGAGTGTGGCCGACGCCACGGGGACGTACTGTTTGAGGCTGCAGGCGATGCTGCGATGTGGAGCGGCAGATCATTGGATGAATGATTGCCCACCGACTCGGGCACAGGTGTTCGTTTGCAGCCGGGAGACCACAAGATGGTCAGTTCGGGGCCAGCCAGTGGCCGAGGTTATTGCTCGGGGGCTTGAGAGCTCCACCACGAGACCGCCACTTCCAAAGACCACCGGTTCGAGGACCCCCAACCAGCACGGGTGTTTCAGATTGAGCAGGCTGGTACATCTCAGCAGGGAGCATTGGCAGGTATCATCTTTTTAAATAATGTACCTGTTAATGCACTTTTTGATACTGGCGCATCTATTTCTGCTATTTCTGCGAGATGTGCGACATCTCGAGTTCTGCCTATCCCCTACACGGCGAGTGTAGTTATGGTACGCACTGCTGGAGGGACGCGATTGTATTCGAATGAGATTGCTCGGGAATGCATGTTGACTATCGGGCGTCATCAGATTGAGTCCGAGTTGCTGATCTTGGATACATCCCAGTACGATATTATTCTGGGGATGGATTGGCTGTCGTGACACGATGTGAGGATTGACTGTGCGAAGCGACAGATTCAGATTTCCGGAGAGGTCGTACTGATCAAGTATCCACCGGCCGCTGGAGAGCAGTATGGAGTTATGCGTTCTGGAGCAGATTCCAGTGGTTTATGAGGAAGAGTACTTCGGCCTTAATGCTACAGGTACGCGCACCGAGTTAGAGAAGATACCTGTAGTTCATTACTTTCCTCATGTTTTTCCGGAAGATTGCCGGGGATGCCTCCGGAGCGGGAGATTACTTTTGAGATTTAGTTACAGCCGGGATCAACTCCGATCTCCATCCCTCCCTACCGGATGCCGTTCGTGGAGTTAGCTGAACTGAACAAACAGCTCGAGGAGCTTCTGGAGAAGGGATTTATTCTCCAGAGCACTTCACCTTGGGGAGCCCCAGTTCTGTTTGTTAAGAAGAAGGATGGGACTCTCCGACTTTGTATCGATTATCGGCGGTTGAATGCCATCACCGTCAAGAACAAGTATCCTATACCGAGGATCGATGATCTGTTTGACCAACTCAGGGAAGCTAAGGTTTTCTCGAAGATCGATCTGCGGTCGGGTTACTTTCAGCTTCGTATTAGGGAGGAAGACATTCCCAAGACAGCCTTTCGTACTCGGTATGGGCATTACGAGTGTACCGTAATGCCATTTGGTTTGACGAATGCACCAGCTGCATTTATGGACATGATGCACCGAGTATTCTGCCCGTATCTAGATTCCTTTGTGATAGTCTTCATCGATGACATTCTTGTCTATTCTCCCGATGAGGAATCACATCAGGGAAATTTGAGGACTGTTTTGGAGACACTTGCGAATAACCAGCTGTACGCTGAGTTCTCCAAATGCGACTTTTGGTTACGGGAGGTAGCTTTTCTGGGCCACATTGTTGGGGAGCATGGTATTTCAGTGGATCCAGAGAAGACTAAGTCGGTTGAGGAGTGGAGACAGCCACGGACAGTGAAAGAAATACAGAGTTTCCTGGGGTTAGCGAGTTATTACCGCAGATTCTGCACTCAGATTCTCCATTCTTGCATCACCGCTTACTCAGTTGACCAAGAAGGGTCAACCATTTGTTTGGTCCTTAGCCTGCGAGGACAGTTTTCAAGAGATTAAGAGGTTGTTGACACACGCACCGGTTTTGAGCCAGCCGGACCCGACAGTACCTTACGTAATCTACACAGATGCGTCAAGGACGGGACTTGGATGTGTGTTGATGCAAGGGCACCACATCATTGCGTATGGGTCAAGACAGATGCGACCACACGAGCAGAATTACCCTACGCATGACTTGGAATTGGCTGCTATCATTTATGCTCTCAAATAGTGGAGACATTACTTACTCGGCAGTAGGTTCCGGATTTTCACCGTTCACAAAAGTTTGAAGTATCTATTTACACAGAAGGATCTGAATATGAGGCAGCGACGGTGGCTCGAGTACATGAAGGACTATGACTGCACTATCGAGTACACCGCCGGCAAGGGGAATTCAGTAGCAGATACTTTGAGCAGGAGGTACACAGGTGTGGTTAATGGTGGAGATGCTGGGAACAAGTTCGATGGATCAGATCTGATGTTGCTGTGGCATCAGTGGGAGCAATGGGAGCAAGCCCAAGTTAACACTTTGACCATCCAGTCTGAGTGGTTGACCGAGATTCGAGAGGCACAAACCAGAGACCCGGGACTGAAGAAGCTCTCGGGTGAGGACAAAGGGGCTTTGCGACCATTCTTCGAGTACAAGCAGGGATTGCTGTACTTCAGGAGTCGTCTCTATGTACCGGATGACTCGTCGATTCGGGATCGACTTTTGGGTGAGGCGCACTCGAGCAGTTTGAGCATCCACCCCGGAGGTGAGAAGATGTACCATGATCTTCGATCTCATTTCTGGTGGCCAAGGATGCGGAGGCACATAACTACTTTTGTTTCGAGATGTGTGACTTGTCAGCGTGTTAAGGTAGAGCATCAGAAGCCAGCTGGTACACTGCAGACTCTACCTATTCCGGTCAGGAAGTGGGGTAATATCACAATGGATTTCCTGACCGGTCTTCCTCCGACTAGAGTTCAGAATGACGCCATCTGGGTTATAGTTGATCGGCTGACAAATTGTGCACATTTTCTGCCGATGCGAGTGACGGACTCGCTGGAGAAGCTTGCGCAGTTGTACATTCGGGAGATCGTGCGACTACATGGAGTACCAGACTCCATTGTGTCTGACAGGGATCCACGATTCACCGCGAGGTTTTGGGTTGCCTTCCATAAGGCTCTGGGCACGCGACTTCACCTGAGCACGGCGTACCATCCTCAGACAGACGGGCAGTCCGAGAGAGTTATTCAGATTGTCGAGGATATGCTCAGGAGTTGTGTTCTAGATTTTGGGGGACAGTGGGATCGACACCTGCCGCTAGTAGAATTCTCTTACAACAATAGTTATCAGACTACTATCGGCATGACACCTTTTGAGGCACTGTATGGTCGGAGATGCATGACACCGCATTGTTGGACAAATGCCTCAGACAGGATGATTATTGGCCCCGAGTTGTTGGAGGAGACGACGGAGAAGATCCGTCTGATTCAGATGCGGATGAAGGCCACAAATGACAGGACCACCTCGTATGTTAACAAGAGACGACGCGATCTGGAGTTTGAGGTGGGAGACCGAGTTTGGTTGAAGGTTGCACCGACTCGTGGGACCATCCATTTTGGCAAGCGGGGCAAGTTAGCCCCAAGATATGTTGGTCCTTACGAGATTTTGGAGCGTATAGGCAGAGTCGCATACAGATTGGTCTTACCTCCAAGCATGTCTGCGGTGCACAATGTTTTTCATGTCAACATGCTTAAGAAGTGCATATTGGATGACAATCAGATCATTCCGACTGAGGAGATTGAGTTAGAGCCGGATCTATCCTACCGAGAGGTACCGATAGCTTTTCTGGCCAGGGATATTCGGAGGCTCTGCAACAAGTCGATTCCGATGATTAAGGTGCAGTGGTCACATCATTCTGATCGGGAGGCGACTTGGGAGGTGGAGCAGGATATGAGAAGTAGGTACCCGAGCGAGTTTGAGCTGTTGATACCACTCTTGGAGGACCAAGAGTCCTAGGGGGGAGATTGTTACACCCACCCTGACGTTTTGTAATCTTCCGGCGAATGTCGGCCGGAAATGTGAATTCTGTAATTTTTCGGAGTATGATTAATTATTGGAATTCAATGTTTGGGAGTGTATTTGGTGATAATTATAAGTGTTTTATGTATTGGATAACAATTTCTAAGTTCCGGGACATTTTGCGGAAAATTGGTTTCGGAGGGCAAAATGGTCACCGATGGGGAAAAAAATTTGGAAAAAGATATTTGTTGGATAACTAGTGTGGCTGCGAAATTGGCTGGTTGGAAGGGATGTTATTTTGTTATTTTTGGTTAATTACATGAGTTAATGTTAGAGATAAGGATGGTAGATATTTGGAGACAAAAGCTTATCATTTCTTACAATATCTCTACCCAATGCTTGCTTTGATGAGAGACCTTGTCCCCTCCCCTTTTTGACCTCTATTAACCAGCCTTATCTCCAGCTTCCAGCCATTTACTTCAGATTCATAACCTCTCCACACTTAAAGAAAAACAATGTCTTTTGCAAACCTCTCTCCCTTTACTGCCAGCAAAGTTGCACCTCTGTTCTTGGTCGAGGTCAGAATATACATAACAGAAGCACGGTACCGGCAGAGGTCGCGATCCCCAAACTGTCGTAGGGTCACAGAAGTATACCTGCACTCCCGGTGCGTGTATACGTGAAGTGTCGGCACCCTCCAGTGCGGACACACAGAAAAGAATATCAGCACTCCCGGTGCGGATACAAACAGAATGTCGGCACCCTTAGAGCGGACACAACAGAACAGAATATCAGCAAACCCCGTATGTCAAGGACCATGGCTAGATCTTCCACGACCATGGGTAGATCTTCCCCGGTCCAACCAACATCGCCATGCGTCGGCATCGCCATGCACCCAGACTCACAGAACAGAACATATCATAATGCATATGCAAAACAGAACAGAATATATATATCAGATGGTATAGACAGAATATCGGCACCTAGTGCGGATATACAGAGCAGAACATAAACCCGTGGCCTCCAAGACCATCCGGGCCTTGAAGCAGAACAAGCTACAAACAGCATCCTACCATGTGACTGGTCCCAGGATCACCGAACCACCGTCCTCAACCCGGAACCCGCCTCAACTAAACCCGGTATACATAATGTCCCATTCCAGAATGCATAACGAGAGAAGTTGAACCTTTACCTCAGAAAAACCTGCTCCGCAGCAACAAATCCCGGGAAATCCCGGCTCCCGGCCCGAAACGTGGCAGTGTGCCTGTAAGGTCCCGCACAACTCCACCAACGCAGAAACACACTGAACAACCACAAACAAGTCAGAACTCACCAAAACAACCCCCAGAAACCAAATCCGCACAATCCCGCACTTTCCCGCAAAAATCCACAGAAAGCTCAGTTTTACGAACCGAGCTAGAACAACGTTATTCATACACCCCCAAACACATTCCCACCTTTAAATTCCATTTTCCAAACATTTCACCCGTAATCCCGCAAAAAGGTGAATTTTTCTCCCATTACCCGAAAACGACGTTTCAAACACCCATACGCACCTAAATCCATCCCCGATACCAAATTACCATTCAAGTCATCCAAAACACAATCCAAACATAGATAAAGTCCCTTCTTTAATTTCGGCCCTTTATCCATTCTTTACCAAACTTCCAATTCAATCCAATTAAGGTTCCATTTACACACTTTAATCACCAATTACATAACTTAAGCAAGATTACCAACCAATTACACCTTAATTACCAAGAATCAATCATAAACCCTAGCTCTTATTTTCGGCAATTTGGGGGTTTTCCACACAACATGTTTTCCATCAAATTGAAACTATAGAATGCCTTAGAATCATGCTAGGAACTACATACTCAAAGCATGATCCAAGAACACAACCACACAATATTTTAGAAAAACACCCATAAATTGGCAACCTAGGGTTATGGAGTTTTTCCAACATTCAACCTTAAATTCCTACTCCCCTCCAACCCAAGAACAACATACTAAAAGATGGGTGGAAGAAGATCATCCAAAATAGTAGCTAGGAACAAACCCTAGTTTCGAAAAACCCTCTCTTTTTCCACCCAAACCAAGCTTCCAACTTGTAAACTCATGGAGGAGAGAAGCTTACCAATTTATGGAGCCCAAATCCTTGATGAATCAGCCAAGAAAAGAAGAACTCCAAGCTTGGAGAAGTTGAAGACAATGGCGGGAAAGGAAGGAATGAAGAAGAAGAAGAGAACACTTATGTTTTGTTTTTTCCATAATGCCTTCCTTTTATACCTCTTTTCTTTCCGTCTCTCACCACACAATGACAAGTGTCCTATCCCTTCCCTTATCAGCCGACCTTCTCCAATTCTGACCAAACTAATTACTGACTTTAGGCTAAATAACAACTTAGTCCTCCAACTCTCCAATTCTTTGCAATTTAGCCCCAAACGCAACTTCCTAACCGCAATTGAAACCAAAACTGAACAAAACCCTCAGAATATCATATCACACACAAATCCTGTTCCCGAAGTCCATTTGCAAATCTAGAGTGTCCTACCATGCCTGCTGAATCCGCGCAAATCCCGACCTGCGCGTGTGTCGACCTGAACCAAAATCCCGTCATGCCAAAATTCCACAAATATTACCATAAAATCCGTCTTAAAATATAACATAACTTACACTAAAGTCGTCAGAAAATTTCCATCCCGAGCCCCGAGAGTCGCCCGGGACCGAACGTCCCGCCCCAGAAAATATACTCTGTGAAAAGATGCAGGACGTTCCTACGATTCCAAATATGCAAACACTTTCTCATTCCGAGGTCCCGGGAGCGCTACCGAGCCCGTTGTACGTCCCAAGAAAAGTCCCGGCCCCGGAAAAATATTTTCGGCGGAAATGTCCGGGGGACCCACACGACCTCAAATATGAAAGGGTTTCCCAAAATAATGCTCAGATAAGTCTCGAGAGCTGTCTGATCGCCCAAAACCATGACCCGCAAGCCAAAATCGGAGCCCCGGGTCACCCGGGTCACAACCCACTCGAGGTGACCGTAACATCACCCAGCCTTAGCCCTTCAAGATCAAGTTCCTTTGGCGAGTAAGGCTGAGAAGAAAAAGAGGGAAGAGGGAAGAGAAAAGCGAGAAGAAAGCGAGAAGATTCAAGAAACCTCGAGCGGAAAGAAAGAGTGTGCATTCATGGGAAACACTATGACTGAACAAGAGAGAAAACCAGAGTGCATCCCTTCTCCCGCCAAAACTAAGCATCTTAAGAGGGCACTTTGTGGAAACAAAACGTGTTTCCTCATGGTCCCAACTCATTGCATGCTCACCCTTGAGAATGTAGCTTCTCTCCCTTCATATGTGCAGGAAGTGTTGAAGGAATTCGAGGAAGTATTCGATGAGCTGCAAAGCCTTCCCCCCTATCGCGGCATAGAGCATCAGATAGACCTACTTCCGGGTGCGCCTTTACCCAACAAGGCTGCATACCGAACAAACCCCCAAGAGTCCAAAGAGATCCAAACTCAAGTACGAGAATTGCTAGACAAGGGCTTCGTATGCGAAAGCCTTTCGCCCTGCGCGGTGCCAGTCATACTCGTGCCCAAGAGCGACGACACATGGCGAATGTGCATGGACTGCAGACCTATCAAATCTATCACTGTAAAGTATCGCCACCCTATACCTAGACTTGATGACATGCTAGATGAATTAAGTGGTGCTTGTGTGTTCTCGAAAATTGATCTTAGAAGTGGCTATCACCAGATTAGGATGAAAAAGGGTGATGAATGAAAAACGACATTCAAAACTAAAATTGGTTTATATGAATGGAATGTCATGCCCTTTGGATTATCCAATGCACCAAGTACTTTCATGCGATTAATGAATCATGTCTTGAGGCGATTGATAGGAAAGTTTGTGGTAGTATACTTTGATGATATACTTGTATACTCTAAGAATCATGATGAGCATGGCGAGCATCTGAGGCAAGTCCTTGACACACTTAGGCTAGAAAAGTTGTATGCTAAGTTTGAAAAGTGTGTCTTTGCATCAAATGAGGTAAACTTCCTTGCGTATGTCGTTGGGGCAAATGGTGTCAAAGTGGATGAAGGTAAAGTAAGCACCATCCGAGATTGGCCTACCCGTAAGTCATTAACGGAAGTAAGATCCTTTTTAGGACTTGCTAACTTCTATCGGAGGTTTGTTAGGGATTTCTCTTCTATCGCCGCCCCTTTGCATGATTTGGCGAAGAAGAATGTAGCATTTGAGTGGGGTAGATCGCAAGGGGAATCCTTTAATGAGTTAAAATCTTGATTAACCAATACCCCTTTGCTCATGTTGCCAAACTTTGACAAGGTTTTTGAGGTGGAGTGCGATGAGAGTGGGATAGGCATTGGTGCTGTTTTGCACCAAGAAGGCCGCCCTGTCGCCTTCTTTAGTGAGAAACTAGGTGGAGTAACCTTGAATTACTACACATATGACAAAGAGTTATACGCTCTTGTGAGATCATTGCAAACATGGAGTCATTATTTATTGCCTAGAGAATTTGTCATTCATACGGATCACTTGTCTTTGAAGTACCTTCAAGGGCAAGGAAACTTGAGTAAGAGACATGTTAGGTGGGTAGAATTTATTGAGTCTTTCTCCTATGTGATTAAATATAAGAAAGACAAAGAGAATGTTGTTGCCGATGCACTTTCTAGGAGATATGCTTTACTAATGTCTCTTGATGCTCGAATTGTTGGCTTTGAATGCTTAAAAGGTATGTATAAGAATGATGTGGACTTTGGTGAAATTTATGCTAATTGTGCCAAAGAGGGCCAGAATGGCTACTATGTGTTTGATGGCTTTTTGTGTATAAAAGGTTATGCATTCCAAGGAGCTCAATGAGAGAAGTCATCATCAAAGAGGCATGTCACAGTCACCCCGCCCGGTTGCGGAGGCGGAGCCGGCTGCGACGTTGGGAACAGGAATTACGGGGGAAAACGCGGCAGCGGATCATCGAGCCCAAATAACATAATAATCGAGTAACGACTAGCAACCTACGAACTTTCACATGGCAAGCATACATAACAACCCGACATCTACCAAAACATGCAGTTCATGGTGTATCAAACATCGAGCTTCGCCACAAACACAAAAACACCGAGTCCATAATATAGCAATTCCAATATAGGCAAGTCGGGGCTCCGCCCACGACTCAGAAGACAAACAAAAGCAGGATATATCTCAGTATATACATCATATACAAAATCATGAACTGATCTACATGCATGCAGCTACAGCTACAGAGCCAATAAACAAAGTCCTATAAATACCTAGGCGCGGAATCAGAAGCCTCTCACTCGAGGATTTCTGCACGTGGTATTGCTGCTGCAACCGAAACCCCAAAAATGGTAGAAGCACCGCGGATCTCTACTCCGCCGGTTTCTTGTCAGGACGGCCTGAAAGGTGGTAAACAGATAAAAGGGTGAGTCCTAGGAAGGACCCAGTAAGGGCTGAGGTAAATGTTGGAATTCTTGCGCACCAAGATGCCCTGGGCTAGCTAAAGTAGCTAAGCACAGCTCAACTCAGCTCAATCTGAGTGTTTGAGCTAGAGAGATGTGTATCTGCTCTTAGTGAGCTGATATGAGCTCAAGGAGCTCAATGGATGATTTAATATGTCTTGGAATAGCTCTATGTGAGCTTGGTATAAATGTGTCTAGGCACCTTTTGGCGAAGAGACGTGCCTCTTGGAGGAAAGGTGCGTAAATTGGTGAAAAGGTGTCGAAGAGGGCCAAGCACACCTTCGGCTTAGGCCGAAGGGTGCGTAGCACCCTTGGGTGCCGAAAGGGCACCCTAAGGTGGCCTTACACCCATTCGGCCATGGGCCTAGGGGTGTGAGTGCCCCTTCGCCCTAGGTGCCTCTAGGCAAGGGGGTGCACCCCATGCCTTGCACCATTCGGCCAAAGGGACATGTCTCATGTCCCATGGCCGAATGGGCAAGGGGCATGGATCACCTCCCTTGCCTCTTCACCATATTTGGATAATTAATTAATTAGTTAATTAATTTCCTATTAGACACAATTATTTATTTATTCCTTTTCTAATTAATTACTTAATTGAAAAGGCAAAAGGCATGAGACATGTCTCATGGACCAAGGGGCATTGGTTGCAGCCCTTGGCCCTAGAGACATGTTACTTCGCAAATGAGGAGGCATTGTGCCCCTCATTGGCAGCCCATCCTCCTCTATAAATAGAGGGAGGGTGGCGCCATTTCTATCATCCCACAACCAGCATTGGTTCTCTCTTCTCTCCTCATACTTCCTCTTCCAAACTAGAAGGCATTCTAGGAGCATTGTGAGTGGAACTCACCTTGGAGACAAATCCTCTCCAATCCGCCCTAAAGGTGTTTCCCAAGCCGAGTCTTCTACATCAGCAAGCAGCAAGAATCTCTAAGATTCTTAAGCTGCGTCCAGAAGAAAGGTACACATCCTTAATCCTTTCTTCGGTATTATTGAATGCGAACATGAGAAGCATGTTAAAGACGATCCTAAAATCAACAAATGGTATCAGAGCTCTCGGTTCTCTTTGTGATACATGCTTAGATGTTCGTATTTCTTTATATGTGTTGTATGAAGTATGATACATGTTTGTTGAATCCGAAATAACATGTATGAATGTATGACATGTTTTAAATGTATGATTGTATGTGATCGGACTAAACATGAATACATGTAAAATTCGGCCTAAACATGCATGTTTAAATGAAACTTTGAATGTACCCCCGGTGAGGTTATTCGAAGGGGTTATAGTCGTTTGAATGGAAAAGGAAGCATGAATGTTATATTGGTTTTGAATCATGCTTGGATGTTGTATGATGAAAATGGATGTATAGCATGTTGACTTGCCTATTTGTTCCATGAATGATTAAATGAACCTAAAGAAAATGTGTGCCAAAGTTCTATATCACATTATACCTTGAGGTAATTGCCGGAATGTGCTCTGTCTAGGAGGTGGGTTTTAAGTGGGACCGTCTGTGACCCTCCATCTTTCCCCGGGAGCGCTCCTCTCGTGGTTCCTAAGGTCCATGTGTGACATAGACTTGGAATGCATGTGACATTTATCCTTTACCTAAATTAAGAATTTCAGCCCCTTGATAGTCTTAGTACTGGTTTTGTACCACTATAATGGACTTGAGGGAATTGAAGCTTAAATTAAGTGAAGGAACATACGTCTATTGAAACAAGAGATTCTACCTTAAGATAGTTCAAGTACTTGTACGGTGAACTTGAAGGACTTGAAACTTGATTCAATTGATGAGACACTTCATTAAACTAAGGTCTCTAGGGACCTGTCAAGCTAATATAATGCTGTCTAAGGTAGTGGTACTTAAGTGAGACCGTTTGTGACTCCACCAATATTCCTGGGCATTGTATTAAGGAGACTTATGGGTGATGAGACTAAGGTTTAAAATGAAGTGCTATGGTTGTTACGATCATGCATGAGTGCGTGATTCAGGCCTTCTTGGAGGGTCAAGTATGGTTATAAACTGATGTATGCTTGGTTGCCCATTGATTGATTGAGTGTATAGGCTTATTAAGGGTATGTTCATAAAATGGCAAAGTTATGCTTAGGCGTTTCTGATCGGATGCTATATGCATACCTTTTGCTACGTCTGGGTATAAACTAAATTATTTCATGAACATATTGCTTGAATAAGTCTAATTGTGTGGATTGGAATCTAAAACATGTGAATTGCATATTTGTAGATGGCTACTAAGAACATAGTAGCAGAGTTGAATCGTGACCTCAAATTGGATGGTGAAAACTATGTAATTTGGCAGCAGAAGGTCAAGTTCATCTTAACTGAGCAAGAGACACTTGAGGTGCTCGACGCTGAGGTCTAACCCCCGGAGGAAGGGGGAAGTAGGGTGGCTTATGAAGCCTACCTTAAAAAGAACTCTATGTGTAGAGTCACACTCTTGTCCACAATGGTGGATGAGATCATGGTGGAGTTCTCCATGGTACCCTCGGCCAAAGGCATCTGGGATGCTGTGAAGGCCAAGTATGGAGATGTTTCCGTGGAGAAACAACGCTCAATGATACTAAGGTTTGAGAACTATGGTAAACGAGCGGATCACACCATGAGTGCCCACCTTCGTGAGATGTCACGAATGATTCATCAGCTTAAACAAGCTGGGCACGACCTCACCGACGAGCAGCAGGTGCAAGCAATAGTAAGGTCCTTACCTGATGAGGAGTGGCAGTTGATGAAGGTCAACTTACGCCACAACCCTCAGATTAAGACCTTTGATGACATCGCCCATCACCTTTTACTTGAGGCTGAAGTAATGGCTCTCAAGGACCACTCCAAGGCATATGTTGCCAATACCTCCGATAACAACGGGGGTAAAAAGAAGAAGCGGTTCAAGGGTGGGAAAAAGGGCGGCTTCAAAGGCAAGGGTAAGGGAAAAGGCAAAGGAAACGGGCTCGGGAAGAAGAAAAGGGACGTTTCGAAGCTCAAGTACTTCAACTGTGGCAAGAAAGGACACTTTGCAAAAGATTGCAAAAGTGCACCTAAGGTACATTTTGAACCTTCTACTTCAATAGCACATGTGACGTCATGTACTATGCTAACTGAAAGCAATTCTTTGTGGATTGTTGATTCAGGAGCAACAGACCACATAGCTCGGGACAAGTCCTGGTTTGTGGCGTACCGCAAGCTCCCAAGAGGTGTGAAGCACGTCTCGGTGGGGAATGATGCAAAATTAGAAGTAGTTGGAATAGGAACTGTAAGGTTCCATTGTGTAATAGATATTTGTATCTTGTAGACACATTATATGTACCTAATATTTGTAGAAATTTAATTTCTATTTCTGCCATGTTGAAGTACAATTATTGCTTTCAATTCTTTAATGATAGTGTAACTATATTAAAGGATAATCAAGTTCTCACAAAATGCTTAGTTAATAATGGATCAGTATGAGTTAAGGCCCGATGGCCATTCTGCAACTCCTAGTTGCCACGTGACTAAAGTCATAGATCAAAATCTGTGGCATGAACGGTTGGGACATATAGGACAAGATAGGATGAATAAGTTAGCCAAAAGTGGACTGCTTGAATCCTTGACCAAGGTTGTCCTACCAACTTGTCAACCTTGCTTAGAAGGCAAGGCAACGAGAAAGCCCTTTGGGAGGGCAACTAGGAGAACCGAGGCACTAAGTTTAGTCCATTCTGATCTTTGTGGACCTATGAGAATTGAATCTAGAAATGGGTTCAAGTACTTCATCACTTTTACTGATGACTGTACACGATTCACCCACATCTTCTTACTAAAAAACAAGGCAGAGGCCTTACCATATTTTCAGAAATATGTACACTTGGTTGAGAACCAAGTAGATAAGAAGGTGAAGTCCTTAAGGACTGACAGAGGTGGTGAGTACAGTTCACTTGCATTCAAGGCCTTTTGTGAGTCAAAAGGCATTGCTAGAGAGTTCACCCTTTCTTGGACACCCCAAAGAAATGGTGTGTCCGAAAGAAAGAACCGAACTTTGATGGACATGGTACGTTCCATGATGGCTAAAGCCAACCTGGATGTGACCTATTAGAGTGATGCGCTGCTATGTGCGGTGCACATTCTCAATAGGGTACCTACCAAGGACATCGACTCCTCTCCATATGAGTTATGGATGAAGAGGACCCCGAACTTAAGCTACTTGCGGCCTTGGGGTTGCTTAGCTTACGTACATGTTCCCGACCATCCGTTGGGAAAATTGGGACCAAGAGGAAAGAAGTGTGCTTTTCTCGGGTATTGTACGGAATCTAAGGGCTATGTGTTCTTGGATCTCAGTTTAAAGAAGGGTTTGGTGTTTGATGCAAGAAACGCCAAGTTTGTGGAAACGGAGTTTCCAAAAGTTGGCGAAAGTGATGATTTAGCCTCAATAGGCCCGATCCTAGAAGAAGGTCAACCGGGCACTTCACAAGTGCCGGTTACAAGGACTGACCTACTCTAGAGGGAGTACCTCAACTGGAACAAGCTGAGGCTTCCCAGAATGAGCCCATAAACATGGACTCAAATGAACAGGATCCTGAAACTGAAGGATCTGTTCGAGAGGGAGTTGAGGTACTTCAAGAGCCCACACCTCCACCCCAGTTGAGAAGATCAACTCGAGAGTCCAAAGCACCTAAGAGGTGGGGACTATCGGAAGGTGAGACATACTTGGTCTCGTGCGAGATCGATGAGCCAGTAATGTCAAAGAAGCTCTTGAAGGGGCACAGAAAGAAGAGTGGCTAAAGGCAATGAATGATGAGTTACATTCAATGCATGAAAATGAGGTATGGGAATTGTCTGATCTTCCTCGTGGCTGAAAAGCGATCGGCAATAAGTGGGTTCTTAAAATAAAGAAGAACTCTGATGGAAGTATCGAAAGGTACAAGGCCCGGTTGGTGGCCAAAGGCTTTACACAGAAGGAAGGTGTTGATTTCAAAGACACTTTCTCTCCTGTTGTAAAGTTTAATTCCATTAGATTGCTGCTTGCGATAGTGGAAAATTTGGACCTTGAGTTGCATCAGATGGATGTAACCACAGCCTTCCTCAACGGTGAGTTGAGTGAAGAAATCTACATGAAACAACCCGAAGGGTTTGTACAAGTAGGTCAAGAAGACAAGGTATGTAGACTAAAGAAGTCTATATATAGTCTCAAACAAGCTTCAAGACAATGGTACTTGAAGTTTCATCATGCAGTCACAAGCTATGGTTGTGTGATGATGCATGAGGACCATTGTGTGTACTTGTTCTTCAAAGAGTCCAGCTTTGCCATTATGACATTATATGTCGATGACATTTTAATTGCAAGTAGTAGCTTGGAGTTGTTGCTCGCCATCAAAGGATGGTTGTCCTCCACCTTCAAAATGAAGGACCTGGGGGAAGCTTCTTATATCCTAGGTGTTAAGATACATCGGGACAGAAAGAAGCATATGTTAGGCCTTTCACAAGAGCTTTATATCGATAAAGTTCTTGAGAGGTTTAACTTGACCAACTCTAAGCCAATGAACACCCCACTTGCATATGGTTGCAAAATTGGAGAGGACTTATGTCCTAAGACTCCAAAAGAGAAGGAAGAAATGACTAAGATACCTTACCTTAGTGCCATTGGTAGCCTTATGTACGCCATGATTTTTACACGGCCAGACATAAGTCAAGCGGTCGATTTACTTGCTAGATATTCTTCGAACCCTGGCATGGAGCATTGGAAGAATGTCAAAAGGATTCTTAGATACCTTAAAGGTACTAAGGATTATTGGCTATGTTATCAAGGAAAAACCCTTGGTTTACACGGCTATCCGATGCCGATTGGGAGGAGATAGAGATTCTAGCAAATCTACAAGTGGTTATATTTTCTTGCTAAATGGGGCGCTACTACTTGGTGTAGTAAGAAACAAACCTGTACTGACCTTATCAACCATGGAGGCAGAATTCGTTTCTTGTGCCTCGGCTGTCCAGAAGCCACATGGCTTGGTTATTTCCTTAAAAACTTGGAGTCAATGGTCAAAATAAGTAAGCCCATTACTATCTACGTGATAGTATGGCAGCTATGGCCTACACCAAGGACCCCAAGTATCATGGAAAAACCAAACACATTAGCATGAAATATAATTTCGTTCGAGATGCAGTTGAAGGAGGTGAAGTCAAAATTGAATACATCTCAACAGACCTTATGGTGGCAGATCCTCTCACTAAGCCTTTGCCACCCATTGTGTTTGCTCGTCATGTCCGAGCAATGGGTCTTAGGAGATTGTAAATATGCTAATTGTTGTATGACTTTCACCACTTTGGTGTCACACATGTATATATGTATAATGATGATCAATAAATTAATTATTTGATGTCATTTACTTAGTTCCATTAATAACACACAATGAACAAATGAACATGTCCACCATAGGCATTGAGAATGACTTTCTCACACCAAGTCATTCGCCCTTGCTCTTAAGTAGACCAAGGATGAGACTACCAAAGACTCAAATAGTGTGTTGTTTCTTCAGGAAACATGTGACATGCAATGTCACCCTATTGAGTGGGAGTCATGTTACAACACATGACACTTTGGTATACTTTCATGTCGCCTTGATTTGAATGATCAAGATGAGGTGCTCTGCACTGATTTTGTATGACACTGATACATCCTAGCCTACGTGTGAGTGTAAGCTCGGGTTTGCACAGAAATTTCATGGCTTGTGACATGTCCTCCTTTTATATGTTAGAAGGAGCACACTCTGAGGTGTTTTAAGAGGGAGAAATGACACACCCCTCATTTTAAGTGATATCACTCCAAGTGGGAGTGGTGTTTGTAAAACACCCTAAGAAGTGTTAATAGAACCTTTGTGAGTATGTTGCAAAGATCCTACGACCATGAAATTCAACCAAAAGAAGAATTTAAGCAAGTTGTCTCTAACCTTGCGTAGTGTGAGAATTCTTCGATGGAACCTTAATCACTTTAACTCGCTGTTAATGATTCATATTGATAAAGTTACTTTGATTGGTTGTCGAAGGTCGCAGATGAATGCGGCTGGAGTATCCTCCTTTTGGGTAACTAAGTCTATATGGATCATTAAGCAGGTAGAGTGTAAAGGAAAGACAAGTGAAACTTGGTACGTGAGTCCTAAATTCAACCTTTGAGCTCACATGTTGCATTGGTGCAACATGATAAGGTCTGAATTGGGGATAATACGAATTAAAGAGTACTCGACACTTAATACAGTCATCATTAAAATGAAAGAGACTGACTGTGGTTAAGAATACGTACCATATGTCTTGGGGTTCTAAAGGCACTACTTGAAGTAGTTCAAGTAAAGCTTCAAGATGTTCAAGCATGTCTTGTTAAGTTCAAGAAAATTTGAATAACACACAAACACTTGAGGTGTTCAAGTGAGTTTGAGAGGACAATCTTTCATTTGAGAGTCTAACAACCTCAATGGAAGAGGTACGGTGTGGATGCCTTAAGGTCACACTCACAACTCCTTTTATATAGTTTGTCAAAGTGTTTGGTTTTGTATGAGGAAGTGTTTTATTCGAGTGGGAGCTTGTGCTCGAAGGTCATCATTAGTGCGAGTGGGAGTTTGTTGGAATTCTTGCGCACCAAGATGCCCTGGCTAGCTAAAGTAGCTAAGCACAGCTCAACTCAGCTCAATCTGAGTGTTTGAGCTAGAGAGATGTGTATCTGCTCTTAGTGAGCTGATATGAGCTCAAGGAGCTCAATGGATGATTTAATATGTCTTGGAATAGCTCTATGTGAGCTTGGTATAAATGTGTCTAGGCACCTTTTGGCGAAGAGACGTGTCTCTTGGCGGAAAGGTGCGTAAATTGGTGAAAAGGTGTCGAAGAGGGCCAAGCACACATTCGGCTTAGGCTGAAGTGTGCGTAGCACCTTGGGTGCCGAAAGGGCACCCTAAGGTGGCCTTACACCCATTCGGCCATGGGCCTAGGGGTGTGAGTGCCCCTTCGCCCTAGGTGCCTCTAGGCAAGGGGGTGCACCCCATGCCTTGCACCATTCGGCCAAAGGGACATGTCTCATGTCCCATGGCCAAATGGGCAAGGGGCATGGGTCACCTCCCTTGCCTCTTCACCATATTTGGATAATTAATTAATTAGTTAATTAATTTCCTATTAGACACAATTATTTATTTATTCCTTTTCTAATTAATTACTTAATTGAAAAGGTAAAAGGCATGAGACATGTCTCATGGACCAAGGGGCATTGGTTGCAGCCCTTGGCCCTAGAGACATGTTACTTCGCAAATGAGGAGGCATTGTGCGCCCTCATTGGCAGCCCATCCTCCTCTATAAATAGAGGGAGGGTGGCGCCATTTCTATCATCCCACAACCAGCATTGGTTCTCTCTTCTCTCCTCATACTTCCTCTTCCAAACTAGAAGGCATTCTAGGAGCATTGTGAGTGGAACTCACCTTGGAGACAAATCCTCTCCAATCCGCCCTAAAGGTGTTCCCCAAGCCGAGTCTTCTACATCAGCAAGGAGCAAGAATCTCTAAGATTCTTAAGCTGTGTCCAGAAGAAAGGTACACATCCTTAATCCTTTCTTCGGTATTATTGAATGCGAACATGAGAAGCATGTTAAAGACAATCCTAAAATCAACAGTAAAACGTAGTTTTCCCAAGTGGCAACAAACTGAACCTGCAAAACAGAATAACACAAGAGTATACAAGTACATATATAAACATAAAGCGTAAAATGAATCAGAATCCCAACACATGCGGTCCAACCACTGACAACGGTACGACAGCCCTCTCCAAGAGGTCAGAACATACAGAACAGAAAGCACGGTACCGGCTGGGGTCGCGATCCCCAAACTGTCGTAGGGTCACAGAAGTATATCGGCATCCCAAGTGCGGATATACACAGAATGTCGGCACCCTCCAGTGCGGACACACAGAACAGAACACATATACATGTAAATGTAAACAGGAGTATCATCACCTGGTACAGACATACAGAACAGAATAGGTACCCGGGGCCTCCAAGGCCACCCGGGCCTTGAGACAGAACAAACATACATCTTACCATGTGACGGGTCTCGGGATCACCGAACCACCGCCCTCACCCGGAACCCGCCTCAACTAAACCCGATACACATCAAATAACTCCCAGAATGTATAACGAGAGAAGTTGAGCCCTTACCTCAAAAACACTGCCCCGCAGCACAAAACCCGGGAAATCCCGGCTCCCGGCCCGAAAGTATAACTTGGCTCTTACGGTCCCACGCCACTCCACCCACGCAGAATCAAGCTGAACAACCACAATTAAGTCAGAACACATCCAAACATTCCCAGAAACCGATCCCCGCTCAATCCCGCACTTTCCCGTAAAAATCCACGTAAAGCCTGGGCCACGAACCGAGCCTGAACATTGCTAATCACACACCCACAAACTTATTCCAACCTTTAAACCCGCATTCCAAACACTTTCACCCGCTATTAAGCATAAAGGTGAATTTTCTTACCATTGCCCGAAAACGACGTTTCAAACACCAATACGAACCTACTTTCACCCACAACACCAAATTACCAACCAACACAACCAAAACACAACCCTTACATGGAAAAAGATTCATCCAACAATTCGGTTCCTTTACCAAATTTTATCCAACTTCCATTTCAATCCAAACAAGGTTCCATTTGCACTCTTTAACCATCAATTGCATAACTTAAGCAAGACTACTAACCAATTTCACCTTTAACAATCAAAATTATCATAAACCCTAACATGGTAAATTCGGCCAATTGGGGGTTTTTCACCCAACTTGTTTTCCATCAAATTGAAACCATAGATAGTCTTAGAATCATGCTAGGAACAACATACCTAAAGAATGATCCAAGAACACAAACATACAAAATTTTGGAAAATCACTCACTAATTTCGGCAACCTAGGGTTCCTCCTTCCATAGAGTTTTTCCAAAGTTTAAACCATGATTCATACTCCTCTCCTACCCAAGAAGAACATACTAAAAGATGGGAGGGAGAGGATCACTCAATCATGTAGTGAAGAGTAAACCCTTAGCTTGAAAACTCTCTCTTTATCCACCCAAATCATGTTTCCAACATGGAAAGAAGATGAAAGGGAGAAGCTTACCAATTTTGGAGCTTAAAACCTTGAAGTTTCAGCAAGGAAAGATGAAGAACATGGAGCTTGAATGTTGAAGATGGTGGCGGCAGGAAGAAGAAGGAGGAAGAAGAAGAAAAGAAATGAAATGATTTTCATGTAATAATAGCCATATATATGCCTTCCCTTTAACCATCTTTAATAAGAAAAGGACAAGTGTCCACCCAAATTGCTGCAGCCGACTTACTCCAAATCTGCCCAAAAATATTAATAACTTTAGGGTTAATAACAACTTAGCCCCCCACTTCTCCAATTCATTGCAATTAAACCCCAAATGCAAGTAACAAACTCCAAATGAAACCAAAACTGACCACACTCCTCAGAATATCATAACATACCCAAAACATGTTTCCAAAATCCTTTTGGAAAATCAGAGTGTCCTACCGGGCCTGCTGAACCCGAGTAAGTCCCGACGTGCACGTGTATTAACCCGAACCAAAAATCACACCACAACCAAAAATCCACAAATATTACCATAAATTCCGTCTTAAAATATAACATACCTTACACCGAAGCCGTCTGGAAAAATCCATCCCGAGCCCCGGGATTCCGCCTAGAGCCCCGGGAGTCGCTCGGGACCGCACGTCCTGCTCCAGAAAATATATTCCGCAGAAAGATGCAGGACATTCTCACGATCCCAAATATGTGAACGGTTTCACAATCTGAGGTCCTGGGAGCGCTACCGAGCCCACTGTACGTCCCGAGACAACCCCGAAAAATATTTTCGGCGAAAACGTCCGGTGGACCCACACAACCTCAAATCCCGAAGGATTTCCAGAAATGATGCTCAGACAAGTCCTGGGAGCCAATTATCTGCCACAATCGTGACCCGCAGGCCAAAACCGAAGCCCCGGATCATCCGATCGCGACCCGCTCAGGGTGACCGTAACATCCTCCCCCCTTAGGACTCTTGGTCCTCCAAGAGGGGTATCAACCGCTGGTACTGCTCAGGGTAACGCTCTCTGATATCCTGCTCGGTCTCCCAAGTCGCTTCCCGGTCAGTATGATGTGACCACTGAACCTTGACAATGGGAATTAACTTGCTGCGGAGTTTCCGAGTATCTCGCGCCAGCAAGGCTATCGGTACCTCCTGATATGACAAATCAGGCTCCAGCTGAACCTCCTCCACTGGAACCGTCTGCACCTTATCCAGGATGCACTTCTTCAACATGCTGACATGAAAAACGTTGTGCACCGCAGACATACTCGGAGGTAAGGCTAACCTGTAGGCCAATCTGCCAACCCGCTCCAGAATCTCGTAAGGTCCGATATACCTCGGGGCCAACTTACCCCGTTTGCCAAATCTGACTGTCCCTCGGATTGGCGCTACCTTCAGCCAAACTCTGTCGCCCACCTCAAACTCTAAGTCCCTGCGTCGCCTGTTCGCATATGAGGTGGTGCGGTCGTTCGCGGTCTTCAACCGCGCATGAATCATCTTGATCTTTGCGGTGGTCTCCTCAATGAGCTCGGGACCCGGCTCAATCCTGTCAGATGCCTCCGTCCAATAGTGCGGTGTCATGCACCGTCGCCCATACAGTGCCTGAAACGGTGCCATGCCGATGGTACTCTGATAGCTGTTGTTATACGAGAACTCCACCAACGGCAACATATCCTCCGAATTCCAAAGTACAGCTCCGCAACATATCCTCCAGAATCTGAATCACCCGCTCCGATTGCCCATCGGTTTGGGGATGGTAAGCTGTACTCAGATGGAGTCGCGTGCCCAAGGCCTTATGAAAGGCACCCCAGAACCGTTCGGTAAAACGCGGATCTCGATCTGACACAATGGAGTCTGGCACTCCATGTAACCGCACAATCTCTCCGATGTACAACTGGGCAAGCTTCTCCAGGGAGTCTGTCATCCGGATTGGCAGAAAGTGAGCACACTTCGTCAAACGATCCACGATAACCCAGATGGCATCGTGGTGAGACCGGGTCAGGGGTAGCGTAGTCAGAAAGTCCATCGTGATGTTGCCCCACTTCCTGACCGGAATAGGCAAAGTCTGTAATGTCCCTGCCGGTTTCTGATGCTCCACCTTCACCCGCTGACAAGTGGCACACTTAGACATATGTGAGGCAATGTGTCTCCGCATACCTAGCCACCAAAAGTGGGTGCGCAAATCCTGATACATCTTCTCACTACCGGGATGTATACTCAACCGGCTCGAATGTGCCTCCGTCAAAATCTCATCCCGCGATGTCTGATCCTCTGGCACATACAGCCGATCCCCAAAGTATAGTAATCCCTGCCTGTACTAAAATGCCGGTAGTAGTGCTCCTTTGTCCTCTCCGGACAACTTCTTCAACCCCGGATCCTTCCCTTGTGCCTCACGCACCCTGTCCAGCCACTCCGAATGAATGGTCAAAGTATACACCTGAGCATGCTCCCAGCGCTCCCATTTGTGCCAAAGACACGTCAAGTCATTCTCCTCAGTCCGACCCTCAGTGCTGCCTCCTTTGACCACACCAGTGTACTTCCTACTCAGAGCATCGGCAATTGTATTGCCTTTGCCCTCGGTGTACTCGATACTGCAATCGTAGTCCGTAATGTACTCGAGCCACCTGCGCTGCCTCATGTTCAACTCCTTCTGAGTGAACAGATACTTCAGACTCTTATGATCTGTGAAAATCTGGAATTTGCTACCGAGTAGGTAGTGCCTCCACTGCTTCAGTGCGTAAATCACTGCAGCCAACTCTAGATCGTGTGTCGGATAGTTCTGCTCATGCGGTCGAAGCTGTCGCGACCCATAAGCTATCACATTCCGCCCCTGCATCAAAACACATCCTAACCCGGACCTAGATGCATCTGTGTAGATCACATAAGGTAGACTAGGGTCGAGTAGAATCAAGATCGGTGCGTTGGTCAGCTGTCGCTTCAACTCCTGAAAGTTCTGCTCACACTTCTCTGACCACACAAATGGCTGCCCCTTCTTGGTCAACTGCGTAAGTGGAGAAGCCAAAACAGAAAACCCTGGCACAAACCGCCGGTAGTAGCCTGCTAACCCCAGAAAACTCCTGATTTCCCGTACCGAGGTTGGCTGCTTCCAGTCCTGCAACGCCTTAACTTTCTCGGGGTCCACTGACAAACCGTGCTCACCGATGATATGCCCCATAAAAGACACCTCTCGGATCCAGAAGTCACACTTTGAGAACTTAGCGTAAAGCTGGTGTTCCCAAAGTGTCTGCAGAACAATCCTCAAATGCTCCCGGTGTGAGTCCTCATTCCGAGAGTAGATCAGAATATCATCGATGAACACTACCACGAAAGAGTCCAGATACGGCCGGAACACCAGATTCATCATATCCATGAACGCTGCCGGTGCGTTGGTCAAACCAAACGGCATCACCGTATACTCATAGTGCCCATACCGTGTACGGAAGGCAGTCTTCGGAATGTCCTCCTCCTTCACTAGCAACTGAAAGTACCCCGATCGCAGATCGATCTTCGAAAAGATCTTCGCACCTCTCGGTGATCAAAGAGATCGTCGATCCTCAGTAATGGGTACTTGTTCTTAATGGTGATGGCGTTCAACCGTCTATAATCGATGCACAACCTGAGTGATCCATCCTTCTTCTTAACGAACAGAACTGGAGCACCCCGTGGTGAAGTGCTCGGACGGATGAAGCCCTTCTCCTGCAGTTCCTCTAACTGCTTCTTCAGCTCTACCATTTCCATTATCGGCATCCGATAAGGTGGAATGGAAATGGGAGTAGAACCGGGTTGCAAATGGATCTCAAGCACGATCTCCCGCTCTGGTGGCATCCCAGGCAAATCCTCCGGAAATACCTGCGGAAAATCCCGGACAACTGGAATTTTATCCAGCTCCAACCGAGTATCTGACGTGTTCAAACCATAGTACTCCTCCGAATCCACTACCGGGACCTGATCCAGAACCTGCAGCTCCATACTGGTCCTGACCACCTTCGTCCCATCTGAACCTGAGAGGGGTAACACCTCTCCAGAAACCGTAACACTACGGTTGGCACAGTCAATGTGCACGGAATTCTTGGATAGCCAATCCATCCCAAGAATAACGTCATACTTCGGTGTGTTCAACACCAGCAAATCTGACACAATTCGGTGACTGCCAATGGATAGCACGCAGTCCCGTACCATCTCATTGGAAAGCAGAAACTGACTCCCAGCCGTCTTCACCATGAAGACGCTCGGAAGCCCCCTGGTAACCAAGTGGAGAGACTCGACACACTTCTGTGCCACAATCGAAACAGATGCCCCAGTATCAAACAGTACACGTACAAGAGTATCGTTCAGAAGTAAAGTACCTTGGAGTGCCCCACGCTGCGAAGTCTCTCCACGCTCAATCTGAAACACCCGTCCCGCTACGGGCTGCTGTGGTGGGGGACAACACTGCAATGTCTCTCCCTGTTCGACTTGGAACACCTGTCCCGCTCCAGGCTGCTGTGGCGGAGGGGGTGGCTGAAATGGACGCCTCTGCTGCTGTGGTCTCGGAACGCCCCTCTGTGAACCGCGCCCTTGGGATGCGTTGGGCTGGAACCGAGACTGCTGACTTGTAGCACTGCTAGAACCCTGCCCCAGTGTCAGAGGACAATCACGAATCCAATGATCACTGGCCCCGCATCGCAGGAACTGCCCTGCCTACCTGTAACATGGCCAGCCGGGGTGTTTGAAGATACGAAGTTCTTCAGGACTTCTATCATGTTACATGCACGTTTAGATATAGTGATTCTAATTAACAACGCATGATGTGTTTTATTCATAATCATGCCGTTCTTCACCATTCATCATCGAAAGAAGAAAGGGAAGAACGAAGAAGAAGAAGAAGAAGAAGGAGAAGGAGGCGAAAGCGTACCTTGTGCTCCAAGGGATATGTTGACGATGGAGTACGTATTCTGTCTTCTGCGATCTTCAGTTTCAGCAACTGTTCGATAAGGACGAATTGAGGATGCATCCAATGGGCGAAATTGTGTTGATATGAACACAATATTAATCCACCCGAAAACTCTAACAAATGTGCTTAGTGATTTCGGCCAAGAAAACGAGAGGGAGAGCAAGTGTTTCCGTTTCGGTGTGTATATTGTAATGTGGTGCCTCTCCCTTTATTTATAGATAAGGGAGAGGTGCGAAGTGGTGGTTAGGACACCCCTTTGGCCGAAAATACATGTACTTTCGGCCAAGGGTGATAACCAACACCTCTTAGTCACAAAAGGAGGGAAGGTTCATGGTAACCTCCCTCCAACTTCCATTTTGGCGAATGGGTGTCTCCTTAGAGGCACCTCTTCGCCTAAATCAGCCTTTCTAGGTGTAGCTACTCATATGCAACCACCTAGGAAGTATCCCATGTAGTAAGGTGCATACACCATCCACCTAGGATGCCCCTTTTACCAAAATACCCTATATTTTGTCCAAAAGGTGCAAATGGAAGTAATTACCTGTGAATCAATATGAAACATCCCAAAGATGTTCCAAATGATCACACCACACACGTTTGAGCTCCTACGAGCTAACATGAGCTGGTGTCAGCTACTTCTAGCTAACTTGAGTTGACTTTAGCTGGAGTTAGCTACATATAGCTAATTCGGAGCTCCCACTTACCATCATAAGCTTAAGTGTCATGTCAAATGATCTTGGTGCGTCAAATATACTAACAAACTCCCACTCGCACCAACGATACATTTGTGAATCAGCTCCCACTCAAAGATATAATCTCAAACCAAGAATAAGCCGAAAAATACAAAGCACATTCACACAAGTAGAGTTAAGGGTGCGACCCCAAGGCATACACACTCAATCACTTCCATTGCGGTTGTTAGACTCACAATGAAAGCTTATCCTCTATAGAACAACATGCTAGAACTCATATAGCAACGGAGTGTTGTTTGAACTTCTTCAGACTCGCTTGAACTCATCAAGCTCATCTGATCACATCAAATGAAGCCTTACAGACCCCAGACACATGATACACGTTACTTAATCACAACCAGTCTCTTTTCTGAATTTCAACTTATTGAAATATCATGGTCGTATTAAGCCATTGAGTACTCAATTACAAATTCTCATAATTCAATCAATAATCATACTACGCATAGCATGTGGGCCCAAGATTGAATCAAGAGTAGGTGTATCATACAAACTGTGTCTTTCCTATCAGTTTTAAACTACTTAACACATTACACAAACTCAATTACCCAAAAGGAAGATATTCCAGTCTTCAAACTAAGACCTTCAACATCCAATCAAAGTAGTGTTGTAAGTGTAAAGTACTAATAGCAAACTAAAGTCACTAAGAGTCTGGATTAAAGAACCTCACATTAAACAAAAATAAAGACAACTTGTTTAAGTTCTTTGTATAGTCGAATTTTCATGGATATGGAACTTGTAAGTTCTCAAATAACACTAGTGGGTGTTTTACATACACCACTCCCACTTGAAATGATGTCCACTCGATCGATTTGGGAGTGTGTCATTTTCTCCCTCTTAAAACACCATAGTGTTCTCCACTTAACAAATAATAGCAGGACATGTCAAATCCATGAATTTATTAACAAGTAAGTACGCGCTTACTACTAAAATATAGACCAGGATGTATGGAGATCATACAAACTCGATGAACTAGTTCATCTTACCCTGATTTTAGGAAACCAAGACGACAAATAGTTAAGGTGACATGTGTTGGACATGTCTCCCACTTAGAAATATGACAATAAGTCACAAGTTCTTTGGATAGAACTACATATTCTAAGTCCTTAACTTGTCTCATCCTCAAATCTATTCAAGACAGAGGGCGAGAGGCTCATGTGAGAAAGCCCTCTCTAACGTCTATACCTGACATGTTCTAATTTTCGTTGTGAACATAAGTAGATTTGAACCAAAAGAAATGAATGAAATAAGTTACATTATTAAACATTCATTCATATTACGTGCGTGACACCAAAGATGGTGAAGTACATCCAACAAACTACAATCTATGTAGACCCATTGCCTTAACATGACGGGCAAATACAACTGGTGGAAGTGGCTTAGTTAGAGGATCGGCCACCATGAGGTCTGTAGAAATGTACTCGATCTTAACTTCACCCTCTTCAATTGCATCCCAAATGAAATGATATTTCATGCTTATATGTTTGGTTTTCCCGTGATACTTGGGATCCTTGGTGTAAGCCATGGCCGCCATACTATCACTGTAGATAGTAATAGGCCTATCCACCGTAATTCTAGATTCCAAGTTTTTAAGGAAATAACCAAGCCAGAGGGCCTCCTGTACAGCTGAGGCACATGAGATAAACTCAGCTGTACATGTCTGCTTTTTGCTACACCATGTAGTTGCCCCTCCGTTAAGCAAGAAAACATAACCAGAAGTAGATTTGAATGAATCTCGATCACCACCCCAATCAGCATCAGAATAGCCATGCAAATCAAGATTCTTTCCTTGATAGCATAGCTAATAATCCTTCATACCTTTGAGGTACCGGAGAACCCTCTTTACACTCTTCCAATGCTGAATTCCCGAGTTTGAAGAGTACCGTGCTAACAAGCCAACTGCTTGGCTAATATCAGGCCTGGTACACAACATTGCGTACATAAGGGAACCAATCGCACTTAAGTATGGGATTTGAGCCATTTCTTCCTTTTCTTTTGGAGTTGTGGGACACATATCCCCTCCAATCTTGCATCCATATGCAAGTGGCGTATTCATGGGTTTTGCGTTGGTTAGGTTAAACCTATCCAGAATCTTATCTACATAAGGTTCTTGAGATAAGCCTAACAAGCGTTCCTTTCTTTTCCGGTGGATTTTGACACCTAGAATAAAGGAAGCTTCCCCCATGTCTTTCATGTCGAAAGTGGAGGATAACCATTCTTTGATGGTTGTCATCAAACCAACTCCATTCTTTGGCAATCAAAATGTCATCTACATAAAGAGTCATTATGGCATAATCGGATCCAGCTGAGTACAAGTACACACAATGGTCTTCGTGCATCATCACAAATCCATAGCTTGTGACTGCATGGTGAAACTTCAAGTACCACTGTCTTGAAGCTTGCTTAAGACCATAGATAGACTTCTTGAGTCTACAAACCTTGTCCTCAAGACCTTCCTGGACGAACCCTTCAAAGTTGTCTCATGTAGATCTCTTCACTTAAATCACCATTAAGGAAGGCTGTCTTGACGTCCATCGATGGAGATCAAGATCCAAATGCGCCACAATGGCCAGCGGTAACTGATGGAATTGAACTTCACAACCGGAGAGAATGTATCCTTAAAATCAATTCCCTCCTTCATGTGAAGCCCTTGGCCACCAAACGGGCCTTGTACCTTTCGATACTTCCATCAGCGTTTTTCTTTATCTTTAAAACCCATTTATTACCAATGGCCTTACGGCCAACAAGAAGATCAGAAAGCTCCCAAACACCATTCACTGCCATTGAATGCAGCTCATCATTCATGGCATTCATCCATTCATCCTTTTGTGCACTATTTAGAGCTTCTTTGATGTTACTTGGTTCATCTATCTCAGATGATACCAAATACGTTTCACCTTCTGAGAGACCCCACCTTTTGGGTTGTCTCGATTCCCTAGTTGATCTTCTCAACTGAGGGGGAGGTGGCTCCAGCTCTTGTTGTTCCTCAACTCCCTCTTGAACAGATCCTCCTTCTTCAGGATCTTGTTCCATGGGTTCCTCCAACTCGTTGGAGTTACTTTGAGGAGTCACTACTCCCTCGTGTTGAGGTATTCCATCTAAGATGGGTGCATCTTGTGCAACCGGTATTTCTATAATACCCGGTTGATCCTGTTCTAGGATTGGTACCAAAGAGTGTAAATCATCACATTGACCAACTTTTGGAAATTCATTCTCCAAGAAGATAGCGTTTCTTGCATCAAATACAAGACCATTCTTGTGACTGAGATCCAAGAATACATAACCCCTAGATTCAGTGTTGACGCGAAACCGACAAGTGATCTAGATGCACCCATGTGCAACCTTGAGGATCCAAGAGCTCACATGCCAAAATAAGACGTCATTGGCTTTTATGACACTTCCACCTTCAATGGACCTATGACAAGGAGTCAAACCAAGAAGGCTAAGGACGCTCTCAACCTGTTGATGCACAGTTTTGCAAAGTGTGAGGAGCAAAGTGAAGATATCCACAAAGATGAAGGAAAAGTGCAAGCACTCCTCAATTTGGGCCAACCCAATTCTCAAATTGTGCAAACAATTTTCAACATTTCGGTTTGGGCTCAACCAAATGACAATTTGGCCCAAGTGCATGTTCCAAACCATGGTGCACGAAATTATCAACCTGTTGAGATTCCAGCTGGTGCATTCAATGCACTTCAAAGGTTTCCAACCATTCACTCCTCATCAAAGGCGAACTTCAGCAGTCTACAGAACTCAAGAGTCATCCAAAATTATCCAGAAACTATTGGTGAAGAAGGAGTTACAAGCCTTGAAGCCCCTCCATCAAGAGCACTTAAATGAGGATCATTTACTCCTCATTTATTGGCCAAAACTCATCCCTCATCTTCTAGCTCGAATTTTTATCTTTTTATTTCCGTTTTCAGAGTTGTTTTGGCTAGGTCTACCCATTAGCTAGCCTAGAATAATTTTTAGAAATAATTATTTTAAATTCCCATATTTACATCTCCTTTAATTTCCATCATTAAGAATGGAGATGAAGGGACTTGTCAATGGGTTTAGAATTCCGACTTCCTTGTCCTATAAAAGGAGGTCTAGGTGTTATTTGCAAGACAATTTCAATCATCAAATATATTTCACCTTTTTTCTTGAAATTGAGAGTGATTCTCTTTTCAACCTATCTACCTTTTTCCACTCAATTCTTGTTAAGTTTTCTTTACAAGTCTACTAAGACCAATATTGCCTTCTCATTGGAAGAAGGAGGTGTTGGCCCCATCTACATTCCCCCCCTCAATTTTGGCAACGAAGGCTTTCTTTGTCTTGGACCTTTTTTCGGTATCAAGAAGGAGGAGTCGCCAAAGGCATAACACCATCTTTGCCTGGGCAAGGATCCAGGAGGAGTTGGCGGCCATATCCATTCGTTTCACAAGCTTCCGCATCGTTTTGCTTGGATCTGTCAACCTGTTGACATTTCCGCCTCATCAATCATACCTACCCCGTGTTGCTCCTTTGTTGGCTAGATCTGCTCCTCGTGTTCCAGGATACCCTCCGGAATCACATCAATTGGTATCAGAGCATTCTGACAACCACATCAATTGGTATCAGAGCCACTTGCTCAACAAGGAGAAGTTTTTCTACCCTTTTCTTTTTATTCCGCAACATATATCATTTTTGTTATCATTGTGTTTTTCTCGGTTGTTCTTGCCATTTTTAATTTCTTGTTCCAGTGTTGTGCAATCTGCATAGAAAAAAAAAATCGCATCTTATTTGCATTGAAAAAAAAAGAAAAAAAACTGCTATTGACAACCTGTTTACAGATTGCAGAAAAGGCAATTTGAAGAATTCTTGGAACAATTTTTAAACAAAGGGCAAGAAAAAGAACAACCTCAGAGCCTTTTCAAACATGTTCTTTCAAAAGTTGCGGAATATCCTTTTCCAAAACCCACAAAAGAACCGTTTTGCAAAAAGTAACAACACTTTCTTCAACCTGTTGAGGTCTGTTGAGGTTTTATTTTATTGTGTCTTTTGAAACTTGTTTTGAATCACTTTTTCAAGAATTTTGAGCCATAAAAAGTTGCTAGGTTTATAAAGAGAATCTTGTGAGTTTCTGAGTAAAAATGGCTAACGAAAGATTGTTGGCACAATTCAAAAGAATGTTGCAGGAACAAATGGCTCCAATAAATGAAAGGCTTTCTCGATTCGAGAATGTTGAAAAAGCAGAAATTGTCGTGAGCGAGGATGTCTCAAACGCCTTCAACCCATTGTCCAAGGCACTAAATGTGTTGAAGACTACCACAAAGATATGGAGGCAGCCCTTCTTAAGGCAAGTGTGATTGAGAAAGGTGAAGTAACAATGTCTAGGTTCATTCAAGGACTGAGACCCGAGATTGTGGAGATCTTGAAATTATGTGAGTATGATAGTTTTCATGAGTTGTTGCAAAAATCCATCAGAATTGAAAGAAAGCTTGAGAGAGGCAACACTTCTAGCAAGGTCCAACGATGCAACACTTTACCAAAAGCTCCACAAAGATCCCGACCATCACCACGAAAAGGTACCCCTTCCAAACCTTCCATTTCTAACCCTTCCACTTCCCAAAACCATTTCCAAAACCATCCACCTTCTAAACCCCTTCATGACATTGAATTTTTGAAAGTAATGACCATGAGAAATGAAGAGACCAAAAATTCTCAACTTTGTTGAAGACGAATGTGTACAACATGTTGTAGAGGAATATGTCTTTCCAGTTGAAGGTACTTTAATAGAAGGAAGAGAAGAGTTACATGTTCAACCAATCCCTCCAGCTTGTCAACAAAAGAATCTTATCCATTCAAGAGCGCGTGTTGTTGGTGTGACCAATCAATACACAGGTCAACCTGTTGACAGAACGTTCGCTATGGTGCCTCATGACAACAAGATCCACCTTCAGAGTGAGTCCAAGGGTAAGATGGGTAAACACATGGGAAACACTGAAAGTAAAAAGAAATCCCAAGTGGATTCGCAAGATTCAAGTGTATTTCGAGATGGTGAGAGAATAATTAGAGAAAACAGTGGTAAAAGTGAGTTTGAGAGAAAACAAGAGAGACCTCTACTAGCTCAACGTGTTGAATCAGAGAGCACCTTACCTCCAACAATCACAAATGATTTACTAACGTCTAATGAATTGCAAGTTTGTTCTTCTTTGATGTTTGTGCAGGAGAATGATGATGTTCAAGAAGGCAAGAACGTCAACCTTAAGGAAGAGCAAGAAGTTGTTGTTGAAGTACCACTTGTGCCACCTTTGGAAATTGTTTCTACAATTGTCCAACATGTTGAAAATCAAAGTGAAAACTCGTTGTTTGAAGCATTATCCAGAAAGGAAGAAGAATCGCGTCAAGATGAAACATCAGTTTTGAGGGATGGTAACTTCTCTCTTTACTCAAATAAATTATTTGTTAAAAATGATTCTTTGAGTATTAATTTGCTTGATGTTGGAAAATCTGAAACTGTGCATGAAATTATTCTATTGAATGATTTGTGCTCTAGTTTAGGATTGGTTCTGTCTTCTCAACGTGTTGAATATGTTGACTCGTATGCTTCATTGTTATTGCCTAAGATTGATTGGAAAATTATTCTTAAGCATGCATTATTTTCACCATCTATTCTTACTATTGCTGAAAGCAAATTTGTTGTTAATTCTTGTCTAACAAATTCTCAACGTGTTGACTGTGATTTGAAAATTGCACCATTCAATTGGTCACATGCGGATGTTAAACATGTTGAATATTTCGGAAATAAATTGGACAATTCTAGAATTAGTGTTGATTTCAACTTTGTTCACGAATTGTTCTTATGTGTTAAGATGGATGATACATACATTTTGTTGTTGAATGAAATGAATGAAAGATCCATATTCGTGTTTGATCCGGGAGTATGTTTGCATCCATTCAACCTGTTGACTAAGCATGATGATGATGTCTTTTCTAATCTTTTTCTTAACAATGGTGATTGTTTAGCTACTACCAAGCTTTGGTCTTCTGAGAATGGTGATGATATGCAATATATAAGTTCTGGATTTAATTCACCTTGCTATGACATGATGTTGAATGATTACCATGCTACAATTGACTTTTCCAAGCAATTACATATCTTGTTCTCATATATTTTATGTGTTGCTAGTTTTGCCCATAAAGTTTTTAATCTAGCCAAAGAGAAAGGGCTACATTTCTTTTGCAGGTTCAAAGGATTCATCTTTGAAGTCATGAACTTCCAAAAAGAAGTCCACATTCATAAGAAATTACTTCAAAAAATTTCAAGACATAAGCCCCTTGAAAATTTCAAGAGGGCTACCAAGGGAAGTAATTTGTTTCTCAACTTCTTTATGCATTGGATGTACATGTTCGGAATTGATTCATCTAACCTCCTATATTTTTATGTTACAGAACATTATGATTCGAGGTCGAATCATTTTCAAGAGGGAGGGAATGACGCGAAACCGACAAGTGATCTAGATGCACCCATGTGCAACCTTGAGGATCCAAGAGCTCACATGCCAAAAGAAGACGTCATTGGCTTTTATGACACTTCCACCTTCAATGGACCTATGACAAGGAGTCAAACCAAGAAGGCTAAGGACGCTCTCAACCTGTTGATGCACAGTTTTGCAAAGTGTGAGGAGCAAAGTGAAGATATCCACAAAGATGAAGGAAAAGTGCAAGCACTCCTCAATTTGGGCCAACCCAATTCTCAAATTGTGCAAACAATTTTCAACATTTCGGTTTGGGCTCAACCAAATGACAATTTGGCCCAAGTGCATGTTCCAAACCATGGTGCACGAAATTATCAACTTTGTTGAGATTCCAGCTGGTGCATTCAATGCACTTCAAAGGTTTCCAACCATTCACTCCTCATCAATGGCGAACTTCAGCAGTCTACAGCACTCAAGAGTCATCCAAAATCATCCAGAAACTATTGGTGAAGAAGGAGTTACAAGCCTTGAAGCCCCTCCATCAAGAGCACTTAAATGAGGATCATTTACTCCTCATTTATTGGCCAAAACTCATCCCTCATCTTCTAGCTCGAATTTTTATCTTTTTATTTCCGTTTTGAGTTGTTTTGGCTAGGTCTACCCATTAGCTAGCCTAGAATAATTTTTAGAAATAATTATTTTAAATTCCCATATTTACATCTCCTTTAATTTCCATCATTAAGAATGGAGATGAAGGGACTTGTCAATGGGTTTAGAATTCCAACTTCCTTGTCCTATAAAAGGAGGTCTAGGTGTTATTTGCAAGACAATTTCAATCATCAAATATATTTCACCTTTTTTCTTGAAATTGAGAGTGATTCTCTTTTCAACCTATCTACATTTTCCACTCAATTCTTGTTAAGTTTTCTTTACAAGTCTACTAAGACCAATATTGCCTTCTCATTGGAAGAAGGAGGTGTTGGCCCCATCTACATTCCCCCCCTCAATTTTGGCAACGAAGGCTTTCTTTGTCTTGGACCTTTTCGGTATCAAGAAGGAGGAGTCGCCAAAGGCATAACACCATCTTTGCCTGGGCAAGGATCCAGGAGGAGTTGGCGGCCATATCCGTTCGTTTCACAAGCTTCCGCATCGTTTTGCTTTGTGCATTTCGGATCTGTCAACCTGTTTACATTTCCGCCTCATCAATCATACCTACCCCGTGTTGCTCCTTTGTTGGATAGATCTGCTCCTCGTGTTCCAGGATACCCTTCCGGAATCACATCAATTGGTATCAGAGCATTCTGACAACCACATCAAGTGCAGTAACCAAGAAATGCACATTTCTTGCCTCGGGGACCTAATTTCCCCAAAGGGTGGTCCGTTACATGCACATAAGCCAAGCAACCCCATGGGTGCATATAGCTAAAATTAGGCGTCTTCTTCTTCCATAACTCATATGGAGAAGAATTAATGCTCTTGGTAGGGATTCTATTGAGAATGTGAACTGCACAAAGCAGTGCGTCACTCCAATAGATGGTGTCCAAATTGGCCTTCGCCATCATGGACCTAACCATGTCCATAAGAGTCCTATTCTTCCTTTCTGACACTCCATTTTGCTGAGGTGTCCAAGCAAGAGTGAACTCTCTGGAAATCCCCTTCATGTCACAAAATGCCTTAAAGACATTTGAACTATACTCTCCACCACGGTCCGTTCTCAAGGACTTGATTTTCTTACCCATTTGGTTCTCAACCAAATGTACATACTTTTGAAAGTAAGTAAAAGCCTCTGCTTTGTTTCGTAGTAAGAAAACGTGAGTGAATCGAGTGTAATCATTTGTAAATGTGATGAAGTATTTGAATCCATTTCTGGATTCAACTCTCAATGGTCCACACAAATCAGAATGGACCAATTCCAACGCTTCTTCCCTTCTAGCTCCACGCCCGAAGGGCTTTCTTGTCATTTTGCCTTCAAGGCATGCTTGACAACTTGGTAGAACAACTTTGGTCAAGGATCCAAGTAGCCCTTGCTTGGCTAACTTTTTCAACCGATCCTGACCCACATGTCCCAACCTTTCATGTCAAGTCATTTCAGTTGTGACCTCGGTCACATGACAACTAGAAGATGCGTTAAAATCGCAATTCGGTCTAAGTTCATACAATCCATTGTTAACGAAGCATTCATGAACAAATAGGTCATCTTTATAAATAGTTACACTACTATTAGTAAAGTTTAAGCTATATCGATACTTCAACAAACTACTAATAGAAATTAAATTCCTACTAATATTAGGTACATATAAAGTGTCAATAAGATACAAATATCCATTACACACTGGGACTTTGCAAGTCCCCATTCCTAATACTTCTATTACATCATTGTTCCCAACTGCAACACACTTTGCACCCTTGGGAAGTTTCCTGTATGCCACGAACCATGACTTATCACGGACTATGTGGTTCGCTGCCCCTGAGTCTACAATCCACAAAGAACTGCTCTCAATTAGCATAGTACAAGATGTAACAAATACATCGTAAATGCAGTAGGAAAATGTACCTTGGGAGGGTTCTTGCAATCCTTAGCAAAATGACCCTTAGTCCCGCAATTGAAGCATTTGAGTTTGGAAACGTCCCTTTTCTTCTTGAATTTCTTCAAGTTCGGACCATTTCCACCACTCCTTTCCTTGCCATTGCCGCCACCCTTCTTACCTCCTTTGTTGAACCATTTACCCTTCTTTTTGAATCCTCCCTTTTTAGAGGAAGAGGTAGATGCAACATATGCACGGGAATGGTTCTTGAGTGCCAACACCTCGGCCTCAAGTATTAGGTGACGTGCAATATCATCAAATGTTTTGATTTGAGCATTGTGACGCAAGTTGACCTTCATCAACTGCCAATCCTCATCTGGCAAGGATCTGATAATAGCCTGGACCTGTTGTTCGTCCGTGAGCTCATGTCCAGCCTTCCTCAACTGGTAGATCATTCGGGACATCTCCCTTAGGTGAGCACTCATGGTATGGTCAGCACGCTTCTGATAGTCCTCAAACCTCAGAATCATGGCTCTCTGTTTTTCAACCGAGACATCACCATACTTTGCCTTGACTCGGTCCCAAATCTCTTTGGCACTATCAAGGGTCGAGAACTCAACCATGATCTCATCTACCATAGTTGACAAAAGAGTAACCCGACAATGCTATTCTTTTTCAAGAGTGCCACATAGGCAGTTTGGTCTTGATCAGCCGGTGGTTGGACAATCTCATTAGTCAAGACATCTAATGTCTCCTGCTCCGTCAAGATGAACTTGACTTTCTGTTCCCAAATGGGATAGTTCTCACCATCCAATTTCAGGTCTTTATTAAGTTCAGCAACAATACTTTTACATGCCATCTACATGATGCAAATCACATGTATCAAAGTTCAATCAATCACAACAAGACTCAAAACAAGTTACAAACACATGAAACCACACAAACATGTTCATATGTGGCAAAAGGAGTGCTTATAGCATCCAATTAGAAACACATAAACAAGTTTGCATAATTTCACATACATGTTCGTTTTGAGCCTCCAAGAAGGTTCAATATACACTTACTTTATAATTTCATGTACACATACGTGAAATCCTAATGTAACAACCATGAGCACTTCATCCAAGCCTTAGTTCCATCACCCATAAGTCTCATCAATACAATACCCAGGAAAGATGGTGGAGTCACAAACGGTCTCGCTTAAGTACCACCTCCTTAGACAGTATCATACCAACTTGACAGGGTCCCTAGGAACCTTAACTTATTTGAAGTTACTCATCCATTAAATCAAGTCTCAACTCCCTTAGATTCACCATAGTAATTTCGAAACATTAGTACTTGAATCATCATAGGGTAGAGTATCTTGATATAATGAATGTCATGTTCCTTCTTAAACTAAGTTTCAATTCCCTCAAGTCCATCATAGTGGTGACATACACCAGTACTAAGACCATCAAGGGCTGAAGTTCTTAGTCTAAGTCAAGGATTAATGTCACATGTATGCTACAAAAGCACACTAAGTAAGAACATGTATCATAAGTTTCAACAACATTTACATGTTCAAAGATACAATCATGGATCATACAAGCAATTTAACATGCTATCCTATGCCATTAAACAATTATAACCCCTTCGAATAACCTAATCGGGGGTCTCGCTGCCCGGTCAGCGAGTCGGGGTCCAGGGGCGAAGCGCCCTGGTTTAGGGGTTCGGGAGCACGAATCCTGCCACTCGCAGAACACGGCTTGCGAACCCCAGCCTTCGCGAATGGCGAACCCATGCCTTCGCGAACCCATGCCTTCGCGAACAGTCTGGCGAACACATGCCATCGCGTACAGAGGCGAACAAATGCCTTCACGAACAGAGGCGAACACATGCCTTCGCGAACACAGACTGGCGAACCCAGTCCCCGCGTATTGGCGAAACCAGTCACTGCGAACGCCTAGACACCAGCGAACATTCACACTTAAACATATCACAGATGCAACACATATATCATCAAGGCCGAAATCAACATGCATATTAGTTACTCAACATGATGAACAATCGGCGGTTATATCATGAAGCATCACATCTGTTCGCATTTACAGATAATTCTCAAACATATTTCGGTTACATGTGTTACTATGAACAACTATTAACAAACCGAAATCATTCTTAAAGTAAGCATATAACATGAATTTCGAGACCAAGCACTGATACCATTTGAAGATTCAAAGTTCTTCAGGACTTCTATCATGTTACATGCACGTTTAGATATAGTGATTCTAATTAACAGCGCATGATGTGTTTTATTCATAATCATGCCGTTCTTCACCATTCATCATCGAAAGAAGAAAGGGAAGAACGAAGAAGAAGAAGAAGGAGAAGGAGGTGAAAGCGTACCTTGTGCTCCAAGGGATATGTTGACTATGGAGTACGTATTCTGTCTTCTGCGATCTTCGCCAGCAATCGCTCGATAAGGACGAATTGAGGATGCATCCAAGGGGCGAAATTGTGTTGATATGAACACAATATTAATCCACCGAAAACTCTAACAAATGTGCTTAGTGATTTCGGCCAAGAAAACGAGAGGGAGAGCAAGTGTTTCCGTTTCGGTGTGTATATTGTAATGTGGTGCCTCTCCCTTTATTTATAGATAAGGGAGAGGTGCGAAGTGGTGGTTAGGACACCCCTTTGGCCGAAAATACATGTACTTTCGGCCAAGGGTGATAACCAACACCACTTAGTCACAAAAGGAGGGAAGGTTCATGGTAACCTCCCTCCAACTTCCATTTTGGCGAATGGGTGCCTCCTTAGAGGCACCTCTTCGCCTAAATCAGCCTTTCTAGGTGTAGCTACTCATATGCAACCACCTAGGAAGTATCCCATGTAGTAAGGTGCATACACCATCCACCTAGGATGCCCCTTTTACCAAAATACCCTATATTTTGTCCAAAAGGTGCAAATGGAAGTAATTACCTGTGAATCAATATGAAACATCCCAAAGATGTTCCAAATGATCACACCACACACGTTTGAGCTCCTACGAGCTAACATGAGCTGGTGTCAGCTACTTCTAGCTAACTTGAGTTGACTTGAGCTGGAGTTAGCTACATATAGCTAATTCGGAGCTCCCACTTAGCATCATAAGCTTAAGTGTCATGTCAAACGATCTTGGTGCGTCAAATATACTAACAGTGTTGCCCGCCACAACTCTGCTGTGCAGGAGCCCTCCCTCTATCACTGGGTCGGTGTGGTAGGTACCGACTCTCAACCTCCTCCTGCTCGAGGAGTTGGGCCTTCTGCACAGCCTCATGATACGAAACGATATCCAGGGGCCTCAAAGCCCACCTGTACTCCGGGCGTAAGCGGCGAATGAACCGCTTGGCCTTCTCCTGCTCCATACCGTAATACTGCGGTACGTAGCGGACCAACCGGTCGAATTCCCGCTCATACTCTACTACGGTCCGAGTCCCCTGCTCCAGATCATCGAACTGTGACTGTCGAAGATCTCAGACTGCGTCCCCGATATACTGCCGGTGAAAGTAGCAAGCAAACTGCTCCCATGTAAGGTCCGGCTCCTGTCCACCTTCCCGCGCAGCCTCGGCTCTCAACCGGCCCTGCAGGCTCCTCCACCAGTGATCTGCACTGTCCTGCAGATTAAACGTCGCCAGAGAGACTTTAACCTCTGATGGAAGGTGTAGTCTCCCAAGGAGCTTATCAACTCCCGCAAACCATGTCTCAGCTGCCTCAGGTCCTCCTCGGCCGTTGAACCTCGGGGGGTTCAAACGCTGAAATCTCTCTAAGAGTCTCGATCTCGTCGGTGGTGTCTCTGCTCCTCCCGTCATTGGTGGGACCGACGAGAAGAACCGGTATCATGCCGATCACCCTCCTCAGAATCACTATCCTGCTGATCTTGAACACTGAGGTGGCTGCTACCCACCTCCCGATCCGGCTGCTACCCACCTCCCGACCTCCGCGTGCCTGCTGCCGCCCCTGTACCCGCTAGGCTGGCAGAATAGTACTCAGCAACTGCTGCACCTGACCCAAAACCTGTATCACATCGTGCATGGGTCCCTCTAATGCTGGGAATGCGGGGAGTGAATGTGACTGCTCGGACTGGGTCCCGTTGAACCTGCCTCTCGAACTCTCGGAGGTGTGGGATCCCAGTCCCGACCCTCCGGTTCTTGCTCACGCTGACGGCGTGTTCTAACCATACCTGAAAACAAACCAACCCAAAACCATATAATCCAACAGCTAACTCTCTCTCTCTCTAACGCTAGCAGCAGTATTCTAAGGCTCTGTAGTGTAATGCAATGCATGATGCAAGGATCCTTTCCAAAATCCCGAAACCAAATAATAGACCTCAAACACAGAATCAGTTCATGTTTGTAACACAGAATCACTTCATATAACACCCCACACCTTACAAAATGCTCCAAAGAACCGCCCGCTGCTTCACACGCATTCTGAAACGGTTCAAATAAGAAGTTGATCAGGCTCCGAACAGAACAGCCCCAGAATGGAGTGTAAACCAGTAGCTCGCCCTTCGAAGTCATTACTTGTAGAACTTACCCATGAACTAGCATGACTTACTCCAAAAGTCTACCCTTGGACTTGCATGCTTGCCTTCCACCACTCATATTGAACTGACCATACTTTACCTCTTGGGTCACTTTGACCCGACCTGCTCTGATACCAACTTGTCACAGTCACCCCGCCCGGTTGCGGAGGCGGAGCCGGCTGCGACGTCGGGAACAAGAATTACGGTGGAAAACGCGGCAGCGGAGCATCGAGCCCAAATAACATAATAATCGAGTAACGACTAGCAACCTACGAACTTTCACATGGCACACATACATAACAACCCGACATCTACCAAAACATGCAGTTCATGGTGTATCAAACATCGAGCTTCGCCACAAACACAAAAACACCGAGTCCATAATATAGCAATTCCAATATAGGCAAGTCGGGGCTCCGCCCACGACTCAGAAGACAAACAAAAGCAGGATATATCTCAGTATATACATCATATACAAAATCATGAACTGATCTACATGCATGCAGCTACAACTACAGAGCCAATAAACAAAGTCCTATAAATACCTAGGCGCGGAATCAGAAGCCTCTCACTCGAGGATTTCCGCACGTGGTACTGCTGCAACCGAAACCCCAAAATGGTAGAAGAACCGCGGATCTCTACTCCGCCGGTTGCTTGTCGACGGCCTGAAAGGTGGTAAACAGATAAAGGGTGAGTCCTAGGAAGGACCCGATGAGGCTGAGGTAAAACGTAGTTTGCCCAAGTGGCAACAAACTGAACCTGCAAAACAGAATAACACAAGAGTATACAAGTACATATATAAACATAAAGCGTAAAATGAATCAGAATCCCAACACATGCGGTCCAACCGCTGACCACGGTACGACAGCCCTCTCCAAGAGGTCAGAACATACAGAACAGAAAGCACGGTACCGGCTGGGGTCGCGATCCCCAAACTGTCGTAGGGTCACAGAAGTATATCGGCATCCCAAGTGCTGATATACACAGAATGTCGGCACCCTCCAGTGCGGACACACAGAACAGAACACATATACATGTAAATGTAAACAGGAGTATCATCACCTGGTACAGACATACAGAACAGAATAGGTACCCGGGGCCTCCAAGGCCACCCGGGCCTTGAGACAGAACAAACATACATCTTACCATGTGACGGGTCTCGGGATCACCGAACCACCGCCCTCACCCGGAACCCGCCTCAACTAAACCCGATACACATCAAATAACTCCCTGAATGTATAACGAGAGTACTTGAGCCCTGACCTCAGAAACAATGCCCCGCAGCACACAAACCGGGAAATCCCGGCTCCCGGCCCGAAAGTATAACTTGGCTCTTACGGTCCCACGCCACTCCACCCACGCAGAATCAAGCTGAACAACCACAATTAAGTCAGAACACATCCAAACAACACCAGAAACCGATCCCCGCACAATCCCGCACTTTCCCGCAAAAATCCACAGAAAGCTCGGTTTCACGAACCGAGCCTGAACATTGCTAATCACACACCCACAAACGTATTCCAACCTTTAAACCCGCATTCCAGACACTTTCACCCGCTATTAAGCATAAAGGTGAATTTTGTTACCATTGCCCGAAAACGACGTTTCAAACACCAATACGAACCTACTTTCACCCACAACACCAAATTACCAACCAACACAACCAAAACACAACCCTTACATGGAAAAAGATTCATCCAACAATTTGGTTCCTTTACCAAATTTTTTCCAACTTCCATTTCAATCCAAACAAGGTTCCATTTGCACTCTTTAACCATCAATTGCATAACTTAAGCAAGATTACTAACCAATTTCACCTTTAACAATCAAAATTATCATAAACCCTAACATGGTAAATTCGGCCAATTGGGGGTTTTTCACCCAACTTGTTTTCCATCAAATTGAAACCATAGATAGTCTTAGAATCATGCTAGGAACAACATACCTAAAGAATGATCCAAGAACACAAACATACAAAATTTTGGAAAATCACTCACTAATTTCGGCAACCTAGGGTTCCTCCTTCCATAGAGTTTTTCCAAAGTTTAAACCATGATTCATACTCCTCTCCTACCCAAGAAGAACATACTAAAAGATGGGAGGAGAGGATCACTCAATCATGTAGTGAAGAGTAAACCCTTAGCTTGAAAACTCTCTCTTTATCCACCCAAATCATGTTTCCAACATGGAAAGAAGATGAAAGAGAGAAGCTTACCAATTTTGGAGCTTAAAACCTTGAAGTTTCAGCAAGGAAAGATGAAGAACATGGAGCTTGAATGTTGAAGATGGTGGCGGCAGGAAGAAGAAGGAAGAAGAAGAAAAGAAATGAAATGATTTTCATGTAATAATAGCCATATATATGCCTTCCCTTTAACCATCTTTAATAAGAAAAGGACAAGTGTCCACCCAAATTGCTGCAGCCGACTTACTCCAAATCTGCCCAAAAATATTAATAACTTTAGGGTTAATAACAACTTAGCCCCCCACTTCTCCAATTCTTTGCAATTAAACCCCAAATGCAAGTAACAAACTCCAAATGAAACCAAAACTGACCACAATCCTCAGAATATCATAACATACCCAAAACATGTTTCCAAAATCCTTTTGGAAAATCAGAGTGTCCTACCGGGCCTGCTGAACCCGAGTAAGTCCCGACGTGCACGTGTATTAACCCGAACCAAAAATCACACCACAACCAAAAATCCACAAATATTACCATAAATTCCGTCTTAAAATATAACATACCTTACACCGAAGCCGTCTGGAAAAATCCATCCCGAGCCCCGGGATTCCGCCCAGAGCCCTGGGAGTCGCCCAGGACCGCACGTCTCGTTCCAGAAAATATATTCCGTAGAAAGATGCAGGACGTTCTCACGATCCCAAATATGCGAACGGTTTCACAATCTGAGGTCCTGGGAGCGCTACCGAGCCCACTGTACGTCCCGAGACAACCCCCCCGGCCCCGAAAAATATTTTCGGCGAAAACGTCCGGGGGACCCACACAACCTCAAATCCCGAAGGATTTCCAGAAATGATGCTCAGACAAGTCCTGGGAGCCAATTATCTGCCCACAATCGTGACCCGCAGGCCAAAACCGAAGCCCCGGATCATCCGATCGCGACCCGCTCAGGGTGACCGTAACAAGGCACATGGTGGTGGCCTCATGGGACATTTTGGTGTCCAAAAGACACTCGAGACCGTGAAGGAGAACTTCTTTTAGCCGGGCATGAAGAAAGATGTCACCAAGGTGTGCGCAAGATGTGTAACATGCCACCAAGCCAAGTCCACTCTTCAACCTAAAGGGAAGTACACCTCTCTCCCTACGCCTTCGCTTCCTTGGGTTGATATAAGCATGGAATTCATAAGTGGTTTGCCTAGGACATCGCAAGGACATGATGCTATATTTGTTGTAGTGGATAGGTTTTCAAAGATGACACATTTCATTTCATGCCATAAAACTGATGATGCATCACATGTAGCTAACTTGTTCTTTAGAGGCATTGTGAAATATCATGATCTTCCTCGGTCCATTGTGAGTGACAGAGACTCAAGGTTCTTAAGTCACTTTTGGCGAACCCTTTGGTCTCGGTTGGGCACAAACTTGATGTATTCTACATCAAGCCACCCTCAAACCGATGGTCAAACCGAAGTGACCAATAGAACCTTGACCACTATCCTAAGGACCGGAGAAGTGTCTCCCACATGTTGAGTTTGCCTATAATAGAGCATATCATTCATCTACATCTCATAGTCCCTTCGAGATTGTATATGGTTTCAATCCTTTAGCTCCTTTGGATTTGGTTGCATTGAACCATGTTGAACAAATAGATGTAGATGGTAACGAGAAGGCTAAACATATGAAAGATTTGCATGCTAAGGTTCACAAGCATTTTGAGAAAATCAATGAATCTTATGCAAAAAGGTTCAATAAGGGTAGAAAGTTTAGAAGTTTTCAAGTTGGGGATTGGGTATGGCTGCACTTAAGGAAGGAACGGTTTCCCCAAGCTAGGAAAAATAAACTTGCGCCAAGAGGCGATGGCCCTTTCCAAATCGCTAAGAAAATTGGTGATAATGCCTATGTACTGGATTTACCCTGTGATGGATCCTATAACGTACATGCAACATTTAATGTGTGTGATTTGGCCCCTTTTGAAGGTGATAAAGAATGTGAGAATCCGTGGACGGATTCTTTTGAAGAAAAAGAGTATGATGAGGACATCCTTGGAAAGACTTCTCCAGCTCCAAATAGTACTCAACCTCAAGCGCGCGAGGCCCCAAAACTGCTTCAAGATATAGGAAGGCCTATGACAAGGTCCCGGCTCAAACAAGTCCAAACGGGCCTCAATGCCTACATGAAGCTTATGGCGCAAGCATAAGAACAAGCAAGAACACAAGAAAGGACCTTGCAGCTTCACCGTCTCGGCATTCCCCTGGAAGGAGAATACGCGAAGCCCTTTGGTGTCTTGAATGTAAGCAAGGTTGAGAAAGGTGGAGACAAGGCCCCCTCGCGAGACTTCGAGTCGCAGGCGAAGCCCCAAGGCGAAGCCATTCAAGTAACGCCTTCAGGCGAGGCCCCCGCACAAGACTTCTGGTTGCAAGTGTAAGAGCTGCTTTGCCCCTCACGTCACTCCTCACCATTTAAGCTAGCTTCACACACATTTGTAAGTAGAACATATTTTAAGAAATCAGAAACTCTCCAAGTGAGGTTTGGTTTTTGTGTTCTCATATCTTGCAATTCCATTTCCTTTGTGATCCATGCAAGAGGATTCGAATATAATATCTAGTATTGTTTGATCTTGTAATCAAGAGGTACTAGATCCCATCTCCTTTCCCAGGCATTATCAAGTGCATTGCCTCACCTCGTAGTGAGGAGGTTCACTTGGCCGAAATTTGTTTCGTCTGTTTGAGTACGCCTCCGTCAAGCTTGATTGCGAGTTCCTCAGCTAGTTTCTTCCTCTTTGGCTCCATGCATTGAGGCAACTGAGAGGGGGCAGCGAGCGCGTTGACATAGTTGCCCCTCGCCACATTCTGGTTGACATAGATGTAGGCATCGCCAGCAGCGGTGCGGAACACCAGTGTTAGGGTGCGCACGTCACAGCGAATGTGGAATTTGGTCTGTGTGGCGCGCCCAACAATGGCATTGTAAGGCGAGGGTAGGTCGAGGACAATGAAGTCCACGAAGCTGGAGTGGAAGACATGTCTGTTGTCCTTGGTGGCACCAACCATCATAAACGGGAGTGTGATGGCCCCCAATGTTGGGATCTCTTCCGTTCCGATTCCAAAGGTTGCTCCCTTCGCCGGCTTGATTTGAGACAGGGGTACCTTCGCCTCAACAAGTGTGTGCTTGTAAATGACGTTGTCATTAGCCCCTGTATCCGTGTAGATCCGGCCAATGTCCCACCCGGCTATGCGAGCTATGATGATGAGTGGGTCCGAGTGAGGGATCGCCACAAAAGTCCCATCGCGGCGATGGATGAGATGGCTAGCTGTGTGGTCCAGCTGATAGATCTGCCTCATATAACGGTGCCTCGCAGCTGTGCCCTCACACTGAGTGATCACATTGATGTGACCCCTGGCAGGTGGGATCTGATCAGCTCCCCCAGGGGCTCTGTTCTGTCTGGGGTGATCCCGACCGCGATCCTCCCGGTGGCCTTCGCGCTTGTACCCCCTGGGGGAACCTCTTCGCGGGGAGGGGTTTCAAACAAGGAAATCAGTGAGTTTTCCTTGAGCTATCATTTCCGCCAGCATGCGCTTGAGTTCCACACATTCCTCGGTGTCGTGGCCCTTGTCGCGATGGTAGCGGCAGTACTTGTTGTTTGGCCTCACAACACCCTTGGGAAGTGGGCGAGGCCATTTGGTGATTTCTCTCCTTTGCTCCAGGGCATGGAAGATGTTTGTGCGGGAGTCTCTGAGTGGGGGAAGGGTTGGATATGCCCTATCCCTGTTGCCTTGTGGAGGTGGTTGCCTCCGCTGCCCATGGCGCCTGGAGTCTGGCATGCGAGAGGGTTGCCCCCTAGCGTCAGTTGTTGAGCTCTTGAGGTCTGGCCTGGTGACCTCCTCAGTGTGCATGAACCTAGTTGCCATGTCTAGGAACTGCTCCATGTTGCGAGGAGGGTTGGTGTGCACGTCGATGAAGAATAGGGAATCCCACTGGAGACCCTGTATGGCACTTCAGGTCATTTTGGGACAAGACGTAACAAAAGGAGAAGTTAGAGAATAAAAAGGGGCAAAATTTCTTATTTAGATGATCACCGGGTGGTCACCTAAAAATCAGGGAGTCTCATAACATCCTGGAGCTGAATGAGTTGATCACCGGGTGAGCATCTAGAATCCAGTTGATCACCTGGTGATCATCAAGTTGAAGCGAGTTGATCACCTGGTGATCACCTAAAAAACAGCAAGTCATCAAATTGCAAAGTGTTGGAGTTGGTGATCACCTGGTGATCACCCGAAAAACAGCAAGTCATCAAAGTGCAAAGTGTTGGAGTTGGTGATCACCTGGTGATCACCCGACCCTCCGACTGAACCCCAAACCTGAAATTACAACGCGAAACAAACGGTTCCGAACCTGAACATAACACTTATGCAATCCTTACCATTACACAACCGAACCTTACAAAACGAAACATGCATGCTATGGACAATATACAGAGCCAGAACCAAGTTCGGAATACAAGAAACCAACCAGTAGCGGTCTCGCGGAAACCAACCGCGCCAAAGTGAAACTGCTGCTACTGTTGTCCAAACCCTCAAACTCTAGCAACCTCGCCTCTACTCGGCGACTTGATTTTCCTTTCCTTTTCCTGAAACGGTAGGTATAAGGGTAAGTTCTCGAAAGAACTTAGTAAGAGAACAGGTATAGACATGGTGCAGTAACAATGACAGTCGATACAATGTACCTGCAATCGAAATCAGAACGAATACGATATACACAAAGCATCTCACCAATCATTCAAATGCTCAATCAATGCAACACAATCAAACATATGCAATGCAGTCGGTCAATCACAATCACATTCAATTCACAATCGAAACGGTAACATTCTTTGTTATGGACCATGGCGAGATCTCCCCCGGTCCAACCGGCAATGGCCATCGTCCATTCACAATCGGTCGGTAGAGCATGGTACCAGCTCGGGGGAGCGACCCCCATCGGTCAATCAATATGAATCATCGATAACCATCATAGGTATATCGGAATCCTGGTAAATTCATCGATAACCATCGTAGTTATATCGGAATCCCAATCGGTTCCTGCACAACAATGTCTATACCAGGAACTAGGTCGGCGTCATCGGGGCACTCCCCTCTTCCAAACCTAGCCTCGGTCTATATCCGAGTATGCTTGCTACACAAAGCAATACTCCTAACACACACTGAACCCTTACCTCCGATAGTAGTCCAAATCCGAATTTTCGATCGACACTCCCGGTAGAAATTTCAGCAGAGTTTCGGTCCAATTCTCAAACAACTCCCTGTTCACAATCAATCCCAGATACAAAAAACACATTCAGAATTAACAGAAATAGCCATTAACAATGGCGCCAAAACCGAGGCTCGGGCCGGGAAAAACGGCTTTCACACCGAGCCTCTTCTAACAGAACCAATTACACTAACAGAATCAGAATTCTATTCTGAACACAGAAATGCCCTTACCTTTCGCTAAATCCTCCGCTGAAAATTACACCCAAATTTTCAGACGCGAATCGGCACAACCTCGGGTGCGTTTCTGACTACGTTCCTGTTATCAAACATGCACCAGGAAGTGCCAAGAACGCTTAGGAACCGAAAAATCAAACAAAGGAGCATATGACACTATTCACTCCAAAATTCAAATGCTCATATCTTGCAAACTACTCCGATTCTTCCAAAACAAACTTCAGATTACTCAACTACACAACCCAATGAACGATTTAAGTGGCTTACCTCGAAGTTTGGTCGCGAAACGACGGAAATCAATTGTGAGCTCCAAGCTCAACAATGGCGGACGTGAGGGAGAGAGAGAGAAGAAAACGGATGAAAGAAGAAGAAGAAGTGTGAAGTGTTGACCAATTTACTCTTTTCTTTTACTTATATGCATATATGTATTATCACATAAATACATATACCATAAATCCCTTTCTTTCTTTTCTCCTTCAACTAAGAAGGGGACACATGTCCCTTTCTCTCTCTCACCCATCCGCCCCATCATTTCCTTTTCTTCCAAAATATTCAATTTCCAATATCACATTCATATTACAAACTGTAAGTTCCGTTCAGCCCGAAATGCAGCTTTTTACCAAATTTATTCCGATTGGAACCAAACTTTAACCACATACTCAGGATATCATAAAACCCATAAAACCTATTTTTCTTATCTAATTATAAGTCCCGAGTCACTTGGAATTGCAACTCCCGGAAATTACGCGCAGCCGCGTAATTAATTCTAAGTCCGTCCCGGGTTGCCCCAAAATTCACCAAATCAAATCCACAATTACCAAACAAGCAAAGCAAGTCCCAAAACAGAAATTATCGAAAATCCGGTAATTAAACTTAAACACGTAATTAACTTAATTACGTACCGGGTGTGGGTAACATAATTCCTCACTGTAAACAACATACCTCCTTACCACATAAATCGGATTAGTTTTGAAGAAGACCACCTTGAGCTCAATTCTTGAGAGTTCACAGTGAAGTCGCGGGTGAGAGCAACAGAAATGAAGAAGTGAACTTTCTCTCCCCTACTATACCATTTAACCGACTTCTTTACCTTGTAGGAGAGGAAACCTCTCCAAACTTCCCACATTTACAAATTGGTCCTCAAACTTTGCAAAGTTGCGATTTCGTCCAACCGCAACTTGCATATCTTCCAAACGGAAATTCCTACGGAATCAAAACTCTGACACTAACTCCGAGACTCCATAACATACAGAAAACATGTCCAACATGTATATTTACAATTCAAGATTCCACAGAAATAAGAAAACAGACCGGAAATCTTACAGAGCTATCTCGGAAGTCGTTCGGCTCTCGGCAACTATAACATCGGGCGCGTGGTAGGAGGGTGGTGGCGCGTGAGGCGCGTGGCATCCTCCTCGGCTTCAAGGGAGGTGAAGGTGATGCTTCCTAAAGGGTTTGGGGTCTTTTCCACTTTAATTCCCATATGTTGAAGCTTGAGGTCTTGATCTTGGTCTTCATTCCGCTCCTCACCTTGTGCCATGATCTTCATAAAAGCTTGGAGTTTCTCTTGCACTTTCTTTAACATAGATCAGGTCATGGGTCCATTGAGGCCTTGGAAGGGACTTGAAGTCTCTTGTGTGTGAGTTGGGTGGATGTCCACATGAATTAAGAACTAAGAAGAAATAGATACCTGAAAATTAAAGAAAATTATAGTTCAAAATCAATTCTCACAGCCAAGAATTTGAAGATAGAAATCTAACCCTAGACCAAACTAAGAAAACTACTCAGACATGGCTAAGGCAAACGCAGTTGGGAAAATAAAATTGAAAAGCTAGAATAATGATAATTGAGTAAGCTATATGGTCAGACTCACGGCTCTCCATTGGACCTATAAATAGCAATAGAAAATTTCTAATCATAAAAGATTTCTAACTCACAATTCCTAAGTGAAGTACGTTTAGGATTAAAAGCATTCCTTAAAGCTTTGGGAATTCCTACTCGGACTCTTCTCCCTGACACCACTCCTAAAACAAAAGTTGCAAACTACTGAAATACCTTAGGTGAGACTTCAAATTATAATTGAACTCCACTGACCAAGAATTCAAAATTGATTTCTTCTCTCAGACCTTTTATCGAATACGTTGCAAGCATTAACATTTCCTCCAATTGCTTGATGTCTTCAGCAACTACCCATCACACCTGGACAAGCGTCCATTATCAAGCATCATCAACTGATAAACTTAACTCTAAGCAAAACGTAGAATCAGTTGAATTTGAGATGATCTTTTATTTGAATAGAGTCCAAAATCAGCAAAAAGATTTGGTCCAATCGTTGTTGAGCTTCTGCAGATGGCTGCACCCTTGATGGAACTTGGAACCGAGTCAGCACAATTTGAGACAAACAATGGTTCTTAGCCATGGATCCCAAGTGAAGAAGCTGAAACCTTTTACGAGGAGGTCAATCTGATTCCACATGCTCTGCTCCGATTCATTTTAGCTGGAAAATAAAGACTTCAGCTCCGAATGCACCTCAGGCACTGAATTTGCAAACTTTATTCATTTAGGTCCCCGATATATAGCCTGCTATCGTTTCTGTCCATCAACAGCAGCATGTTGTGACTTTGAAGCTTCTTTTGAGCCGTGAATTGTGCGAAATTGGTATTATGTTCTTCATATGAAATGTAGTTCACGATGTCATCTTTCTAACACATCTTGAATCATCCAATTCTGACCTATATAGCTCAACTTATGATTTTTCTACCAATTCATCTTCAATCTGTCAAAACAAAAATATCCGAAAATACTACAATCATAAATATTTGAAAAATTAACAATTAAATCCATATTTAATCAATTGTCTCCAAATAAGCTCTAAGATATTAAAGATACTAAAAATGGGTCTTTATAGCTCAAAACTCATGAAAATAGCTTAAGCATTGGAGAAATAAATCTAACAAAAATCAACTTATCATGGGTAAATTTGCCACAACCGTTAAATGACTTGATGGATTCCGTTAATTTTTTTGGGTTAATATTTTATTTTCACCTTAAACTTTAGACTTATTAAACCTTGACTTCTACCTCCCACCAGTAGCATTGCTACACCACCATTGGCCCTCTGCCGCTACACTACCACCCTGTCCATTGTTGCAGCGCTATCTAACTAATCAAAATTGTTCTGTTTTATTTTTGTTTTTATAAATATCAACCTTGTTTCATTTAACTAAAGAATATTTTATTTTTTTATGTAATTTTAATAATGCGATTCTACGTGCGTTCCATTTTTTTATATTGGGCAATAAAGTAAAATGAAATTTGCATTGGTTCTTTAATTTTATTTCACTAGAAATTATTAGTTAGATTTCTAATTAAATGTAAAAATGGATATCTAGTTCCAGGAAAAAAAATATAAAATAACAAATATTTCCTTGCAAAGAATAAAACATTAATGGAATAACTTTAAGGTGAAAATAAAACATTAACCTAAAAAATTCAACGGATTCCGGATTCCGTCAAGCCATTTAATGGCAGTGACAAATTTACTCCATTTCCCAAACGTTGGTTGTAATTTGATCCAAAGAAAAGTTTAGTGGCAAAAAGTTGTCAACCCCCAAACTTTAGTTGCAAAATGACCATTTTCCCTAATTCAAACTCCTATTTTAGTTGCAAAATATTTAAGTCAAGTAATTAATAAAAATAGAATAACTAACCAATACTTGACCTTTTTAAAATCTTTACAAAATGACCCCAAAATTTTGTTATCATTAAAACCTTTTACTAGAGCAATTAAGCCTACAACCAATACAATATTTCCATTAGATACAGCCTTAAAGTTGGGTTCTTTGATCATCCTCGATTTCAACAATTTTATTCCCTTATATTACCTTCATTCTTGAAATTTCTCGAGTATTGTTTTTATTGGCATAGGTATGAAAATTTTGTGGTATTTTCAAACTCTGAGTTTGAGCGTTCTATACATTGTTGTGCTATGTGAGTGGCAAGGAAATTTTAAAAAGAGTGCGTTCCTAAGTTGAGAAAAAAATGGAACGAAATCAAGAAAAGAGGCACTTGCAATGATTATTTATGCCAAAAGTGCAATTATATGAAGAAAAAGCAACTTGCAAAAGATACAATTAGTTGGGTATGAATGTTATGATTATTGTCATTTTTAGTACCTAATTGTTTGTAAGCTCAAGAAGTTTCAAATAAGCTCCACCTAAAGAAAGCCTTTAACCGACATCCGTCCTAACCAAGCCAAGCCTCATTACAACCCAGTTTAAAGACCACCCGACTGGTAAGGCATGTCATCCTCTGTGCATTCACATCGCCTCTATTAATGATTTCTCTTATTAGATGAAGACATCCAAGGATGTATTTGGATTGCTGGTGAGAGTATGGTTCTCATGCCACTGCAATCACCTTATTGTTGTCACAATAGTTTGGATGGACTCCCGGATACAAGGTACCATTTCAAGTCCTATGATGAACTTGTCAATCCAAGCTACTTCCTCCAAGGCGTTTTTGGAGATCTACTCGTCTTCAGTTATAGATGACCACAACATATTCCTCGGACTTCTTTCCAAGTTGTAGTGTCAATCTCATGTGTACTCTCATGTCTATTCTCTCTTAGGCTAAGCAATCACCTCATAGGAACATTTAGAAAGCTTTACCCTAGTGAATTATCCTCTTTTAGATCATGACTTGCAATGTCTTAGGAAGCTTTACCCTACTGATTTATCAAAATTCCCTTTGCGAATCTTTGTTGATACCAGCATAGGGCTGTCACTTCTAATCCTAATATCTTCTTACACCATCAGAATGATGAAACACTCCTACTAATTCGTTTTGTAAACAAATAGTTCACCTTCATTTCTTAGGCAGTCAAGCACTTTTGACCATCTTCTCAAATTGAAGATTCACACTCTAAGAAGCTTGCTTCAATTGCTCAATGGGTCTTAGCAACTAACATACTATATGAGTATTGATATGGATTGAAAAAATCCAGTTTTTCATATCCATTTGACAACACTCATAATCTTGGTATGCAACTATAACCAAAATAACTTTGATAGATGTCATCATGATAACTAGCGAAAAAGTTTCATATTTCAAGAACCCCTTTAAAACAAGTCATCTTATTACCTGCAATCTAATTACCATCCACGGAAGTCTTTCTTTTGAAGAACCATTTGCACCTTTAGGGATTTATCCCTTTGGGTAGATCAACCATGCTCGAACTCGGTTATCATGCATAGAATCCATCTTCAATTTTATGACCAGTAGCTGCTTCTCAAAGTTTTAGTCCACATATGGCATCTTAGAGCATCTACAACAATGCTAACCATCATACTTCTAAGTCAAATATAACTAATAAAAATAGAAAAAATGTACAATTTTTTTATCCAACAATGGTAGCTATCACGCTAGCTATAATAGCTATCACGCTAGCTATTACTGAGGGCGCTACTGGTCAGAGCTTGTCAGAGCGAGTAGCGCCCTGGTAATGCCATTGTGCGTTACAGACATTCAATTTCAAAATACTAAAATAAATTTCAGAATACTAAAATATTTTTCAAATATTTAAAAATTTCGATAATTTACAAATATTAACAAATTAAGATAATTTACAAATATTAACAAGAAATGATATTAAAAAATTTTAACAAATTAATTACGATATTAACAAAAATAAATATTAACTGAATAAATTAATTGGGTGCACATAAAATTAATGATCATTTTATTGATTATGTTCATATTTCTTTTAGAAATTCCCATTAAAATTAATGATCATTTTTTTCCTTTTTCCTTTGACATATTTATTTTATCATATACATGTTTTTACATGTTTTCTTTTTCGGATTTGATAGAAAAATTAATTAGTTTCTAACCATGGAAAGATAAAGAAAATATAATTTTAAATAAAACTTACTCTCATTATTATTTACTAGTTTATCTAAAATAATGATAATAATAATATAGAATCCCATTATAGTAATAAAAATAATTCTGAAATTATAATAACAACGAACATCTAAAATAATAGGAGCATTAGCTGATAATAGGAATGAGTTTTATTTTATTTTATTTTTTAAAACGGAATGAGAACAATCCATAATGACTATGACATCTTTTATAAGTACAATATATACTTGGGACTCATGCATTATAGACAATTGGTGCAGTGGGGAGATACGAGTTGCCCATTTACTCACCCTCGGAGGCGGGGTTCGAATCACGGATGTGGAGGAAATTGGTGCATAATAGGATGTTGTTGGATGCTCTTTTGGAATTTGTTAAAACATTAAAAAAAGATTTGGGATAATGCGCCCAAGTAGGGGTGGGCGTTACCAGCTGTCGGTTTAGCGGAGCCATTGTCGAGCTGTAGCGCACAGTAACGCATCCGGCTGACGTAACGCCTCTATTTGTAGCGCCCTGGTAACGCCGTAGTGCGTTACATTTCGTAACGCCCTGGTAGCGAATTTGGCGTTACCAGGCAATCTTCAGGTACGTAGTGAGATGTAATTGATTTCATCACTATAAGAAATGTGACTACTTATAATAGCTAGCATTGCAGCGGTGACAATGTTAAACTCACTTGCCAAAATAGTCTTTGTGATTTTAGCTACAATTTAACTTAATATTAACTAGCATTGTTGTAGATACTCTTAGTTGGTTGTGTGCTCCTTATGAGTAGCACTGCTATAACTAACAAGAAATTCCCATTTCTCTGACTCATGCGCAGTCCTATAGGATTCATATAGACTATGTGCTACATGAACATACAATCCTCTCACTACCCTTAAGTGGTGTACAATTATGTTCCATCTAGCTACATGTTCAATATCCTTTTGTTGTTCTCGATTTCTTTCTAGTTCTACTGTCCCACTAAATTCTTTTGACAAGACCTAGTCTCCCAAAATGAAGTAAGCCCGGGCAGTGAGCACTAGCTTCTCAAAGGGACTATAAAAGCAGCATTACTTATTTCTTTTATTGGAAACTCTAGGTGAGCAGTTTTACTTAATTGCCACTAACTTTCGTTCCTAAATTTCATCATCCAACCAAAGTGGAGGTAATTTTGAACACATGTTTCATTTTTCACTATTTTCTTAATCTCCATGCCGAAAGAAATGCATCATCCTTCAGGGACAGAGGGAGTTTTTTTTATTGAGTGGTTACATTGCATCCGCCCCTCCTCTTAGTCGAACTTCACTATCAATTACTCCCTTTGTCCTTAAATTTTTGAAACGTTTTACTTTCGTTATATATATATATATATTAAACAACATTTTTTTTAGTTTTACATGGACTAACATTTATTGGCCTCTTTAAGGGTAGCTTTTTCATATCTATATTATTCTAAAGTAGAAAAACTCTAAAAACATGTTCATAAAGTAGACATATAAATTACCTTATGTATACAAAAGGATTGAATTAATTAATGATCAGAACAATAGAAAAATAATATTATGAATTAAATGTTAGAAAATAAACGTTACATTCCTCCGTTCCAAACGTATTGTCACTACATCAAAAAACAAATTGTCCCAAATTAAATGCCCATTTTTCTACTTTTGTTTTATATTAATCCACTTTTACCTTTTCAAATACACTCACTCAAAGAATCTAGGGAACTGGGTTGGGAAGGGTGAGAATGAATTTTAAAGGGGGTGATGATGAAAATTTATCAAAAATGAGTTAATGACTAAAGATAACACTAATCTACATAAAAAAACTAAAAATGATAACACATTTGAAACGGAGAAAGTATAAAATTTAGCGACCGATGGAGAAAAAATTTGTGCCTTTCCGAAAAAATATTAAGACGATAGAGACTTTAGGTTTGGTTTGGTTTGGTTGAGACTTGAGTCATGGGTGATGTCGTGGCTTTGGCTTTAGCTTTGGGAAAGGACTTGTGCTCTTTCATCTTTGTCCTTGCTTCTCCAACCTCTCCTTCACATATGCCTATTCGGGATAGATTCTTTTCTCTTCTTTTCTTTTTACTCCCGACCTGATTACTTAATTTAAATAAACTAAATAAATAGATTCCCAATAATTATTTATACGATAGAGCGTATATATTCTCCGCGTTGGGTAGCAAACGTTAATTAATCGATGATCCTTCCAAGGGATTTTAGGCAGCTGTACCAAAAAGCACTGGTTTGCAATATTTTATAGCAACATTTTCTTTTTGTAAAAAGGATAATTTTACCATTGAATTTTGCGAATTCTCTAAATTTACTATTAAAGTTCATTTTGAAGCGAAAATGTCACTAACGTTTCATTGTGAGGGTAAATTTGTCATTACATGTTAAGTTGTCGCAATTGGTGCTTATGTGGCATGCCACTAGGTTATTACATGGACAATGACTGTACATTTTTGTAGGGTTAATATTCTAATTTCACTTAAAATATGTAAAATTATTAATTAAACCAATAAATTGTGATAGATTTAAGGTGAAATTAAACGTTAACCCTATAAAATGTATCATGAATGTTCACAAAATCACTCAGTGGCACACCACATGAGCGTCAATTGAGACAACTTAACATCTAATGACAAATTCACCACTTCAATGAAACATTGGTGGCATTTTCACTTCAAAATTAACTTTAGTGACGAATTTAGTGATTTCGTAAAACTTCAGTGGTAAAATTAACCTTTTCCCTTTTTTCTACAAAACTATTCTCTGCCTTTGCCAATTGCCATTTCTCTCTCTCTCTCTCTCTGTACTCTTTCCTTAAACCAAAACTCATTTCCAAACAGCCCTCAAGTAAATTTTGCAACCACTGATCAGTGATCGATGATGGACCTGATGTTTCTTATATATCGTTACTGTGTTCACAATTAATTTTAATCATACACTAATATGTAGTCGTCTGGTCTGATGAATGAGAAGAGCATCTGTGTGAAAGTGGTAATTTGGGATGTACACGCAAAGAAATTTACACCTGCAATGAATTGAAAGATTTGAGACTACTGCTGCTATTCACCCAAATTTTTCTAAGAACAATTTAAGTTTTTGGTTTAAATGACAAATTTAATTTACCACTCAACATTGATTAAAAGGACAAATTTACTACCATTCTTGTGAAAGGCCTGTATATAACATTAAACTTAGACCATTAGATGGTCCTGAGCAATTGACCTAGTGGTCATGCACCTGAGAACACTTGTAGAGATCCTGAGAATTCCACTTCACTATGGCATAAGTGATTATGTCATATCTCCAAATAGATAATTGAGAGACTTGTGTCTTGATCCCCTCAAGTTTACAGATTTTGACATTTGCATTAATTGCATAAAGGGGAAACAGACAAATACTAAAAGATTGGGTGCCAACAGAACTTCAGACGTCATAGAACTAATATATACGGATATCTGTAGGTCATTTTCAACAACATGTCAGAATGGTCAACGATACTTTATTACGTTCATAGATAATTTCTCACGATTTGGCTACCTGATCTTATTCATGAAAAGGCCTAGTCACCAGATGAGTTCAAAAAAAATAAGGTTGAAGTTGAGAACCATCTCAACAAAAGGATTAAAGCTATCAGGTCTGACCGTGGTGGAGAATACTATGCTAGATATGATGGCTCAGGTGAACAATGTTCAGGACCTTTTTCTAAATTCCTATAGGAATGCGGTATCGTCCCATAAGACACCAAGCCGGGATCTCCTAGAATGAACGGTGTACTGAAAGACGAACTAGATCGCTTAAGGACATGGTAAGGAGTATGATTAATCATTCTACCTTACCAGAATCACTCTGGGGAGAAGCTTTAAAGACTGTAGCTTTCATTATCAATAGAGTTCCAACAAAATCAACTGTCAAAACCCCATATGAGCTTTGGACATACAAGAATCTTAGTTTAAAGCATCTCTACATTTGGGATTATCCAGCTGAAGCTAGGTCTTATAAGCCAAATGAAAAGAAACTGAACTCCAAGACGGTCAGTTGTTACTTTGTTGGATACTCTGAGAGATTCAGGGGTTACAAGTTTTATGATCCCACTTTTAAGACAATTTTTGAGACGGGTAATGCTCATTTCTCTAAGGATGTTCAGTTTGAGGGGGAATATATGGTTAGGGACCTCTTCTTTGAAGAGGAATGGGTAACCATTCCCATGGTTTCTCTTGACAATAATCAGACTTCTATCCCATTGTTCAAGAAACAAATCAAGACAATTAAGAAATTGTTCAGGACAATCTCAAGAAATAATGTCATTAAGACGATCCACTAGAGAAAAGAGAAGGCTGATTCTGGATGATTATATCATCCTTCTCCAAGAGAGAGAAGATGATAATGGATTGATAGAAGATGATCCAATCAACTTTCATCAAGCGATTGAAGTTCCTAATTCTCAAAAGTGGATTGATGCCATGAATGAAGAGATGAAGTCCATGAAAGACATGTTGGGATTAATTAATTAATAAATTAATCCATAAAACCCAAGATCTTCATGTCAAATCATCAAGATTAAATTCTAAAGCAAAGCCGGAAACATACATGGATTTATAGCAGAAGAATCAAGCAGGAGATTTGCGGCTCAATGATCTTCCAAACCAGTACGTGTGTGTTCCTCTTTTGTGCTCCCTAATGACGGGACTTAGAGGGGGCAGAGACTGAATGAGAAAAACCCTAGCACGTATGATTTGGGGACCATAGCCTATTTATATAGTTGGTATCTTTTATTTCAGGAATCATTAAAATAAAAGTTACACATTAAAATATTCCACACCTTTAATAAGATGTTCATGGCCCAAACCCAAACTTTATTAGATCACTTTTAATTGGGTCAAACCTTATGATAGCAAATATAATGCATAGTTTATATCACATATAAGCCCATATAAAATTCTAACAATCTCCCAGTTGGGCTATATGTGTACCTTATACCTTTGCATTATAACCTTATGAGTACTCCTGAAAAGCTATCACCACCAAATCATCTTAACCAATTTTGTCCACTAATTATACCAACACAAGATCAAAGCGGCTTTCGCAACTTGTAGCGTAGCTAAACGTATCAATGGTCACTTGTATCAAATAAATTAGATGACATCAATTAAGTGTGGATGTGTAGCATGCAAATTGTTACACCCCACCTTTTCTGGCAACAGTCTCCGGTGACTGGAGTTCTGGAGGTATGTTTAAATTTGTAATTTGAGGAGTTTGTTAGTTGTTGTTGTTGTTGATTGTTGTGTTGGGAGTGGAATGGTTTTGGGTTAAGTCTTGTTGGAAGCTTCTTTTTCCCCAATTGCCTTCCCAATTCCCAATTCTATTTTGTTCTGCGTGTCTGCCCTGCTGCTGCCCAACCCAATTCTATTTTGAGGGGCTTGTGCACAACCTGTGCGCAAGCCTGTGCGCTGCGCACAAGCCTGTGCACAACTTGTGCACAATCTGTGCGCAAGCCTGTGCGCTGCGCACAAGCCTGTGCACAACTTGTGCACAATCTGTGCGCAAGGCTGCTGCTGCGCAAGCACAAGCTGTGCACAATCATGCGCAAGGCATGCGCTGCACAAGCTCTGTGCGCAAGGTCTTGCGATCGCCTGGCTCGGCTATTTAAGTCGAGCAGCTCGGTTTCAACTTCATTTTCGCGTTTTCAGCTCCGAAAACTCTCCCAACTCACTCTCAATTCGGTTTTGCTCCTATCTAAGTGATTTTGGACTCTTTGGTGCGTGGAAACGAAGGATTCGTGCGGGAATCACTTCAAGAACAACGAATTAACAAAGGATTCGCTCCAACAACACTTGGTGGATGAATTTGGGGAATTTCCCAAATTGTGAGGTGTTATGTGAAGCAAGGTTTGAGGTTGCATAAGGAAGAAGTTTGGTGTGTGGTGCTTGGCTGCTACCCTCTACGGTTGCGGTTGCTTCCAATTCGAGGTAAGGGTTCGACCTACCTATGTTATTGTAATGTAGGGTGGTTGAGGCAAGTCTTGGGCGTCGGTCTCTGACTTCGGTCTTAGATCGGGATTGTGGAGCCCCAAGGCTAGTCCCATGGTAGGAGTATCGGTGCGCGGTAGGAGCATCGGTGCGCGAGTTACATTACGTGTGTGTGGACGCATGGCGAATGCCGACGCATGGCGAATGCCGGTGCGTCGGGAAGATCTAGCCATGGTCGGGAAGATCTAGCCATGGTCCGTGATTTATGATGTTTGTTGGATGCATGGCGAATGCCGACGCATGGCGAATGCCGGTGCGTCGGGAAGATCTAGCCATGGTCGGGAAGATCTAGCCATGGTCCGTGTTATATGGGATATGTTGGGTTCATGTCGAATGCCGACGCATGGCGAATGCCGGTGCGTCCGGGGAAGATCTAGCCATGGTCGGGGAAGATCTAGCCATGACCCGTTACATTCGGATGTTGTGCACACATCATACATTATTTATTTCCGTATATGCTTTGATCTGTATATTGCTATCTGTATGTATTTCTGCTCTGACATGTCTTTGCAGGGTTTGTCGGAAGAACATCGCTACTACTACCTAAGCTCTTCTTGGGTTTTCTTTAAGAAAAACTCACACCCCTACTTAATATTTTTCAGAGATAAGGATTACGGGCGGAGTAGGATTTCCGCAAGGCTATGCAGTTAGCTGTTTTGTGGGTTTAGCGGCTTTTGGATCTAGACTTCGGGTTCCTCGTCGGTTTCTTTATCCGACGCCAGAATGTAGTACGGTTGCTTATTAAGACTGTAGATAGCTCTGTAGCATGATACTCTGTTGGCATGTAGTATTATGATAGCATGTTATCATTAGATCTGTCTATTCATCTAAGTTTGATTATGGTTATGTATATCTATATATATGGGGTCTGCTCTGAATTGATTGAATGTGTTTGTTGTTATGTGCGGTAGACTCTGTTAGGTAGTGAAAGAAAAGACTTCATTTTGATAATCTGATTTCGATGTTACCTTACGGTATTGTTTATGGCGGAGCCCATTGTTTCTTTGTCATGATGCATACATGCATGAGTTGTTGTATTTGATCTGTTGTTTAGAAAGGGACCACCAGGTTAGTTAAAGGCCCGCGAAATAATCTCATACCAGCTGCGCGATCCGGTCCCACCTTGCTCACCACCGCCCAACCGGCCGGCGACCGCTTCCCGCCGGGTCCGGAAGGTGTCTGACGGGGGGGTGGTGGTGACAATTTGGTATCAGAGCGTGGTTAAGTGGTTGCGTCGAGGGTGTGTTAGGATTGACAGCCCTGGTCGACTGATCGATTCCAGGTGTGGTTGTGTGGTGAGGCTGGCCACCTCGTCACAAGAACCATGTTGGAATGGTAAGTGGAGCAGTGGCGGTTTGTCTAAGCGCACTTGAGAACAACCAAGAGATGATTTCTTTAGTGCTGGTAGTTTGTGACTTGGTGCATGCGTGGTTACTGCGTAGGATACCATAATTGACTCGGGGTGCTATAAGAGGTGCACAGGGAATGAGATGCCGTAAGGTGCATGATGGTAATTTAAATTACCTCTCTCGTTAAAAGCAGACGGTGGATGCCGAGTGAGAAGTGTGTTATTCCTAAAGCAGTACCACGGGTTTTAAGGGATTGTTTTGTATAAGTAATTTTGAGAATTGATTTGCATCATGCATTGCATTCATGCTACAGAGCTGATAGGATTACCAACGTAGGTAATGCTAACCGTTAAGTGAACCCTTTATGTTCTGGAATTTCAGTAAATGGTCAACACTCGACGGACTCGAGCGTTGGATGATGAAGCAGGAGGAGGAAATCCTGCTCCAGATGTGAATAGAGGAAGAGGTAGAGGTCGAGGGAGAGTGCGGGCTAGGCCCGATTCTGTTGTTGAGATACCGAGAGCCCAGCGGCTCAAATCTGATAGTGCGACCAGCTCGATAAACTTTCTTTGATGGAGCGGTTTGAGCGATTCAAACCACCCCGTTTCTCGGGCAAGGGTGGAATGGATTCGGCGGAGACGTGGTATAAGGACATGGACCGGTTGCTTGGCAGACTTGGTTTTCCGGCAAATGAGATGGTGTCTTTGGCTACCTTTTATTTGCGTGACTGGGCATATGATTGGTGGGAGACCACTATGGCTACTCGGAAGGCCGACTTTGTGCGTAGGCAGTTGAGAGACCCGGGTATGACGTGGGATGAATTTTCCCACTTGTTCCATGAGAAGTGGATTGGTTATGCCGCAACAGATAGGCGGCAACTGGAGTTTGATACCTTGACTCGGGAAGCAAGGCATTGCGGAGTATGGGCACGAGTTTGAACGCTTGGTGCGTTATGTTCCTCATTACAACACCGGTGAGGAGGCCAAGGCAAAGAGATTCATGAGAGGGTTGAAGCATGACATCGGGAAGTACTTGGCACCGTTGAACATTGATAGGTACCATGAGGCATGTGAAAGCACGAGAAGATTGAGAATGAGGACTTGGATACGGCTTCGGTGACACGGCCACCGAGATCTACGAGGATTGTCATTGGTGGAGTTAGAGGTCCGGACGTGGTGGACTGCACGACACCACGGGACAGCGGTAGTTACAGTAGGCTTGGATCGAAGGATAAGGGCAAGGGAAGGCAAAGGTAGCGAGCCTTGGTCTTGTCAGGACTTGTGACCGGAGTCACACCGGCTCGGTTTGTTATAAAGAGTCGGGCATGTGTTTGAGATGTGGGTCAACCGACCACATGATTAGGGATTGCCCTCGGATGGCAACCCGAGGAGTTGCAAGGCCACAAGGATTTGAGTTATGCTCCTCGTGGGCGTGGTGTTCCTCGATTTGGACCACGACCCGACCACGGCGGATGCGGCCACCACTACAAGCGAGCCCGCCGCGGCGCACCAGCGAGCAAGGCGAGGGCGAGTGTTCCCAGTTGAGCGTGGTGATGCGGCTCGAAAGGAGCACTAGCAGGTATGGTGTTTCTGAATGGTATTTCCGTTCGTGCTCTTTTTGACACAGTGCTTGATTTCTATAGTGTCACGAAGTGTGCAAAGTCTTTGCAACTTCACGTGACTCATCATCTCAAGTATTCTGATGCGAACTGCCGAGTCGATGTCTGTTGATAATGAGCTTATCAAGGGTTGCGTGTTAACTGTTGGTGAGCGACAGATTCCTTCTGATTTGTTGGTGTTGGATACGTCACATTATGATGTGATTAAGGTATGGATTGGCTCTCGGAGCATTCCATACGGATAGATTGTCTTGGCGGCGCAGTTGGTGGTGTCGGATCAAGTATTACCACTTGTTCCCCCTCGGATGTAGAGATTGTTCAGAATAGCATGGAGCTTCGGGTAATGGAGAAGTTACATGACGGATGAAGGCGAGTACTTTGGACTCAATGATGCGAATGCAGCGGATGGAACTTGATAAAATTCCGATTGTTAGATACTTTCCGCAGTGTTTCACGAAGAGTTGCAGTATGCCACCCGGCGGGAGGTGATTTTGAGATAGTGTTACAGGACCGGAGCTACACCTATCTCCATTCCCCGTATCGCATGCCGATAGTGGAGATGAAGGAATTGAAGAAGCGATTGGATGAGTTGTTGGATAAGGGGTTTATCCGACCGAGCGAGATCACCGTGGGGAGCCCGGTGTTATTTGTTAAGAAGAAGGATGGAACACTTAGACTCTGTATTGATTACGGAAGGTTGAATGCGGTGACGATTAAGAACAAATATCCGTTACCACGGATTGACGATCTGTTCGACCAGCTCAGGAGCTAAAGTGTTCTCAAAGATTGATCTCCGATCAGGTTATTTCCAAATGCGTGTGAAGGAAGAAGACATTCCGAAAACTGCTTTTCGCAGCGTTATGGTCACTATGAGTACCTTTGTCATGCCTTTTGGGCTGACAAATGCCCGGCAGCTTTCATGAATTTGATGAATGAGGTTTTCCGCCCTACTTGGACGATTTTATTGTTGTCTTCATTGATGATATACTCATCTATTCTCTGGATGAGGACACACATCAAGAGCACTTGAGAATTGCTTTGGAAACTTTGTCTAACAACCATGTATGCAAAGTTTTGAAGTGTGATTCTGATTGCGCGAGATAGCATTTCTCGGGCATATCATCAATGAGAACGGAATTTCTGTCGACCGGAGAAGATCAAGTCTGTTCAAGAGTGGAGGCAACCCCGATCGGTAAAGGATATCCGTAGTTTTCTCGGGTTAGCTGGTTACTACCGTAAGTTCGTACCAGCCTTCTCGGTTCTTGCCTCTCCACTCACTCAACTGACAAAGAAGGGTAAGGCGTTTGTATGGTCGGATGAATGTGAGAAGAGCTTTCAAGAGCTCAAGTGTAGACTGACACAGGCACCGATTCTGGTTCTACCTGACCCGTCTCAGCCTTATGTCATTTATACTGATGCCTCACGAACAGGTCTGGGGTGTGTGCTTATGCAAAACCAGCAGGTAATTGCTTATGGGTCGCGACAGTTGCGACCACATGAGGAAAACTATCCCACTCATGATTTGGAGCTTGCTGCGGTTATGTATGCACTCAAGCAATGACGGCATTATTTGTTGGGAAACAAATTTCAAATCTTTACTGATCATAATTGCTTGAAGTACTTGTTCACGCAGAAAGATCTGAATATGCGCCAAAGAAGGTGGCTCGAGTACATGAAAGATTATGACTGTAGTATCGAGTACACCGCAGTAAAAGGGAATACGGTGGCAGATGCCTTGAGTAGGGCATACACCGGGATAGTTAGAGGTGGAGAACACAGAAACCGAGCAGAGCTTACGGACTGAATGCCTTGTGGCACCGTTGGCGGCTACGGGAGCAAGAGCGGTATTTGTGTTGAGAGTTCAGTCTTCTTGGATCGACGAGGATCCGAGAATTTCGGATGAGAGATCGAGTTTGAAAGCAGGTTTCGGAGAAGCTAAAGGAGCAATGCGTCCATTCTTTGAGTATAGGCAAGGATTGCTATACTTCAAAGGGCGTTTGTATGTGCCGAATGATGTGGCTCTTAGGGATGAGATTTTGGATCAAGCTCATAATAACAGCTTTAAGTTTTCATCCGGGCGGTGAAAAGATGTATCACGATTTGAGGTCACACTTGGTGGCCAGGTATGAGGAGGCATATTGCGAGTGTGTGGCAAAGTGTACCACTTGCCAACAGGTAAAGGTTGAACATCGAAGCCCGCGGGCACGCTTGAGCGTTACCTATCCCGGTTCGTAAGTGGGGAAAGCGTGACTATGGATTTTCTTACCGGATTACCCACTACGAGAGCACGTCATGATGCCATTTGGGTAATTGTGGACCGGTTGACTAAGTGTGCGCATTTCTTGCCCATTAAGGTCACCGACCCGTTGGACAAGTTAGCACGACTCTACATCAAAGAGATCGTGCGGTTGCACGGTGTACCAGATTCTATAGTTTCAGACCGGGATCCAAGATTTACAGCCCATTTCTGGAATGCTTTCCATCGAGCTTTCGGTACCTGGTTGCACCTTAGTACCGCGTATCACCCGCAAACTGATGGGCAATCCGAGAGGGTGATACAGTACTTGAGGACATCTTTGAGGAGGCTGTGCGATTGATTTCGGAGGTGATTGGGATCAACATCTACCGCTTATAGAGTTCTCGTATAACAATAGTTATCAGTACAATCAAGATGGCACCTTACGAGGCTCTTTATGGACGGAGGTGTATGACACCTCACCGTTGGTCCGAACCGTCGGATAAGGTTGAACTTGGTCGGAATTGATTGAAGAGACCACGAAAAGATCAAAACAATTCAGGCAAGATTGAAAGCGGCAAATGATAGAACCACGGCTTATGTGAATGAAGGCGTCGCGACTTAGAGTTTGAAGTTGGCGACAAAGTGTGGTTGAAGGTGGCACCAATGAAGGGAATAATGAGATTTGGTCGGAAAGGGAAGTTAGCTCCGAGGTATATTGGCCCATTCGATATTTTAGAAAGGATTGGAAAGGTGGCTTATCGTTTAGCACTACCGGAGAGCTTGTCAGCTGTGCATAATGTGTTTCACGTGAGCATGCTGAAAAAGTGTGTCATGGATCCGACGCAAACGATTCCTGTTGCGGAATTGCAATTGGAACCTGACTTGTGTTATAAGGAAGTGCCAATTGCTTTGTTGGCGAGGGATACTCGCAAATTGAGGAGCAAGTTAATTCCCATGGTGAAGGTGCAATGGTCGCACCATTCTGACAAGGAGGCAACCTGGGAGACGGAGAAAGATATGATCGAACGCTACCCTCAGGAGTACCAACGCCTTAAGGAGCTCTTGGAGGACCAAGAGTCTTAAGGGGGGGAGGATGTTACACCCCACCTTTTCCGGCAACAGTCTCCGGTGACTGGAGTTCTGGAGGTATGTTTAAATTTGTAATTTGAGGAGTTTGTTAGTTGTTGTTGTTGTTGATTGTTGTGTTGGGAGTGGAATGGTTTTGGGTTAAGTCTTGTTGGAAGCTTCTTTTTTCTATTTTGTTCTGCGTGTCTGCCCTGCTGCTGCCCAACCCAATTCTATTTTGAGGGGCTTGTGCACAACACATGCAAGCTTTGTCTGTGCGCACAAGCACATGCACAACTTGTGCACAATCATGCGCAAGCTGTGCGCTGCGCGCACAAGCTCTGCACAACTTGTGCACAATCTGTCAAGCAAGCTGCGCTGCGCACAAGCTCTGCACAATCAGTGCGCAAGGTCTGCGCGTGCACAAGCTTCGTGCGCAAGGTCATGCGCGATCTCCTGGCTCTGCTATTTAAGTCGAGAAGCTCGGTTTCAACTTCATTTTCGCGTTTTCACCTAATGAAACTCTCCCAACTCAATCTCAATTCGGTTTTGCTCTATCTAAGTGATTTTGGACTCTTTGGTGCGTGGAAACGAAGGATTCGTGCGGGAATCACTTCAAGAACAACGAATTAACAAAGGATTCGCTCCAACAACACTTGGTGGATGAATTTGGGGAATTTCCCAAATTGTGAGGTGTTATGTGAAGCAAGGTTTGAGGTTGCATAAGGAAGAAGTTTGGTGTGTGGTGCTTGGCTGCTACCCTCTACGGTTGCGGTTGCTTCCAATTCGAGGTAAGGGTTCGACCTACCTATGTTATTGTAATGTAGGGTGGTTGAGGCAAGTCTTGGGCGTCGGTCTCTGACTTCGGTCTTAGATCGGGATTGTGGAGCCCCAGGCTAGTCCCATGGTAGGAGTATCGGTGCGCAGGTAGGAGCATCGGTGCGCGAGTTACATTACGTGTGTGTGGACGCATGGCGAATGCCGACGCATGGCGAATGCCGGTGCGTCCGGGGAAGATCTAGCCATGGTCGGGGAAGATCTAGCCATGGTCCGTGAGTTAGGTTGTTTGTTGGGTGCATGTCGAAAGCCCTCACATGCCGAATGCCGGTGCGTACGGGGACGATCTAGCCATGGTCGGGGAAGATCTAGCCATGGTCCGTGTTATATGGGATTTGTTGGGTGCATGGCGAATGCCGACGCATGGCGAATGCCGGTGCGTCCGGGGAAGATCTAGCCATGGTCGGGGAAGATCTAGCCATGACCCGTTACATTCGGATGTTGTGCACACATCATACATTATTTATTTCTGTATATGCTTTGATCTGTATATTGCTATCTGTATGTATTTCTGCTCTGACATGTCTTTGCAGGTTTGTCGGAAGAACATCGCTACTACTACCTAAGCTCTTACTGGGTTTTTCTTTAAGAAAAACTCACACCCCTTACTTAATATTTTTCAGTAGATAAGGATTCTGGGCCGGTGAAGTAGGATTTTCGCAAGGCTGTCTGGTTAGCTGTTTTGTGGGTTTAGCAGCTTTTGGATCTAGACTTCGGGTTCCTCGTCGGTTTCTTTATCCGACGCCCGACTCTTGTACGGTTGCATCTTCAGCCTGTAGATAGCTCTGTAGCATGATACTCTGTTGGCATGTAGTATTATGATAGCATGTTATCATTAGATCTGTCTATTCATCTAAGTTTGATTATGGTTATGTATATATATATATGCGTTACGTTCTGAATTGATTGAATGAGTATGTTGATCTGCGGAAGCCTCTGCTCGTAGTGAAAGAACAGACTTCCTTTTGATAATCTGATTTCGATGTTACGTCACGGTATTACATTTATGGCGGAGCCCATTGTTTCTGCTGTCATGATCTGCTTCTGTGCATGAGTTGTTGTATTTGATCTGTTGTTTAGAAAGGGACCACCTGGGTTAGTTAAAGGCCCGCGAAATAATCTCATACTAGCTGCGCGATCCGGTCCCACCTTGCTCACCACCGCCCAACCGGCCGGCGACCGCTTCCCGCCGGGTCCGGAAGGTGTCTGACGGGGGTGGTGGTGACACAAATTACTTGTAATGTGATCTCAACATGTCTAATTGCAACTGGTCCAACCTTAGTGAGAATAATCTCATCGAAATTCAGAGTGAATGTAATCACAAACTTTATTTGTCACAACCACCCCGCCCGGTTGCGGAGGCGGGGCCGACCGCGACGTTCGGAAACCGGAACCCACGGCGGGTAGCGCGGTGGCGAAGCATTTTACCCATTAAACAGAATAATCGATACTAACATGCAACCTACCAAAATCCATACATGGCAAGTATACAAGTAGCTCAGCAATTACCAAATACACAGTTCATGGAATATCGTTCATCACACAGGACAAGCAGAACACAGAATCTCATTTCATAAACAAATCCAATATCGGCAAGTCGGGGCTCCGCCCTCGACTCAGAAGACAACAAAGTCAGATATACATATATACCAGAATTTCCATCATATACAATCTCATGATCTGATAAACATACATGCAACTACAGCTACAGAGCCATCAAACTAAAACCTAGATATACCTAAGTGCGGAATCGGAAACCTTCTCGCACAGGAGACTTTTCGCACGTGGTACTGCTGCTGCTGCTGAAACCCAAGATAACAGAAAGCACCGCGGATCTCTATTCCGCCGGTTGCTTTTCAGAACAACCTGAAAGGTGTAAACAAATAAGGGGTGAGTCCTCGGGAGGACCCAGTAAGTAAGGGCTGAGATAAGGTATAGCTTGCTTAGGAAGCAACGGCTGAACCTGCAAAACAGAACAGTACAAGCATATACATGTATATATATAAACATCAAACATAAAGTAAGCCGGAAATCCATCTCATGCGGTCCAACCGCCAGAATGACCCTTATAATAAATCACGACGACAGCCCTCTCGAAGAGGTCGAATATCTGAAGCACGGTACCGGCTGGGGTCGCGATTCCCAAACTGTCGTAGGGTCACAGAAGTATACCTGCACTCCCGGTGCGGATATACACAGAGTGTCGGCACCCTCTAGTGCGAACACACAGAACAGAATATCAGCACACCAGGTGCGGATACTAACAGAACAGAATCATATAGTAACACATAAGCCAAATATCAGAACATACCAGAAAAGTAAAGCAGAGCATGAAACCCGTGGCCTCTAAGACCATCTGGGCCTTGAACAGAAAGCAACCGATACCTTACCATGTGACGGGTCTCGGGATCACCGAACCACCGCCCTCACCCGGAACCCGCCCCAACTAAACCCGTTATACATGCAACTAAACCCGTTATACATGTTTTTCAAGTTGGAAGTTTGATTTTGGTGGAGAAAGAGAGGGTTTTTCAAGCTAAGGGTTTACTCTTGTCTACATGTTTGAGTGATCCTCTCCCTCCCATCTTTTAGTATGTTGTTCTTGGGTTGGAGGGGAGTAAGAATCTATGGTTAGATTTTGGAAAAACATCATGGAAGGAAGAAACATATTTTGGCGAAAATTAGGGTTGATTCTAAAAATGGTGTATGTTTGTGTTCTTGAATCATGCTCTTAGTATGTTGTTCCTAGCATGATTCTAAGGCATTCTATGGTTTCAATTTTTTGGAAAATTGGTTGAGTAGGAAAGCCCCAATTTGAGTGAATAGTGGATTAGGGTTCATGGTTGAATTTGGTTGATTTAGGTGCAATTGGTTAGTAATCTTGCTTAAGTTATGTAATTGGTGGTTAAAGAGTGCAAATGGAACCTTGTTTGGATTGAAATGGAAGTTGAGTAAAATTTGGTAAAGGAGCCAAATTGTTGGATGAATCTTTTTCCATGTTAGGGTTGTGTTTTGGTTGTGTTGGTTGGTAATTTGGTATCGTGGGTGAAAGTAGGTTCGTATTGGTGTTTGAAACGTCGTTTTCGGGCGATGGTAGCAAAATTCACCTTTATGCTTAATAGCGGGTGAAAGTGTCTGGAATGCAGGTTTAAAGGTTGGAATGTGTTTGTGGGTGTATGAATAACAATGTTCTAGCTCGGTTCGTGAAACCGAGCTTTCTGTGGATTTCTGCGGGAAAGTGCGGGATTGTGCGGGATTTGGTTTCCGGGGCTTGTTTGGTGTGTTCTGACCTAATTGTGGTTGTTCAGCTTGTTTCTGCGTTGGTGGAGTAGCGTGGGACCGTAAAAGGCAAGTTGCGACTTTTCGGGCCGGGAGCCGAGATTTCCCGGGAGTAGTGCTACGAAGCGGTGTTTCTGAGGTAAGGGCTCAACTTCTCTCGCTATGCATTCTGGGAGTAGTTGCATGTATAACGGGTTTAGTTGGGGCGGGTTCCGGGTGAGGGCGGTGGTTCGGTGATCCCGAGACCCGTCACATGGTAAGGTATCGGTTGCTTTCTGTTCAAGGCCCAGATGGTCTTAGAGGCCACGGGTTTCATGCTCTACTTTACTTTTCTGGTATGTTCTGATATTTGGCTTATGTGTTACTATATGATTCTGTTCTGTTAGTATCCGCACCTGGGGTGCTGATATTCTGTTCTGTGTGTTCGCACTAGAGGGTGCCGACACTCTGTGTATATCTGCACCGAGAGTGCAGGTATACTTCTGTGACCCTACGACAGTTTGGGGATCGCGACCCCAGCCGGTACCGTGCTTCTGTAATCCTAAAAGAGTCTTTCGAAGAAACCAGAGAGAAAGTCTCTTTATAATCGGTGTCTTCTTTCTGTGTAAAGCCTTTGTGACAAGACGAGTCTTATACCTCTCTACATTGCCCTTTGAATCTCGTTTGGTCCAAACCGATCTGATCCGTACTGGTCGTTCTGCCAACCCATAGGCAGGAGAAGAAATCTCTATAGTGTGCATATTAGATATATTTAGTATTCTGATGTTCTGGACTGTATAAGTTATTCGTGGGGAGTTTCTGACCCTACGAAGAGGGCGGAACTCCTTCTGCCTGTATTACTTACTATCTATTTATTCTGCGCGAGCGATATTCTGTAAAACCACTAACGTAGTTCGGGTGCAGGTGACGTGGAACAGGCCCAACCCAAGCTCAAACATCAAGATCCGCTCGTTGGCCTTGGTGGACCTATGACAAGGAGCCGGACTAAGAAGGCTAAGGACGCTCTCAACCTGTTGATGCACAGTTTTGCAAAGTGTGAGGAGCAAAGTGAATATATCCACAAAGATGAAGGAAAAGTGCAAGCACTCCTCAATTTGGGGCAACCCAATTCTCAAATTGTGCAAACAATTTTCAATATTTCGGTTTGGGCTCAACCAAATGACGATTTGGCCCAAGTGTATCAAATACGAATGTCTCAACCTGTTGACACGCCAGCTGGCGCATTCAATGCACTTCAAAGGCTTCCAACTGTTCACTTCTCATCAAGGACGAACTTCAGCAGCCTTGAGGACTCAAGAGTCATCCAAAATCATCCAGAAACCATTGGTGAAGAAGGAGTTACAAGCCTTGAAACCCCTCCATCAAGAGCACTTAAATGAGGATCATTTACTCCTCATTTATTGGCCAAAACTCATCCCTCATCTTCCAACTCGAATTTCTATCATTTTATTTTAGTTTTTAGATATATTTTGGCTAGTTCTACCCCTTAGCTAGCCTAGAATAAATTTAGAAATAATTGTTTTAAATTCTCATATTTACATTTCCTTTTAATTTCCATCATTAAGAGTGGAGATGAAGGGACTTGTAAATTGATTTGGATGCCTAGCTTCCTTGTTCAATAAAAGGAGGTCTAGGTTAGTTTGCAAGACAATTCAATCATCAAATATATTTCTCCTTTTTTCCTTGAAATTGAGAGTGATTCTCTTTTCAACCTATCTACCTTTTTCCACTCAATTCTTGTTGAGTTTTCTTGACAAGTCTACTAAGACCAATATTGCCTTCTCATTGGAAGGAGGTGTTGGCCTCATCATCATTCCCCCTCAATTTGGGTAACAAAGGCTTTCTTTGGACCTTTTTTTGGTATCAAGAAGGAGGAGTCGCCAAAGGCATAACACCATCTTTGTCTGGGCAAGGATCCAGGAGGAGTTGGCGGCCATATCCGTTCGTTTCACAAGCTTCCGCATCGTTTTGTTTTTGTGCATTCCGAATCTGTCAACCTGTTGACATTTTCGCCTCATCAATCATACCTACCCCGTGTTGCTCCTTTGTTGGCTAGATCTGCTCCTCGTGTTCTAGGATACCTTCCCGGAATCACATCATCAGGCTTAGGACTAGTAAGACATCTTAAAAACTGCAAACACGAATTAACCTTAAAACCTAAAGGAAAACGTTTTAAGGGACGGGTTTCGGGTCCACAACCCTTTTAAAGAGAAAATCCGTATTCACCCGCCGTCGATACTTTCGGCTTCTGCAACAACGACGCTTCCACCAGCTTCCGGGGGCGATGGGATGACAAGTTACATCAGATAGATGTTAAGACTGCATTTCTAAATGGTGACATTGATGAGACAATTTATATGGTGCAACCTGAAAATTTTGTATTCGGAGATGCAAAACAGATGGTTTGAAAATTAAAGAATTCTATCTATGGTCTCAAGCAAGCTTCCCGTCAATGGTATCATAAATTTCTCAAGTTGTCATTTGTTTTGGTTTTGAGATCATTCTTGTTGATGAATGTGCATATCACAAGTTTAGAGGGAATAAGCATATTTTCCCTGTTTTATATGTCGATGACATACTACTTGCCAGCAATGATATATGTTTACTACATGATACCAAGAGATTTCTATCAAAGAAATTTGAAATGAAAGATCTTGGTGTTGCTTCTTTTGTGTTGGGTATAAAAATACACTGAGATCATTCTCGGGCTACTCTAGGTCTATCACAAAAGAGCTACATTGAGAAAGTGCTTAAAAGGTTTGGCATCCAGAATTGCAAAGAACAAAGGATTACATGTTACCCAAAAGGAGGATACTCCAGCCGCATTCATCTGCGACCTTCGACAACCAATCAAAGTAACTTTGTCAATGTGAATCATTAACAGCGAGTTAAAGTGATTAAGGGTCCAATCGAAGAATTCTCACACTACGCAAGGTTAGAGACAACTTGCTTAAATTCTTCTTTTGGTCGAATTTCATGGTCATAGGATCTTTGTAACATACTTACAAAGATTCTATTAACACTTCTTAGGGTGTTTTACAAACACCACTCCCACTTGGAGTGATGACATACTACTTGCCAAAGGTAGTCTCATCCTTGGTCTACTTAAGATCAAGGGTGAATGACTTGGTGTGAGAAAGTCATTCTCAATGCCTATGGTGGACATGTTCATTTATTCATTGTGTGTTATTAATGGAACTAAGTAAATGACATCAAATAATTACTTTATTGATCATCATTATACATAGATACATGTGTGACACCAAAGTGGTGAAAGTCATACAACAATTAGTATATTAAAGAATGATATATGTTTACTACATGATACCAAGAGATTTCTATCAAAGAAATTTGAAATGAAAGATCTTGGTGTTGCTTCTTTTGTGTTGGGTATAAAAATACACTGAGATCATTCTCGGGCTACTCTAGGTCTATCACAAAAGAGCTACATTGAGAAAGTGCTTAAAAGGTTTGGCATCCAGAATTGCAAAGAACAAAGGATTACATGCTCACATACAATTGATCGGATCAGATAGAGGTTGTTGGTTATTCTGATTCCAACTTAGTTGGTTTCCAAAACAGTCGAAAATCCACATCAGGCTATATCTTCTTGCTTGATGAAGGAGCGGTTTCATGGAAAAGTGTCAAGCAGACACTCATCGCTTCCTCCACCATGGTAGCAGAGTATATAGCATGTCATGAGGCATCCAACCACGACATATGGCTTTGAAATTTTTTCACTGAGCTGCAAATTGTTGATAGTATTGAAAGACCACTTAAGTTATTTTGTGACAATAATTTGGTAGTCCAATATGCAAATAAAAACTCGAGTTTTTCAAAGTCAAAGCCTAAAGACATCAAGTTTCGAGTTGTCAAGGAAAGAATTTGGAGTGGTCAATTGTCTATTGAGCACAATGGGACAAACGTTTTGATTGTTGATCCGTTCACTAAGGGATTGTCACCCAATGTCTTTCATGAGCATGCTGCTCATATGGGTGTAATATCTCTTCAAGATATTTAGTATTATCATTCAAGGTCTTTCATGAGCATATTGCTCATATAGGTGTAATATCTCTTCATGATATTCATTTTTAGTGAGAGTTTATACTTTTGGATGTTCAAACTTTTGAACACTTTTATGGTTATGGGTTATTCTTGTCAGGTTTTACATAAATAAAGTTTATGGTTATATTCACTCGGAATTTGATGAGATCATTCTCACTAATGTTGGACCAGTTAGAAATATTCATGTTGAGATCACATTACATGTAATTTCCATGATACACATCCACACTTAATTGATGTCATCCGATTATGTTGATACATGTAGGGGTGTCAATTGGGCGGGTCAGGTCGGGTTCAGGTCGGGTCATTCGGGTTTCGGGTTGTTTCGGGTTGGACTGTTTTCGGGTCAGGTCGGGTTCGGGTCATTCAGGTTTCGGGTCATTTCGGGTTGAGCTGCTTTCAGGTCAGGTTGGGTTCGGGTTCGGGTTATTCAGGTTAAGGTCACCATCGGGTTGAGTTTACTTCGGGTCAAGTCGGGTTCGGGTTCGGGTTCGGGTTCAGGTCATTCGGGTTTCGGGTTGTTTAAGTCTCGGGTTCAGGCCGGGTCCAGGTCAGGTTCCTTCGGGTCAAATTTCGGGTTTCTTCGGGTCCGAGTTCTGGTTTTTTCCAGTCCAAGTTCGGGTTTCTACGGGTTCAATGATAATTGTGCATTATCGATATATATTTTCCCTCATTTCACATGTTTTGTCGATAATTATGCTAGTACTTAGTGTGGGCGCAAGCGTTTTTGTAGGTAATTCATGTTGGATTCAAAATGGTGCAAAATCCCCCTTTTTCGGACAAAAAGGGCACCAAGAAATGAAGCCGAGGACAACATTGCAAAATCTCAAAAAGCTCAAGGAATGGTGAAGAAAGTGGTCCGAGCGAGCCTCAGGCGACCCAATTCCTTAGGTCAGGCGGTCGCCCGGACCTGGAGAAATCCCACGGAAAATCCTGGAGCCAGGCGGAGAGTCAGGCGACCAAAATCCTTAGGTCAGGCGGTCGCCTGACCTCAAAACGTAAGAGACAGGGGGCCAGGCGGAGGGTCAGGCGGACCAATTCATGGATCAGGCGGTCGCCTGACCGCACTTTTCAGGATTAGTCCACTCTTCTTTTCTCCCAAAACTGAGCATTTATATTGCGTTTTTTTCACTTCTTTTCACATCTCCTCACTCTTAGACTTGCTATTGAACCCATCTAGGGTTCTTGAGCTCTCTCTTCTCCTCCATATTTCTTATTTATGAATTTGTATGAAGAATTGAAGACTTGAAGACAATTTTCTAGCTCCCTCCTTCCTCTTTAACTTCTACTTTCCTTTTTGTTCATAGTTATTGTGAATTTCGTGAATAGTTGAATATTGATTAGTTCATCATCCCTAGGGTTGTTTAGCATGTTGTTGTGTTGCTAGATGATTTAGAATCGTTTGGTTGTTGATTATACATGATTAGTAACATTTTCTTGGGCTTAAAGAAGGTAGGGTTAGAGTAGAAGGCCAACTACTCTACCATGCCCACCAAGTGTTTGATGAAATGCTTGAGAGAGCATTTTGTTGAATTGACCAAAGAGAATTGGTTAGATACTCTAGGATTATTTGAGAAGGTAATCTAGGGTGTTAGGAGACATCAATTGGCTAAACTTAGTGCCTCCATAGTTGATGCAAGTGAAGAGATTCTACTTGGTCTTCTATGGAGAGGATGGTTCTAACTTAGGAGGTTAGAACTTGTTAATTATCCAACTCCTCTAACTTGTCATATATCACAACCAAACACTCCATCTAGCAACCTCAACTCTAATCAACCCTAAGGAACATTTACTTTTCATAATTGTTTATTGCATTGCATTCTAGTTCTAGTTGCATTAGTGATAGAAGTAGAATTAGTTAATTTAGTTTATCATCCATCTTATCACTTGTCATATAAATCCAAAAACACCAAAAATATTGCATTTAACTAAACTTCATAAATTGCACTACAATCTCTTGGGTTCGACCCCACTCATCCTACTACAATTGCACACCTTGCACTTGAGGATGAATGGGTTTTATTACTTGATATTATGCTCAATTCATACACATGTAAAACACCCGTCATTCAAGTTCGAGTTTCGTCGATCTAAGTTCGTGCAGCTGAATTTTCAAACTAAACTTTTATTCTTTATATTTATATTCTTTTTAAATAATACTACGTATTTTATATTCACATATATATATATATATAATATATACAACAATGATATACTAAGAAAATTATTCACACAATTTCCTCTCCCCTTTTCCTTGGAGTTTAAAATAAATCTATTTCGCGGAGTTGTTCTAAAATAATTGAAGAGAAATTAGACATTATTCCAACAAAATTGAAAATTAAATATTTCTCAAATAATTTGTTAGATCAGTATCAATACCTTGTTAAATCGACATCAATACCTTGTTAGATCGACATCAATACCTTGTTACAATTGTTGTTGGTCATTAGTGCACAATTGACTTTATTTACTACTATTTTCTTGTTTCGGAGTTTTGACAATGAATGATAGTAATTTATTTTGTTATGATGATAGTAACTCTATAATGCATTAGATTATTATGTTTTGTTATGATGAAAGTTTATTTAGAGTTCCTTAGGGTTCGGATTCGGGTTAATCGGGTTCGGGATTCGGGTCAGGTCGGGTTCGGATTCGGGTTAATCAGGTTTGAGATTCGGGTCAGGTCGGTAACGGGTTCATCGGGTTCGGGTCATTCGGGTTTCGGGTCATTTCAGGTTGAGCTTATTTCAGGTCAGGTCAGGTTCGAGTTCGGGTCATTCGGGTTACGGGTTCATTCAGGCCGAGCTGTTTACGGGTCAGGTCGGGTTCAGGTTTAGGTCAGGTCGGGTTTAGGGTCGTTGACTTTTTCGGTCAGCTCAGGTCAGGTCGGGTCAGGTCGGGTTCGGGCGGGTTAATCAGGTCGGATCAGCTTTTGACATCCCTAGATACATGTGACCATTGATAGGTTTAGCTATGCTACAAGTAGAAAAAGCCTCTTTGATCCTGTGTTGGTATAATTAGTGGATGAAATTGGCTATGAAGATTTGGTGCATAATTAGTGGACGAAATTGGCTAAGATGATTTGGTGGTGATAGCTTTTCAGGAGCACTCATAAGGTTATAATGCAAAGTTATAAGGTACACATATAGCCCAAGTGGGAGATTGTTAGAATTTTATATGGGCTTGTATGTGATATAAACTATGAATTATATTTGCTATCATAAGGTTTGGTCCAATAAAATGTGATCTATTAAAGTTTGGTTTTTGGCCATAGTCATCTTATACGGTGTGAAGAAATTTAATGTGTTGAGGCCAAAGTGTAACTTTTATTGTAATGATGGAATGAAATAAAAGTTACACAATTATATATATATATATATAGGTTATGGTCCCCAAATCATACATGCTAAGGTTTAGAGAGCGCAAAAGAGGAACTCACACGTACTGGTTTAGAAGATTACTGAGCCGCAATTGTTTTGCTTGATTCTTCCACTACATATCCAAATATATTTTCAACTCTACTTTAGAATTTATCTTGATGATTTGACATGAATGATCTTGGGTTTATGGATTAATTATTTAATTAATTAATCTCAACAAGTGACATGAGAGCAAATTCTTGTTGCATCATTAATTCATGTTTTTGGATCCTTTGGATTTATACAGATTAATGATTTATTTCAGTGAATTGAAAGTGAAAATATTGTCACCCAGTTTCATTGGTTATTGATGGTGTTGAATCAAGTTTTCTTTTATCCGGATTGCTTGATTATTATCGTGGCTTTAATTTTAATTGTGAATGATTAGGTTTCAATAGAAGTTTCAGTTTGTAGTATCGGAATTCACGTTTTACAGAGAGAATATTTCTTCAGACTGTTTATGTGTGTTGTCGGCTTTGGTTGTTAGCAATTGCGATCCAATTTCGAATTCATCGGTTTTTAATCCATTAGAGCGATAATGTGTTGTGTTTCATTCTTTGCTCGTGTGACTGTGTTGTCCCATTGTCTCGAATCCAGCTAGCCAAGGGCTCCACCTATTGGATAGGGCGTGACCAGATTCTCACTGTAGGTATGATCACTGTCCCTCTCCTCCTGACAGCTACCACAGTTCACAAGACTGACGTCTGCCATTGCAACTTTGTCGACTTCATTGTCCTTGATGTGCCCTCACCCTACAATGCGATCCGTGGATGACCCACTCAGGTTGAGTTCCACATTCGCTGCAATGTGTGAGCCTTGACCTTCACCTTCGCAACCTCCTCTGGCGATGCCTTCATCTACATCAATCAGAACAACGTCGGAGAAAACTACGTGGCCAGCCTGTCAGGTCCGCCACAGCTCCCTCATTGCATGGAGCCTAAACTCAAAGCCCATGCGAAGCCAGTGCACTCCACCTCCAAGGATACGAATGCCCTTCCCAACATCACGGGAGCCTTCGAGGAGGTCGAGGTCGCACCGGGCAAGAAGCTTAATGTACTCCCTAGCTTCGCGCCAGTTAGAAAAAAAACTAAAAGCATTGCCGCCGAACATAGGGAGTTTGTAAGGAAGGAAATCCAGAAGTTGCTAGACGCCAAAATAATAAAAGAAATTCACTATGCTGAGTGGGTCGCTAACGTAGTTCTGCCTCACAAACAGAATGGCGATTGGCGACTCTGCGTTGACTACAAGGGGGTCAACCGAGCTTGCCCTAAAGACCCCTATCCTCTTCCACCCATCGACCAGCTAGTGGATTCCACAGTCAAGTATCGCATCGTCTTCTTTACGGACGCCTACAGCGGGTACCACCAGATCTACATTGACCCCGCCGATGCCATGAAGACCGTCTTCAATACCGACAAGGCCATCTAATACTACATGCGCATACCCTTTGGCCTCAAGAATGCGGGGGCCACATATCAACGTCTCATGAATAGGGTCTTCCCTAGTCAGATTGGGCGAAACTTGGAGGCTTGTCTGGATGACATCATTGTGAAGAGCATGGTCTTCGCCAACCACCTGGATGACTTAGAGGAGACCTTCAAAAACCTCCCCCAATACAACATGCATTTGAACCCTGCCAAGTGCACCTTCGGTGTTGGCGAGGGCAAGTTCCTTGGCTATCATATCTCGGCGAGGGGTATCGAGGTCAACCCAAAGAAGATAGCAGCTATCACCAACATGATGTCCAGAAGCTGATTGGTCACCTAGTGGCCTTGGGTCGTTTCTTCTCTAAGCTTGGGGACAAGTGCAAGCCTTTTTTTGCCCAAATTCAAATGAAGAGAGCCTGCAAGTGGACGCTAGATTACGTTGAACCCTTTAAAGCCATCAAGGACCACTTGCAGGAGCTCTCTACCCTGAAGTGCCCTCAACCTGGAGATAGCCTAGCCTTGTATCTCTCTATAGTAGATAACAACGTCTCCTCTGTCCTCATCAAGGAGATCGACGGCAAGTAGTGGTTTGTGTACTACACAAGCCACATCTTGCAAGGGGCGGAGTCATGCTATACCCCTCTAAATAAGACAATCCTTGCCTTAGTACTCACAACGAGTAAACTCAAACCTTACTTTCAGGCACACTCCATCGTCGTCAAAACTAACCTCGTAATAAAGGACATCCTCCAACTATCGGAGCACTCAGGCCATCTCTCCAAATGGTGCATCGAGATGGGTGAGTTTGACATCCACTACGAGACTCGCAGGGCCATCAAGGCGCATGCCCTCAAGGACTTCATGGCTGAGCTCACGACTTCAGAGCTAGGTGGGGTGACAACGGTGGCCCCTCCAACGACACCTAAGCCACCTGCCTGGGACATATATGTCGATGGAGACTCCAAGTCTGACCATTCTTGCAGAAAGGTATACCTGCATGGACCCATGGGCATGGAGACTGAACTACGGGGCGCCTTCTAGTTTTTTAAGACTAGGCATTCGGATGGTTCGGTTAAAACTGAACCGAAATAACCGGTCAAGGTGGTTTTCGGTTTTGGATGGTAAGAAACCGAATAAACCGAACTCAGTCATAGAACCGAAAAAAATAAAACCGAATGGTTTCGATTTGATTCAATTTTTTACCGAAAAAACAGAACATTCAAGCTGTGCTTTTTTCTTGGGAGAAACCTGTGCAAAAAATAAATGCAATAAAAATAAAATAATACCTAGTCCTTAGGTACCTTCAATCCAATTCAAAACAACTTTCTTTCGCAATCCAAATATCCATTAGATTTAAAATACATCAATAGATCAAGTCTCAAACAACACATTAATGCTTAAACCGAACATCTGTTTAAATGCCCAAAGTCTCAAGCAATTGTTGGAAATATCAAGCAACAACCCACATATAAGTTGTAACTTGTAACATATTAATGCTTCTGAAATCTGAAGTTGTCAAGCCACCAACCACGGCCAATGCCTCAAAAATTCACATCAAAATCCTACATTGAAAAATGAAAACAATTAGAGTTATATAGTCATACTCATAACTCACATCACATACACAACTACACAAGTTACAATGCACAAAACTGAAACGGGTTTAAAAATTAATACCATTGCCAAATACCATCAATGTATTGTCCAAAAAACTCACATTTTTATATGTGACATCTCTAAAAAATTGAAACATCAGAATGAATTGATATATATAATACAAGGAGAAAATATGATGAACTAAAAATAATTTGAAACAATGATGAATACGAGTTTCAATCTTCCCAATCTCCTCCAAATCTTCATCATCCATAGTAGTAGTACTATTGCTAGTGCCAAGCTCTTGTCTCCGAAGCCAATCTTGAGTACAAATAAGCGCTTGAACAGATTTAGGAATTAAGGAACTCCAATATGAATCAAGGACTTGACCACTAGTACTAAAAGCGGATTTTGATGCAACAGTAAAGATAGGGGTAGCGAGTGCATAACGAGCCATAGCAGCAAGAACTGGATAACGATGAGAGTTCATCTTCCACCAATCTAGCCATTAGAGCTCAGAGAACGGGTTTCTCTCGGTTCAAGTATATACCTCTATAGTTCAGTTTTATTCTCAACATTTCTTGTGGCATTCTCAAACTTCTTGAACCGATCCTCGGTTACTCCATACATTTTTCTCTTGTGGGTTGCAAGAGAATTAACTTTGGCAGTTTGTTGCCTTTCTGATGAACTCAATTCCCCAGAAGTAGAACCAAACTCAGGCTGAATCCTTCTCTTGTAATCATAAAAAAAATTCTTGTAGAGCATCCTTCACCCCTCTTTTCATTCTTGTTACAACTAATGTAGTGAGCTCAATATTTTTTCTGCATCCTTCACCTTTCTTTTCCCAATGTCATAGCCCTTATGACTAATGATTGGTTTAAAGCTCAATATTTTTTCTGCAGGGTCCATTTTTCATCAATGTAGTGAGCAGTATAACACATATAATGGACTCTCTGTACAAAAGTCCAAGTGTCTATTGTGAGAGAAACCCGCTGACCAGTAGACTTGAAATAGTGCTTCAAATTTTCCATTTCATTAGAATAAAGAGACAAGCAATCCCCAGCAATTGTGTAACGGGAAGGAATACGGAACCTAGGGCAAGTAATAGCCATAAAAAGCTTGAAGCCTACACTTTCCACAAACTTGAAAGGCAACTCATCGATAATAATCATAACAACCAATGCCTTTCTGATGTGATCCCACATGGCCAACCACACAAGAAAGTGATGAAGCTGGGAGAATTCTTTAAGAGCAAGAAAGACAGGGTGGACCTCACGCGCCAAGCAAAGAAGGATGGTGGTGGAACCCTAGCCCTTGACGATCCATACCATCGACTGGGCAGACAACAAGCTCATCTTGCAAGGGCTATAACTCCCTCTCCAGGGATCCAAATTGGACATATAAATACACCATTTTTTATCTCTAGATGTGAAAAAGATAATGCCACCGGTTTCATGGAATTTGGAGACCTGAAGCTTTCTCGAGAAGCATTTAAAGATAGGAACTCTAGCTGCCAACGAAGCCTGCAGCGATGCCAACTTGAAAAGACCATATCTCCCTCTCCAGAGCTCCAAATTGGGTCATTGACTCATTCAGGAGTACAAGTTCGGTCAAGTTTCAAGGGCGTTCGAATAGAGGTGGTTTCAGGTCAATCGGCGACCCACAACACCCTGGGTGACTGTTTGAAGATGCTGCACTCCAACCCAATAAGGTAATGTCACCATGGCTAGTACAAGCTTTGTTGGCACTTTCTCTTCCTTTTGGCCACCACTCCAGCATTGATCCAGCTCCAAATCATCCCCAAAGGTCCCTACCAAGTCTGATTCCAGCTAAGAAGGACATGTGACTCCATTTAAGACTTGTTTTAGCTTAATTTAGTCTAAACACTCACTAATAGGGCCGATTTTGCCTTAATTAGGGTTTCTACTTCGATTAGCTTAGTTTTTGAACTATAAACTTTTTAGAACATTTAAGATGTAATCCTAGCCCTTGGATGAGGTGAGAGAGGCAGCCCTAGGCTATACAATTCGACAACCACCCTCATTCAAAGGTTAGAACTCATTTGATGCTTTTCAAGAATATCTTGTGGAAAGCTTGAGCTCGCAAACTTCTACCTCCCATCTCTAGCTCTTGGGCTTGATCCAAGCCTCAAGGTTCATCTCTAGTGCCCTCTCCACACCGTAGGTGTACAGTGCTAGAGCCATTTCTACCTCTCCAACAAAGATCATCATTGCCGGCACCAATCAAATTGTTTGGAGGTGTTGATATGATGTGATCATGGAAATGATAAACACTTGAAATGATCTAGCTTGGAAGATGAACACCAAACAAGTTGATAATTTCGGCTAGACAAAGAACCTCTTCACTACAAGGTGAAGCAATGCTTTGATTGCCAAGGAAAGAAGATGGATCTAGCACCTCTCAACTACTTGATTGAGCAATACTAGATATGATTCTTGAACCAAAATTATGGAACAGGGGAATGGATTGAAGAAGTGAGAAACCAAAGCCAAAATGCTCTCAAAATGTAGGCAAGAATTCATCTACAATGAGTTCTAACTTGCTGAAATTGTGAAGCCTAACCTAAATACATGAATGGTGGTAGTGGAGGTTAATACCCAAAGTGTGGCTAACACTTTTGGTAACAACCCCTTAAATCTTCTTACCATTTTCATGCATAAAGCAAAAGGTATGATGATACTACTTAAAATGGTGAGGGAGAGTGGGAGGATTCCACTATTTTTGGTAATGGAGGGTAAGGACCAACCATTACTTCAAACTAGTGAGTAAGGACCTCCACTAACACACTTTCCCTCCCATTTCCTAAATAACACAAATATCATTCAAATACAAGTCTTGTAAGCTGAAAATCTGATGGAGAGGTGAAAAGTACGAATTGCAAATGGAGAGGTGACGCGTGAGAGCGTGTGGTGGACTTGGCCGGCGCGTCCATGCTACTTCCCGGCTTCTCCAAGGCTTGGGAACATGGTGCAACAATCCAAGGGTGGTGGAGCATCTTCCGGGATTCGGTGGAGGCGCGTGGGGTGCGTAGTTTGGGTGTGGGGGCGTGTGGCGTCCGCCTCAGGTCCAATGTTGGAGAGTGTGATGGTCTCCATGGCTTTGGGAGTTCCTTCCACTTGGATATTCATGTCTTGAAGCTTGAAGCTTGTCTTGCATTTTCCTCAACCGCGCTCGGGTCAAAGGTCCATTGAGACCTTGAAAGGGGCTAGCAGGCTCTCGTGATGGAGTTGGGTCGATGTCCACATCATTCCCTCCCTCTTGAGAAGAATCCGACCTCGGATTTAAGTCCTCCATGTCACCTTCAAAAGGATGTAAATCACAAACATTAAATGTAGCATGCACATTATAAGTTCCATCACTTGGTAAGTCAAGCACATATGCATTATCATTAATCTTCTTTGTGATTTGAAAAGGTCCATCCCCTCTAGGTGAAAGCTTGTTTTTCCTTTCTTGCGGGAACCTTTCCTTCCTAAGATGTAACCAAACCCAATCCCCCACACCAAATGTTTGAAATTTCTTTCCCTTTTTTACCCTTTTTGCATAGGTTTCATTGATTTTCTCAAGTTGTTGATTAACCTTAGCATGCAAGTCTTTCATTTGTTGAGTTTTCCTTTTACCATCCACATCCATTTGACCATCTTGATTTAATGCAATTAAGTCCAAAGGTGCTAAGGGATTAAAACCATACACTACTTCAAATGGACTATGTGATGTGGATGAGTGATATGCACGATTGTAAGCAAACTCAACATGGGGTAAACATTTTTCTCATTCCTTCAAATTCTTCCTAAGTATTGTTCTTAGGATGTGATTAAGGTCCTATTAGTAACCTCGGTTTGACCATCAGTTTGGGGATGACTTGATGTAGAGAACATCAAGTTGGTTCCTAACCTAGACCACAAGGTTCTCCAAAAATGGCCAAGGAACCTAGAATCCATATCACTAACAATTGACCTAGGGAGTCCATGATATTTCACAACATGCTTGAAGAACAATTCGGCAACTTTAGATGCATCATCACTTTTATGACATAGAATGAAATGTGTCATTTTAGAAAACCTATCAACAACCACAAAGATAATATCATGGCCATGTGAAGTCCTAGGCAATCCACTAATAAAATCCATGCTAATGTCAACCCAAGGATGAGTAGGAGAAGGAAGAGGAGTGTACTTCCCTTTCGGTTGAAGAGTGGACTTTGCCTTGTGACAAGTGATGCATCTAGCACAAACCCTTGTGACATCCTTTTTCATGCCCGACCAATAAAAGTTCTCCTTCAATGCCTCAAGTGTCTTTTGGACACCAAAGTGGCCCATAAGACTGCCGCCATGTGCTTCTTGTATGATGACTTCTCTCATGGAACTTCTTGGTACACAAAGCCTTTTCAACTTAAACAAGAAACCATCAAATACATAGTAGCCATTTCGGCCACCTTTAGCACAAGAAGCATATATCTCACCAAAATCAAGGTCATGCTCATACATATCCTTCAAACAATCAAATCCAACAAGTTTGGCATCAAGAGTAGAAATAAGTGCATATCTCCTAGATAAAGCATCGGCAACAACATTTTATTTTCCTTTTTTGTACTTAATCACGTAGGACAATGATTCGATAAACTCTATCCACCTAACATGTCTTTTGTTCAAGTTACCTTGCCCTTGAAGGTATTTCAAAGAGGTGATCCGTGTGAATCACAAACTCTCTTGGAAACAAATAATGACTCCACACTTGTAGTGACCTCACAAGAGCATAAAGCTCTTTGTCATAAGTGGAGTAGTTCAATGTGGCACCACTCAATTTTTCACTAAAGAAAGCAATGGGTTGGCCTTCTTGGTGCAAAACGGCACCAATACCAATCCCACTTGCATCACATTCAACCTCAAAAACTTTCTTAAAATTAGACAAAGCAAGTAAGGGAGCATTCATCAATTTAGACTTTAGAGCAAGAAAAGACTCCTCTTGGGCTTTGCCCCATTCAAAGACATTTTTCTTGGTTAACTCGTGTAAAGGGGAGGCAATAGTGGAGAAGTCCTTAACAAATCTCCTATAAAAACTTGCAAGTCCCAAAAAGGACCTCACCTCGGTCATGGACTTAGGAGTAGGCCAATCCCTTATTGCTTCCACTTTACTCTCATCAACCGACACACCATGCTTACCAACAACATATCCAAGAAAAATTACCTCACTTGTAGCAAAGACACACTTCTCAAATTTAGCATACAATTTTTCAAGTCTAAGTGTATCTAAAACATGCTTCAAGTGTTCAATATGCTGCTCACGATTCTTGGAATACATCAAAATGTCATCAAAGTAGACAACCACAAATTTCCCAATCATATGCCTCAAAACATGGTTCATCAACCTCATAAATGTACTAGGTGCATTAGACAATCCAAATGGCATGACATTCCATTCATATAAACCAATTTTAGTCTTGAATGCCGTTTTCCATTCATCCCCCTCTTTCATTCTAATTTGATGATAGCCACTTTTTAAATCAATCTTAGAAAAGACACATGAACCACTCAATTCATCAAGCATATCATCAAGTCTAGGGATAGGATGTCTATACTTTACAGTGATTGAGTTGATGGGGCGGCAATCCATGCACATCCTCCAAGTGCCATCACTTTTGGGCACTAAGATGACCGGTACGGCACATGGAGAAAAGCTCTCTTTGATGAACCCCTTTTGAAGCAACTCTTGCACTTTTGCTTGAATCTCCTTGGACACTTGAGGGTTAGTCCTATAGGCAGCCTTGTTGGGAAGTGGAGCACCCGAAATCAATTCAATTTGGTGCTCAATCCCTCTATATGGAGGGAGACCGCAAGGCTCTTCAAACACATCCTCATATGCCTTCAAGAGATCCTGCACATCCAAAGAAAGAGAAGATACTTGTTCAAGTTTTAGCATGCAAGAGGTTGGAACCATGAGAAAACAAAATTTGTTTTGCAAGAGTGCTCTTTTGAAATCTCTCTCTTTGGCCAAGTGGGGTATGCACTCTTGTTTTCTCTCATGCTCTCTTGAAGTGTTTCCCACATATGCACACTTTTTCTTTTCTCTTAAGGATCCTTGATCCTTCTCACCATTTTCTCTCTTCTCACTTCCCTTTTGCTTCTTTAAACTCTCGGCCTTACTTGCAAGATGCACTTGGTCTTGTAAGGCTTGGGTAGGGGTGAGTGGGAGGAGAGTGTAGTTTCGGTTTTGGTGGGTGATAGCATACTTGTTGGCATTTCCACGATGAATGGCATGTTTGTCGAATTTCCATGGCCTCCCAAGTAAGATGTGAGTGGCTTGCATCCTCACAACATCACAAGTGATGGTATCTTCATATTTGCCAATTCGGATCGGCACCTCAACTTGCTTCACCACCTTGACAAATGATCTATCATCCACCCATTGGAGTTGGTAGGGTTTTGGATGCAACTTGGTCGGAAGATGCAACTCATTCACCATGTTTTCACTTGCGGCATTCACATAACTACCGCTATCAACAATGAGGCTACATAATGTGCCATTCACCAAAGCTCTTGTTTGGAAGAGGTTCTCCCTTTGTGAAGTTTTGGTTAACTTTGGAGAACTTTGGAGAACTCTCTTTGTGACCAAGATATGCCTCTCAAGAGGCAACTCTCCCTCTTCTTCTTCTTCTTCAATTTCTTCATTAGGAAGCTCATGTGTAGCTTCCTCTTCATCCTCACTTGATATGTCACCATTGGGCCGAATCACAATGACTCTCTTGTTGGGACAATCTCTTGTATAGTGCCATTTGCCAAGGCACTTGAAACACTCAACGGTTCTAGATGGAGGTGGTAGGTTTGTAGGTTTGGGAGGGTATGTTGGTTTCGGTTGTGTTGGAATAGGGAGTGGGGTGAGATGGTGGTCTCGGTTGTGTGTGGGAGTGATAAGGAGGCTTGGAGGTGGCGGGTTGGTAGGATTTGGAGGTGGAGGGCTTGCTTGTGGAGGGTGGTTTACTCCATGACTTTCGGTTGGAGGTGTAGTAGGAAGTGTAGGAACTTCCTCTCTTCAATTGCTTCTCTACTCTTATGGCTTTGTGCACGAGCTCTTGGTAGTTCCCATAGTCACAAAGCTCCACCGCTCGAGAGATGTCATCTCTCAAACCATACAAGAACTTTGCCATCTTTGCCTCATTGTTCTCTTTGACATTTGCTCTCATCAAAGCACTCTCAAGCTACTTTTGGTAGTCTTCAACACTTCGGTTACCTTAAGTGAGATGTTGCAACTTTTGAGCACACTCTCTTTCATAGTAGCATGGGATGAACCGAGCTCTCATGGCGTGCTTGAGCTCCTCCCAAGTGTCAATGCGAGCCATTCGGTTCCTAGCTCTTGCTTGGTGCTCTTGCTCCCACCAAATGATGGCATAGTCATGAAGTTCAATGATAGCTAGTTTGAGTTTGGTAGCATCATTGTACCCCATGACATCAAAGACTCTCTCGGTTTTGTTCACCCAAGTGAGGTACTCCTCCGGATCTACATACGATGTTCTTCCGCAAGAATTTGATGATTCTGGCGGATATTATCTTCACGAGGGGCTCAACTTCAGTCCACTTTCTGAAATAGTCCACAGCGACAACACAGAACCGGTATTGACCTGTCGCCTTGGGCATTGGTCCGATGAGATCAAGTTTTCAAAGGGTGAAGGGCACAGGGTTTGTGAGTGCGGGAGATTCTATAGATGGGAGCCGTTGTATGCGAGAGTTTATCTGACATTGATGGCATGTCTTGACAAGCGAGGCCGCGTCCTTCTTCAAGGTAGGCCAATAGTATCTCTGGCGAAGGGCTTTGTGTGACAGTGCCTCTGTAGCTATCTGAGCACCACAGTTGCCCTGGTGGATGGTCTCTAGGACAGTGTGTCCCTCCTTGGTGGTGAGACAACGTTGGAGGGGTGAAGAGAATCCCCGATGCCACAGCAGCCCGTCTATGAGGATGAATCTTGTCACTCGAGTGCAGGTGCGTGGATCTGTGGGGTCCCTTTGAGTTGGGTGATGATAGGGATTCTCCAGTCATCCGAATCTTCGTCTATTCTGAGTGACCCAATGTCCAATGTTCTGGCGATCGACGGTCGAGCCAGAGTCTCCAATGCGGAGGGTGTTTTTCCCTTGGAGAGCATATCCGCGATGGTGTTCTCTGAACGAGGGATGTGAATGAAGACTGCTTCCTCAAAGTTTGAACGCAGGGAGTTTACAAGCTTGAGGTACTTGATTAAAGTGGTGTCCTTGCACTCTGAGTAGCCCTGAGAACTTGTTGTATAAGCAGTTGGGAGTCGCTATGAATGTGTATTTGGCGAATACCCACCCTGATGGCCAGTTTGAGCCCCGCGATGAGGGCTTCATACTCTACAACATTGTTAGTGACTGGGAATTGGAAGGATACACGGAGGGTAGTTTCCATACCTAGTGGTCCGCATAGGTAGACGCCACCTGCTGGCGATGCCGCTTTGGATAAACCGTCAACGTACATTTCCCATTCCGGGGGCGGAGGTTCGGGCACTGGGACTTGCTCCTGAGGTGTGGAACAATCAGCAACTGAGAACTCCGCCAGGAAATCTGCGAGTGCTTGACCCTTTATTGCTCTCCGGGCTCATAGTTGATGTCGTACCCGCTTAGTTCAATACACCACTTCACGAGGCAGCCTGAGTGCTCCAGTCGTTGAAGGATCTCCTTGATTGGTAGGTCCGTTCGCACTGTGATTGTGTGCCCTTGGAAGTAGGGCTTGAGCTTCCTGGCCGCGTAAACCAATGACAGGATCGCCTTCTGTAATGGAGGGTATCTTTTCTCCGTGGATTGTAGGGTGTAGCTGGTGTAGTAGACCGGCCACTGTTTGTCAGCTTCTTCCTTGATGAGAACTGAGGCGACATTGTTGCTGGTTGTGGAGAGATAGAGGACAAGGTCATCGCCAGGCCTAGGACACTTGAGGGTAGGCAGCTCCTGTAAGTGCTGCTTGATGGTGTCGTAAGCTGCTTGGCAGTCCTCCGTCCACTTGCAGGCCTTCTTCTTCCGGATCTGGTTGAAGAACGGCTTGCAACGGTCACTGAGCTTTGAGATGAATCGCCCCAGTGCCACCAGCCTTCTTGTCAGTTCCTGGACGTCTTTTAGCCCCCTCGGAGTGCGGAGGTTGGCGATGGCCTCGATCTTCTTTGGATTGGCGCGAATCCCTCCTCTTGAGATCTGGTAGCCGAGGAACTTCCCTTCGCCAATGCCAAAGATGCACTTTGTTGGATTCAAGCGCATGTTATATTTGCAAATGTTGGCAAAGGACTCTTCCAAATCCTTCAAGTGCTTTTCGGTGGCTTTTCTTTTCACCACTATGTCATCGACATAGGCCTCTAGGTTCTTGCCTATTTGATCCGCGAAGACTCTGTTTACCAACCTTTGAAAAGTGGCCCCTGCATTCCTCAAGCCAAAAGGCATGCGAATGTAGTGGTAGACAGCTTTGCCTGTTGTGAAGGCGGTCTTTACAGCATCTTCGGGATCCATAAAGATTTGATGGTACCCGCTGTACTCATCGAGGAAGGAGAGGATTGGGTATCGCACAGTCGAATCCACCAGTTGATCTATGGGGGTAAGGGGTATGGATCCCTAGGGCAGGCCCTGTTGACCCCCTTGTAATTCACACATAGACGTCAGTCCCCGTTTTCCTTGTCGGCGAGTACAATATTAGCAACCCACTCAGAGTAGTGAACTACCTTGATTATATTAGCATCCAGCAATTTCTGCACCTTAGTACGTACAAACTCTTTGCGGTCGGGGGCCATGCCCCTCGTTTTCTGCCTAATTGGCTTAAAGCCAGGGATTGAGTTTGTGAGCGATAACCGAAGGATCTACGCCTGGGAGGTTAGTTGGGCTCCATGAGAAGACATCCATATTGGCCTGGAGGAGGTGGATTGGCTACCGCTCATCCCGGCTCATCCCAGCTCGAATCAACCCGGACAAGTGGAGGTTGCTGTTCAAGTATTACAACAGCAACGACTTCAAGGGCGAATCCCAGAAGAACAAGAAGAATGCGAAGAGTGAGAATCGTCCGTCGATCAAGTCGTTTGGCAACAAGTCCAAACATAGAGTTTATGAAGACTTGGTAATCTCTTTTAACCAGTTTAACTTTTATACATCTAAGTTTAATTTATTTAATTTATAAAAAAATTAATTACTTCTTAAATACTATTGGACAGTGTAAAGAAGCTGAGGGCCGGCTGCGTTAGGAGGAGTTCGGGGAGGCATGGCTTGGGAAGGAATCGGCCGTCCTGGTATTATTCATTTATTTTCCTTAATTCATAATATTGTTTCTTTCAATATTATTTAACGTAAGTTTATTTGTATTATTACTTAGGAGGCGTATAAGACGCGTCTCATTGACAAGTATGGGCCAGATGGGTTGTTCCCAGCGATCGATGATGAGATCTACAGATCCGTCGTGGGCCAACCCACTTGAGGACGCTGGGTCGGTGTCCCGCCCTAGATAAGCCATCCGGAGCGCTTCGAGCCACCTCAGCGATCTTAGGTGATTAAATTGTCATTTTATTAACTTCTATAATTTGACTTGTTTTTTTATATTACAGCTGTTAAAGTTTTTAAAATTTTAACTTTCAGCGCGAGATTGACCTGGAGGACCATCATCAGAGAGATACGGAAGAGATCGGTGACCTCAGATGTCGGGTTGCGGCGCTCGAGGTCCAGGGTGCAGCTCTTGAGGGTTGGAAGACGGACACGTTACGATCCTTCGATTCAGCCGTCAGCAACATCTGGTCGGCTATGCGTTCTGGGGGATACATCCCTTTTAACGCGATGCCGCCGCACTTGTCAGCTGGATCTTCGTCCCAGCCTCTGCCCTTCCAGCAGCCGCCGCCCTTCTAGCAGCCATCGCATTAGTTATTCCAACAGTCGCCGCGGTACCAGCAGGCACCGTCTTAGCCCTTCCAGCAGCAGCCCAATGTAGACTTGGGCCTTGGCTTCACACATCCCCAAGGGGATTATCGACCGGAGATGCCGATCCTGCAGCCGCACCGGCGAGCATTCATGGAGGGGCTTACAGGGGTTCAGGACGACGACTTTGTTAATTATCTTAACAGTATTGATCCAAATGCGGATCAATAATTTTTAGGATTTTTGTAAACATTATTTAGATTTAGGTGTAAATTAACAATTTATTATATATATATATACATATTTTTGCATTTGATATTAATTTCTAAATAATTTTTTAATTAAAATTATAAATATAAAAATAATTATGTAATTGTTATATTAAATTGTTTTATTTTTTTGCTAAAAAAGTTTGCAGCGGTGAAGGGAGGCTCCGCCGTCATAGCCTTACCGCGGCCTGGCAGCGCGACAACTTTGCGGTAAGAGCCACGGCTTTGGTCGCGGTAAGGTTGGCTACCGCGGGCAATTTTACCGAGGCCATGCCCGCGGTAATTATCGCGGCTTTACCGCGGGTTGGGCCGCGGTAAGGCGTGTTTCACCGACGTAGTGTGAGCGCCTGTTTGTCCTTCCCGATGCGGAACTTCTTGCTCGGGGTTATCTCGACTTCTTCAAAGGCACCAGATAGGTCAAGGGCTGCCGCTCTCTGGCACATGCACCTCAGCTGGTTTCTTCCTCTTGGGCTTCATAGATTGAGGCAGCTGAGAGGGGCCAGCAAGCGCTGAGACATAGTTACCCCTGGCCACGTTCTAGTTGATGTAGATGTAGGCATCGTCGGCGGAGCTGCGGAACACCAGTAGGTAAAGCTTCACCACTTTCAAGCAATGGACTTTGAAAGAAATTTTGCTCATGCTTACTCAAGACGTTGAGATGACTCAAACATACACCCGGGTCAAACACAAATATTGTTCTTTCAATCATTTCATTCAACTTCATCAAGCATGCGCCATCAAGTTTGACACATAAAAAGAATTCATGACCAAATTTAAATTGAACACTGAATCTAGTATTGAGAAATTTCCTTTTAGAAAATTCGGCTTGTTCAACACGTTTAACATCTTTATATGCACCTAATCCAATGGATTGTACAATTTCCAAATCACTGTCAACACATTGAGAAACTGCTTCCCATAAATTAATTACAAATTCGCTTTCTATTCTAGCAAGAATAGAAGGTGAAAATGAAGCATTCTTGACAATATTTCTCCAATTCACATAAGGCAATGACAATGAAGCATAAGGGTCAACATATTCGACAGGTTGAATAAAAGACTGAACAAATCTTAAACTAGAACATAAATCATTCAATGGAATAAATTCATGAATAGCTCCAGATTTTTCATCACCAAGTAATTCAATACTCAAATAATTATTCTTAACAAATAAATTATTCGAGTAGGGAGAAATATTACCATCATTCAAAACTAATGTTTCCTCTTGATGCGGTTCTTCTTCCTTTCTGGATGATGCTTCAAACAACAAGTTTTCACTTTGATTTTCAACATATTGGGCAATTGTAGAAACAATTTCCAAAGGTGGCACAAGTGGTACTTCAACCACAACTTTTTGCTCTTCCTTAAGGTTGATGTTCTTGCCTTCTTGAACATAATCATTCTCCTGCACAAACATTAAAGAAGAACAAACTTGCAATTCATTAGACGTTAGTAAATCATTTGGGATTGTTGGAGGCAGGGTGCTCTCTTGTTCAACACATTGAGAAAGTGGAGGTGGCTCTTGTTTTCTCTCAAACTCATTATTTTTCCACTCGAAGCACTCAACTCTTTCTTTTGATAAGACAACTTGGGTCTTTTGCTCACCATTTTCTCTCAAGCACTCATCTCTCTTTTTCCTAGTTATTCTCTCACCATCCCAAAAGACACTTGACTCTTGTAAATCCACTTGGGATTTCATTATATTTTCAGTGTTTCCCATGTGTTTATCCATCTTACCCTCGACCTCACTTTGAACATGGACGTGGTCAACATGGGCGTGTTTGAGGGTTACGAAAGCTGAAGTGATGTTTCTGTCAACAGGTTGAGTGATGTATTTACTGGTCACACAAACAACATGTGCTCTTGAATGGATAAGATTATTTTGTTGACAAGCTGGAGGAATTTGTTGAACATGTAACACTTCACTTGTTGCCATCAAAGTACCTTCAACTGGAAATGCCAATTCTTCTTCGGCAACATGTTGTGCACATTTGTCTTCAACAGGTTGAGGACTTTTGGTCTCTTCATTTCTCATGATCATTCCTCTTGGTGGTGATGGTGGGGATCTTTGTGAAACTTTCAGTGATGAGTTGGATCGTTCAACCTTGGCGGAAGTGTTGCCTCTCTCAAGCTTTCTTTCAATTCTGATGGCTTTTTGCAACAACTCATGAAAATTTTTGTACTCACATAATTGCAAAATCTCCACAATTTCAGGTCTAAGTCCTTGGATGAACCTAGACATTTTCACTTCACCTTTCTCTACCATACCTGCCTTAAGAAGGGTTGCCTCCATATCTTTGTGATAATCCTCAACACGTTTAGTGTCTTGGACTATGGTTTGAAGGTGTTTGAGACATCCTCGGCTATGAGGCTTTTCTTCTTTTTGACCGTTCACAAATCGGGCAAGCCTTTCATTTATTGGAGCAACTTCTTCCTGCAACATTTTTTTGAATATTGCTAACAGTCTTTCGTTAGCCATTTTCACTCAGAAACTCACAAGATTCTCTTTAAAAACCTAGCAACTTTTTATGGCTCAAAATTCTTGAAAAGTGATTCAGAACAAGACACCAAAAGACACAATAAAATAAAACCTCATACAAACCTCAACGGGTTGAGGGAAGTGTTGTTACTTTTTGCAAAATGGTTCTTTTGTGGGTTTTGGAAGAGGATATTCCGCAACTTTTGAAAGAACAGGTTTGAAAAGGCTCTGAGGTTGTTCTTTTTCTTGCCCTTTGTTTGAAATTGTTCCAAGAATTCTTCAAATTGCCTTTTCTGCAATCTGTAAAAAGGTTGAATCAGTAGCAGTTTTTTTTCTTTTTTTTTACCAATGCAAATAAGATGCAATTTTTTTTGTTTTTTTCTATGCAGATTGCACAACACTGGAACAAGAAATTAAAAATGGCAAGAACAACCGAGAAAAACACAATGATAACAAAAATGATATATGTTGCGGAATAAAAAGAAAAGGGTAGAAAAACTTCTCCTTGTTGAGCAAGTGGCTCTGATACCAATTGATGTGGTTGTCAGAATGCTCTGATACCAATTGATGTGATTCCGGGAGGGTATCCTGGAACACGAGGATCAGATCTAGCCAACAAAGGAGCAACACGGTGTAGGTATGATTGATGCGGCGGAAATGTCAACAGGTTGATAGATCCGAAATGCACAAAGCAAAACGATGCGGAAGCTTGTGAAACAAACAGATATGGCCGCCAACTCCTCCTGGATCCTTGCCCAGGCAAAGATGGTGTGATGCCTTTGGCGACTCCTCCTTCTTGATACCGACAAAGGTCCAAGACAAAGAACGCCTTGGTTGCCAAAATTGAGGGGGAATGATGAGGGGGCCAACACCTCCTTCTTCCAATGAGAAGGCAATCTTGATCTTAGTAGACTTGTAAAGAAAACTTAACAAGAATTGAGTGGAAAAAGGTAGATAGGTTGAAAAGAGAATCACTCTCAATTTCAAGAAAAAAGGTGAAATATATTTGATGATTGAACTTGTGTCTTGCAAACTAACCTAGACCTCCTTTTATAGGACAAGGAAGTTGGAATTCTAAACTTATTGACAAGTCCCTTCATCTCCATTCTTAATGATGGAAATTAAAGGAGATGTAAATATGGGAATTTAAAATAATTATTTCTAAAAATTATTCTAGGCTAGCTAATGGGTAGACCTAGCCAAACAACTCTGAAAACTGAAATAAAATGATAAAAATTCGAGTTGGAAGATGAGGGATGAGTTTTGGCCAATAAATGTGGAGTAAATGATCCTCATTTAAGTGCTCTTGATGGAGGGGCTTCAAGGCTTGTAACTCCTTCTTCACCAATGGTTCCTGGATGATTTTGGATGACTCTTGAGTCCTCAAGGCTGCTGAAGTTCGTCCTTGATGAGAAGTGAACAGTTGGAAGTTTTGAAGTGCATTGAATGTGCCAGCTGGTGTCTCAACAGGTTGAGACATTCGTGAACCATGCACTTGGGCCAAATTGTCATTTGGTTGAGCCCAAACCGAAATGTTGAAAATTGTTTGCACAATTTGAGAATTGGGTTGGCTCAAATTGAGGAGTGCTTGCACTTTTCCTTCATCTTTGTGGATATCTTCACTTTGCTCCTCACACTTTGCAAAACTATGCATCAACAGGTTGAGAGCTTCCTTAGCCTTCTTGGTTTGACTCCTTGTCATAGGTCCATTCAAGGTGGAAGTGTCATAAAATCCAATGACGTCCTCTTTTGGCATGTGAGCTCTTGGATCCTCAAGGTTGCACCTGGGTGCATCTAGATCACTTTTCGGTTTCGCGTCAGTGCTGGAGGAGACTGGGGTGTGGTCGCACTTCCTCGAGAGGAAGCGCGAGATCGCTAAGGAGATCCCCAAGCGGACTGAGGATCCTGGTGCCTTGAAGGCCTTGAGGGAAGACCTCAGGGCGCAAGTCTATAAGGAGGAGGGTATGCCCCTGGAAGGAGCTTGGGACCCTGTCCTCCTCCTGAACAACAATTCCTCTTTGTTGTGTGGGGGAGAGCGCGCGATGCTGTCGTGTTTGGAGGGGCTTCGCACTCCCTTCGATAGGGAGTTGATGGATCGGAGCCTGGACTCCCCAGTTGAGTTTTTGAAGGAGGCCACCAAGCGCAACCTTCAAGTGAGTCATCTCCCTGTGCCTTTGTTTTCTTGTCTTCCAGTTTCTGTGTTGACCCATCTCATCGCAGGCTGCCGTTAACGAGTATGCTAGTCTCAGCCAGTGGCACCAGTTCCTGAGCTACGCGAATGCGAGGGACCATGCCCAGATTAGCGAGATCGCTCGCTTGAAGAAGGAAATGGAAACCGTCCACGTTGCCAAGGCTGAGGCGGAGAGGGCCAACAAGAGGGTGGCCGAGCTGGAGACCTGGTGCGCGGCCCTTACCAGGGAGAAGGAGGAGTCTTGCCTGGTGCATCTGCAGAGGGACGCGCTCCTGGAGAAGCTTCTGGCTTGGTGCCCCGCCCGCGAGGCGGAGCTGGCGGAAGATGAGCTCGCCGAGAAGAATGCCGAAGTCACTGTTTTAAAGACGGCGCTCTCTTCTCTAAAGTCTGAAACAGAGATCTTCCTGAACGAGACTGCAGAGAAGCTTGAGAACGCGGAGCTTGATAGGCTGGACATCGCGCGTGAACATTTTGACCTGCTGTCAGACATGATGGGCGCACTGCAAGGGGTGTGGGATCTCGAGCAAGATCTTGGGCTGATGTTATATCCTGGAGAGGATCCTGCACATACGTCAAGCTACCAAGTGAAGATCCATGATAGGTGGCCTCGCCTAAGGCAGAGGATTGATGAGCTCCATGCAGAGCAGCTACATCCTGGGCTGGACTTGGGAGCCCTGGACGCCTCCAAGACTAGTGATCCTGAGGCGAGCACCCTACTTGACTGGGGCGAGCAAGGGAAGAAGATAGGGGCAGGCTGGTACGCCTTGATAGATTAGGAAGGGGCTTTTGGTCATGTGTTCGACCCCCCTTTTAGGTAGTATGGCCCCTGAGCCATCGCAAATTTGCCTGTAAATGTATAATCCTGACATTGAAATGAAGAGGTTTTCAGTTACCTTGTCACTCTTTTATTTCTGCGATAGCCTTGTAGGTGACGTTTAGCGAATCACTAGGCTAAGTCGTTGGGGATCCTTTGGGGTTCGCATTGCGGGGCCTAAAGATCCTGTGAAGGATTATCTAAGGTTCGCATTGACGAGTCCATCAGAGACCTCTGCAAAGCTGTTTCAAGCTTGGGGTCTGTTGGGATTCGCATCGTGGGGTCCCAAAGATTGCTCACAAGGTTCGCGTTGGCGATGCCCTTGGGTAGTGTACGCGCGTTCGCGTATATGGGTGACCTGACAAGGTCTTATGCCGTTACCTTAATAGGTTAGGCGTTAGCCGTTCTGACCGGTCGGGTGCAGAAGGCGTTTGGGTGGTCGTTGATGATATTATTCTGCGTTAGCGTTAAGAAGTGGAGCAACATCTCATTCATTCAAGCCATGGGATTACCATGATTTACACGTAGTATGGGCGAAGGTCGTCCGCGTGGAAGTTGCGAGGTAGGTGTCTTCCATCCTGGTCCTGTAACTCGTAGACGCCCGGCCGGACTTGTTTGTGGATGATGTAAGGACCGTCCCAGTTGGGTCGCAGGACGCCCTGTTTGGGGTCGCGAGCAGCGATGGCTGATCTAAGTAGGGCGAGGCCTCCTGGCTTGAGTGCCTTTGGTCTGACTTTAGCGTCGTGTTACAAGTTGAGACGCTGTTTGAGGGCAAACTGGCGAAGCCGCGCTCCCTCGCGGAGTTCCTCAAGCAGGTCTAGTTTGGCGCGGAGTCCTTGATTGTTGGCCTCATCGTTGAAGTTGATCATCCTTATTGTTGGGAAGTCTGCTTCTATGGGGAAGAGTGCATCTATGCCATAGACCAGGGAGAAAGGTGTCTCCCCCGTTGGTGTTCTCTTTGTTGTCCTATAGTCCCATAGGACACTGGGGAGTTCATCAACCCATCTCCCTTTTGCACCAGCCAGGCGTTTCTTGAGCCCTTCCTTTATTGTGCGGTTGGTTACCTCAACCTGGCCGTTGGACTGGGGGTGAGCTACTGGGGCGTAGAGCATGCGGATCTTATTGTCTTCAGCCCATTGTTGGACGCTGTGGCTAGCGAATTGGCTTCCATTGTCTGTGATGATGGCGCGAGGGCTGCCATATCTACAGACGATGTTCTTCCACAGGAAGCTGATGATTTTGGAGGACGTGATCTTCACCAATGGTTCGACCTCAATCCACTTAGTGAAGTAGTCCACGGCGACAACACAGAACTGGTACTGGCCTGTCACCTTTGGCATTGGCCCGATAAGGTCAAGGCCCCAAAGAGCGAAGGGTACGGGATTTGTGAGTGCGGGGGACTCCGTTGATGGTAATCGTTGGATGCGCGAGTTGACCTGGCATTGATGGCATGTTCTGACCAGTGAGGCTGCATCTTTCTTCAAGGTTGGCCAGTAGTACCCTTGGTGAAGGACTTTGTGTGTCAGTGCCTCTGCTGCAATGTGGGCACCGCAGCTGCCCTGGTGGATGGCTTCCAATACACAAAGTCCCTCCTTGGCGGTGAGGCATCGTTGGAGTGGTGAGGAGAACCCGCGATGCCACAGCAGCCCGTTCACGAGGACGAATCTTGTTACTCGAGCGCGAGTGCGAGGGTCTGTGTCCGCCCCCTTTAGATCGGCGATGATGGGGGTTCGCCAATCATCCGGGTCTATTGTTTCAAGGGAGCCAATGTCCACAGTCCCGTCTATAGATGGCCGCGCCAAGGTTTCCACCGTCGAATGTGTTTTCCCCTTTGAGAGCATATCTGCGATGGTGTTCTCGGAACGGGGAATATGAATGAAGATCGCCTCCTCAAAGTTTGTCCGCAGTTGATTGACAAGCTTCAGGTATTTGACCAGAGTAGCATCCTTGCACTCTGAGCATCCCTGTACTTGGTGTATCACCAGTTGTGAATCACTGTGCACGTGAATTCGGCGAATGCCCGCCTTGATGGCTAGCTTGAGGCCCGCGATGAGGGCTTCATATTCTGCAACGTTATTAGTCACAGGGAATTGGAAAGATACACGGAGAGTGCTTTCCATACCTAAGGGTCCGCGCAGGTAGACGCCTCTTGCTGGAGATGCTGCTTTGGATGCGCCATCAACATACATCTCCCACTCTGGGGTTGGAGGCTCAGGTGGTGGTACTTGTTCCTGAGGCGTGCCATGCTCAGGAATTGAGAATTCCGCTAGGAAGTCTGCGAGGGCCTGGCCCTTTATTGCCTTGCGAGGTTCATAGTTGATGTCGTACCCGCTTAGTTCAATGCACCACTTAGCCAGGTGACCTGAGTGCTCGGGTCTTTGGAGGATCTCCTTGATTGGGAGGTCTATGCGCACGGTGATCGCGTGCCCTTGGAAGTAGGGCTTAAGCTTCCTGGCTGCATAGACTAATGACAAGATAGCTTTTTGTAAAGGAGGGTACCTTGTCTCTGCCGATTATAAGGTGTGGCTGGTGTAGTAGACTGGCCATTGCTTGTCACCTTCCTCCTTAATGAGGACTGATGCCACGTTGTTGCTCGTTGTCGAAAGGTACACGACGAGGTCATCGCTAGGTCTGGGGCATTTGAGCGTGGGTAGCTCCTGTAGGTGCTGCTTGATGGTGTCGTACGCTTCCTGGCAGTCCTCAGTCCATTTGCAGGCTTTCTTCTTCCGGATTTGGTTGAAGAAAGGCTTGCAGCGGTCGCTGAGCTTTGATATGAACCGTCCCAGGGCGACTAACCTTCCTGTTAGCTGCTGGACGTCCTTCAGGCCTCTTGGGACGCGAAGGCTAGCGATGGCCTCTATCTTCTTGGGGTTGGCGCGAATCCCCCCTCTCGCGACTTGGTAACCAAGAAATTTCCCTTCGCCAACGCCAAAGATGCACTTCTTTGGGTTCAGGCGCATGTTATACGCGCGAAAGTTGGCGAAGGTCTCTTTCAGGTCTTCCAAGTGCTGGGCGGTAACCTTGCTCTTTACCACTATGTCATCAACATAGGCTTCAACGTTTCTCCCAATTTGGCTTGCGAATACCCTGTTTACCAACCTTTGAAAAGTCGCCCCTGCATTCCTCAGGCCAAAAGGCATGCGAATGTAGTGGTAGATTGCTTCGCCGGTTGTGAAGGCGGTTTTCATGGCATCGTCAGGATCCATGAAAATTTGATGGTAGCCACTGTATGCATCAAGGAAAGAAAGCACCGGGTATCGCACAGTTGAGTCCACCAGTTGGTCTATTAGGGGTAAGGGGTATGGATCTCTGGGGCAAGCCCTATTGACTCCTTTGTAGTCCACACACAGACGCCATTCGCCATTTTCCTTGTTCGCAAGAACAATGTTAGCGACCCACTCAGAATAATGAACTTCCTTAATTATATTAGCCTCAAGCAACTTTTGCACCTCAGCGCATACAAATTCTTTTCGATCTGGGGCCATGCCCCTTGTCCTCTGCCTAACTGGCTTAAAACCAGGGAGTACATTGAGTTTGTGGGAGATAACAGAAGGGTCTACGCCAGGGAGATCAGCTGGGCTCCATGCGAAGACGTCAATGTTGGCCTGGAGGAGGTGGATGAGGGCTTCCTTGTCTTCCTTGGGGAGGTCTTTCCCTACGCGGAACTTCTTCCCTGGTGATATCTCGACCTCCTCAAAGTCACCAGATAGGTCTGGGGTAACTTCGCTTTCCGGCACAGGCTCCTCAGCTGGTTTCTTCCTCTTTGGCTCCATGCATTGAGGCAGCTGGGAGGGGCCAGCGAGCGCGTTGACGTAGTTGCCCCTCGCCACATTCTGGTTGACATAGATGTAGGCGTCGCCGGCTGAGGTGTGAAACACCAATGTTAGGGTGCGCACATCACAACGGATATGGAATTCAGTCTGTGTGGCGCGCCCAACAATGGCATTGTAAGGTGAAGGGAGATCGAGGACGATGAAGTCCACAAAGCTTGAGTGGCAGACTTGCCTGTTGTCCCTGGTGATGCCCACCATCATGAACGGGAGCGTGATGCCCCCAAGGTTGGGATTTCATCCCTCCCAATTCCAAAAGTGACCCCCTTCGCCGGCTTGATTTGGGACAAGGGTACCTTTGCCTCAACAAGTGTGTGCTTGTAGACGACGTTGGCGTTGGCCCCTGTATCCATGTAGATCCGGCCGATGTCCCATCCGGCGATGCGAGCCGTGATGATGAGTGGATCTGAATGGGGGATCGCCACGGAAGTCCCATCGCGGCGATGAATGAGACGGCTGGCCGTGTGGTCCAGCTGATAGATTTGCCTCATGTAGCGGTGCCTTGCAGCTGCGCCTTCACACTGTGTAATCACACTAATGTGACCCCTGGCAGGTGGGATTTGATAAGTGCCCGAGGGGCCCTGTTTTGCCTGTGGTGCTCGCGGCCGCGATCCTCCTGATCGCCTTCGCGCTTGTACCCCCTGGATGAACCCCTTCGCGGGGAGGGGTTGCGAACAAGGAATTCAGTGAGCTTTCCTTGAGCTATCATTTCTGCCAGCATGCGCTTAAGCTCCACGCATTCCTCAGTGTCGTGGCCCTTATCGCGATGATAGCGGCAGTACTTGTTGCCTGACCTCGCGACGCCCTTGGGTAGTGGGCGAGGCCATTTGGGAACCTCCCTTCTCTACTCTAGGGCATGGAAGATGTTTGTACGGGATTCCCTGAGTGGGGGCAGGGTTGGATAGACCCTGTCTCTGTTGCCCTGTGGAGGGGGCTGTCTCCGCGAACCCTGACCTCTGGAGTCCTGGACGTGTGAGGGCTGCCCCCTCGCATCAGTCCCTGAGCCCTTGAGGTAGGGTCTAGTAATCTCCTCAGTATGCATGAACCTAGTCGCCCTATCTAGGAACTGCTCCATGTTTTGAGGAGGGTTGGTGTGCACATCCGTAAAGAACAGGGACCCCCATTGGAGACCCTGAATGGCCGTCAAGAGACGGGTTTCTTCTCCCAGGTTTGGAACCTGGATGGATTCCCCCTGGAAACGTTGGATGTAGTCCCTCAAGGACTCATCCTTCCTCTGCCGCACCTTCAGCAGGTGTCCCGCAGTCTTCGGCGGAGGCTTAGAGATGACAAAGTGGTTGGAGAAAACGCGTGATAGTTCCTCAAAGGAATCAAACTGCTTACCGCGAAGGGTGGTGTACCAATTTGCGGCAGCTCCAGTGAGGGTAGAGCTAAAGGCTCTACAGAGAGTGCTGTCATCAGCGCTCGCGATCGCCATTGCGGAGATGTAGCGTAGGAGATGAATGTCGGGGTCTGAAAGACCGTCATATGCGTCCAGCTTGGGCTGGTGGAAGTGTTCCGGCAGCGGCGCCTCCAGGATTCTCTGAGTGAAAGGCTGGGTCCAAAGGTGGTCCAGCCCCAAGCTGGTGGAGTAGGGAGTATTTGCCCTCGCCTCCCTTTTCTCTATCTGTTCAAGGCGCCTGGCGATGGCGGCGAGTGCGGCGGAGTGAGCCGGGTCAGGGTGGACTTCCTGTTGTGGAGGAGGAAGGGTAGTTTCCTGTTGATTCAGGGGCTGTTGAATGGTTTGGAAACCTCCTGCGGCCAGGACGCCGCGCAGATTTTGCACGACGGCCTCAGTGATTGCTGCGAGGATGGTGGGATCAAGACCAGCAACCGCCGAGTTCTAGACGATGACATTATGCGGCCCCCCACCGCGCCGGCGGGCTGGTTGTAGTTGGTCGAGAGGGCGACTCGTCCTGACCCTACGACGGCACCCATCCCCACCGGTTGGACGATCTCCCTGGAGGGAGGAGCATTACGCTCACCATGTGAAGAGCTCTCTCCGGTAGAATGGACTGACGCTCCATGGTTTGCGGCGGCAGCGGGGGGATTTCTCCTCCCACGGCCGTTCTGACGACTTGCGCTCCTCGTGGTAGGCATGGCTTCTTGATCTTCGGTGGTTTCTTCATGGGATGGTTGATTCCCACAGACGGCGCCAATCTAATAGCCCGGTTCCTTTACGAGACTAGGCTCCCAGATGCTTGAATGGTGGTAGAACGGTCGGAACGATGATCTTGAGCTCTAGAGTAGTCTGCAAGGCGTAAAATAGAATACTCAGAAGCAGAAAGAGGAGTGGGGGTGTGTAGATAGGGTGTACCTTTCCCAGGCCATCCTTTTATAGGAGGCGTTGAGGTGGCGGTTATCCCGTGATGGGAGTGGTGGAGTGCTCCTCCACGTCCTTGAGTTGCGGAAGGCTGGAGACGTAGCAGAGAATGTGGGTAGATCGTGGGGACGACCGTTCCCAGCCTCCTTTCCCCAGTCTGTCATGCTGCCAAGTGATTGTTGGCGAAGCTCAGGGTTCCGAAGGCCCTGTCTGGCGAAGCCAGGAGATGCGAACCCGCAAGGTCCTGGCGAGGCCAGCAGGTGCGAAGCTTCCTTGACAAAGCCTTCGCGTGATCCGGTGTGATCGCGGCGCGTTCCCTTGGCCACTGCTGATGGCCCCGCGAAGGGCGAGATGCGAGGGGGCATTTGCTTGGGTAGTGTACAACCCATGAAAACTCTATATAAGGAACGAGCTAGATCTATCCCTTAGCTGTCACGTCATTATGACAAAACTTATGTGCGAGAAGTTCTCTACCCATTGAGAGTGTCGACGATTGGAATAAGGGAGAAAGACATGTGCTTCATTGTTCGTGATTCCGCTGCGTTACTAATGGAGTCTAAATCAGATCAGATATTTTATTTATTCCATGTTAATTGTATTCTATACTTGTTGGGTTTATTCTCATGTAAGTTAGATTTTGATGATAACAAAACTTTGAGGTCTTATTGTAAAGTTGAGAAAAGTTCGAGTCCTTTAAATATCTCTTACCTTATCATGCTAGCTTGTGTTTGAAGGCATTTGACATAAGATATTCAGAAGATATCCAGCAGATATTCGACCATCTTGTAAAGATTGGGAAGATCTACTTTCCTTTCTCAACATTATATCTTTCCTTTACGTTCTCAACCTGTTTAGGAAAGACAACAGACTTTCCTTTCTGTTCTCAACGTGTTGAGGAAATGCAGCCGGCTTTTGCAATCAGATTGGAAGATTCGCAGAAGTTCTAAGGATGGAAAGAGCCATTACTGAAGATGCTCTGGACGCTCCTCTCCTATCTATATAACCCAGAGCAAGCATATCAAGGAGGAGAACTCACCAAGTCACTCTCGGAGCCATATCTTCTATCTTACAAGCAATCAAGCCAATCTAAAGTTCTCTAGTCCTGTATTTTCGAAGATCAAGCTTCTGTTTCATCTTAGTATCTTCAAATTATTTTTTGGAGAGTGAAAAAGTTCTTTAAAACATTTTTGAGTGTTTTCGTGAAAAACCTCAACAGGTTGAGTTGTTTCGAGAAAACTGTTTTGTAAGGTTTGTTTTGGTGAGCCTTGGGAAAACCAAACATGGATTTTTGTAGGTTAATAGTGAGCCTTGTTAATAGTGAGCCTTTGGGAAAACAAAAGTAAGGTTATAGTTTAGTCTCTAGAAAACCTTTTGTATACTTTTGGTTGGTGTAACAATTTTAAAGTATAGTGGAAGGAACTCTCAAGTGGTGAACTTGAGGAGAGGAAGTAGGTCTTTGACTGAACCTTTATAAATTTATGGTGTCACTCTTCTCCTTATTTTTATTTGTTTCTTCATTTTTACATCTGTCCAAACGCGTTTTTCTCAACAGGTTGAGACATTTCGAGTATTAACGTTTTTACAAAAAGAATCAGTTTTTGAGGCCAACCAATTCACCCCTCTTAGCTGCCTATTTGAGACAACAATACTCTCATGTATGATTTTGTGACGGTTAAAATTAATAATATGTGATATCGGAGCCCTGTTACATGATCGTAGAATACATATTATCGAGATATAATTTCTCTGTTGACCAATGGATGCTTGTTGTTGATTAAGTTTTTCATATTGTCGGTTGTTTGATGAAACTAGTCAAGAAAGCTTGAAACGTATTATGGGCTGCTAAGAAAAATCAACCACCCTCAATGCATTGCAATTGATTGGCGTTGACTTTAATTTGAAATTGCTACTCCACTGGAATGCATGTTTGGCAATGTTTTGTGGTGAATTGTGTGGGTATCTTACTGGCCGAATAAATTTTTTGTTCAAGCAACTTATTCTTGTTATAATTACTCAAACGATTTTGATTATCTGTTGCCATCTCTACGATTTTATCTCTATTCATGGATCGAGTAGTTATCAATTGGGAGAAAATAGAACGGTGCTGCTGTTGAATGAAAACAAGCAACTTATGGTCCTACTTTTCACCGACACACCTCTCACCACCATGCCCCAGGGATGCGAGGCGGAGCGCCGGTGGTGCGTTTACCGGATGGGTTGCTTCGATGAGGGCCGTAACAGGCTCGGTCGGCTGCGGCGGCGCTGCTACGGCAGATGCGTTATGCCCGAAGAGGAAGATAAAAATTTAGGGCTAAATGGGCTAACATACTTCCGGGTCCCTATAGTTTATTCCTTATGTCGTGTAGTAGGACCGCTAGGCTTTATTTAGTTCAGAAGCATCCGTTTTAGCTGCTGGAATGAAATGTTAGTCATTAAAGTTTTCTGGTTCGTGTAAAACAACCCCAGTTTTTATGTAGAGGCCACAGAAGTTTCTATTTTTCACTATAAAAGACCCTAAACTTTTTCAAAAGCCAAATAAAGTTTATAATAAAGCAATAAAGGTTAAATTCACTTTAATTAAAGAGACATATATGGTTTTAATGTCTCATAAGTAAAATTAAAGAGAGTATACATGATAAATAATTATTTCTTTTGGATAAAATTACGCAAATAATTATGGCAACGTGTGACTTGAGAGAAATTCAAGTGTTTTAATTCTCTCATTTGGTAAGTCATATGAATTTTTTTAAATGAGCCCCTTGATTGCCGTTAATTGTGAATGTAACATAAAGTGTGTCCCAGTTTTATGAATTTTATTAAATTTTTGCCACCAAAGTGGTCGATTTAATAAATCTGTAAGATTTCATTCTCGCATGATTAGGGATGTCTATAATTGAGTGCATGATTATTCTTCCCAAAGGTGTTGACTGTGTATGAAATTTAGAGATGATAAACATATGACATTTGATTGAGGAATGACTTGTATGAGTTCTCTTGACACCCAAAGGTGGTAGAAAGGTGAGTGTAAGAAACTCCTTAGATCGTCACTATGTGTGAAAATTTAAGATTGCATGTTGTGGATTTTCCCAAAGGTGTTTTCACAATGATGTGCTTGAATTCTCGGATATATACTATTTTTGGCTTTAAGTATCATGGTTATCTTACAAATTATTGACATTTGCGTTTATTTAATCTTCTTCAGTCACATTTTCTGTTAACAACAATATGGTCACCATTGAGTTGTTGCTTGGCTCCAACTTCAAAAAGAGGAAGCAAGATGTTGAATTTGCTCTCGAGATGGCAGATGTGAATCTCTCCATGATCGCTGATAAGCCTGCAGATCTCACCGCTACAAGCAGTGATGAGGAGAAGAAGGCTTTTTCTGCGTGGGAGAAATCGAACCGCATGTGCTATCTTTTTATAAAGAGGTCCACTCCTCAAGACCCGCTTAGTGGTATTTTCGATTCTAAAAATGCAAAAGTTTTCCTTGATACTGTGTCCCAAAGGTACAAAGTATCCTCGAATGTTGAGATAGGTATGACGGAGTAAATGGTGTTAGGGAGTATATCATAAGGATTGTTCACATTCAGTTGAAACTCAAAAGTACTTAATATTGTCATCCATGATGCATGCATTGTGCATCAACCGGTTAACACTCTTCCTGTGGAGTATGGGCTTCTTGTCACTACTTATAACTCTCAGCACGATGCCTGGGCGGTAAATGATCTCATTACCAGGTGCATTGATGAAGAGTAGAAGCTTAATAGTGAGAAGTCCCAAATTGCCTCGTTTGTGTCAGGAAAACAAAACAAGAAGAAGGGTGGTAAGAAGTATAAAGCTCCTAAAAATGTTCAGACTCGATCTAATGGTCAAACTAGAGGATTGGGTGGTCCAAATCCGATGATTGAGAAGAAAGTAAGGAAATGCTTCTTATGTAAGAAAAGGGGTCAGTTCAATAATGATTGTCCTAAATTCAAAGCTTGGTCAGCTAAAAATGGGCATAAAGGTAATGACTCATTTGCTCTTGTTTTACATGAATCCAATTTGGCTATCGCCCGATCCAATTCCTAGTGGCTAGATAGCGGTGCAACCACTCATGTGTCTTTCACTTTGTAGGGACTCATAAGCAAGAGGAAGCCAAATAAGGAAGAGTCAATGCTCATTGTTGGAAATAATGAAGAGGTGGAAGTTGAATTCATATGAGTTGTTTGTCTAAATTTGGATTTGGGATTAAGACTCATCTTGAATAACACATTTGAAGATTTAAAGTTCTTCAAGACTTCAATCATGTTACATGCACGTTTAGATATAGTGATTCTAATTAACAGTGCATGATGTGTTTTATTTATAATCATGTCGTTCTTCACCATTCATCGTCGGAAGAAGAAAGGGAAGAACGAAGAAGAAGAAGAAGAAGAAGAAGAAGAAGAAGGAGGAGAAAGCGTACCTTGTGCTCAAAGGGATATGTTGAAGATGAAGTGTGGATTCTATCTTCTGCAATCTTCAGTTTCATCAACTGCTCGATAAGGACGAACTGAGGATGCATCCAAGGGGCGAAATTGTGTTGAAATAAACACAATATTAATCCACCCGAAAACTCTAATATGTTTGCAATTTCGGCCAAGAAAATGAGAAGGAGAAGGAATGTTTCGGATTTGGTGTGTGTGTGTGTGTAATGTGGTGCCTCTCCCTTTATTTATAGATAAGGGAGAGGTGCCAAGGGGTGGTTGGGACACCCCTTTGGCCGAAAATACATGTACTTTCGGCCAAGGGTGATAACCAACACCTCTTGGTCACAAAAGGAGGGAAGGTTCATGGTAACCTCCCTCCAACTTCCATTTTGGTGAATGGGTGGCTCCTTAGAGGCACCTCTTCGCCTAAATCAGCCTTCCTAGGTGTAGCTACTCATATGTAACCACCTAGGAAGTTTTCCCATGTAGTAAGGTGCATACACCATGCACCTAGGATGCCTTTTTTACCAAAATACCCTTTATTTTGTCCAAAAGGTGCAAATGGAAGTAATTACTTGTGAATCAATATGAAACATCTCAAAGATGTTCCAAATGATCATATCACACACATTTGAGCTCCCACGAGCTCGTTTTAGTTCGTTGTGAGCTAAAAGTTACTTCTCCATCAAGACTAGCTCACTAGAGCTGAAGTTAGCTACCTTTAGCTAACTTGAGCTAGAGTTAGTTACATGTGAACTAACTTGAGCTAGTACTAGCTACCTTTAGCTAGTGTGAGCTAATGTTAGCTTCTTCTAGCTAACATGAGCTGGTGTTAGCTACTTCTAGCTAACTTGAGCTGGAGTTGAGTTGCCTCAGTTATTTCTAGTTGGGGTGAGCTCACTTTGAGCTGGGTTTAGCTACCTAGAGCTAAGGTGAGCTCAAGTTGAGCTGCATTGAGTTACTTCTAGCTACAATGAGCTACCTTGAGCTGACTTGAGCTATGTCCAGCTGCCGTGAGCTGGATATAAGCTGAGTTGAGCTGGAGTTAGCTACATATAGCTAATTCGGAGCTCCCACTTAGCATCATGAGCTCAAGTGTCATGTCAAATGATCTTGGTGCGTCAAATATACTAACAAACTCCCACTCGCACCAACGATACATTTGTGAATCAACTCCCACTCAAAAGATATAATCTCAAACTAAGAATAAGCTGAAAAAATACAAAGCACATTCACACAAGTAGAGTTAAGGGTGCGACCCCAAGGCATACACACTCAATCACCTCAATTACGGTTGTTAGACTAACAATGAAAACTTATCCTCTATAGAACAACATGCTAGAACTCATATAGCAACGGAGTGTTGTTTGAACTTCTTCAAACTCGCTTGAACTCATCAAGCTCATCTGATCACATCAAATGAAGCCTTACAGACCCCAGACACATGATACACATTATTTAATCACAACCAGTCTCTTTTCTGAATTTCAACTTATTGAAAAATCATGGTCGTATTAAGCCATTGAGTACTCATTTAAAAATTCTCATAATTCAATCAAAAAATTCATACTACGCATAGCATGTGGGCCCAAGATTGAATCAAGAGTAGGTGTATTATACAAACTGTGTCTTTCCTATCAGTTTTAAACTACTTAACACATTACACAAACTCAACTACCCAAAAGGAAGATATTACAGTCTTCAAACTAAGACCTTCAACATCCAATCAAAGTAGTGTTGTAAGTGTAAAGTACTAATAGCAAACTAAAGTCACTAAGAGTCTGGATTAAAGAACCTCACATTAAACAAGAATAAAGACAACTTGTTTAAGTTCTTTGTATAGTCGAATTTTCATGGATATGGAACTTGTAAGTTCTCAAATAACACTAGTGGGTGTTTTACGTACACCACTCTCACTTGGAATGATGTCCACTCGATCGATTGGGAGTGTGTCATTTCTCCCTCTTAAAACACCATAGTGTTCTCCACTTATCAAATAATAGGAGGACATGTCAAATCCATGAATTTGTTAACAAGTAAGTACTCGCTTACTACTAAAATATAGGCTAGGATGTATGGAGATCATACAAACTCGAAACCAGTTCATCTTACCCTGATTTTAGGAAACCAAGACGACAAATAGTTAAGGTGACAGGTGTTAGACATGTCTCCCACTTAGAAATATGACAATGAGTCACAAGTTCTTTGGATAGAACTACATATTCTAAGTCCTTAACTTGTCTCATCCTCAAATCTACTAAAGACAGAGGGCGAGAGACTCATGTGAGAAAGCCCTCTCTAATGTCTATACTTGACATGTTCTAATTTTCGTTGTGAACATAAGTAGATTTGAACCAAAAGAAATGAATGAAATAAGTTACATTATTAAACAATCATTCATATTACATGTGTGACACCAAAGATGGAGAAGTACATCCAACAAACTATAATCTACGTAGACCTATTGCCTTAACATGACGGGCAAATAAAATTGGTGGAAGTGGCTTAGTTAGAGGATCAGCCACCATGAGGTCTGTAGAAATGTACTCGATTTTAACTTCACCCTCTTCAATTGCATCCCGAACGAAATGATACTTCATGCTTATATGTTTGGTTTTCCTGTGATACTTGGGATCCTTGGTGTAAGCCATGGCCGCCATACTATCACTGTAGATAGTAATAGGTCTGTCCACCGTAATTCTAGATTCCAAGTTTTTAAGGAAATAACCAAGCCAGAGGGCCTCCTGTACAGCTGAGGCACATGAGATAAACTCAGCCTCCATGGTTGATAATGCTGTACAGGTCTGTTTTTTTGCTACACCATGTAGTTGCCCCTCCGTTAAGCATGAAAACATAACCAGAAGTAGATTTGCATGAATCTCGATCACCACCCCAATCAGCATCAGAATAGTCATGCAAATCAAGGTTCTTTCCTTGATAGCATAGCCAATAATCCTTAGTACCTTTGAGATACCGGAGAACCCTCTTGACACTCTTCCAATGTTGAATTCCCGCGTTTGAAGAGTACCGTGCTAACAAGCCAACTGCTTGGCTAATATCAGGTCTGGTACACAACATTGCGTACATAAGAGAACCAATCGCACTTAAGTATGAGATATGAGCCATCTCTTCCTTTTCTTTTGGAGTTGTGGGACACATATCCCCTCCAATCTTGCATCCATATGCAAGTGGTGTATTCGTGGGTTTTGAGTTGGTTAGGTTAAACCTATCCAGAATCTTATCTACATAAGGTTCTTGAGATAAGCCTAACAAGTGTTCCTTTCTATTCCGGTAGATTTTGACACCTAGAATAAAGGAAGCTTCCCCCATGTCTTTCATGTCGAAAGTGGAGGATAACCATTCTTTGATGGTTGTCATCAAACCAGCTCCATTGTTGGCAATCAAAATGTCATCAACATAAAGAGTCATTATGGCATAATCGGATCCAGCTGAGTACAAGTACACACAATGGTCTTCGTGCATCATCACAAATCCATAGCTTGTGACTGCATGGTGAAACTTCAAGTACCACTGTCTTGAAGCTTGCTTAAGACCATAGATAGACTTCTTGAGTCTACAGACCTTGTCCTCAGGGACCTTCCCCGGACGAACCCTTCAGGTTGTCTCATATAGATCTCTTCACTCAAATCACCATTAAGGAAGGCTGTCTTGACGTCCATCTGATGGAGTTCAAGATCCAGATGCGCCACAATGGCCAGCAGTAACCTAATGGAATTGAACTTCACAACTGGAGAGAATGTATCATTAAAATCAATTCCCTCCTTCTGTGTGAAGTCCTTGGCCACCAAACGGGCCTTGTACCTTTCGATACTTCCATCAGCATTTTTCTTTATTTTTAAAACCCATTTATTACCAATGGCCTTACGGCCAGCAGGAAGATCAGAAAGCTCCCACACACCATTCATTGCCATTGAATGCAACTCTTCATTCATGGCATTCATCCATTCCTCCTTTTGTGCACTATTTAGAGCTTCTTTGATGTTACTTTGTTCATCTATCTCAGATGATACCAAATAAGTTTCTCCCTCCGAGAGACCCCACCTTTTAGGTTGTCTCGATTCCCTAGTTGATCTTCTCAACATGGGTGGAGGTTGTTCCAACTCTTGTTGATCCTCAACTCCCTCTTGAACAGATCCTCCTACTTCAGGATCTTGTTCCATGGGATCCTCCAATTCATTGGATTCATTATTAGAAGTCACTACTCCCTCCTGTTGAGGTATTCCATCTAGGATGGGTGCATCTTGTGCAACTGGTACTTCTGTAGTACCTAGTTGATCCTTTTCTAGGATTGGTACCAAAGAGTGTAGGTCATCACAATTACCAACTTTTGGAAACTCATTCTCCAAGAAGTTAGCGTTTCTTGCATCAAATACAAGACCATTTTTGTGACTTAGGTCCAAGAAGACATAACCCCTAGATTCAGTGCAGTAACCAAGAAATGCACATTTCTTGCCTCGGGAACCTAATTTCCCCAAAGGGTGGTTCGTTACATGCACATAAGCCAAGCAACCCCATGGGTGCATATAGCTAAAATTAGGCGTCTTCTTCTTCCATAACTCATATGGAGAAGAATTAATGCTCTTGGTAGGGATTCTATTGAGAATGTGAACTGCACAAAGCAGTGTATCACTCCAGTAGATGGTGTCCAAATTGGCCTTAGCCATCATGGACCTAACCATGTCCATAAGAGTCCTATTCTTCCTTTCTGACACTCCATTCTGTTGAGGTGTCCAAGGAAGAGTGAACTCTCTGGCAATTCCCTTCATGTCACAAAATGCCTTGAAGGCATTTGAACTATACTCTCCACCACGGTCCGTTCTCAAGGAATTGATTTTCTTACCCATTTGGTTCTCAACCAAATGCACATACTTTTGAAAGTAAGTGAAAGCCTCTGCTTTGTTTCGTAGTAAGAAAACGTGAGTGAATCGAGTGTAATCATTTGTAAATGCGATGAAGTATTTGAATCCATTTCTGGACTCAACTCTTAATGGTCCACACAAATTGGAATGGACCAATTCTAACACTTCTTCCCTTCTAGCTCCATGCCCGAAAGGCTTTCTAGTCATTTTGCCTTCAAGGCATGCTTGACAATTTGGTAAAACAACATTGGTCAAGGATCCAAGTAGCTCTTTCTTGGCTAACTTATTCAACCGATCTTGACCCACATGTCCTAACCTTTCGTGCCAAGTCATTTCAGTAGTGACCTCGGTCACATGACAACTAGAAGATGCATTAAAATCGCAATTCGGTCTAAGTTCATACAAACCATTGTTAACGAAGCATTCATGAACAAATAGGTCATCTTTATAAATAGTTACACTACTATTGGTAAAGTTCAAGCTATATCGATACTTCAACAAACTACTAATAGAAATTAAATTCCTACTAATATTAGGTACATATAAAGTGTCAATAAGATACAAATATCCATTACACACTGGGACTTTACAAGTCCCTATTCCTAATACTCTATTACATCATTGTTCCCAACTGAAACACACTTTGCGCCCTTGGGAAGTTTCCTGTATGCCAGGAACCATGACTTATCACGGACTATGTGGTCCGTTGCCCCTGAGTCTACAATCCACAAAGAACTGCTCTCAGTTAGCATAGTACAAGATGTAACAAATACATCAGAAATAGAAGTTGGAAAATGTACCTTAGGAGGGTTCTTGCAATCCTTAGCAAAATGACCCTTAGTTCCGCAGTTGAAGCATTTGAGTTTGGAAACGTCCCTTTTCTTCTTGAATTTCTTCAAGTTCAGACCATTTCCACCACCCTTTCCCTTGCCATTGCTGCCACCCTTCTTACCTTCTTTGTTGAACCACTTACCCTTCTTTTGAATCCTCCCTTTTTGGAGGAAGAGGTAGATGCAACATATGCACGAGAATGGTTCTTGAGCGCCAACACCTCGGCCTCAAGTATTAGGTGACGTGCAATATCATCAAATGTCTTGATTTGAGCATTGTGACGCAAGTTGACCTTCATCAACTGTCAATCCTCATCTGGCAAGGATCTGATAATAGCCTGGACCTATTGTTCGTCCGTGAGCTCATGTCCAGCCTTCTTCAAATGGTAGATCATTCAGGACATCTCCCTTAGGTGAGCACTCATGGTATGGTCAGCTAACTTCTGATAGTCCTCAAACCTCAGAATCATGGCTCTCTGTTTTTCAACCGAGACATCACCATACTTTGCCTTGACTCGGTCCCAAATCTCTTTGGCACTATCAAGGGTCGAGAACTCAACCATGATCTCATCTACCATAGTTGACAAAAGAGTAACCCGGCAATGACCATTCTTTTTCAAGAGTGCCACATAGGCAATTTGGTCTTGATCAGCCGGTGGTTGAACAATCTCCGTAGTCAGGACATCTAATGTCTCCTGCTCCGTTAAGATGAACTTGACTTTCTGTTCCCAAATAGGATAGTTCTCACCATCCAATTTCAGGTCTTTGTTAAGTTCAGCAACAATACTTTTATATGCCATCTACATGATGCAAATCGCATGTATCAAACTTCAATCAATCACAACAAGACTCAAAACAAGTTACAAACACATGAAACCACACAAACATGTTCATATGTGGCAAAAGGAGTGCTTATAGCATCCAATTAGAAACACATAAACAAGTTTGCATAATTTCACATACATGTTCGTTTTGAGCCTCCAAGAAGGTTCAATATACACTTACTTTATAATTTCATGTACACATACGTGAAATCCTAATGTAACAACCATGAGCACTTCATCCAAGCCTTAGTTCCATCACCCATAAGTCTCATCAATACAATACCCAGGAAAGATGGTGGAGTCACAAACGGTCTCGCTTAAGTACCACCTCCTTAGACAGTATCATACCAACTTGACAGGGTCCCTAGAAACCTTAATTTATTTGAAGTGACTCATCCATTAAATCAAGTCTCAACTCCCTTAGATTCACCATAGTAATGTCGAAACATTAGTACTTGAATCATCATAGAGTAGAGTATCTTGATATAACGAATGCCATGTTCCTTCTCAAACTAAGTTTCAATTCCCTCAAGTCCATCATAGTGGTAACATATACCAGTACTAAGACCATCAAGGGGCTGAAGTTCTTAGTCTAAGTCAAGGATTAATGTCACATGTATGCTACAAAAGCACACTAAGTAAGAACATGTATTACAAGTTTCAACAACATTTACATGTTCAAAGATACAATCATGGATCATACAAGCAATTCAACATGTTATTCAACCATATACAAGCATGATTCAAATCACATATTACTTTCATGCTTCCTTTGCCATTTAAACAATTATAACCCCTTTGCCATATACAAGCATGATTCAAATCACAAGCATGTTTTCATGTTAAGTCCGACTTCATACAATCATATGATCATACATGTCATTTTCATGCTTCTTGAACATTCATACTTAACATATCACAGATGCAACACATATGTCATCAAGGCCGAAATCAACATGCATACAATCATACATTTCGGTTTCATGCATTTAGGTATATACATCCATTTCGGCTTCAACAAACATTCATACACTACATATATCATCATGGCCGAAAACAACTCTGAACAAGTTACTCAACATGATGAACAAGTGGCGGTTATCTTATGAAGCATCACATCTTTTCGCATTTACAGATGACTTTTCAACATATTTCGGTTACAAGTGTTACTATGAACAATTTTTAACAAACCGAAATTGTTTTTTAAAGTAACCATATAACATGAATTTCGTGACCAAACTCTGATACCATCTGAAGATTTAAAGTTCTTCAAGACTTCAATCATGTTACATGCACGTTTAGATATAGTGATTCTAATTAACAGCGCATGATGTGTTTTATTCATAATCATGCCGTTCTTCGCCATTCATCGTCGGAAGAAGAAAGGGAAGAACGAAGGAGAAGAAGAAGAAGAAGAAGAAGAAGAAGGAGGAGGAGGAGGAGAAAGCGTACCTTGTGCTCAAAGGGATATGTTGAAGATGAAGTGTGGATTCTATCTTCTGCAATCTCCAGTTTTATCAACTGCTCGATAAGGACGAACTGAGGATGCATCCAAGGGGTGAAATTGTGTTGAAATAAAAACAAAATTAATACATCTGAAAACTCTAATATGTTTGCAATTTCGGCCAAGAAAATGAGAAGGAGAAGGAATGTTTCGGATTTGGTGTGTGTGTGTAATGTGGTGCCTCTCCCTTTATTTATAGATAAGGGAGAGGTGCCAAGGGGTGGTTGGGACACCCCTTTGGCCGAAAATACATGTACTTTCGGCCAAGGGTGATAACCAACACCTCTTGGTCACAAAAGGAGGGAAGGTTCATGGTAACCTCCCTCCAACTTCCATTTTGGCGAATGGGTGGCTCCTTAAAGGCACCTCTTCGCCTAAATCAGCCTTCCTAGGTGTAGCTACTCATATGTAACCACCTAGGAAGTTTTCCCATGTAGTAAGGTGCATACACCATGCACCTAGGATGCCCCTTTTACCAAAATACCCTTTATTTTGTCCAAAAGGTGCAAATGGAAGTAATTACTTGTGAATCAATATGAAACATCCCAAAGATGTTCCAAATGATCATATCACACACATTTGAGCTCCCACGAGCTCCGTTTAGTTCGTCGTGAGCTAAAAGTTACTTCTCCATCAAGACTAGCTCACTAGAGCTGAAGTTAGCTACCTTTAGTTAACTTGAGCTAGAGTTAGTTACCTGTGAACTAACTTGAGCTAGTACTAGCTACCTTTAGCTAGTGTGAGCTAATGTTAGCTACTTCTAGCTAACATGAGCTGGTGTTAGCTACTTCTAGCTAACTTGAGCTAGAGTTGAGCTGCCACAGCTATTTCTAGTTGGGGTGAGCTCACTTTGAGCTGGGTTTAGCTACCTAGAGCTAAGGTGGGCTCAAGTTGAGCTGCATTGAATTACTTCTAGCTACAATGAGCTACCTTGAGCTGACTTGAGCTATGTCCAGCTGCCGTGAGCTGGATATAAGCTGAGTTGAGCTAGAGTTAGCTACATATAGCTAATTCGGAGCTCCCACTTAGCATCATGAGCTCAAGTGTCATGTCAAATGATCTTGATGCGTCAAATATACTAACAAACTCCCACTCGCACCAACGATACATTTGTGAATCAACTCCCACTCAAAAGATATAATCTCAAACCAAGAATAAGCCGAAAAATACAAAGCACATTCACACAAGTAGAGTTAAGGGTGCGACCCCAAGGCATACACACTCAATCACCTCCATTGCGGTTGTTAGACTCACAATGAAAGCTTATCCTCTATAGAACAACATGCTAGAACTCATATAGCAACGGAGTGTTGTTTGAACTTCTTCAAACTCGCTTGAACTCATCAAGCTCATCTGATCACATCAAATGAAGACTTACAGACCCCAGACACATGATACACGTTACTTAATCACAACCAGTCTCTTTTCTGAATTTCAACTTATTGAAAAATCATGGTCGTATTAAGCCATTGAGTACTCATTTACAAATTCTCATAATTCAATCAAAAAATTCATACTACACATAGCTAGCATGTGGGCCCAAGATTGAATCAAGAGTAGGTGTATCATACAAACTGTCTTTCCTATCAGTTTTAAACTACTTAACACATTACACAAATTCAACTACCCAAAAGGAAGATATTACAGTCTTCAAACTAAGACATTCAACATCCAATCAAAGTAGTGTTGTAAGTGTAAAGTACTAATAGCAAACTAAAGTCACTAAGAGTCTGGATTATAGAACCTCACATTAAACAAGAATAAAGACAACTTGTTTAAGTTCTTTGTATAGTCGAATTTTCATGGATATGGAACTTGTAAGTTCTCAAATAACACTAGTGGGTGTTTTACATACACCACTCTCACTTGGAATGATGTCCACTCGATTGATTGGGAGTGTGTCATTTCTCCCTCTTAAAACACCATAGTGTTCTCCACTTATCAAATAATAGGAGGACATGTCAAATCCATGAATTTGTTAACAAGTAAATACTCGCTTACTACTAAAATATAGGCTAGGATATATGGAGATCATACAAACTCGATGAACCAGTTCATCTTACCCTGATTTTAGGAAACCAAGACGACAAATTGTTAAGGTGACAGGTGTTGGACATGTCTCCCATTTAGAAATATGACAATGAGTCACAAGTTCTTTGGATAGAACTACATATTCTAAGTCCTTAACTTGTCTCATCCTCAAATCTACTCAAGACAGAGGGCTTCTGCGCAGGCCGCATGGTTGAGAAATCTCATTACTGAGATGTCCATTGTTGATTCCATTGCTAAACACATTCGGTTATATTGCAACAATTTTGTAGCTGTGTTATTTTGCAAGAATAATAAAATCATTTATGAGGTAAAACACTTGGAGATCAAATATTTGACTATTAAGGAGTAAGTTAGAAAGGGTGAAGTTGAAATAGAGCACATTGGAACTGAATATATATATATGGTTGTTGATCCTCTAACCAAGGGACTTCGCTCTGAAAGTTTTAGGAGCTATGACACTAATGTGGGATTAGTAGAGTATTTTGATGTACTTGGTTAGTGGGAGTCTTGTTTAGTTGCTCTATCATTCTGTTTTTGATACACTTGTGGTTTGTGTATTTAAGTGCATATTATAATGAATTATGTTATTTTGTCACAAAGTTTTCTTCATTATAACATGTTGCTATATAAACAAAGTCTTAAGATGAGTATCAATCTTAAGCGAAGGCCTGAGACATTATATGTGGGCCTTGTGGTTGTATGTCTTTTATAATGAATGATGTTATTTAGTCACAAAGCTTTCTTCATTATAACATGCTGCTACATAAACAAAGTCTTAAGATGGGTATCAATCTTAAGTGAAGGCCTGGGGCATTATATGTGGGCCTTGTGGTTGTATGTCTTTTGTGACACATAAGGGTCATCTCGAGATGCATACAGATCTACAGACAAACAGGCTCAAATGAGCAACATAAGATTTCTCTTGCGTGCTTGTGCCGTAGAAGGGGAGAAATCAATGTGACCGGCAAGTGAACAACAACTGAATTAGATCATAAGGTTGATGTTTTTGTTGCTTTCCACACTTCCACATCGTGTTCATGTCGATAAGTTGCATTGATGAGTGTGACCATGGAAGGGGCTGCATTCTTGATTAATGTAGTTTCCGCCATGATCCTCCATTGAGAACTTTATTGGACAGAATGGTATCTAGAGTTGTTTTATGACCAATTGTTTTCAAAAGCGCGCACATAAAGTTTTGTCTTAATCCGATAAAATTGTTTTGCTTTCAAAATGATGTCGTTTTCAAAGTTGTTGACAATTAATATGCCCAAGTGTAAAATGTTAGAATTTTTCATTATGTGCGCTATATTAATTGTCTAATTTTATTTAATCAGATTAAGAAGTGAATTGGTCAAATAAAACATACAGAGAGACTCCTATGGTAAATGATCTAATTGCGGGCCAGTAACTCCAATTTGATTAAAGATGTGGAGTTTCTTAAGTGTGGACCAATAGAGTCCATGGGTTGTTCATGGGTAGGCCCATGGAAACTCTATATAAGGAACAAGCTAGGTCTCACCTTTAGCTGTCACATCATTAGGGCAAAACTTATGTGCGAGAAGTTCTCTACCCATTGAGAGTGTCGATGATTGGAATAAGAGAGAAAGACCCGTGCTTCATTGTTCTTGATTCCACTGCGTTACTGATAGAGCCTAAATCAGGTGAAATGTTTTATTTATTCCATGTTAATTGTATTCTATGCTATCATGTATGATCTTGTGGCTGTTAAAATTAATTAACAAAATGAACTATTAGGGGAAACCGAAAACCCAAACAGATCGTAGAACGGTAAATCATATCACTAGGCAGGGTGAGTCCCCACTCAGTCCTGCCGATTACCTAGTAAGCACCATCCTGCATTCCACACTCCCAACCAACACAAGACGACAAAACCTCATTTCAAACCTCTGATAAGACGGAGTCCCACAATAACCGATCACCAAAGGCATCTAAAAGCCACCCCGGCCCTTGCAAAATTGAGGCCGCCAACCTGGCGAGCTCAATATTCAACACTGACTGCTTTCTCCACGGGCATCCTTGATTGATGGGAACCCAGGTGAGATCGGCCCCATACCAGTGGCCGGAAAAACAAGACAAGGCCCACCCGCATCTAGTTCGACGAGGACGAATCCGAAATGCAAAGAGCGCGGCCCTAACAACTACCCCGTTGAAAATGATCGGCTCCCAAATGAGATTCCAAGAGATCGAAAAAACGGCGGCAAACAAGCTGCTGGAGAAGCAAGATTGAAGTAGATCGTTGCAAATCCGACCCTGATAAAGGCCACAACGATCTCCAATAAGTATGAAAACACAGCCCAGGACCAAGCCCTAATCCAATAAGTATATATATGTGGCATATAATTTATAGATAAAATTTCTTAAAAATTGTATTGGTCCCTCTATATTTTGTGATATTATTTTATATTTTATATTTTATTTGTTCAAAAAGTTTTAGACCACAAAATGATGTCTCAAAATACAGAAATATAGTCCGTATTGATATATTTATCTTCTAAATATGTTTTTCTTCTTCAATTTTCTAATTGTTTGATCTTTTTTCCTTCTACGATTCGAACTTATAGTTATTTTTGTTTTTTTAATCGAATTATGTCCGTGAAAACATCGTACAATATAAAAAATGGTAAGATAGAAAAGTCAAAAGTTAAAAATTGCTTACTTATTCCCCATTCCAAGTCAAATTGAAACAAAAGTTTTAAAACGGAAAAAGTAAAATAAATTGGGAGATATAAATGAACCACTCATTTAAAAAATCCTGGATCCACTATGTAAGCCGGACATTATCTCAATGGAGTCCAAACCAGAGACACTAATGCAGGGAGGGCAAAAAAATAGTTAAAGAAAGAGGAAGAAGACCATGACGGCACTAGTCAAAGTATTAATTAAAATTCTTTAATATAATGTAGCCAGGCTAGAATCCGATGCTATCGAAAATTCTCATTTTCACTTTATTTGATACGAACTGAATTGTGTTAAATTTTATAAAACATTTTCTAAAACTTCCATTTAAATCCCTTTAAATAAACTTAAATCATGATCTTATAAAAAAAAAATCAATCATGATTATTTTAATTTTAAAGCGTTGTACCGACCTCCATTAGTTTCCAATATTTTAATAAGGGACAGGTAAGCCATGATTACCTATGGGACCAATTAATCAATAACAAGTAGTTGGGACCAATTAATCAATAACAAGTAGTTTGAGGTTCGGTAATCCCCATGGTTTAAAAAACGGAACGATCGTCTAGACATCGGTTTATGGTCCAATTGTTCAATCGTTTGGATCACCAATCCAACCGTTTATTTTTTTAAAATTAGCTATTATCATTCACTATATATAATTATCATGAAATAATCTAAAAATGAAATAATAATAATGCACATTTTTTTATACTAAAATAATAATTTAAAATATAAATTAGTCATTTTATGAGAAGGAAAACAATATTCTATATTTTAATTAATTATGTAATTGAAAATAATAATTTAAAATAATTGAAAATTGTTTTTTTATTTTTATACTGTAGTTTACAATTTTTTTAAAAGTTATTATGTGAAAATATTAAAAACATTAATGTGTTAAATATGAATTTATAAACATATGTAGAATAAATTAAAATCAGTAACAATAATTTAGGAGTTTAGGACAAATTTCTTCAAAAAAGTACAAATAAAAAAGGTAATCACCAGTTTTCTGGTTCTTACCGATTCAACCGATTTTTTCCGATTTTGACCGATTCTTGACTAAGCCTCCTCAAAACCGAAAACTGGGCCGGTCGTCAAACCGGTTCATGGTTCGACCATCAGATCCGGTTTCAAAACAAGGTAATCCCCCAAAGTTTTTTTTAATCAATGGCATGTGCCTAGTCAAGTGATTCATTATTATCCTGAATTATATAAGTCTTGGTTGATCTGAAAAACTCATTAATTTAAAAATATATACATGCACAAGTATTATTGCTACTCCCTCCGTCCACAAATAATCCGTTTCCATATAAATGATGTGAATTCCTTTTTAATATATCCCAAAAAATTGGTGCGTTTCATTTTTAGAAACTTTAGTTCAATTGTTTTATTTAATTACTCCTATATTCATCATCCAAATTTTAACATTCATCATCCAAGTTAGAACCATGAGATAATTTTGATCGAATTTTTTCCTTCTAATCATTTCTTATTTTAAGTGTTGAAAAAAAATGTACACTTTTATTTGAGGACGGGCTGGGGGAGGGGGGAGTATTTATATTCTATCATCAGCGTGGTGTGAGTTGAATTGAAGGGATACATACAATATGGCAGGCCAATTACATATCATATTGGTACCTGTGCCCGCACAAGGCCATGTAGCGCCTCTTATGCAGCTATCAAACATACTAGCCAAACAAGGGTTCCGAATCACCTTCGTCAGTTCCGATTTCAACCACATCATGCTTTCCGCCTCTGGCAATGACGGAGACAGTACCGATGGTGTGAGTTTTGTGTCTGTCTTCGACGGATTAGAAGCGGACAAAGATAGGAATGATCTTGACAAACTAGCGTCTGCGCTCTACATTACCATGCCTGCCAATCTCAGCCGTCTGTTAGGTAAGATGATGGAAGACGGGTGTACGGTGGACTGTGTTGTTGCTGATCTCAACTTGACGGGAGTCATCAAAGTCGCACGTGACTTGGGGATTCCGACGGCGGGCTTTTGGCCTGCTTCGGCCTCCACTTTGCTCGCGTCTTCTAACCTAAAGAAGCTTATTCATGAGGGGGTTGTCGATGAGGATGGTGGTAAGGTCTTCAATTCATATACTTCAAGCCATATCTCAAAAGATGTTACATTTTTTTTAACAATTAATCTAATTTTTTTTTCAAACATTTTAATAAATAAAATTTAAAAATTTATATGTAAATGATAAATGAATATCTTTATTTTCTAATTAATATATTTTTTTAGAATTTCTTTTGAAAGATATCTTCTTAATAAAAATTTAAATCAAATATAAGTTTAAAAGTCAAATTGTGCATGTTTTTTGGGACAGACTTAGTATATACCATGCAAACTATATACAATGCCACACATGTAATTAATCATCATGTTATGCAATTGTTGATGTTTTACCTCAATCTCAACTATAGTAAAATGTTAATTTTGTGCCAATTGAGTCCTTCCTATTAGATCGATCCATGCTTTCCATTGCCTTCACATTCTTTTTTTTTATCTCAATCTTTTTTTTTTGATGAAATCTCCATCTTTTGTTAATTATACTCCTCATCTCTGTATTATAACCAATTAATCTGTGATGTTTCCTTAAAAAACCATAGTATACAAAGTGAACAAAATTACGCTACCTAACAAAAAACGCCATGCGACGTAGATCTAGCCTTTCCTGCGCTAGATCTGGTCTTGGCCACCTCAGATTTTATCTTTTTAAATATAATTTAGTCGAAATAGTTTATTACAAATGATAAATCATTAAAGTTTTATAAAAATTATTTTCTATTATTAATTTGAGCCCCATACTATACAATATCAGAAAAATAAAATGTACTCCCTCCGTCACTTTTTAATAATTACGTTTCTTTTTCATCCTTTAATCTATGAATTTTTTTATTCAAGATTTTAATATATAATGCCAATAACTTATATGTATAAGGTAAATCAATGTCTCTAGTTTCCAAAAATATTTTTGTAACAAACTCGTCCAAGTAAAAAATGAGTTAAACAAAACATCAAAAGTTAGACGTAACTATTAGAAAGGGACAGAGGGAGTAACATTTATCTGGATAAGAGTATTTATTTAGTAAGTTATCTCTCTCTTCTTTTTTATACAAAGGGGGTAGGGGGTTGAAGATATCGGAGACTCGAACTCAAGACCTCTACAAGTGTTCTTAGGAGCATGACCACTAGGCTAAGTGCTCAAAACAATAAGTTATTTCTCCTAATATTAAATATAGGTTACAAATTAGACAAACTTTCTAGACAATTTGCGATGAAGGGAAGTATCATTATTGAAATAGTATTACAGTTTGGCTTCAAAAGCTTTTCTAAAATTATTTTTAGTAGGAAAGTAATAAGTATTTTTTTGTAATTTTCCCTTTTTATATATTGTTTTAAAATATTCATATGTAATTTATTAATCTATAAAGAAAATATTTTCAACTTATTATTCTATGAGAACATGCATGCATAATGTATTTGTTAAAAAAGAGTTTAAAAACCAGAATTAATGCCGAAAATGAAGAAAGCTTACTCGTTCTATTGCCTTTGGTTGGGCTTAAATCATTGCTTAAGTCAATGACATAGTCGCATAAGTCCAAATTAAAGAAGTCATTAATTGTTCAATTTGTTTTGGTCGTTTTACAATAGGTAATATCTATTACTCCATTTTTTCATGAATTTTAAAAATTTTAAGTTAAATAATTCGCATGCGAATAACAAATTTGCAAGCTACCTTTTCAATTTTTTTTTAAATTTGTTTCACTCTTTATCTTTATTAAATTTTGGATCAAACATTGAATATTAAAACATGAAAGCAAATAAACCAATTAATGGTAGATGGAAGGTATATGTTATTTTATTTTTGTAATTTATCCTAACACTTACACTTAATAAATATATATTTAGAAACAATAAATTTACTTAATTTGAGTAGAAACTTCAAATTTCTAATCACGTACACGACATAATCCATTGTATTAAGTTGAAAATGACTTATGCATAATAGTCTATTATGTGATTTACAATTTAGAATTCATGTTCGACTTAAGTAAATCTATATATTATTTTTACACGTATATATATCGAGTTTAAAGCTAAATTAAAAACAAAATTTCCTAACACCATATATTGACTGGCGTAAGTCCAACTGAATAGGACATATATGTAGTATTTATTAGTATGTAATTTTTTATTATATTATCTCCTTACAGGCACTTTAATCAACCAAGATGGGAATCAATACTCTGGCCTTACTTCTCCAATGGACTCGAAAAATTTCTTTTGGAGCCGCATGGGTGACAAATGTGCACAGAAAAATTGCTTTGAAGTTGCACGTCGTATTGGTGAAACTGTTGAAACCCTAGAGTGGGTCATTTGCAACTCGGCTTACGACCTAGAGCCCAATGTTTTCAATAAGTTAGCTTCTAATATAAAACCAATCGGTCCACTGTCAATGATAACCAATCAAAGCAATCACCCCCAAAAGGTTTTAACCAACGTATGGCCAGAAGATGACACATGTTTGAAATGGCTTGATCAACAGCCACCCAAATCAGTCATATTTGCTGCATTTGGAAGTATAACAACTCTTGGGGAAGAACAATTCAAGGAGTTGGCATTAGGGCTAGAACTCTCAAATAAGCCCTTCTTGTTGGTTGTGAGACCAAATATCACCGTTGAGACACAATTAGAGTCCTACCTACAAGGATTTAGGAACCAAATTGCTTGTCGAGGACACTTAGTGGGTTGGGCTCCACAGCAGAAGGTTTTGGGTCATGAGGCAATAGCTTGTTTCCTAAGTCACTGTGGCTGGAACTCCACTCTCGAGGGTCTAAGCAATGGAGTTCCATTCCTCTGCTGGCCATATTTTGCCGATCAATTCACAAACGAAAGCTATATTTGTGATATGTGGAAGACGGGTCTAAGGTTGGAGAGAGACCAAGATGGGATTGTTTCTAGAGAGGAGATCAAGAGAAAGGTGGAGATACTACTATATGATGATGGTTTCAAGAATAGAGCTCAAGGGCTAAAGAAAGTGGCGGCATATGATAGTGTTAACCAAGGTGGGTTGTCTAAAGAAAATCTGCAGGCCTTTACAAAATGGTTGAAGCATATGTAGATCATGTTTGACGACTATTTTTTCAATTAGCTGTTATGTTTTCTAGAAGATATTCACGAGTAAGATATAGTTGTAGCTATATCTGATCTCAAATCTTACTCTCTCTATCCTAAAAGTATAAAATGTTTGAGTTTTGATGTCAATGCGACTTCAATTTATTTATATTATTTTATAATAGAAATATTTGAAAGAAGAGATGGACCGGGGTTATATGTTGGGGAACTACTCTTACGCTCAAGTCAGTGGAAGTATGCCGAGAGAGAGTAAAAGTTATATGGAGTGAACCTATGATTTGCATTTAAAAGAATTGAAAGTGTTCAAAAAAATAAAATTATAAATTAATTATTGAAAATGAAATGGATCAATTTTTTAGGGATATAGAGGTAGTGTAATTATATATATACAATGCTGCACATGCAGTTAATCATCATGTTTAAGCAATTGTTGATGTTACCTCAATCTCAACTATAGTAAAATCTTAGTATAACTTGTACTGTCAATTGAGACTTTCCTATTAGGTGCATGCTTTTCATTGCCTTTATATTATTATTATTATTATTATTATTATTATTATTATTATTTATTTTTTTTCCTCCAATTTTTCTTAAATATACTCTTCAGCTCTGTATTTTAACCAATTAATCTATGATATTTCCTTCAAAAACTACTATAGTATATACAAAGTCAACAAAATTACGCTACCTTACAAAAACCCCCATGCGACGTTAGCTCCCTCTCCTTCGCTAGATCTGATCTCGACCACCGATCAAATTTTATCTTTTTAAATAGTCTTCATGTTCCTAAAATAATACAATATTTATTTTTGAGCATTTAATATATATTTAGTTTTTATCATTTTAAATTATAATTTTTAAAATATTATATACAATTAAAAATTTGATATCTTAACTTTATAAATATATATTTTTTACATTTTTTTTTGTTAAAAATAATATAAATAAATTGAAGTCAATTTGAAATAAAAAGTCAACCGTTGCGTTATGAATGAAGTATTAATCTAGTCAAAATATTTTATTACAAATGATAAATCGACGTTCGTACTGTTTCTAAATTTATTTATTTCAAACTTTTTAAAAATTCTTTCGAGTATTAATTTGAGACCCATACAATATCAAGAAAATCAAGTCTAACATTTATCTGGATACAAGTATTTATTTAATAATTTATTTCTCTTAATATTAAATGTTTCCGTGAATTATTGTTGCTTAGTGAGTGGTAATTAACATTTTGGTATCAACGGATAAGAGGGAATCAGTAGGGGAATTGAAAGATTTCTGAGTTTGCACAGAGTTGGTTGTCTAGCCACTTGTGAAGTTTAAAGATAAGGGCTTCGGCACTTCTCTCGACTTCGCATTACGGATAATTTATATATGCATGTCAAATGGTGTTAGGCTAAGCTTGGTTTGAGGCTGTGACCCGAGGATCCCAAGATTAGTTCGGGGAAATAAGCATAGGCGGGCGAGTTTGGGAGTTTCGGCTCCATTTGTCACCAAACTCGTGAGGTAGCAGCTTTGATCATTCCGATGATTTATTCTTTGATTATCTATGAGATTTTTGGTATTGGTAATGGTTTTGGACATGTTGATTTATATGATGATTCACTGCACCTATAGGTTGTGTTCAATGCCTAAATGTCTAAAAAAAATTTCAACCTTTTTACACTCCCCATAAAATGAGTGGAGACAATCATTGACAAATTAAATGATTTGTCTATTCTACCGCTACTTTTAATATTTTCTGTATGCATTCATGACAAATAAGTTAGTGGAAATTATGTAAAAATAATCATTTTGAATTTGAATAATTTCCATAAATTGTTTTCTAGTTATGAGTTGAACTAAGCCATAAGATGTATGACTGGTTTAAATTAAATTTCTCTGCACTCAAGGGGTGTATGACGAGGATATGGCAGTTGGGTTTCCGGGACCTAAGTTGGTACCAACTATTTATCTCAAGGATAACCAAGCGGGGCTTGAGGGCTGCCGAGGGACCCATGAAAGTTTTGATTGATATATATTTGGATGTTTGTTTTATTATGAATTGTGCATGACATATGATATGTTTGTCTGCATTATGGATGAGTATATGGATGAGTACCACTATGGATAGGTGTTGCGGTTTTCTTTGTGTTTCCATGCTTTAATTGCAAGTTCAGGATATTACTATGAATCTTGAAGAAATATGCTTATCTAAGTTCTCCTATGGTTTTCTTTGTGGATAGGTGTTGTGATCTCAAATGTTACTCCCTCTTTCCTAAAAGTATAAAATGTTTGAGTTTTGATGTTAATGCGATTTCAATTTATTTATATTATTTTATAATAGAAATATTTGAAAGAAAATATTTGAAAGAAGAGATGGACCGGGGTTGTATGTTGGGGAACTCACTCTTACGCTCAAGTCAGTGGAAGTATGCCAAGAGAGAGAAAGCTATATGGAGTGAACTTATGATTTGTATTTAAAAGAATTGACTTTATCTATTAAAGTGTTTAAAAAATAAAATTATAAATTAAATATTAAAAATGAAATGGATAAATTTTTCAGGATAGAGGTAGTGTAATTATATATATACAAGGCTGCACATGCAGTTAATCATCATGTTTATGCAATTGTTGATGTTACCTGAATCTCTACTATAGTAAAATCTTAGTATAACTTGTACTGTCAATTGAGACTTTCCTATTAGGTGCATGCTTTTCATTGCCTTTATATTATTATTATTATTATTATTATTATTATTATTATTATTATTTTCCCTCCAATTTTTCTTAAATATACTCTTCAGCTCTGTATTATAACCAATTAATCTATGATATTTCCTTCAAAAACTACTATAGTATATACAAAGTCAGCAAAATTACGCTACCTTACAAAAACCCACATGCGACGTTAGCTCTAGCCTCTCCTTCGCTAGATCTGATCTCGACCACCTCAAATTTTATCTTTTTAAATAGTCTTCATGTTCCTAAAATAATACAATATTTATTTTTGAGCATTTAATCTATATTAATTTTTTATCATTTTAAATTATAATTTTTAAACTATTATATACAACTAAAAATTTGATATCTTAACTTTATAAATATATATTTTTTACATTTTTTTCTGCTAAAAAATAATATAAATAAATTGAAGTCAATTTGAAATAAAAAGTCAACCGTTACGTTATGAATGAAGTATTAATCTAGTCAAAATATTTTATTACAAATGATAAATCAACGTTCGTACTGTTTCTAAATTTATTTATTTCAAACTTTTTAAAAATTCTTTCGAGTATTAATTTGAGACCCCATACAATATCAAAAAAATCAAGTCTAACATTTATCTGGATACAAGTATTTATTTAATAATTTATTTCTCTTAATATTAAATATCTCCGTGAATTATTGTTGCTTAGTGAGTGGTAATTAACAATTTGGTATCAACGGATAGGAGAGAATCAGTAGGGGAAAGATTTCTGAGTTCGCATAGAGTTGGTTGCCTAGCCACTTGTGAAGTTTAAAGATAAGGGTTTCGGCACTTCTCTCGACTTCGCATTACGGATTATTTATATATGCATGTCAAATGGTGTTAGGGTAAGCTTGGTTTGAGGGTGTGGCCCGAGGATCCCAAGATTAGTTCGGGGAAATAAGCATAGGCGAGTTTGGGAGTTTCGGCTCCATTTGTCACCAAACTCGCGAGGTAGCAGCTTTGATCGATGGAATCATTCCGATGATTTATTCTTTGATTATCTATGGGATTTTTGGTATTGGTAATGTTTGGACATGTTGATTTATATGATGATTCACTGCACCTATAGGTTGTGTTCAATGCCTAAATGTCTAGAATTTTTTTCCACCTTTTTACATTCCCCATAAAATGAGTGGGAGACAATCATTGACAAATTAAATGATTTGTCTATTCTACCGCTACTTTTAATATTTTCTGTATGCATTCATGACAAATAAGGTTAGTGGAAATTATGTAAAAATAATCATTTTGAATTTGAATAATTTCCATAAATTTTTTTTCTAGTTATGCGCTGAACTAAGCCATAAGGCGTATGACTGGTTTAAATGAAATTTCTCTACACTCAAGGGGTGTATGATGAGGATACGGTAGTTGGGTTTCCGGGACCTAAGTTGGTACCAACTATTTACCTCAAGGATAACCAAGCAGGGCTTGGCGAGAGCTACCGAGGGACCCATGAAAGTCTTGATTGATATATATTTGGATGTTTGTTTTATTATGAATTGTGCATGACATATGATATGTTTGTTTGCATTATGGATGAGCATGTGGATGAGTACCACTGTGGATAGGTGTTGTGGTTTTCTTTGTGTTTCCATGCTTTAATTGCAAGTTCAGGATTTTACTATGAATCTTGAAGAACTATGCTTATTCACCTTACTAAGTTCTCCTGTGAGGACTTACCTCTTATATTTCATCATTTCAGGGAAATAGCAGATTAAGTAATTCAACTTGTAGCTTACTCAGTCGTGCTTTGTTTTTGTTAAGCTTTCAGGTATTGATATTTCTCTCTCGTGGTTTTAATCATCTGGAGATTATCTTGGTCTTATATACACCATGGCTATAAATAATGGTTGTACTTGTTGTATGTTGCAGCAGTGCTAGGGACCTTACTTTGGAGATTTTGGTACTAGATAAGAAAAAAGGCTCCCTTCTCCAACGTTTAAGTATTCCAAAGGATCGTGTGACTCTGTATGTAAATGACATATATGCATGGTTTGGCATAGTAGGGTTTTGAATGTGTATATTTCTGAATGACTCAAGGCCCTGTATATAACACTATGTTTGGTTTGGCGTGTTTATCTGGGAACATGCTGAGTTCAGAATGGTTATTTATATGATTATCTGTCTTCCAAGCTTCCTGCATGTGTGAGTTCGAGAGCATCTATCACTATATTTTGTACATTCCAAGTTGGGCCACTTCTTAGAACTCACGAGCATTCTCGGCTGGCCTTCCGAGTTTGCTAGTGCTCCTGGGCGAAATTGGACCTACCTTTGGGAAGACAAAATTATGTAGACACAGGTTTTGATAAATTTTAAAGAATAGGTTATTAATTATGTTGGTTAAGGTAATGATTAGCTTAAGAGGTTATCCGAGTGTGACAATTATTGGTATCAGAGCATGGTTATAGTTAAAGGATCAATATCTGATTATGAGTAAGTTATTAGAGTTTGCTTATGTGTTATGATATTGACGATGGTTACATTTAGTTACATCCATGCATTTACATTACAGAGCTTATTGGAATACTGCTGCTAATAGGGGTGTAAGTCAAACCCGCAACCCGAAACAGAACTCGAACCTAACTTGAAATTGTCGGGTTAGGGTCGGGTGAAAATACCCTTGGGTGGCCCAAACCCGACCAGAAACTAACTCGTGGCCCAAATTTTGGGTTTGGGTTGGGTTCAACCCGAAATTGTAGAGCCCAACCCGAAGCCCGAACTCACAATAAATAATTATTTATATTTACATTTTGCAAGTAAAGATATTTTAACTCTTCTCTTGCTATAATTTCTTTAGCTTACTAAGATAGAGACTCATTATACATGTCTTTATACATGCTTGGGGGGCATCACGACTTTGTAGACATCCCATGTGGGATGAAAGGAGCAAATTAAAGACTCAACTCTTGCTCCACTTTTATCTACCATTAATGTGGGATAAAGAACAAGATTACAAGGCATGCTTTTTACATACTTTAAGCTTTGAAGTTTGTATGGACCATGGGAGTATTAACCTATTTAAATACTCAACCTTTGCATTTCTCTCATCAACTATAAATGTAGGATGAGACCATACAAGGGAGGGCCTTGAAACAAAGACAAATGATGTAGATACAAGAAACCTCGGAAATATATAGAGACAAGCTTAGGTCTATGTTTCCACCAACAATGTGAGATGAAAGCTCATAGCAAGATAAGAAAGAGTGAACCACACAATGTCCCACATTGATGCTTGATGCTAGATAAAGAGACTCTACACTTATATGAATAAAGTTATCTATCCAAGAGGGATTGTTAAGGCTCTAACTATTTGTCCCATATAGGTCATTTACTAAACCTTAACTCAAGTTTCCTCTCTATAATTGTTACACCCCACCTTTTCCGGCAACAGTCTCCGGTGACTGGAGTTCTGGAGGTATGTTTAAATTTGTAATTTGAGGAGTTTGTTAGTTGTTGTTGTTGTTGATTGTTGTGTTGGGAGTGGAATGGTTTTGGGTTAAGTCTTGTTGAAGCTTCTTTTTCCCCAATTGCCTTCCCAATTCCCAATTCTATTTTGTTCTGCGTACGCCTGCCTGCTGCCCAACCCAATTCTATTTAGAGGGCTTGTGCACAACTGTGCGCAAGCTTTGTGCGCTGCGCACACATGCACAACTTGTGCACAATGCATGTATACAAGCTGCACTGCGCACAAGCTTGTGCACAACTTGTGCACAATGCTGCGCAAGCTGTGCGCTGCACAAGCACTGCACTGTGCGCAAGCACATGCGCTGCGCACAAGCTCTGCTGTCTGTGCGCAAGGCTGCGCTGTGCACAAGCTTTGCGCAAGGCTGTGCGCGATCGCTGCTCGGCTATTTAAGTCGAGCAGCTCGGTTTCAACCTCATTTTCGCGTTTTCAGCTCGAAAACTCTCCCAACTCACTCTCAATTCGGTTTTGCTCCTATCTAAGTGATTTTGGACTCTTTGGTGCGTGGAAACGAAGGATTCGTGCGGGAATCACTTCAAGAACAACGAATTAACAAAGGATTCGCTCCAACAACACTTGGTGGATGAATTTGAGAAATTTCCCAAATTGAGAGGTTGGTATTTTCGTGTTCTCTTGGTTCATTTGAGTTAGTAGTGGTGTTTCTATGTTGGATTAGAGGTAGAAACACATTTTACAACACGAATTGAGCATGAATTGAAGGAAATTCGAATTAGGGTTCTTGAGCTAGGATGAGCGAATTTTGGGGATTGTTAAATTGACCTCAAATTAGTGTTGTTGGGTAGTTTTGGAACAACATTAATACTTGGTAAAAGGTCCAATTATGGGTTAATCTATGAGCTAAGAGAAAACTCATAGGTTTTATGGGGGAGAATTGAAGTGTGTTGTATTGTTGGATTCAATCCAAATTGTTGCTATTGGGTATGTTTAGAGCAATATTGATAATTGGAACATTGTCCAAATATGCTCCGATTATATACCTAAGACAAAGTTCATCCGGATTTTTGGTGGAAAGTAAAAGCATGTGTTTTGTGTGGTTTAAGGTTTCAAGCATGTTTAGGCAATGAATTTGAGCAACTTTAAGTCTTGGAGTGAGGTCCAATTGTCAATGGATATTGATGTGTTGAATAAAAGTGTAATGTGGAAAGTGTGTGAATTGTTTAGGTGTTATGTGAAGCAAGGTTTGAGGTTGCATAAGGAAGAAGTTTGGTGTGTGGTGCTTGGCTGCTACCCTCTACGGTTGCGGTTGCTTCCAATTCGAGGTAAGGGTTCGACCTACCTATGTTATTGTAATGTAGGATGGTTGAGGCAAGTCTTGGGCGTCGGTCTCTGACTTCGGTCTTAGATCGGGATTGTGGAGCCCCAGGCTAGTCCCATGGTAGGAGTATCGGTGCGCGGTAGGAGCATCGGTGCGCGGGTTACATTACGTGTGTGTGGACGCATGGCGAATGCCGGTTGGACCGGGAAGATCTAGCCATGGTCCGTGATTTATGATGTTTGTTGGATGCATGGCGAATGCCGACGCATGGCGAATGCCGGTGCGTCGGGAAGATCTAGCCATGGTCGGGAAGATCTAGCCATGGTCCGTATTATATGGGATTTGCTGGGTGCATGGCGAATGCCGACGCATGGCGAATGCCGGTGCGTCGGGGAAGATCTAGCCATGGTCGGGAAGATCTAGCCATGACCCGTTACATTCGGATGTTGTGCACACATCATACCTTACTTGTTTACGTATATTGCTATCTGTATGTATATACATTACGATCTGTCTTTGCGGGTTTGTCGGAAGAACATCGTTACTCTTGCCTAAGCTCTTCTTGGGTTTTCCTTTAAGGAAAACTCACACCTACTTAATATTTTTCGGGAGATAAGGATTACGGGCCAGGCGGAGTAGGATTTCCGCCAGCTGTTCGGTTAGCTATTTTGAGGTTTAGCGGCTTTTGGATCTAGACTACGGGTTCCTCGTCGGTTTCTTTATCCGACGCCCGACTCTTGTGCGGTTGCATTGTAGATAGCTCTGTAGCATGATACTCTGTTGGCATGTAGTATTATGATAGCATGTTATCATTAGATCTGTCTATTCATCTAAGTTTGATTATGGTTATGTATATATATATGCGTTCTGCTCTGAATTGATTGAATGAGTATGTTGATCTGTGTGGAAGCCTCTGTCGGTAGTGAAAGAACAGACTTCCTTTTGATAATCTGATTTTGATATCCACCTTACGATATTACGATCATGGGCGGAGCCCATTGCTTATTATTGTGATACATTTACGTGCATGAATTGTCATACTTGATCTGTTGTTAGAAAGGGACCTCTTGGGTTAGTTAAAGGCCCACGAAATACTCTCACATTAGCTGCGCTATCCGGTCCCACCTTGCTCACCACCGCCCACCGGCCGGCGACCGCTTCCCGCCGGGTCCGGAAGGTGTCGGCGAGGTGGTGGTGACAATTTGGTATCGGGCGTGGTTAATTGGTTGCGTCGAGGTGTGTTAGGATTGACAGCTGGTCGTGATCGATTCCAGTGTGGTTGTGTGGTGAGGCTGGCCACCTCGTCACAAGAACCATGTTGGAATGGTAAGTGGAGCAGTGGCGGTTTGTCTAAGCGCACTTGAGAACAACCAAGAGATGATTTCTTTAGTCTTGGTAGTTTGTGACTTGGTGCATGCGTGGTTCTTTGCGTAGGATACCGATAATTGACTCAGGTGCTATAAGAGGTGCCTGGGGAATGAGATGCCGTAAGGTGCATGATGGTAATTTAAATTACCTCTCTCGTTAAAAAACAGACGGTGGATGCCGGGTGAGAAGTGTGTTAGTCCTAGGCAGTACCACGGGTTATAAGGAATTGTTTTGTATAAGTAATTTTGAGAATTGATGTGCATCATGCATTGCATTCATGCTCTGAGCTGATAGGATTACCGGCGTAGGTAATGCTAACCGTTAAGTGAACCCTTTATGTTCTGGAATTTCAGTAAATGGTCAACACTCGGCGGACTCGGCGTTGGATGATGAAGCAGGAGGAGGAAATCCTGCTCCGGATGTGAATAGAGGAAGAGGTAGAGGTCGAGGAGACCTCGGCGAAGAGCGGCACCAGTTCAGCCGCATGTGATACGATCCGGAGCAGATGGCCCAAGTGTTGGGGCAAATGACTGTCTTGCTCAATAACATGTGGGCGAGGACAGGAGTTGAAGAGCAAGGAAGTACACATGTTATGAGTTCTCGGCCTCTGCGGTAGGATCGGCGATCCTAGCTATCGGAGCTCATGAGGAGGACGTTGAGGCGGATGATGTGCAATTCGAAGAGCATGTGGATACGAAGAGGGAATCTGAATCTAGGTGTGGAAGTCGACCCACAGCCCGTCGAGGAGAGTGCGGGCTAGGCCCGATTCTGTTGTTGAGATACCGAGAGCCCGGCTCAAATCGATAGTGCGACCAGCTCGATAAGCTTTCCTTGATGGAGCGGTTTGAGCGATTCAAACCACCCCGTTTTTCGGGCAAGGGTGGAATGGATTCGGCGGAGACGTGGTATAAGGACATGGACCGGTTGCTTGGCAGACTGGGTTTTCCGGCGAATGAAATGGTGCCTTTGGCTACCTTTTATTTGCGTGACTGGGCATATGATTGGTGGGAGACCACTATGGCTACTCGGAAGGCCGACTTTGTGCGTAGGCAGTTGAGAGACCCGGGTATGACGTGGGATGAATTTTCCCACTTGTTCCATGAGAAGTGGATTGGTTATGCCGCAGCAGATAGGCGGCAAGCTGGAGTTTGATACCTTGACTCGGGAAGCAAGGCATTGCGGAGTATGGGCACGAGTTTGAACGCTTGGTGCGTTATGTGCCTCATTACAACACCGATGAGGAGGCCAAGGCAAAGAGATTTATGAGAGGGTTGAAGCATGACATCAGGAAGTACTTGGCACCGTTGAACAGTGAAAGGTACCATGAGGCAGACCAGAAAGCACAGAAGATTGAGAATGAGGACTTGGATACAGCTTCGGTGACACAGCCACCGAGATCTACGGGGATTGTCATTGGTGGAGTTAGAGGATCCGGACGTGGTGGACCTGCACGACACCACAGGACCGGCGGTAGTTCTAGTGGGCTTGGATCGAAGGATAAGGGCAAAGGGAAGGCAAAGGTAGCAGAGCCTTGGTACTGTCAGACTTGTGACCGGAGTCACACCGGCTCGGTTTGTTATAAAGAGTCAGGCATGTGTTTCAGATGTGGGTCAACCGACCACATGATTAGGGATTGCCCTCAGATGGCAACCCAGGGAGTTGCAAGGCCACAAGGATTTCAGAGTTATGCTCCTCGTGGGCGTGGTGTTCCTCAATTTGGACCACGACCCGACCACGGCAGATGCGGCCACCACTACAGAGCCCCGCCGCGCGCACCGCGAGCAAGGCGAGGGCGAGTGTTCCAGTTGAGCGTGGTGATGCGGCTCGAAAGGAGCACTAGCAGGTATGGTGTTTCTGAATGGTATTTCCGTTCGTGCTCTTTTTGACACAGTGCTTCGATTTCTATAGTGTCACGAAGTGTGCAAAGTCTTTGCAACTTCTGTGACTCATCTGTCTCAAGTATTCTGATACGACTGCCGGAGTCGATGTCTGTTCATAATGAGCTTATCAAGGGTTGCATGTTAGCTTGTTGGTGGCGACAGATCCTTCTGATTTGTTGGTGTTGGATACGTCACATTATGATGTGATTACGGGAATGGATTGGCTCTCGGAGCATTCCATACGGATAGATTGTCTTGCGGCAGGTTGGTGGTGTCGGATCAAGTATTACCACTTGTTCCCCCTCGAGATGTAGAGATTGTTCAGAATAGCATGGAGCTTGAGTAATGGAGAAGTTACATGTGACGGATGAAGGCGAGTACTTTGGACTCAATGATGCAGTACGCGGATGGAACTTGATAAAATTCCGATTGTTAGATACTTTCCGCAGTGTTTCTGAAGAGTTGCAGGTATGCCACCCGAGCGGGAGGTGATTTTGAGATAGTGTTACAGACCGGAGCTACACCTATCTCCATTCCTCCGTATCGCATGCCGATAGTGGAGATGAAGGAATTGAAGAAGCGATTGGATGAGTTGTTGGATAAGGGGTTTATCCGACCGAGCGAGATCACCGTGGGAGCCCGGTGTTATTTGTTAAGAAGAAGGATGGAACACTTAGACTCTGTATTGATTACGAAGGTTGAATGCGGTGACGATTAAGAACAAATATCCGTTACCACGGATTGACGATCTGTTCGACCAGCTCAGGAGCTAAAGTGTTCTCAAAGATTGATCTCCGATCGGGTTATTTCCAAATGCGTGTGAAGGAAGAAGACATTCAGCTGCTTTTCGCACGCAGCGTTATGGTCACTATGAGTACAACTGTCATGCCTTTTGGGCTGACAAATGCCCGGCAGCTTTCATGAATTTGATGAATGAGGTTTTCCGCCCTACTTGGACGATTTTATTGTTGTCTTCATTGATGATATACTCATCTATTCTCTGGATGAGGACACACATCAAGAGCACTTGAGAATTGCTTTGGAAACTTTGTCTAACAACCAGTGTATGCAAAGTTTTGAAGTGTGATTCTGGTTGCGCGAGATAGCATTTCTCGGGCATATCATCAATGGGAACGGAATTTCTGTCGACCGGAGAAGATCAAGTCTGTTCAAGAGTGGAGGCAACCCCGATCGGTAAAGGATATCCGTAGTTTTCTCGGGTTAGCTGGTTACTACCGTAAGTTCGTACCAGCCTTCTCGGTTCTTGCCTCTCCACTCACTCAACCGACAAAGAAGGGTAAGGCGTTTGTATGGTCGGATGAATGTGAGAAGAGCTTTCAAGAGCTCAAGTGTAGACCGACACAGCACCGATTCTGGTTCTACGACCCGTCTCAGCCTTATGTCATTTATACGATGCCTCACGAACAGTGCAGGGTGTGTGCTTATGCAAAACCAGCGGTAATTGCTTATGGGTCGCGGCGATTGCGACCACATGAGAAAACTATCCCACTCATGATTTGGAGCTTGCTTTGCGGTTATGTATGCACTCAAGCAATGGCGGCATTATTTGTTGGGAAACAAATTTCAAATCTTTACTTGATCATAAGAGCTTGAAGTACTTGTTCACGCAGAAAGATCTGAATATGCGCCAAAGAAGGTGGCTCGAGTACATGAAAGACTACGACCGTAGTATCGAGTACACCGCAGCAAAGGGAATACGGTGGCGAGACGCCTTGAGTAGGGCTTACACCGGGATAGTGAGAGGTGGAGAACACAGAAACCGAGCAGAGCTTACGGACTGGCGCCTTGTGGCACCGTTGGCAGCTACAAGAGCGGGAGCGAGATATTTGTGTTGAGAGTTCAGTCTTCTTGGATCGACGAGGATCCGAGAATTTCAGATGAGAGATCGAGTTTGAAGCAGGTTTGGAGAAGCTAAAGGAGCAATGCGCCCATTCTTTGAGTATAGGCAAGGATTGCTATACTTCAAAGAGCGTTTGTACGTGCCGAATGATGTGGCTCTTAGAGATGAGATTTTGGATCAAGCTCATAATAACAGATTTAAGTTTTCATCCGGGCGGTGAAAAGATGTATCACGATTTGAGGTCACACTTGGTGGCCAGGTATGAGGAGGCATATTGCGAGTGTGTGGCAAAGTGCACCACTTGCCAACAGGTAAAGGTTGAGCATCGAAGCCCGCGGGCACACTTGACGTTACCTATCCCGGTTCGTAAGTGGGGAAAGCGTGACTATGGATTTTCTTACCGGATTACCCACTACGAGCACGTCATGATGCCATTTGGGTAATTGTGGACCGGTTGACTAAGTGTGCGCATTTCTTGCCCATTAAGGTCACCGACCCGTTGGACAAGTTAGCGACTCTACATCAAAGAGATCGTGCGGTTGCACGGTGTACCGGATTCTATAGTTTCAGACCGGGATCCAAGATTTACAGCCCATTTCTGGAATGCTTTCCATCGAGCTTTCGGTACCCGGTTGCACCTTAGTACCGCGTATCACCCGCAAACTGATGGGCAATCCGAGAGGGTGATACTGGTACTTGAGGACATCTTTGAGGAGGCTGTGCGATTGATTTCGGAGGTGATTGGGATCAACATCTACCGCTTATAGAGTTCTCGTATAACAATAGTTATCAGAGTACAATCAAGATGGCACCTTACGAGGCTCTTTATGGACGGAGGTGTATGACACCTCACTGTTGGTCTGAACCGTCAGATAAGGTTGAACTTGGTCCGGAATTGATTGAAGAGACCACAGAAAAGATCAAAACAATTCAGGCAAGATTGAAAGCGGCAAATGATAGAACCACGGCTTATGTGAACAGAAGGCGTCGCGACTTAGAGTTTGAAGTTGGCGACAAAGTATGGTTGAAGGTGTCACCAATGAAGGGAATAATGAGATTTGGTCGGAAAGGGAAGTTAGCTCCGAGGTATATTGGCCCATTCGATATTTTAGAAAGGATTGGAAAGGTGGCTTATCGTTTAGCACTACCGGAGAGCTTGTCAGCTGTGCATAATGTGTTTCACGTGAGCATGCTGAAAAAGTGTGTCATGGATCCGACTCAAACGATTCCTGTTGAGGAAGTGCAATTGGAACCTGACATGTCATATAAAGAAGTGCCAATTGATTTGTTAGCGAGGATACTCGCAAATTGAGGAGCAAGTTAATTCCCATGGTGAAGGTGCAATGGTCGCACCATTCGACAAGGAGGCAACTTTGGGAGACGGAGAAAGATATGATCGAGCGCTACCCTCGGGAGTACCAACGCCTTAAGGAGCTCTTGGAGGACCAAGAGTCTTAAGGGGGAGGATGTTACACCCCACCTTTTCCGGCAACAGTCTCCGGTGACTGGAGTTCTGGAGGTATGTTTAAATTTGTAATTTGAGGAGTTTGTTAGTTGTTGTTGTTGTTGATTGAAGCTTCTTTTTCCCCAATTGCCTTCCCAATTCCCAATTCTATTTTGTTCTGCGTGTGCCTGCCTGCTGCTGACCCAATTCTATTTAGAGGGCTTGTGCACAACACTGTGCGCAAGCTTTGTCGCTGCGCACCAGCTGTGCACAACTTGTGCACAATCTGCGCAAGCTTTGTGCGCTGCGCACAAGCACATGCACAACTTGTGCACAATCTGCGCGCAAGCTGTGCGCTGCGCACAAGCTCTGTGCACAACACAATCTGTGCGCATGCGCTGCGCACAAGCTTTGCACAATGTCTGTGCGCAAGGCATGCGCTGTGCACAAGCTTGTGCAAAGGCTTGTGCGCGATCGCCTTTCGGCTATTTAAGTCGAGCAGCTCGGTTTCAACCTCATTTTCGCGTTTTCAGCTCCGAAAACTCTCCCAACTCACTCTCAATTCGGTTTTGCTCCTATCTAAGTGATTTTGGACTCTTTGGTGCGTGGAAACGAAGGATTCGTGCGGGAATCACTTCAAGAACAACGAATTAACAAAGGATTCGCTCAACAACACTTGGTGGATGAATTTGAGAAATTTCCCAAATTGAGAGGTTGGTATTTTCGTGTTCTCTTGGTTCATTTGAGTTAGTAGTGGTGTTTCTATGTTGGATTAGAGGTAGAAACACATTTTACAACACGAATTGAGCATGAATTGAAGGAAATTCGAATTAGGGTTCTTGAGCTAGGATGATCGTATTTTGGGGGATTGTTAAATTGACCTCAAATTAGTGTTGTTGGGTAGTTTTGGAACAACATTAATACTTGGTAAAAGGTCCAATTATGGGTTAATCTATGAGCTAAGAGAAAACTCATAGGTTTTATGGGGGAGAATTGAAGTGTGTTGTATTGTTGGATTCAATCCAAATTGTTGCTATTGGGTATGTTTAGAGCAATATTGATAATTGGAACATTGTCCAAATATGCTCCGATTATATACCTAAGACAAAGTTCATCCGGATTTTTGGTGGAAAGTAAAAGCATGTGTTTTGTGTGGTTTAAGGTTTCAAGCATGTTTAGGCAATGAATTTGAGCAACTTTAAGTCTTGGAGTGAGGTCCAATTGTCAATGGATATTGATGTGTTGAATAAAAGTGTAATGTGGAAAGTGTGTGAATTGTTTAGGTGTTATGTGAAGCAAGGTTTGAGGTTGCATAAGGAAGAAGTTTGGTGTGTGGTGCTTGGCTGCTACCCTCTGCGGTTGCGGTTGCTTCCAATTCGAGGTAAGGGTTCGACCTACCTATGTTATTGTAATGTAGGATGGTTGAGGCAAGTCTTGGGCGTCGGTCTCTGACTTCGGTCTTAGATCGGGATTGTGGAGCCCCAAGGCTAGTCCCATGGTAGGAGTATCGGTGCGCGGTAGGAGCATCGGTGCGCGAGGTTACATTACGTGTGTGTGGACGCATGGCGAATGCCGGTTGGACCGGGAAGATCTAGCCATGGTCCGTGATTTATGATGTTTGTTGGATGCATGGCGAATGCCGACGCATGGCGAATGCCGGTGCGTCGGGAAGATCTAGCCATGGTCGGGAAGATCTAGCCATGGTCCGTATTATATGGGATTTCTTTGGGTGCATGGCGAATGCCGACGCATGGCGAATGCCGGTGCGTCGGGAAGATCTAGCCATGGTCGGGAAGATCTAGCCATGACCCGTTACATTCGGATGTTGTGCACACATCATACCTTACTTGTTTCGTATATTGCTATCTGTATGTATATACATTACGATCTGTCTTTGCGGGTTTGTCGGAAGAACATCGTTACTACTGCCTAAGCTCTTACTGGGTTTTCCTTTAAGGAAAACTCACACCCCTGACTTAATATTTTTCAGGAGATAAGGATTCTGGGCCAGCGGAGTAGGCTGTCCGCCAGGCGGTTCGGTTAGCTATGTGGAGGGTTTAGCAGCTTTTGGATCTAGACTACGGGTTCCTCGTCGGTTTCTTTATCCGACGCCCGACTCTTGTACGGTTGCATCTTGACTGTAGATAGCTCTGTAGCATGATACTCTGTTGGCATGTAGTATTATGATAGCATGTTATCATTAGATCTGTCTATTCATCTAAGTTTGATTATGGTTATGTATATATCTATGCGTTCTGGTCTGAATTGATTGAATGAGTATGTTGATCTGTGTGTAAGCCTCTGTTCGGTAGTGAAAGAACAGACTTCCTTTTTGATAATCTGATTTTGATATCCTGCTTCTGATATTCTGATCATGGGCGGAGCCCATTGCTTCTGTTATTGTGATCTGTTTCTGTGCATGAATTGTCATACTTGATCTGTTGTTAGAAAGGGACCTACTGGGTTAGTTAAAGGCCCGCGAAATACTCTCACATTAGCTGCGCTATCCGGTCCCACCTTGCTCACCACCGCCCACCGGCCGGCGACCGCTTCCCGCCGGGTCCGGAAGGTGTCTGACGGGGGTGGTGGTGACAATAATGATAGGAATTACAATTAAAATTTTAAAACCATGGATCTAAGTCTTTCTCCCAAGAAAAAAACTGGAATCATGAAGTTCGGGTTACCATCTTAAACCCGACCCGAACCCGAAAAATTCGGGCTCAGATGAACCCGATCCAAAAAACAGTTTGGGTCGGTTTTGGTCCATCATGTAAGGGTATAAGAATTTCGGGTTCGAGTTGACCCGAGTCCGAACTTGGCCAACCCGACCCGACTTACACCCCTAGCTGCTAACATAAGTACTTATCCATTATTATGTGCTTCTGAACATGGTGTTTCAGGATATGGTTTCTACTAGAAGAAGGGTGTAGTTAACTCATAACGATCCTCAAAGGCAAGAAAGAGAACAAAATGAAGAAACAGAAAATAATCAGAACCCGAATTCTGAAGTTCAGGAAGAATTGCCTCAACTAGTGGGGCAACAGCTACCGCAAGCTATGATGGAACTCCTTGAACAAATCAATGTTAATCTGATGAGACTTTTTCCAGAAGTACCACTGATAGAGCACAGACAACAGCCTGAGAGAAAGTGGTATTAGACATACTGATTTAACATCTGATCGGTCCTATGTGAATAATATGAGGAGACAATATGATGAGGAGGACACTGAACATGAAGTAGAAGAGGAATAGAACGACAAAGGAGAAGAAATAGGGATCAAGAAGAAGAGTTTGACAGACCTCATAGACAAAGGCAAGAGAATGAAGAACAAAATGATGAGATGAGATTGTTGGAGAGATTTCATAATTTTAGACAATCCAAATTTGATGGTAAAGGAGGGCTAGAAGCTGCAGAGGAGTGGCTTTGTAGTATGGAGGAGTTGTATGACAGATTGCAGTTACCATCAATACAAATGACATCCTTTGCCACTTACAACCTAGGAGGTCGAGCTGAGTGTGGTGGAGAAATGTTAGAAGTCAACATACAGCTGAGAGAAATTCATGAGAGGTCTACGACCAGATATCCGAAGAACTTTGAGACCATTGGGTATCACTACATACCATGAAGCTTTCCAGAAGGCGTTATTGATGGAACAAGAAGAGGTTGAGAGTCGCTTTTTACCGAGTGGGCTAGGTGAGACCAGTCGTGGTGAAGGATCATGAAACCTGGGTGCAGGTTCAAGTAGAGTACAAAATGCTAGCGGTGATAAGAGGGGTAGATCATCAGACACTTGTCCTAAGTGTATAAGGTTTCATCGTGGTAGACCTTGTTACTTTACTACAAATCGTTGTCTAAAGTGTGGATCCAGTGAGCATTGGGTTAAGGATTGTCCTCAAACTTTGAGGGGAGACTACAATAATCAGCCAAGGATTCCACCTAATGTGCCACAATTCAGGAACTACCAACAGAGAGGACAACAACCATATCAACAACGACTACCACACCAGCAAGCACAACGACCACCACACCAGCAACAACAACAGATACATGTCCAGAGATCATGCAGAATGTTTCATCTGGAGAATGGAGAGTCATCTCAAAAGGGATCTCTTAAAGGTACAACTTATCTCAATGGTACTCTGGTTAATGTTTTATTTGATACTGGGGCGTCGATATCTATTGTATCTATGAGTGTTACACAAACACAAAATCTACATATCGATTACATGCCTCATATCATGTTAGTTAAGACAGCAGGAAGGCAGTGTCTCTTTACCAATGAGTTAGCAACCCAGTGTGAGTTAACTCTTGGAAAGAGGACAATTTTATCTGATTTGTTAGTGCTGAATAATATGAATTATGATGTCGTGTTGGGAATGGATTGGCTATCAAAGAATGAGGTTCATATTAACTGTGCAAAAAGAGAGCTCACATTAGCTTCTGGGGAGGAATTGTTTGTGCTTGAACCTACAGATTCAATAGCTGAAATGGAAAGTGTGGAACTAAACATCATTGATGAAATTCCTGTTGTTTCTGAGGAAGAGTATTATGGTTTCAATGAGAAAGGTACTGAAGTAGAAGTGGACCAGATACCAGTAGTAAGAGAATTTCCACAAGTCTTTCCAGAAGATCTTCCAGGAATTCCACCACCTCGTAAAGTGGAATTTTAAATTCGATTACAACCACGGTCTACACCTGTATCAATTCCACCTTACCGTATGCCCAATTCTGAAATGAATGAATTGAAGAAGTAACTTGATGAACTCATTGAGAAAGGATTCATTCAACCGAGTATTTCTTCATGTGGTGTCCAGTACTGTTTGTATAGAAGAAGGATGGGACATTGAGGCTATGTATTGATTATCATAATGTGAATGCAGTTACAGTGAAGAACAAGTATCCATTAGTCAGAATTGATGACCTGTTTGATCAGCTTAAAGGAGCATGTGTTTTCTCAAAGATTGATTTGAAATCAGGATATTTTCAGCTCAGAGTCAAAGATGAGGATATACCAAAGACTGCTTTCAGAACAAGTTATGGGCACTATGAATATACAGTTATGTCATTCGGCTTGACTAATGCTCCAGCAGCATTTATGCATATGATGAACCGTACTTTTAGGCCATATCTTGATTCATTCGTTGTGGTATTTATTGATGATATCCTAGTGTAATCTAAAGATAATAAAGAGCATGAGCATCACTTGAGGATAGTTCTACAGACTTTACATGACCACGTATGCAAAGTTATCTAAATGTCAATTTTGGAGTCATGAAGTGTCTTTTCTGGGACATATTATTGATGAATATGGACTCAAGGTAGATCCATAGAAAGTTAATGCAGTACGGGTTTGGGAACAGCCCAAAAACGTTAGAGAAGTTAGAAGTTTTCTTGGCTTGGCAGATTATTATCAGAGATTTGTACAAGGATTCTCAGTTATTGCTTCACCACTCACTCAATTGTCACGTATAGGGCAGAGATTTGACTGGAATGATACATGTGAGCATAGTTTCAAGAATTAAATAAGAGATTGACAGAGGCACCGATACATATTCTGCCAGATCCAGGTACACCATATGTTATTTAAACAGATGCCTCCAGACAAGAACTAGGATGCGTATTGATGCAGGGGAGGAATGTTATTGCTTATAGGTCAAGACAACTTTGACCCCATGAGAAAAACTATCTGACCCATGACCTAGAGTTGGCTGCAGTTATATATGCATTAAAGCAATAGAGACATTATTTGTTGGGGAACACTTTAAAGATATTTACAGATCACCAGAGTCTGAAGTACTTATTCACCCAGAAAGAGTTGAATATGAGGCAACTGTAGGTTTAATGTAGTGCCCAAAAGCCATCATATGCCATGGGAGTTTATTCTCGCAGCCAAATTGAACGCAGTTCAATTAGAGAATATGACGAAGGGACACAACATGTACAAGAGTATGGTTTAACCAATCGATGAGGTTTCGTCGCGTTAATCGACTTCTACATTACTTGGGTGACAGACTATGATGTATTGCTAGATACCGCTCACTCTCTTGTCTATAATTATGAGTGAGAAATCATAATTACTCCCATACCACGCCAAATTGAACGTAATGGGAGCCTGTACAAGAGTATGGTTTAACCAATCGATGAGGTTTCGCTGAATGAGTGAGCTTGGGAGTTATTTGGCTAGAAACAGAAGTTCAGTGACTTAAGTGTCAAGTTTGTGGAAGTTGAGCACTTAATTACTAGGAGCAAATGAGATAAGGGACCGAGAGCGCAATTAGCCCAATTTTGAGGCACACTCTTGTTTCTTCACATCACTTGCAGTATTGATAGGAACTATATTATATATATGTATCCTGTTCTGGTCAGAAATACAGACTGACAGTCCAGAAAAATTGCTCCTTCTCTTTTTGGCTCTGATCCTTGAGAGAATTGCTGCTAGCACGGCATCAGAGGATTAATAACTCTGGTGGTTCCTCAAGCGTGGATACCGTATAGGATCTGTACATTCAGGTCTACCAATGCGACACCAATAGAAATTATTTTCAGGTATAATTTCTGAAACAAATTGTTCTGTATTTTTGAATTGCACAAGGATCCTGGCTGGGGTTTTATTTTTTCGATGCGTTGTATGTTTACACAAACCCCTACAGTGGTATCAGAACAAGGTTGTGCAATCCGGAACAATTTTTGTATGCAATTAATTGTTTCTGTGATTAGAAAATTATTGCATGTGATCAATTGAGCGAAATTTAATTAAATCGAATTTTAATTAATTTTTTGTAATTGTACTCTGGGTTAAATTTTACAGTTAATTCTGTAATTTGTTGTACATTCGATTTAACTGTGTTCTTCACGGATAAACGCGTCGGTAGGCTTCGTTCGTGCTTTGATGGTGGAACAACTTTGGCGTTTCGGAGAGGAGACCACCCCGAAGATGTTGGTACCATCAGAGTCGGAGAAGCACGGCGGAATCGCCGGAAAATCGCCATTGGCATTTCGGAGAGGAGACCACCCCGAAGATGTTGGTACCATCAGAGGCGGAGAAGCACGGCGGAATCGCCGGAAAATCGCCAGAAGCCGCGGCTGTAGAACCGCAACTTCCTGGGCTTATTCCGGGAGTTTCGGCCGTTAAACGACGATGAAACTTCGGGGTTATTCAATAGGGGATGAGGTTAAAGTTTTGGCACCGGTGGGACGACGATTGGACACCGGGAAAGCCTCCATCAGAATGGACGATTACGGCGCGGCTGCTGACTAGCAGTAAGGTTGAACCCTAGCTGCTGGCTGGCTGTTGGGCCAGCCTGCCAGGCCGGTTTGCAGGCCCAACAGTCTCGCCCTGCCAGGCCTGCGAACCAGGCCCAGCGGCTGGTTTGCTGGTTCAGTCCAGCGGCTGAAGCGAGCAGGCTATGCAACTCGGCTGGTTCCGGCTCGGCCAGCGTGGCAAGGCTGCGCCAGACTCCCCCTAGCCCCTGAAGTTTAGAACTTGGCCTTTTTTGCCCAAATGTTTTGTTTTGAGCTGCAGATTATTCCAAAAATGTTTTAAAATATTGATTAATGCTGAAACTCAATAAATGGCCATAAAACCTTATGGGAATTTTTAAAATTTTCCTCGGGATATTTTAAAAATTACAAATCACCATAGATTAATTTTAAAAAATTACAGAGAGGTCACTAAAATTATGTTGTTATCCAAATTTGACCCAGAACTTGGTAAAGGCTTAAATTGAATATCAAACTTGTTGAATTGTTGTTTCGGCATGTTTGGATGATTCTTTGATGCATGGTACACGGTTATAGCCCTGGATGAATGGTTGTAATTTTGGTAAATACGACCTGCGCGTCGTGCCTTTTTCTCTTAAATTCTGATTGTAAAATTCTCTTCTCATCCACTCCCCTCTATGTAAAAGAGGTTTCTTAAATGTTATTTAATTTTATTTTCGAGCCTTGGACAAGAAGAAAGGATCATGAAGGCTAAAGAAGGATGGCACGGACCAAAACACGTTAGCAAGGAAGAGACTAGTCTAGGTGTTTTTCTTTCTAGGTTTTAATGTATCCCTTTGCTCGGGATACACCTAGATTGGGCTATAACCGTGGTACGATCTATTTTCAGCAATAGATGGCATGTTTAGGTTGATTGTTGATGTATGATCATGCATGCTTAATCAACCGAAGAAAATTAAAACTGGTGACACCGTTTAAAACCCCTCAACGGATATTAAGCTTATGGTCTTCCATCACGACACACGTCAAGCAGTCGATCATAGTGTCATCCCGTAAAACTCTCCTGTAAATAAAAGGGTGAGCGTCCAATTGCTCAGTAAGGAGGAAAGATTACAGGCCCTTCCTCAGGGTCGTAATACTTCCTCAAAAACAAAATCTAAAATAAAGAACTTAAACATAATAAATTCAACATATACACACAAAATATAGCTCAACAAGAAACAATAACCAACATGTAGGTATATGGACCACCATGAAATAGATAACATTTTCACAGTCTGAATTATGCCGAAGTCTAAATGCAAGAATAATCTCTAGTCCGGTTATTAAACGCCATAAAATATTTTGGAAACCATTTTTGAAAACCGATGCCGTCGGATGAGCCTAGCCGGTGGGCATGTACGGTCCGCACTCTCGGGAATGCCCCTTAAGCGAGCCACTAGGGATGCCGCCGAGGCGAGCCCAATGGGATGTCTACGCCGAGACAGAGCCTCTCGTGAATGCCAATCACGCCTCAGGATGGCAGAGCACATGCATGAATCTATATGTGGTGGGTGTGTACAACACCGCACTCTCGGGAATGCCCCTTAAGTAGAGCCACTAGGGATACCACCAGGCGAGCCCAATGGGATGTCTACGCCGAGACAGAGCCTCTCGTGAATGCCAATCACGCCTCGGGATGGCGAGCACATGCAAATCACAGTTGGGTTCGGATCACCCGTTCCGAACCGCTCGTCTAAAGTTACGGCTTAGTTAAGTCACGTAGGGCCGAATCCACGACACCTCTCATGTCTTAACCTTTTGTCCAGAAAACCCATTTTGTCCATAAAATTCATTTTGTCCATAAAATTCATTTTGTCCATAAAATTCATTTTGTCCAGAAATCTCATTTTGTCCAGTTTCCAATGTAGTCATGCGATACAATACATCAACAACATGTCACATCCAATAATGGTGCATGATTGCTATCCAGTTACTTCATTAAGCCTTTAGGTGAAATGCCATGCCCTAATACTTTCTACTTTTAACTTGTAATCTTGTTACTTACGTGATATCATGACAATCATTTACAAATTTACTGGTTGTTTTACTTGTGTGCACTCTTATCTCGTGAGTTATTTCCCAACCTTACTTAATCATCATTTTCGCACCTAATTTGTTATCTAGCGGCTTAGGTTAACTTTTACGGTCCTATCATGATCCTAGCGTTTGATTCCAACTCTAAACATGTTACTACCCCATATTGTACCCACACATGATACTAATAAATTATTAGCTCACCGGCCCTAGCACAAAACTAACGGAGTTCGTTTAACGAGCCTAACAGGCCACTAGCGAGTACAACGATCCTAGCAAGATACTAGCGTATGCAACATCCAACGTACATATCATACATATATGTCAATCAATCGGTCAACAACCCAAATGATAACAATTCTTAAGTGTGAACATATAAGGTAACACGAATAATTATGGTACGCTACCCAGTTTGCCCGATCAAATGTTTATTAAGTCCATTTGTTAATTAGAATTCGTTATTCGAGATTTTATTTATGAAGCAAAATAAGACGACTCAAAGGAAGAACCTCATCTTAACCCCCTTACTTGGATGTAGCCGGGAATAAGCGTCGGCTACAGATCAGAAATGGTCGGCACTTCGCTCGAAGTTGGAACTTGAAATATAGAACCTAGCGATAGCAAGAAAATCAATGAAAATTTCATGAGACTCACTTGAGAATGTTTACCGGTGTCGGCTGGTAGAATTTACGGAAGTGTAACGGAAGCTCTAACAATTCCCTAATGGTCCAAGATAGTTCTAGGTAAGGTTTGGACTAAGGTGTGGAGTCAAGTAATTTTTTTGGGTGGCCAAAACGCACAAAAACTAATTTTTAAGAATTTTAAACCATTTTAAGGGTTAAAATAATTATTTAATAATATAAATAATTTAAAACTTGAAAATAAGACTTTGAAACTGTTGTAAACACTAACATAGGATTTTTGACCAATAATGGAAATTTTGCTCAACTCACACTAATTAATAACAAATATACAAGGGAAAAACTAATTAATAAAAGAAAGTACAATTTATACAACAAAATAATTTTTTGTCAAAATCTGTACAGCAAGTAAAATCATTTAAGTTTCCCTGTAAATTTTCAAAAAAATTTAGATCCACAATGTAATTTTTCTCAACTCTTAACTATTTTTAATCAAATAAGTAAAGAGGAAACTAATTAATAAATAAAAATAAATATTTACAGAACAAAAGTGACTCCTGAAATTTTCCACACAGAATATATAATTAACCAAAAATCCTTGCAAACTTTCATAAATGAAAGAGCAAAAATAAGAAGGATATCAATTTTCTAAGTTCTAGACTATAACTTACAAGAAAGTAAAATAAAAAATCATTTTTCGAAAATTTAAAAGCTACAACTCTCAAAATATGTTGGAAACACAAAATGACAGAGGCTCTAAAAAACTCAATGTGAAATTATAACAAGAAAGTATTTCTCTTTCAAATTAGGAATATACTAGTATATATATACTTTTATAACAACTAGTCAAAATTAATATAAAATAAATTATAAACACATTTGTTACTTTGCAGAAGTTCCGAATTATACTAATTACTTAGTTTTATAGTATATAAATAAGTTTCTCCAATTCCTAACTCCAACAACTTAAAGTAAAATAAAATTAAGCTTAATTTCTAATATTAAGAAATAATATTTTCAAAAAAAACAAAAAACCCAGAATCAAAGAAATAAAGTTGGAAAATCAAATATTAGGTATTTAAGGTATTCTGTTAACATTTCATGATTTTACAACATAAAGAAGTATTTTTAAAACAATTAAAACATTTCAGAAATAAATAGGTGCAATGGCCAAAATGTCACTTTTCAAAGTGTTCCAGTGGCCTCAGTGTAACCTGAAACAAACGATAGGGTAAGACCGAACAAGGAAGAAAGGTTAGGGGCTAAACTCGGGTTTTACCAAAGAAGTTGCAGACTTCTTCTTCTCGGACCGAAACCGAAACTGGGCTCCGCGGCGGCGATACGGCGGACGTCAAGAAGTCGCGGCGGACTTGGGTCGTTCCAGTTTGTCTCGTCACTCCCGTTCGAATGGTGGTAGTGGTTCCGGCCGAAAGTGAAGTTGGCGGTCGAATTTTGCCGTCGAATCCGAAAATATACGTTTCGGTTTTTGAGCAAAACTCCTTCTACAGATCACCTCATGGTACGAAATTTGAGGGAAAGGTTCCCAAGTACTAGATGAAGATAATGGCAGTGGTTTGTGGCATCGAAAATGGCTGAGGAGGGAGAAAAAAATAAATGGCCGAATTTCTTCTTTCTTCGATTTCTTCCTCTTTCCTTGACAAATGGCTCCTTTTTCTAGCCAAAAAGAACGATTGACAGGAGATAAACGTGATGATGATGGAGTGAGGCCAGATTTTCCAAAGGATTGACAGGAGAAGCAAAATCAGAAACGTGAAGAGTCGGCGGAAGACTCGCCGGTTCGTCCTTTCTTTTTTTTTTTCCTTTTTTTTAATTGATTTTAATTCGTTTTAATTAACACTAAAATTACTAAAATTAATAAAATTCCCCTCTTTAATTTCTAAACAAAAAAACAAAATGACCTAAAATACAATACATACAATAAAATTTGAAATGATAATAAAATACTAACACATAAGAAGGAAAACAAATAACAAGGGTAAAGATGAAATGATGAAATCAATATTTTGTGCAAGAGGCTGATTTAACAACAATATGGATTTTAGAAAAATTAAGAAATACCTTAAATAATAAAATTAAATTGAGTGATAAAAAGTAATAAGTTCATAAAAGATAGAATGTAGTATTTTTATTAAATGATAAAAACAAAACACATGAAATACTAACAACATGTCCTTAAAATAATGAAATGATAAAATTTTATAAATGGAGAAAAGAAAACTAATTTCACCAAATAACAATTTCACAAAGTTCATAAAATACCGAAAATGATGAGTATATAAAATAATGAAAATGTAACTATATAGACCAAAGAGAAAAGTTAAAGTATATATATATATATATATATATTAAAGTTCATAAAAAGATGAAATTCCCTCAAATGATGAAATAGTAAACGTACATGAAATGATGATGTCCACGTGAAATATAAATATAAGGAAAGTAAGCAAGCAAATGCAAACATGAAATAAAATTTACCGCAACATAAATTGCTAGTTCAGAACGAGAATTTTATGGTTATTAAAAGTTAAGTGAGTAGTTTTCGCCACAGCGAGGTGCTGCAATGTAACTTCACTCAATGATCCAAGAATTGCACACAATGCAATTGGCAATGTAGCCTACCTAAAGTTACTGTTATTCAAACACTAGCCATAGCAGGTTTGAGTTGAACGGGGAACTTATGGATCTTGGTCCACTAGAATGTCTATGCGCTCATGCATTTTGAGATGATAGTGAGGGCTACTATCTTGAAGAAAATAGTGGGAGCCCTTTTAATGAAAAGCCCTAATTAAAAGGAAAATAAATGATTGTGTTCTTACTTGTTATGTATGTTTACTTGTTGTAGATAGCCATGACGCAAAACACACCAACCTTGTCCTTGCGATCTGTCCTCGAGAAGGAGAGGCTCAACGAGATGAACTTTATCTCTTGGTATCGTAATCTCCAGATTATCTTGAAACAAGAGAAGAAAGGATACGTTCTCGAGAGGCCTCTACCTGCTGAGCCGGCAGCTACCGCTCCCAGAGCAGAACGAGATGCTTTTAAGAAGCATCAGGATGACTCTAATGAGGTCGCATGTCTGATGCTTGTCACTATGGAGCCATCGCTGTAGAAGGAGCATGAGCATATGGAGGCGTTTGATATCATTGAACACCTCAAGACTCTTTTGGGCAAGATAGCGAGGACTGAGAGATATGAGACTTCCAGGGCATTGTTTCAGTGCAAGTTGGCAGAGGGTGCTCCTGTTGTTCCTCATGTACTCAAGATGATTGGGTACATAGAGGGACTTCAAAATCTGGATGCAGCTCTGCCTGCTGAGTTGGCCACAGATTTGATCTTACAGTCTCTCCCGGAGAGCTATAGTTAGTTCGTGATGAACTACAATATGCATGATCTTCAGAAGACTCTTCTTGAGTTGCTCAACATGTTGCGAACATCTGAGCAGAACCTTCGTAAAGAGAAGGTGGTTATGGTTGTCCAGGACAACAAAGGGAAGAGTAAGGCCAAGAGGAAGAGGAGGGCAAAGGGTAAGGCTAAGGTAGCCCAGACCGTTACGTCTGCTCCTTCATTGAAACCCTCTAGGGGCGTTACCAAGAAGGTGCAGGACTACTTCCATTGCGGGAAACCGGGACATTGGAGGCGAGACTGCAAGCTTTGGTTAGAGGAAACCAAGAAGGGGGCCACGGGCCAGACTTCAGGTATTCTCGTTATAGAGGCTCATGTTTCTACTTCTACATCTTGGGTTTTAGACACTGGATGTGGATCTCACATTTGTTCAAATGTGCAGGATCTAAAGAGAAGTAGGACGCTGGTTAAAGGTGAAGTGGATCTGAGAGTGGGCAACGGAGCACGGGTTGCTGTTGTCGCTATCGGATCATGCTTTATATCTTTACCATCTGGATTTGTTTTAGAACTTGACAATTGTTATTATGTGCCAGTCATTTCCAGAAATTTGATTTCTCTTTCTTGTTTGGACAAGAAAGGTTTTTCATTCGTAATAAAGGACAATGTTTGTTCCACTTATTTGAATGAGATGTTGTATGCTTGCGCACGTTTAGATAACGGTTTGTATGTTCTAGAATTAGATAATCCGATCTATAATATCCAAGCTAAGAAGATCAAAAACACTGATTCAAACGAAACGTACCTTTGGCATTGTCGTTTAGGCCATATAAACGAGAAGCGCATAGCCAAACTCCACAGTAGTGGAATGTTGGATTCATTTGATCTCGAATCATATGAAACTTGCGAAGCTTGTTTACTCAGAAAAATGGCAAAAGCACCATTCACTAGAAACAGTGAAAGGGCTACTGAGGTGTTAGAGCTTATTCACAGTGATGTGTGTGGACCCATGAGCACTCAGGCTAGAGGAGGGTTTCGGTACTTCATTACCTTCACTGATGATTTCAGTAGGTAAGGTTATGTGTACCTGATGGCGCATAAATCTGAAGCTTTTGAAAGGTTCAAAGAGTTTCAGAATGAAGTACAAAATCAACTTGGGAAGAGTATCAAGAAACTTCGATCCGATCGAGGTGGTGAGTACTTAACCCAAGAGTTTCTTGACCATCTACGAGAGTGTGGAATCGTGTCACAACTCACTCCACCTGGAACACCACAGTTGAACGGTGTGTCCGAGAGGAGGAATCGAACCTTGATGGACATGGTTCGATCCATGATGGGTCACGCTGATCTTCCTGTATCCTTCTGGGGCTATGCTCTTGAAACGGCAGCGTTTACACTTAACCGAATTCCATCTAAAATTGTTCAGACGACGCCATATGACGCATGGCATGGGAAGAAGGCCAGTCTGTCGTTTATGAGGATTTGCGGCTGCGAGGCTTATGTGAAGAAGATGCTCACAGATAAGCTCGAGTTTAGATCTCATAAGTGCACTTTCGTTGGGTATCCTAGTAGGACTAAGAGATACTATTTTTATGACCACGTAGACCATAAGGTGTTTGTAGCACGTACTGGTGTTTTCCTTGAGAGATAGCTCATCTCCAATGGAAACAATGAGAGGGGTATAGAACTCGAAGAAATTCGAGAACGAGAGAATGCACCTGAACATGAGGAGGAGCGTGAGCAGGAATCACAGAGAGCTGTGGTTAAGCCACCTGTTCAAGTAACACAGGGCCTGCGTAGAAGTGGTAGAGTCCGGAATGAGCAAGAGAGGTACTACGGTCTTCTCGTGACTGATTCCGACGATGTGACTGTCAATAATGATGAGTCGACATCATACCAAGAAGCTATGGCAGGACCAGATTCTGAGAAGTGGCTAGAAGCCATGAGATCTGAGATGGAATCCATGTCACAAAACCAAGTCTGGGACTTGGTCGTTGCACCTGATGGGGTAAAACCCATAGGATGCAAGTGGGTCTATAAGAAAAAGACTGACATGGATGGTAATGTTATTACCTATAAGGGGCGACTTGTTGCGAAAGGTTTCAAGAACGTTCATGGTATTGACTATGACGAGACCTTTTCTCCTTTTGCCATGCTTAAATTCATACGGATCTTATTAGCTATAGCCGCATACCATGATTATGAGGTTTGGCAGATGGATGTCAAAACCGCTTTCTTGAATGGAAAGCTACTCGAGGATGTGTAAATGGTACAACCTGAGGTTTTATTGATCCTAATAACGCTCATAAGGTATGCAAACTGCAGAGATCTATTTATGGATTTAAGAAGGCTTCCAGAAGCTGGAATCTTTGTTTTGAGGAAGCAATCAGACAGTTTGGCTTTATCAAGAATAAAGATGAACCTTGTGTATATAAGAAGGTTAGTGGGAGTGTCATTGTAATTCTGGTATTGTATGTTGATGACATACTTCTGATCGAAAATGACATCCCCATGCTACAGTCTGTTAAGACTTGGTTGGGGAAATGCTTCTCGATGAAGGACTTAGGAGAAGCTACCTATGTGCTCGGCATAAAGATCTATAGAGATAGATCTAGAAGGTTGCATGGCCTAAGTCAGAGTACATACCTAGATAAGGTTCTGAGAAGGTTCAATATGCAGGAATCCAAGAGGGGATTCTTGCCTATGACCCATGGCACGCCATTTTCCAAGATGCAGTGTCCACAGACACGTGAGGAAAGAGAGCGAATGAGTGGGATTCCGTATGCGTCGGCAATCGGATCCATCATGTATGCCATGCTATGTACTCGACCGGATGTATCGTATGCTTTGAGCATGACGAGTAGGTTCCAGTCAGACCCAGGTGAGAAACACTGGGTGGCCGTTAAGAACATTCTTACGTTCCTAAAAAGGACTAAGGATGTGTTCTTGGTCTACGGAGGCGACGATGAGCTTTGTGTAAAAGGGTATACAGATGCGAGTTTCCAAACTGATGTGGATGACTTCAGATCGCAATCCAGAATACGTGTTTTGTCTAAATGGTGGAGCTGTGAGTTGGAAGAGCTCAAAACAGTAGACAGTCGCTGATTCTACAACAGAAGCAGAGTATATTGCCGCCTCGGACGCTGCGAAGGAAGCTGTTTAGATCAGAAACTTCATCACAGAACTTGATGTGGTACCTGGTGCCTCAGATCCCATCCAGCTCTATTGTGACAACAATGGAGCGATCGCACAAGCAAAGGAACCACGATCTCACTAGCGATTCAAACATATCTTTTGGCGTTATCACTTGATTCGAGAGATCTTGGAGCGGGGCGATGTATCCATACAGAGGGTAGACACAGATCACAATGTGGCGGATCCGCTTACGAAGGCTCTGACGCGGCAAAAGCATGAAACCCATTCTGGGTCCATTGGTCCTAGATGCATGGTGGATTGGGTTTAGTGTAAGTGGGAGTCTGTAGGTGTAATGTAGTGTCCAAAAGCCATCCTTTGGTATTTTGTGCGATGCTGACACAATTATTTAATTATCGAGGCATTGTTCAGATTATTATGGATGTATTTATTTTGCATCAATAATATACAAACATAATAATAAAACCCTGGAATTGTAAGCGGTTCAATTAGAGAATATGATGAAGGGACACAACATGTATAAGAGTATGGTTTAACCAATCGATGAGGTTTCGTCGCGTTAATCGACTTCTACATTACTTGGGTGACAGCGATGTATTGCTAGATACCGCTCACTGTCTGTAATTATGAGTGAGAAATCATAATTACTGCCAACGTAATGGGAACCTACAGGGTCGCACGCTGAATGAGTGAGCTTGGGAGTTATTTGGCTAGAAACAGAAGTTCAGTGACTTAAGTGTCAACTTTGTGGAAGTTGAGCACTTAAGTACTAGGAGCAAATGAGATAAGGGACTGAGAGCGCATTTAGCCCAATTTTGAGGCTTAGTGGCGCCTCTCTCTTGTTTCTTCACGTCACTTGCAGTTCCCTGTTCCACAGGGAAATGCCTGGTGATATATAGGTATCATTATCTGGTCAGGAAACAGACACAGACAATTTAAAAAAAAATGCTCCTTCTGTTTTTGGCTTTGATCCTTTAGAGAATTGTTGTTAGCACGACATCAGAGGATCAATAACTCTGGTGGTTCCTCAGGCGTGGATACCGTAGAGGATCTGTACATTCAGGTCTACCAACGCGACGCCAACATAAATTATTTTCAGGTATAATTTCTGAACCAAATTGTTCTGTATTTTTGAATTGCACAAGGATCCTGACTGGGGTTTTATTTTTCCGCTGCGTTGTATGTTTACACAAACCCCTACAGCAACTACGATGGTTGGAATATATCAAAGATTATGATTGTAGCATTGAGTACACTGAGGGAAAAGGTAATACTGTAGCTGATGCTCTGAGTCGAAAATATACAGGAGTGGTTAAAGGTGGAGCTACGGATGGAAGAACTAATGAGAATAATTTGGTGTGCTTATGGCATAAGTGGGAACAATGGGAGCAAACATAGATTTTCACATTAACTGTACAATCTGGGTGGATCGAGAAGGTACAAAAAGCACAAGAATCATACTTGAGCTTGAAGAAGATTTTAGGAGAAGAGAAAGGAGCATTGCATGAGTCTTTTGCTTACAAGCAAGGAATTCTTTATTATAGAAATCGGTTGTATGTACCTCATGACTCAGCACTTAGAGAAGAGCTTCTCGAAGATGCTCATACGAGCAAATTGAATGTACATCCAGGTAGCGAGAACATGTATCATGATCTAAAGACTCACTTCTGGTGGCCAAATGAGGAAAGAGATTGCTATTTGTGTCTGCAAGTGTCCTACATGTCAACGAGTGAAGGTAGAACACCAGAAGCCAGCAGGAACACTACAGACATTAGCTATTCCAGTGAGAAAGTGGGGTAATAATACTATGGACTTCTTAACTGGATTGCCCTTGACTCAGCTAGAGAATGATACTATATGGGTTATTGTGGATAGATTGACTAAATAAGGGTAATTTTTCTGTACACATTTTTCACTCGTGCGGCTCCAAAAGAAGTTTCTCAAGTCCATTGGAGAAATAAGGGCAGAGTATTCATTCCCATCTTGGTTGATTAGAGTGCCTGTAAGGTGATAATGTAGAAAAAAATTACATAATAAGTATACATAGTTAACTATATAGTATTTATGGAAGTTGATTTGACAAGGATGAATAGTGTCAATTAGGGTAATTTAAAATTTTCTTAGTGTTTTCTCCCTGTTTTTATTTTTAATTCTTACATTTAGTTAATTGATTTGTTTTATGAAGATGTTATTTCCCATATCCATTTTAGTCTCTTAATCTATTTGTCACTTTCTTACTCATTTTCTTTAATACTTAATATATTATTGATGTCTTTTTTTTATTAATTAAATTACACATTTTTTTCAATTCAACTAGTTTTTTTTTACCATTGCTCTTTCTAGAGTAATTAGAGTTTCATATGGACAATTTTTTATTAATTTGTTTCTTAGTGCGACTTCAAAAGTAAAATATTTCTTAGTAATAGTTTAAATTTGAAATTTTTTTACTTACTTTTTGGAATTTAAAATTGAATTTCACATTGTTCTCAATTACTTTTGTTTAACATGTAGTATCTCATTTATAATTTATGAATGTTGGATCTCTCAAATAAGTTAGTACTCCCTCCGTCCCTGAAAAATTGTACACATTTCCTTTTTGGGCTGTCCCAGAAAAATTGATCACTTTCCTTAAAAGGAAACTTCTCACTCTCAAAGTTACTAAACTATCCTCACTTTATCTTTACTTTTTCTACCTCATTTTTTGTGCACTCTCAACTAAGGGGTAATTAAGTAAACATATACAAACATTTTACATTCACCTTAGTCTTCGTGTCCAAACAAATCTACCAATCTTTCGGGGATGGAGGGAGTACATAATTAGACATTGTGAGTTATAATTCTTATTTTGTTAAACATATTATTCTCATTTATATTTTTTCCATTTATTGTTACCATGATTCAAAATGTGGGGGAAATGTTTCATTTACTTTTTTATTTCACATTTATGTTATCCGTTTTCTCGCATTTCCATTTTCTATTTCACGTTAAATATATTTTTCATATACTTTTTTTTTTCATAACGTCATTTCCTTGTACATATTTTTTTATCTCACTAATATATGTGAGTTGTAAAACCCGCAATGAAATGCGGGTGAAATTATCGTAGTATGTCCTATTTGGTTAGATTTATATCAGTCAATATAGGATATTATGAACTTTTATTTTCAATTTACCTTTAAACTTGATATACATTCAAAATAATATATTTACTTAAGCCAATAATGAATTTTAAAATGTAAATCACATAATGGATTAATCTCAATAAATCATTTTCAGCTTAATACAATGGATTATGTCTATATGTGATCGAAAATTTGAAGTTTCTACCAAAATTAAGTAAATTTATTGTTTCTGAATGTATATTTATCAAGTTTTAGGATAAATTACAAAAGCAAATAACATATACTCCCTCCGCCAACCATTAATTGGTTTTTTCATGTTTTAATATTCAATATTTGACAAAAAAAATAACAAAGATAAATAGTGAAAAGAAATCCACAAAAAACATTTTGAAAAGGTATGCTGAAAATTATGTGATATGCATATGAATTATTTAACATAAACTATCTACAAATTCATGAGAAAAATCATAAATTAAATACTCTAAAATAGCGAAAATAAATTGATCAATTAATGGCGGACTCTCAGATGCTGGATGGAGTGACTTGGTACTGGAAACGACGATCGACTGCTACAGAGTGATCTGCAAAGGGTAAAACAGAGTACTCAGGAGCTGAGAGAGGAGTGGAGTGTGTAGATAGGGTGTACCTTTCCCAAGTCTTGGTCTCGAGGTCGTGGACGTCCCATGACCTGAGGTGGTGGGGTGGTTGCCCATGTTTCCGACTAATGGGAAAGGTGGAGTAGTGGCGAACGTGGGAGGTTCATACGCATCATGGTGGTTAAACGTCACTAACTTCCCTACTTTAATTGAGCCTAAGTCATCCGGATGTGGGGTGGTTGCCCATGTTTCCGACTAATGGGAAAGGTGGAGTAGTGGCGAACGTGGGAGGTTCATACGCATCATGGTGGTTAAACGTCACCAGCTGCCCTACTTTAATTGAGCCTAAGTCATGCGGATGACCTCGCCAGGCGAGGGCGTGGCCTCGCCTGCCGTTATGGCTGTTTTCCCTGCGAGGGCTTGGCCCCGCATCTTGTGAGGCCTGGAGGGGCACTGCGCGAAGGCTTGGGCCTTGCGAGGAGGTGCTCGTTGCGAAGGCTTGGGCCTCACGAGAAGGTGTGGTCTCACGGTCTGCATGCCTTGTGATCTTGTCTTCTTAGTGGCGGCGGCGGTGATGTTGCTTGGGTAGTGTACCAAGGTGCCTCCTCCCGCAGGCGGAGTATGGGTTAGGCCCTTATACTCCGTGTTTTGCCTACTTGCCCTATTACCATTGGGCTTGGTAGACGGAAGGGTGCGTGCGTATGGAGATAGAGGTCCTTTGGCGGTAAAGTGTATGTGTCATCTATCAAGTATGGTTAACCAGACCTTGATATGTCGAGATGTCTTGCTAAGGCAAGTCGGACCACAAGAAGTTGACCGGTGATGCCATTAATTCCGATCTTCGAGACTGTAAGGGGTCGAATGTGCAAAACCCAAACTGTGGGGCCAGACATAAGAATTCCTGACCGCGAGGGGTCCTATATGAGAAATCTCGATCGCGCAGGTCATTATAACTGAGCCGAGTAACTGATAGATGAGGTTGTTCTGGATCGCATGGGCCGTGAAGGCAAGAGTATAAAAAAAGCAACCCGAGCCCCTGCCTTGGGAAATATGATTTCTTGGCGTGGGGGGAGATGCTTGTGTGGTGTCGTCGTCCCTGCCTTATGAATTCTGTTATGGCGAGGGAGGCTTGTCCTTGAATGTGAAACCTTAATAGGTTCATTCCCGGACCTTAATAGGTTGGGTTCGGAGACCTTAATAGGTCTTACACCTCGAATTTGGCTAGGTGAGGGTGAGAAACCATCCTGACCGGTCATGTGCAGGAGGTCTAATGTTGACGTGCTAGGAGTAGGCCCCCTTTGTGTAGAAGAAGTGAGCCGTGAGCGTTTGAAGCTCGCCGATGCAGAAGAGAGGGGTACGAGAACTGTCATGTTCGATCTCAACGAGGTGAGAATATTGAACTGCCGCAGTGTCGTGTGAGGCTTTGTAGAAGGTGGACCCGTAGCAAGGGTCACGGATGATGGCATGGGTCCAGGGGAATCGCAGTAGAGGGCGGACCCAATTGGTGTCGAAGAAGATGCGGATCCCGTGCAAGAGTTGTAGAAGATAGCGGACCTTTGATAGGGTCGTTGTAGATGGAGAACATGTAGCCGGGGTCGTGAAGAACGACATGGATCCTTTGAGATCGTGTTCGATGGTGGATCCGTGTGCAGGAGCTGCAGGAGATATCAGAGCCGCGAGGGGGTCGCTGTAGGTGACGGACCCGTAGCGGGGGTCATGGGGAACGACGTGGATCCTCAGAGATCGCGTTAGATGACGGACCCGTGTGCGGGGGTTGCAGGAGATAACGGACCCACGAGGGGGTCACTGTAGTTGACGGACCCGTATCGGGGGTCGTGGAGGACGACGCGGATCCTTGGAGATCGCGTTAGATAATAGACCCGTGTGCAGGAGATAGCGGACCCACGAGGGGGTCGCTGTAGGTGATGTACCCGCGAGCGGATCCTTGGAGATCGCGTTACGTCAAACGAGTGAGAGGTGCGAGCGTTGTTTGGCTCGACCTTGACGAACATGTGATTCATGTATGCTCAGTTTACACGCAGGTATCGAGTGCCACATAAGATGGACATAACTCGCAGTGTGTTCATGTGATAAAATGACTATGCACCATGGAGGAATAATCTATAGTTGTGTGTTGAACAAGTCATGCAGTATGTGTGACGATTTATAACTAGTCATGGTGAGCTCAAGAGTGTGCAACACATGTCATGGTAATATGGACATGGTATGTACAACATATAATTAAGATACAGTTGATAATTGTCATTGTAGTCACATAGTTGGTAATAAGTAAGCGTCGGGGTACCTCATTGTCAAGATCCGAGGGCCTCCAAAGGCGATTTGGTGTGCAGGATAGGTCGCTGGAGGGGAACTGCGGGCTGTGGCGGTCACTAGAGAGGGGAGGCCTCTCGCGTTATTTCATAACATTGGGGGTCGCGGGAGAGGGCTGCCCTCTTGCGGCGTCGCTGAAGAACCCAGGGAGGTCGCAGAAGAGGGAAGGGCTCTTGGTATCCTGGAAAAGGCCTCTCGATTTTTTGTTGGAGGACCCAGGGGGTTCACGGAGCAGGACCCCGGGTGGTCGTGGAAGACCCAGGAGGGTCGTGGTGGACCCAGGATGGTTCGCAGAGGACCCAAGGCATTACGGAGGGAAATACATGCTTCTTCTGATGTCACTGGAGGGGGGCCTCTCCAGAGTCACTGGAAGTCCCAAGGCTCGCGGGACTAGTCTTTTGATGTCGGTGGAGGTCCCAGGGAGATCGTGGTTGAGGTTAGGCCTCTTGGTCTCATCTGGATAAGGTCTCTCAATTTTTTGCTAGAGGGCCAAGGGGGTTCGCGGAGCAGAACCCCGGGAGTTGCGGAACCATGGGGTGTCGTGGAGTATGACCCAAGGGGGTCGCGGAGGTCCCGGGGGGGTTCGCGGGACAGAGCAGGCTTTAGTCGTAGCCAACATGACGGGTGTAGAGATGGTTGCGTGCTTTGTATATGGTTGGTGGTACAACTAACAACATTTGAGACTTGAGGTAAAGTATTTTATTAAATGGGAGAAAGATTAAACATAGCCTTGAGGCGTGCGCCTTCGCGGAGTTCTTCCAGAAGGTCAAGGTTTGAGCGAAGGCCCTAGCTATTGTCTCAGTTATCCTGGCCGCGAGGGGGTTGGTCCTCTTCATCGGTTATTGGGCCTCTCCCGAATGGCCTGGTGATTTTCTCCATGTGTATGAATCTGGTTGCTCTTTCCCGGTAGTGCTCCATGTTGCGCGGAGGGTTAGTGTTAATTGTTGGAATTCTTGCGCACCAAGATGACCTAGGCTAGCTAAAAGTAGCTAAGCACAGCTCAACTCAATCTGAGTGTTTGAGCTAGAGAGATGTGTATCTGCTCTTAGTGAGCTGATATGAGCTCAAGGAACTCAATGAATGATTTAATATGTCTTGGACTTACTCTATGTGAGCTTAGTACAAATGTGTCTAGGCACCTTTTGGTGAAGAGACGTGTCTCTTAGCGGAAAGGTGCGTAAATTGGTGAAAAGGTGCCGGAGAGGCACCCAAAGGGCCAAGCACACCTTCGGCTATGGCCTAAGGGTGCGTAGCACCCCTGGCTACCAAAAGGGAACCCTAAGGGGGCCTTGCACCCATTCGGCCATAGGCCTAGGCGTGTGAGTGCCCCTTCGGCTTAGGTTCCTCTAGGCAAGGGGATGCACCCCATGCCTTGCACCATTCAGCCAAAGGGACATGTCTCATGTCCCATGGCCGAATGGGCAAGGGGCATGGCTCACCTCCCTTGCCTCTTCACCATATTATTTAGATAATTAATTAATTAGTTAATTAATTTCCTAATAGACACAATTCTTTATTTATTCCTTTTCTAATTAATTACTTAATTGAAAAGGCAAAAGGCATGAGACATGTCTCATGGACCAAGGGGCATTGGTTGCAGCCCTTGGCCCTAGAGACATGTTACTTCGCAAATGAGGAGGCATTGTGCACCCTCATTGGCAGCCCATCCTCTTCTATAAATAGAGGGAGTATGGCGCCATTATCATCATCCCTTTGGCAACATTGCCTCTCATCTCTTCTCTCTCAATAAGCTTTCGTAGGCATTCTACTTAGAGTTTGTGGGTGGAACTTCATAAGAAGCTTTTCACTTCTTGTCCGCTTCCTTAGCGCACTTCCAAGTCCATTCTCCTTTGAAGTCCTGAAGAAAGGTACACACTCTTAATCCTTTCTTTAGTATCATGCTAGGTTCTTTGCCATTAGTATCATGCTAGGTTCTCTGTATGATGCTAATGGATATATGGCATGATTATGGAAGAAACACATCGTGCTATTACTTAAATGTAGTATCCATGTAATATGTAAGCATGACAGACATGTTAATGACGATCCGAAAATCAACATTAATATCTATAAAAAAGCGGGAATCCGACTGGAGGCCTTGCATTGCGGTGAGGAGTTTGGTCTCCTCGCCGAGGTTGGGAACCTAGATTGTCTCTGTCTGAAAGCGGTGTATGTAGTCCCTGAGGGACTCTTCCTTCCTCTGCCGGACCTTCAGAAGATGTCCTGCAGTCTTGGGCGATGGCTTGGAGACGATAAAATGGGTAAAGAATGCGCAGGAGAGCTCCTTGAAAGAATCGAATTGCTTACCGCGCAAGGTGGCATTGTTAGCATATTTGATGCACCAAGATCATTTGACATGACACTTGAGCTCATGATGCTAAGTGGGAGCTCAGAATTAGCTATATGTAGCTAACTCCAGCTCAACTCAGCTTATATCCAGCTCACGGCAGCTGGACATAGCTCAAGTCAGCTCAAGGTAGCTCAAGTTAGTTCACAGGTAACTAACTCTAGCTCAAGTTAGCAAAAGGTAGCTAACTTCAGCTCTAGTGAGCTAGTCTTGATGGAGAAGTAACTTTTAGCTCACGACGAACAAAAAGGAGCTCGTAGGAGCTCAAATGTGTGTGATATGATCATTTGGAACATCTTTGGGATGTTTCATATTGATTCACAAGTAATTACTTCCATTTGCACCTTTTGGACAAAATAAAGGGTATTTTGGTAAAAGGGGCATCCTAGGTGCATGGTGTATGCACCTCACTACGTGGGAAAACTTCCTAGGTGGTTACATATGAGTAGCTACACCTAGGAAGTCTGATTTAGGCGAAGAGGTGCCTCTAAGGAGCCACCCATTCGCTAAAATGGAAGTTGGAGGGAGGTTACCATGAACCTTCCCTCCTTTTGTGACCAAGAGGTGTTGGTTATCACCCTTGGCCGAAAGTACATGTATTTTTCGGCCAAAAGGGTTGTCCCAACCACCCCTTGGCACCTCTCCTTTATCTATAAATAAAGGGAGAGACACCACATTTCAACACACACCAAAACCGAAACACTTCTTCTCCCTCTCATTTTCTTGGCCGAAATTGCAAACATATTAGAGTTTTCGGGTGGATTAATATTGTGTTTATTTCAACACAATTTCGCCCTTTGGATGCATCCTCAATTCGTCCTTATCGAACAGTTGATGAAACTGAAGATTGCAGAAGATAGAATCCACACTTCATCTTCAACATATCCCTCGGAGCACAAGGTACGCTTTCTCCTCCTCCTTCTTCTTCTTCTTCTTCTTCTTCTTCTTCTTCGTTCTTCCCTTTCTTCTTCCGATGATGAATGGTGAAGAACGACATGATTATGAATAAAACACATCATGCGCTGTTAATTAGAATCACTATATCTAAACGTGCATGTAACATGATTGAAGTCTTGAAGAACTTTAAATCTTCAAATGGTATCAGAGCTTGGTCACGAAATTCATGTTATATGCTTACTTTAAAAGTCATCTGTAAATACGAAAAGATGTGATGCTTCATGATATAACCGCCACTTGTTCATCATGTTGAGTAACTTGTTCAGAGTTGTTTTCGGCCATGATGATATATGTAGTGTATGAAGTTAGTTGAAGCCGAAATGGATGTATAAACCTAAATGTCTGGTTGTATGCATGTTGATTTCGGCCTTGATGACATATGTGTTGCATCTGTGATATGTTAAGTATGAGTGTTCGCGGGGACTGGGTTCGCCAGTCCGTGTTCGCGGGGACTGGGTTCGCCAGTCCGTGTTCGCGGGGACTGGGTTCGCCAGTTCGTGTTCGCGGGGATTGAGTTTGCCAGTCCCCATTCCGCGAAAGCTGGGGTTCGCAAGCCGTGTTCTGCGAGTGGCAGGATTCGCGCTCGCGAGGGGGAAGGTTCGCATATGCGATAGCATATGATTGTATGAAGTCGGACTTTCTTGTATATGACGCTTCACCCCTGGACCACGTTGCGTCCCCGAACCCCTAAACCAGGGCGCTTCGCCCTTGGACCCCGACTCGCTGACCGGGCAGCAAGACCCCCGATTAGGTTATTCGAAGGGGTTATAATTGTTTAAATGGCAAAGGAAGCATGAAAGTAATATGTGATTTGAATCATGCTTGTATATGGTTGAATAACATGTTAAATTGCTTGTATGATCCATGATTGTATCTTTGAACATGTAAATGTTATTGAAACTTGTGATACATGTTCTTACTTAGTGTGCTTTTGTAGCATATATGTGACATTAATCCTTGACTTAGACTAAGAACTTCAGCCCCTTGATGGTCTTAGTACTGGTGTATGTTACCACTATGATGGACTTGAGGGAATTGAAACTTAGTTTAAGAAGGAACATGACATTCATTATATCAAGATACTCTACCCTATGATGATTCAAGTACTAATGTTCGACATTACTATGGTGAATCTAAGGGAATTGAGACTTGATTTAATGGATGAGTCACTTCAAATAAGTTAAGGTTTCTAGGGACCCTGTCAAGTTGGTATGATACTGTCTAAGGAGGTGGTACTTAAGCGAGACCGTTTGTGACTCCACCATCTTTCCTGGGTATTGTATTGATGAGACTTATGGGTGATGGAACTAAGGCTTGGATGAAGTGCTCATGGTTGTTACATTAGGGTTTCACGTATGTGTACATGAAATTATAAAGTAAGTGTATATTGAACCTTCTCGAAGGCTCAAAACGAACATGTATGTGAAATTATGCAAACTTGTTTATGTGTTTCTAATTGGATGCTATAAGCACTCCTTTTGTCACATATGAACATGTTTGTGTGGTTTCATGTGTTTGTAACTTGTTTCGAGTCTTGTTGTGATTGATTGAATTTTGATACATGTGATTTGCATCATGTAGATGGCATATAAAAGTATTGTTGCTGAACTTAACAAAGACCTGAAATTGGATGGTGAGAACTATCCTATTTGGGAACAGAAAGTCAAGTTCATCTTGACGGAGCAGGAGACATTAGATGTCCTGACTACTGAGATTGTTCAACCATCGGCTGGTCAAGACCAAACTGCCTATGTGGCACTCTTGAAAAAGAATGGTCATTGCCAGGTTACTCTTTTGTCAACTATGGTAGATGAGATCATGGTTGAGTTCTTGACCCTTGATAGTGCCAAAGAGATTTGGGACCGAGTCAAGGCAAAGTATGGTGATGTCTCGGTTGAAAAACAGAGAGCCATGATTATGAGGTTTGAGGACTATCATAAGCGAGCTGACCATACCATGAGTGCTCACCTAAGGGAGATGTCCCGAATGATCTACCAGTTGAAGAAGGCTGGACATGAGCACACGGACGAACAACAGGTCCAGGCTATTATCAGATCCTTGCCAGATGAGGATTGGTAGTTGATGAAGGTCAACTTGCGTTACAATGCTCAAATCAAGACATTTGATGATATTGCACGTCACCTAATACTTGAGGCCGAGGTGTTGGCGCTCAAGAACCATTCCGTGCATATGTTGCATCTACCTCTTCCTCCAAAAAGGGAGGATTCAAAAAGAAGGGTAAGTGGTTCAACAAAGGAGGTAAGAAGGGTGGCGGCAATGGCAAGGGAAAGGGTGGTGGAAATGGTCCGAACTTGAAGAAATTCAAGAAGAAAAGGGACGTTTCCAAACTCAAATGCTTCAATTGCGGGACTAAGGGCCATTTTGCTAAGGATTGCAAGAACCCTCCCAAGGTACATTTTCCTACTTCTATTTATGATGTATTTGTTACATCTTGTACTATGCTAACTGAGAGCAGTTCTTTGTGGATTGTAGACTCAGGGGCAACGGACCACATAGTCCATGACAAGTCATGGTTCGTGGCATACAGGAAAATTCCCAAGGGCGCAAAGTGTGTTGCAGTTGGGAACAATGATGTAATAGAGGTATTAGGAATAGGGACTTGTAAAGTCCCAGTGTGTAATGGATATTTGTATCTTATTGACACTTTATATGTACCTAATATTAGTAGGAATTTAATTTCTATTAGTAGTTTGTTGAAGTATCGATATAGCTTGAACTTTACCAATAGTAGTGTAACTATTTATAAAGATGACCTGTTTTGTTCATGAATGCTTCGTTAACAATGGTTTGTATGAACTTAGACCGAATTGCGATTTTAATGCATCTTCTACTTGTCATGTGACCGAGGTCACTACTGAAATGACTTGGCACGAAAGATTAGGACATGTGGGTCAAGATCGGTTGAATAAGTTAGCCAAGAAAGGGCTACTTGGATCGTTGACTAAAGTTGTTTTACCAAATTGTCAAGCATGCCTTGAAGGCAAAATGACTAGAAAGCCTTTCGGGCATGGAGCTACAAGGGAAGAAGCGTTAGAATTGGTCCATTCCGATTTGTGTGGACCATTAAGAGTTGAGTCCAGAAATGGATTCAAATACTTCATCACATTTACGGATGATTACACTCGATTCACTCACGTTTTCTTACTACGAAACAAAGCAGAGGCTTTCACTTACTTTGTTAAGTATGTGCATTTGGTTGAGAACCAAATGGGTAAGAAAATCAAGTCCTTGAGAACGGACCGTTGTGGAGAGTATAGTTCAAATGCTTTTAAGTCATTTTGTGACATGAAGGGAATTGCCAGAGAGTTCACTCTTCCTTGGACACCTCAACAGAATGGAGTGTCAGAAAGGAAGAATAGGACTCTTATGGACATGGTTAGGTCCATGATGGCTAAGGCCAATTTGGACACCATCTACTGGAGTGATGCACTGCTTTGTGCAGTTCACATTCTCAATAGAATCCCTACCAAGAGCATTAATTCTTCTCCATATGAGTTATGGAAGAAGAAGACGCCTAATTTTAGCTATATGCACCCATGGGGTTGCTTGGCTTATGTGCATGTAACGGACCACCCTTTGGGGAAATTAGGTCCCCGAGGCAAGAAATATGCATTTCTTGGTTACTGCACTGAATCTAGGGGTTATGTCTTCTTGGACCTATGTCACAAAAACGGTCTTGTATTTGATGCAAGAAACGCTAACTTCTTGGAGAATGAATTTCTAAAAGTTGGTAATTGTGATGACCTAGACTCTTTGGTACCAATCCTAGAAAAGGATCAACTAGGTACTACAGAAGTACCAGTTGCACAAGATGCACCCATCTTAGATGGAATACCTCAACAAGATGCACCCATCTTAGATGGAATACCTCAACAGGAGGGAGTAGTGACTTCTAATAATGAATCCAATGAGTTGGAGGATCCCATGGAACAAGATCCTGAAGTAGGAGGATCTGTTCAAGAGGGAGTTGAGGATCAACAAGAGCTGGAACAACCTCCACCCATGTTGAGAAGATCAACTAGGGAATCGAGACAACCTAAAAGGTGGGGTCTCTCGGAGGGAGAAACTTATTTGGTATCATCTAAGATAGATGAACCAAGTAACATCAAAGAAGCTCTAAATAGTGCACAAAAGGAGGAATGGATGAATGCCATGAATGAAGAGTTGCATTCAATGGCAGTGAATGGTGTGTGGGAGCTTTCTGATCTTCCTGTTGGCCGTAAGGCCATTGGTAATAAATGGGTTTTAAAAATAAAGAAAAACGCTGATGGAAGTATCGAAAGGTACAAGGCCCGTTTGGTGGCCAAGGGCTTCACACAGAAGGAGGGAATTGATTTTAAAGATATATTCTCTCCAGTTGTGAAGTTCAATTCCATCAGGTTACTGCTGGCCATTGTGGCGCATCTGGATCTTGAACTCCATCAGATGGACGTCAAGACAGCCTTCCTTAATGGTGATTTGAGTGGAGATCTATATGAGACAACTCAAGGGTTCGGCCCAGAAGGTCTTGAGGACAAGGTATGTAGACTCAAGAAGTCTATCTATGGTCTTAAGCAAGCTTCAAGACGGTGGTACTTGAAGTTTCACCATGCGATTACAAGCTATGGATTTGTGATGATGCACGAAGACCATCAGGTGTACTTGTACTCACCGGATCCGATTATGCCATAATGACTCTTTATGTTGATGACATTTTGATTGCCAACAATGGAGTTGGTTTGATGACAACCATCAAAGAATGGTTATCCTCCACTTTCGACATGAAAGACATGGGAGAATCTTCCTTTATTCTGGGTGTCAAAATCCACCGGAATAGAAAGGAACGCTTGTTAGGCTTATCTCAAGAACCTTATGTAGATAAGATTCTGTATAGGTTTAACCTAACCAACTCAAAACCCATGAATACACCACTTGCATATGGATGCAAGATCGAGGATATGTGTCCCACAACTCCAAAAGAAAAGGAAGAGATGGCTCATATCCCATACTTAAGTGCGATTGGTTCTCTTATGTACGCAATGTTGTGTACCAGACCTGATATTAGCCAAGCAGTTGGCTTGTTAGCACGGTACTCTTCAAACCCGGGAATTCAGCATTGGAAGAGTGTCAAGAAGGTTCTCCTACCTCAAAGGTAGGAAGGATTATTGGCTATGCTATCAAGGAAAGAATCTTGATTTGCATGGCTATTCGATGCCGATTGGGGTGGTGATCGAGATTCATGCAAATCTACTTGGTTATGTTTTCATGCTTAACGGAGGGGCAACTACATGGTGTAGCAAAAACAGACACAGACAACATTATCAACCATGGAGGCTGAGTTTATCTCATGTGCCTCACCAGACAGAGGCCCTCCGGCTTGGTTATTTCCTTAAAAACTTGGAATCTAGAATTACGGTGGGCAGGCCTATTACTATCTAGAGTGATAGCATGGCGGCCTTGGCTTACACCAAGTATCCCAAGTATCACGGAAAACCAAACATATAAGCATGAAGTATCATTTCGTTCGGATGCAATCAAGAGGGTGAAGTTAAGATCGAGTACATTTCTACATACCTCATGGTGGCTGATCCTCTAACTAAGCCACTTTCACCAATTGTATTTGCCCGTCATGTTAAGGCAATGGGTCTACGTAGATTATAGTTTGTTGGATGTACTTCACCATCTTTGGTGTCACACCTGTAATATGAATGATTGTTTAATAATGTAACTTATTTCATTCATTTCTTTTGGTTCAAATCTACTTATGTTCACAACGAAAATTAGAACATGTCAAGTATAGACATTAGAGAGGGCTTTCTCACATGAGCCTCTCGCCCTCTGTCTTGAGTAGATTTGAGGATGAGACAAGTTAAGGACTTAGAATATGTAGTTCTATCCAAAGAACTTGTGACTAATTGTCATTATCTAAGTGGGAGACATGTCCAACACCGTCACCTTAACTTTTGTCATCTTGGTTTCCTAAAATCAGGGTAAGATGAACTGGTTCATCGAGTTTGTATGATCTCCATACATCCTAGCCTATATTTTAGTAGTAAGCGAGTACTTACTTGTTAGCAAATTCATGGATTTGACATGTCCTCCTATTATTTGATAAGTGGAGAACACTATGGTGTTTTAAGAGGGAGAAATGACACACTCCCAATCGATCGAGTGGACATCATTCCAAGTGAGAGTGGTGTATGTAAAACACCCACTGGTGTTATTTGAGAACTTACAAGTTCCATATCCATGAAAATTCGACTATACAAAGAAGTTAAACAAGTTGTCTTTATTCTTGTTTATTGTGAGGTTCTTTAATCCAGACTCTTAGTGACTTTAGTTTGCTATTAGTACTTTACACTTACAACACTACTGTGATTGGATGTCAAGGTCTTAGTTTGAAGACTGTAATATCTTCCTTTTGGGTAGTTGAGTTTGTGTAATGTGTTAAGTAGTTTAAAACTGATAGGAAAGACACAGTTTATATGATACATCTACTCTTGATTCAATCTTGGGCCCAAATGCTATGCGTAGTATGAAATTTTTGATTGAATTATGAGAATTTGTAAATGAGTACTCAATGGCTTAATACGACCATGATTTTTCAATAAGTTGAAATTCAGAAAAGAGACTAGTTGTGATTAAGTAACGTGTATCATGTGTCTGGAGTCTGTAAGGCTTCATTTGATGTGATCAGATGAGCTTGATGAGTTCAAGCAAGTTTGAAGAAGTTCAAACAACACTCTGTTGCTATATGAGTTCTAGCATGTTGTTCTATAGAGGATAAGCTTTCATTGTGAGTCTAACAACCGCAATGGAGGTGATTGAGTGTGTATGCCTTGGGGTCGCACCCTTAACTCTACTTGTGTGAATGTGCTTTGTATTTCTGCTTATTCTTGGTTTGAGATTATATCTTTTGACTGGGAGTTGATTCACAAATGTATCGTTGGTGCGAGTGGGAGTTTGTTAGTATATTTAACGCACCAAGATCATTTGACATGACACTTGAGCTCATGAAGCTAAGTGGGAGCTCAGAATTAGCTATATGTAGCTAACTCCACCAACTCAGCTTATATCCAGCTCACGGTAGCTGGACAAAGCTCAAGTCAGCTCAAGGTAGCTCAAGTTAGTTCACAAGTAACTAACTCTAGCTCAAGTTAGCTAAAGGTATCTAACTTCATCTCTAGTGAGCTAGTCTTGATGGAGAAGTAACTTTTAGCTCACGACGAACTAAAAGGAGCTCGTAGGAGCTCAAATGTGTGTGATATGATCATTTGGAACATCTTTGGGATGTTTCATATTGATTCACAAGTAATTACTTCCATTTACACCTTTTGGACAAAATAAAGGGTATTTTGGTAAAAGGGGCATCCTAGGTGCATGGTGTATGCACCTCATTACGTGGGAAAACTTCTTAGGTGGTTACATATGAGTAGCTACACCTAGGAAGTCTGATTTAGGCGAAGAGGTGCCTCTAAAGAGCCACCCATTCGCTAAAATGGAAGTTGGAGGGAGGTTACCATGAACCTTCCCTCCTTTTGTGACCAAGAGGTGTTGGTTATCACCCTTGGCCGAAAGTACATGTATTTTTCGGCCAAAAGGGTTGTCCCAACTGTTATGAACCACCGTTCCAGCTGCTTAGTAAAGCAGATTATAAATCGAAGAACGACGATTCATAACCTTCAGGATCTTTCTTTTATAAAACTAATGACTAAGTTTGAAGTTAATAAGAAATAAATAAGTTTCTTATCAACTTACAAGTTTTAAGTGTATACACGTATTTACAAGTTTAAAGGAAAGAAGAAGAAAAAGGTAAAATTTGTGAAGTCGTTTCTTGTGCAGCTTCTTGATCGTCATCAAGTTTCAAGTCCATTGGGCATTGAGCAGTTGAAAAGATTCAGGAACTGGTACCTGCAAGCTATAAGATTTATTTGTGCCTCGGGCCACAAAGGGGTTGCCTACGTACCCTTTCAGTATCAGTGATACTACGTAGAGAGGGATCAGAGGAATCACGTAGTTCTCAACCTGTTTAGTCAGTATCTGATCTGAAGAAAAGGAGGGAAAGAAAATAAAATAAAATAAAATAAAATAAAATAAAAGGAAAGAAGTATACATTCTATCGAGCCTGGGTAGAGGTTTTATCATTGATGTAGTTCAATGTAACTTGTATTCTATGTTTCACACTTAAATAGCATCATTAAAACAACAAAGGATTAAAGAGTTTGATCCTAGCTTTCTATAGGTTTCTAGGTGATATTTTCTTAATTCATTTTTGTTGCAAGGGGGTTAAGAGAAAACAGAAATAAACGGCAGCAACAAGTAAATTCATGAATGTGGTATCTATATACTTAAATAAGCAGCAATGGGAGCCAAAGAGTAAGTGCAAGCAAACACGTACAAACATGAAGATTTACAGAAGGCAGCAAGCTAGTGGATCTCTAAGATTTATCAATAGTAAGAGAGCAACCTAATAATTTAAATCACTAAACCAAATCAACATGCAGTACAAGGTTCAAGTCAACCAAGACAATGGAAAAGCCAAATGAACCAAACGGCAGAAGGTTTAAGTAGAAAGGGGCAGCAACAAACTCATACCGATTCACCAACATTCTTAGCATCAACTTATATAAAAATAAAGTCAATTAGCTCAAAGAAAATATTTATATGCATGTTCAATTAATTCCTAAACAGAAAGCTATCAAGAGGATTATTATGAAACAAATCTACCAAAATACGCAAAACACTTGCACACAACTCCTGGATACGGCCAACTCCCTCTAACAAGTTTTAATGATTCTAAAAGAACAACAAGGTCAAACCCCAAGCAACAATTACATGAATCTTTTGAAGCCAAAACTTGAGTCACGAATTTAATAAATCAACCAACTAATTCCTACAATTTACCCAAACAGTAACTAGTGCTTCTAGTTTAGTAAACGTGTGACTAACTGATAGGTACTTGGGAACAAACTTGCTAACCGAGAGCAAAAGCTCAAAATGCTTAGCATGTAATCAGTTATATAGCTCTAGCAAATAACAGAATACCTAGCGAAATCACTAACTTACCGACACAATAATAGCTTCAAGCAGTTCACTTACAAAAACATAAGAAACCCAATTTTTCAATTATCTTAATTAATTAACTAGACAAGGCATGCATCACCAAATCTAGAAATATTTAGAAAGGATTGGAAGAATTCACCAATTACAGCTTAGGATACCCAATTGCAGCACCGGTTCAGCTTTGCCCGTTCCACCGGTGTCGGGTTGCATCTCAACCACCGTCGACAGCACCACCTCATTCCTCTACTGCGGCTCAGCCTCCCATCGCGTCTTCGTTGAGTCTCTCAGAGCTCGATTCTTTCGAGAATAGATTCCGGATCGAATCTGAAGCTGGGATTGAAATCCTTAAATTCCTCCGCCACATATCAGACTCACCTCCTCTTTCCTTGTTCCTTTATTTCCAAACAGCTTTCGACCAATTCTTCCTCGCCCCGCCACCAGTCTCGCCGAAGTTCTCTCCCATCGCCCTTTGTCTCTTCTCTTCTTCTCCAATGAGACCAAGTTTTTTGTCCTCCTTTCAAAAGCGTGTTCTGCCTCTTTTTGTTTGTGTCTGTTTCATCCATCCCTTTCTCCTCCTCACCCGTGTCCTGTATCGTGTCAACTTAGAAATAGGATTAGTATAGGTTTTAGGAATTTACAACTTTAGTCCTTTGGTTTATTTAAGTTTTACAAACTTACCCCACTTAGTTACTAGGTTTCAATTAAGTCATTTTCTAAATTAATCAAATTTTATTCATTTCAATTTTACCCATAACTACTCTATTTCTTTCAGTTTAATCTTTATTCATTTTATTCCTTCCAGTTATGACACGTCCGGGAGGATGGGTCATAACACCAACCACCCCTTGGCACCTCTCCTTTATCTATAAATAAAGGGAGAGGCACCACATTTCAACACACACCAAAACCGAAACGCTTCTTCTCCCTCTCATTTTCTTGGCCGAAATTGCAAACATATTGGAGTTTTCGGGTGGATTAATATTGTGTTTATTTCAACACAATTTCGCCCTTTGGATGCATCCACAATTCGTCCTTATCGAACAGTTGATGAAACTGAAGATTGCAGAAGATAGAATCCACACTTCATTTTCAACATATCCCTCGGAGCACAAGGTACGCTTTCTCCTCCTCCTCCTCCTCCTCCTTCTTCTTCTTCTTCTTCTTCTTCGTTCTTCCCTTTCTTCTTCCGACAATGAATGGTGAAGAACAGCATGATTATGAATAAAACACATCATGCGCTGTTAATTCGAATCACTATATCTAAACGTGCATGTAACATGATTGAAGTCTTGAAGAACTTTAAATCTTCAGGCGTACCAAGTAGCCGTAGCCCCGGTGAGTGTTGAACTGAAGGCGCGACACAGGGTGCTGTCGTCCGCCCTGGCTATAGCCATCGCTGAGATGTTGCGCTGCAGGTGGATATCAAGATCTGAGAGGCCGTCGTAGGCGGCAAGCTTTGGCTGACGGAATTGCTCGGGGAGTGGGGCTGTTAATACTCGCTGGGTAAATGGTTGGGTCTAGAGGTGGTCCAGGCCTAATCGAGTGGAGTAAGGCGTATTGCCTTTCCTTCGCACTTCTCCATTTGCTCAATATGACGAGCGAGGGCAATGAGAGCGGCGGTATGCGCGGGATCAGGATGGTTTTCCTGCTAGAGCTCTAGGAGAGGTGGCTGAGGTAAGCTTTGCAGGTGCCGGGAAGTTGGGAAGACTCATGCCGCGTCCAAGATTTCCTTCAAGGTATCTGCTAAGGTGTTGCGCAGATTTTGCGTAACAGCTTCTGTGATGGCGGTGAATGTTGTCTGGTCCAAGCCGGGAACGACAGCTTCACTACGTCGGTGAAACACCGGGCATGGCCTCGGTAATTGCCGCGGTAAAATCGCCCGTGGTAGCCAACGCACGCGCCAAAGCCGCGGCTCTTCATCACAGCTATGCCGCTACCGCCAGCAAATGTAAGGTCAGTGACGGCGGAGCCTTCCTCCACCGCGGCGTTACCGCGAGTGTGGCCTCGGTAAACGGTTTTAGCAAAAAAATAAAAAAATTTAATATCATAATTACATAATTGTTTTTATATTTATAATTTTAATTAAAAAATTATTTAGAAATTAATATCAAATGCAAAAATATGTATGTATATATATATATAATAAATTGTTAATTTACACCTAAATCTAAATATTGTTTACAAAAATCCTAAAAATTATCGTTTCGGTCTGCGTTTGGGTCCGCACTTGGATCAGTGTTAAGATAATTAACAAAGTCGTCGTCCTGAACCCCCGCAAGCCCCTCTATGAATGCTCGTCGATGTGGCTGCGGGATCGGCATCTCCGGCCGATAATCCCCTTGGGGATGCCATGAAGCCCAGGCCCAAGTCGACATTGGGCCGCTGCTGGAAGGGCTGAGACGGCGCCTGCTGGTACCATGGTGGCTGTTGGAAGAACTGATACGGAGGCTGCTGGAAGGGCGGAGGATGGGATGAAGATCCAGCTGACAAGTGCGGTGGCATCGCGTTAAACGGGATGTATCCCCTAGAACGCATAGCAGACCAGATGTTGTTAACGGCTGAATCGAAGGATCGCAACGCGTCCGTCTTCCAATCCTCAAGAGTAGCACCCTTGGACCTCGAGCGCCACAACCCGGCATCTGAGGTCACTGATCTCTTCCGTATCAATCCGATGATGGTCCTCCAGCTCAAACTCGCGCTGAAAGTTAAAATTTTAAAAATTTTAACAGCTGTAATATAAAAAAACAAGTCAAATTATAGAAGTTAATAAAATGACAATTTAATTACCGGAGATCGCTGAGGTGGCTCGAAGCAATCCGGATGGATTATCTGGGGCGGGACACTGACCCAACGTCCTCGAGTGGGCTGGCCCACGACGGATCTGTAGATCTCGTCATCGATCGCAGGGAACGGCCCATCTGGCCAATACTTGTCAATGAGACGCGTCTTATACGCCTCCTAAGTAATAATAAAAATAAATTTACGTTAAATAATATTGAAAGAAACAATATTATGAATTGAGGAAGATAAATGAATAATACCAGGATGGCCGATTCCTACCCAAGCCATGCCTCTCCGAACTCCTCCTGACGCAGCCGGCGCCCAACTTCTTTACACTGTCCAATAGTGTTTAAGAAGTAATTAATTTTTTTTATAAATTAAACTTAGATGTTTAAAAGATAAACTGGTTAAAGGAGATTACCAAGTCTTCATAAACTCTATGTTTGGACTTGTTGCCAAACGACTTGATCGGCGGACGATTCTCGCTCTTCGCATTCTTCTTGTTTTTCTGGGATTCGCCTTTGAAGTCGTTGCTGTTGTAATACTCGAGCAGCAACCTCCACTTGTCCGGGTTGATTCGAGCCGGGATGAGCGGTAGCCAATCCAAGTAGTCAGGATTGTCTGGATCCAGCGGATGTAGTCGTCTGCACTTCTTCCGGATGTTGTTATGCGTGTTCTAGTAGAACTTCGCAAATTGGGAGTGCAACTTCTCCAAGAAGCCCGACTCATCCGACATATGTTGTTCCTGTTAATTATTAAAAATACATCATCATTATCATATGTATTTTATATCAAGTATTAATTAATGTAACATATTAAATATTAATAAAATTTAAAATACCGCGAACTTATCTGCCCAGCTGGCAAGCTCGTCCGCCGTCTAAGTTCGGCAGCATTTTGGCAACATATCAAGTAGAAAACTGATATAATTACATAAATTTCGACAGCATTTCGTCTAAGTTCCTCGTTATACCATTTCTCCGGTGTAATGCCTAGAGCAGGTATAAAGAGGAACAAGACGAAATATTGCATCCGAAATTAACGTAATACTTATCATTTCTCCATACACAATCATAAAAGATTAATTAACCGATAGTATACTTTTACAAACTATCTAGTGGGACAATCCATGAAAACTTTGTAGAATATATAATTTTACATCGTTATTTCAATATTTTGAAATAAACTGTAAAATAATATATTACTACAATTTTTCATAGACAGGTACTATGGCTCATGAACTACTTTAGTTTAATTAAATAAGTAAGCAACTGTAAAAAAATATTTGTTACCTACAAGAGACACAATAACTGTGGGCGGTTGACCTTCAACTGAAATCACCAGATGATATATACTTTCTTCAATTAGTAAATAATTAAAGGAAAAAATTGAAAGGAGATGAAGGAAAATATGAAGTGTTGTGTGTGAATTGAAACTGGAGAGGAGTTGCTTATATAGGGGAAACGTACTGCGGTGCACTCCGCAGTCGACGGCCGTAGTAAGGGGCTGGTCAAACCGCCTCGTGGACCACACGGCCTTACCGCGCCATTGGCCACGGTAAACGTGGCTCGCTACCACTTTACCGCGTCCGACGTTTTACCGCGGCCTTATGCGCAGTAAAGGCCGCGGTAAAACATGTATCACGCACGTAGTGCTTGTTGGAGGACGACATTCTGCTGCACCCCACCCGTCCCACCAGGGGGAATGACATGTGCTCCTCCAAAGGGAGCGACATTTCCGCGATGGGAAGTTCTTCTGTTGGTGGAGTGAACCGAAACATCATACCGATAGAGGTGGTGGCCGGTGTTGGCGTTTCTTTCCGAGTTGCCATTCGGCCTAGCGTTGCTTCTGGTTCGAGGCATGTTTGCACAGTTGGTAGATCTTCGTGGTTTTCTGTTCTTCCCACAGATGGCGCCAATCTGATAGTCTCTTTCCTTTACGGTCCGGACTCTCAAATGCTGGATGGAGTGACTTGGTGCTGGAAACGACGATCGGCTGCTACAGAGTGATCTGCAAAGGGTAAAACACAGTACTCAGGAGCAGAGAGAGGAGTGGGGGTGTGTAGATAGGGTGTATCTTTCCAAAGTCTTCCTTTTATAGGAGGTCTCGAGGTCGTGGACGTCCCATTACCTGAGGTAGTGGGGTGGTTGCCCATGTTTCCGACTAATGGGAAAGGTGGAGTAGTGGCGAACGTGGGAGGTTCATACGTATCATGGTGGTTAACCGTCACCAGTTGCCCTACTTTAATTGAGGTTAAGTCATGCGGATCACCTCGCCTGCCGCTATGGGAGTTTTCCCTGCGAGGGCGTGGCCCCGCGTCTTGTGATGTGCTCGGAGCGGCATTGCGCGAAGGCTTGGGCCAAGCGAGGAGGTGCTCATCTCGAAGGCTTGGCCTTGCGAGGAAGTGCTCGTCGCGAAGGCTTGGGCCTTGCGAGGAGGGGCTCGTCGCCAGGCGACGGCATGACCTCACTTGTCGTTATGAGAGTTTTCCTTACGAGGGCGTGGCCCCGCGTCTTGTGAGGCTCAGAGGGGCACTACACGAAGGCTTGGGCCTTACGAGGAGGTGCTTATCGTGAAGGCTTGGGCCTTGCGAGTACTCGTCGCTAAGGCTTGGGCCTCGCGAGAAGGTGTGGTCTCGCGGTTTGCATGCCTTGTGATCTTGTCTGCTCAGTGGCGGCGGCGGAGGTGACGTTGCTTGGGTGGTGTGCCAGAGTTAAACTAATTAATAATTTAAGCCCAACAAATAAGGCAACAATATGAGTAAGCTTTCTTTATTTTCAGCAACTCTGGTTTTAAACTTTTTTTCTTTTGTTCAAAACAAATATTATGCATCCATGTTCTCATAGAATTATAAGTTGAAAATAATTTATTTATAGTTTAATAAATAACATATGAATATTTTTAAACAATAGATAAAAGGGAAAATTTATCAAAAAAAATCTTATTACTTCCTACTAAAATAATTTTAGAAAAGCTTTTGAAGCGACTCAAAGTGTAATACTATTTCAATAATCATACATCCTTCGTCGCAAATATTGTCTAGTATGTTTGACTTTTTAACCTATTAAACAATTAATCAATCGTACAAAAAGTTACAAGTTAAATATTCAGAATCTCAATCTCTGTCTGATCTAAAAAATTTTCAAAAATGAAATCTGAAATTAGTAGAATTTCTAATTCTTCACAAAGATCATTTTAAGATAAGTAGCTTGAAGATTGAACAATAAGAAATGAAGATTTACTTATGAAGATGCACTCTCTCGATGAACGAGGCTCTGTAGAATTCGTGAAGGACATAAAATGATAAGCTTGTAAAAAGCTAAAAAGCTTTAAAGGCTTCAAGGCTTCATTACTTATAGCATGACACATCATTCTTGGCAAGTGGCTCACGTTATTTCACCATCTTCTTTAACCTTCCACATGTGCTGACCTTGGCACATCTAACTTTACTTTTTTTTACTAGTATTATTATTATTATTATTATTATTATTATTATTTAATTAATATTAAATTTTTCTAAAATTGTCAATCTTACCCAAATACATTTAAGCCCCAAACTTTTTAACCTTACAATGTAATCCAATTTTTATTTTTAAAAATCTAAATCTACTAGGATAATCTAAAAAGCGAACATAGCACTAAATAGAATACCAAATGGACACCAAAAGGCATATCTAATATATCTCAAAACCTTCAGCATCAATCCAAATATTCTAAAATTACTCGTTAACTAATTCATTCAGTGCTATAATTTACCTATTTTAAAGGTGATGATAACAGATGTCCTGTCTAGAGGAGTTGCAGACCCCCTACGATAGGGACCTACTGAAGAATAATCTAGAGTCTCCTATCTGGGCCATGGTGGAGAGCACCGTGCTAAACTTTCGCGTAAGTGTAATAGTTCTAACGCAAGGGTCGTGCGTTGTAAGCATGCTAATGATAGTGTTTGCTTTTTTGCAGGGTGTCATCAAGTCCTGGAGCGACCTGAAAAATTGGAGCGATTTTCTTCAGTTCACATCGAAAAGGGATGCTACCGCGAAGAAGGAGGCAGACGTGTTAAGGAGGGAGCTGGAGGCCTCGCAGGTGGAAGCTGTGAATCCGAGGGTCCAGATATGGGTCCTTGAGACGAGAGTTCTGCAGCTTGAGGGCTGGTGCGACATTGCCAATAATGACAAGGGCGCCCTCGAGCTAGAGCAACTGAAAAAGGACCAGCATCTTGCTGTCATGCACCGAGGTCTAGCGGAGAAGGAGGCCCTGTTGGAGCGGAAGTATAAGACAATTGAGGATGCGGGGAAGCTGCTCCAGGCTATAAGGCTTCAGGCTGAGAAAGATACTAAGGTCGCGGGGGATGACATCAAGGAGGTCAAGGCGAAGGCTGAGTTAGAGGCAGCCCAAAAGAAGTTGGAGGCGGCCCAAAAGAAGGCTGCAGAGGCGGAGGCCGTGTCCAAGGAGCTCGGAGGCTACTGTCCCTCTTGCTGAGGAGCTGCTGGTCGAAGTGGCCACCTTTTGAGCTATGGAGGAAGATCTAGGCCACCCCGTCTTTGAGGGTGAGATGCGTGACCTGCCGTCGAGCATCAAGGTGAAACTGCTAGTTCACCTAGCACGCATCATGGTAAGGATTGAGGAGATGCATGGCGAGGGATGTTAGAGCTCATGCATTCGAGGAAGGGTGGTTGCGATGCCTTTGGCAAACAGAGAAGCTCTACCCCAACCATGACTACTCAGCCCTTGACGCCACACAGTGCGAGGATCCTAATGTTGGCACGTTGCTTGAGTGGGGTGAGGCCTAGAAGAAGATGGGAGAGGCCTGGTATTAGGCATTAGAAGAAGGGGCAGAGTTTCAAACCTTGTGGATGACCACCCCTATTAGGCTGTAATATTGTGAAAATTTCAATGAAGTAGCCTTTATGCTTTCCACATCTTATTTCTTAATGTGTATGCACCTAGAGTAGGGGTTGTGTCGATAGCAAGCACGTGTAGTTTCCCATGAGGGGTTAGTGTTGTGATCGTTAAGTTGTTGGTATTTTTGACCACTAGGGCGAGACCTTGTGAAGGTGATACTGGAGACCTTAAGGGCGAGACCTTGCGAAGGCGATACTGGAGACCACAAGGGTGAGACCTTGCGAAGGCGATACTGGAGACCACAAGGGCGAGACCTTGCGAAGGCTTGTGTGATTCTGTTGTGATGCGAGGACGCGTTTGCTTGGGTAGTGTACCAAGATGCCTCCTCCTGAGGGCGGAGTATGGGCAGGGTCATGTACTCCGTTTTGAAAATACTGTGTTGAGGATAGTAGTAGCCATGAGACTGGGCTCGCGTGGAGTGCGAAGAATTTAAAAGGTCTGTCATCAGATGTCGGATCGTTTATGATCCTTGAGAGCTTTTGAGAGGGCATTTGCTTGGGTAGTGTACCAAGATGCCTCCTCCTGAAGGCAGAGTATGGGAAGGGTCCCGTACTCTGTTTGATATTCCAAGTCTTGGAGATTGGCGAAGGCGCTATGTTGCTTGTGGACCGTTTGGAGTGTAACGGCAGTGAAGGGTCTCCTCAGCATTTAAAGCAGGAGAGATGACAGGATGTGAAAGGTTTAGTAACCGTTGTGGGGCGCGACACGTGGCGCGTCAGGAGTCAATTACGCTTTAAGAAGCGCTTTTCTACTTCTGCACGGGAGGTCAAAGGGTTTACTAACCGCTGGATGTTAGCACGTGGCGCCTCAGGAGCCAATTTCGCTTAAAAGCGCTTTTTTCATTTTGGCGGGCTTATAAAAGCGTATCCGAGAAGATTGAAGCTTTCCATCTTCATTCTCGTACTTCCTCATTTTCGCTCTGAGTAAACCGCTTGCATTCTTGTGTATTTGAACCGTTTATCGGCTGTTGGGAGTTTCCTTGCGGTGGTTTTCTACTTTCCGTTCGAGATTTCACCGCTCACCTGCTCGTTTTATCGACTGTCCCGACTGTCCCTTCTGCCATACTCACCGATAACGAATCAGGTAAGATCTCGTTTTTCGGCACAGTGAGTGCTTCAAAGTTCTCTGAGCACACTGAGTGCTTGATGAAATGCCCATGTTTGGGCTGTTCCGATTTATACGCATGTTGCTTTAGTTTCTGTAGAAATGGAGTCCAAAGAAGCTGTTCGTCCAGTGCTTGCCACCGTGGAGAAGACCATGGTGAAATTCGACAAGATCCATCAGGATATGGTGGAGGCCTTCTGGCCTGTGGAGAAAGTCCCTGTATATACGTCCCGCTCGGGCGTCTGTCGGGCGATGGGCTGGCCCGTGACTAAAGAGAATATGGAGAACCGGGTGTTGTGCCTATACACGGCACAGCTTGGGGCAGGGCTGCGGTTTCCCCTTCCGCAATTGGTGCAGGACCTGTGTGCAGGGTGGGGGCTGCCACCAACTCAGTTGGCACCCAACACCTTTTTGACCATAGCAGGCTTCATTGTTGCCTGTCATATGGCCGGCGTGAAGCCTTTTGCCGACGTCTTCCATCGGTTCTACCGGCTGGAGCTGAGGAGTGGGAGTGCGTTTTTCTACGTCACTCCCATAAATGTTGGGGGCAATCACTCCATATCCTTCACCGCCTCGCCCAAGTCCTACCACAACTGGCACGGGTCTTTTTTCTTTCTGCCCCGTTATAACTCATGGGACTTTCCGGTGTTGAGGACGCAGCTATCTGTGCAAAGCATCGCGCGGAGGCCTGAATTGTCTTCTGAAGGAGTGCGGTGGCGGGCATACGTCCAACTACTGGGGTGGTTGGACGATGTTTACTCAAGGAGCGCTTGTGACGAGCTCTTCCCCTTCTCGGCCGCCCAATTAGACGAGACCACCTTGCGGTGGGCTGGGATTAGCACGGGTTTCGTGCTGGATCCTGAGGTGCCCCGCCGTATGAGGGATGGGCCCCCGCCCACCGTGGGACGGTGGTAGATTCTCTTTACGCCGCGCTGGCAGGGCCCAAAGGTACGTTTGCATATATAGGTGTAAAGCACAAGTGTAAGAGTTTTAGTAAAACCTGGCCTGAGATTTTCCCTTTCGTTGCAGATGCTTCCACAGAGACTGGCGAAGGCAGGGGCAAGAGGGCGTCTATGCGCATTGCCCAGCAGGTGCACCTGGCATGTGCATTTGGGAAGGATGCCCCAGCTGGAGCTGTCAAGGCGTTGGGCCGAATTACCCCTAAGCCGCAGAAGAAGAGGGCTGGCACCAAGCCGTCAGCGTCCTCTCCAAAAGAGAAGAGGAGGAGGGTGACTGCTGGTGCAGCGCAGCCTGGAGAGGGGAGTGCCCCTACTGCTGTTGAAGAGGCCAGGGAGCCTGTTGAGGCGGGGGGATCTGCAGCGGTCCCTTCTACTGAAGACGTGGCAGGGTCAGTTGGAGAGGCCAATGGGCCTGCTGAAGCAGAGGGATCTGTGGCAGCCCCTTTAACTGAAGAGGCTGAAGAGCCTGTTAGGGAGGTCCCGAGTGTTGTGGAGGGGGCCGAAGGGCCAGTTGAGGAGGCCAGGGGAGTGGAGGTGGAGGTTTCTTCCACCGAGGAAGAGGCTATGCCCATTGCAGGGGGCCCAGAGGATGTACAAGTGAACTCCGCTGCTTCCCTAAGGGTTGTGCCAATATCAGTGGTGCAGCCAGTCTCCCTTGAGGATGCTGCTGCTGAAGACTTCGTGTCTGGGCTCTTCGCGAGCCCTCCTCCAGCCCAAGGTGAAGACTTGCCTGGGCACGTGGTTGGCGCAGAGATTATTGCCAAGGGGAGTACTCTCCCTAAGAGAGGCAGGATGTCAGCAGGGGAAGTCCTGCTTTTCATGAGGCGGAAGGGCCAACAGGCTGCTACGGCCATAAGCAGTTCTGGCCAGCAGGAGGCCGTGGTCACTCCTGCGGAGGAGGAGGTGGTAATCACACCTGCAGGAGAGGAGGTGGAGGCCACCATTGCAAGGGAGGAGGCCTCTGCAGCAATCCCTTCTAGGGAGGAGGTCCCTGAAGTGACTCCTCCAAGGGAGAAGGCCCTTGCGACAAGGGGGAAGAGGATCCTGAGGATCGAGGAGACTTCCTCCTCTTCTGATGGCGAAGCCCCTGAGGAGGGGGCATTGGTGGCGCGGTCCTCTGGGAGGGCCAGTGATTGGGAAGTAGCCCAACCTTCCAGTAGTCAGCCAGAGGCTATTGGATGGGGACAGCCTTCTGCTGGTAAGTCTCTTGACTTTGCAAGTCTGTTTCTCTTGTTTTGAGATTATATTTCAGTTTTCTCAGTTGTACTGCCCTTAACTGCTGTAGGTGCAGGGCCTTCTGCGCAAGAGTTTGGCCCCCGTGAGGTCCCAGTGGACCAAGAGACAATGACCGAGGTCCCTGCAGACCTTGGGGACCAGAACCGAGGTCCTTGAGGAGGCTGGGGTGTGGTCCCACTTCTTGGAGCGAAGGCGAGTCGCTGCCAAGTCAGTCCCCAAGTGGTCTGAGGAGCCGGCCACCCTGAGGGCCATGAGGGAGAGTGCCAGGGCTAGAGTGTTCAGGAGGGAAGGGAAGTTCTTGCGCGATGCGTGGGACACAGTCTTCCTTCTCAGGAATAGCAGTTCACTGCTAAGAGGGGGGAAGCAAACCCTCCTATCCTGCCTGGAGGGGCTGCGCACCCCCTATGACAGGGAGGTGACGGAGCGGAGTTTGGACTCCCCTGCCGAGTTCATGAGGGAGGCAGCTCAACAGAGCCTGCAGGTAAGACAACTCCTGGTCTTTATATACAAGTCTAGCTTGCCCTCTTTCTGCGTTTGTTTAAATAAACTTGAATGCAGGGCGCCGTCAAAGGATATGCTGCCATGGAGCAGTGGCATGACTTCTTGAAGTATGCCAACAGGCGGGACGATGCCCAAGTAGCGGAAATTGCCTCCCTTAGGAAGGAGCTGGAAGCCTCCAAGAAAAGGGAGGAGGAACGCCAAGAGGAGCAGGCCAAACGCGTGGCTCAACTGGAGAGTTGGTGTGACTACGTTAACCAGGAGCGGATGGCCAGCAGGCTGTACCGGTGGGAGCAGGCCAGCCTAATTGATGCTACGAAGCATCGCTTCCTTCAACAGGCAGCAGTGTTGGAAGCCCAGCAGCTGGAGAATGCTGTCCTGAAGGAGTCCCTCCTAGCAGCGAAGGCTGAAGTTGAGCAGGCAAGGGCTGCGACCAAGGAAGTGGAGTGCCAGGCCATTGCCTGTGCCTGGGCTGGCAGAGAAGAAAATAGAGGAGGGCAGGCTTGCTGCTGAGGCCGCCATGAAGGCACACCTGGAGGTCGCCTCTGACCTTGAGAAGGCGGTGGCCTCAGTATGGGAGATGGAGAAGGCTTTGGGCCTTGCTCCCTTTGGAGATGAGGATCAAGAGTCCTCTTCCTCCATCAAGGTGCCCATCCCTGAGCGGATGCCTCGACTGATGGAGAAGCTTGGTGAGATCCAAGCTCAAGGTGAAGCAGGGGCGCAAGCCTACGAGGAGGGCTGGCCGCGATGCTGCTTCCAAGTGGAGAAGGCGTTCTCAGAGCTGAGTCTTGGGATTCTCGGATGCCGCTAACACCAGCGATCCAAGAAGCATGCCCCCGCCGACCTGGGGAGCAGGGGAAGAAGATTGGCGAAGCCTGGTATGCCCTGTTGGACTAGGGTGGAGGCTCCAATATGCGGACGCCCCCTCTTTTGTGTATAAAGGACACCTGCATTCATGCATAACTTTGATAACAGTAGATGAAGTAAAATTTCATTTTACCTTCATTGTTTTGTGGCCTCATTTTTGTCTTGCGATAGCGATGTAGGGTACGTTAGCTAGGTTAATAACCGTAAGCTAAGTCCAGCTTGTGGCGAGAAGTCTACTGGGGTTCGCAACGGCGAAGCCACAGAGATCACTTGTCTAAATGCTGAAGAATCAGCTTGAGTTCATAGTGGCAATGCACTTGAAATCCGCAATAGCGGGGCCACAAATTTTTTTCCAGACATTTTGTGGGTTCACTTGTTGGGATAAGTTAAGGACCCGTCCAGGGTTCGTAGAGGCGATGCCTTTGAAGACCATGGATGAGATTTTTCCATGTTGGAAGGTCTGCTGGGGCACGCGAAGGCGGCTCACACAGAGACCTTCCTGGAGATTTTTCAGGGAGTAAGCCCTTGGGTAGTGTACAGTGTACCAAGTTGGAGGTGCCTGCAGAGTGCTCATCATTTATATGATAAGAATGAAGTAAAACTTAGTTTACCTTGAGCCTGAAGCCGCACGATGGCGAAGGCAGCGAAACACTTGTTGAGATAAGTGAAGGGCCAGCTGGAGTCCTGGGGAGTGAGACCCGCAACTGTGCTTGGGAGTTGGTGCGGAAGGTCCGGTGAGGCGCGCGAGGGCGACTTATACAAGGAAATCCCTGAAGGAGCCAAAAGGGGGTTACCCTTCCGCAGCGCAAGGGGGTTACCCTTGGGGCGGGGCGAGTTGAAGGTCAGTTGGGGATGAGACCCGCAACTACCTGTGTGGAGGAGTCCGTGCGGAAGGTCTGCTGTGGCGCGCGAGGGCGACTTACATATAGACCTCCCTGAAGGAGCCAAAAAAGGGGGTTACCCTTCCGCAGCGCAAGGGGTTACCCTTGGGGCGGGGCGAGTTGAAGGTCAGTTGGGGATGAGACCCGCAACTTCTTGTGTGGAGGAGTCCGCGCGGGAGGTCTGCTGTGGCGCGCGAGGGCGACTTACACATAGACCTCCCTGAAGGAGCTAAAAAAGGGGGTTACCCTTCCGCAGCTCAAGGGGGTTACCCTTGGGGCGGGGCGAGTTGAAGCTCAGTTGGGGATGAGACCCGCAACTACCTGTGTGGAGGAGTCCGCGCGGGAGGTCTGCTGTGGCGCGCGAGGGCGACTTACACATAGACCTCCCCGAAGGAGCCAAAAAGGGGGTTACCCTTCCGCATCGCAAGGGGGTTACCCTTGGGGCGGGCGAGTTGAAGGTCAGTTGGGGACGAGACCCGCAACTACCTGTGTGGAGGAGTCCGTGCGGGAGGTCTGCTGTGGCGCGCTCGGGCGACTTACAGATAGACCTCCCTGAAGGAGCCAAAAGGGGTTACCTTTCCGCAGCGCAAGGGGGTTACCCTTGGGGCGGGGCGAGTTGAAGGTCAGTTTGGGACGAGACCCGCAACTACCTGGCGCGACCGCAGGGGGCTTCCATTTGTGTGGGTGCGCAAGTGAGACCTGACAAGGTCTGATGCCGTGATTTTGGCGAGTGGCCAGTCTGACCGGTCGGGTGTAGAGGGCGATTGGGAGGCCATTTTTAATGCCACGTAATGCTGCAAAAGAGGGAGAAATACACATGTATTTTATTGAATTGAAGGCGTAAGACTGAGGACTTACACGTAATATGGACGTAAGTCATCCGCATGAAAGTTGCGGGGAAGAAGACGACCATTATGGTCTTGTAGTTTATAGACTCCTGGGCGGACTTGTTTATGAACAATATAAGGTCCGTCCCCAGCTTAGGTCGCAAGACACCTGTTTGGGGTCGCGAGCGGTGAGAGCAGACTTACAGGCAAGGCCCCTTGTTGTAGTGCCTTGGGCTTGACTCTGGCATTATGGTGAAGGCTGAGCCTCTGTTTGAGGGCAAACATACGAAGGCGAGCGCCCTCACGCAATTCCTCGATTAAGTCGAGTTTGGCGCGAAGCCCCTGAGCATTGGCTTCATTGGTGAAGTTGATCATGCGGATCGTAGGGAGGTCTGCCTCAATAGGCGTGGCGCATCTCGCGCCATATACCGCAGAGAAAGACGTTTCGCTGTTGGGGTTCGCGTTGTGGTGTGATAGTCCCACAAGACACTTGAGAGTTCATCTACCCGGTGGCCTTTGGCCCCCTCAAGGCGCTTCTTGAGGCCCTCTCGAGGGTGCGGTTGGTGACCTCAACCTGCCCATTAGATCGAGGTGCGCCACTGGCGAAAAGCATGCGGACATTGTTGTCCCGGGCCCATTGTTGGACACCGTGATCGGTAAACTGAGTGCCATTATCTGTAATAATAGCATGAGGGCTGCCGCATCGGGCACGAGATTTTTCCACAGAATTTGATGATCTTGGCGAAGTGATGGAGACCAGGGGTTCTACTTCACCCATTTAGAAAAATAATCAACCGCAACCACACGAGCGATCGACCTGGAGCGGTCGGCATCGGACCAATGAGGTCAAGGCCCCACAGGCAAAGGGCACCGGGTTTGTCAATGCCGGAGATTCCGTAGATGGCGCCCGGATGCGAGAATTGATCCGCACCGTGGCATGTTTTGACCAAAGGCGGCATCCTTTTTCAAGGTAGGCCAAGTGAGTACCCTTGACGAAGGGCTTTGTGGGCAAGTGCCTCCGCCGCAATGTGTGCGCCACAATTGCCTTGGTGGAGAGTATCCAAGACCGAGTGTCACTCAAGGGTGCTGAGTCATCGTGGGAGGGGTGCTGCAAACCCGCGATGCCATAATTGGTCATCAATGAGAACAAAACGGATGGCCCTTTTGCGAGCTTGGGGTCCATGGCACCGCTTTTAGCTCAGCGATAATAGGGTCTCTCCAGCCTACGACCGGATCCTCGTGTTGCCGTGAGGCAATATCAATAGCCTCCGAAATGGAAGGGCTGGCCAGGATGGCCATGGTGGAGGGAGTCTTTCCCTTGGATAGCATGTTTGCTGTGGTGTTCTCAGAACGAGGAATGTGGATAAAAATAGCCTCCTCAAAGTTGGTCCGCAAGGCGTTCACCAATTTGAGGTATTTGGTCGTGGTGGCGTCTTTGCATTCAGGGCGCACCCTTGACTCCGGTGAATCACCAGTTGCGAGTCGCTGTGGACATGGACGCGGCGAATGCCTGCCCTTAAGGCGAGCTTGAGCCACGCGATGAGGGCCTCATATTCTGCAACATTATTAGTTACTTGGAATTGGAAAGAGACATGAAGGGATACTTCCATACCTAGGGGTCCGCGGAGATATACGCCCCCTGCGGGGGATCCGAATTTCGATGAGCCATCCACAAACATGTCCCATTCCGGGGGAGTGGGCTGTGGTGCGAGGCCCTGTTCAGGGGCCGGGATGATGTTATCATCCGAGAATTCTGCAATGAAGTCGGCGAGGGCCTGGCCCTTAATTGCCTTTCTGGGCTCATAGTTGATGTTAAAGCCACCAAGCTCGATACACCATTTGGCAAGTCCGTTCGGACTATAATTGTGTGCCCTTGGAAGTAGGGCTTGAGTTTTCTTGCTGCGTATACAAGAGATAAGATAGCCTTTTGGAGAGGAGGATACCTTGTTTCCGTATCCTGGAGAGTGTGACTAGTGTAGTAGACTGGCCATTGCTTGGCAGCCTCTTCCTTGATGAGGACAGAGGCGACGCTCCTGTCAGAGGTGGCGAGGTAGAGGACCAGGTCATCGCCTGGTCTAGGGCACTTGAGTGCAGGCAACTCTTGTAAGTGTTGCTTGATTGAGTCGTATGCTCCTGGCATTCTTCTGTCCATTTGCAAGCTTTTTTCTTGCGGATTTGGTTGAAGAAAGGTCTGCAGCGATCGCTGAGTTTACAGACAAATCGCCCCAAGGCGACCAGCTTTCCTGCCAGCTGTTGAATGTCTTTGAGCCCTCTAGGAGTGCGCAAAGTGGTGATAGCTTCAATCTTTTTGGGTTCGCATGAATCCCTCCTTTGGAGATCTGGTAACCCAGAAATTTGCCCTCGCCTACGCCAAAGATACACTTCTTTGGGTTTAACCGCATATTATACTTGCGGAAGTTGGCGAACGTTTCCTCTAAGTCTGCAAGGTGTGTGGAGGTGGCCTTGCTTTTGACCACAATGTCATCGACATAAGCCTCAAGATTTTGGCCAATTTGGTATGCGAAGACTTGATTTACAAGCCTTTGGAAAGTAGCCCCTGCATTCTTTAAGCCGAAGGGCATTCTGATATAATGGTAGACGGCTTCGCCGGTAGTGAAGGCGGTTTTTACCGCGTCCTCTGGGTCCATAAAAACTTGATGGTATCCACTGTAAGCGTCGAGGAAGGAGAAAACAGAGTGATGAACGGTTGAGTCAACCAGCTGATCGATAGAAGGCAGGGGATAGGGATCCCTTGGGCAAGCCCTATTAACCCCCTTGTAGTCTACGCAAAGTCGCCACTGACCGCCCTCTTTATCAGCGAGGACCACATTCGCGACCCACTCAGAGTAGTGAACTTCCTTGATTATACTTGCCTTAAGCAATTTCTGCACTTCTGGTGCGTACAAAGTCCCTACGGTCAGGGGCCATGCCCCTTGTTTTCTGTCTAACCGGACTAAAGCCAGGGAGTTCACTCAACTTGTGAGAGATGATAGTAGGATCCACACCTTGTAAGTCCTCAGGGGTCCATGCGAAGACATCGCCGTTAGCGTCGAGGAGATGGATGAGTGCTTGCTGGTCTTTTTCCTCGAGGTCCTTTCCCACCCGGAACTTCTTGCCAGGGGAGATTTCAACATCTTCAAAGGCCCCGGACAAGTCAGGAGCGGCCTCGCCCGTGGGCACAGTCTCCTCCATGGGCGCCTTTCTTTTAGGCTCAGATGGCTTGGGGTGCTGAGGTGGTCCTGCGAGGGCAGAGACATAATTGCCCCTGGCCATGTTTTGGTTGACAAAGATATAGGCATCCCCGCCGCAAAGGTGGAAAACTGGCTGTGGCCCGCACATCACAGCGGACATGGAATTTAGTTTGAGTGTGGCGCCCAATGATGGCGTTGTATGGTGTAGGGAGATCCAGGACAATAAAGTCCACAAAGATGGAGTGGCAAACTTGCTTCTTTTCCTTGGTGCTCCCCATCATCATGTAGGGGAGCGTGATTGACCCCAAAGTCGGGATTTCATCCCGTCCCGCCCCAAAGGTGGCCCCCTTGGCGGGTTGGATTTGCGACAATGGTACCTTGGCCTCAACCAGAGTGTGCTTGTAGATCACGTTGGCATTTGCCCCAGTGTCCATGTAGAGTCTGTCAATGTCCCATCCCGCGATACGGGCAGTGATAACCAAAGGATCTGCGTGAGGTACTGCCACAGAGGTGCCATCGCGGCGATGCAGTAAGTGGTAGAGGAGTGGTCGATCTGGTAGATCTGTCTCATATGACGGTGTCTTGCCGCTGTGCCTTCACATTGTGTGATCACGCTGATGTGTCCCCTTGAAGGGGGGATTTCGACCAGACCTTCTCGGTCTGGGTTCTGCTAGTTGCGACCCCGTCTGCGGTCCCCCTGTCGGTGGTCCTCCTGGTTACCTTCCCACCTGCGACCCCCATCGTCGTGGAGCAAGAATTCTCTGAGTTAGCCTTGAGCGAGTATTTCCCCAATCATACGTTTAAGCTCAAAACAATCCTCAGTGTCGTGTCCCTTGTCGCGATGGTAACGACAATACTTAGTACTAGACCTGACAACATCCTGGGAGAGGGGGCGGGGCCACTTGGGGACCTCCCTTTTTTGTTCCAAGGCATGAAGGATGTTGGCGCGAGATTCCCTTAGTGGGGGAAGGGTAAAGTACGCCCCTTCCCTGTTGGATGGCGTAGGATACTGCCTCTGGGACCTGGAGTCCGCGCGGGAGGGTTGTCCTTTTGTATCTGCCATGGCGGCCCTGGCGAGTGGTCGAGTGACCTCCTCTGTGTTCATGAACCGTGAGGCCGTGCTCAAGAATTGTTCCATGTTGGTGGGAGGGTTGGTGTGTACATCTACGAAGAAAAGGGTCTCCCAGCGAAGTCCCTGTATGGCCGCAAGTAGGCGAGCTTCTTCCCCCAAATTAGGGACCTGGATGGATTCCGCCTGGAAGCGCTGAATATACTCCATGAGGGGCTCATCCTTCTTTTGTCGTATTTTGAGGAGATGTCCCGCCGTTTTGGGGGGAGGTTTCGACACCACAAAGTGGTTGGAGAAGTTGCGGGAGAGCTCCTCAAAGGAGTCAAACCGCTTATCGCGGAGGGTAGTATACCAGTTTGCTGCGGCTCCAGTAAGTGTGGAGCTGAAATCTCTACAGAGCGTGTTGTCGTCCGCCCTCGCGATGGCCATCGCGGAGACGTAACGTTGTAGGTGAACATCCGGGTTTGAGAGACCATCATAAGCATCCACCTTAGGCTGGCAAAACTGATCTGGAAGAGGGGTCTCCAAGACCCGCTGAGTGAAAGGTTGGGTCCAGAGGTGGTCCAGACCCATCCTAGTGACATTATGAACACTGGCCCTTTCCTCCCTTTTTTCCACTTCCTCTAATCGTCTAGTAAGTGCGATAAGTATGGACGAAGGAGGGTCAGGGTGACTTACTTGTTGAGGAGGAGTAGCAGGGCGTTCAGGCTGACTAGTTCGTAGCGTTCCCACGCTATCCAGAATGCCCCTAAGAGTGGTGGCGAGAGTTTCACGTAAGTTGTGAGCAACCGCCTTAGTGATTGTTTGCAGAATGGCCGGATCAAGGCCCGTTGGTGGAGTGTTTGGAGGTGGAGTGTTGCGCTCCAGGGGTACGTTTCGGTTAACGTGGGAGGAGCTTTCCTCCGTCGAGTGAACAGAGAGTTCCCCTCGTTGTAGGGGAACGTTATTTGGAGATGGTTCCGATCGTGGATCGTTGTTCGTGTTTGTCGCGGGAGGATTCCTCCTTCCCTTACGACTGTGCCTACTCGCACTCCGGGTAGTTGGCATGACTTGCTACTTGTGGTTTGTAATATGGGTTTACGATAAGAACTTTCCGTTTCTTTCGTTCCCACAGATGGCGGCAAACTGATATTCTCGCTCCTGCATAGGAGCGGAATCTCGGTTGAGTGGTTGATGATGATGGTGTTCTTGAGACTCCAAGCTTGCTGTTCGAGTAATCTGTAAAAGATAAGAAGAATACTCGAAGTAGCAAGAGAGGAGTGGGGGCGTGTAGTAGCTTACCCGCTTTAGGTGGACATCCCCTATTTATAAGGAGATGCCAGGAGAAGAGCCTCCCAGGTTGAAGCCTTGGACAGTGTGAGACAAGACCGACAAGTCTGCTCGGATGTAAGGAGATAAGTCTGTGTCGATCGATTGGTGATAAGGCGGCTGTGATGATGAAGATCTCGTAAAACCGCCTTAGAAGATTCACCTGTAAGGGAATGTTTGGCGTACAAATCTGGTGAAGATCACTCAGGCTCGTGCTGGCCTCCTTATTGGCTGATTGATGTCAGATGACCAAGTGGTCTATCTCCAAGTGGAGCAAGTGGCAGGCCCGCAAGGGGCGAAGGCCCATATAGGATATAGCCAAATAAGGAGTGAGGGTCGCACGAACCTGGGTGTAAGGGCCTTATCTGGGCGGGGCCAGTATAGGCAAGAGAGTCCTCGCGAAGGCGAGTTGGGATTGCGGGAGTAAGACCCGTGAAGGTGAGTGAGATCGCAAGGGTGACCCGCGAAGGCGAGTGTGAGACATCGCCAAGGCGGGGCTTGAGGCCCGTGAGGGTAAGACCTCTCGCAGGTGAGACTGGAGACCTCGCGAAGGCGAGACTGGAGACCGCAAGGATGAGACCTTGCTTAGGCGATACTGGAGACCTCAAGGGCGAGACCTTGTGAAGGCGATACTGGAGACCACAAGGGCGAGACCTTGCGAGGGCTTGTGTGATTCTGTTGTGATGCGAGGGCGCGTTTGCTTGGGTAGTGTACCACTTTCATATCTTAATAAGGAACAGGTAAGCAATGATTACAAAAGTGACTTATAAATATATCGCATGTAGTTTGAGGTTCAGTCACCCCCTAAGTTTTTTTGAATCAATGGCATGTGGCTAGTCAAGTGATTCATTATCTTGAATTATATAGGTCTTGTTTGATCAGAAAAACTCATTAATTTAAAACTGTGTGCAGTGTATATTTATATTCGATCATCAGTATGAGTTGAATCAAAGTGATAGTGATCCGGCACACATACATACGGCAGGCATATTATATTATATTATATATCTCTATATATTTATGGCAAATATACTGTTTATTAATAGTGTATTTTTTTGTCCTTTCCTTTTTTTTGCTCCATTTACTGGGTTAACTTTTTATTTGCATTTAACTTTTTCATTTTCTCATTTAGGTTCATAAAATTTCGCTCATATCATCCACTTTTAATGTGTGGTGGTTTAAATACATAGAAATTATTTTCGTGAGTTAATTATAACTCTATATAAATAAAAAAATTTTAATGGAAGAATAGTACTATATTCTTAAAAATTGAGTCATTACGACTTTAATACTATAATTACCATATTTGCTTTCAGTTTGTTTCTTTTTCTAGAAAAGTCCCTACAGTTTTCGACTCATATTTTTGTTATCTCTTACTCTTTTAACGTGAGTGGTCTAAAAATGTTGAGATGTAATGTGTTAACTATTTATAACTCTATGCTATCATATAAAATTATTGTGGACGAAAGGTGTTTGTCAATTGGATTGTCACGTGTTCTTAATTTTTTGCATTTTATAGTCTTTCTTTGAATTGTTGAAAAGATTATTCTCTCATTTAAAGTCTATTTTACTCTTTGCACATTAATCCTTGCAGTTTTAAACGAATAGAATGTTTTAAGAATAAAATTGCTTTTTTTTATATGCAATCATTGTTTACTATCTCAGTGTTTTATGAAGTTGGAATATCACCTATGACTCTTTTTTTTACTCGATGTTACGACCTTATCAAATTCTTATAAATTTCGTAATTTATACCCACTGCAAAGTGTGGGCAAAGGAAGCCTTGTTACATATAGTAATGGTACTTCTGTGAACACAAGGCCATGTAGTGCCTCTTATGGAGCTATCACACATACTAACCAAACAAGGGTTCCGAATCACCTTCGTCAGCTCCAATTTCAACCACAGCACACTTTCCGCCTCCGGCGACGATGGAGACAGTACCAGTAGTGAGTTTTGTGTCGGTCTCCGACGGATTAGAAACGGACGAAGATAGGAATGATCTTGACAAACTAGCGTATGCGCTCTACATTACCATGTCTGCCAACCTCAGCCGTCTGTTAGGCAAGATGATGGAAGATGGGTGTACGGTGGACTGTGTTGTAGCTGATCTCAACTTGACGGGAGTCATCAAAGTCGCACGTGTTTTGGGGATCCCGACGGCGGGCTTCTGGCCTGCTTCGGCTTCTAACCTACATAAGCTTATTCATGAGGGGGTTGTCGATGAGGATGGTGGTAAGGTCTTCAATTCATATAAATTTCTAACCTATATAAGCTTATTTATGAGGGGGTTGTCGATGAGGATGGTGGTAAGGTCTTCAATTCATATAAACTTCGCTGAAAAATTAATGTCTTTCTTCTTTCTTGAAAAAATGATGTGTTTCTTCTTTCCTGAAAAATTTGAAGACTCAAATTATTACTAAAATGAATTTATCATAAAAAAATCGGAAAAAATATATTTAGTGTAACACCCCCAATTACCCACTAGGAAATTTTAGGGTAAATTAAATTTTTTGAAAAACAATTTATTTAATAGGAAATTTGGAACTCACGTTATAAAAATTTCACAACAGTAAAAGAAGGTGTTACTCAAACACACGTCCAGATATTACAAACCAGATTGTGCAGTGGAACTTAACAATTACGAAAGTTCATTTATTAAACCCAAAAACACTCAGAAGCCATGCCGAGAAGTTACAGCGCGTCTCCACCCGGTCGCTGCTCCACCTCGAAGTACGCATGTTCGTACTCCGAGTCGACGGGAGTGGCATAGAAGTCATCCCCGTAAAACTCACCTGTAAATAATAGGGTGAGCGTGCAATTGCTCAGTAAGGTGGAAAGATTACAGGCCTTCCTCAGGGTCGTAATATTTCCTCAAAAAACAAAATCTAAAACAAAGAACTTAAACATAATAAATTCAACATATATACACAAAATATAGCTCAACATGAAACCATAACCAACATGTAGATATATGGACCAACATGAAATAGATAACATTTTCACAACAATTATGTCGAAGTCTAAATGCAAGAATAATCTCTAGTCCGGTTATCATACGCCATAAAATATTTTGGAAACCATTTTTAAAACCGATGCCGTCGGATGAGCCTAGCCGGTGGTCATGTACAAAGGCCGCACTCTCGGGAATGCCCCTTAAGCAAAGTCACTAGGGATGCCGCTGTGCCGTGAGCCCAATGGGATGTCTACGCCGAGACAGAGCCTCTCGTGAATGCCAATCACGCCTCAGGATTGCAGAGCACATGCATGAATCTATATGTGGTGGGTGTATACAATACCGCACTCTCGGGAATGCCCCTTAAGTAGAGCCACTAGGGATAACGTCAGGCCAGAGCCCAATGGGATGTCTACGCCGAGACAGAGCCTCTCGTGAATGCCAATCACGCCTCAGATGGCAGAGCACATGCAAATCACGGTTGGGTTCGGATCACCTGTTCCGAACCGCTCGTCTAAAGTTACGTCTTAGTTAAGTCACGTAGGGCCGAATCCATGACACCTCTCATGTCTTAACCTTTTATCCAGAAAACCCATTTTGTCCATAAAATTCATTTTGTCCAGAAAATTCATTTTGTTTAGAAATCTCATTTTGTCCAGTTTCCAATGCAGTCATGCGATACAATACATCAACAACATGTCACATCCAATAGTGATGCATGATTGCTATCTAGTTACTTCATTAAGCCTTTAGGTGAAATGTCATGCCCTAATATTTTCTACTTTTAACTTGTAATCTTGTTACTTGCGTGATATTATGACAATCATTTACAATTTACTGGTTGTTTTACTTGTATGCACTCTTATCTCGTGAGTTATTACCCAACCTTACTTAATCATCATTTTCGTACCTAATTTGTTATCTAGCGGCTTAGGTTAACTTTTACGGTCCTATCATGATCGTTTGATTCCAACTCTAAACATGTTACTACCCCATATTGTACCTACACATGATACTAACAAATTATTAGCTCACCGGCCCTAGCATAAAACTAACGGAGTTCGTTTAACGAGCCTAACATGCCACTAGCGAGTACAACGGTCCTAGCAAGATACTAGCGTATGCAACATCCAATGTACATATCATACATATATGTCAATCAATCGGTCAACAACCCAAATGATAACAATTCTTAAGTGTGAACATATAAGGTAACACGAATAATTATGGTACGCTACCCAGTTTGCCCGATCGAATGTTTATTAAGTCCATTTGTTAATTTAGAATCCATTATTCGAGATTTTATTTATGAAGCAAAATAAGACGACTCAAAGGAAGAACCTCATCTTAACCCCCTTACTTGGATGTAGCAGGGAATAAGCGTCGGCTACGGATCAGGAATGGTCGGCACTTCGCTCGGAGTTGGAACTTGAAATATAGAACCTAGCGATAACAAGAAAATCAATGAAAATTTCATGAGATTCCGCCAGAATGTTTACCGGTGTCGGCGGGTAGAATTTACGGAAGTGTAACGGAAGCTCTAACAATTCCCTAATGGTCCAAGATAGTTCTAGGTAAGGTTTGGACTAAGGTGTGGAGTCCGGTAATTTTTGGGTGGCCAAAATGCACAAAAACTAATTTTTAAGAATTTTAAACCATTTTAAGGGTTAAAATAATTATTTAATATATAAATAATTTTAAAGTTGAAAATAAGACTTTGAAACTGTTGTAAACACTAACATAGGATTTTAGACCAAGAATGGTAATTTTGCTCAACTCACACTAATTTATAACAAATAGACAAGGGAAAAACTAATTAATAAAAGAAAGTACAATTTATGCAACAAAATAATTTTTTGTCAAAATCTGTACAGCAAGTAAAATCATTTAAGTTTCCCTGTAAATTTTCAAAAAATTTAGATCCACAATGTAATTTTTCTCAACTCTTAACTATTTTTGATCAAATAAGTAAAGAGGAAACTAATTAATAAATAAAAATAAATATTTACAGAACAAAAGTGACTCTTGAAATTTTCCACACAGAATATACAATTAACCAAAAATCCTTGCAAAGTTTCATAAATGAAAGAGCAAAAATAAGAAGGATATCAATTTTCTAAGTTCTAGACCATAACTTACAAGAAAGTAAAATAAAAAATCATTTTTCGAAAATTTTAAAAGTTAAAACTCTCAAAATATGTTGGAAACACAAGGACAGAGGCTCTAAAAATGTCAATGTGAAATTATAACAAGAAAGTATTTCTCTTTCAAATTAGGAATATACTAGTATATATACTTTTATAACAACTAGTCAAAATTAATATAAAATCAATAATAAACACATTTGTTACTTTGCAGAAGTTCCGAATCATACCAAATACTTAGTTTTATGGTATATAAATAAGTTTCTCCAATTTCCTAGCTCCAAACAACTTAAAGTAAAATAAAATTAAGCTTAATTTCTAATATTATGAAATAATATTTTCAAAAACAAAATATATAAAAACAACCCAGAATCAAAGAAATAAAGTTGTAAAATCAAATATTAGGTATTTAAGGTATTCTGTTAAGATTTCATGATTTTACAACATAAAGAAGTATTTTTAAAACAATTAAAACATTTCAGAAATAAATAGGTGCAATGGCCAAAATGTCACTTTTCAAAGTTTCCAGTGGCCTCAGTGTAACCTGAAACAAAAGATAGGGTAAGACCGAACAAGGAAGAAAGTTTAGGGGCTAAACTTGTGTTTTACCAAAAAGAAGTTGCAGACTTCTTCTTCTGCGGCGAACTGCTCGCCGGAAACTGGGCTCTACGGCGGCGGAACAGCGGCGATACGGAGGACGTCAAGAAGTCACGGCGGACTTGGGTCCTTCCGGTTTGGCTCGTCAATCTCGTTCGATTGGTGGTAGTGGTTCCGGCCGAAAGTGAACTTGGCGGCCGAATTTGGCCGTCGAACCCGAAATAATACTTTTCGGTTTTTTGAGCAAATCTCCTTCTACAGAGCACCTCAGGCTATGAAATTTGAGGGAAAGGTTCCCAAGTACTAGACGAAGATAATGGCAGCGGTTTGTGGCATCGAAAATGGCTGTGGAGGGAGAAAAGGATAAATGGTCGAATTTCTTCTTTCTTCGTTTTCTTCCTCTTTCCTTCACCAGATGGCTCCTTTTTTCTAGCCAAAAAGAACGATTGACAGGAGCTAAACGTAATGATGATGGAGTGAGGCCAGATTTTCCAATGGATTGACAGGAGAAGCAAGATCAGGAACGTGAAGCGTCGGCGGAAGACTCGCCGAATTGTTCAGGTTCGTCCTTTCTTTTCGTTTTTTTTCTTTTTTTTAAACGATTTTAATTCATTTTAATTATCACAAAATTACTAAAATTAATAAAATTCCCCTCTTTAATATCTAAACTACAAAACAAACAAAAAATGACCTAAAATACAATACATACAATAAAATTTGAAATGATAATAAAATACTAACACATAAGAAGGAAAACAAATAACAAGGGTAAAGATGAAATGATTAAATCAATATTTTGTGCAAGAGGCTGATTTAACAAAAATATGGATTTTAGAAAAATTAAGAAATACATTAAATAATAAAATTAAATTGAGTGATAAAAAGTAATAAGTTCATAAAAAGATAGAATGTAGTATTTTTATTAAATGATAAAAACAAAACACAAGAAATACTAACAACATGTCCTTAAAATAATGAAATGATAAAATTTTATAAATGGAGACAAGAAAAATAAGTTCACCAAATAACAATTTCACAAAGTTCATAAAATACCGGAAATGATGAGTATATAAAATAATGGAAATGTAAGTATATAGACCAAAGAGAAAAGTTAAAGTATATATATATATATATATAAAATAAAGTTCATAAAAAGATGAAATTCCCTCAAATGATGAAATAGTAAACGTACATGAAATGATGATGTCCACGTGAAATATATATATATATAAGGAAAGTAAGCAAGCAAATGTAAACATGAAATAAAATTTACCGCAACCTATCGCTAGTTCAGAACGAGAATTTTAGGGTTATTAAATTTAGAAACTAGAAACATTAAACTATTGTTTGCATTTAAAAGAATTGAATTTATCTATTAAAGTGTTGAAGAAATAAAATTATAGATTAAATACTGAAAAAGAAACTGACCAATTTTTCAGGGATGAAGATAGTGTAATTATACTCCCATAATATGTATGTGTGTGTGTATATATATATATAGTCATCCCTTGTTCATACATCAGAGTAATAGATAAAATGAAAGAAGATTACAAGTGTTTAGAGAGAGAGTAGAAGATGTAATAGTTGTTGCAGGAATGCAAGGGGTTGTCTCAAATATTGGCCGAGCGTTCCCATTTATAGAGAGTTGAACTCGGAATTAAAACCTTCTGAAATCCGCCATGTCGTCATCCGTGACGTGTCACGCATTTGTATTAAAATGTCTTGAGGAGACTGATGAATAGTCTTCTTGAATAATCTTGAAGTGATTGATGAACAGTCTTGAATAGTGATCTTGAAGTGATTGATGAACAGTCTTGATGAGTCATTAATTTTTGTCTTCTTCTGGAAGAGTCATGTATCTCGACATCTTGAGTCTTTCAATCTTGAATATCTTGATCATTGTATCATTAGGATTTTGAGCCCTTGGACTATTTTTACATATCTAATTTAAGGTCTTCATAAGGATCTTGGGCGAACTGGATCGCGATTAAACTGGATTCTCCGCTTTCGGTGGACATGGGCCTTGGCGGAATTATCTTGAGAGACACTAGCTCCTACTAGATTCTGGATCATTTTGAGGCATTCTTCTGGATTATTGCATGCTGCCAGTTCAGCTTGAATTTTGGATTTTGCAGTAAGGAAAGTAGCATGTTCTTGATGGCCTTTTGTTGCCGGCTAAAAGTCTTGTTGAACTTTTTCTCTTGGACAACCTTCTGGATTAAATTTCTCCCACATCTTGATTTTGAATTCTCGGGCCAGGCAAGGTTCTTCCTCTTTGAGGAATGTGTACTGCCACGCCATTATCCAAGGGATTTTATACTTAATAACGAACCTCATTAATAGGGGGGATTCTTTCGAATCGGGGAAGAGATCTTGAAAACATTGAAATCGTCCTTGACAGATGTCAGGAAGGAATTTCTTTTCTAGTCCCATAAAGAACCAGAAATCATTAATAAACCATTTTGGGATATCATTAAAATTATTAATAAGATTCTCATGGAAGAAGAACAACCATGAGTGATTAAAACTTCGCAAGTACCAAGTATTGGTCCAAGCTTTCATGTAATCATAATAATTAAAACTTTTGAAATTATCATTAATTTTATTAAACCACCTAGGGTTGGATAAGGGTATTCCCCAACTAGATGGAGTCATATCCTTATCAATCCTGACTTTTGAATAATTAATAAAATCTGAGCCAGAATTCTTAAAATGAGTTATTACCGCAGATTTTGAGTCTGTCAGTATAGACTCACTCTGAAAGTGGAGATTAGGAAGAAAAAACTTTTCAATGATGGAATCAAAGGAGGCTTTGGATTTATTAGCAGTGGAGAAGAAATCTTTCTCTGCATGGAAAAGGAATTCATAAGAATCCTGTTTTACATGATAAACTTGTTTTGGTAAAAATTCTGGTTTATTAGAAAAGACTGTTGATTTGGTATTAGGAATACTGAGCGAAATACTGGGGAAATCAGTTTTGATTCTCCCAGAATAGTAAAACGGTTAGGAGAAACCATTTCAAGACTAGGTTTTGGAGTTGAAAGGGCTTGAAAGTAATTAGTAGGAGGAATAGTAGAACTATTTTGAAAATACTCATTAGGAGAAATCATTTTATTAGGAGTATTTTTCTTTTCTTCTTTTGGTTCGGATTTGGCGACTGCGATCTTCTTGCTCATTTTGAATATTCCTGTCCCTGCAAAAATTCTCTCGAAAGAAAGTCAAGAAGGCTATTGCATTCTCCTTTAATGAATTCAATTTCGAAATCGAAATTACTAAGCAGAGCTTGCCATCTGGCGAAGATCCGTTTTGAAACCAAATTTTTAACATCCTTTTCAATTATATCTTTAGCAGATTTGCAATCTATTCTTAGCAAGAATTTCTTCATGTAAAGATCATCTTGAAATTTATTAATACAAAGTACTACCGAAAGGATTTCCTTTTTAATAGTACTATAATTAATTTGAGTCTGGTTCCAGAATCCTGAAGTAAATCTTACAAGAGATTCATCGTTTTGATCACTTACCTTTTGTTTTAAGATTCCACCGTAGCCAATATTACTAGCGTCGGTTTCAACAATTAAATTAGCATTAGGATTAGGAATACTTAAACAGGGAAGAGTTTTAATCTTCTCCTTGATTAATTTGACGGCTTTAGTATGCTCATTAGTCCATGGTTTTGGATTCTTTTTTAATCTCTGGTATAAAGGTTTACAGATTATCTTTAAATCTTTAAAGAAGTCTGAAACATAATTAAGACAACCTAAAAATCTTTGTAACTAGGTTTTGTCTTTAATTTCATTAGGAAATTTTGTTGTGAACTCAAGACTTCTTGCAATAGGATTGATCAGGCTATTTTTAATATCATGTCCTAAAAATCTAATTTCTGTTTGGAACAATTTCATTTTTGGAAGGGAAACAACCAACCCATTTTGTTTTATCACATTTTAGAACTTCTCTAAATGTGAAAAGTGTTGATTAATAGAATTAGAAAATATTAGGACATCATCAATATAAACAATTGAAAAATTTTGAATTGGTTGAGTAATGTCATTCATTATATTTTGAAATTCAGAAGGAGCATTTTTGAAGCCAAAAGCATAACATTCCATTCATAGTGTCCGAAAGGGACATTAAAACCTGTCTTGTATTTATCATTTTCATTGATTTGGATTTGCCAAAATCCTGATTTCATATCAAAATTTGAAAATACTTTTGCGCTATGTAATTTTTTAAGTAAATCTCTTTTATTAGGAATTGGATATCTAATCCATTCTAAAACTTTATTAAGCAGTTTTTTACAAGTCTAGGTGCTCCTCTTTCTAATTTTGCTGTGTTCATAACATAGAACGCTGAACAAGATCAAGGAGACTTTGATTTCCTTATTAATTTTTTCTCGAGTAACTCATTAATATCTTTTAGACAAATACTTTCTAACTCTTCATTCATATGAATTGATCTGGATTTTGTAGGAATATTTTTCTCATTAAAATCTTTAAGATAGGGTAGATTAACAATATGTTTCTTTCTACTCCAGAAAACATTTGGAATGGAAGCACATACTTCTCTTTCCAATTTTTCTTTTAATTTTTGAATTTTTTCTTTTATATGAGATTGATTGAGTTCTTCTTTTACTCTTAGGCTTTTAACTTCTTTAATTAAAAAGTTATGATGCTTTTGTTTTGCCTGAAGCAGATTAATAGAAGTAGGTTTAATAATGGAATCTTGTAGAATTTTTATACTCTTTTCCTCTACGGGATAAGCAAATTTAAACCTTATTTCTTCTCCTTCAATAACATCTTCATTAATATCTTCCTTTTGAAGTTTTTCTACTTCTTGCAATCCTTTCATCCAAAGGGTTCTTTGAATATTTTAATTTTCTATTTTTAACTCTTTAATTTCCTTTTTAATGTCATTAATTTCTAATTGTAAATCTTGAATAGTAGCAGGCTTCTGCTGCTTCCCATGAGTTTTTATAAAATCAGAAATATTAACAACCTGTTTGGACCGGGGCTTTTTAACTTCATCATTTCTCTCAAGGATTCCTTTTAATGCTAAAAAGGCTTCCTTTCTTTTTTCTAAATCTTCTATTTGAATGATTGCCTCATGCAAAGAGTCTATATTAGTGGAAAGCATATTACAATAGCATTTTTCAAAACATTTATCATTATCAGAATTAATATTAGAATCTTCAGATTCTTCCTCGGAACTATTAGTGGATTGAATTTCATTAATGAAAGGAATTCCTTCTTCTTCGCTATCAAAAGTATTACTAGATTGACTATACTCAAAAGGAGAATCATAGGTCATTAAACTTATTAATTGTTCTTTCATTTTATCAGTGATTTCTAAAGCATTAATCTTTTCTTTCATTTTGCAATCTCTTTCGAAATGACCAACTTGCCTACATTTCCAACAGGTAGGTGGTCCTTTCCTTTTTCCCTTAAAAGGTCTTTTGGAATGTTTCTTATTATAGTTATTCTGATTGTTATAGTTATTCCGTTTTTTATATCTTGATCTTTTATGATTGTAAAATTCAGGTTCAATAAAACTATAACTCTTTCTCTTAGATTTATGAATTTGTTTATTCTTTTTTGTCTTTTTTTAGGAAGGAGCGGAGACCTTTTCGTAACCATATTGAGAACAGAAGTCTCCTAATTCTTCTGCGCTAGTTTTTTTTATCGTTTTTAATCTTACTCTAGAGTTTCATGTTAGTACATAATTCCAATCCTTCTAGATTAATAAAATTTATCATTTCTCCATAAGTTAGATTATCATAAGGAATTACATCGTTGTACTTTGTCTTTATTCTCATTCGAACTTTCTCAGCGAATAAATTAGGCAGTCCAGCAATAAATTTTTCTTTTCAAACAGTATTACCACAATCAGGTCTAGTATATACTTTTGTCAGAATAACATCTTTATACCATCTAAAATCATGCGACTTTGGACATCTTAAATTCATTAAAATTTTAGATTCTCTTTGACCAAGTAATTCAGGGTTTCCTTGAAAATATTTTAATATAGCCCAAAGTAAAACTTCTACCGCATTACTTTCATTAGTATCATGTTCTATACCATCAACAATTATCTTCTTAGTACTTCTATCAATTTGATTTCTTAAATCATCATTAAGTAGATTATGCCACTATCCTCTTAGTTGACCTGTGAACCCATTCACGAGAAGTCGGAGGGCTCCTTGATTAGTATTATCATTATTCATGTAGGCATTAGCTGCCATTTCCATTTCACAAACTAGGGCAAAGAGTTGATAATCTGTTAATCCATCTAGATTCCAAACACATATGGAATTCCCATCATAGGCATTATTATTTTTTCTTTCTTCAAACATAGTATCAGGAGGAGATGGTTTTGGGTACCAAGTTTTTGTTTTATAATAATCCGGATTTTTGACTCTATTAATACCTGGGGAAGGAGTATCAATGTTCATATTTTTGAATTGATTTTCTAACTCATCAATTTCAGAGATGACATTAATATTTTTGCCTTTTGCTATTTGCTTATTAATGTTATCAATTTCTAACTGGATTTTTGATATGGGATTATTATTAACATTATTAGTTCCTTTTAACCTAAAGTCTAGGCTTATAGGTGTGAAGGTGCCTGCTAAAGCTGGAGGAGGTATTGAAGGAGTAATATTTTTGTCATAACTAGTTGAAGGAAGATTAGTCAAAGGAAGAATAAGAGCTCTAGATTCTTTAATAACAAGTGGTTCTATTCTATTCAATTGTTCTCCAATTGTAATTAAAGACTGATTAGCATAATTAAGCTGAGAATTTATATTAATAAAAGGCTTTTTTGTAGAGTCTTCTAACTCCTTATGAGGAACAGATTTAAAAGGTTGACCAACACATTTGTCGTCATTAGTACGGTGAGGAGCAATATAAATACTCTCAGGAGGAGGATGAACAAATACTATTTCTTTATCATTAATAGTGGTCCAATTTTTAGTAATTTCAGTAACTGGAGTAATGGTTGAAAAAGGATAATCAATTTTTTCTTTATTAGCATATTGTTCAAACCAAACAAAAAGAGAGATATGCATTCTGAGATTTTCCATCTCAGCAAACCATTTTCCTTTGAAATTATCAGTTTCTTCTTTGGTAAACATTTTGAAATACCAAGTAACCTTTTCATTATTCTCAGGAGATTTTAAATCCTTTTTTAGAAATTCTTTGTCGATAACAAATTCTTCAATAATAACATTAACAAAACCTTTTGTAGTAAATACTTCCATTTCACTAGGAGTAGGATTAATACTTGAGGATGCTTCGTCTTTAATATCATAAACTGGTTGAGGAATTTCGTTATTAAAATCAATGTTTCTTAATTCTGTGGGAATAGAAACATTTTCAAATGAAAGAGATCTTGGAATACGATCTTGAAAAGGAGATGCAGATTTATAGATTGAAGGTCTGGAGGTTTCAGATTGACTGAACCTAGATTGAGGAAAATAATTAGAAAAATCTATCTTGACTGAACCATCTGTTAATTCAGTGATTAAGGCCTTCTGATTTAATAAATCTAAAGGTTGATGAGGAATAAGATTCTCTAAATCCCATTGATTAGATTTTGAAATTTCATTCCATTTTAATTTTTTAGGAACATGTATCTGGGAATTCTGGGAATTAGCCTCAAAGACTACAGTTTCATCTCTCGATGAACTGAATCTAGCTTTTGGTTCTATTATGGTAGTCATGACTTTATAATAGACTTGATAGATTAAACAAATCGATTTAGCATTATTAGCAAAATTCATATTTTTAATTTTAATAGTCAAACTTAGGGTTTCAAGTATATGAGGATCAAAAAGAGAAATTGTAAAATTTGGATAACAATTAAAAAATACTGGACCATTAGCAAGATTTGATTCTGCCATTGCTAGCAGAGAATTATTAAAGTTTAGATGTCTAGCATCTCTAAGAATCATTAATAAAGGAATATCAATCTCTATTCTAAACATAGGTTTTATTGCAATTTGGACCATCCCAATATGCATAAACTTATACTTGTCCCTTTTATGATGATTAATAGCTTGGTTACTTATTAACCGAATTGTTTCAATTTCTTGATTCAAAGGAATAGTTTGTTCTGTTTTCTTTATTGAATAGCTTGATGAAAAATCAAAATTGCCAATTTTGTAAATAGTATTTGGATTAACTTTAGGAATAGACCAATTATGAAGCTTTTGTTCTATATCAGCGATATTGATTTCAGTGGAAGTAAAGTCTTCACAATTATCAGTGTTAATTCCAGATATTGAACCAGTTTCCTTAGAAGAAAAGAGTTTAGCCATTTTATCCATTTTAAAGATTAAATCTTTATCCAATTAAATTCTAAATTTTTTCTTCCAAAGTCTAAGACTCTAATTGTTTCAAACTGGAACACCAACTCCTTAGCGGAAAAGGTGGTCTTACGCTCCTGGTGCCACTTATCGCCCTAGGATCTTCCGGCTTACCAACGCTTGAAACAACTTCAAATCTTAAATTTCTTTAGAAAACTTTAGAACTTAACAGACTTAGATTCTTTCTTCAAAAGGAATAATCTGACAAAATCTTTTCAATCTTAGAAAACAGTTTCAAAGACTGAATTTAAGCAACAGATAAAAGGATCTTTAAATCCTCAAATTTCTTACGATTATTATTAAATATTTCTTCTTCTTTAGTAATTATTTCAACAAGTTCATTTCTCCGAAAAATAATATTAAACCTATATTCAAGACTCGAACTCGAAGTTCCATCATTTTGAAAGAATAATTCATTTAATAATCTTAACTCATTAGCATAAGAACTTATTAGATCATTATGAGCTACTAAATCATTTAATGCGTTATCTAACGCCATTTTATACCAGGAAGGAAACACCATATTTAAGCGATTGAAAGTAAAACTTTTACCTTATTATAACGTTCTATATTTTTATTAAAATGATCAGTGTTTTTGTGATCAGAGAAGCTAACCCTCTCCTTCTTTGGCATAAAATGTGACTTCGTCCAAATTTTGAGCCTTAAGGGTTTCAAGTCTGGAAATCGTGTTATTTAAATTAATCCATTCATTCTCATAACGATTAATAGTATTGCTATCAAATATTAAATTAATAACAGCTTTTCTCAAGGCTTCATTATACCAGTGAGGAGCCATAGCAAAAGATTAATCAGTATTTAGGATTAAAGCAAGCTGTCTTCTTTGGTCTTTCAGTTTTTCGATTTTAACAGTCCATCTATTAATCTTGTATTGTTCACAATTAATCATAACTCTATAATATCCAAGATTGTAATTAGAAATTCCAACAGTATTTAACTCTTGATTGTACGATTCAATTAATCTTTCTGATTCTCTGATTCTAACACGAAATGAATTAATTTCATTAATAAAATCCCAATAAATTTCACACAAAATACAACGATAACGTTCGTAAGGATGCATGATAAAACTCAGAGGAGTAGACTGGAATAGCTGAACTTTATATTAAAACAACTTACAGAAATCTCAATGTGAGATTATTGTTGAACAACTCTTGAAGATATTAAGCGATATATCTCCCTACCAGGCCAAAAAGATGGCTCTGATACCAACTGGGGGATACAATGGAGTCATCCCTTGTTCGTACATCAGAGTAATAGATAAAATGAAAGAAGATTACAAGTGTTTAGAGAGAGAGTAGAAGATGTAATAGTTGTTGCAGGAATGCAAGGGGTTGGTCTTGAACTGAGGCAGAGCCCTCTATTTATAGCAGGCTAAACCCGGATTTGAAACCTCTGGAATTCGTCGTGACGTCACCCATGACGTATTGTCTTGAAATATCTTGAATGGTACCTTTGGATTATTCGGATGAACAGTAAAAGTGAATAGTGACTGATGAATAGTAAATCCGTGAGTCACTAATTTTCGTCTGCTTCTAAATTATTGATCTGGTGAGTCATCACCTTTGAATTTTGTGGCCAACATCTTTGGTCCACAGATCTTGAAAATCTTGAACACTGCATCAACACTGCATCATTAGGATTTTGGGCCCCTGATGGGCTGGGCTCTGAGATATCCTTACATATCCAATGTAAGGTCTTCGTATGGATCTTGGGCGAACTGGATCGCCATTAAACTCGATTCTCCGCTTTCAGTGGACATGGGTCTGGCGGAGTCATTAGAAACACTAGCTCCTGCTAGATTCTGGATCATTTTGAGCCATTCTTCTGGGTTATCGCATGCTGCCAGTTCAGCTTGAATTTTGGATTTTGCAGTAAGGAAAGTAGCATGTTCTTGATTGTTTCTTGCTGACGACTGAAAGTCTTGTTGAACTTTCTCTCTTGAACAACCTTCTGGATTGAATTTCTCCCACATTTTGATTTTGAACTCTCGGGCTAGGCCGGGATCTTCCTCTTCAAGGAACGTGTACTGCCACGCCATTATCCAAGGGATTTTGTACTTAATCACGAACCTCATTAATAAGGGGGATTCTTTCGAATCAGGGAAGATATTTTGAAAACATTGAAATCATCATTAATCTTATTAAAACGTCTAGGGTTAGATAAGGGTATTCCCCAAGTAGATGGAGTCATAACATTATCAATTTTGACCTTTGAATAATTAATAAAATTTGAGCCAAAATTCTTGAAATGAGTTATTACCACAGACTTGTCAGTATAAACTCATAAAATTCTCTAGACTTATTAATAGACCCACTCTGAAAGTGGAGATTAGGAAAAAAGATCTTTTCAATGATGGAATCAAAGGAGGCTTTGGATTTATTAGCAGTAGAGAAGAAATCCTTCTTTGCATGGAAAAGGAATTCATAAGAATCTTTTTTTATATGATAAACTTGTTTTGGTAAATACTCTGGCTTATTGGAAAAAACGGCTGATTTGGTATTATTAGGAATACTGGGGGAAATCAATTTTGATTCTCCCAAAATAATAAAACGAGAAGGGGAAACCAACTCAAGGCTGGGTTTAGGAGAAGAAAGAGCTTGAAAATAATTAGTAGGTGGAGTAGTAGGATTATTTTGAAGAAAATCATTAGGAGAAATCATCTTATTAGGAGTATTATAGGTTGTACTTCCCTTTTCTTCGTTTGGATCTGATTTTGAGACTGCGACCTTCTTGCTCATTTTGAATAGTCTTGTCCCTGCAAAAATTCTCTTGAAAGAAAGTCAGGCAAGCTATTGCATTCTCCTTTAATGAATTCAATATCGAAATCAAAATTACTAAGCAGAGCTTGCCATCTGGCGAAGATCTATTTTGAAACCAAATTTTTAACATCTTTTTCAATTATGTCTTTAGCAGATTTGCAATCTATTCTTAACAAGAATTTCTTCATGTAGAGATTATCTTGAAATTTATTAATACAAAGTACTACCGAAAGGATTTCCTTTTTAATAGTACTATAATTAATCTGAGTCTGGTTCCAAAATCCTGAAGTAAATCTTACTAAGGATTCATCCTTTTGGTCACTTACCTTTTGCTTTAAGATTCCACCGTAGCCAATATTACTGGCGTCGGTTTCAACTATTAGGTTAGCATCTGGATTAGGAATACTTAAACAAGGAAGAGTTTTAATCTTCTCTTTGATTAGTTTGACGGCTTCAATATGCTCATTAGTCCATGGCTTTGGATTCTTTTTTAATCTCTGGTATAGAGGTTTGCAGATTATCTTTAAATCTCTAAAGAAATCTGAAACATAATTAAGACAACCTAAAAATCTTTCTAACTGGGTTTTGTCTTTAATCTCATTAGGAAATTTTGTTGTGAACTCAAGACTTCTTGCAATAGGATTTTAATAACCCTAGAATTCTCGTTCTGAACTAGCAATTTAGGTTGCGGTAAATTTTATTTCATGTTTACATTTGCTTGTTTACTTTCCTTATATTTATATTCCACGTGGACATCATCATTTCATGTACGTTTACTATTTCATCATTTGAGGGAATTTCATCTTTTTATGAACTTTAATTTATATATATATATATATATATATATACTTTAACTTTTCTCTTTGGTCTATATAGTTACATTTTCATTATTTTATATACTCATCATTTTCAGTATTTTATGAACTTTGTGAAATTGTTATTTGGTTAACTTATTTTTCTTTTCTCCATTTATAAAATTTTATCATTTCATTATTTTAAGGACATGTTGTTAGTATTTCATGTGTTTTGTTTTTATCATTTAATAAAAAATACTACATTCTATCTTTTATGAACTTATTACTTTTTAACACTCAATTTAATTTTATTATTCAAGGTATTTCTTAATTTTTCTAAAATCCATATTTTTGTTAAATCAGCCTCTTGCACAAATTATTGATTTTATCATTTCATCTTTACCCTTGTTATTTGTTTTCCTTCTTATGTGTTAGTATTTTATTATCATTTCAAATTTTATTGTATGTATTGTATTTTAGGTCATTTGTTTTTAGTTTTGTAGTTTAGAAATTAAAGAGGGGAATTTTATTAATTTTAGTAATTTTGTGTTAATTAAAATGAATTAAAAGCAATTTAAAAAAAAAAAAGGGACGCACCTGAGCATTCGGCTAGTCTTCCGCCGACTCTTCACGTTTCTGATTTTGCTTCTCCTGTTAATCCATTGGAAAATCTGGCCTCACTCCATCATCATTATGTTTAGCTCCTGTCCATCATTCTTTTGGCTAGAAAAGGAGCCATGTGTTGTAGGAAATAGAAAGAAAACAAAAAAATACGTTTTTCGGCCTCTTTTTATTTCTCCCTCCTCCGCCATTTTCGGTACCTCAAACCACTGGCATTATCTTCGTCTAGTACTTGGGAACCTTTCCCTCAAATTTCGTAGCCTGAGGTGATCTGTAGAGGGAGTTTTGCTCAAAAAATCGAAACGTTTTTTCGGGTTCGACGGCCAAATTCGACCGCCACGTTCACTTTCGGCCGGAACCACCACCACCATTCGAACGGGCGTGACGAGACGAACCGGAACGACCCAAGTCCGCCGCGACGTCTTGACGTCCGCCGGAGCGCCGCCGCGTAGCCCAGTTTCCGGCGATCTCTCGCAGGAGAAGAAGAAGTCTGCACTTCTTTTGGTAAAATACCAACCTTAGTCCTTGTCGAGTTACTCCTCTCGCTTAATGACCCTATATTTCTTTTCTGGTTACAGTTAGGCCATTGGAAAAACTTTAAAAGTGACAGTTTGGCCATTGCACCTATTTATTTCTTAAATGTTTTAATTGTTTTAAAAATACTTCTGTATGTTGTAAAATCATGAAATTTTAACAGAATACCCTAAATACCTAATATTTTATTTTCCAACTTTATTTATTTTATTCTGGGTTGTTTTTATATTTTTAAAAAATAATATTTTGTAATATTAGAAATTAAGCTTAATTTTATTTTACTTTAAGTTGTTGGAGTTAGGAAATTGTTAGATCTTGTTTAGTTACATTAATACTAAGTCAGTAATGTTTTATGAACATGTTTTAACTCATTTATCCTGATGAGTTAGTTAATTCATGTTAAGTTACTATAGTATTAATAATAGCACTTAGATTAATTCTTAGTTGTAAAATAATTAATAGGTATGAATACTTTTATGTCTTATATGTTGTGAAGTCTCTGTATTACATGGTTCCAGATTATTTGGTGATTTAATTACTCTGTTTTATAATATAAATTATTATTATCTTGTTTATTTCATTTTCCTAGTAAGAAAATTTTAGAAATGAGAAAAATGATATCTTTCTTTTTATGAATAGTTGTTTAATGAAAATTTACAGGAAGGTTGGTGTAATTATTTTCTGCATGGGAAAAATTTAAAAATATTTTTTTCCCATACTGGAAATATTTATTTTTCTATATAATAATTTATTTTCCTTACTTTAGTGTTTAAAATTAATATAAATATATATCTTCAGCAATAAAAATTATTTTGGTTTAACTAAAATCTATTGTATAGTAACCCCTCTGTGTTTGATATTTTGGTGAACTTTTATTTTACCAAATAGAATTTTAAACAAATTCCTTCTTTGAAAGTTATTTTCTTTTTATTGGAAAATTCATATCTCCCTATTTAGTAATAGTTGGTTAATGAAACTTTACAGGTAATTTATAGTAAATTACTTCTCTGTGATAGAAGTTTTAAAGTGAATTTTCCTGCTCTGTAAATATTTATTTCTATTTAGTTACTAGTTTTCTCCTTGTTTATTTAGTAATAATTATTTTAGGTTGAGAAAAATTATGGTTTTTGGTCCAAAATTCTATCTTTGTTTATTAAACATTTACAAACTTCTAGATCCAAGTTTGCAATCTGTTTGGTTGATGGTTGGTAAATTGCTTCCGTAAAAATATTTTACGTCAGTAAAATTAGCGTTTTTACCGTAAAACCTCAATATTTCACCTTTTCACTTTTTAACTCAGTCGTTTCTCTTAGTAACCTTAGAATAGTAGACCCTAGTAAATTACCATTTTACCCTTGTTAGATTTACCGGGTGACATCGGTAAATCTTCTTGTTACTAATCTCACAAGCTATCCGTCAAATCTTTTCGTTAGGTTACATTTTCAAACGCCAGCTCCCACCGGAGTGCCCGACCCTTCTCAACCCATACCCGACGCTTAACTTCGACGTTCCAAGTAAGGGGGTTAAGATGAGGTTCTTCCTTTGAGTCGTCTTATTTTGCTTCATAAATAAAATCTCGAATAACGAATTCTAAGTTAACAAATGGACTTAATAAACATTCGATCGGGCAAACTGGGTAGCGTACCATAATTATTCGTGTTACCTTATATGTTCACACTTAAGAATTGTTATCACTTGGGTTGTTGACCGATTGATTGACATATATGTATGATATGTACGTTGGATGTTGCATACACTAGTATCTTGCTAGGACCGTTGTACTCGCTAGTGGCATGTTAGGCTCGTTAAACGAACTCCGTTAGTTTTATGCTAGGGCCGGTGAGCTAATAATTTGTTAGTATCATGTGTAGGTACAATATGGGGTAGTAACATGTTTAGAGTTGGAATCAAACGCTAGGATCATGATAGGACCGTAAAAGTTAACCTAAACCGCTAGATAACAACTTAGGTACGAAAATGATGATTAAGTAAGGTTGGGTAATAACTCACAAGATAAGAGTGCACACAAGTAAAACAACCAGTAAATTGTAAATGATTGTCATGATATCACGCAAGTATAACAAGATTACAAGTTAAAAGTAGAAAATATTAGGGCATGACATTTCACCTAAAGGCTTAATGAAGTAACTGGATAGCAATCATGCATCACTATTGGATGTGACATGTTGTTGATGTATTGTATCGCATGATTGCATTGGAAACTGGACAAAATGAGATTTCTGGACAAAATGAATTTTATGGACAAAATGGGTTTTCTGGACAAAAGGTTAAGACATGAGAGGTGTCGTGGATTCGGCCCTACGTGACTTAACTAAGCCGTAACTTTAGACGAGCGGTTCGGAACGGGTGATCCGAACCCAACTGTGATTTGCATGTGCTCTGCCATCCGGNGGCTTGATTGGCATTCACGAGAGGCTCGGTCTCGGCGTAGACNTCCCATTGGGCTCTGGCCTGGCGGTATCCCTAGTGGCTCTACTTAAGGGGCATTCCCGAGAGTGCGGTGTTGTACACACCCACCACATATAGATTCATGCATGTGCTCTGCCATCCCGAGGCGTGATTGGCATTCACGAGAGGCTCTGTCTCGGCGTAGACATCCCATTGGGCTCGCCTAGCGGCATCCCTAGTGGCTCGCTTAAGGGGCATTCCCGAGAGTGCGGCCTTTGTACATGCCCATCGGCTAGGCTCATTCGACGGCATCGGTTTTAAAAAAATGGTTTCCAAAATATTTTATGGCGTATGATAACCGGACTAGAGATTATTCTTGCATTTAGATTTGGCATAATTCAGATTTGTGAAAATGTTATCTATTTCATGTTGGTCCACATATCTACATGTTGGTTATTGTTTCATGTTGAGCTATACTTTGTGTATATATGTTGAATTTATTATGTTTAAGTCTTTATTTTAGATTTTGTTTTTGAGGAAATATTACGACCCTGAGGAAGGGCCTGTAATCTTTCCTCCTTACTGAGCAATTGGACGCTCACCCTTTTATTTACAGGAGAGTTTTACGGGGATGACTTCTATGCCACTCCCGTCGACTCGGAGTACGAACATGCGTACTTCGAGGAGGAGCAGGGACCGGGTGGAGACGCGTTGTAACTTCTCGGCATGGCTTCGAGTGTTTTTGGGTTTAATAAATGAACTTTCGTAATTGTTAATTTCATTGCACAATCTGGTTTGTAATATCTGGACGTGTGTTTGAGTAACACTTTCTTTTACTGTTGTGAAAATTTTATAACGTGAGTTCCAAATTTCCTATTAAATAAATTGTTTTTCAAAAATTTTAATTTACCCTAAAATTTCCTAGTGGGTAATTGGGGGTGTTACAAGGATTGATTAGGCTATTTTTAATATCATGTCCTAAAAATCTTATTTCTGTTTGGAACAATTTCATTTTGGGAAAGGAAACAACCAACCCATTTTGTTTTATTACATTGTAGAACTTCTCTAAATGTGAAAAGTATTGATTAATAGAATTAGAAAATATTAATACATCATCAATATAAACAATTGCAAAATTTTGAATTGGTTGGGTAATGTCATTCATTATATTTTGAAATTCAGAAGGAGCATTTTTCAAGCCGAAAGGCATAACATTCCATTCATAGTGTCCGAAAGGGACATTAAAACCTGTCTTGTATTTATCATTTTCACTGATCTGGATTTGCCAAAATCCTGATTTCATATCAAATTTTAAAAATACTTTTGCGCTATGTAATTTTTTATGTAAATCTCTTTTATTAGGAATCGGATATCTAATTCTTTCTAAAACTTTATTAAGCGGTTTGTAATTTATCACAAGTCTGGGTGCTTCTCTTTCTAATTCTGTTGCGTTCATAACATAGAACGCTGAGCAAGACCAAAGAGACTTTGATTTCCTTATTAATTTTTTCTCAAGTAACTCATCAATCTCCTTTTTACAAACATTCTCTAACTCTTCATTCATATGAATTGATCTGGATTTTGTCGGAATGTTTTTCTCATTAAAATCTTTAAGATAGGGTAAATTAACAATATGTTTTTTCCTAATCCAGAAAGCATTTGGAATGAAAGCATATACTTCCCTTTCCAATTTTTCTTTTAATTTTTGAATTCTTTCTTTTATAGGAGGTTGATTGAGTTCTTTTATCCTTAGATTTTTAACTTCTTTAACCAAAATGTTATGATGCTTTTGTTTTGCCTGAACCAAATTAATAGAAGAGGGTTTTATAATAGAATCTTGTAATATTTTTATACTCTTTTCCTCTACCGGATAGGTAAATTTAAACCTTATTACTTTTCCTAGGATTTTGGATATTATGTCAGAAGAAGTTACCTTGAAAGGATACAAACTCGTAATAAACGGAGTTCCTAAGATAGCATTAGCACTCAAATTTTTAACTAATATGAAAGGCATTTTGAAACACAAACCTTCATTACAAATTTTTACATTACTGATTTTGTAATTAATATTCAGATTTTGGTTATTAGCAGCATATAAAATCTCTCTTGTTTTCTCAAAATATTGAGTAGGAATTAACCCTTCTTGTTTACAATTTTGATCTGCACCTGTGTCAACTAGTGCGATAGTATTTAGGTGATATTCATTATTAATAATTAAACTTATATGAACATACCATTTATGGTAGTAAATCTTTGAAACAACGTTTAAGTAGGAATCTATTTGATTATCATTTTTGGTAGAACATTCTCCTTTATCATTATTAATATCATCATCCTTTTCTAGTTTCTCTGCTTCTTGTAAACCTTTCATCCAAAGGGTTTTCTGAATATTCTGATTTTCTATTTTTAATTCTCTAATCTCCCTTTTAATGTCATTAATTTCTAGTTGTAAATCTTGAATGGTAGCAGGCTTTTCTTGCTTCACATGCGTTTTGATAAATTTAGAAATATTAATAACCTGTTTAGACTAAGGCATTGTAACTTCATTATTTCTTTCGAGGATCCCTTTTAAAGCTAAAAAGGCTTCCTTTCTTTTTTCTAAATCTTCTATTTGAATAATTGCCTCGTGTAAGGAATCTATATTAGTGGAGAGCATATTACAATAGCATTTTTCAAAACACTTATTATCATCAGAATTAATATTAGAATCTTCAGATTCTTCATCAGAATTATCAGTTGATTGTATTTCATTAATATAAGGAATTCCTTCTTCTTCACTATCAGAAGTGTTACTAGAATGACTATACTCAAAAGGAGAATCATAGGTCATTAAACTTATTAATTGTTCTTTCATTTTATCGGTGATTTCTAAAGCATTAATTTTTTCTTTCATTTTGCAGTCTCTTTCGAAATGACCAACTTGCATGCATTTCCAACAGGTAGGAGGTCCTTTCCTTTTTCCCTTAAAAGGCCTTTTTTCATTATAAAATTCAGGTTTATTAAAACTATAACTCTTTCTCTTAGATTTATGAATTTGTTTATTCCTCTTTGTCTTTTTTGAGGAAGGAGCGTAAACCTTTTCGTAACCATACTGAGAACATAAGTCTCCTAATTCTGCCCTAGTTTGTTTTTTTATCATTTTTAATCTTACTCTGGAGTTTCATGTTGGTACATAACTCTAATCCTTCTAGATTAATAAAATTTATTATTTCTCCATAAGTTAAATTATCATAAGGAATTACACCGTTATATTTTGTTTTTATTCTCAGTCGAACTTTTTCAGCAAATAAATTAGGCAGTCCAGCAATAAAGTTTTCTTTCCAAACGGTATTACCGCAATCAACTCTAGTATAAACTTTTGTTAGGAAAACATCCTTATACCATCTAAAATCATGCAATTTTGGACATCTTAAATTCATTAAAATTTCATATTCTCTTTGACCAAGTAATTCAGGATTTCCTTGAAAATATTTTAATATAGCCCAAAGTAAAATTCTACCGCATTACTTTCATTAGTATCATGTTCTATTCCATCTACAATTATTTTCTTAGTACTTCTATCAATTTGACTTCTTAAATCATCATTAAGTAGATTATGCCACCACCCTCTTAGTTGACCCGTGAACCCATTCACGAGAAGACGGAGAGCTCCTTGATCAGTATTATCATTATTCATGTAGGCATTAGCTGCCATTTCCATTTCACAAATTAGGGCAAAGATTTGGTAATCTGTTAATCCATCTAAATTCCAAACACATATGGAGTTCCCATCATAGGCATTATTATTTTTCCTTTCTTCAAACATAGTATCTGGAGGAGAGGGTTTTGGATACCAAGCTTTTGATTTATAATAATCTGGGTTTTTAACTCTATTAATAACTGGGGGAGGAGCATCAATGTTCATATTTTTGAATTGATTTTCTAACTCATCAATTTCAGAGATGACATTAATATTTTTGCCTTTTGCTATCTGTTTATTAATGTTATCAATTTCTAGCTGAATTTTTTATATGAGATTATTATTGACATTATTAGATCCTTTTAACCTAAAGTCTTTGCTTATAGGTGTGAAGGTGCCTGCTAAGGCTGGAGGAGGTATTGAAGGAGGAATATTTTTTTCATAACTAGTTGAAGGAAGATGTGGGAGAAATTCAATCCAGAAGGTTGTTCAAGTGATGTGATCACCAAAAATGATCAACTCTTGAAAAGGATCTAGCTTGGAAGATGAACAACAAGCTCTTGATAATTTCGGCTAGCAAAGCACCTTTCAACTACAAGGTTGAACAATACTTTAGATGCCAAGGGAAGGAGATGGATCTAGCACCTCTTAACTACTTGATCAAGCAATACTAGATATAATTCTTGAACCAAAATTATGGAACAAGGGAATGGATTGAAGAAGTGAGAAACCAAAGCCAAAATGCTCTAAAAAATGGAGACAAGTTTCGGCCAAATGAGTTCTAGGGCTGAAATGAGAAGTGTCTAACCTAAATACATGAAAAGGGTGGTAGTGGAGGTTATTACCCAAAGTGTTGGCTAACACTTTTGGTAACAACCCCTTAAGTCTTCCTACCATTTTCATGCATAAAGCAAAAGGCATTATGACACTACCTAAAATGGTGAAGGAGAGTGGAAGGATTCCACCATTTTTGGTAATGGAAGGTAAGGACCAACCATTACTTCAAACTAGTGGGTAAGGACTTCCACTAATCCACTTTCCCTCCCATTTTCCAAATAACACAAATATAATTCAAATACAAGTCAAATAAGCTGAAATCTGATGGAAAAGGTGAAATGTCTGAATTGCCCATGTTGGGGCGTGTTGCACACGCGCTTAGAAGGAGGGGCGCGTGGGAGCGCGTGGCAAGGCGTGGCGGCGCGTTTAAGCTACCTTCCGGCTTCTCCAAGGCTTGGGAACATGGTGTAGCATTCCAGGGGTGGCGGGGCCTCTTCCGCAACTTGGTGGTGGCGCGTGGAGCGCGTGGATGGTGGGAGGTGGCGCGTGAGGCGCGTGGCACCCTCCTCGGCTTCAAGGGAAGTGTAGGTGATGCTTCCTGAAAGGTTTGGGGTCTTCTCCACTTGAATTCCCATGAGTTGAAGCTTGAGGTCTTGATCTTGATCTTCATTCCGCTCCTCGGTTTGTGCCATGATCTTCATAAACGCTTGGAGTTTCTCTTGCACCTTCTTTGATCTAGACCGTGTCATGGGTCCATTGAGGCCTTGGAATGGGCTTGGAGTCTCTTGTGTGGTTGTGGGGTGGATGTCCACATCATTCCCTCCCTCTTGAAAAGAATCTGACCTTGGATTTAGTTCTTCCATATCACTTTCAAAAGGAAGCAAATCACAAACATTAAAAGTTGCATGAACATTATATGAACCATCACATGGCAAGTCAAGAACATATGCATTATCATTGATCTTCTTTGTGATCTGAAAAGGTCCATCCCCTCTAGGTGAAAGTTTGCTCTTCCTAGCTTGTGGAAACCTTTCTTTCCTAAGGTGCAACCAAACCCAATCCCCTACCTCAAAGGTTCAAAATTTCTTGCCCTTGTTCACCCTTTTTGCATAAGACTCATTAATCTTGTTAAGTTGGTCATGAACCTTAGCATGCAAGTCTTTCATTTGTTGAGCTTTCTTTTGACCACTTACATCAATTTGATCATCATGATTTAAGGCAATCAAGTCCAAAGGGGTTAGAGGATTAAATCTATATACAATCTCAAAGGGGCTAAATGAGGTGGAAGAATGGTATGCACGATTATAAGCAAACTCAACATGTGGCAAACATTTCTCCCATTCTTTCAAATTCTTCCTAAGTATGGTCCTCAAGATAGTGATTAGGGTTCTATTAGTGACCTCAGTTTGTCCATCGGTTTGGGGATGACTAGAGGTAGAAAACATTAAGTTAGTCCCCAACCGAGACCACAAGGTTCTCCAAAAATGTCCAAGAAACCTAGAATCCCTATCACTCACAATTGACCTAGGAAGTCCATGATATTTAACCACATGCTTGAAAAACAAATCGGCCACTTTAGATGCATCATCACTCTTATGACATGGAATGAAATGTGCCATTTTAGAGAATCTATCAACAACCACAAAAATAGCATCATGTCCATGTGAGGTTGTAGGCAAACCACTAACAAAGTCCATGCTAATGTCAACCCAAGGGAGAGTAGGAGAAGGGAGAGGAGTGTACTTCCCTTTCGGTTGGAGAGTGACTTTTGCCTTGTGACAAGTGATGCATCTTGCACACATCCTTGTGACATCTTTCTTCATGCCCGGCCAATAGAACTTGTCCTTCAAAGTCTCTAGTGTCTTTTGAACACCAAAGTGGCCCATTAGGCCGCCACCATGAGCTTCTTTAGTGATGACTTCTCTTATGGAACTCCTTGGTATGCATAGCCTTTTAAACTTAAACAAGAAGCCATCAAATATGTAGTAGCCATTTCGGCCTCCCTTAGCACAAGAAGCATATATCTCACCAAAATCAAGGTCATGCTCATACATATCCTTCAAACAATCAAACCCTACAATTTTAGCATCAAGAGAGGAAACAAGTACATATCTCCTAGACAATGCATCGGCTACAACATTTTCTTTCCCCTTCTTGTACTTAATCACATAAGAGAATGATTCAATGAATTCTATCCATCTAACATGCCTTTTGTTTAAGTTGCCTTGACCTTGAAGGTACTTCAAGGAGAGGTGATCCGTATGAATCACAAACTCCTTAGGCAACAAGTAATGACTCCACACTTGCAAGGATCTCACAAGAGCATAAAGCTCTTTATCATAGGTGGAGTAGTTCAATGTAGCACCATTCAATTTCTCACTAAAATATGCAATGGGGCGGCCCTCTTGGTGCAAAACGGCACCAATGCTAATCCCACTTGCATCACATTCAATCTCAAAGACCTTCTCAAAATTCGGTAAAGCAAGCAATGGAGCACTCATCAATTTGGACTTTAGAGTAAGAAAAGACTCCTCTTGGGCTTTACCCCATGAAAACACAATATTCTTTTTAGTTAACTCATGTAAAGGGGCGGCAATAAAGGAAAAGTCCTTGATAAACCTCCGGTAAAAACTAGCAAGACCAAGAAATGATCTCACTTCGGTTATGGACTTAGGAATTGGCCATTCCTTTATTGCTACCACTTTACTTTCATCAACCCTAACACCATGCTTTCCCACAACAAATCCAAGAAAGTTAACTTCACTTGTAGCAAAGACACACTTTTCAAACTTAGCATACAACTTCTCAAGCCTAAGTGTATCTAAAACATGCTTCAAGTGATCAATATGCTCAACATGATTCTTGGAATACACCAATATGTCATCAAAGTAGACAACCACAAATTTTCCAATGAAATGCCTCAAAACATGGTTCATTAATCTCATGAAAGTACTAGGTGCATTGGTTAATCCAAAGGGCATCACATTCCATTCATACAAGACAATCTTAGTTTTAAATGCCGTTTTCCATTCATCACCCTCTTTCATGCTAATTTGATGATATCCACTTTTCAAATCAATTTTAGAGAAAACACATGAACCACTCAATTCATCAAGCATATCATCAAGTCTAGGGATAGGGTGTCTATACTTTACAGTGATGGTGTTGATGGGTCGGCAATCCATACACATCCGCCAAGTGCCATCACTTTTGGGCACCAAGATGACCGGTACGGCACATGGAGAAAGGCTCTCTTTGATGAAGCCTTTTTGAAGCAACTCTTGCACTTGTGCTTGAATCTCCTTGGACTCTTGAGGGTTAGTCCGATAGGCGGCCTTGTTGGGAAGTGGAGCACCCGGAATCAAGTCAATTTGGTGCTCAATCCCTCTATATGGAGGGAGGCCGTAAGGGTCCTCAAAAATATCCTCATATGCCTTCAAGAGATCCTGCACATCCAAAGAAAGAGAAGATACTTGTTCAAGGGTTAGCATGCAAGAAGTTGGAACCATGAGAAAACAAGTTTTGTTTTGCAAAAGTGCTCTTTTGAAATCTCTCTCTTTGGCCAAGTGGGGTATGCACTCTTGTTTTCTCTCTTGCTCTCTTGAAGTGTTTCCCACATATGCACACTCCTTCTTTTCTCTCAAGGATTCTTGATCCTTCTCACTCTTTTCTCTCTTCTCCCTTCCCATTTCCCTCCTTTTGCTTTCGGCTTTGTTAGCCAAATGGATTTAGTCTTGTAAAGCTTGAGTGGGTGTGAGTGGGAGTAGGGTTAGGTTTCGGTTTTGATGGGAGATGATGTACTTGTTGGCATTTCCTTGATGAATGGCATCCTTGTCATATTGCCATGGCCTCCCAAGCAAGATGTGAGTGGCTTGCATCCTCACAACATCACAAGTGATGGTGTCTTCATACTTGCCAATTCGGATTGGCACTTCAACTTGTTTCACCACTTTGACAAAGGACCTATCATCCACCCATTGGAGTTGGTAGGGTTTCGGATGCATCTTTGTGGGAAGATGCAACTCTTGGACCATGTCCTCACTTGCGGCATTCACACAACTCCCGTTATCAACAATGAGACTACATAGTGCACCATTCACCAAGGCTCTTGTTTGGAAGAGGTTCTCCTTTTGTAAAGTTTCGGTCAACTTTGGTGAACTTTGGAGAACTCTCTTTGTGATCAAGATATGCCCCTCAAGTGGCAACTCTCCCTCTTCTTCGTCCTCCTCTTCATTTGGAAGTTCATGTGGAACCTCCTCCTCATCTTCACTTGAAATGTCACCATTGGGTCGGATCACCATAACTTTCTTGTTGGGGCATTCTCTTGCATAGTGTCCCTTGCCAAGACACTTGAAGCATTCAACGGTTCTTGCTTGAGGGGGCGGGTTTGTAGGCTTAGAGGGGTAGGTTGCTTTCGGTAGTGGGTTGGAATAGGGAGTAGGGTGGGATGAGGGTTTCGGTTGTGTATGGGAGGGGTAAGGAGGCTTGGAGGTGGCGGTTTGGTAGGGTTTGGAGGTGGAAGGCTTGTTGGCGGTTGATGAGGACATCGCCCCGAAAGACCCTCAAGTTCAAGATGGTCCGCAACCTCAAGCGCGCGCGACCCCTGATCCACTCCAAAGCATTGGCGGACCCATGACCAGGTCCCGGTTAAAGCGAGTTCAAGCAAATCTCCACGCCTTCATGAGGCTCATGGCGCAGGATGACCAAGAGGAATCTCGAGCAAAGTCCTTACAGCTTCGACAGCTCGGCCTCGCGTTGGATGAAGAATACGCGAAGCCCTTTGGAGTCTTGAGTATAAGTATCCTTGAAGAAGGGAACAGCCAAACCTTGGTGCGCGAATGCTTGCACCCTAAGAAGACCTCAAGTAAAAATATACTCGCGAAGGCTCTTGGCGAAGGCATTCCCGCAAAGGCACATGGCGAAGACATCCCGCGAAGCCTCCATACTTAACCAGATAACCGACCAAGTCCGACAGCAGGGCGTCCTTTCTCTGCAGCTACTCGGGAATGTAGGCATCCCTTTTCGAGGAAAAGACACCCGAACACTTTTTAGGCTAGCTTTTCTTTTTCGCCTTTTGGAAACTTTTACTCTGCACGCATGACAAAAAGCACTGTTTGCTTTTTGCACGCACGCACGGCTGTACTAAGCCAACTTACTTCTCACAGCCCTCCACTATATAAGTTAGAAACAACACCATTGTAACCTAGAACATATTATTGAATTTAAGCAATTCGGCTGAAACACTCCCGGGGAGTCATCGGCTTTTGTGTTCTCCACTCTTGCATTTCCATTTCCCTCGTGATCCAGGCAAGAGGATCCAAGCATAATATCTAGTATTGCTTGACCTTGTAGTCAAGAGGTGTTAGATCCCATCTCCTTCCCCAGGTATTTTCAAGGGCATTGCCTGACCTCGTAGTGAGGCGGTTCTCTTGGCCGACTTTGTTGTCTCCTTGTTCTTCCTCTGTTTCGTTTCCGTTTCCTGGAAAACAGCCTCCTTCGAGCTAGATCTGAGCTCGTGATCACACCCCCTTTCTCGTGATCACATCAAGTGGTATCAGAGCCAAAGCGCTTGTCGGAGGTATTTGTGTTCTTGTTGAGTTTCTTCAAGCAAATCCTTTTATTACCTTTTCTTACGCTTGAAAGAATATCGGTTGATGATCTCAGTGAGACCGAAAAAGTTGTTTAAAAGTGTGCTTGTTTAAGCCAAGTATTTTCGAGATAAGCCAAAAGAGTTGTCTTGAGCGACAGGTGTGCAGAGAAAAACGTTTAAAGAAAGAAAAGTATTGAGCAAGTTTCTGTGTTCTGGAAAAGTTCTTGAATGTTCTTACGTGTTCTTACCAAAACACAAATAAACAGTGTTTTTAATCCAAAAATAGTTTCAGAACTTGAGCAGAAAGTGTTTGTGACTGCAAAAAGCCTTTTCTCATCTTCCAACCTGTTTCTTTCAACCCCAACTCAACCCTGACATCCCACAAAACTGGTTTCAAGTAACTAGTCATTTTCTTGGGTTTCAAGTTACGGGTTTACTAGAGTTTTGTTTGTATTTTCTTGCGTGTTCATCTTTGATCCAAGGTTGAAAACGGTATCAAGTTTAGAGAGCTTGTGAAAGCCATAAGTGAACAAGCCGGAATGACAAAGTTGTTGTGAGAAACACGAGGGCGAGTAAACACTCAGGGAGTGGTGAGGTTCTTTCCTGACTACATATTTTCAACAGTATTGTGTTACAGATGGTTTCGTCAAATTCATCTCCACCTCATCCATCCCAGCTAGCTATGCACAGCACGCTAGCAAAGATCTTACAAAGATTAGAAGACTTGGGAGCTCAGGTCGCTACTACGAATGAGCGACTAACGAGAGTGGAGGTAGCTCAAGGAAAGCAACCGGAAAGCTCGCAAGCCCATGAGGATGCCCACGCATCGCGGGCTCAAGACGGAGTCACCCATACCACTTTCGATCCAGCATCAATGAGGCCACATGCTACTCCTCACAGCCGTCCCACCACTTCTACGAGAGTAGATCGTGGTGTTGACATCCTGGACAGTGATGATCAGGAGTATTACGAGGAGCCACCGCCAAAGCCTATAAAAAGAAGGGTCTTTCCCGGCTGTGGCTCAAGCCAGAGCCTATCTCCACAGGGACCTCGAAGAAGAGAAAGAAGCAGAGCGAGGCCGCGTCCATCGAGGTTTCAACCGAGACCTCGGAGGTAGGGTGCAAGCCCAGGATCAGCAAGCCCTCGCCAACATAAAGCTTCAAATACCACCATTCTACGGGTCCAGTGATCCGGAAGAGTACTTTGCATGGATGGCTAAAACCGAGCGGATCATTGATATGATGGGATACACTGATGCGATAGCTTTGAAGCTCGTGGTCATTGAATTCCATGATTATGCTCTCACCTGGTGGGAGCAAGAGCATCACGAGAGGGCAAGAACCCGCTGTCGTCCCATCACAACTTGGGAAGATCTCAAACGAACCATGAAGAATCGGTTTGTGCCCAGCTACTACGACAGGGATTGTGCCCAGATGCTGCAATGCCTTATCCAAGGTCATCGCAGCGTCGAGGAATACCAAAAGGATCTTGAGAGGGCCTTGATGAGGGCCAATGTCAAGGAGGACGAAGAGGCTAAATTGACCAGATTTTTATATGGTCTACGAGAAGACGTCGCGAAGACAGTTGAACTGTGCAACTATCGAGATTACCAAGATCTGGTTCACAAGGCCATCCGGGTGGAGAAGCAACTGAAGAAGGGGAACTCCTATCATCCCGCCCATACACCCAACAGGGGCTCAGGTAGCAAGACCCCCCCTTCGCCAAACCGCCCCCGCCAAAACCGTACACATCTCCCGCGGCGATGCCACCCCCTCGTCAAACTTACCCCAACACAATGATATGGTCCTTACCCAGTTGATTAGGGTTCATAGGACTTAGGATCTAGCTCAAAGAACCAAGAGAAACCGGCGGAATGGCGATGTGATCCTCCCCTCACCTCCGGTCACACTTGGGCGCCGGCAACAAGGAGATTTCGATGGATCCAGGAGGAAATGGCTCTAGCACCTTCACCTACGGTGGAGTGACAACACTAGAGATGATCCTTGAGGCTTGGATCAAGCCCCAAGAGCTGGAGATGTAAGATAGAAGTTGAGAATACTAGCCTTGGCAAGAAGGTGTTCTTGGTTTGCATGAAATGTATTCGAAAATTCAAAAGTGCGGCTGTAGCAGCCCATATACCCTAAACCCTAGCCATCCCAGATCAATCCTAGGGTCTAAACCGTTTGGTAAGTGACCTGGAATGATTAGGGGGGGCTAAGCAACATCAAAAGAGGCAAAACAAGTTTGGGAACCCTAACCAGCCCCAATTAGTGACCTAACTTGAGGTAAAGTCCAAAAATGACATTAAATGAGTCTAAACAAGCTTCCAAGGAGTGACTCAGCCTTGTCCAGAGTGTGTTGGCTGAGGTAGAAGCCCTGATGGCAGCCTGAAAGGTCGGAGAGCCGTTGTAGGAGGGAAGAGGTGGCTGGTACGGTACGCTGACATCACCATTTGGCCTGATTAGGTTGCTGTCTTGCAATGCTCATATCTTGAGCTGTAGGTGTCCTTTGGAGCTGAGACCGGTGCCATTCTCTTCCTCTTTTCCAGGGCTACAGAATGGAATCCTGAATGGCCCCTTTTGGACGTCAAATGAGGGAGATAAGGCAGGTGGAAGTTGCTGCCCTGCCGAGCCCACCGATTGTATCTTCTTCAATTATCTCCAAGTCGGCGCCTACATGGAGGGTGCTTAAGCTCCACACCTTGCTGCCCAAGTCTTCTACATTTGACACCATCTTGAGCCCTAAATCTTCAACCTTCCTTGCAGTCATTTGAAGTTCCATTTCTTGCTCATGATTTTCGGCCATAGCATGCATGAATAGACCTAGGGCTTCCTTCATCTTTTTGGCCTTGGATCTTGTCATTGGTGCTCCTATGTTGTGCAAAGGACTTGAAAACTTCCTTGATTGCTCCTGGTCTTTGATGCCCTCATCACCCTCTCCCTCTTGGGAAGAATTCGCCCTCGAATTCAGCTCTTCATTACCTTCAAAAGCACACAAATCAGCAACATTGAAAGTAGCATGCACATTGTATTTATCACTAGGTAAATCAAGTTTGTAAGCATTATCCCCTATTCGTTGGACCACTTTGAAGGGTCCATCACCCCTGGGGGCTAGCTTGTTCTTCCTTTCTTGTGGAAAACGCTCCTTCCTCAAATGAAGCCACACCCACTCCCCGGGCTCAAAAGTGACCATCCTCCTCCCTTGGTTGGCCCTCCTTGCATAAGCTTCATTTGACTTCACTATTTGAGCTTGCACTTGGGCATGGAGCTTCCTCATGGTCTCGGCCTTCTCGGCACCACCTACACTCACAACATCTTTCAAAGGCAAGGCAATCATATCAAGTGGAGCAAGGGGCCGAAACCCATAAACAACCTCAAAAGGACTCATGTGAGTAGAAACATGGAAGGAACTATTGTAGGCAAACTCCACATGAGGCAAACACTTCTCCCACTCTTTTAAATTCTTTTTAAGCAATGTCCTAAGTATGGTGGTGAGTGTTCTATTAGTGACCTCAGTTTGACCATCAGTTTGTGGGTGGTGTGAAGTGGAAAACAACAATTTAGTGCCTAACCTAGACCAAAGGACCCTCCAAAAATGACTCATGAATTTTGCGTCCCTATCACTAACAATGGTCTTAGGTAATCCATGAAACTTCACAACCTCCCTAAAGAAGAGATCAGCTATATGAGATGCGTCATCAGTTTTATGACAAGGGATAAAATGTGCCATCTTAGAAAAACGGTCCACTACCACATACACAGAATCATGACCCTTGCTAGTCCTAGGCAATCCAGAAATGAAATCCATGCTAATATCAGTCCAAGGAAGGCTAGGAGTAGGGAGAGGAGTATACAACCCATGTGGTAGCAATCTGGATTTGGCCTTCTTGCAAGTAATGCACCTCTCACAATGCTTCTCCACATCTCTCTTCATGTGAGGCCAAAAGAAGTCCACCTTCAGGGCCTCTAAAGTCTTTTGTACTCCAAAGTGGCCTTTCAACCCGCCACCATGAGCTTCATCAACAAGAAGCTCTCTCATGGACCCCCTTGGGATGCATAACCTGTGACTCTTAAACAGAAAGCCATCAAATATATAAAAGGAGTTGAAGCCATTTGGCACGCAAGATCTGTAGATCTGGCCAAAGTCCTCATCTCCGTCATACAAGTCTCTCAAACACTCAAAGCCAACAATTTTAGAATCCAAGGCAGATAACAATGCATATCTCCTACTCAAAGCATCAGCAACCACATTATCCTTCCCTTTCTTATACTTGATCACATAAGGAAAAGACTCAATGAACTCAACCCACTTTGCATGCCTCCTATTCAAACTACCCTGACCTTGCAAATACTTCAGTGAAAAATGATCAGTATGAATGACAAACTCTTTAGGCAGCAAATAGTGGGACCAATTCTCTAAAGACCTAACCAATGCATACAGCTCCTTGTCATAGGTAGAGTAGTTGAGGGTGGCACCACTCAACTTTTCACTGAAATAGGCCACTGGCCGACCCTCCTGCTGTAACACGGCTCCTATGCCAATGCCACTAGCGTCACACTCAATTTCAAACAATTTATCAAAATCAGGCAAGGCAAGCAATGGAGCACTACTCAACCTAGACTTTAGCTCATCAAAAGCTTTTTGTTGGGACTCACCCCACACAAAAGTCACATTTTTCTTGGTGAGCTCATGCAAAGGAGCTGCCACTGATGAAAAATCCTTGACAAACCTCCTATAGAAGCTTGCAAGGCCATGAAAAGATCTAATCTCAGTAACACTAGTAGGTGTGGGCCAATCCTGGATAGCCCTCACCTTGGTCTCATCAACTCTAAGTCCATCTCTACTCACAACATATCCAAGGAAATTCACTTCTGGGACACAAAACACACACTTCTCAAGTTTGGCAAACAGACATTCATCTCTAAGTGTGTGTAGGACTTTCCTAAGGTGCACAGCATGATCATCAGGTGTGGTACTATAAACAAGTATATCATCAAAATACACTACCACAAACCTACCAATGAAATCTCTCAAAACATGGTTCATGAGTCTCATAAATGTCTTTGGGGCATTTGATAAGCCAAAAGGCATCACATTCCACTCATAAAGCCCCAGCTTGGTTTTGAAAGCCGTTTTCCACTCATCTCCCTCTTTCATCCTGATCTGATGATATCCAGATCTCAAATCAATTTTGGAAAAACAACAAGCACCAGACAATTCATCCAACATGTCATCAAGGCGAGGGATAGGAAATCTATACATTACAGTGATTTTGTTGATGGGCCTGCAGTCCATGCACATCCTCCAGGTGCCATCACTCTTGGGCACCAACAACACTGGCACTGCACATGGGCTCATGCTCTCCTTGATGTATCCCTTGGATATTAGCTCATCAATCTGTGCTTGTATCTCCTTGGTCTCTTGGGGGTTGCATCTATATGCAGCTCGGTTGGGTAAAGGGGCACCGGGCACCAGATCAATTTGGTGCTCAATGCCTCGGTATGGTGGCAACCCCTTGGGCTCTCCAAAGACATCATCATACTCCTGCAAGATAGAAGACACACAAGAAGGAAGAGAAGAAGTGTGGTCAGCAGTTAGCAAACAGTGAGAGGGTATGAAGAGGAGGCAAGGCTTTCGGTTGAGAAAGGCTTTCTTAATGTCTCTTTCTTTGGCTAGTGGTGGGTATCCCTCTTGTCTTCCCTCAACCTCTCTTTTCCCACTCGGTTCACTCTCCCTCTTGTCTTCTCTCAAAGGTCCTTGACCTTTCTTACCATCTTCTCTCAATCTCTCGCCACTCGACTTACCATCTTTTCTCTCTTCCTCACTTTGTAGTTGAAGTTGATCTTGTAAAGCTTGCAAAGGTGTTAATGGTAAAAGGGTGAACTTCCTTTCACCATGCAACAAGCTATACTTGTTCTCCCTTCCAAAGTGGGTGGCCTCTCGGTCAAATTGCCAAGGCCTACCGAGCAAGAGGTGGGTGGCCTTCATTTGAACCACATCACATGTCACCACATCTTCATACTTCCCAATCTTGAATGGAATTGTAACTCTTTGCTTCACTCTCACATTGGCATGTTCATCCATCCATTGCAAATTGTATGGTTGAGGGTGTTTGAAGGGTTTCAACCTTAACTTGTCCACCAAGTCTTGGCTAGCCACATTGGTGCAACTACCCCATCAATGATCACACTACAAATCTTGCCTTGCACCAATGCCCTAGTTTGGAACAAATTCTCCCTTTGGTCTCGATCGGTCACTTGGAGCTTGGAATGTAGAACCCTCCTAGTCACCAACAAATGGCCCTCAATTGGCCTTTCTCCCTCACTTTCTTCATCCTCATCAATGACCTCAACCTTCCCTCATCATTGTCTTCCTCACTTGAAAAGTCCCCATCCGGCCGAGCCACAATAACCCTCTTGTTTGGGCAATCATAGGCATAGTGGCCTTTCCCAAGGCATTTGAAGCATACAATCTCCCTTGAAGGTCGCCTTGGTTGGTTTAGGTTGGGGTTTGGGTTGTTTTGGGGTCTCGGGTTAGGTCTTGGAGGTGGGTCTTGGTTTCTTGGTTGTTGTGGTCTTGTAGTTGGGTTAGGTCTAGGCCAAGGGTTTCGGGTTGTAGTACTTTGGTGGGTAGGGTTGGTGTAGTGTGGTGCAAGCTTCTTCATTTGCCTATCCAACTTGATGGCCTTGTGTAGGAGGTCATTAAATCCCCTATACTCATGCAAGTCCAATGTCCTAGCCAACTCGGGTTTCAATCCATACAAAAATCTAGCCATTTTGGCCTCTTCCCCTTCTCTCACATTGGCTCTCATAAGTGCTCCCTCCAAGTCCTTGTGATAGTCTTCCACCGACCGTGAGCCTTGTGTCAAATGTTGGAGCCTTTGACAACATTCCCTATCATAATAGGGTGGCACAAATCTCTCCTCATGATTTCCTTCAAGTGCTCCCAAGATTCAATCGGGCGGAGCATTGCTCTTCTTCTCTCCATATTCACTTGGTCCCACCAAGTGAGGGCATATCCACTAAACTCGATCACCGCCAATCTAAGCCTCAAATGGTCTGAATGTTGTAGGCAATCGAACACCATGTCGGCCTTCTTTACCCACTCCAAATATTCCTCCGGGTCACTCTTGCCATAGAAAGGAGGCACTTGTAGTTTCACATGGTTCATGGCTTGCCGATCAAGCAACTCCTCCCTTCTTCTAGGTTCTCGCTCTCTAGCCCTTGGTTCATCTCCAAACCCATCATGTGCTGGCCACACCAATCTCCTAGGTTGCCTCATCCTTGAAGGGGCATAGTAGGATCCATCATGGAACTCACCGCCTAGGTCTCGGCCACTAGGGGTCCCATGCATCATCTCACCCTCCTCATCTTCATATATAGTCTCAATGGGCTTGTAATGAGGTGTATTTTGCTGGGGTTTGTGGGTGGTAAAAGGGTGTGGGGAGTCTTGGTAAGGTGGGTAGGATCTTGGGGGTTGGGAAATTCGGGTAGGTATGGGATCCGAGGGTGGAGTGGTAGTTTGGGAGTTAGGTGTGCCATGGGGTCTTGTTGGGTGTTGGTTTAGAGGCTCGGTGGCTTCTTCTCTCCATTCTGATTTCTTTCCCAAGGCTTTAACCTCCCTTTCCAGCCTGATCATTCTCTCCTCACTAGCATCAACCTTGGAGGACAGCCCTTGAATCATCTTGGCAAGTGTCTCAAAGTTGATTTCGCCGGGACTTGTCTCCATGATTGAGTAACCTGTTTCACAAGCAACACACACACACAAAATGGACCTTACTGACTTCTTTTCAAATGTAAATCACTCGTGTTTACTCAGGGGTTGAAGGTGAGTAGGTAATCTCGGCCTATTTTCAAGCTCACTCACAACCTATCTCAACCAAAGACTAGGTAGACTCAAATTCACCTTAACCCTCTCAAAGTCCTTGGGTGGTGATGAACTTGACCCGCCACTCAAAGCCACCCTTAGTGCCAAGTTTGAAAACCAATAAGTGAAGGCACTAGTTACTGAAAATGGGTTAGGCTAGGTGGTTGGGGGCTGAACGAAAAACAACCGGTAGGTAATTCGAAAAAAGGTTTTGAACAAAAGCTGGATATTCAAACTTTCAAGGTGCCGAAAATGGTACCACCTTGTTCTGGAATTTTGAACACATTTCAATTCTTCTCCAGCTGAGATTTTTCAGTATGTTCTCCTTTAATGTGTCAAGAAAGTATCCTCAAAAGGATCGGGGCAGATTCACACAGAATCACCACGAAATTTCAATTTTTCTTCCGGGTCTCCAATGACACGCCCGGCTGGTCCAGTTCGAAAGAGATAACTTTTTGAAGAACTTGCGATTCGATTTTGCAAAAACTTTCTTCTACAAACTTGTAGAACACAGATTTTCCTAGCTGGACGAAGTGGCCAGATTTACCAGAAAGCTCAGAACCAGTACAGAATCGCGACGAAATAAAGGGCAGAAACACTGCCTGCTAGCCCGATTGAAAGCAAAAGGGTTTTGGGTCTAGCAAGCTATTTACCTCGAGTTCAATGAGCAACACGGCTCTGATACCAAATGATATGGTCCTTACCCAGTTGATTAGGGTTCATAGGACTTGGGATCTAGCTCAAAGAACCAAGAGAAACCGGCGGAATGGCGATGTGGTCCTCCCCTCACCTCCGGTCACACTTGGGCGCCGGCAACAAGGAGATTTCGATGGATCCAGGAGGAAATGGCTCTAGCACCTTCACCTACGGTGGAGTGACAACACTAGAGATGATCCTTGAGGCTTGGATCAAGCCCCAAGAGCTGGAGATGTAAGATAGAAGTTGAGAATACTAGCCTTGGCAAGAAGGTGTTCTTGGTTTGCATGAAATGTATTCGAAAATTCAAAAGTGCGGCTGTAGCAGCCCATATACCCTAAACCCTAGCCATCCCAGATCAATCCTAGGGTCTAAACCGTTTGGTAAGTGACCTGGAATGATTAGGGGGGGCTAAGCAACATCAAAAGAGGCAAAACAAGTTTGGGAACCCTAACCAGCCCCAATTAGTGACCTAACTTGAGGTAAAGTCCAAAAATGACATTAAATGAGTCTAAACAAGCTTCCAAGGAGTGACTCAGCCTTGTCCAGAGTGTGTTGGCTGAGGTAGAAGCCCTGATGGCAGCCTGAAAGGTCGGAGAGCCGTTGTAGGAGGGAAGAGGTGGCTGGTACGGTACGCTGACATCACCATTTGGCCTGATTAGGTTGCTGTCTTGCAATGCTCATATCTTGAGCTGTAGGTGTCCGTTGGAGCTGAGACCGGTGCCATTCTCTTCCTCTTTTCCAGGGCTACAGAATGGAATCCTGAATGGCCCCTTTTGGACGTCAAATGAGGGAGATAAGGCAGGACGAAGTTGCTGCCCTGCTGGAGCCCAGCCGATTGTATCTTCTTCAATTATCTCCAAGTCGGCGCCTACATGGAGGGTGCTTAAGCTCCACACCTTGCTGCCCAAGTCTTCTACATTTGACACCATCTTGAGCCCTAAATCTTCAACCTTCCTTGCAGTCATTTGAAGTTCCATTTCTTGCTCATGATTTTCGGCCATAGCATGCATGAATAGACCTAGGGCTTCCTTCATCTTTTTGGCCTTGGATCTTGTCATTGGTGCTCCTATGTTGTGCAAAGGACTTGAAAACTTCCTTGATTGCTCCTGGTCTTTGATGCCCTCATCAACCGGGATTAGCGATTTTTGTGGGGCTTGTGAAGCATGTTTTGTGCGTGATATGAGGTCCCGATAATGTGTCTCAGATTGCGTGCCGTTTGGGGTTACGGTTTGAAAGTTGTAATTTTCGGGTTGGACTAAATTGCAACTTTCGAAAGTTTGTAGGATAAAGTGAAAAAGAAAAAAAAAGAAAGAAACGGAAAGGGAGAGGCGGTTACTTTTAAAAAGGAAGAGGTGAGGTGTGCGTTAGTGCACATGTTGTAATATTATTAATATTATATTATATATATATATGTATATATATATATATAATATTAGTAAGAAAGAAAGGAAACAGAAAAACAATCCAAACCTTCATTCTTCGCTGAACGTCTGTGGGTGAAGTTTAAGGGCAAAGTGGGATCTCTCAATTTCTCACCAAAATCTTGAAGGTCAGTTGGTTAAATCGATCCTTAGGAGAAATAATTAACTCCTTATAAATCGGTTTTTGTGATTGTGGCTCCGTTTGGAAACCGTGAGCTTCTGAAAATTGCTCCACATTTATGGAAATTCTCCTATGGTTGATTTTATGGTTCCTAAGCGTTCCTTGCACCTTCTATTACGTCTTTTGTGTCAGGAGTGTGAGCTGAATCTTTGCGAAGTCTTTGCCAATATTGTTCGAAATTTTGAATAGAAACTCAACTTGAGGCTTGATTTGACGGAAGGTAAGGGTATATTATTGATCGAGCAAAGAGTTATACATTTTGTGCGGTTCAGATTTCGTTGAAAAAGCCGTATGTGAAAAGCCGTTTTCCTGCCCGAGCCCCATTTTTGGCGCCTTTGTTGTGGGTCAATTTTGTGAATTCTGAATGTGTATTCTCAGATTGTGGATCATTTGTGAACGGGGGTAGTCGAAACGCAATCGAAACCTTGCCGAAATTGCAGGAACGCTGATCGGGAAATTCCCTTCGGTTTTCTACATAAGGTAAGGGTTCGGTGTGTCTTACTGTGCTGCATTATTCAGCATGCGTAGCAGAATATATATTGAAGCTAGGTTTAGTCCGAGGGGTGGCCCTGTGACGCTAAACCTAGTCTCGTGGTATAAGCATTGGTTTGCAGGTTCTGAGAGCAGCAAGTGGGATGTGTATCTACACCTAAATGGTGTAAGTGTGATCTACACCGAAATGGTGTATGTGTGATCTACACCGAAATGGTGTAACTGTGATCTACACCTAAATGGTGTAAGTGTGATCTACACCTAAATGGTGTAAGTGTGATCTACACCGAAATGGTGTAAGTCTGATCTACACCTAAATGGTGTAAGTGTGATATGACGGTGGGGATCACGACCACGAGCTGGCCATGCTCTTGTGTGTAATTATATGTGTGCCTCGGCTAAGGCCGGGAAGACCGTCATTCTGCATAATTACATCATAATCCATTGTTTGACTTGCATTGCATTTGGTTGAATTCTGCATTGGTTGAGCATGTGTATGTAATTACATGAGTATGCGTATTCTTGTATATCGGTGTTTTTCTTTGGTTGCAGGTTTCTTGTGCGACAAGTTACACCATGCTTCTACCTGCACCCTTACTCAGTTCTTTCGAGGACTTACCCCCTTTATCTTGTGCGACAAGCCCACCGAGTAGAGTCGGTGGTTGCTTTTGTGTTTGAAATTACAGGTACGTTTGTGTGTGTTCTGATCAGTTTGTGTGGATAAAGGGGTAAGGTCTGTCGAGTGTGTCGAGGGCTTTGGCTGGACCTGGTAGCGTCACCACCTCGTACGTTTTGTATGTATTCCAGTAACATTTTTGTGGCTCTGTATATTGTAGATGACATGTATGCATGTAGAATTAGAAAAATCCGAGTTTCCGTCAAAAGTCAGATTTGTGCTGGATTTTCTGCTTGGAAGCATTCTGGGCAGATTTTGTGCATGTTTGTGATTCTGAGTGTGTATGCTGTTTTTATCAGTTTTGGGACTTGTACGTCCGAAAAAGTGTAAACCGCCCCATGGGGCCCACGTCCCGGGTTTCGAGATTTTTGTTAGAAATCACATGTATGTGTATGTGTTACGCATATGTACGTGATACATGATTTGTGTGGAAACATTCTGAGTAAGAAGGTTAATATGAACTGCGGGGCCCACAGGGCCCACTTGTCAAGTCTGATGTGTGTGTGATCTGTTACCCCAACTGAGTGTGGCTACGGTGTTAATAAGCATCGTATTCGCTTGTGTGCTTCCGCCGTGGGGTGATGGTCTAGAATTCCTTTATTCTGGTTCTTTATGTGATTTGCGTTATGGAACATCATCGAGAGTTGCGTATGTGATCTGTAATCTAGATTATATTTTCTAAGGTTGGGCGCTATTACATGATGCATTTGCATTTGCATTTGCATATATAGAGCCAATTGGAATACTGTTGCTTGCTAGTTTCTGGGTGTTTAACCGTTATATGTGTATGCTCTTTGTTCTGTTCTGGAATTATTTGGACTGTGAAGTGACAGGTGTGATCTGAAGTGGTTGAAATATGGCTGGGAGAGATACTCTCAGGTGTTACGTGATCGTATAATGAGAATGTGATTCGGGATTTCAGCGGACATATTACATTTGATAATCTTTCACAAGGAAGGATTGTGTGCGGACGTAATCCCGATGTCAAGAAGTGTTATGTCTCTTAAGTACCACCATACATCACAAGGCCGTTTAGAGAGCCCAGCTAGTGGAGTAAGGAAAGAATGTGTATACACGCGACCAATGTGTACCAATGTGATCCGTGCAGAATAAAAAAAAGTGTGAGAGGTGTCGGATTGTAAAGGCCACCGCCAAATGCTGGTAAATTCTGAGGATTAGAAATCATGTGATGGCTGAGTGTGTGCCACCATTTGATGCCTATCTGGCTGTGAGTTACTGCACCCCGAAGTACCTCGATGTGGGAGGATCGGTAAGTATCCGAGAGGTGGATTTGTGAATCACTTAATCAGAAATTATTTTCAAATTCCGAAAAAGAATTCAATAAATGGCTTTGAGTGGAGTATGACACAATTGTGGGATGTGAAGCATTGTAAGGTCCACCTTCTCCGCGTCAACCGTAAATAAAAAAAATCTAATTGAGTGTTCTGGACTGTGAAAAAGAGCAGTCATCTGCTTAAAAGGATATGTGAAAAAGGTATGGGAAAGAATACTAATTCTGAATAATTTTTAGTAGTTGTTTTATCTGATGTGAGTGCATCGATATCTGACACTGCATAGAGATACATTCTATCTAAGAATCTGTGTATGGGGTTATCGGTCTGGTGTCTTTCTGATGTGAACCTATTGGAAATCAGTGTCTATTCTCAGATGTGATAGTCCGAAATGGTGTGGTAATAGTGAAAAGCGGGAAATCGTGCTATCTTCTGATAACGTATCTATTCTGCAAGATTTCTCTGGGAGTTCTTAGGATTCGTCAGGGTTATTGCATGGAGATACATGCATATCTATGTATGTTATGAAGCTAACCATTTCAGAGGGATGCAACATGAGGACTTCCCGATAGGTCACCGATGCCAATACTACTCTCGCCCAAGCACGCTTAACTACGGAGTTCTGATGGGATCGGTGCATTAAGACCAGTACCGAATTCAGTACCACTTTTTCTGGATGTGTGTCTAGGATGCATGGTTTAGAATGAGAAAGTCTGGACAAGATATTTGTGACTAACAAGGATGAATATTTTAGTCTGAATTCAGCTAATATCAGGGGTGAGTGGGATTATATACATATAATATTAGTAAGAAAAAAAGGAAACAGAAAAACAATCCAAACCTTCATTCTTCGCTGAACGTCTGTGGGTGAAGTTTAAGGGCGAAGTGGGATCTCTCAATTTCTCACCAAAATCTTCAAGGTCAGTTGGTTAAATCGATCCTTAGGAGAAATAATTAACTCCTTATAAATCAGTTTTTGTGATTGTGGCTCCGTTTGGAAACCGTGAGCTTCTGAAAATTGCTCCACATTTATGGAAATTCTCCTATGGTTGATTTTATGGTTCCTAAGCGTTCCTTGCACCTTCTATTACGTCTTTTGTGTCAGGAGTGTGAGCTGAATCTTTGCAGAAGTGCTGCCGAAATTGTTCTGAAATTTTGACTAGAAACTCAACTTCAGGCGTGATTTGACGGAAGGTAAGGGTATATTATTGATCGAGCAAAGAGTTATACATTTTATGCGGTTCATATTTCGTTGAAAAAGCTGTATGTGAAAAGCCGTTTTTCCCTGTCCGAGCCCCATTTTTGGCGCCTTTGTTGTGGGTCAATTTTGTGAATTCTGAATGTGTATTCTGTATCTGTGGATCATTTGTGAACAGGGGGTAGTCGGAAACGCAGTCGAAACCCTGCCGAAATTAAATGCAGGACCGCTGATCGGGAAATTCCCTTCGGTTTTCTACATAAGGTAAGGGTTCGGTGTGTCTTACAGTGCGCATTATTCAGCATGCGTAGCAGAATATATATTGAAGCTAGGTTTAGTCCGAGGGGTGGCCCTGTGACGCTAAACCTAGTCTTGTGGTATAAGCATTGGTTTGCAGGTTCTGAGAGCAGCAAGTGGGATGTGTATCTACACCTAAATGGTGTAAGTGTGATCTACATCGAAATGGTGTATGTGTGATCTACACCGAAATGGTGTAAGTGTGATCTACACCTAAATGGTGTAAGTGTGATCTACACCTAAATGGTGTAAGTGTGATCTACACCGAAATAGTGTAAGTGTGATCTACACCTAAATGGTGTAAGTGTGATATGACGGTGGGGATCGCGACCCCGAGCTGGCCATGCTCTTGTGTGTAATTATATGTGTGCCTCGGCTAAGGCCGGGAAGACCGTCATTGTGCATAATTACATCATAATCCATTGTTTGACTTGCATTGCATTTGGTTGAATTCTGCATTGGTTGAGCATGTGTATGTAATTACATGAGTATGCGCATTCTTGTATATCTGTGTTTTTCTTTGGTTGCAGGTTTCTTGTGCGACAAGTTACACCATGCTTATACCTGCACCCTTACTAAGTTCTTTCGAGGACTTACCCCCTTATCTTATCTATTTCAGGAGTACCTGCCCACCGAGTAGAGTCGGTGGTTGCTTTTGTGTTTGAAATTACAGTGCGTTTGTGTGTGTGTTACGATCGGTTTGTGTGGATAAAATGGTAAGGTGCATCGAGTGTGTGATTCGGTGTGATCGGTCATACCGATGTATGGTATGTGATCGATTGTGTTGATATTTACATTGTGATATCCGTTGTGTGTGTGTGATCATGTGTGACTGAGACTACTGATATGTGTGTTCTGATCGGCGGCGGTTTAGTGTGTGGCATTCAGTTCTGGGTTTCAGATTATTTGATTGTGCACCATAGTTTCTAATGGTTAAACTTTCGTATGTATGTAGCAGCAACAGTATCCATGCGTCGAGCGCTTTGTTTGGACACAGTAGCGTCGCCACCTCGTGCGTTTTGTATGTATTCCATTAACATTTTTGTGGCTCGTATATTGTAGATGACATGTATGCATGTAGAATTAGAAAAATCCGAGTTTAGTCAAAAGTCGATTTGTCTTTGGATTTTACTGTTTGGAAGCATTACGGACAGATTTTGTGCATGTTTATGATTACGAGTGTGTATCTTTGTTTTATCGGTTTTGGGACTTGTACGTCCGAAAAAGTGTAAACCGCCCATGGGGCCTACGTCCGGGTTTCGGGATTTTTGTCAGAAATCACATGTATGTGTATGTGTGTAAGCATATGTGCGTGATACATGATTTGTGTGGAAACATTCTGAGTAAGAAGCTTAATATGAACTGCGGGGCCCACATACCCTGTGGGGCCCACAGGGCCCACTTGTCAAGTCTGATGTGTGTGTGATCTGTTACCCCAACTGAGTGTGGCTACGGTGTTAATAAGCATCGTAATCGCTTGTGTGCTTCCGCTGTGGGGTGACAGATTCTCTTGGGCAGACCCTGGCAGTACGACAAGGAGGCCATACACTATGGCAAAACCAACAAATATGCCCTCACCCATCTCAGTAAACCCTACACCTTGCTTCCCCTCACCCCAACCCAAGCTCACCAAGATCAAATTCACCTGGCTAGTAAGGCCGAGAGAAGAAGAAAGAGCGAGGGCAGAGTGAGGAGAGAAAATGGCGAGAAGGTTCAAGGAACCTTGAATGAGAAAAAAGTGTGTGCATTAATGGGAAACACCCCGAGTGAGCCCGTGAGAAAACAAGAGTGCCTCCCTCCCCTGGGCAAAGAGAGGGATTTTAAAAGAGCATTTCTTGGAAACAAGACTTGTTTCCTCATAATTCCAACTCATTGCATGTTAACAATTGTAATTGTATCTTCTCTCCATTTTTATGTGCGGGAAGTTACGAAGGAATTCGATGAAGTATTCGATGAGCCGCGAACCCTTCCCCCTATCGCGGCATAGAGCATCGATCGACACCTTCGGAGCGCCTTAACCCAACAAGGCCGCCTACCGGACCAACCCTCAAGAATCCAAAGAATCCAATCGCAAGTGCAAGAGCTGCTAGACAAGAGGTTCATCCGTGAAAGCCTTTCACCCTGTGCAGTGCCAGTCATACTCGTGCCAAGAGCGATGGCACTTGGCGCATGTGCATGGACTGCCGTCCCATCAACTCTATCATCAGTAAAGTATCGCCACCCTATACCTAGACTTGATGACATGTTAGACGTATTGTGTGGTGCGTGTGTGTTTTCGAAAATCGATCTTAGAAGTGGCTATCACCAGATCCGAATGAAGGAAGGTGATGAATGGAAAACTGCTTTCAAAACCAAAATTGGTTTATACGAATGGAATGTTATGCCCTTCGGATTGTCAAATGCACCTAGTACGTTCATGCGTCTAATGAATCATGTCCTGAGGCGTTTAATTGAAAAATTTGTGGTAGTATACTTTGATGACATACTAGTTTATTCTAAAAACCATGAGGAGCATGTTGAGCACTTACGGCAGGTCCTCGACACGCTTAGGTTAGAAAAACTGTATGCCAAGTTTGAAAAGTGTGTCTTCGCATCCCAGGAAGTTAACTTTCTTGGATATGTAGTGGGTGCAAAGGGTGTCAAGGTAGATGAGAGTAAGATCAGTGCCATTCGGGACTGGCCTACTCCTAATTCCTTAATTGAAGTAAGATCCTTTCTAGGACTTGCTAGTTTTTATAGGAGGTTTGTTAAGGATTTCTCTTCCATTGCCTTCCCTTTGCATGAACTGGCTAAGAAGAATGTTGTCTTCGAATGGGGACAGTCGCAAGAGAAATCTTTTAATGAATTAAAATCTCGTCTGACAAATGCCCCTCTACTCACTTTGCCAAACTTTGATAAGGTGTTCGAGATAGAGTGCGATGCTAGTGGTATAGGCATCGGTGCTGTCTTGCACCAAGAAGGACGTCCCATAGCCTTCTTTAGCGAAAAGCTGAGTGAAGCCACCTTGAATTACTCCACATACGACAAGGAGCTATATGCTCTTGTGCGGTCCCTGCAAACGTGGAGTCATTATCTGCTGCCTAGAGAGTTTGTTATCCATACGGATCACTTGTCTTTGAAGTATCTTCAAGGACAAGGAAATTTAAGCAAGAGGCATGTTAGGTGGGTAGAGTTCATCGAGTCTTTCTCCTATGTTTTGTTTAAGTTGCCTTTTGTTTAAGTTGCCTTGACCTTGAAGGTACTTGGAGGAAGAAGAAGATTATGAAAGGAGCCACTTCCACCGAGGGTTTAACCTAAACCTAGGAGAGCGAGTCCAAGTTCAAGACCAACAAGCTCTCAACAATGTGAAGCTTCAAGTTCCACCTTTCTATGGTTCAAGTGATCCGGAGGAGTTCCTTACTTGGATGAACAAAACCGAAAGAGTCTTTGATGTCATGGGGTACAATGATGCTACCAAACTCAAACTAGCTATCATTGAACTTCATGACTATGCCATCATTTGGTGGGAGCAAGAACACCAAGCAAGAGCTAGAAACCGCCAAGCTCCCATTGCCACTTGGGAGGAGCTCAAGCATGCCATGAGAGCTCGGTTCATCCCATGCTACTACGAGAGAGAATGTGCTCAAAGGTTGCAACACCTCATCCAAGGTAACCGAAGTGTTGAAGACTACCAAAAGGAGCTTGAAAGTGCCTTGATGAGAGCTAATGTCAAGGAGAACCAAGAGGCAAAGATGGCTCGATTTTTGTATGGTTTGAGAGATGACAACTCTCGTGCGGTGGAGCTTTGTGATTATGGGAGTTATCAAGAGTTAGTGCACAAAGCCATAAGAGTTGAGAAGCAACTAAAGAGGGGAAGTTCCTACACTTCCTACCATACTCCCAATCGAAACTCATGGAGCAAGTCCACTACCGCTGATGTGATCACGAGAAGGGGGGTGTGATCACGAGCTCGGATCTAGCTCGAAGGAGGCTGTTTTCCAGGAAACGGAAACGAAACAGAGGAAGAACAAGGAGACAACAAAGTCGGCCAAGAGAACCTCCTCACTACGAGGTGAGGCAATGCCCTTGAAAATGCTTGGGGAAGGAGATGGGATCTAGCAACTCTTGACTACAAGGTCAAGCAATACTAGATATTATGCTTGGATCCTCTTGCCTGGATCACGAGGGAAATGGAAAAGCAAGAGTGGAGAACACAAAAGCCGATGACTCCCCGGGAGTGTTTCAGCCGAATTGCTTAAATTCAATAATATGTTCTAGGTTACAATGGTGTTGTTTCTAACTTATATAGTGGAGGGCTGTGAGAAGTAAGTTGGCTTAGTACAGCCGTGCGTGCATGCAAAAGCAAACAGTGCTTTTTGTCATGCGTGCGAGTAAAAGTTTCCAAAAAGGTGAAAAGGAAAAGCTAGCCTAGAAAGTGTTCGGGTGTCTTTTCCTCGAAAAGGGATGCCTACATTCCCGAGTAGCTGCAGAGAAAGGACGCCCTGCTGTCGGACTTGGTCGGTTATCTGGTTAAGTATGGAGGCTTCACGGGATGTCTTCGCCAAGTGCCTTCACCAAGAGCCTTCGCGAGTATATTTTTACTTGAGGTCTTCTTAGGGTTCAAGCATTCGCGCACCAAGGTTTGGCTGCTCCCTTCTTCAAGGATACTTATACTCAAGACTCCAAAGGGCTTCGCGTATTCTTCATCCAACGCGAGGCCGAGCTGACGAAGATGTAAGGACTTTGCTCGAGATTCCTCTTGGTCGTCCTGCGCCATGAGCCTCATGAAGGCGTGGAGATTTGCTTGAACTCGCTTCAACCGGGACCTGGTCATGGGTTCGCCAATGCTTTGGAGTGGATCAGGGGTCGCGCGCGCTTGAGGTTGCGGACCATCTTGAAATTGAGGGTCTTTCGGGGCGATGTCCTCATCAACCGCCAACAAGCCTTCCACCTCCAAACCCTATGTCACCACCTCCCCCGTCAGACACCTTCCGGACACCACCTCCCCCGTCAGAAACCTTCCGGACACCACCTCCCCCGTCAGACACCTTCCGGACCCGGCGGGAAGCGGTCGCCGGCCTGTGGGGCGGTGGTGAGCAAGGTGGGACCGGGATCGCGCAGCTAATATGAGATTATTTCGCGGGCCTTTAACTAACCCAGTAGGTCCCTTTCTAACAACAGATCAAGTATAACAATTCATGCCCATAAACAGATCATGACAGCAGAAACAATGGGCTCCGCCCATAAACAGAATATCAGAAGCAGAACATCGAAATCAGATTATCAAAAAGGAAGTCTGTTCTTTCACTACCGAACAGAGGCTTCCGCACAGATCAGCATACTCATTCAATCAGTTCAGAGCAGAACGCATTTATATACATGACCACAATCAATCTCAGATGAACAGACAGACCTACGATAACATGCTATCGTAATACTACATGCCAACAGAGTATCATGCTACAGAGCTAACTACAGGCAGAAGGTGCAACCGTACAAAAGTCGGGCGTCGGGTAAAGAAACCGACGAGGAACCCGAAGTCTAAGTCCAGATGCTGCTAAACCCTCAAAATAGCTAACCAGACAGCCTTGCGGAAATCCTACTCCGCTTGCCCAGAATCCTTATCTCCTGAAAAATGTTAAGTAAGGGGTGTGAGTTTTCTTAAAGAAAAACCCGGAAGAAACTTATGCGGAGTAACGATGTTTCTTTCGACAAACCTGCAAAGGCAGATCATAGCAGATATACATACAAATAGCAAATATACAAATCAGAACATATGCAGAAATAAATGATGTGTGCACAACATCCGAATGTAACGGATCATGGCTAGATCTTCCCCGACCATGGCTAGATCTTCCCCGGTCCCAACCGGCGACCGGCATTCGCCATGCACCCAGCAAACCCTGTATGTCACGGACCATGGCTAGGTCTTCCCCGACCATGGCTAGATCTTCCCCGATCCAACCGGCATTCGCCATGCATCGGCATTCGCCATGCATCCACTCACAGAACAGAACATATCGGAATGATGCGAACCATAGGCCGTACGGTCCTCAAGGGATTGTAACCCTATCTCGGACTGGTCCCCTATGCGAATGCCGTCCGTTGTGCCGTATCCCAATTAGTTCGGGTCACACAGACGCACGAACCACGACACCGAAGCAAAGCTGTACCCGCGCACCGTTACTCCTACCATGGGACTAGCCTTGGGGCTCCACTATCCCGATCTAGGACCGAAGTCAGAGACCGAGGCCCAAGACTTGTCTCAACCATCCTACATTATATTATTATAGGTAGGTCGAACCCTTACCTCGGATCGAAAGCAAACGCAACCGTAGAGGGTAGCAGCCAAGCACCAACACACCAATCTTCTTCCTTATCCAACTTCAATCCTTGTTTCACATATCACCTAAACATTTTACACACTTTCCACATTACACTTCCATTGAACACATCAATAACACATCAATTCATTGTCTAAACATGCTTGAAACCTTAAACCACACAAAACACATAGTTTCACTTTCCACCAAATAACCCAGATGAACATTGCCTTAGGTATATAATCGGAGCATATTTGGACAATGTTCCAATTATCAATATTGCTCTAAACATACCCAATAACAACAATTTGAATTCAATTCAACAAAACATCACACTTCATTTCTCCACCCTAAACCCTATGAACTTTCTCTTAGCTCATAGATTAAGCCATTGTTGGACCTTTTACCAAGTATTAATGTTGTTCTAAAACTACCCAACAACACTAATTTGAGGTCAATTTAACAAACCCCCAAAATTCGTTCATCCCGGGTTAAGAACCCTAAATCCAAATTTCTTCGATTCATGCTCAATTCGTGTTGTAAAGTGTGTTTCTATCTCTAATCCAACATAGAAACACTACTACTAACTCAAATGAATCAAGAGATCACGAAAATACCAACCTCACAACTTGGGCAATTTCCCAAATTCACCCACAAAGTGTTGTTGGAGTGAAACCTTTGTTGATTCGTTGTTCTTGTAGTGATTCCCGCACGAATCCTCCGTTTCCACGCACCAAAGAGTCCAAAATCACTAGGATAGGAGCAAAACCGAGTTGGGAGAGAGTTGGGAGTATTTTCGGAGTTGAAAACGGCGAGGTTGAAAACGAGCTGCTCGACTTAAATAGCTGGTCAGGCGGCGGTCGGGCGACCGATTCCCAATCAGCGATCGCGACCTGAAGAACACCGGACAGTGCCCAGGCGAAAACCGGGCGACCCGTTTGCTCAGCGGGCGATCGCTGGTCGATAAAACTCCAATGGACAGTGCCTAGGCGAGACCCGCGAAGCCATCCCGCCGAGCGATCGCACAGCTCAGGAAGACCCAAACTCGGCAGGTGTCCAGGCGAAATGCAGGCGAACCATTTCCTCGTTCGGGCGATCGCCTGGACCCAGAACTCACAAAATTCAGCCTTAAAATGAACTTAACCAAAACCATACCAAAACAATTCCACTCCCACAACAACAACAACTTAACGACAAATATCAAACTCCACAAATTACAGATTAAACATACCTTCAGAACTCTATTCACCGGAGATTGTTGCCGGAAAAGGTGGGGTGTAACATCCTCCCCCCTTAAGACTCTTGGCCCTCCAAGAGTTCCTTAAGGCGTTGGTACTCTTGTGGGTAGCGATCAATCATATCTTTCTCCGTCTCCCAGGTTGCCTCTTTGTCAGAATGGTGCGACCATTGCACCTTCACCATGGGTATTAACTTGCTCCTTAATTTTCGAGTATCCCTCGCTAACAAAGCAATTGGCACTTCTTTATAAGACAAGTCAGGTTCCAATTGCACCTCCTCAACTGGAATCGTTTGCGTCGAATCCATGATACACTTTTTGAGCATGCTTACATGAAACACATTATGCACAGCTGATAAGCTCTCTAGTAGTGCCAAACGATAAGCTACCTTTCCAATTCTTTCTAAGATATCGAATGGGCCAATATACCTCGGAGCTAACTTTCCTTTCCGACCAAATCTCATTATTCCCTTCATTGGTGCCACCTTCAACCATACTTTGTCGCCGACTTCAAACTCTAAGTCACGGCGCCTTCTGTTCACATAGGTTGTGGTTCTATCATTTGCCGCTTTCAACCTTGCCTGAATTGTTTTGATATTTTCTGTGGTCTCCTCAATCAATTCCGGACCAAGTTCAATCTTATCTGACGGTTCAGACCAACAGTGAGGTGTCATACACCTCCGTCCATAAAGAGCCTCGTAAGGTGCCATCTTGATTGTACTCTCGTAACTATTGTTATACAAGAACTCTATGAGCGGTAGATGTTGATCCCAATCACCTCCGAAATCAATCGCACAGCTCCTCAGCATGTCCTCAAGTACCTGTATCACCCTCTCGGATTGCCCATCAGTTTGTGGGTGATACGCGGTACTAAGGTGCAACCGGGTACCAAAAGCTCGATGGAAAGCATTCCGAAATGGGCTGTAAACCTTGGATCCCGATCTGAAACTATAGAATCCGGTACACCGTGCAACCGCACGATCTCTTTGATGTAGAGTCGCGCTAACTTGTCCAACGGGTCGGTGACTTTAATGGGCAAGAAATGTGCACACTTAGTCAAACGGTCCACAATTACCCAAATGGCATCATGACATGCTCTCGTAGTGGGTAATCCGGTAAGAAAATCCATAGTCACGTTTCCCCACTTACGAACTGGGATAGGTAACGTCTGAAGTGTGCCGCGGGTTTCGATGTTCAACCTTTACTGTTGGCAAGTGGTGCACTTTGCCACACACTCGGCAATATGCCTCCTCATACTTGGCCACCAAGTGTGACCTCAAATCGTGATACATCTTTTCACCGCCCGGATGAAAACTTAAAGCTGTTATTATGAGCTTGATCCAAAATCTCATCTCTAAGAGCCACATCATTCGGCACGTACAAACGTCCTTTGAAGTATAGCAATCCTTGCCTATACTCAAAGAATGGACGCAATGCTCCTTTAGCTTCTCCAGAAACCTGTTTCAAACTCTGATCTCTCATCTGAAATTCTCGGATCCTGTCGATCCAAGAAGACTGAACTCTCAACACAAATACCTGCTCTTGCTCCTGTAGCTGCCAACGGTGCCACAAGGCATTCAGGTCCGTATGCTCTGTTCGGTTTCCAGGTTCTCCACCTCTAACTATCCCGGTGTATGCCCTACTCAAGGCATCTGCCACCGTATTCCCTTTGCCTGCGGTGTACTCGATACTACAATCGTAGTCTTTCATGTACTCGAGCCACCTTCTTTGGCGCATATTCAGATCTTTCTGCGTGAACAAGTACTTCAAGCTCTTATGATCAGTAAAGATTTGAAATTTGTTTCCCAACAAATAATGCCGCCACTGCTTGAGTGCATACATAAACGCATCAAGCTCCAAATAATGAGTGGGATAGTTTCCCTCATGTGGTCACAAGCGCCGCGACCCATAAGCAATTACTGCTGGTTTTGCATAAGCACACACCCAGGACACTGTTCGTGAGGCATCGGTATAAATGACATAAGGCTGAGGCAGGTCGGGTAGAACCAGAATCGGTGCACTGTGTCGAGTCTACACTTGAGCTCTTAAAAGCTCTTCTCACATTCATCCGACCATACAAACGCCTTACCCTTCTTTGTCGGTTGTGTGAGTGGAGAGGCAAGAACCGAGAAGGCTGGTGCAATTTACGATAGTAACCAGCTAACCCGAGAAAACTACGGATATCCTTTCTTGATCGGGGTTGCCTCCACTCTTGTAAAGACTTGACCTTCTCGGGTCGACGAAATTCCGTTCTCATTGATGATATGCCCGAGAAATGCTACCTCGCGCAACCAGAAATCACACTTCGAAAACTTTGCATACAGCTGGTTGTTAGACAAAGTTTCCAAGGCAATTCTCAAGTGCTCTTGATGCGCATCCTCATCCAGTGAATAAATGAGTATGTCATCAATGAAAACTACCACGAAATTGTCCAGGTAGGGACGGAAAACCTCATTCATCAAATTCATGAAAGCTGCCGGGGCATTTGTCAGCCCAAAAGGCATGACAGTGTACTCATAGTGACCATAACGCGTCGGCGATTTCGGGATGTCCTCTTCCTTCACACGCATTTGGAAATAACACGATCGGAGATCAATCTTTGAGAACACTTTAGCTCCTCGGAGTTGGTCGAACAAATCGTCAATCCGTGGTAACGGATATTTGTTCTTAAGCGTCACCGCGTTCAACCTTCTATAGTCTATACTGATCGAGGGTTCCATCATTCTTCTTAACAAATAACACCGTGGCTCCCCACGGTGATCTGCTCGGTCGGATAAACCCCTTATCCAACAACTCATCCAACTGCTTCTTCAATTCCTTCATCTCAACTACCGGCATGCGATACGGAGGAATGGAGATAGGTGTAGCTCCAGTCTGTAACACTATCTCAAAAATCACCTTCCGCTCGGGTGGCATACCTGGCAACTCTTCAGGAAACACTTGCAGAAAGTATCTAACAATCGGAATTTTATCAAGTTCCAACCGCGTACCTGCATCGTTGAGTCCAAAGTACTCGCCTTCATCCGTCACAGGTAGTTTCTCCATTACCTGAAGCTCCATGCTATTCTGCACAATCTCCACATCTGAGGGGGGAACAAGTGGTAGTACTTGATCCGACACCAGTGATGTATCCATACCCAGAATCACATCATAATGTGATGTATCCAACACCAACAAATCAGAAGAAATCTGTCGCTCACCAACAGTTAACATGCAATCCTTGATAAGCTCATTCTTGAACAAATACGACTCCCGGTTCGTGCAGAATACTTGAGACGGATGAGTCACGGGAAGTTGCAAAGACTTTGCACACTACGTGACACTATAGAAATCGAAGCACTGTGTCAAAAGAGCACGAACAGAAATACCATTCGAAACACCATACCTGCTAGTGCTCCTTTCGAGCCGCACCACCACGCTCAATCGAAACACTCGTCCCTGCCTTGCTCTTTGGTGCGCTGGCGGCGGGGCCTCTTTGTAGTGGTGGCCGCATCTGCGGTGGTCGGGGTCATGGTCCAAACTGAGGAACACCACGCCCACGAGGAGCATAACTCTGAAATCTTTGTGGCCTTGAAACTCCCTGAGTTGCCATCTGAGGGCAATCCCTAATCATGTGGTCGGTTAATCCACATCTGAAACACATGCCTGACTCTTTATAACACACCGGACCGGTGTGATTCCGTTCACATGTCTGACAGTACCAGGGCTCTGCTACCTTTGCCTTCCATTTGCCCTTATCCTTCGATCCAAGCCCACCAGAGTTACCGCCGGTCCTATGGTGTCGTGCAGGTCCAGCACGTCCAGATCCTCTAACTCCACCAATGACAATCCTCATCGATCTCGGTGGCTGTGTCACCGAAGCTGTATCCATGTCCTCATTCTCAATCTTCTGTGCTTTCTGCACAGCCTCATGGTACCTTTCAATGTTCAACGGTGCCAAGTACTTCCTGATGTCATGCTTCAACCCTCTCATGAATCTCTTTGCCTTGGCCTCCTCATTGGTGTTGTAATGAGGCACATAACGCACTAAGCGTTCAAACTCGTGCCCATACTCCGCAACAGTCTTGCTTCCTTGAGTCAAGGTATCAAACTCCGATTGCCGCCTATCTCTGCCGCGGCATAACCAATCCACTTCTCATGAAACAAGTGAGAAAATTCATCCCACGTCATACCCGGGTCCTTCAACTTCCTACGCACAAAGTCGGCCTTCCGAGTGGCCATAGTAGTCTCCCACCAATCATACGCCCAGTCCCGCAAATAGAAGGTAGCCAAAGGCACCATCTCATTTGCCGGAAAACCAAGTCTCCCAAGCAACCTGTCCATGTCCTTATACCAAGTCTCCGCCGAATCCATTCCACCCTTGCCCGAAAAACGGGGTGGTTTGAAGCGCTCGAACCGCTCCATCAAAGAAAGCTTATCAGAGCTAGTCACACTCTCGGTTTTGCGCCGCTGGGCCCTCGGTACCTCAACAACGGAATCGGGCGTAACCCGCACTCTCCCTTGTCGGGGCTGTAGGTCGACTCCCGCACTTAGATTCAGATTCCTCTCTTCTGTATCCACATGCTCTTCAAATTGCACATCATCCGCCTCAACGTCCTCCTCATGAGCCTGATAGCTAGGATCGGTCGATCCTGCCGCAGTAGGCTGAGAACTCATAACATGTGTACTTCCTTGCTCTTCAACTCCTGTTCCTGCCCACATGTTATTGAGCAGTACAGTCATTTGCCCCAACACTTGGGCCATCTGTTCCGGATCAGGTCTCAATTGCGGCTGAGCTGGTGCCGCTCTTCGCTGAGGTCTCCCTCGACCTCTACCTCTTCCTCTATTCACATCCTGAGCAGGATTTCCTCCTCCTGCTTCATCATCCAACGCTCGAGTCCGTCGAGTGTTAACCATTTACTGAATTTCCAGAACATAAAGGGTTCACTTAACGGTTAGCATTACCTACATCGGTAATCCTATCAGCTCTGTAGCATGAATGCAATGCATGATGCAAATCAATTCTCAAAATTACTTATACCAAACAATCCCTTATAACCCGTGGCACTGCTTAGGAATAACACATTTCTCACTCGGCATCCACCGTCTGTTTTTAACGAGAGAGGTAATTTAAATTACCATCATGCACCTTACGGCATCTCATCCCCCAGGCACCTCTTGTTGCACCCGGAGTCAATTCTGGGTGTCCTACGCGGTAACCACGAGCAGTCTCAAGTCACAAACTACCAGTACCAATGAAATCATCTCTTGGTTGTTCTCAAGTGTGTTTAGACAAACCGCCACTCTTGTTCCACTTACCAATCCAATATGGTTCTTGTGATGAGGTGGCGGTCTCATCACACAACCATCCTGGAATCGATCAGTCGACCAGGGCCGTCCGTCCTAACACACCCTTGACCCAACCAATTAACCATGCTCTGATACCAGATTGTCACCACCTCCCCCGTCAGACACCTTCCGGACCCGGCGGGAAGCGGTCGCCGGCCGGTGGGGCGGTGGTGAGCAAGGTGGGACCGGTATCGCGCAGCTAATATGAGATTATTTCGCGGGCCTTTAACTAACCCAGTAGGTCCCTTTCTAACAACAGATCAAGTATAACAATTCATGCACAGAAGCAGATCATGACAGCAGAAACAATGGGCTCCGCCCATAAACAGAATATCAGAAGCAGAACATCGAAATCAGATTATCAAAAACGAAGTCTGTTCTTTCACTACCGAACAGAGGCTTCCGCACAGATCAGCGTACTCATTCAATCAGTTCAGAGCAGAACGCATTTATATACATAACCACAATCAATCTCAGATGAACAGACAGACCTACGATAACATGCTATCGTAATACTACATGCCAACAGAGTATCATGCTACAGAGCTAACTACAGGCAGAAGGTGCAACCGTACAAAAGTCGGGCGTCGGGTAAAGAAATCGACAAGGAACCCGAAGTCTAAGTCCAGATGCTGCTAAACCCTCAAAATAGCTAACCAGACAGCCTTGCGGAAATCCTACTCCGCTTGCCCAGAATCCTTATCTCCTAAAAAATGTTAAGTAAGGGGTGTGAGTTTTTCTTAAAGAAAAACCTAGTAAGAGCTTAGGCAGTAGTAACGATGTTTCTTCCGACAAACCTGCAAAGGCAGATCAGAGCAGATATACATACAGATAGCAAATATACAAATCAGAACATATGCAGAAATAAATGATGTGTGCACAACATCCGAATGTAACGGAGCATGGCTAGATCTTCCCCGACCATGGCTAGATCTTCCCCGGTCCCAACCGGCGACCGGCATTCGCCATGCGTCGGCATTCGCCATGCACCCAGCAAACCCCGTATGTCACGGACCATGGCTAGGTCTTCCCCGACCATGGCTAGATCTTCCCCGGTCCAACCGGCATTCGCCATGCATCGGCATTCGCCATGCATCCACTCACAGAAAATAACATACCGGAATGATGCGAACCATAGGCCGTACGGTCCTCAAGGGATTGTAACCCTATCTCGGACTGGTCCCCTATGCGAACGCCGTCCGTTGTGTCGTATCCCAGTTAGTTCGGGTCACACAGACGCACGAACCACGACACCGAAGCAAAGCTGTACCCGCGCACCGTTACTCCTACCATGGGACTAGCCTTGGGGCTCCACTATCCCGATCTAGGACCGAAGTCAGAGACCGAGGCCCAAGACTTGTCTCAACCATCCTACATTATATTAATATAGGTAGGTCGAACCCTTACCTCGGATCGAAAGCAAACGCAACCGTAGAGGGTAGCAGTCAAGCACCAACACACCAATCTTCTTCCTTATCCAACTTCAATCCTTGTTTCACATATCACCTAAACATTTTACACACTTTCCACATTACACTTCCATTGAACACATCAATAACACATCAATTCATTGTCTAAACATGCTTGAAACCTTAAACCACACAAAACACATAGTTTCACTTTCCACCAAATAACCCGGATGAACATTGCCTTAGGTATATAATCGGAGCATATTTGGACAATGTTCCAGTTATCAATATTGCTCTAAACATACCCAATAACAACAATTTGCATTCAATTCAACAAAACATCACACTTCATTTCTCCACCCTAAACCCTATGAACTTTCTCTTAGCTCATAGATTAAGCCATTGTTGGACCTTTTACCAAGTATTAATGTTGTTCTAAAACTACCCAACAACACTAATTTGAGGTCAATTTCACAAACCCCCAAATTCGTTCATCCCGGGTTAAGAACCCTAAATTCGAATTTCTTCGATTCATGCTCAATTCGTGTTGTAAAGTGTGTTTCTATCTCTAATCCAACATAGAAACACTACTACTAACTCAAATGAATCAAGAGATCACGAAAATACCAACCTCACAACTTGGGCAATTTCCCAAATTCACCCACAAAGTGTTGTTGGAGTGAAACCTTTGTTGATTCGTTGTTCTTGTAGTGATTCCCGCACGAATCCTCCGTTTCCACGCACCAAAGAGTCCAAAATCACTAGGATAGGAGCAAAACCGAGTTGGGAGAGAGTTGGGAGTATTTTCGGAGTTGAAAACGCGAACCGAGGTTGAAAACGAGCTGCTCGACTTAAATAGCTGGTCCAGCGACGGTCGGGCGACCCGATTCCCCAATCAGCGATCGCTCGACCCCAAGAACACCAAGACAGTGCCCAGGCGAAAACCAGGCGACCCGTTTGCTCAAGCGGGCGATCGCCTGGTCCAGTAAAACTCCAACTGGACAGGTGCCTAGGCGAGACCCAGGCGAAGCCATCCCCCAGTTCAGGCGATCGCCTGGCTCCAGGAAGACCCAAACTCGGCAGGTGTCCAGGCGAAATGCAGGCGAACCATTTCCTCGTTCGGGCGATCGCCTGGACCCAGAACTCACAAAATTCAGCCTTAAAATGAACTTAACCAAAACCATACCAAAACAATTCCACTCCCACAACAACAACAACTTAACAACAAATATCAAACTCCACAAATTACAGATTAAACATACCTTCAGAACTCTATTCACCGGAGATTGTTGCCGGAAAAGGTGGGGTGTAACATCCTCCCCCCCTTAAGACTCTTGGCCCTCCAAGAGTTCCTTAAGGCGTTGGTACTCTTGTGGGTAGCGATCAATCATATCTTTCTCCGTCTCCCAGGTTGCCTCTTTGTCAGAATGGTGCGACCATTGCACCTTCACCATGGGTATTAACTTGCTCCTTAATTTTCGAGTATCCCTCGCTAACAAAGCAATTGGCACTTCTTTATAAGACAAGTCAGGTTCCAATTGCACCTCCTCAACTGGAATCGTTTGCGTCGGATCCATGATACACTTTTTGAGCATGCTTACATGAAACACATTATGCACAGCTGATAAGCTCTCTGGTAGTGCCAAACGATAAGCTACCTTTCCAATTCTTTCTAAGATATCGAATGGGCCAATATACCTCGGAGCTAACTTTCCTTTCCGACCAAATCTCATTATTCCCTTCATTGGTGCCACCTTCAACCATCCTACATTATATTAATATAGGTAGGTCGAACCCTTACCTCGGATCGAAAGCAAACGCAACCGTAGAGGGTAGCAGCCAAGCACCAACACACCAATCTTCTTCCTTATCCAACTTCAATCCTTGTTTCACATATCACCTAAACATTTTACACACTTTCCACATTACACTTCCATTGAACACATCAATAACACATCAATTCATTGTCTAAACATGCTTGAAACCTTAAACCACACAAAACACATAGTTTCACTTTCCACCAAATAACCCAGATGAACATTGCCTTAGGTATATAATCGGAGCATATTTGGACAATGTTCCAATTATCAATATTGCTCTAAACATACCCAATAACAACAATTTGAATTCAATTCAACAAAACATCACACTTCATTTCTCCACCCTAAACCCTATGAACTTTCTCTTAGCTCATAGATTAAGCCATTGTTGGACCTTTTACCAAGTATTAATGTTGTTCTAAAACTACCCAACAACACTAATTTGAGGTCAATTTAACAAACCCCAAAACTCGTTCATCCCGGGTTAAGAACCCTAAATTCAATTTCTTCGATTCATGCTCAATTCGTGTTGTAAAGTGTGTTTCTATCTCTAATCCAACATAGAAACACTACTACTAACTCAAATGAATCAAGAGATCACGAAAATACCAACCTCACAACTTGGGCAATTTCCCAAATTCACCCACAAAGTGTTGTTGGAGTGAAACCTTTGTTGATTCGTTGTTCTTGTAGTGATTCCCGCACGAATCCTCCGTTTCCACGCACCAAAGAGTCCAAAATCACTAGGATAGGAGCAAAACCGAGTTGGGAGAGAGTTGGGAGTATTTTCGGAGTTGAAAACGCGAAACTGAGGTTGAAAACGAGCTGCTCGACTTAAATAGCTGGTCCAGGCGACGGTCAGGCGACCCGATTCCCCAATCAGGCGATCGCCTGACCCCTGAAGAACACCAGTACAGGTGCCCAGGCGAAAACCAGGCGACCCGTTTGCTCAAGCGGGCGATCGCCTGGTCCAGTAAAACTCCAACTGGACAGGTGCCCAGGCGAGACCCAGGCGAAGCCATCCCCCAGTTCAGGCGATCGCCTGGCTCCAGGAAGACCCAAACTCGGCAGGTGTCCAGGCGAAACGCAGGCGAACCATTTCCTCGTTCGGGCGATCGCCTGGACCCAGAACTCACAAAATTCAGCCTTAAAATGAACTTAACCAAAACCATACCAAAACAATTCCACTCCCACAACAACAACAACAACTTAACAACAAATATCAAACTCCACAAATTACAGATTAAACATACCTTCAGAACTCTATTCACCGGAGATTGTTGCCGGAAAAGGTGGGGTGTAACACCCTACCAAACCGCCACCTCCAAGCCTCCTTACCCCTCCCATACACAACCGAAACCCTCATCCCACCCTACTCCCTATTCCAACCCACTACCGAAAGCAACCTACCCCTCTAAGCCTACAAATCCGCCCCCTCAAGCAAGAACCGTTGAATGCTTCAAGTGTCTTGGCAAGGGACACTATGCAAGAGAATGCCCTAACAAGAAAGTTATGGTGATCCGACCCAATGGTGACATTTCAAGTAAAGATGAGGAGGAGGTTCCACATGAACTTCCAAATGAAGAGGAGGACGAAGAAGAGGGAGAGTTGCCTCTTGAGGGGCATATCTTGGTCACAAAGAGAGTTCTCCAAAGTTCACCAAAGTTGACCGAAACTTCACAAAGGGAGAACCTCTTCCAAACAAGAGCCTTGGTGAATGGTGCACTATGTAGTCTCATTGTTTATAGCGGGAGTTGTGTGAATGCCGCAAGTGAGGACATGGTCCAAGAGTTGCATCTTCCCACAAAGATGCATCCGAAACCCTACCAACTCCAATGGGTGGATGATAGGTCCTTTGTCAAAGTGGTGAAACAAGTTGAAGTGCCAATCCGAATTGGCAAGTATGAAGACACCATCACTTGTGATGTTGTGAGGATGCAAGCCACTCACATCTTGCTTGGGAGGCCATGGCAATATGACAAGGATGCCATTCATCATGGAAATGCCAACAAGTACATCATCTCCCATCAAAACCGAAACCTAACCCTACTCCCACTCACACCCACTCAAGCTTTACAAGACTAAATCCATTTGGCTAACAAAGCCGAAAGCAAAAGGAGGGAAATGGGAAGGGAGAAGAGAGAAAAGAGTGAGAAGGATCAAGGATCCTTGAGAGAAAAGAAGGAGTGTGCATATGTGGGAAACACTTCAAGAGAGCAAGAGAGAAAACAAGAGTGCATACCCCACTTGGCCAAAGAGAGAGATTTCAAAAGAGCACTTTTGCAAAACAAAACTTGTTTTCTCATGGTTCCAACTTCTTGCATGCTAACCCTTGAACAAGTATCTTCTCTTTCTTTGGATGTGCAGGATCTCTTGAAGGCATATGAGGATGTTTTTGAGGACCCTTACGGCCTCCCTCCATATAGAGGGATTGAGCACCAAATTGACTTGATTCCGGGTGCCCCACTTCCCAACAAGGCCGCCTATCGGACTAACCCTCAAGAGTCCAAGGAGATTCAAGCACAAGTGCAAGAGTTGCTTCAAAAGGGCTTCATCAAAGAGAGCCTTTCTCCATGTTCCGTACCGGTCATCTTGGTGCCCAAAAGTGATGGCACTTGGCGGATGTGTATGGATTACCGACCCATCAACACCATCACTGTAAAGTATAGACACCCTATCCCTAGACTTGATGATATGCTTGATGAATTGAGTGGTTCATGTGTTTTCTCTAAAATTGATTTGAAAAGTGGATATCATCAAATTCGCATGAAAGAGGGTGATGAATGGAAAACGGCATTTAAAACTAAGATTGTCTTGTATGAATGGAATGTGATGCCCTTTGGATTAACCAATGCACCTAGTACTTTCATGAGATTAATGAACCATGTTTTGAGGCATTTCATTGGAAAATTTGTGGTTGTCTACTTTGATGACATATTGGTGTATTCCAAGAATCATGTTGAGCATATTGATCACTTGAAGCATGTTTTAGATACACTTAGGCTTGAGAAGTTGTATGCTAAGTTTGAAAAGTGTGTCTTTGCTACAAGTGAAGTTAACTTTCTTGGATTTGTTGTGGGAAAGCATGGTGTTAGGGTTGATGAAAGTAAAGTGGTAGCAATAAAGGAATGGCCAATTCCTAAGTCCATAACCGATGTGAGATCATTTCTTGGTCTTGCTAGTTTTTACTGGAGGTTTATCAAGGACTTTTCCACTATTGCCGCCCCTTTACATGAGTTAACTAAAAAGAATATTGTGTTTGCATGGGGTAAAGCCCAAGAGGAGTCTTTTGATGCAACTCTTGGACCATTTCTGTCCTCGCCATGCGGCATTCACACAACTCCATACTTGCTATTAACAATGAGACTACATAGTGCACCATTCACCAAAGCTCCCGCTATTAACAATGAGACTACATAGTGCACCATTCACCAAAGCTCTTGTTTGGAAGAGGTTCTCCCTTTGTGTAGTTTCGGTTAGCTTGGGAGAGCTTTGGAGAACTCTCTTGGTGACCAAGATGTGCCTCTCAAGACGCAACTCTCCCTCCTCTTCCTCGGTTTCTTCATTAGGAAGTTCATGTGGAACTTCCTCCTCATCTTCACTTGAGATGTCACCATTTGGTCTAATCACCATAACCTTCTTGTTGGGACATTCTCTTGCATAGTGTCCCTTGCCAAGACACTTGAAACATTCAACGGTTCTTGCTTGAGGTGGCGGGTTTGTGGTCTTGGAGGGGTAAGTATGTTTCGGTTGTGGGTTGGAATAGGGAGTGGGGTGCGATGGTGGTTTCGGTTGTGTGTGGGAGTGGTAAGGAGGCTTGGAGGTGGCGGTTTGGTAGGGTTTGGAGGTGGAAGGCTTGTTGGCGGTTGAAGAATACGCGAAGCCCTTTGGAGTCTTGAGTATAAGTATCCTTGAAGAAGGGAGCAGCCAAACCTTGGTGCGCGAATGCTTAAACCCTAAGAAGACCTCAAGTAAAAATATACTCGCGAAGGCTCTTGGCGAAGGCACTTGGCGAAGACATCCCGCGAAGCCTCCAAACTTAACCAGATAACCGACCAAGTCCGACAGCAGGGCGTCCTTTCTCTGCAGCTACTCGGGAATGTAGGCATCCCTTTTCGAGGAAAAGACACCCGAACACTTTCTAGGCTAGCTTTTCCTTTTCACCTTTTTGGAAACTTTTACTCTGCACGCATGACAAAAAGCACTGTTTGCTTTTTGCACGCACGCACGGCTGTACTAAGCCAACTTACTTCTCACAGCCCTCCACTATATAAGTTAGAAACAACACAATTGTAACCTAGAACATATTATTGAATTTAAGCAATTCGGCTGAAACACTCCCGGGGAGTCATCGGCTTTTGTGTTCTCCAATGTCATCTCTCAAACCATACAAAAACCGAGCCATCTTTGCCTCTCGGTTCTCCTTGACATTAGCTCTCATCAAGGCACTTTCAAGCTCCTTTTGGTAGTCTTCAACACTTCGGTTGCCTTGGGTGAGGTGTTGCAATCTTTGAGCACATTCTCTCTCGTAGTAGCATGGGATGAACCGAGCTCTCATGGCGTGTTTGAGCTCCGCCCAAGTGGCAATGGGAGCTTGGCGGTTTCTAGCTCTTGCTTGGTGCTCTTGCTCCCACCAAATGATGGCATAGTCATGAAGTTCAATGATAGCTAGTTTGAGTTTTGTATCATCATTGTACCCCATGACATGAAAGACTCTTTCGGTTTTGTTCATCCAAGTAAGGAAATCCTCCGGATCACTTGAACCATAGAAAGGTGGGACTTGAAGCTTCACATTGTTGACAGCTTGTTGATCTTGAACTTGGGCTCTTTCTCCTAGGTTTCGGTTAAACCGTCGGTGGAAGTGGCTCCTTTCATAATCTTTTTCTTCCTCCAAGTCTCTTTCAAGATAGGCTTTGGCTTGCACCCTATCTTGAAAGATCCGCCTTCTAGGGTTTCGGAAAGGAGGTGGTGCTTCATGGAGTTCTTCATCACTACTCTCCGGAACCTCCTCAACCATTCGGCCCTTCCTTGGTGGAACAAGAGGCCGAATGCTAGGAGCATTTTGGGGAGTCTTTTGGGGCGGTTCCCTCCTTGTGGCTTCGGTTATGCCTTGAGCATGGGAGCTCTCCGGTAGCTTGCCTTGTGCAATCTCAAGCATTGTCACCTTGTCATTACTGGTGACTATTTGAACCTTGAACTCCTTAAGCTCTTGGACAAGAGTGGCAAGAGTTTCTTCCAACTTCGACTTAGGAGGAGGAGGTGATGAAGATGAATCGGTTGACATACCTACAACAAAGACTTCTTTCTTTTGCAATTGAAAATATGAAGTTAGTGGAATAAACCCTCTCTTTGTGTTTGTATTTTCTTTTATGTTTCTCTCAAGGAGGATGCTCTATGGTGTATCACTCTTGATTGGCTTCAACCTCTCAAGTCCACAACCTCTTTCAACCTTGTTCAAGGAAGACACAACAATGGACACAAGAATAAACTAGTAAAACCGAAAACAAGTAGAAAAAGAGAGCACTAGTTACTTGGAACTAGGTTTTGAAACGTTTTAAAGGTAGATGGGGGTTGAAAGAAATAAGGTGTGGTATAAGAAAGGTCTTTTGCAAACAACAAACACCTTTTGATGCAAGATGTTTAGAACTTTTGGATCAAATGTACTTTTGTAATGAACTTTGTATGAACACAAGATGAACTTGATGAACTTGCAAGAACACTTGATGAACACAACTTTTCTCTCTCTTCAAAAGTTGCACTTTTCTTGATCCTTTTTCAATAGCAACAACCTTTTCATTTCACAACATCATAGCCTCATAAACAACAACTTTTGCACTTTCACTTTGCAAGAAATGGTAACTTTTGCACTTTGCAAGAATTGGCAACTTTTGCACTTTCACTTTGCAAGAGATGGCATGAGTTTCGGCCACTCTTCAAGAAAGGTAGAAAGTAGTTTCTTCAAAGTTTGCAAATCAAAACAAAAGGTTTCTTTGAAGAAACTTACAACATAAACATCAACCAAGCAACAAAGCTCTGATACCACTTGATGTGATCACCAAAAATGATCAACTCTTGAAAAGGATCTAGCTTGGAAGATGAACAACAAGCTCTTGATAATTTCGGCTAGCAAAGCACCTTTCAACTACAAGGTTGAACAACACTTTAGATGCCAAGGGAAGGAGATGGATCTAGCACCTCTTAACTACTTGATCAAGCAATACTAGATATAATTCTTGAACCAAAATTATGGAACAAGGGAATGGATTGAAGAAGTGAGAAACCAAAGCCAAAATGCTCTAAAAAATGGAGACAAGTTTCGGCCAAATGAGTTCTAGGGCTGAAATGAGAAGTGTCTAACCTAAATACATGAAAAGGGTGGTAGTGGAGGTTATTACCCAAAGTGTTGGCTAACACTTTTGGTAACAACCCCTTAAGTCTTCCTACCATTTTCATGCATAAAGCAAAAGGCATTATGACACTACCTAAAATGGTGAAGGAGAGTGGAAGGATTCCACCATTTTTGGTAATGGAAGGTAAGAACCAACCATTACTTCAAACTAGTGGGTAAGGACTTCCACTAATCCACTTTCCCTCCCATTTTCCAAATAACACAAATATAATTTAAATACAAGTCAAATAAGCTGAAATCTGATGGAAAAGGTGAAATGTCCGAATTGCCCATGTTGGGGCGTGTTGCACACGCGCTTAGAAGGAGGGGCGCGTGGGAGCGCGTGGCAAGGCGTGGCGGCGCGTTTAAGCTACCTTTCGGCTTCTCCAAGGCTTGGGAACATGGTGCAGCATTCCAAGGGTGGCGGGGCCTCTTCCGCAACATGGTGGTGGCGTGTGGAGCGCGTGGAGCGCGTGGATGGTGGGAGGTGGCGCGTGAGGCGCGTGGCACCCTCCTCGGCTTCAAGGGAAGTGTAGGTGATGCTTCCCAAAAGGTTTGGGGTCTTCTCCAATTGAATTCCCATGAGTTGAAGCTTGAGGTCTTGATCTTGATCTTCATTCCGCTCCTCGGTTTATGCCATGATCTTCATAAACGCATGGAGTTTCTCTTGCACCTTCTTTGATCTAGACCGTGTCATGGGTCCATTGAGGCCTTGGAATGGGCTTGGAGTCTCTTGTGTGGTAGTGGGGTGGATGTCCACATCATCAAGAGAGAAAGTTCAACAAGACTTTCAGCCGTTAGCAAGAAACAATTAAGAACATGCTACTTTCCTTACTGCAAAATCCAAAATTCAAGCTGAACTGGCAGCATTCGATAACCTAGAAGAATGGCTCAAAATGATCCAGAATCTAGCAGGAGCTAGTGTTTCTAATGACTCCGCCAGACCCATGTCCACTGAAAGCGGAGAATCGAGTTTAATGGCGATCCAGTTCGCCCAAGATCCATACGAAGACCTTACATTGGATATGTAAGGATATCTCAGAGCCCAGCCCATCAGGGGCCCAAAATCCTAATGATGCAGTGTTGATGCAGTGTTCAAGATTGTCAAGATTGGTGGACCAAAGATGTCGGCCAGAAAATTCAAAGGTGATGACTCACCAGATCAATAATTCGGAAGCAGACGAAAATAGTGACTCACAGATTTACTATTCATCGGTCACTGTTCACTTTTACTATTCATCTGAATAATCCAAAGGTACTATTCAAGATATTTCAAGACAGTACGTCACGAGTGACGCCACGATGGATTCCAGAGATTTTCAAGTCCGGGTTCAGCCTGCTATAAATAGAGGGCTCTGCCTCAGTTCAAGACCAACCCCTTGCATTCCTGCAACAACTATTACATCTTCTACTCTCTCTCTAAACACTTGTAATCTTCTTTCATTTTATCTATTACTCTGATGTATGAACAAAGGATGACTCCATTGTATCCCCCAGTTGGTATCAGAGTCATCTTTTTGGCCTGGTAGGGAGATATATCGCTTAATATCTTCAAGAGTTGTTCAACAATAATCTCACACTGAGATTTCTGTAAGTTGTTTTAATATAAAGTTCAGCTATTCCAGTCTACTCTGAATTTTATCATGTATCCTTACGAACGTTATCGTCGTATTTTGTGTGAAAATTATTGGGATTTTATTAATGAAATTAATTCATTTCGTGTTAAAATCAGAGAATCAGAAAGATTAATTGAATCGTACAATCAAGAGTTAAATATTGTTGGAATTTCTAATTACAATCTTCGATATTATAAAGTTATGATTAATTGTGAACAATACAAGATTAATAGATGGACTGTTAAAATCGAAAAACTGAAAGACCAAAGAAGACAGCTTGCTTTAATCCTAAATACTGATTAATCTTTTGCTATGGCTCCTCACTAGTATAAAGAAGCCTTGAGAAAAGTTGTTATTAATTTAATATTTGATAGCAATACTATTAATCGTTATGAGAATGAATGGATTAATTTAAATAACACGATTTCCAGACTTGAAACCCTTAAGGGTTAAAATTTGGACGAAAGTCACAATTTATGCCAAAGAAGGAGAGGGTTAGCTTCTCTGATCACAGAAAACACTGATCGTTTTAATAAAAATATAGAACGTTATAATAAGGTAAAAGTTTTACTTTCAATCGCTTAAATATGGTGTTTCCTTCCTGGTATAAAATGGCGTTAGATAACGCATTAAATGATTTAGTAGCTCATAATGATCTAATAAGTTCTTATGCTAATGAGTTAAGATTATTAAATGAATTATTCTTTCAAAATGATGGAACTTCGAGTTCGAGTCTTGAATACAGGTTTAATATTATTTTTCGGAGAAATGAACTTGTTGAAATAATTACTAAAGAAGAAGAAATATTTAATAAAAATCGTGAGAAATTTGTGGATTTAAAGATCCTTTTATCTGTTGTTTAAATTCAGTCTTTGAAACTGTTTTCTAAGATTGAAATGATTTTGTTAGATTATTCCTTTTGAAGAAAGAATCTAAGTCTGTTAGGTTCTAAAGTTTTCTAAAGAAATTTAAGATTTGAAGTTGTTTCAAGCGTTGGTAAGCCGGAAGATCCTAGGGCGATGAGTGGCACCAGGAGCGTAAGACCACGTTTTCCGCTAAGGAGTTGGTGTTCCAGTTTGAAACAATTAGAGTCTTAGACTTTGGAAGAAAAAATTTAGAATTTAATTGGATAAAGATTTAATCTTTAAAATGGCTAAAATGGCTAAACTCTTTTATTCTAAGGAAACTGGTTCAATATATGGAATTAACACTGATAATTGTGAAGACTTTAATTCCACTGAAATCAATATCGCTGATATAGAACAAAAGCTTCATAATTGGTCTATTCTAAGTTAATCCAAATACTATTTACAAAATTGGCACTTTTGATTTTTCATCAAGCTATTCAATATAGCAAACAGAACAAACTATTCCTTTGAATCAAGAAATTGAAACAATTCGGTTAATAAGTAACCAAGCTATTAATCATCATAAAAGGGACAAGTATACGTTTATGCATATTGGGATGGTCCAAATTGCAATAAAACCTATGTTTAGAATAGGGATTGATATTCCTTTATTAATGATTCTTAGAGATGCTAGACATCTAAACTTTAATAATTCTCTGCTAGCAATGGCAGAATCAAATCTTGCTAATGGTCCAAGTATTTTTAATTGTTATCCAAATTTTACAATTTCTCTTTCGATCCTCATATACTTGAAACCCTAAGTTTGACTATTAAAATTAAAAATATGAATTTTGCTAATAATGCTAAATCGATTTGTTTAATCTATCGAGTCTATTATAAAGTCATGACTACCACAATAGAACCAAAAGCTAGATTCAGTTCATCGAGAGATGAAACTGTAGTCTTTGAGCCTAATTCCCAGAATTCCCAGATACATGTTCCTAAAAAATTAAAATGGAATGAAATTTCAAAATCTAATCAATGGGATTTAGAGAATCTTATTCCTAATCAACCTTTAGATTATTAAATCAGAAGGCCTTAATCACTGAATTAACAGATGGTTCAGTCAAGATAGATTTTTCTAATTATTTTCCTCAATCTATGTTCAGTCAATCTGAAACCTCCAGACCTTCAATCTATAAATCTGCATCTCCTTTTCAAGATCGTATTCCAAGATCTCTTTCATTTGAAAATGTGTTTCTATTCCCACAGAATTAAGAAACGTTGATTTTAATAACGAAATTCCTCAACCAGTTTATGATATTAAAGACGAAGCATCCTCAAGTATTAATCCTACTCCTAGTGAGATGGAAGTATTTACTACAAAAGGTTTTGTTAATGTTATTATTGAAGAATTTGTTATCGACAAAGAATTTCTAAAAAAGGATTTAAAATCTCCTGAGAATAATGAAAAGGTTACTTGGTATTTCAAAACGTTTACCAAAGAATAAACTGATAATTTCAAAGGAAAATGGTTTGCTGAGATGGAAAATCTCAGAATGTATATCCCTCTTTTTGTTTGGTTTGAACAATATGCTAATAAAGAAAAAATTGATTATCCTTTTTCAACCATTACTCCAGTTACTGAAATTACTAAAAATTGGACCACTATTAATGATAAAGAAATAGTATCTGTTCATCCTCCTACTGAGAGTATTTATATTGCTCCTCGCCATACTAACGACGACAAATGTGTTGGTCAACCTTTTAAATCTATTCCTCATAAGGAGTTAGAAGACTCTACAAAAAAGCCTTTTATTAATATAAATTCTCAGCTTAATTATGCTAATCAGTCTTTAATTACAATTGGAGAACAATTGAATAGAATAGAACCACTTGTTATTAAAGAATCCAGAGCTCTTAGTCTTCCTTTGACTAATCTTCCTTCAACTAGTTATGACAAAAATATTCCTCCTTCAATACCTCCTCCAGCTTTAGCAGGCACCTTCACACCTATAAGCCCAGACTTTAGGTTAAAAGGAACTAATAATGTTAATAATAATCCCATATCAAAAATCCAGTTAGAAATTGATAACATTAATAAGCAAATAGCAAAATGCAAAAATATTAATGTCATCTCGGAAATTGATGAGTTAGAAAATCAATTCAAAAATATGAACATTGATACTCCTTCCCCGGGTATTAATAGAGTCAAAAATCCGGATTATTATAAAACAAAAACTTGGTACCCAAAATTATCTCCTCCTGATACTATGTTTGAAGAAAGAAAAAAATAATAATGCCTATGATGGGAATTCCATGTGTTTGGAATCTAGATGGATTAACAGATTATCAACTCTTTGCCCTAGTTTGCAAAATGGAAATGGCAGCTAATGCCTACATGAATAATGACAATACTAATTAAGGAGCCCTGCGACTTCTCGTGAATGGGTTCACAGGTCAACTAAGAGGATGGTGGCGTAATCTACTTAATGATGATTTAAGAAATCAAATTGATAGAAGTACTAAGAAGATAATTGTAGATGGTATAGAACATGATACTAATGAAAGTAATGCGGTAGAAGTTTTACTTTGGGCTATATTAAAATGTTTTCAAGGAAACCCTGAATTACTTGGTCAAAGAGAATCTGAAATTTTAATGAATTTAAGATGTCCAAAGTTGCATGATTTTAGAGAGTAAAATCCGCGTAGGGTCCCTCTTTTTAAGTTTGCGACCTATTATGGTCCCATTTTAAGTTTTTGCTTCAATGTGATCCTATTTTTAAGTTGCGCGACCCATTGGAGTCCTTTCCGTCTATTTTAGTCGTTTAATTGGACGGAAGAGAGTAAATGACGATTTTGCCCTTAAATAAATGTTAAAATACACCCCAAAATTTTAAATTTAATCAATTCTACCCCAACATTTTCAAAATTTACACATTTTCAAAATTGATGGTAAATAAATAAAAAAAACAAATTTGAAAGAAGAAATGAAGCACGCGTCGCAAACCTGTTGCCGGTCGATGGGTCCAGCTGCGGATCACGGCAGGGGAAGCTCGCCGGAGGACGGGGAATAGCACGACGACGTCGGCGCGACAGACGGGATGGAGAGGCGATGGGCTGTCGAGTCGAGCATTCGAAATTTCCGGCGAGTCTGTTGCAATTTCGAGATTCATTGCTGCTTTGGTGGCGGTTCGAGGAGGGGACAACCAGTCAAGGTACGGCGGTGGTCAGGGAGAACGGTGGCGGCGTCGAGGCGGCGGTTTATGGCGATCGGTGAATTGCAGGGACAACGGCTTGAGGAGGCGAGTCGATCGGAGAAAATTCCATCTTCTCCGCCGGCCTCCATCTTCTCCTCTTCTCCTCCGCCACTATCTTGACCAATCACCACCACCATTAGCTCCGCCACAATGAGACGAAGCCGGAGAGCCATCCCAATCCGCCGGAGATGCCCTAACCGAGGAGAACCGGTCAAACAACTATTGCCGACTCGGAACTCGTTTTCTCTCAAACCGAAGCTCTGTTCACCACAAAACCGCTGCCACTAGCTCCGATTGTGGTAATACTGTTTGGAAAGAAAAATTTATTACTGGACTGCCTAATTTATTCGCTGAGAAAGTTCGAATGAGAATAAAGACAAAGTACAACGGTGTAATTCCTTATGATAATCTAAGTTGGAGAAATGATAAATTTTATTAATCTAGAAGGATTGGAATTATGTACTAACATGAAACTCCAGAGTAAGATTAAAAACGATAAAAAAAACTAGAGCAGAAGAATTAGGAGACTTCTGTTCTCAATATGGTTATGAAAAGGTCTCCGCTCCTTCCTCAAAAAAGACAAAAAAGAATAAACAAATTCATAAATCTAAGAGAAAGAGTTATAGTTTTAATAAACCTGAATTTTACAATCATAAAAGATCAAGATATAAAAAACGGAATAACTATAACAATCAGAATAACTATTGTTATCCACTAATAGGGAAAAAGGAAAGGAAGCAAAGAAGAAGGAATTCCTTTCATTAATGAAATTCAATCCACTAATAGTTCCGAGGAAGAATCTGAAGATTCTAATATTAATTCTGATAATGATAAATGTTTTGAAAAATGCTATTGTAATATGCTTTCCACTAATATAGACCCTTTGCATGAGGCAATCATTCAAATAGAAGATTTAGAAAAAAGAAAGGAAGCCTTTTTAGCATTAAAAGGAATCCTTGAGAGAAATGATGAAGTTAAAAAGCCCCAGTCCAAGCAGGTTGTTAATATTTCTGATTTTATAAAAACTCATGGGAAGCAGCAGAAGCCTGCTACTATTCAAGATTTACAATTAGAAATTAATAACATTAAAAAGGAAATTAAAGAGTTAAAAATAGAAAATCAAAATATTCAAAGAACCCTTTGGATGAAAGGATTACAAGAAGCAGAAAAACTTCAAAAAGGAAGATATTAATGAAGATGTTGTTGAAGGAGAATGTTCTAGCAAAAATGATAATCATATAGATTCCTACTTGAACGTCGTTTCAAAAATCTACTACCATAAATGGTTTGTTCATATAAGTTTAATTATTAATGATGAATATCTCCTAAATACTATCGCACTTGTTGACACAGGTGCTGATCAAAATTGTATTCAAGAAGGATTAATTCCTACACAATATTTTGAAAACACAAGAGAAATCTTATATGCTGCTAATAACCAAAACCTGCATATTAACTACAAGATCAGTAACGTAAAAATTTGTAATGAAGGTTTATGTTTTAAAATGCTTTTTATATTAATTAAAAATCTAGGTACTAGGGTTATCTTAGGGACTCCGTTTATTACGAGTTTGTACCCTTTTAAAGTAACCCTTCAGATATAATATCCAAAATCTTAGAAAAAGAAATAAGGTTTAAATTTGCTTATCCAGTAGAGGAAAAGAGTATAAAAATTCTACAAGATTCCATTATTAAACCTACTTCTATTAATCTGCTTTAGGCAAAACAAAAGCATCATAACTTTTTAATTAAAGAAGTTAAAAGCCTAAGAGGAAAAGAAGAACTCAATCAATCTCAAATAAAAGAAAAAATTCAAAAATTAAAATAAAAATTGGAAAGAGAAGTATGTGCTTCCATTCCAAATGCTTTCTGGAGTAGAAAGAAACATATTGTTAATCTACCATATCTTAAAGATTTTAATGAGAAAAATATTCCTACAAAATCCAGATCAATTCATATGAAGGAAGAGTTAGAAAGTATTTGTAAAAAAGAGATTAATGAGTTAATCGAGAAAAAATTAATAAGGAAATCAAAGTCTCCTTGGTCTTGTTCAACATTCTATGTTATGAACGCAGCAGAATTAGAAAGAGAGCACCTAGACTTGTGATAAATTACAAACCGCTTAATAAAGTTTTAGAATGGATTAGATATCCGATTCCTAATAAAAGAGATTTACTTAAAAAACTACATAGCGCAAAAGTATTTTCAAAATTTGATATGATATCAAGATTTTGGCAAATCCAGATCAGTGAAAATGATAAATACAAGACAGGTTTTAATGTCCCTTTCGGACACTATGAATGGAATGTTATGCCTTTTGGTTTAAAAAATGCTCCTTCTGAATTTCAAAATATAATGAATGACATTACTCAACCAATTCAAAATTTTGCAATTGTTTATATTGATGATGTCCTAATATTTTCTAATTCTATTAATCAACACTTTTAACGTTTAGAGAAGTTCTACAATGTGATAAAACAAAATGGGTTGGTTGTTTCCCTTCCCAAAATGAAATTGTTCCAAACAGAAATTAGATTTTTAGGACATGATATTAAAAATAGCCTGATCAATCCTATTGCAAGAAGTCTTGAGTTCACTACAAAATTTTCTGATGATATTAAAGACAAAACCCAGTTACAAAGATTTTTAGGTTGTCTTAATTATGTTTCAGACTTCTTTAAAGATTTAAAGATTATCTGTAAACCTTTATACCAGAGATTAAAAAAGAATCCAAAACCATGGACTAATGAGCATACTGAAGCCGTCAAATTAATCAAGGAGAAGATTAAAACTCTTCCCTGTTTAAGTATTCCTAATCCTGATGCTAATTTAATTGTTGAAACCGATGCCAGTAATATTGGCGACGGTGGAATCTTAAAACAAAAGGTAAGTGATCAAAACGATGAATCTCTTGTAAGATTTACTTTAGGATTCTTGAACCAGACTCAAATTAATTATAGTACTATTAAAAAGGAAATCCTTTCAGTAGTACTTTGTATTAATAAATTACAAGATGATCTTTACATGAAGAAATTCTTGCTAAGAATAGATTGCAAATCAGCTAAAGATATAATTGAAAAAGATGTTAAAAATTTGGTTTCAAAACAGAACTTCGCCAGATGGCAAGCCCTGCTTAGTAATTTCGATTTCAAAATTGAATTCATTAAAGGAGAATGCAATAGCCTTCTTGACTTTCTTTCGAGAGAATTTTCGCAGGGACAGGAATATTCAAAATGAGCAAGAAGATAGCAGTCACCAAATCCGAACCAAAAGAAGAAAAGAAAAATACTCCTAATAAAATGATTTCTCCTAATGAGTATTTTCAAAATAGTTCTACTATTCCTCCTACTAATTACTTTCAAGCCCTTTCAACTCCAAAACCTAGCCTTGAAATGGTTTCTTTTAACCGTTTTACTATTCTGGGAGAATCAAAACTGATTTCCCCCAGTATTTCCCTCAGTATTCCTAATACGAAATCAGCAGTCTTTTCTAATAAACCAGAATTTTTACCAAAACAAGTTTATAATGTAAAACAGGATTTTTATGAATTCATTTTCCATGCAGAGAAAGATTTCTTCTCCATTGCTAATAAATCCAAAGCCTCCTTTGATTCCATCATTGAAAAGATATTTCTTCCTAATCTCCACTTTCAGAGTGAGTCTATTAATAAGTCCAGGGACTTTTATGAGTCTATACTGACAGACTCAAAATCTGCGGTAATAACTCATTTTAAGAATTCTGGCTCAGATTTTATTAATTATTCAAAAGTCATGATTGATAAGGTTATGACTCCATCTAGTTGGGGAATACCCTTATCCAACCCTAGGCGGTTTAATAAAATTAATGATAATTTCAAAAGTTTTAATTATTATGATTACATGAAAGCTTGGACCAATACTTGGTACTTGCGAAGTTTTAATCACTCGTGATTGTTCTTCTTCCATGAGAATCTTATTAATAATTTTAATGATATCCCAAAATGGTTTATTAATGATTTTTGGTTCTTTATGGGATTAGAAAAGAAATTCTTTCCTGACATCTGTCAAGGAGGATTTCAATGTTTTCAAGATCTCTTCCCCGATTCGAAAGAATCCCTCCTATTAATGAGGTCCGTTATTAAGTATAAAATCCCTTGGATAATGGAGTGGCAGTACACATTCCTCGAAGAGGAAGAACCCTGCCAGGCCCGAGAATTCAAAATCAAGATGTGGGAGAAATTTAATCCAGAAGGTTGTTCAAGAGAAAAAGTTCAACACGACTTTTAGTCGGCAACAAAAGGCCATCAAGAACATGCTACTTTCCTTACTGCAAAATCCAAAATTCAAGCTGAACTGGCAGCATGCAATAATCAAGAAGAATGGCTCAAAATGATCCAGAATCTAGCAGGAGCTAGTGTTTCTCAAGATAATTCCGCCAGGCCCATGTCCACCGAAAGCGGAGAATCCAGTTTAATGGCGATCGAGTTCGCCCAAGATCCTTATGAAGACCTTACATTAGATATGTAAAGATAGTCCAAAGCCCGGCCCATCAGTGGCTCAAAATCCTAATGATACAATGATCGAGATATTCAAGATTGAAAGACTCAAGATGTCGAGATACATGACTCTTCCAGAAGATGACAAAAATTAATGACTCATCAAGGCTGTTCATCAATCACTTCAAGATCAGTATTCAAGACTGTTCATCAATCACTTTAAGATCACTATTCAAGACTGTTCATCAATCACTTCAAGACTATTGAAGAAGACTATTAATCAGTCTCCTCAAGACATTTTAATACAAATGCGTCACACGTCCCGAATGACGACAAGGCAGATTTCAGAAGGTTGTAATTCCAGGTTCAACTCTCTATAAATGGGAACGCTCGGCTAATATTTGAGACCACCTAGAGGGAAAAAATATCGGCGATGTTATTTAACCACTAGTGGGTAAAACCACTAGTTGATCTATTTAACTAAACTAACTAACAATTTTGATGACTTAAATACCCTTCCTAATTAGGTCATTACACAAATAACACAACTTGTGATTTTTCCCATCAGTTGGTAAATAGATTCTGCTAAAAACCACTATTTGTACATATCCGGCGCGGGGTAGCGCGGGTTAAAAGAGCCTAGCCCCCGATGACCTCCCCGGCCAGATCCCGGGTGATCTCTCTGGTTTCTCTCGCTACCGGATTCTGTCCGATTCATTAGGATATTCAGGAGGAAGAAATATATCAAAAAAGAACAGCCCATCATGGTAGGGTGTTCCAGTTGGACCAACGATGGCTGCTCGAAGAATGTCCATCCTATCCTCGAGCTCGAGCTCGGCTCGAAGGTTCGTGAAGCTCGAGCTCGTTAGGCTCGTGAGCTCGGCTAGGCTCAATTCGGCCCCAAACGAGCTCGCGAACCTTCCCAATGCTCGTAAAAAGTGTATGATTGATTGTCTGTTGGAAGTGGTGATGGAATAACAAGAACCTTCTTGTTATCCGTAGATGCTTTTGGTTTGACATCCAGCAATAGTTTTAGAGATTTCGAGAAAATCTACTTAATTGCTCCTCTTTTGCTAATCATTATTTTTCCAATTCCTATCATAACTCTGTCCCCCGTCCCTTATTTCTTACAATGTTTTGTCAAATATCTTTAGGGATGGTTGGAAAATAACTAGGGAAAAGAGAGTTGAGGGCTTGAGAGAATATAGCGAGCAAAAGACCCTAGTGATCTCTTCAAAAGAAAGAGTTGAGATGGGTGGGAACGGGAGTGACCCTCGAGCCCTGTTGGTGGAGCCTGATCTTGCGGGACACCGCTGTTCCCACGAACGACGCCATTTGGTGGTGGATCTGTGGTGGGAAAAAATATTGAGTTTTGAAAAATTGAGTGGAATTTGTGGGAGAAAAATTGTATCAACCCCTTCAACTGTGATATTGATATTATGTTGTTTTGGAGGTTTTAGTAGCTTCAAGACACATCCGAAGACGATGCATAGCACCTACGAGGAGATGGTGATCAGAGAGCGTCTTGTCATCACCATAACCGACTTTCGGCATCTTTGGGGTGCGAACAAGACTCAGTTCAAGGTAAATATTTCCTCGGGGAATCGGGTCAAATGCTTCATGAAAGTCAAACAAGCATGATTTATATTTGTCACTAGAAGAAATGGATTCAAAATTACCGACATCCCTTGAGTCCGGTTACCTACACGATGGTCGAGATCGATCTCTCATCCCGCACCAACGAGATGACCTTATTGTCACAAAATAACTTAAGTGGTCTTTCAATGCTATCCATAATACGCAGCCCGTTGACAAAATTTCGGAGCCATATGCCATGGTTGGATGCCTCGTGACATACTATATACTCTGCTGCCAAGGTGGAGGAAGCTGTGAGACATGGCCAATCGCCCCTCCTCTAAAGCCGCTTTCAATACTTCTGCTAAGAAGGTGATGGTTGTTAGGAAGGGATAACTAATTAAGCTCTGTGTCAAGCAGCCATTTGAACAGGTTGACTCAATTTTGCGCTCATTGGTAAAATATAATTAAAGAGCATCTGATGCATAGATGAAGGTCAGTGATAGTAAACAAAATGGAGATGTGAGCACCAGAGAAACCATGATGGATAGTAGATCAGAATCTGGCATCTGATACCTCTGATATGCTTTATAAATGATATATATGGGCCAGCCCATACGGCGGTATTGCCAAATGCAAACGCCACACGGGCCACGCCCACCACAGCCGGCCTCGTATTTACGGAGGGCCCCTCTTACCAATAAGGCGCCCCGTATAAAGTCCGTTAGCCGCAAAACGCTTACTGCCTCCCTCAAGACAACCGTTACACTAATTATGGCATTAAGCCAAAGGAGAGGGAGTAACTCCGCAATAACTCCACGGTTATTACACCATTAATACGCCGCCATCCCAATTATGGGCACATTTATGGAGATTCTCCAGCATTCAAGGTCCCATAACGGGACCTACCACCACCCTATATATTGGGTGGTGCCTGCCTCAAATAAGGTGATTACTACACACCCACACCTCTCTTCTCTGTCTACACCTGAAAGTGTCATTTGTCTTACTTTTCTCAGGTACCGGAGCTGCCCTTGACAGCCGGAGATCCTTCTTTGGCTATCAATTTGGCTATCAATTTGGCGCCGTCTGTGGGAAACGAAAAACAGCTATTTTTTCTTTCCTAATCCACTTTTTTCTCCCTTAACCACTTTCATGGCGAAAACAAGAAGAACTCACAACAGTGTGCATGTCGAGGACGCTGCTTCCAGCTCCTCTGATGTGCCTCCACCACCCCCTGCTGGTGGTGCAACGGGGACGCAACAGCCCCACAACACCCCGTTGGGGGCAACCCCGCCGCTCCCGGTTGATGACACACCAGGGGCGCAGCAGACCCCGCAGCCACAAGCTGCCACTCTGACGTACCTCGCTGGGACCTCGACGACCCCCCAGCAGGTCATCGTCGATCCCGCTCAGATAGCGCTCCTTCAGGCAAGCATGCTCAATGAAATGAAAGCCTTTATGGTGCAAACCATCAAGGCGGAAATGCAGGCTGCTCGCCTCCCGCCTCACAACGACTGTGACGGCCACCCCCCGATCAAAACCCGCCTACTGGGAACCTTGACGTTGACGACCTCCTCCGAAGAATCAACGTGGTCGAGGAACAGGTCAAAACACCAAACCTGGTCCTCGACGACATCGAGGTCCTCCTGATGCAGCCTTTCACAGAGGACATCCTCGCCGTCCAGGCGCCGGCTAGCTTTCAATGCCGCCATCGAAAGTTACGATGCAACAACAGACCCCGTCGACCATCTTCGACGTTACATCTCCCAAATGGAGATGGCTCGCGCCTCCGACCCCATACTCTGCAAGGCTTTCAGCTCCATTCTCAAATGGGCCGCTTCAACGTGGTTCGGAACGCTACGAAGCCAGCATTTCAAATGCTTTAAGGACCTCGCCTCATCGTTCCTTCGCCACTTCATGGGAGCTCGACCTCCCCCCAAGACTGTCCAACACTTGTTAAGAGTGAAACAGCAAAGGGAGGAACCGCTCCGTGACTACATCCGACGGTTTCAGGCGGAAGCCGTCTAAGTCCAGGGTCTCTCCTCGGATATGCAGCTCCTGGCCGCAACTCAAGGACTTCAGCGCTAGTCAAGGCTCACGTATAACATCAATGAAAACCCCGTCACAACGATGGGTGAGTTCATCGATCGGGCCACCCGATTCATGAACTCCGAGGAGATGAACAAGCCCTATAACAGGCCCCCCACAAGCGACCGCAACAAAAAATTCGACAAGGGGTCTGCCCCATCGAGGTACCAGCCCTCGAACGTCAATTCGAGGCCCTCTGATCATCACCCTGCCCTTCGTGACACCCGCACGAACATCTTGCTAATGCTGGAAAAGCAGAACAAGGTCCCCAAGTGGCCTCAGCCCATCCAGCATAAGAATACGAGGGGGTTTGACAAGTACTGCCTCTACCACAAGGATCATGGGCACAACACGGAGGCGTGCTTCCAACTCAGAAACCTCATCTCTGAGATGATCGAGCAGGGAAAGCTCAAGGAGTTCCTATCCGACTCCACATCCCCCTGTAAGGAATTTCCCAAGGGGCGCAAGAGGGACGACGACAGCGACGACCGCGAGAAACCGCGTCGTCGACACAACAGCCCTCGAAGGCAAAACTTACCGCCACCACCACCAGCGGGCATCATTCACATGCTCACTAAGTCAGAAGGCGCCTCCTCCAGAAAGCGATATGCAAGGGAAATCTTGCAGATCGACCACCTCGAGGAGAACGTCATTTACCGCCCCAACGGGACAAAGGTAGTCGTTCCGCTGTCCGATCCACTACTTATCACAGCAAGGATCGCGGGTTACGACACCAACAGGGTGTACATCGACACTGGTGCAAACACCAGTGTCATTTTCAAGGACATGCTCGATAAACTCGGGGTACACATGTCCGCTATAAGAAGAAGCTCCGACCCTACCTTCGGCATCGGCAGGGACATTGTGCCCACAATAGGGGTCGTCAACCTGCCCCTCATGTTAATTGGGGACACACAATTCGGCACGGTTGATTGCCACTCCATTATGACGGAGTTCCAGGTGCTCGAAGTCCCTTCCACGTACAACGCCATCATTGGTCGACCAAGCCAGGTCGAATTCCACATGCGGTGCGACATCCGCTCTCTCACGGTCACATTCGCAACTCCTCGTGGAGACGCAAACATCTACATCGACCAGCGAACGGCAAGGACAAACTACGTGGCCTCTTTGAGCTCAACAGTTGATCCACACACCTCGAAGGAGATCGAGGATCCCATAGAGCCCGACGATAGGCCGCGCCTTGATGACGTGACGGAAGAAATTGACGTCGTCCCGGGCAAAAAGTTTAAGGTTGGCAAAAATCTTATACAAAAGGAGAAGATGGCCCTCATTCACCTCCTCGAGGCAAATCTCGACGTCTTCGCCTGGAGCTTGAAGGACCTGCCGGGCGTCGATCCTAGCGTCATCACCCACAAGCTTAATGTATTCCCGGATTCAAAGCCGGTTAAACAAAAGAAAAGGGGTATGGCCCCCTCAAAAAAACAATTTGTAAAAGAGGAAGTTTCTAAACTCCTCGATGCCGGAATAATAAAAGAAATTCAGTACTCCGAGTGGCTCGCTAACATAGTTTTAGCTGACAAAACTAATGGTGACCTTCGTATGTGCGTCGATTTCACGGGCGTCAATAGGCATTGTCCAAAGGACCCCTATCCATTACCGGTCATCGATCAACTCGTGGACGCCACTTCTAAGTATAAATATTTGTCGTTCATGGACGCTAAGAGTGGTTACCACAAAATCTACATGGATCCCGAGGACGCCTTCAAAACGGAGTTCACAACGGGCGATGACGTATACTACTACATTCGAATGCCTTTTGGGCTCAAAAACGCCGGAGCCACCTACCAGCGTCTAATGAACAAGGTCTTTGCCCACCAAATGGGCCGTAACCTGGAAGCGTACGTCGACGATGTCATTGTGAAAAGCATGACATTCGAAGACCACCTTCAAGATCTGGCCGAGACTTTCAAGTCATTCCGGCGATACAACATGAGGCTCAATCCAGCCAAGTGTTCTTTCTTTGTTGGAGCCGGGAAATTCCTAGGCTATATGATCTCCGAAAGTGGAATCGACGCCAACCTTAAGAAAATATCAGTCATCACGGATATGGCGCCACCGAGGAACATTAAGGAAATCCAACAACTCACGGGAAGAATTGTTGCCTTGGGGCGATTCATTTCCAAATTAGGAGACAAGTGCAAGCCGTTCTTTGAACAGCTTCGCATGAAAAAGGCATTTACTTGGACACCGGAATGCCAGGAAGCCTTCGAGCAAATCAGGAAGCACCTCTCTGATTTGCCAACACTGAAATGCCCGCAGCCAGGGGACGAACTTGTCATATACCTCTCCACTTCGAACAGCACTGTCTCTTCAGTGCTCGTTAAGGAGGAGGGCCCGCAACAGTGGCCCGTCTATTACATGAGTCACACGCTACGGGGGGCTGAGGTTAACTACCCTCCCCTTCAAAAAACGATCTACGCTATGATCGTGGCTTCCAGGAAATTACGAGCATATTTCCAAGCCCACACGATCATCGTTAGAACAGATCTACCAATCAGGGACATCCTAAACAGACCGGAACATAGTGGTCGTTTAGCTCGTTGGTGCATCGAGCTCGGGGAATATGACATCAAGTTCGAGCCTCGACGAGCCATAAAGGCACAAGCTCTGGCGGACTTCATGGCCGAGCTCTCCATCTATCCCCTCGAGCATGGTCCTTCGAGGGAGCCACCAGCAGAGTTGGAGCCTCCCGAGTGGGACATGTTCGTGGATGGTTCATCCAGTGCTGATCGCCAAGGAGGGGGCGTTCATATCAAGGGCCCACACGGCATGGAGGCCAGCTTACGAGTGGCTTTCCAGTTCTCTGATCTTCACCGATACCCTTGCGTCCTTCTCCTTGATGAAGTACGCAGGGAACCCCCAGCTATCCTCCTTCAGGATGAAGAAGAAGTTGTTCTTCCAGCTTCCCCACGAGCTGGTGGTCTCGGCGAAGACCCCGATCTTCACCATCCTGTTCCCCACCTTCAACTCCTCGGGGGTTAGCTGGTAGAAGGGGTGCCCGACCGGCCTCTTCAGGGTGTAAAACTACAGAAAGGTCTCCGGCAGCACTGCTGCTTTCGCCAGGTGACAGGCCACGACGAACGCGTTTACGGTGGTAAACACATTCAGGGCCAGTTGCCCAGGGCACACACCCAATCCCTCGCATAATTGCAGCAGCAGGGAACAAAGGGGAAGCCTCAATCCAGCTTTAAGTTGGGCCTCAAAGACCACCATGGTCTGCTCCCTCAAAGCCTCGTTGCTTGATTCCATCCTCGCCCTTCTCAATACGTCCGCCGGGGAAAGCCCGCAAACTGCCCGGGAGTATGCGTGGTGGTTTCGACAAATGTCGACCATTTTATTCTCCGAAAGAGACGACCGGGGCCACGAGTCCCCAATGTCTGGGCCGACGCCGGGCTTGCTTGGATTCTTGGGAGCCATCTACAGAAATAAACCACAAATTCAAAAATTTGAACCCTAAAACCCAAGAACCCAGGCACCGGCGCGGCAAAAACACACTCGCGACACAGTCGCGGCAGAAAAAGATGAGATAACACGGTGATACTTACTGATTGATACGCCGGAGACGAAAATGGAAGATTCAACGGTTGGGTTCTTCAAAACTCGCCGGGAAATTCTTCGGTAATCACCGAAAATGGAAACTAGAGTGAAGAGGAAACTGAAGCGAAAAAGCAAGGAAAGCGAGAATTCAGGAAACTGACTCCTCACATGGGTTGGCGTATAAGTAGAGGCCGATGGGAGGTGAAACGACATCCCCCTTAATTACAAATGGCGCAAAAAGCGCAAATTTTGAAAAGTGCTTTACAAACCGCCACAAATGGTATTGCGCCAACAATTAGGCCAACATTGGGACAACACTTGGCTCTTCCCCAATTAGGCTCCAAGAACGGCACAATACCTCATGGGCTCAACATCTACTACGATACTTCCTTCCATAGTGGAGCACAGGGGCCCAACCCATCCTCCGCTGTGGGGGGAGGACATACTGATATATATGGGTCAGCCCATACGGCGGTATTGCCAAATGCAAACGCCACACGGGCCACGCCCACCACAGCCGGCCTCGTATTTACGGAGGGCCCCTCTTACCAATAAGGGCGCCCCGTATAAAGTCCGTTAGCCGCAAAACGCTTACTGCCTCCCTCAAGACAACCGTTACACTAATTATGGCATTAAGCCAAAGGAGAGGGAGTAACTCCACAATAACTCCACGGTTATTACACCATTAATACGCCGCCATCCCAATTATGGGCACATTTATGGAGATTCTCCAGCATTCAAGGTCCCATAACGGGACCTACCACCACCCTATATATTAGGTGGTGCCTGCCTCAAATAAGGTGATTACTACACACCCACACCTCTCTTCTCTGTCTCCACCTGAAAGTGTCCTTTGTCTTACTTTTCTCAGGTACCGGAGCTGCCTTATTCCAACCATCAGAGAACCCTTGACAGCCGGAGATCCTTCTTTGGCTATCATTAAAAGCAAAATAGTATCGACACATCATAACAATGAGCTAGCGAGGGTATCGAAAGTCAATCTTGAATGAACAAAATAAACTTGAAACTTTAAGGAACCGAGATAAAGCTCTCCTTCCTCCACCTTCACATCCTCCACCTTGGTCCTCCCCCATAAGCAGCCCCTTTGCACCAACGCTCGTACCTCCTGCCACCGCCACGCCACGATGAGCTCAGACCTCCATCCCACACCACTGGAGATCAGTCGGGCCTACCAGCTTCAAGGCCATGTGGACGCATTGGAGAACTAGGTCGAGGGCCTAGATGAAGACCTAGTTGAGGGCTTCAAGAGTTCTTTTAGGAACCCGTTCTTGAATTTGTTCAAAAATCTGCTTGTCAACAGGTTTACCATCTCTTACTTCAGCAATCACAACAAGGCCAACTTGTTCTGAACCATCTGGAATCGAAACTCCTTTCGCTGAAAGAACTTCTTCTGATTCGAAGATATTTTTTACCCTAAAACAATTTAGTCATTTTTTACTACTAACATTTCTATAGGGGGTAACCCCCGAACTTTAAGTTGGATCACAATTTATCACTAAGTTCGTTAACAGATGAGCTAGATATTCCTGGACAATGCCAAAGGTACGTTTCGTTTGAATCAGTGTTTTTGATCTTCTTAGCTTGGATATTATAGATCGGATTATCTAATTCTAGAACATACAAACTCAGCAATTATTCCGATGCTACTACGGAGGAGGCCGCGGTAAGCTATGAATGTTCTAGGTAGTGAATTAGTAATTTCGGAGTGGTCTATTTTTGGTTAAGAGATGGTAAATAATTAGTGGGCAAAAATTGAGGAGCAAAATTTAATTACAATTAAACCCAAAGAACTACTTTGGGACAAGCATATGAATTATTTAATATTTTTATGTCTGAAAATTTATAAAAATAAATTATAAATTAAATACCGTGAAATATAGAAAATAAAAGTTACAATATATTTGAAAAAAAAACTTAAAAATAAAAAAATCGAGCATTAAATTTAGAATTTCCTTTTTCATTACCAGGCTTGATGAAAGCAGGCTCCTGCGATTTTAGAGCCCCAACGGGCTCTGCAGTTTTCGGCGTTAGACGGTGGCGGAAACGGGGGTAGGGATCAACTCGCTGATAGCGTGTAGAGCTCTTGGCGGTGGTGGCATCGCTGGTTGGAGCCTCGGTTGATGGATTTTTCCAAGTCGTGATCAGGAGGAAATTTTTTCAATTAACGAAATTTTTAACGGAAACAAAACCCTACTTGGAACCCCTACGATTTATTTTATTTCCCAGCCAAGTATTGAGTAAATATCTTTCCATCCAAATATTTTTTTAGTAAAACTCTTCTAGCAAAAAATCTCTTTTATCTTTTGCATTATCATTTAAAAAATTATAATTCTTGGCAACTATATTGTCAACCTCATAAATTGGCAAAGATGGACAGTCATGGCTTCAGCGGCAGATTTACCTTTTTAATCTTGCTTTGACCTCCAAGATTCTTCATTTTGACAATTAGGTCCAGATTTATCACAACCTGCAAAAAGTATTACTATTTGTGAGGAAAACTTACTCAAATATAATTCAAACCTTCTACAATTGCTTGCAATGTAAAGATCTTCCGACCCCGACTTATTCCATAGTCCAGGGCTCATTCCCCAAATGGCATCCAGGTGATCAATTATAGTACTATTAAAAAGGAAATCCTTTCGGTAGTACTTTGTATTAATAAATTTCAAGATGATCTTTACATGAAGAAATTCTTGCTAAGAATAGATTGCAAATCTGCTAAAGATATAATTGAAAAGGATGTTAAAAATTTGGTTTCAAAACAGATCTTCGCCAGATGGCAAGACCTGCTTAGTTAAAGGAGAATGCAATAGCCTTCCTGACTTTCTTTCGAGAGAATTTTTGCAGGGACAGGAATATTCAAAATGAGCAAGAAGATCGCAATCGCCAAATCCGAACCAAAAGAAGAAAAGAAAAATACTCCTAATAAAATGATTTCTCCTAATGAGTATTTTCAAAATAGTTCTACTATTCCTCCTACTAATTACTTTCAAGCCCTTTCAACTCCAAAACCTAGCCTTGAAATGGTTTCTCCTAACCGTTTTACTATTCTGGGAGAATCAAAACTGATTTCCCCCAGTGTTTCCCTCAGTATTCCTAATACCAAATCAGCAGTCTTTTCTAATAAACCAGAATTTTTACCAAAACAAGTTTATAATGTAAAACAGGATTCTTATGAATTCATTTTCCATGCAGAGAAAGATTTCTTCTCCATTGCTAATAAATCCAAAGCCTCCTTTGATTCCATCATTGAAAAGATTTTTCTTCCTAATCTCCACTTTCAGAGTGAGTCTATTAATAAGTCCAGGGACTTTTATGAGTCTATACTGACAGACTCAAAATCTGCGGTAATAACTCATTTTAAGAATTCTGGCTCAGATTTTATTAATTATTCAAAAGTCATGATTGATAAGGTTATGACTCCATCTAGTTGGGGAATACCCTTATCCAACCCTAGGCGGTTTAATAAAATTAATGATAATTTCAAAAGTTTTAATTATTATGATTACATGAAAGCTTGGACCAATACTTGGTACTTGCGAAGTTTTAATCACTCATGGTTGTTCTTATTCCATGAGAATCTTATTAATAATTTTAATGATATCCAAAATGGTTTATTAATGATTTTTGGTTTTTTATGGGATTAGAAAAGAAATTCCTTCCTGACATCTGTCAATGAGGATTTCAATGTTTTCAAGATCTCTTCCCCGATTCGAAAGAATCCCTCCTATTAATGAGGTCCGTTATTAAGTATAAAATCCCTTGGATAATGGCGTGGCGGTACACATTCCTCAAAGTGGAAGAACCCTGCCTGGCCCGAGAATTCAAAATCAAGATGTGGGAGAAATTTAATCCAGAAGGTTGTTCAAGAGAAAAAGTTCAACAAGACTTTCAGCCGGCAACAAAAGGCCATCAAGAACATGCTACTTTCCTTACTGCAAAATCCAAAATTCAAGCTGAACTGGCAGCATGCAATAATCAAGAAGAATGGCTCAAAATGATCCAAAGATCTAGCAGAGCTAGTGTTTCTCAAGATAATTCCGCTAGGCCCATGTCCACCGAAAGCGGAGAATCCAGTTTAATGGCGATCCAGTTCGCCCAAGATCCTTATGAAGACCTTACATTAGATATGTAAAGGTAGTCCAAAGCCCAGCCCATCAGGGGCTCAAAATCCTAATGATACAATGATCAAGATATTCAAGATTGAAAGACTCAAGATGTCGAGATACATGACTCTTCCAGAAGAAGACAAAAATTAATGACTCATCAAGACTGTTCATCAATCACTTCAAGATCACTATTCAAGACTGTTCATCAATCACTTCAAGATCATTATTCAAGACTGTTCATCAATCACTTCAAGACTATTCAAGAAGACTATTCATCAGTCTCAAGACATTTTAATACAAATGCGTCACACGTCACGGATGACGACACGACGGATTTCAGAAGGTTTTAATTCTGGGTTCAACTCTCTATAAATGGGAACGCTCGGCCAATATTTGAGAGAACCCCTTGAATTCCTGCAACAACTATTACATCTTGTACTCTCTCTCTAAACACTTGTAATCATCAAAAAAGGTCAAGATAAAAAACGGAATAACTATAACAATCAGAATAACTATAATAAAAAATATTCCAAAAGACCTTTTAAGGGAAAAAGGAAAGGACCTCCTACCTGTTGGAAATGCTGGCAAGTTGGTCATTTCGAAAGAGACTGCAAAATGAAAGAAAAAATTAATGCTTTAGAAATCACCATACTAATGACGACAAATGTGTTGGTCAACCTTTTAAATCTGTTCCTCATAAGGAGTTAGAAGACTCTACAAAAAAGCCTTTTATTAATATAAATTCTCAGCTTAATTATGCTAATCAGTCTTTAATTACAATTGGAAAACTATTGAATAGAATAGAACCACTTGTTATTAAAGAATCCAGAGCTCTTAGTCTTCCTTTGACTAATCTTCCTTCAACTAGTTATGACAAAAATATTCCTCCTTCAATACCTCCTCCGGCTTTAGCAGGCACCTTCACACCTATAAGCCCAGACTTTAGGTTAAAAGGAACTAATAATGTTAATAATAATCCCATATCAAAAATCCAGTTAGAAATTGATAACATTAATAAGCAAATAGCAAAAGGCAAAAATATTAATGTCATCTCTGAAATTGATGAGTTAGAAAATCAATTTAAAAATATGAACATTGATACTCCTTCCCCATGTATTAATAGAGTCAAAAATCCGGATTATTATAAAACAAAAACTTGGTACCCAAAACCATCTCCTCCTGATACTATGTTTGAAGAAAGAAAAAATAATAATGCCTATGATGGGAATTCCATATGTGTTTGGAATCTAGATGGATTAACAGATTATCAACTCTTTGCCCTAGTTTGCGAAATGAAAATGGCAGCTAATGCCTACATGAATAATGATAATACCAATCAAGGAGCCCTGCGACTTCTCGTGAATGGGTTCACAGGTCAACTAAGAGGATGGTGGCATAATCTACTTAATGATGATTTAAGAAATCAAATTGATAGAAGTACTAAGAAGATAATTGTAGATGGTATAGAACATGATACTAATGAAAGTAATGCGGTAGAAGTTTTACTTTGGGCTATATTAAAATATTTTCAAGGAAACCCTGAATTGCTTGGTCAAAGAGAATCTGAAATTTTAATGAATTTAAGATGTCCAAAGTTGCATGATTTTAGATGGTATAAACATGTTTTTCTGACAAAAGTATATACTAGAACCGAGTGTGGTAATACTGTTTGGAAAGAAAAATTTATTGTTGGACTGCCTAATTTATTCGCTGAGAAAGTTTGAATGAGAATAAAGACAAAGTACAATGGTGTAATTCCTTTTGATAATCTAACTTATGGAGAAATATTAAATTTTATTAATTTGATGAGGACATCCTCGTAAGAACGTCGCCGACTCGAAGTGAAGCTCAACCCCAAGCGCGCGAGGCCCCAGATTCTCTCCAGAATATAGGAGGGCCAATGACAAGGTCACGCTTCAAGCAAGTTCAAGCCAGCCTTAATGCCTACATGAAACTGATGGCGCAAGCAGAACAAGCGGAAGCACAAGGAAGGACCCTACAGCTTCGCCGCCTCGGCATTCCTTTAGAAGGAGAGTTCGCGAAGCCCATTGGCGTCTTGAATGTGGGTCTGGTCGAGAAAGGGAAAGACAATACCCCCTCGCAAGACTCCCAAATGCAAGCAAGGCCCCAAGGCGAGACCAATCGCGCGAGGGCATACGGCGAAGGCCCTTCATCAGAATTCCAGACTAAGGCACAGCCCCAAGGCGAAGCCTTTTCCGCAAAAACATACGGCGAGGACCCTGCGCCAAACCTTCAGTTACGGGCGAAGCCCCAAGGGGAGACCATTCGCGAGAGGACCTATGGCGAAGCCCCAACGCAAGGCTTTCAGGCGAGCGGAGCCCCAGGCGTTCGCCAATATGAAAGAGACTTCCTTCCCATTTCCCGCCAACTGTAAATTCTGGGGAAATGGAAGCGACAAGAGCAGTTAGCCTACAATGTCACCCATCATCTGCTCCCTTTCACTTCACCCACCATAAAACAAGGAAGACGGTTCCCTGGTCAAAGTCAAATTCTTTCCTTTCACCAATTTCATCCTATATAAGGAAAGCTTGACCATTGTAATCGGCGAAATATATTTTAGAAATCAAAACTCTTCAAGAGATTGGTTTTTGTGTTCTCATATCTTGCACTTCCACATTCCTTTGTGATCCATGCAAGAGGATCCAACTGTAATATCTAGTATTGCTTGATCTTGTAATCAAGAGGTGCTAGATCCCATTTCCTTTCCCAGGTATTATCAAGGGCATTGCCTCACCTCGTAGTGAGGAGGTTCCCTTGGCCGAATCTGTGTTCTTGGTTACTATTCGCCTCCGTCAAGCTAGATCGGCGCCGGTTGGTCGCGGTGTAACGGCCGTGATCATATCAATTGGTATCAGAGCCAAAGCGCTTGTTGGAGGTACCGTATCAGTTGTTTAAATTTCTTCAAGTAAAGCTTTTGTTTTCTTTCGAAAACTTGAAGAAAAGTTTTCGGTTAATGATCTCTTGAGAGAAACCGAATAGTTGTTATCCTTGTTTGAAGTCCTTAAAAAGGTTTAAGAAACTGAGTTGTTTTCATTAGCAAGGAAGAAAGGGTTCTCCTCGTTGAAAAGAATCCGAGTTTACAGAAAAAGGAAGTTCGAATCAGTTCATAAAATTCTGGGAAAAGTTCAAAGTGTTCTTGGGGTGTTCATCACAAAACTCAAGTGAACAGTACTCTCAAATTGAAAACAGTTTCAAAACCTAGACTCAAGTGTTTGTAGTTGTGAAAACCCTCTTATAACATCTCAACCAATATCTTTCGACCCCCCCACCTTTGAAAGTTTCGAAAGCTAGTTCAAGTAACTGGTTCTTCTCTTGCTACTCAAGTTTCGGTTTTACTAGAGGTTAATATTTGAATCTGCTTGTGTGTTCCCCTTTGATCTAAAAGTTGATAGTGGAATCAGGTTAAGAGAACTTGTGAAAACCAACTTGAGTGAAACACGAGTGAGAGAGCAAACACTAAGGAAGTAAGGAGGCGATTCCTGTTACTAACTCCTTATTTTCGCTTGTAAAAGAAAGAAATCTTTGCTTACAGGAATGGCATCACCCAGTACTTCACCATCACCTCCTCATCCATCTCAACTTCCTGTTTTGGAAGCCCTCAACCGAATTAATAGAAGGTTGGATGACATTGATCAAAGGCTTGATAACTCGGAAGCTCGACAAGCCGCCTTTGAAACCAAACTTGGAAGGTTTGAGGTGGCCCTAGGCAAGCAGCCTTCAACTTCTAGACAGTAGGAGGAAGCTGAAGCCTCCAGGGACTTGGGTGGTACCACATACACCACCTTCGATCCCACTCTCAAACAGTCACAGCAGACCCCCCTCAGTAAGCCTTATCACTCGAGAAAAGGTCCTGTTGTACAGGACATTCCGGATAGCAATGAGGATGAATATTTCGAGGAACCCCCACGGAAGAACCCAAAGAAGAAAATCTTTCAAGATAGAGCACAAGCAAAGGCCTATCTCGAAAGAGACCTGGAGGAAGCCGAGGAAATAGAAAGAGGGCACACTCATAGAGAGTTCAACCGACACCTCGGAGAATGGGAGCAAGCGCTAGACCAACAGGTCATCAATAACTTGAAGCTCCAAATACCCCCATTCAGTGGTTCTAGTGATCCGGAAGAGTACCTCGCCTGGATAGCTAAAACCGAGAGAATAGTGGACATGATGGGTTACAGTGACGCTACCGCATTAAAACTTATTGTCATTGAGTTTCATGACTTCGCTCTCATCTGGTGGGAGCAAGAGCATTACAAGAGAGCAGTGGAACGAGATCAACCCATCTCCACTTTGGAAGAACTCAAGAGAGCCATGCGAAAGCAGTTTGTGCCAAGTTACCATGACCGGGACTGTGCTCAGAAGTTGCAACACCTCACTCAAGGCAGCCGACGGGTAGAAGATTACCAGAAGGACCTTGAGAAGGCACTGATGAGAGCAAGTGTTCGGGAAAATGATGAGGCCAAATTGGCACGGTTTTTATACGGCCTGAGGGAGGACATCGCCAAAACGGTGGAGCTTTGTGATTATAAGGATTACCAAGACTTGGTGCAGAAGGCGATCAGGGTGGAAAAACAGCTTAAGAAAGGAAGTTCTTACCACTCTTACTTCACCCCTCCGCGAAACCTAGGGAGCAGACCCGCCCCCTTCGCCAAGGCGGTTCCTTGAAAACAATACCAGCCTGCTGCCGCGATACCCCCCACTCGCCAAAACCAACCCTTCATGAGGCCACCATCCCACCAAACAACCCCACCCCATTCTCAACCAAGAACCAATGCTTATCCTAAACCTTCCGACACTTCGCGCCCGACAAGGAGTATTGAGTGTTTTAAGTGTTTGGGAAAAGGACACTACGCTAGAGACTGTCCCAACAAAAGGACCATGATCGTTCGACCAGATGGGGACATCTCTAGTGAAGACGAAGCGGAGCATGTTCCTGAGTCTCCAAGCGAGGAGTTCGAAGAAGAAGGAGAGTTGCCTTTTGAAGGCTTAATATTGGTCACTAAGAGGGTCCTGCAAAGCACCCCCAATGTGATCGAAAGCACCCAAAGGGAGAACTTGTTCCAATCCAGGGCCATGGTAAATGGGACCCTCTACAGCCTCATTATTGATAGTGGCAGCTGTGTCAACGCAGCCAGAGAAGACATGGTCGCTGAACTCGGCCTTCGCACCATCGCGCACCCCAAGCCATACCAACTCCAATGGGTTGATGACCGAACTTTTGTCAAGGTTGTCAAACAAGTGGAGGTACCCATAAAGATTGGCAAGTATGAAGACTCAATCACCTGCGATGTGGTACGGATGCAGGCCACCCACATTCTATTAGGGAGGCCCTGGAAATACGACAAGGACTCCATGCATCATGGAAAGGTCAACAAGTACTCCCTCACTCACCATGGATGACCTTATACGTTACTACCCCTCACCCCAGCTCAAGCCCTTCAAGACCAACTTCACTTAGCAAGTAAGGCCGAGAAGAAAAAGAGGGAGGAGGGAAGAGAGAAGAGAGAAAATAGTGAGAAGGTTCAAGGAGCCTCGAGTGAGAAGAAAGTGTGCGCATTTATGGGAAACACTGAGAGCAAACAAGAGAGAAAACAAGAATGCAGCCTTTCACCGGCCAAAGCTAAACATCTTAAGAAGGCACTCTTTGGAAACAAAACATGTTTCCTCATGATTCCTACACATTGCATGCTAACTCTCGAGAACATAGCCTCTCTTCCTTCATATGTGTCCAGGAAGTATTCGATGAGCCGCGAAACCTTCCCCCCTACCGCGGCATAGAGCATCAAATAGATCTACTTCCGGGTGCGCCTTTACCGAACAAGGCCGCATACCGAACAAACCCCCAAGACTCCAAGGAGATCCAAACCCAAGTACGTGAGTTGCTGGACAAGGGCTTCGTCCACGAAAGCCTTTCACCCTGCGCAGCACTACCATACTGCACCCAAGAGCGATGGCACATGGCGCATGTGCATGGACTGCACCCATCAACAATATCATCAGAAAGTATCGCCACCCTATACCTAGACTTGATGACATGCTAGATGAATTAAGTGGTGCCTGTGTGTTTTCAAAGATTGATCTTAGAAGTGGCTATCACCAGATTAGGATGAAGAAGGGTGATGAATGGAAGACAGCTTTCAAAACTAAAATTGGTTTATATGAGTGGAATGTCATGCCCTTCGGATTATCTAATGCACCGAGTACTTTTATGCGTCTCATGAATCATGTTTTACGGGAATTGATTGGGAAATTTGTGGTAGTCTACTTTGATGATATACTTGTCTATTCTAAGAATCATGATGAGCATGTTGAGCATCTTCGGCAAGTCCTCGACACACTTAGGCTAGAAAAATTGTATGCTAAGTATGAAAAGTGTGTCTTCGCATCAAATGAGGTGAACTTCCTCGGGTATGTAGTTGGTGTAAATGGTGTGAGAGTAGATGAGGGAAAAGTCGCCGTGCCATTCGGGATTGGCCTACTCCTAAGTCCTTAATGTAAGTGAGGTCCTTTTAGGACTTGCTAGTTTTTATCGAAGGTTTGTTAAGGACTTCTCTTCTATCGCCGCCCTCTTAAGAGGTGGCGCATGTATTGGCAAAGAAGAACGTAGCCTTTGGGACTCCTTTAGGGGAACACTTGAGGCTAGAGCTTCAGGAGGAATCTTTTAGTGAGCTGAAAACCTGTTTGACCAATGCCCCTTTGCTCACTTTACCAAATTTTGACAAAGTTTTTGAGGTAGAATGCGATGCCAGCGGGATAGGCATTGGTGTTGTTTTACACCAAGAGGGCCGCCCCATAGCCTTCTTTAGTGAGAAGTTAGGCGGAGCAACCCTGAATTACTCCACCTATGACAAAGAGCTATACGCTCTTGTGCGATCCCTGCAAACATGGAGTCACTACTTATTACCTAGGGAATTTGTTATCCACACCGATCACTTGTCTTTAAAGTATCTTCAAGGGAAAGGGAACCTGAACAAGAGACATGTTAGGTGGGTAGAATTTAATGAATCTTTCTCCTACGTGATTAAATATAAGAAGGGTAAAGAAAATGTTGTTGCAGATACACTTTCTAGCAGATATGCTTTGCTCGCGTCTCTTGATGCCCGCATTGTTGGCTTTGAATGCTTGAAAGGCATGTATGAGAATGATGTGGACTTTGGTCAAATTTATACCGATCAAAGCAAAGAGGGTCAAAATGGCTACTATTTCTTTGATGGCTTTTTGTTTAAGTATAAAAGGTTGTGCATTCCAAGGAGCTCCATAAGAGAAGTCATCGTCAAAGAAGCGCATGGCGGGGGCCTTATGGGACATTTCGGTGTCCAAAAGACGCTCGAGACTGTGAAGGAACATTTCTTTTGGCCAGGCATGAAGAAGGACGTCACCAAGGTGTGCGCCAGATGTGTCACCTGCCACCGCGCCAAATCCACTCTTCAACCAAAAGGGAAGTACACCTCTCTCCCTACGCCTTCACTTCCTTGGGTAGATATCAGCATGGATTTCATAAGTGGTTTACCTAGGACCTCGCATGGACATGATGCTATATTTGTGGTAGTAGATAGGTTTTCGAAAATGGCACATTTCATTCCTTGCCATAAAACTGAAGATGCATCGCATGTAGCAGACTTGTTTTTTAATGGCATTGTTAATTATCATGGTCTTCCTCGATCCATTGTGAGTGACAGGGACTCAAGGTTCTTAAGTCACTTTTGGCGAACCCTGTGGTCGCGGTTGGGCACGAACTTGATGTATTCCACATCAAGCCATCCCCAAACCGATGGGCAAACATAAGTGACAAATGTAACTTTGACAACCATCTTAAGAACCCTTCTTAGGAAGAATTTAAAGGACTGGGAGAAGTGTCTGCCCCATGTAGAGTTTGCCTATAATAGAGCCTATCACTGATCTACATCTCATAGTCCCTTCGAAGTTTTGTATGGATTTAATTGCATTAAATCATGCTGATCAGATGGATGTAGATGGTAACAAGAAGGCAAAACAGATGACCGATTTGCATGCTAAGGTTCACAAACATCTTGAGAAAATCAATGAATCCTATGCGAAGAGGATCAATAGGGGAAGGAAGTTTAGAAGCTTTCAAGTTGGGGACTGGGTATGGCTGCACCTAAGGAAGGATCGGTTTCCCCAAGCTAGAAAAAATAAACTTGCGCCAAGAGGCGATGGTCCTTTCCAAATCACTAAGAAAATTGGTGATAACGCTTATGTACTGGACTTACCCTGTGATGGATCTTATAACGTACATGCTACATTTAATGTGTGTGATTTGGCCCCTTTTGAATGTACTGAAGAATATGAGAATCCGCGGACGGATTCTTTTGAAGAAGGAGGGTATGATGAGGACATCCCTGTAAGAACGTCGCCGACTCGAAGTGAAGCTAATGCCTACATGAATAATGATAATACCAATCAAGGAGCCCTGCGACTTCTCGTGAATGGGTTCACAGGTCAACTAAGAGGATGGTGGCATAATCTACTTAATGATGAATTAAGAAATCAAATTGATAGAAGTACTAAGAAGATAATTGTAGATGGTATAGAACATGATACTAATGAAAGTAATGCGGTAGAAGTTTTACTTTGGGCTATATTAAAATATTTTCAAGGAAACCCTGAATTGCTTGGTCAAAGAGAATCTGAAATTTTAATGAATTTAAGATGTCCAAAGTTGCATGATTTTAGATGGTATAAAGATGTTTTTCTGAAAAAAGTATATACTAGGACCGATTGTGGTAAAACTGTTTGGAAAGAAAAATTTATTGTTGGACTGCCTAATTTATTCGCTGAGAAAGTTCGAATGAGAATAAAGACAAAGTACAACGGTGTAATTCCTTTTGATAATCTAACTTATGGAGAAATAATAAATTTTATTAATCTAGAAGGAATGGAATTATGTACTAACATGAAACTCCAGAGTAAGATTAAAAACGATAAAAAACAAACTAAAGCAGAATTAGGAGACTTTTGTTGTCAATATGGTTACGAAAAGGTCTCCGCTCCTTCCTCAAAAAAGACAAAAAAGAATAAACAAATTCATAAATCTAAGAGAGAGTTATAGTTTTAAAAACTGATGAGGACATCCCTGTAAGAACGTCGCCGACTCGAAGTGAAGCTCAACCCCAAGCGTGCGAGTCCCCAGACTCTCTCCAGGATTTAGGAGGGCCAATGACAAGGTCACGCTTCAAGCAAGTCCAAGCCAGCCTTAATGCCTACATGAAACTGATGGCGCAAGTAGAACAAGCGGAAGCACAAGGAAGGACCCTACAGCTTCGCCGCCTCGGCATTCCTTTAGAAGGAGAGTTCGCGAAGCCCATTGGCGTCTTGAATGTGAGTCTGGTCGAGAAAGGGAAAGACAATACCCCTCGCAAGACTCCCAAATGCCAGCAATGCCCCAAAGCGAGACCAATCGCGCGAGGGCATACGGCAAAGGCCCTTCATCAGAATTCCAGACTAAGGCACAGCCCCAAGGCGAAGCCCTTTTCGCAGAAACATACGGCGAGGACCCTGCGCCAAACCTTCAGTTACGGGCGGAGCCCCAAGGGAAGATCATTCGCGCGAGGACCTATGGCGAAGCCCCAACGCAAGGCTTTCAGGCAAGCGGAGCCCCAGGCGTTCGCCAATATGAAAAAGACTTCCCTCCCATTTCCCGCCAACTGTAAATTCTGGGGAAATGGAAGCGACAGAGCAGCTTAGCCTACAATGTCACCCATCATCTGCTCCCTTTCACTTCGCCCACCATAAAACAAGGAAGACGGTTCCCTGGTCAAAGTCAAATTCTTTCCTTTCACCAATTTCATCCTATATAAGGAAAGCTTGACCATTGTAATCGGCAGAATATATTTTAGAAATCAAAACTCTTCAAGAGATTGGTTTTTGTGTTCTCATATCTTGCACTTCCATATTCCTTAGTGATCCATGCAAGAGGATCCAACTGTAATATCTAGTATTGCTTGATCTTGTAATCAAGAGGTGCTAGATCCCATTTCCTTTCCCAGGCATTATCAAGGGCATTGCCTCACCTCGTAGTGAGGAGGTTCCCTTGACCGAATCTGTGTTCTAGGTAACTATTCACCTCCGTCAAGCTAGATCGGCGCCGGTTGGTCGCGGTGTAACGGCCGTGATCACATCAATAAACCTGAAGTTTACAATCATAAAAGATCAAGATATAAAAAACGGAATAACTATAACAATCAGAATAACTATAATAAGAAACATTCCAAAAGACCTTTTAAGGGAAAAAGGAAAGGACCTCCTTCTTGTTGGAAATGCAGGCAAGTTGGTCATTTCGAAAGAGATTGCAAAATGAAAGAAAAGATTAATGCTTTAGAAATCACTGATAAAATGAAAGAACAATTAACAAGTTTAATGACCTATGATTCTCCTTTTGAGTATAGTCAATCTAGTAATACTTCTGATAGCGAAGAAGAAGGAATTCCTTTCATTAATGAAATTCAATCCACTAATAGTTCTGAAGAAGAATCTGAAGATTCTAATATTAATTCTGATAATGATAAATGTTTTGAAAAATGCTATTGTAATATGCTTTCCACTAATATAGACCCTTTGCATGAGGCAATCATTCAAATAGAAGATTTAGAAAAAAGAAAGGAAGCCTTTTTAGCATTAAAAGGAATCCTTGAGAGAAATGATGAAGTTAAAAAGCCTCAGTCCAAACAGGTTGTTAATATTTCTGATTTTATAAAAACTCATGGGAAGCAGCAGAAGCCTGCTACTATTCAAGATTTACAATTAGAAATTAATGACATTAAAAAGGAAATTAAAGAGTTAAAAATAGAAAATCAAAATATTCAAAGAATCTTTTGGATGAAAGGATTACAAGAAGCAGAAAAACTTCAAAAGGAAGATATTAATGAAGATGTTATTGAAGGAGAATGTTCTAGCAAAAATGATAATCATGTAGATTCCTACTTGAACGTCGTTTCAAAAATCCACTACCATAAAAGGTTTGTTGATATAAGTTTAATTATTAATGATGAATATCACCTAAATACTATTGCACTTGTTGACACAGATGCTGATCAAAATTGTTTTCAAGAAGGATTAATTCCTACACAATATTTTGAAAACACAAGAGAAATTTCCTTGTAGTTAATATGCAGGTTTTGGTTATTATGCAGCATATAAGATTTCTCTTGTGTTTTCAAAATATTGTGTAGGAATTAATCCTTCTTGAATACAATTTTGATCAGCATCTGTGTCAACAAGTGCGATAGTATTTAGGTGATATTCATCATTAATAATTAAACTTATATGAACAAACCATTTATGGTAGTAGATTTTTGAAACGACGTTCAAGTAGGAATCTACATGATTATCATTTTTGCTAGAACATTCTCCTTCAATAACATCTTCATTAATATCTTCCTTTTGAAGTTTTTCTACTTCTTGCAATCCTTTCATCCAAAGGGTTCTTTGAATATTTTGATTTTCTATTTTTAACTCTTTAATTTCCTTTTTAATGTCATTAATTTCTAATTGTAAATCTTGAATAGTAGCAGTTTCACGCTTCCCATGAGTTTTTATAAAATCAGAAATATTAACAACCTGTTTGGACTGAGGCTTTTTAACTTCATCATTTCTCTCAAGGATTCCTTTTAATGCTAAAAAGGCTTCCTTTCTTTTTTCTAAATCTTCTATTTGAATGATTGCCTCATGCAAAGGGTCTATATTAGTGGAAAGCATATTACAATAGCATTTTTCAAAACATTTATCATTATCAGAATTAATATTAGAATCTTCAGATTCTTCTTCAGAACTATTAGTGGATTGAATTTCATTAATGAAAGGAATTCATTCTTCTTCGTTATCAGAAGTATTACTAGATTGACTATACTCAAAAGGAGAATCATAGGTCATTAAACTTATTAATTGTTCTTTCATTTTATCTGTGATTTCTAAAGCATTAATCTTTTCTTTCATTTTGCAATCTCTTTCGAAATGATCAACTTGCCTGCATTTCCAACAAGTAGGAGGTCCTTTCCTTTTTCCCTTAAAAGGTCTTTTGGAATGTTTCTTATTATAGTTATTCTGATTGTTATAGTTATTCCGTTTTTTATATCTTGATCTTTTATGATTGTAAACTTCAGGTTTATTAAAACTATAACTCTTTCTCTTAGATTTATGAATTTGTTTATTCTTTTTTGTCTTTTCTGAGGAAGGAGCGGAGACCTTTTCGTAACCATATTGACAACAAAAGTCGCCTAATTCTGCTCTAGTTTGTTTTTTATCGTTTTTAATCTTACTCTGGAGTTTCATGTTAGTACATAATTCCAATCCTTCTAGATTAATATTTATTTCTCCATAAGTTAGATTATCATAAGGAATTACACCGTTGTACTTTGTCTTTATTCTCATTCGAACTTTCTCAGCGAATAAATTAGGCAGTCTAGCAATAAATTTTTCTTTCCAAACAGTATTACCACAATCGGTTCTAGTATATACTTTTGTCAGAAAAACATCTTTATACCATCTAAAATCATGCAACTTTGGACATCTTAAATTCATTAAAATTTCAGATTCTCTTTGACCAAGTAATTCAGGGTTTCCTTGAAAATATTTTAATATAGCCCAAAGTAAAACTTCAACCGCATTACTTTCATTAGTATCATGTTCTATACCATCTACAATTATCTTCTTAGTACTTCTATCAATTTGATTTCTTAAATCATCATTAAGTAGATTATGCCACCATCCTCTTAGTTGACCTGTGAACCCATTCACGAGAAGTCGCAGGGCTCCTTGATTAGTATTATCATTATTCATGTAGGCATTAGCTGCCATTTTCATTTCGCAAACTAGGGCAAAGAGTTGATAATCTGTTAATCCATCTAGATTCCAAACACATATGGAATTCCCATCATAGGCATTATTATTTTTTCTTTCTTCAAACATAGTATCAGGAGGAGATGGTTTTGGGTACCAAGTTTTTGTTTTATAATAATCCGGATTTTTGACTCTATTAATACCAAGGGAAGGAGTATCAAATTTCATATTTTTGAATTGATTTTCTAACTCATTTATTTCAGAGATGACATTAATATTTTTGCCTTTTGCTATTTGCTTATTAATGTTATCAATTTCTAATTGGATTTTTGATATGGGATTATTATTAACATTATTAGTTCCTTTTAACCTAAAGTATGGGCTTATAGGTGTGAAGGTGCCTGCTAAAGCTGGAGGAGGTATTGAAGGAGGAATATTTTTGTCATAACTAGTTGAAAGAAGATTAGTCAAAGGAAGACTAAGTGCTCTGGATTCGTTAATAATAAGTGGTTCTATTCTATTCAATTGTTCTCCAATTGTAATTAAAGACTGATTAGCATAATTAAGCTGAGAATTTATATTAATAAAAGACTTTTTTGTAGAGTCTTCTAACTCCTTATGAGGAACAGATTTAAAAGGTTGACCAACACATTTGTCGTCATTAGTATGGTGAGGAGCAATATAAATACTCTCAGGAGGAGGATGAACAGATACTATTTTTTATCATTAATAGTGGTTTTTTAGTAATTTCAATAACTGGAGTAATGGTTGAAAAAGGATAATCAATTTTTTCTTTAATAGCATATTGTTCAAACCAAACAAAAAGAGGGATATGCATTCTGAGATTTTCCATCTCAGCAAACAATTTTCCTTTGAAATTATCAGTTTCTTCTTTGGTAAACGTTTTGAAATACCAAGTAACCTTTTCATTATTCTCAGGAGATTTTAAATCCTTTTTTAGAAATTCTTTGTCGATAAGAAATTCTTCAATAATAACATTAACAAAACCTTTTGTAGTAAATACTTCCATCTCACTAGGAGTAGGATTAATACTTGAGGATGCTTCGTCTTTAATATCATAAACTGGTTGAGGAATTTCGTTATTAAAATCAACGTTTCTTAATTCTGTGGGAATAGAAACATTTTCAAATGAAAGAGATCTTGGAATACGATCTTGAAAAGGAGATGCAGATTAATAGATTGAAGGTCTAGAGGTTTCAGATTGACTGAACCTAGATTGAGGAAAATAATTATAAAAATCTATCTTGACTGAACCATCTGTTAATTCAGTGATTAAGGCCTTCTGATTTAATAAATCTAAAGGTTGATGAGGAATAAGATTCTCTAAATCTCATTGATTAGATTTCGAAATTTCATTTCATTTTAATTTTTTAGGAACATGTATCTGGGAATTAGCCTCAAAGACTACAGTTTCATCTCTCGATGGACTGAATCTAGCTTTTGGTTCTATTGTGGTAGTCATGACTTTATAATAGACTCGATAGATTAAACAAATCGATTTAGCATTATTAGCAAAATTCATATTTTTAATTTTAATAGTCAAACTTAGGGTTTCAAGTATATGAGGATCAAAAAGAGAAATTGTAAAATTTGGATAACAATTAAAAAATACTGGACCATTAGCAAGATTTGATTCTGCCATTGCTAGCAGAGAATTATTAAAGTTTAGATGTCTAGCATCTCTAAGAATCATTAATAAAGGAATATCAATCCCTATTCTAAACATAGGTTTTATTGCAATTTGGACCATCAAATATGCATAAACTTATACTTGTCCCTTTTATGATGATTAATAACTTGGTTACTTATTAACCGAATTGTTTCAATTTCTTGATTCAAAGGAATACTTTGTTTCAATTTCTTCCAAAGTCTAAGACTCTAATTGTTTCAAACTGGAACACCAACTCCTTAGCGGAAAACGTGGTCTTACGCTCCTGGTGCCACTCATCGCCCTAGGATCTTCCGGCTTACCAACACTTGAAACAACTTCAAATCTTAAATTTCTTTAGAAAACTTTAGAACTTAACAGACTTAGATTCTTCCTTCAAAAGGAATAATCTGACAAAATCTTTTCAATCTTAGAAAACAGTTTCAAAGACTGAATTTAAGCAACAGATAAAAGGATCTTTAAATCCTCAAATTTCTTACCATTTTTATTAAATATTTCTTCTTCTTTAGTAATTATTTCAACAAGTTCATTTCTTCGAAAAATAATATTAAACATGTATTCAAGACTCGAACTCGAAGTTCCATCATTTTGAAAGAATATTTCATTTAATAATCTTAACTCATTAGCATAAGAACTTATTAGATCATTATGAGCTACTAAATCATTTAATGCGTTATCTAACGCCATTTTATACCAGGAAGGAAACACCATATTTAAGCGATTGAAAGTAAAACTTTTACCTTATTATAACGTTCTATATTTTTATTAAAACGATCAGTGTTTTCTGTGATCAGAGAAGCTAATGCTCTCCTTCTTTGGCATAATCCAAATTTTAACCCTTAAGGGTTTCAAGTCTAGAAATCGTGTTATTCAAATTAATCCATTCATTTTCATAACGATTAATAGTATTGCTATCAAATATTAAATTAATAACAGCTTTTCTCAAGGCTTCTTTATACTAGTGAGGAGCTATAGCAAAAGATTAATCAGTATTTAGGATTAAAGCAAGTCGTCTTCTTTGGTCTTTCAGTTTTTCGATTTTAACAATCCATCTATTAATCTTGTATTGTTCACAATTAATCATAACTTTATAATATCGAAGATTGTAATTAGAAATTCTAACAGTATTTAACTCTTGATTGTACGATTCAATTAATCTTTCTGATTCTCTGATTCTAACACGAAATGAAATAATTTCATTAATAAAATCCCAATAAATTTCACACAAAATACAACGATAACGTTCGTAAGGATGCATGATAAAACTCAGAGGAGTAGACTGGAATAGCTGAACTTTATATTAAAACAACTTACAGAAATCTCAATGTGAGATTATTGTTGAACAACTCTTGAAGATATTAAGCGATATATCTCTCTACCAGGCCAAAAAGATGGCTCTGATACCAACTGGGGGATACAATGGAGTCATCCCTTGTTCATACATCAGAGTAATAGATAAAATGAAAGAAGATTACTGGGGGATACAATGAGATCATCCCTTGTTCATACATCAGAGTAATAGATAAAATGAAACAAGATTACAAGTGTTTACAGAGAGAGAGTAGAAGATGTAATAGTTGTTGCAGGAATGCAAGGGGTGGTCTCAAATATTGGCCGAGCGTTCCCATTTTATAGAGAGTTGAACCCGGAATTAAAACCTTCTGAAATCCGTCGTGTCGTCATCCGTGACGTGTGACGCATTTGTATTAGAATGTCTTGAGGAGACTAATGAATAGTCTTCTTGAATAGTCTTGAAGTGATTGATGAACAATCTTGAATAGTGATCTTGAAGTGATTGATGAACAGTTTTGAATAGTGATCTTGAAGTGATTGATGAACAGTCTTGATGAGTCATTAATTTTTGTCTTCTTCTGGAAGAGTCATGTATCTCGACATCTTGAGTCTTTCAATCTTGAATATCTTGATCATTGTATCATTAAGATTTTGAGCCCCTGATGGGCCGGGCTTTGGACTATCTTTACATATCTAATGTAAGGTCTTCATAAGGATCTTGGGCGAACTGGATCGCCATTAAACTGGATTCTCCGCTTTCGGTGGACATGGGCCTGGCGGAATTATCTTGAGAAACACTAGCTCCTGCTAGATGCTGGATTATTTTGAGCCATTCTTCTGGATTACTGCATGCTGCCAGTTCAGCTTGAATTTTGGATTTCGCAGTAAGGAAAGTAGCATGTTCTTGTTGGTTTCTTGCTATCGGCTGCTGAAAGTCCTGTTGAACTTTCTATCTTGAACAACCCTCTGGATTAAATTTCTCCCACATCTTGATTTTGAATTCTTGAGCTAGGCAGGGTTCTTCCTCTTCAAGGAACGCCATCGCCACGCCATTATCCAAGGGATTTTATACTTAATAACGAACCTCATTAATAGGGGGGATTCTTTCGAAACGGGGAAGAGATCTTGAAAACATTGAAATCCTCCTTGACAGATGTCATGAAGGAATTTCTTTTCTAGTCCCATAAAGAACCGGAAATCATTAATAAACCATTTTGGGATATCATTAAAATTATTAATAAGATTCTCATGGAAAAAGAACAACTATGAGTGATTAAAACTTCGCAAGTACCAAGTATTGGTCCAAGCTTTCATGTAATCATAATAATTAAAACTTTTGAAATTATCATTAATTTTATTAAACCGCCTAGGGTTGGATAAGGGTATTCCCCAACTAGATGGAGTCATAACCTTATCAATCCTGACTTCTGAATAATTAATAAAATCTGAGCCAGAATTCTTAAATGAGTTATTACCGCAGATTTTGAGTCTGTCAGTATAAACTCATAAAAGTTCCTGGACTTATTAATAGACTCACTCTGAAAGTGGAGATTAGGAAGAAAAATCTTTTCAATGATGGAATGAAAGGAGGCTTTGGATTTATTAGCAGTGGAGAAGAAATCTTTCTCTGCATGGAAAAGAAATTCATAAGAATCCTGTTTTACATGATAAACTTGTTTTGGTAAAAATTCTGGTTTATTAGAAAAGACTGTTGATTTGGTATTAGGAATATCGAGGAAATACTGGGGAAATCAGTTTGATTCTCCTGCAATAGTAAAACGGTTAGGAGAAACCATTTCAAGGCTAGGTTTTGGAGTTAAAAGGGCTTGAAAGTAATTAGTAGGAGGAATAGTAGAACTATTTTGAAAATACTCATTAGGAGAGATCATTTTATTAGGAGTATTTTTCTTTTCTTCTTTTGGTTCGGATTTGGCGATTGCGATCTTCTTGCTCATTTTGAATATTCTTGTCCCTGAAAAAATTCTCTCGAAAGAAAGTCAGGAAGGCTATTGCATTCTCCTTTAATGAATTCAACTTCGAAATCGAAATTACTAAGCAGGGCTTGCCATCTGGCAAAGATCTCTTTTGAAACCAAATTTTTAACATCCTTTTCAATTATATCTTTAGCAGATTTGCAATCTATTCTTAGCAAGAATTTCTTCATGTAAAGATCATCTTGAAATTTATTAATACAAAGTACTATCGAAAGGATTTCCTTTTTAATAGTACTATAATTAATTTGAGTCTGGTTCCAGAATCCTGAAGTAAATCTTACAAGAGATTCATCGTTTTGATCACTTACCTTTTGTTTTAAGATTCCATCGTAGCCAATATTACTGGTGTCGGTTTCAACAATTAAATTAGCATCAGGATTAGGAATACTTAAACAGGGAAGAGTTTTAATCTTCTCCTTGATTAATTTGACGGCTTCAGTATGCTCATTAGTCCATGGTTTTGGATTCTTATTTAATCTCTGGTATAAAGGTTTACAGATTATCTTTAAATCTTTAAAGAAGTCTGAAACATAATTAAGACAACCTAAAAATCTTTGTAACTGGGTTTTGTCTTTAATCTCATTAGGAAATTTTGTAGTGAACTCAAGACTTCTTGCAATAGGATTGATCAGGCTATTTTTAATATCATGTCCTAAAAATCTAATTTCTGTTTGGAACAATTTCATTTTGGGAAGGGAAACAACCAACCCATTTTGTTTTATCACATTGTAGAACTTCTCTAAATGTGAAAAGTGTTGATTAATAGAATTAGAAAATATTAGGACATCATCAATATAAACAATTGCAAAATTTTGAATTGGTTGAGTAATGTCATTCATTATATTTTGAAATTCAGAAGGAGCATTTTTCAAGCCAAAAGGCATAACATTTCATTCATAGTGTCCGAAAGGGACATTAAAACCTGTCTTGTATTTATCATTTTCACTTATCTGGATTTGCCAAAATCCTGATTTCATATCAAATTTTGAAAATACTTTTGCGCTATGTAGTTTTTTTAAGTAAATCTCTTTTATTAGGAATCGGATATCTAATCCATTCTAAAACTTTATTAAGCGGTTTGTAATTTATTACAAGTCTAGGTGCTCTCTTTCTAATTCTGTTGCGTTCATAACATAGAAAGTTGAACAAGACCAAGGAGACTTTGATTTTCTTATTAATTTTTTCTCGAGTAACTCATTAATCTCTTTTTTACAAATACTTTCTAACTCTTCATTCATATGAATTGATCTGGATTTTGTAGGAATATTTTTCTCATTAAAATCTTTAAGATAGGGTAGATTAACAATATGTTTCTTTCTACTCCAAAAAGCATTTGGAATGGAAGCACATACTTCTCTTTCCAATTTTTCTTTTAATTTTTGAATTTTTTCTTTTATATGAGATTGATTGAGTTCTTCTTTTACTCTTAGGCTTTTAACTTCTTTAATTAAAAAGTTATGATGCTTTTGTTTTGCCTGAAGCAGATTAATAGAAGTAGGTTTAATAATGGAATCTTGTAGAATTTTTATACTCTTTTCCTCTACGGGATAAGCAAATTTAAACCTTATTTCTTTTCCTAAGATTTTGGATATTATATCTGAAGGGGGTTACTTTAAAGGGGTACAAACTCGTAATGAACGGAGTCCCTAAGATAACCCTAGTACCTAGATTTTTAATTAATATAAAAGGCGTTTTAAAACATAAACCTTCATTACAAATTTTTACGTTACTGATCTTGTAGTTAATATGCAGATTTTGGTTATTAGCACCATATAAGATTTCTCGTGTTTTCAAAATATTGTGTAGGAATTAATCCTTCTTGAATACAATTTTGATCAGCACCTGTGTCAACAAGTGTGATAGTATTTAGGTGATATTCATCATTAATAATTAAACTTATATGAACAAACCATTTATGGTAGTAGATTTTTGAAACGACGTTCAAGTAGGAATCTATATGATTATCATTTTTGCTAGAACATTCTCCTTCAATAACATCTTCATTAATATCTTCCTTTTGAAGTTTTTCTGCTTCTTGTAATCCTTTCATCCAAAGGGTTCTTTGAATATTTTGATTTTCTATTTTTAACTCTTTAATTTCCTTTTTAATGTCATTAATTTCTAATTGTAAATCTTGAATAGTAGCAGGCTTCTGCTGCTTCCCATGAGTTTAGATAAAATCAGAAATATTAACAACCTGTTTGGACCGGGGCTTTTTAACTTCATCATTTCTCTCAAGGAATCTTTTTAATGCTAAAAAGGCTTCCTTTCTTTTTTTCTAAATCTTCTATTTGAATAATTGCCTCATGCAAAGGGTCTATATTAGTGGAAAGCATATTACAATAGCATTTTTCAAAACATTTATCATTATCAGAATTAATATTAAAATCTTCAGATTCTTCCTCAGAACTATTAGTTGATTGAATTTCATTAATGAAAGGAATTCCTTCTTCTTCGCTATCAGAAGTATTACTAGATTGACTATACTCAAAAGGAGAATCATAGGTCATTAAACTTATTAATTCTTCTTTCATTTTATCTGTGATTTCTAAAGCATTAATCTTTTCTTTCATTTTGCAATCTCTTTCGAAATGACCAACTTACCTGCATTTCCAACAGGTAGGAGGTCCTTTCCTTTTTCCCTTAAAAGGTCTTTTGGAATGTTTCTTATTATAGTTATTCTGATTGTTATAGTTATTCCGTTTTTTATATCTTGATCTTTTATGATTGTAAACTTCAGGTTTATTAAAACTAAAACTCTTTCTCTTAGATTTCTGAATTTGTTTATTCCTTTTTGTCTTTTTTGAGGAAGGAGCGGAGACCTTTTCGTAACCATATTGAGAACATATGTCTCCTAATTCTTCTGCTCTAGTTTGTTTTTTATCGTTTTTAATCTTACTATGGAGTTTCATGTTAGTACATAATTCCAATTCTTCTAGATTAATAAAATTTATTATTTCTCCATAAGTTAGATTATCATAAGGAATTACACCGTTATACTTCGTCTTTATTCTCATTCGAACTTTCTCAGCGAATAAATTAGGCAGTCCAGCAATAAATTTTTCTTTCCAAACAGTATTACCACAATCGGTTCTAGTATATACTTTTGTCAGAAAAACATCTTTATACCATCTAAAATCATGCAACTTTGGACATCTTAAATTCATTAAAATTTCAGATTCTCTTTGACCAAGTAATACAGGGTTTCCTTGAAAATATTTTAATATAGCCCAAAGTAAAACTTCAACCGCATTACTTTCATTAGTATCTTGTTCTATACCATCTACAATTATCTTCTTAGTACTTCTATCAATTTGAATTCTTAAATCATCATTAAGTAGATTATGCCACCATCCTCTTAGTTGACCTGTGAACCCATTCATGAGAAGTCGCAGGGCTCCTTGATTAGTATTATCATTATTCATGTAGGCATTAGCTGCCATTTCCATTTCACAAACTAGGGCAAAGAGTTGATAATCTGTTAATCCATCTAGATTCCAAACACATATGGAATTCCCATCATAGGCATTATTATTTTTTCTTTCTTCAAACATAGTATCAGGAAGAGATGGTTTTGGGTACCAAGTTTTTGTTTTATAATAATCCGGATTTTTGACTCTATTAATACCAGGGGAAGGAGTATCAATGTTCATATTTTTGAATTGATTTTCTAACTCATCAATTTCAGAGATGACATTAATATTTTTGCCTTTTCCTATTTGCTTATTAATGTTATCAATTTCTAACTGGATTTTTGATATGGGATTATTATTAACATTATTAGTTCATTTTAACCTAAAGTCTAGGCTTATAGGTGTGAAGGTGCCTGCTAAAGCTGGAGGAGGTATTGAAGGAGGAATATTTTTGTCATAACTAGTTGAAGGAATATTAGTCAAAGGAAGACTAAGAGCTCTGGATTCTCAGGAGATTTTAAATCCTTTTTTTAGAAATTCTTTGTCGATAACAAATTCTTCAATAATAACATTAACAAAACCTTTTGTAGTAAATACTTCCATCTCACTAGGAGTTGGATTAATACTTGAGGATGCTTAGTCTTTAATATCATAAACTAGTTGAGGAATTTCGTTATTAAAATCAACGTTTCTTAATTCTGTGGGAATAGAAACATTTTCAAATGAAAGAGATCTTGGAATACGATCTTGAAAAGGAGATGCAGATTTATAGATTGAAGGTCTGAAGGTTTCAGATTGACTGAACCATCTGTTAATTCAGTGATTAAGGCCTTCTGTTAATTCAGTGATTAAGGCCTTCTAATTTATAGATTGAAGGTTTCAGAAAAATATATCTTGACTGAACCATCTGTTAATTCAGTGATTAAGGCCTTCTGATTTAATAAATCTAAAGGTTGATGAGGAATAAGATTCTCTAAATCCCATTGATTAGATTTTGAAATTTCATTTCATTTTAATTTTTTAGGAACATGTATCTAGGAATTCTGGGAATTAGCCTCAAAGACTACAGTTTCATCTCTCGATGGACTGAATCTAGCTTTTGGTTCTATTGTGGTAGTCATGACTTTATAATAGACTCGATAGATTAAACAAATCGATTTAGCATTATTAGCAAAATTAATATTTTTAATTTTAATAGTCAAACTTAGGGTTTCAAGTATATGAGGATAAAAAAGAGAAATTGTAAAATTTGGATAACAATTAAAAAATACTGGACCATTAGCAAGATTTGATTCTGCCATTGCTAGCAGAGAATTATTAAAGTTTAGATGTCTAGCATCTCTAAGAATCATTAATAAAGGAATATCAATCCCTATTCTAAACATAGGTTTTATTGCAATTTGGACCATCCCAATATGCATAAACTTATACTTATCCCTTTTATGATGATTAATAGCTTGGTTACTTATTAACCGAATTGTTTCAATTTCTTGATTCAAAGGAATAGTTTGTTCTGTTTGCTTTATTGAATAGCTTGATGAAAAATCAAAAGTGCCAATTTTGTAAATAGTATTTGGATTAACCTTAGGAATAGACCAATTATGAAGCTTTTGTTCTATATCAGCGATATTGATCTCAGTGGAATTAAAGTCTTCACAATTATCAGTGTTAATTCCAGATATTGAACCAGTTTCCTTAGAAGAAAAGAGTTTAGCCATTTTATCCATTTTAAAGATTAAATCTTTATCCAATTAAATTCTAAATTTTTTCTTCCAAAGTCTAAGACTCTAATTGTTTCAAACTGGAACACCAACTCCTTAGCGGAAAACGTGGTCTTACGCTCCTGGTGCCACTCATCGCCCTAGGATCTTCCGGCTTACCAACGCTTGAAACAACTTCACATCTTAAATTTATTTAGAAAACTTTAGAACCTAACAGACTTAGCTTCTTTCTTCAAAAGGAATAATCTGACAAAATCTTTTCAATCTTAGAAAATAGTTTCAAAGACTGAATTTAAGCAACAGATAATAGGATCTTTAAATCCTCAAATTTCTTAAGATTTTTATTAAATATTTCTTCTTCTTTAGTAATTATTTCAACAAGTTCATTTCTCCGAAAAATAATATTAAACCTGTATTCAAGACTCGAACTCGAAGTTCCATCATTTTGAAAGAATATTTCATTTAATAATCTTAACTCATTAGCATAAGAACTTATTAGATCATTATGAGCTACTAAATCATTTAATGCGTTATCTAACGCCATTTTATACCAGGAAGGAAACACCATATTTAAGCGATTGAAAGTAAAACTTTTACCTTATTATAACGTTCTATATTTTTATTAAAACGATCAGTGTTTTCTGTGATCAGAGAAGCTAATGCTCTCCTTCTTTGGCATAAAATGTGACTTTCGTCCAAATTTTAACCCTTAAGGGTTTCAAGTCTGGAAATCGTGTTATTTAAATTAATCCATTCATTCTCATAACTATTAATCTTTTGCTATGGCTCCTCACTAGTATAAAGAAGCCTTGAGAAAAGCTGTTATTAATTTAATATTTGATAGCAATATATATATATATATATATATATATATATATATATATATATATATATATATATATATATATATATATACACAATGCTGGACAGACGGTTAATCATCATGTTTATGCAATTGTTGATGTTACCTCAATCTCAACTATAGTAAAATGTTAGTATAACTTGTGCTGCCTATTGAGTCTTTCCTATTAGGTGCATGCTTTTCATTGCCTTTATATATTTTTTTTCCTCCAATTTTTTTAAAATATACTCTTTAGCTGTATTCTAACCAATTAATCTACAATATTTCTTTCAAAAACTACCATAGTGTGTTCAAAGTAAACATAATTACGCTACCTTACAAAAACCCCCATGCGACTTTAGATCCAGCCTCTCCTTCGCTAGATCTGATCTCGGCCACCTCAAATTTTATCTTTTTAAATAGCACACTTGTTCCTAAAATAATGAAATACTTATTTCTTAGTATTTAATTTATAATTTTATTTTTATATCAATTTAAATTTGTATATACAATTAAAATTTTGATATCTTAACATTGTAAATATACTATATTTTTTACATTTTTTCTGCTGAAAAATCATATAAATAAATTGAAGTCAATTTAAAATCAAAAGTCAACTGTTGCGTTTTTTAAGACGAATAGAGTATTAATCTAGTCAAAATAGTTTATTCCAAATGACAAATCAACGTTCATACGTTGTTTCTAAATTTATTCATTTAAAAGTTTTTTAAAAATTATTTCGAGTATTAATTTGAGTCCCCATACAATATAAAAAAAATCAAATGTAACATTTATCTGGATACGAGAGCATTTATTTAATAAGTTATTTCTCTTAATATTAAATATAGGTTAAAAAGTCAAACATACTATACAATTTGCGATAAAGGAAGTATCATTATTGAAATAGTATTACACTTTAAGTCGCTTCAAAAGCTTTTCTAAAATTATTTTTAGTAGGAAGTAATAAGTTTTTTTTTTGGTTTTTTTCCCCTTTTTTCTATTTTTAAAAAATAGTCATAGGTTATTTATTAATCAATAAATAAAATATTTTCAACTTAATATTCTTTTTTTTGTTGATAAATTCAACTTAATATTCTATGAGAACACATGCATGCATTGTTTCGAACAAAAGAAAAAAGTTAAAAATCAGAGTTGCCGAAAATAAAGAAAGCTAATTACTCAAACTATTGCCTTATTTGGTTAGGCTTAAATTATTGGTTTAAGTCAATGACTTAAGTCCAACTTAATAAAGTATTTCATTCGTTCTTCATTAATTGATCCATTTATTTTTGCTATTTTACAGTATTTAATATATGATTTTTTTATGATTATTTAGACAGAATACGCATATATGATTTGCAGCATACCTTTTCAAAATGTTTTTTTTTGTGGATTTCTTTTCTCTATTTATATTTGTTGTTTTTTTTGTAAAATACTGAATATTAAAACATGAAAGTAAAATGGATCAATTAATGGCTGGCGGAGGGATGTATGTGTTATTTTCTTTTGTAATTATCCTAAAACTTGATAAATATACATTCAAAAACAATAAATTTACTTAAGTTTAGTAGAAACTTCAAATTTTCGACCACATATAGACATAATCCATTGTATTAAGCTGAAATTGACTTATTGAGACTAATCCATATTGTGATTTACATTTTAGAATTCATTTTTGACTTAAGTAAATATATTATTTTTAATGTATATTTATCGAGTTTAAAGGTAAATTGCAAATAAAATTTCATAATATCATATATTGACAGTCGTAAATCCAAGCAAATACGACATACTAGGATTATTTCACCTGGGGTTTTCGACATTAAAAAGCCTATCCGGCTTGGCTTCACTATCACTCATGACTTGTATTGTAGTCGGTTGTGGGTTTTACAACTAACATAGTGAGATAAAAAATTATCAGGGAAAATGACGTTGTGAAAAAGAAAGCATATGAAAAATATATTTAACGTGGAAAAATGGATAACATGTGAAAAAAATAAATAAATGAAACATTCTGAAGCATGGTAACAATAAATGAAAAAAAATAAATGAGAATAATATGTTTGACAAAAAAAGAATTATAGCTAACAATTTTTAATATTCATCGAGTACTGCCTACAAGGATTTAGGAACCAAATTGCTTGCCATAGACAGTTAATGGGTTGGGCTCCACAACAAAAGGTTTTGGGTCATGAGGCAATAGCTTGTTTCTCCTAAGTCACTGTGGCTGGAACTCCTAATCAATAGAGGGCTGCGTAGTGAGTTTCGTCGACCGTGAATGTGAGTTTGAGAAACTCACCATTTCTGCCAAAATCACGAAAGGTCCGAGAATGGGAGGTGAATATCCACCCAAGTCACTGTGAAAAGTTTGGGATGAAAACCAAGTTATTCACTTTCAAAATGTGAAGTTTGAAGCACCCTAATAATGAGTCTCATTCCTCTGCTGGCCATATTTTGCTGATCAATTCACAAACGAAAGCTATATTTTTTATCTGTGGAAGACGGGACTAAGGTAGGAGAGCAAGATGGGATTGTTTCTAGAGAGTGTTATAAACAATAAGTCAATATAAACATAAGTACATAATTGAATAAGTTTAAATGTACATTTTATTGCCATGGTGAAATTCTAAGAATTAGTAAACAATATAATAATTCAAAGAATTAGGTAAAAATTAATTCAACTCTATAATTCTTAGAAAAAATCATAGAGTAAATCATAATAATAATTCTAACAATATAGAATTAAAAGAAGAATTAGAAATCCAAAACCAAATTTTGATGGAGTTTCGAGGCTTCTGTTTCACACAATCTCCTTAAAACAGATTCGTCCCCTTTGGTACGAGTGCTCGAGGTTCGATGGGCTATCAGAGTGTTTCATACAATCTCCTTAAGCTAGAAGTTCCTAGATTCCATACTTCAATAGATGAACTTTGGAGCAAAATGGAGAGGTTGGATATCAGAGTGTTTGAGGTTGGCCAGGGTGTCTATCCTTGTCAATGGCAGCCCGACAACTGAGTGTGGTATGGAGAGAGGTCTGCGCCAAGGTGATCCCTTATCACCTTTCTTGTTTATCTTGGAGGCAGAGGCGCTAAATCATTTAATGGAGGAAGCTGTTAGTCAGACACTATTTCGCCCTATTAGAGTGGGAAGGAACCAGATTCAATTATCGCACCTACAATTTGTGAACGATGCAATTTTCTTTGGTAAATGGTCGGAAGAGAATTAAGATCTTTGATGAGGATTCTCCAGTGCTTTGAGTCAATCTCTGGGCTCACAATCTGATAGCCTGGTTCCTTAACGGGACTGGGCTTCCAGATGCTTTGATGGTGAGGAAATGACCAGAACGACGATCTTGAGCTCTGGAGTAATCTGCAGGATGTAAAACGGAATACTCAGGAGCAGAAAGAGGAGTGGAGGTGTGTAGATAGGGTGTACCTTTCCCAAGCCATCCTTTTATAGGAGGCGTTGAGGTAGCGGTTGTCCCGTGAATGGAGTAGTGGAGTGCTCCCCCACGTTCCAGAGTAGTGAAAGACTGGAGACGTAATGGAGAACATGGGTAGGTCATGGGGACGACCGTTCCCAGCATCCTTTCTGATGTGGTTGTCAGAATGCTCTGATACCAATTGATGTGATTCCGGGAGGGTATCCTGGAACACGAGGAGCAGATCTAGCCAACAAAGGAGCAACACGGGGTAGGTATGATTGATGAGGCGGAAATGTCAACAGGTTTACAGATCCGAAATGCACAAAGCAAAACGATGCGGAATCTTGTGAAACGAACGGATATGGCCGCCAACTCCTCCTGGATCCTTGCCCAGGCAAAGATGGTGTTATGCCTTTGGCGACTCCTCCTTCTTGATACCGAAAAAAAGGTCTAAGACAAAGAAAGCCTTCGTTGCCAAAATTGGGGGGGAATGATGATGGGGCCAACACCTCCTTCTTCCAATGAGAAGACAATATTGGTCTTAGTAGACTTGTAAAGAAAACTTAACAAGAATTGAGTGGAAAAAGGTAGATAGGTTGAAAAGAGAATCACTCTCAATTTCAAGGAAAAGGTGAAATATATTTGATGATTGAATTGTTTTGCAAATAACACCTAGACCTCCTTTTATAGGACAAGGAAGTCGGAATTCTAAACCCATTGACAAGTCCCTTCATCTCCATTCTTAATGATGGAAATTAAAGGAGATGTAAATATGGGAATTTAAAATAATTATTTCTAAAAATTATTCTAGGCTAGCTAATGGGTAGACCTAGCCAAAACAACTCTGAAAACTGAAATAAAATGATAAAAATTCGAGCTAGAAGATGAGGGATGAGTTTTGGCCAATAAATGAGGAGTAAATGATCCTCATTTAAGTGCTCTTGATGGAGGGGCTTCAAGGCTTGTAACTCCTTCTTCACCAATAGTTTCTGGATGATTTTGGATGACTCTTGAGTGCTGTAGACTGCTGAAGTTCGCCATTGATGAGGAGTGAATGGTTGGAAACCTTTGAAGTGCATTGAATGCACCAGCTGGAATCTCAACAGGTTGATAATTTCGTGCACCATGGTTCGGAACATGCACTTGGGCCAAATTGTCATTTGGTTGAGCCCAAACCGAAATGTTGAAAATTGTTTGCACAATTTGAGAATTGGGTTGGCCCAAATTGAGGAGTGCTTGCACTTTTCCTTCATCTCCAAGAATATGTTCATTTTACTCATCAAGCTTTCAAAACTGTCCATCAACAGGTTGAGAATGTTCTTTGCCTTCTTGGTTTGACTCCTTGTCATAGGTCCATTAAAGGTGGAAGTGTCATAAAAGCCAATGACCTCTTCTTTTGGCATGTGAGCTCTTGGATCCTCAAGGTTGCACATGGGAGCATCTAGATCACTTGTCGGTTTCGCGTCATTCCTCCCTCTTGAAAATGATTCGACCTCGAATCATAATGTTCTATGTGAAAAAATATAGGAGGTTAAATGCAGCAATTCCGAACATGTACATCCAATGCATAAAGAAGTTGAGAAACAAATTACTTCCCTTGGTAGCCCTCTTGAAAATTTCAAGGGGCTTATGTATTGAAAATTTTTGAAGTAATTTCTCATGAATGTGGACATCTTTTTGGAAGCTCGGGATTTCAAATATGAATCCTTTGATTCTACAAAAGAAATGTAGCCCTTTCTCTTTGGCTAGATTATAAACTTTATGGGCAAAAATATCAACACATAAAATGTATGAGAACATGATATGTAATTGCTTGGAAAAGTCAATTGTAGCATGGTAATCATTCAACATCATGTCATAGAAAGGTGAATTAAATCCAGAACTTGTATATTGCATATCATCACCATTCTCAGAAGACTGAAGCTTGGTAGTAGATAAACAATCACCATTGTTAAGAAAAAGATTAGAAAATACATCATCCCCATGCTTACTCAACAGGTTGAATGGATGCAAACATACTCCCGGATCAAACAAGAATATGGATCTTTCATTCATTTCATTCAACAACAAAATGTATGTATCATCCATCTTAACACATAAGAACAATTCATGAACAAAGTTGAAATCAACACTAATTCTAGAATTGTCCAATTTATTTATGGAATATTCAACATGTTTAACATCAGCATGTGACCAATTGAATGGTGCAATTTTTAAATCACAGTCAACACGTTGAGAATTCGTTAGACAAGAATTAGCAACAAATTTGCTTTCAGCAATAGTAAGAATAGATGGGGAAAATAATGCATGCTTAAGAATAATTTTCCAATCAATCTTAGGCAATAACAATGAAGCATACGAGTCAACATATTCAACACGTTGAGAAGACAGAATCAATCCTAAACTAGAGCACAAATCTTTCAATAGAATAATTTCATGCACAGTTTCAGTTTTCCCAACATCAAGCAAATTAATACTCAAAGAATCATTTTTAACAAATGATTTATTTGAGTAATGAGAAAAGTTACCATCCCTCGAAACTGATGTTTCCTCTTGATGTGGTTCTTCTTCCTTTCTAAATAATGCTTCAAACAATGAGTTTTCACTTTGACTTTCAACATGTTGGATAATTGTAGACACAATTTCCAAAGGTGGCACAAGTGGTACTTCAACCACAACTTCTTGCACTTCCTTAAGATTGATGTTCTTGCCTTCTTGAACATCATCATTCTCCTGCACAAACATCAAAGAAGAACAAACTTGCAATTCATTAGACGTTAGTAAATCATTTGGGACTTTTTGAGGCAAGATATTCTCTAGTTCAACACGTTGACATAGTGGAGGTCGCTCTTGTTTTCTTTCAAACTCACTTTTACCACTCTTTGCTCTAATTATTCTCTCACCATCTCTAAATACACTTGAATCTTACGAATCCACTTGGGATTTCTTTTTACTTTCAATGTTTCCCATGTGTTTACCCATCTTACCCTTGGACTCACTCTGAAGGTGGATCTTGTTGTCATGAGGCACCATATCGAACGTTCTGTCAACAGGTTGACATGTGTATTGATTGGTCACACCAACAACACGCGCTCTTGAATGGATAAGATTCTTTTGTTGACAAGCTGGAGGGATTGGTTGAACATGTAACTCTTCTCTTGCTTCCATTAAAGTACCTTCAACTGGAAAGACGTATTCCTCTACAATATGTTGTACACATTCGTCTTCAACAGGTTGAGAATTTTTGGTCTCTTCATTTCTCATGGTCATTACTTTCAAAAATTCAATGTCATGAAGGGGTTTAGAAGGTGGACGGTTTTGGAAATGGTTTTGGGAAGTGGAAGGGTTAGAAATGGAAGGTTTGGAAGGGGTACCTTTTCGTGGTGATGGTCGAGATCTTTGTGGAGCTTTTGGTAAAGTGTTGCATCGTTGGACCTTGCTAGAAGTGTTGCCTCTCTCAAGCTTTCTTTCAATTCTGATGGATTTTTGCAACAACTCATGAAAACTATCATACTCACATAATTTCAAGACATTGTTACTTCACCTTTCTCAATCACACTTGCCTTAAGAAGGGCTGCCTCCATATCCTTGTGGTAGTCTTCAACACATTTAGTGCCTTGGACAATGGGTTGAAGGCGTTTGAGACATCCTCGCTCACGACAATTTTCTGCAACATTCTTTTGAATTGTGCCAACAATCTTTCGTTAGCCATTTTCACTCAGAAACTCACAAGATTCTCTCTATAAACCTAGCAACTTTTTCTGGCTCAAAAAATTCTTGAAAAAGTGATTCAAAACAAGACACAAAAGACGCAATAAAATAAAACCTCAAACAAACCTCAACAGGTTGAGGGAAGTGTTGTTACTTTTTGCAAAACGGTTCTTTTGTGGGTTTTGGAAAAGGATATTCCGCAACTTTTGAAAGAACAGGTTTGAAAAGGCTCTGAGGTTGTTCTTTTTCTTGCCATTTGTTTGAAATTGTTCCAAGAATTCTTCAAATTATCTTTTCTGCAATCTGTAAACAGGTTGAATCAGTAGCAGTTTTTTTTCTTTTTTCTTTTAAATGCAAACAAGATGCAATTTTTTTTTCAATTTTTTTCAATGCAGATAGCAGAACACTGGAACAAGAAATTAAAAATGGCAAGAACAACCGAGAAAAACACAATGATAACAAAAATGATATATGTTGCGGAATAAAAAGAAAATGGTAGAAAAACTTCTCCTTGTTGAGCAAGTCGCTCTGATACCAATTGATGTGGTTGTCAGAATGCTCTGATACCAATTGATGTGGTTTTCAGAATGCTCTGATACCAATTGATGTGATTCCGGAGGGTATCCTGGAACACGAGGAGCAGATCTAGCCAACAAAGGAGCAACACGGGGTAGGTATGATTGATGAGGCGGAAATGTCAACAGGTTGACAGATCCGAAATGCACAAAGCAAAACGATGCGGAAGCTTGTGAAACGAACGGATATGGCTTGTAACTCAACTAGCGATCTCCTGCTGGCCATGAGAAGGAAGTCCAGGTCTGCTGCGAAAGCTAGCAGTTATATTGGGGGAAAGGCGCCAGTAGCCCCTGCGGGGGGTGGCGCGCTCGCGCTGGGTGAGACTCAGCCGGAAGTAAGGGGAGATGTTGGGGATGTTCTCCCAACAAGCAGCCAGGCTTCCCAGAGGGAAGGGGCTCCAGAGGGGGTACCCCCAAGCATTCCAAGCGGCGGCGCCAACGACGCCCTGGTGGCGAAGGAGATCCCTGAGAAGGTGAGCGCTTGGGATGTAGTCCGCACTCCCTGCGAACCGTCTGGGGGTGGCGTTTGGGTGAAGCCGCTATGCCAACCAGCTACTGGCGAGGCCGTCCTTGCCCTGGATCAGGGCGCTTCACCAGGTGAGTCCCTTTTCTCGTTTGCGTGTGTTCCAAGCTTTCTTCGTTGTGCTTACAAGTCGTTTGGTGCAGGGGCGGAGCCTTCCAACCCTCATGGTAGCCTACGCCAAAGTGTGGTGGATCTGGGTACAACAGGGTCCGTCCTCGAGGAGACTGGAGTTTGGTCACATTTCCTTGAGGGGAAACGCGTCGCTGCCCAGAAGGCCCCCAAGTGGTCTGAGGACCCCGCCATGCTGAAAGCGTTGAAGGAGGATCTCAGGGCGAAGGTATATAAGGATGAGGGCATGCCCCTGGAAGGGGCTTGGGACCCTGTCTTTCTCTTAAACAAAAAGTCCTCCTTGTTGTTGGGGGGAGAGCGCGCGCTGCTTTCCTGCTTGGAGGGACTTCGCACCCCTTTCGATAGGGAGCTGATGGATCGGAGCCTGGACTCCCCAGTCTAGTTCATGAAGGAGGCTGCCAAGCACAACTTCCAGGTAAAGCATCTCCCTTGCCCCCTGTTTTCTTGTTCCCTAATCCCTGTACTAACTCATCTTTTTGCAGGCTGCCATCAATGAGTACACTGGTCTCAGCCAATGGCACAAGTTCCTGAGCTACGCGAATGCAAGGGACAGTGCCTAGATTACTGAGATCGCCCGCCTGAAAAAGGAGGCAGGAGCTGCGCAGGATGCGAAGGCTGAGGCTGAGAAAGCCAACAAGAGAGTGGCGGAGTTGGAGTCTTGGTGTGGTGTCCTCACCAGGGAGAAGGAGGAGTCTCGCCTGAGGCATTTGCGAAGGGACACTCTTCTGGAGAAGCTCTTGGCCTGGTGCCCCCTTCGCGAGGCGTAGCTGGCAAAGAAAGTAACTGAGTTCGCCGAGAAGGAGGCCGAAGTCGTTGTTCTGAAGACGACACTTTCTTCTCTGAAATCAGAAACAGAGGTTCGCCTGAAGGACGTTGCGGATGCCTCCAAGACTGATGACCCCGAGACGAGTACTTTGCTTGACTGGGGTGAGCAAGGGAAGAAGATGGGTGTAGGATGGCCCGCCATGCCAGATCAGGAAGGGGCTTAGGTCGTGTGTTTGACCCCCTTAGTTAGGCTGGCCCTTGGGCTCGTAATTTTGTACCTGTAAAGAGTGCACAGTTCTAACACTATAGATGAACAAATCAGTTTACCTCGACCGTCTATGTCTCCCTTCATTCTCTCGATAGCTTTGTAGGGGACGTTAGCAATTTGCTAGGCTAAGTCATCGTACACCTATTGGGAGTCGCTTCGCGAGGTCCCAAAGGTTGGAGGGATTGCTTGTGGCTCGTGTGGGCGAAGCCATCAAGGACCTCAATGCAAAGGTTGATTTCCAACATGGGGATCTGTTGGGGTTCGCATCGCGTGGCCCCCAAGATCGGTTGAGGGATTATGGTTCGCGTGGGCGAGACCATCAAAGACCTCTGCAAAGCCGTTTCAAGCTTGGGGATCTGTTGGGATTCGCATCGCGGGGTCCCAAAGGTTTCTCGCAAGGTTCGTCTTGGTGATGCCCTTGGGTAGTGTTCACATGTTTGCGTGTATGGGCGACCTGACAAGGTCTTATGCCGTTACCTTAATTGGTTAGGCTTTTAGCCGTTCTGACCGGTCGGGTGCAGAAGGCGTTTGGGCGATCGTTGGTGAGATTATTCTGCAGTGGTGCTAAGAAGTGGAGAAACATTTCATTCATTCAAGCCATGGGGTTACCATGATTTACACATAGTATGGACGGAGGTCGTCCACATGGAAGTTGCGAGGGAGCTGTCTCCCCTCTTGGTCCTGCAACTCATAGACGCCCGGCCGGACTTGTTTGTGGATGATGTAAGGACCATCCCAGTTGGGTCGCAGGACGCCCTGTTTGGGGTTACGAGTAGTGAGGACCGATTTGAGTAGCGCGAGACCTCCCGGTTTGAGTGCCTTGGGTTTGACCTTGGCGTCCTGTTGCAAGTTGAGACGTTGTTTGAGGGCGAACAGGCGAAGGCGTGCCCTTTCGCGCAGTTCTTCGAGCAGGTCTAGTTTTGCGCGAAGTCCTCGAGTGTTAGCCTCATCGTTGAAGTTGATCATCCTTATTGTTGGGAAGTCTGCCTCAATGGGGAGGAGTGCATCAGCACCATAAACCAGGGAAAAAGGTGTCTCCCCTGTTGGCGTTCTCTTAGTCGTCCTGTAGTCCCACAGGACGCTGGGAAGTTCATCGACCCATCACCCCTTTCCGCCAGCCAGGCGTTTCTTAAGTCCTTCCTTGACTGTGCAGTTGGTCACCTCAACTTGGCCATTGGACTGGGGTGCGCCACTGGGGGATAGAGCATGCGGATCTTTTTATCTTTAGCCCATTGCTGGACGGTGTGGCTGACGAACTGGCTTCCATTGTCTGTGATGATAGCGCGAGGGCTGCCATATCGGCAGACGATGTTCTTCCACAGGAAGCTGATGATTTTAGAGGACGTGATCTTCACCAGGGGCTCGACCTCAATCCACTTAATGAAGTAGTCCACGACGACAACACAAAACTGGTACTGGCCTATCGCCTTTGGCATTGGTCCGATAAGGTCGAGACCCCAAAGGGCGAAAGGTACAGGGTTTGTGAGCGCGGGAGATTCCGTTGATGGTAGTCGTTGGATGCGCAAATTGATCTGGCATTGATGGCACGTTCTGACCAGTGAGGTTGCGTCTTTCTTCAAGGTTGGCCAGTAGTACCCTTGGCGAAGGGCCTTGTGTGCCAGCGCCTCTGCTGCAATGTGGGCACCGCAGCTGCCCTGGTGGATTGTTTCCAATACACTGAATCCCTCCTTGGCGGTGAGGCAACATTGGAGTGGTGAGGAGAATCCGCGATGCCACATCAGCCTGTCTATGAGGATGAATCTCGTCACTCGAGAGCGAGTGCGTGGATTTGTGGCCATCCCTTTGAGTTCGGCGATGATGAGAGTTCGCCAGTCGTCCGGATCAGTTGCTTCAAGTGAGCCAATGTTACAGCTCTGTCTATAGATAGTCGAGCCAGGGTTTCCAACGTCGAAGTTGTTTTCCCCTTGGAGAGCATATCCGCAATGGTGTTCTCAGAACGAGGGATGTGAATGAAGACTACCTCCTCGAAGTTCGTCCGTAGTGAGTTGACAAGCTTCAGGTATTTGATCAGAGTGACATCCTTGCACTCTGAGCACCCCTGCACTTGGTGTATCACCAGTTGGGAATCGCTGTGCCCATGTATTCGGCGAATACCCACTTTGATGGCTAGCTTGAGGCCCGCGATGAGGGCTTCATACTCTACAACATTATTAGTCACAGGTAACTGAAAGGATACACGGAGAGCGCTTTCCATACCTAGGGGTCCAGGCAAGTAGACGCCTCCCGTCGGAGATGCTGCTTTGGATGCGCCATCAACGTACATTTCCCACTCTAGAGGTGGAGGTTCAGGTGTTGGTACTTCTTCCTGAGGCATGGTGTACTCAGGAACTGAGAATTCCACCAGAAAGTCAGCGAGGGCCTGACCCTTTATTACCTTGCGGGGTTCATAGTTGATATCGTGCCCGCTTAGTTAGATGCACCATTTTGCCTGGCGGCCTGAGTGCTCCGGTCTTTGGAGGATCTCCTTGATTGGGAGGTCCGTGCGCACGGTGATCGTATGCCCTTGGAAGTAGGGCTTGAGCTTCCTTGCTGCATAGACTAATGATAAGATAGCTTTCTGTAAAGGAGGATACCTTGTCTCTGCTGATTGTAAGGTGTGGCTGGTGTAGTAGACCGGCCACTACTTATCACCTTCCTCCTTAATGAGAACTGACGCCACACTGTTGCTAGTTGTGGAGAGATTGTTACGGTCACCCCGAGCGGGTTGTGACCCGGGTGACCCGGGGCTCCGGTTTTGACCTGCGGGTCACGTTTTTGGGTGGTTAAATGGCTCCCGAGACTTATCTGGGCTTTATTTCTGGGAATCCTTCGGGATTTGAGGTCGTGTGGGTTCCCCGGACATTTTCGCCGAAATTATTTTTCGGGGCCGGAGGGTTGTCTCGGGACATACAGCGGGCTCGGTAGCGCTCCCGGGACCTCGGAATGGGAAACCGTTCGCATATTTGGGATCGTGAGAACGTCCTGCATCTTTCTGCGGAGTATATTTTTTGGAGCGGGACGTGCGGTCCCGGGCGACTCCGGGGCTCTGGGCGGAATCCCGGGGCTCGGGATGGATTTTCCAGACGGCTTCGGTGTGAGGTGTGTTATATTTTAAGACGGATTTTATGGTAATATTTGTGGATTTTTTGTTGTGGTGTGGTTTTTGGTTCAGGTTAGTACACGTGCACGTCGGGGTTTACTCGGGTTCAGCAGGCCCGGTAGGACACTCTGATTTTCCAAATGGACTTTGGAAACATGATTTGGGTATTTTATGATATTCTGAGGGTTGTGGTCAGTTTTGGTTTCATTTGGGGTTCGTTACTTGTGTTTGGGGTTTTATTGCAAAGATTTGGAGAATTGGGGGGTTAAATTGTTATTAACCCTAAAAGTCAATAATATTTTGGTCAGATTTGGGGGAAGGTCGGCTGCAGCAACAAGGGTGGACACTTGTCCAATTTGTATTTAAGTTGGAAAAGAGAGAAGTATAAAAGGGAATTTAATACATGAAAAATCATTTCATTTCTTCTTCTTCTTCTTCTTCTTCTTTCTTCTTCGCTCCTTGCCGCCATGGCCTCCCTCTCCTAAGCTTCTTGTGCTCTTCTTTTCTTGGCTGATTCTTCAAGGATTTGAGCTCCAAAAAGTGGTAAGCTTCCTTCTCATCTCTCTTTCCAAGTTAAAAACAAGATATGATGAGAAAAAGAGAGGGATTTGTGGAATTTGAGTTTGTTCTTGACTACCACCTAGGATGATTCTTTTACTTCCAAATTCAAGTATGTTGTTCTTGGGTGGGAGAGGAGTAAGAATCTATGGTTAGATTTTGGAAAAACATCATGGAAGGAAGAAACATATTTTGGTGAGAATTAGGGTTGATTATAAAAATGGTGTATGTTTGTGTTCTTGAATCATGCTCTTAGTATGTTGTTCCTAGCATGATTCTAAGGCATTCTATGGTTTCAATTTGGTGGAAAATTGGTTGAGTAGGAAAGCCCCAATTTGAGTGAATAGTGGATTAGGGTTCATGGTTGATTTTGGTTGTTAAAGGTGAAATTAGTTAGTAATCTTGCTTAAGAATTGTAATTGGTGATTAAAGAGTGCAAATTGAACCTTATTTGGATTGAAATGGAAGTTGGGTAAAATTTGGTGAAAGGGCCGAAACTTTGGATGAATCTTTTTCCATGTTAAGGTTGTGTTTTGGTTGTGTTGGTTGGTAATTCGGTATTGTGGATGGAAGTAGGTTCGTATTGGTGTTTGAAACGTTGTTTTCGGGCAATGGGAGCAAAATTCACTTTATTGCGGGATTAAGGGTGAAAGTGTCTGGAATGTGGGTTTAAAGGTTGGAATGTGTTTGTGGGTGTATGAGTAGCAATGTTCTAGCTCGGTTCGTGAAACCGAGCTTTCTGTGGATTTCTGCGGGAAAGTGCGGGATTATGCGGGATTGGTTTCCGGGGTTTGTTAGGATGTGTTCTGACTTATATATGGTTGTTCAGCTTGATTCTGCGTGGGTGGAGTAGCGTGGGACCGTAAAAGATAAGTTTCAACTTTTCGGGCCTGGAGGCGGGAATTCCCGGGTTTTGTGTTGCGGGGCAGTGTATCTGAGGTAAGGGCTCAACTTCTCTCGCTATGCATTCTGGGAGTAGTTGCATGTATAACGGGTTTAGTTGGGGCGGGTTTTGGGTGAGGGCGATGGTTCGGTGATCCCGAGACCCGTCACATGGTAAGGTATCGGTTGCTTTCTGTTCAAGGCCCAGATGGTCTTAGAGGCCACGAGTTTCATGCTCTGCTTTACTTTTCTGGTATGTTCTGATATTTGGCTTATGTGTTACTATATGATCCTGTTTTGCATATGTTAGTATAATATGCACTGGGGTGTTGATATTCTTAGAGGCCACGTGTGTTCGCACCCATGAGGGGGTGCCGACACTCTGTGTATACACGCACCGGGAGTGCAGGTATACTTCTGTGACCCTACGACAGTTTGGGGATCGCGACCCCAGCCGGTACCGTGCTTGTGTATATTCTGACCTCTTGGAGAGGGTCTTAGAGAGGTGATTTGTTATAAGGGTCATTCGGCGGTTGGACCGCATGAGATGGATTTCCGGCTTACTTTATGTTTGATGTTTATATATATATGTATATGCTTGTTGGTGCTTTTTGCTAGTTCAGCCGTTGCTTCCTAAGCAAGCTATACCTTATCTCGGCCCTTACTGGGTCCTCCCGAGGACTCACCCCTTATTTGTTTACACCTTTCAGGTCGTCCTGACAAGCAACCGGCGGAGTTGAGATCCGCGGTGCTTTCTGTTATCTTGGGTTTCAGCAGCAGCAGTACCACGTGCGGAAAATCTCCTGAGCGAGAAGGTTTCCATTTCCGCACTTAGGTATTTCTAGGTTTTAGTTTGATGGCTCTGTAGCTGTAGTTGCATGCATGTATTTAGATCATGAGTTTGTTTATGATGTAGGTTTGTGGAATATGACCTGATCTTGTTTGTCTTCTGAGTCGAGGGCGGAGCCCCGACTTGCCTATATTGGATTTGTTTATGAAATGGGATTTTGTGTTCTGCTTGTCCTGTGTAATGAACGATACTCCATGAACTGCGTGTTTGGTAATTGTATTCGGCGAATACCCACTTTGAGCTACTTGTATGCTTGCCATGAATGGATTTTGGAAGGTTGCATGTTAGTATCGATTATTCTGTTTAATGGGTAAAATGCTCCGCCACCGCGCTATCCGCCGTAGGTTCCGGTTCTCCAGTCTTTGAAGGATCTCCTTGAAGGTCGTCGCGGTCGGCCCTTGGAAGTAGGGCTTGAGCTCCGCAACCGGGCGGGGTGGGCTGTGTACAGAGATACGCCACACCGTTGCTCGTTGTGGATAGACAAGGTCATCGCCAGGCCTGGGGCACTTGAGTGTGGGCAGCTCCTGGAGGTGCTGCTTGATGGTGTCGTATGCCTCCTAGCAGTCCTCAGTCAACTTGCAGGCTTTCTTCTTCCGGATTTGGTTAAAGAAAGGCTTGCAACGGCCGCTGAGTTTTGATATAAATCGTCCCAGGGCGACTAACCTTCCTGTTAGTTGATGGACGTCTTTCAGGCCTCTTGGAGTAGGAAGGCTGGCGATGGCTTCTATCTTCTTGGGATTGGCGCGTATCCCTCCTCGCGAGACTTGGTAACCAAGGAATTTCCCTTCGCCAATGCCAAAGATGCACTTCTTTGGGTTCAGGCGCATGTTGTACGCGCAGAAGTTGGCGAAGGTCTCTTCTAGGTCTTCCAAGTGTTTTTCGGTGGCTTTGCTCTTCACCACTATGTCGTCAACATAGGCTTCAAGGTTTCTCCCGATTTGATCTGCGAACACCTGTTCACCAACCTTTGAAAAGTTGCCCCTGCATTCCTCAAGCCAAAAATCATGCGAATATAGTGGTAGACTGCTTCGCCGGTCGTGAAGGCGGTTTTCATGGCATCCTCAGGATCCCTGAAGATCTGATGGTAGCCACTGTACGCATTAAGGAAGGAAAGTACTGGGTATCGCACGGTTGAGTCAACCAGTTTGTCTATGGGGGGTAAGGGGTATGGATCTCTAGGGCAAGCCCTGTTGAGCCCCTTGTTGTCCACACATAGGCGCCATTCGCCGTTTCCTTGTCAGCAAGCACAATGTTAGCGACTCACTCAGAGTAATGAACTTCCTTAATTATATTAGCTTCAAGCAACTTCTGCTCCTCAGTGCGTACAAACTCTTTCCTATCAGGGGCCACGCCCCTTGTTCTCTGCCTAACTGGCTTAAATCCAGGGAGTACATTGAATTTGTGGGAGATAACAGAAGGATCTACACCTGGGAGATCAGCCGGGTTCCATGTGAAGACGTCAATGTTGGCCTGGAGGAGGTGGATGAGGGCTTCCTTGTCCTTCTCTGGGAGGTCCCTCCCAATGCGGAACTTCTTCCCTAGGGATATCTCGACCTCTTTAAAGTCACCAGATAGGTCGGGGCCACTTCGCCCTCTGGCACAGGCTCCTCAGCTGGTTTCTTCCTCTTTGGCTCCATGCACTGAGGCAGCTGAGAGGGGCCAGCGAGCGCGTTAAAGTAGTTTCCCCTCGCCACATTCTGGTTGACGTAAATGTAGGCATCGCCAGCTGAGGTGCGGAACACCAATGTTAAGGTGCGCACATCACAACGGATGTGGAATTCGGTCTGTGTGGCGCTCCCAACAATGGAATTGTAAGGTGAGGGGAGGTCAAGGACGATGAAATCCACGAAGCTTGAATGACAGACCTACCTGTTGTCCTTGGTGGTGCCCACCATCATGAACGGGAGCGTGATGGCCCCCAAGGTTGGGATTTCCTCCCTTCCAATCCCAAAAGTCGCCCCCTTCGCCGGTTTGATTTGAGACAGGGGTACCTTTGCCTCAACAAGTGTGTGATTGTAAATGACGTTGGCATTAGCCCCTGTATCCATGTAGATCCGGCCAATGTCCCATCCCGCGATGCGAGCCGTGATGATGAGTGGGTTTGAGTGTGGGATCGCCACAGAAGTCCCACTGCGGCGATGGATGAGACGGTTGGCTGTGTGGTCCAGCTGATAGATTTGCCTCATATAACGGCGCCTCGCAGCTGCGCCTTCGCACTGGGTGATCACATTGATGTGACCCCTGGCAGGTGGGATCTGATCTGCTCCCCTAGGTGCTCTGTTCTGCCTGTGGTGATCTCGACCGCGATCCTCCCGGTCGCCTTCGCGCTTATACCCCCTGGGGGAACCCCTTCGCGGGGAGGGGTTGCGAACAATTAACTCGGTGAGTTTTCCTTGACTTATCATTTCTGCCAACATGCGCTTAAGTTCCACGCATTCCCCAGTGTCGTGGCCCTTGTCGTGATGATAGCGGCAGTACTTGTTATTTGGCCTCGCAGCGCCCTTGGGAAGTGGGCGAGGCCATTTAGGGATCTCCCTCCTTTGCTCCAGGGAATGGAAGATGTTCGTGCGGGAGTCTCTGAGTGGGGGCAGGGTTGGATATGCCCTATCCCTGTTGCCCTGTGGAGGTGGTTGCCTCCGCGGACCCTGGCCCCTAGAATCTGGCACGCGCGAGGACTGCCCCCTCGCGTCAGTCGTTGAGCTCTTGAGGTAGGGCCTGGTGACCTCCTTAGTGTGCATGAACCTAGTTTCCCTATCTAGGAACTGCTCCATGTTGCGAGGAGGGTTGGTGTGCACATCAATGAAGAATAGGGAATCCCACTGGAGACCCTGTATTTCCGTCAGGAGACGAGTCTCCTCACCCAGGTTTGGAACCTAGATGGATTCTCCCTGGAAACGTTGGATGTAGTCTCTGAGGGATTCATCCTTCCTCTATCGCACCTTCAGCAGGTGTCCCGCAGTTTTTGGCGGAGGCTTGGAGACTACAAAGTGGTTAGAGAAAACGCGGGAGAGTTCCTCAAAGGAGTCGAACTGTTTACCGCGAAGGGTGGTGTACCAATTTGCGGCGGCTCCAGTTAGGGTAGAGCTAAAGACTGGAGATGGATATCGGGGTCTGAAAGACTGTCGTAGGAGTCCAGCTTGGGCTGGTGAACGTGCTCCGGCAGCGTAGCCTCCAGGATTCTCTGGGTAAAAGGCTGAGTCCAGAGGTGATCCAGTCCCAAGTTGGTGGAGTAAGGTGTGTTCGCCCTTGCCTCCCTCTTCTCTATCTGATCCAAGCGCCTGGCGATGGCGGCGAGTGCGGCGGAATGAGCTTGGTCAGGGTGGACTTCCTGCTGCGGTGGAGGAAGAGGAGGTTCCTGGCGATTCAGTGGCTGTTGGATTATCTGGAAACCTCCTGCAGTTAGAACGCCGCGCAGATTTTGCACGATAGCCTCAGTAATCGCCGTAAGGATTGTGGGATCAATACCGGCCACCGCTGAGTTCTGGACGATGACATTGTGCGGCGCCCCCACCACACCGGCTGGTAGGTTGTGGTTTGTCGAGAGGGCAATACGCCCTAACCCCACGGTGGCGTCTGCCCCCACCGGTTGGACAATTTCTCTGGAGGGAGGGGCGTTGTGATTCAGTGGCTGTTGGATTTCTCCTCCCACGGCCATTTTGCCGGCTTGCGCTCCTTGTGGTAGGCATGACTTCTCCTCTTCTGTGGTTTCTTCGTGGGATTGTTTACGCTTCCCACAGACGGCGCCAATCTGATAGCTTGGTTCCATGACGGGACTGGGCTTCCAGATGCTTTAATGGTGAGGAATGACCAGAACGACGATCTTGAGCTCTGGAGTAATCTGCAGGATGTAAAACGAAATACTCAGGAGCAGAAAGAGGAGTGGAGGTGTGTAGATAGGGTGTACCTTTCCCAAGCCATCCTTTTATAGGAGGCGTTGAGGTAACAGTTGTCCCGTGAATGGAGTAGTGGAGTGCTCCCCCACGTTCCAGAGTAGTGGAAGACTGGAGACGTAATGGAGAACATGGGTACGTCATGGGGACGACCGTTCCCAGCTTCCTTTCCCCAATCTATGGCATTGCTAAATGAAATATCGCGAAGACCAGGTATGCGAAGGCCTTGTTTGGCGAGACCAGGAGATGCGAACCCGCGAGTTCCTGGTGAAGCCAGCAGGCGCGAAGCTCTCCTGACAACGCCTTCGAGCGACACGATGGTATCGCGGTGTGTTTTATCGACTGCTGATGATGATGATGCGAGCGACGATGCGTGAGGGGCATTTGCTTGGATAGTGTACCACAATCAATCTGAAAAAGAGCCAATTTTTTTGTATAGAAGTTACTCAAGATGTTCTATGTTCTATTGCACAAACGTTGGGTTGTACGACAGCTTCCTTCCCATTCACTTATTTTGGACTGCCAGTTGGGTTAAGTATGAATCGGCTAAAGAGTTGGGACCCTGTGGTTGAAAAAGTGGAAAAGAGGCTCTCAATGTGAAAAGCAAATTGGCTTTCAATTGGTGGTCGATTAACGTTGATGAATTCGGTTCTTGGAAGCTTGCCCATGTATCATTTCTCCGTGTTCCGTACCCTGCTTGGTGTTGGAAAGAAAATAGAGAAGCTGAGAAATAAATTCTTTTGAGGGGTTTCAGGGACAGGGAAAAAAATCATATGGGCTGGGATAAAAAGGATGTTTGGAGCTAGTGAATGGGAGGGTTGAGAGTGGGCAGTTTGAGGGCTAAAAACCTACTTTTGTTGGAGAAGTGGAAGTGGAGATGGTTGAGAGAGGAAGACCGTCTGTGGGTTGGGGTGGTGTCTAGTATTTGTGGGGAAGTTGGAGGTTCAATGGAGCTTGGAGTGTGTAGAGGGATATTATTAAAGTGGATGGGGAGGTAGGGAGCTTGGGTGCAGAGTATACTAATCATTGTAGAAAAGAAGTTTGGATGGGGAATAAAATTAAATTCTGGTTGGATGTTTGGTGGGTGACCGTGTTCTGAAAGATAGGTTTAGAAGGTTGTATGAGCTTGATGTAAACAAAGAGAGTTGGGTAGCAGACATGATTAGGTGGGCGAAGGAGGGTGGAGCTGGGAGTGGAGTTGGAGGAGCCCAGTAAGGGGTCGGGCGATAGGAGAATTTCAACGTTTGTTATCTTTTCTGCAGGTGTTCAATCCAAAACAGGACATTGCGGACTCTTGGCCTTGGAACCCTGCAGCTTAAGGTAGAATGAGTTTTATTACTTAATAATGTGTGAAATTTATAGACATGTAAAACACTCGTCATGGCGCCGCTGCCTGGGATTGTTTGTGTAGTTATTGGTAATTTAGTTATTTGCGTCTTGTGGAATAAGTGGATATTGATTGTGCTCTTGTCTTTAATTATAGGTACCCTCTCCGGTGTGTATGACTCGCAGTTCACAAGTTCAACTTGTTGAACTAGACCCAAAAATTGGGAAGTTGACATCTTTTAGAAATAAGAACAAGCTCACACAAGAGTCACCAAGTTCTAATTCTCAATCAGTCAATATGGATTGGAACAACAACAATGATGAGAATGGAGAAGAAGTTCATGATAATGGGATACCCGTTAAAAATTGACAAGATAATCAAGGAGATGGGGGAAACCAAAATTAACAAGAGGAACCCATCGGTGATTTTGAGAGCCACCCGGTGGGATTATAGCCACCGTTTGATTCGACCCCAAAGAGTGTCGGGCCAAAAATTCAAAATCCCAACTCACATGTTCAACCTCATCAGACAAAGACCTTTTTCTAGTAAATCTCATGAAAATCCACATGATCATATCGACAACTTCATTGAGATTTGTGACACTTGTGATGTGGAGGAAGGAACCAAAGATGATGTGAGAATGAGGTTTTTCCCACTCTCATTATTGGGAGAAGCCAAATTATGATACAAGGTGTTATCCCCCTTATGCGGAAAAGCTGACGTAATGAGGAACGCCCGGTGGCGTAAGCGGGAACCAGAGTCGAGGGAAACAGTAATCTAGAGTTCCCTTGGTGTAGTGGTCCAAACCTACCCAATTAAATTTTCACTTACTCATAAAATACTTGTAGTACAAGTAACGAGAATCATCGAAATTCAAACATACTTATACACACACACACATGTAGATACATTTGTGATGCAACATAACTTTACATGCTCGCATTTACATATACAGAGCCAGAACCTAATATCCAAAATACCTACGTGTGTGGAAGGATATGGTACACCAAGATCCTCAGAAAACAACTCCACGTAGGTCACCGCTGCTGTTAAACAGAATATAGAAGACAACCGCCAGTAACCTCAGAATGTGCTCAAATCATAATCGGATCTTGCAGAATAATAGAATATCGCAAACAGGACTACCCTTTTGTTTTAAATCAGAAGGCAGGCTCGGAATTACTAAAACCTGAAATTCAAACACCAGAAAGCACCGAGAGACTCTACTCATCGGGCTTCTTATCAGACGAGCCTGAAAAGGTGAACAATGTAAGGGTGAGTCCTCGATGAGAACTCAGTAAGGGTCAGACATAGGGTAGGGTTTCTGAAGTCCGAAGTATACTGAACTAACAATACCTGCATCAAAATTTCAGATACAAACAGAAAACAGATATACAGATAATAACATTAACAATATCGATAGTCAGACAGATTCGGAAGACCTCTGAGGCTCTTAGCCTTACAGAAGAGGTTTTCAGAATAACAGATATATCAGAGGCTTGTTACCAGCTCGGGGTCCGGAATCCCCACTGCCTATAGAACAGATTCAAATAACAGAATACAGAAGCAAACTTGCAAGCAAGTTATCCTAAAGCAGATAATAGGATACACGTGTATACCTAACCTATGCCATAAACTAAGTTCGGTATGACCAAGGCTAGAGGGAGCTGAGGGTCGCATCGCAATACTGAAAGTGTGAGGGTAAAGAAACCCTTAGGTGAAGGTGAAGTTCCTCCTGGCGAAGGCGAGGCCCCTTCAAGCGAAGGCGTGGCCCCTCCAAACGAAGGCAAAGTCCCTTCTAACGATGGCGAGACCCCTCTAGGTGAATGCGTGGCCCCTCCAAGCGAAGGCAAAGTCCCTTCTAACAAAGGTAAGGCCCCTCTAGGTGAAGGGAAATCTCAGAGCGAAAGCAAGGCCCGGGGTGAAGGCGTAGTCCTCCCGGGGTGAAACCTCCAGACAAATGCGAAGACCCCAGGGTAAAGCTGCCCATGGAATCCTCCCACGCGAAGTGCCCATACGTAGCCTCTTCTCAGATTCATGTGAAGCCTCTTCTTAGATTCATGCGAAGCGTCTTTCCCAGATCAATGTGAAGCCTCTTTCCCAGATCGGAGATTGCCCTCAGACACACCCTTTAGCCAATATAGCACTAATTTACCCTGACATGCATATTATAGGTATCCCAGAATGCAAAATCACGGAAAAATTGAACCCTTACCTTATACACCAAAGAATTTCCATGCAACCCATTCGTTTTGCACATGAGAAGGTAACAAAGTTCACGAACTCGCGGCGGAGAGAAGCATCCACGATGTTACCAACACCCGGTACAAAATTAAGTTAATTACGCGTTTAAGTTTAATTACCGAGTTTTCGATAATTTTGGTTTTGGGACTCGTATAGTATGTTTGGTAATTGTGGAATTAATTTGGTGATTTTTGGGGCAACCCGGGACGGATTTAGAATTAATTACGCGGTTGCGCGTAATTCCCGGGAGTTGCAATTCTGAGTGACTCGGGACTTTTATTTGGATAAGAAAAATAGGTTTTATGGGTTTTATGATGTCCTGAGTATGTGGTTAAAGTTTGGTTCCAATCGGAGTAAGTTTGGTAAAAAGTTGCATTTTCGGGCTGAGTGAAAATGCAGTTTTGTAAGTGTGTGAGATATTTCGAAATTGAACATTTTGGTTAAAAAGAAAAGAATGGGGCGTATGGGGGAGAGGGAAGAAAGGACAAGTGTCTCCTTCTTGTTGAAGGAGAAAAGGAAAAGAAAAGAATTATGGTATATGTATTTATGTATTGATAATACATATATGCATATAAGTAAAAAGAGAGGGATTTTTGGTCAACTTCCCATGTCATCTTCTTCCTCACCCGTAACTCTCTCTCTCCCTTATCTTGCGCCATTGTTGAACTTGGAGCTCACAACTGATTTCCGTCGTTTGGCGACCAAACTTCGAGGTATTGCACTTAAATCGTTCATTGGGTTGTATGGATCAGTAATCTGAAGTCTGTTTTGGAAGAATTAGTTTAGTTTGCAAGTTATGAGCATTTGAATTTTGGAGTGAATAGTGTCATATGCTACTTTGTGTGACTTTTCGGTTCCTAAGCGTTCTCGGCACTTCCTTGTGCGTATTTGATAACAGGAACGTAGGAAGAAACGCAACCGAGGTTGTGCCGATTCGCGTTTGAAAATTTGGGTGTAATTTTCGACAGAAGAATTAGTGAAAGGTAAGGGTATTTCTGTGTTCAGAATGGAATTCTGATTCCGTTATTGTAATTGGTTCTGTTATAAGAGGCTTGGTGTGAAAGCCGTTTTTCCCGGCCCGAGCCTCGGTTTTGGCGCCATTGTTAATGACTGTTTCTGTGAATTCTGAATGTGTTTTCTATATCTGGGATTGATTGTGAATAGGGAGTTATTTGGAAATTGGGCTGAAACTCTGCCGAAATTTCTACCGGGACCGTCGATCGAGAATTCGGATTTGGACTACAATCGGAGGTAAGGGTTTAGTGTGTGTTTAGGAGTATTTCCTTGCGTAGAAAGCATACTCAGATATAGACTGAGGCTAGGTTTGGAAGAGGGGAGTGCCCCGATGACGCCGACCTAGTTCCGTGGTATAGACATTGTTGTGCAGGAACCGATTGGGATTCCGATATACCTACGATGGTTATCGATGAATTTACCGGGATTCTGATATACCTACGATGGTTATCGATGATTCATATTGATTGACCGATGGGGATTGCTCCCCCGAGCTGGTACCATGCCAAGGTGTGGTGGACTTGGGCGCAGCGGCGACCGTGCTGGAGGAGACCGGGGTTTGGTCACACTTTCTTGAAGGGAAGCGTGTTGCTGCCCAGAAGGCCCCCAAATGGTCTGAGGACCCTGCTGCGCTGAAATCCTTGAGGGAGGACCTCAGGGCGAAGGTCTATAAAGAGGAGGGCATGCCCCTGGAAGGGGCTTGGGATCCTGTCTTTCTCCTAAACAACAAGTCCTCCCTATTGTTTGGGGAAGAGCGCACGCTGCTGTCTTGCCTGGAAGGGCTTCGCACCCCATTCGACATGGAACTGATGAATCGAAGCCTGGACTCCCCAGTCGAGTTCATGAAGGAGGCTGCCAAGGACAACCTTCAGGTGAGGCATCTCCTTTGCTTTCTATTTTTTGTCTTCTAATTTCTGTACTGACCTATCTTATTGCATGCTACCATCAATGAGTACGCTGGTCTCAGCCAATGGCATAAGTTCCTGAGCAACGCGAATGCAAGGGACAGTGCCCAGATTAGTGAGATCGCCCGCCTGAGAAAGGAGGCGGAAGCTGCCCAAGCTGCCCAAGCTGCCAAGGCTGAGGCTGAGAAGGCCAACAAGAGGGTGGCTGAGTTGGAGACCTGATGTGCTGCTCTCACCGGGGAGAAAGAGGAGTCTCGCCTGGGGCATTTGCAAAGGGACACTCTTCTGGAGAAGCTCCTGGTTTGGTGTCCCGCCAGCGAGGCGGAGCTGGCGAAGAAGGAAAACGAGTTGGCGGGGAAAACAGTTGAAGTCACTGTTTTGAAGACGGTGCTTTCCTCTCTGAAATCAGAGACAGAAGTTCACCTGAAGGATGCTGCGGATAAACTTGCGGACGCAGAGCTTGGTAAGCTGGACGTCTCGAACCAGCATGTCGACTTGTTCTCGGACCACATTCGCGCGATGCGGAAAGTCTTTGCGCTTGAACGAGACCTCGGGCTGGAGCAGTACCCTGGAGAGGATCCTGAGCATGAACTGACTTACACAGCGAAAATCAATGAGAGATGGCCGCGGCTGAAGCAGACAGTTGATGAGCTCAAGACCTAGGGCGAAGTTGCAGCGCAAGTGTACGAGGAAGGTTGGTTGCGATGCCGCTTCCAACTAGAGCAGTTGCACCCTGGGTTGGACCTGGGTGCCTTGGAAGCTTCCAAGACTGTTGACCCCGAGGCGAGTACTTTGCTTGACTAGGGTGAGCAAGGGAAGAAGATGGGTGCAGGGTGGCACGCCATGCTAGATTAGGAAGGGGCTTAGGTCGTGTTTGACCCCCCTTAGTTAGACAAGGTCTGGTGCCGTTACCTTAATAGGTTAGGCTTTTAGCCATTCTGACCGGTCGGGTGCAAAAGGCGTTTGGGAGATCGTTGGTGAGATTATTCTGCAGTATTGTTAAGAATTGGAGACATTTCATTCATTCACCATGATTTACACATAGTATGGACGGAGGTCGTCCGCAAGGAAGTTGCGAGGGAGTTGTTTCCCATCTTGGTCCTGCAACTCATAGATGCCCGGCCAGACTTGTTTGTGGATGATGTAAGGACCATCCCAGTTAGGTCGCAGGACGCCCTATTTGGGGTCGCGAGCAGTGAGGACCTATCTAAGTAGCGCGAGGCCCCCCGGCTTAAGTGCCTTGGGTTTAACCTTGGCATCGTGTTGCAAGTTGAGATGCTGTTTGAGGGCGAACAGGCGAAGGCGTGCACCTTCGCGCAGTTCTTCAAGCAGGTCTAGTTTGGCGCGAAGTCCTCGATTGTTAGCCTCATCGTTGAAGTTGATCATCCTTATTGTTGGGAAGTCTGCCTCAATGGGGAGGAGTGCATCAGCACCATAAACCAGGGAGAAAGGTGTCTCCCCCGTTGGCGTTCTCTTTGTCATCCTGTAGTCCCACAGGACGCTGGGAAGTTCATCGACCCATCGCCCCTTTGCGCCAGCCAGGCGTTTCTTGAGTCCTTCCTTGATTGTGCGGTTGGTCACCTCAACTTGGCCATTGGACTGGGGGTGCGCCACTGGGGCATAGAGCATGCGGATCTTGTTATGTTCAGCCCATTGCTGGATGGTGTGGCTGGCGAACTGGCTTCCATTGTCTGTGATGATAGCGCGAGGGTTGCCATATCGGCAGACGATATTCTTCCGCAGGAAGCTGATGATTTTAGAGGATGTGATCTTCACCAGGGGCTTGACCGCAATCCACTTAGTGAAGTAGTCCACGGCGACAACACAGAACTGGTACTGGCCTGTCGCCCTTGGCATTGGTCCGATAAGGTCGAGACCCCAAAGGGCGAAAGGTACAGAGTTTGTGAGCGCGGGAGACTCCGTTGATGGTAGTCGTTGGATACGCGAATTGATCTGGCATTGATGGAACTTTCTGACCAGTGAGGTTGCGTCTTTCTTCAAGGTTGGCCAGCAGTACCCTTGCCGAAGGGCCTGTGTGCCCCGCAGTTGCCCTGATGGATGATTTCCAATACACTGAGTCCCTCCTTGGCGGTGAGGCAACGTTGGAGTGGTGAGGAGAATCTGCAATGCCACAGCAACCCGTCTATGAGGACGAATCTCGTCACTCGAGTGCGAGTGCGTAGATCTGTGGCCATCCCTTTGAGTTCGGTGATGATGGGAGTTCACCAGTCGTTCGGATCAGTTTCTTCGAGTGAGCCAATATCTACAGCTCCGTCTATAGATGGTCGAGCTAGGGTTTCCAACGCCGAAGCTGTTTTCCCCTTAGAGAGCATATCCGCAATGGTGTTCTTGGAACGAAGGATGTGAATGAAGACTGCCTCCTCGAAGTTCATCCGTAGTGAATTGAGAAGTCTCAGGTATTTGATCAGAGTGGCATCCTTGCACTCCGAGCACCCCTGCACTTGGTGTATTACCAGTTGGGAATCGCTATACACATGTATTCGGCAAATACCCACTTTGATGGCTAGCTTGAGGCCCGCGATGAGGGCTTCATACTCTGCAACGTTATTAGTCATGGGAAATTGAAAGGATACACGGAGAGCACTTTCCATACCTAAGGGTCCACGCAAGTAGACGCCTCCCGCCGGAGATGTTGCTTTGGATGCGCCATCAACGTACATTTCCCACTCTGGAGGTGGAGGTTCAGGTGCCGGTACTTGTTCCTGAGGAGTGGTGTACTCAGGAACTGAGAATTCCGCCAGAAAGTCGGCGAGGGCCTGACCCTTTATTGCCTTGCGGGGTTCATAGTTGATGTCGTACCCGCTTAGTTCGATGCACCACTTCGCCAAGGCCTGAGTGCTCCGGTCTTTGAAGGATCTCCTTGATTGGGAGGTCCGTGCACACAAGGACTGTGTGCCCTTGGAAGTAGGGCTTGAGCTTCCTTGCTGAATAGACTAATGACAAGATAGCTTTCTGTAAAGGAGGATACCTTGTCTTTACTGATTGTAAGGTGTGGCTGGTGTAGTAGATCGGCCACTGCTTGTCACCTTCCTTCTTAATGAGAACTGACGCCACACTGTTACTGGTTGTGGAGAGGTACCTGAGTGTGGGCAGCTCCTACAGGTGCTGCTTGATGGCGTCGTATGCCTCCTGGCAGTCCTCCGTCCACTTGCAGGCTTTCTTCTTTCGGATTTGGTTGAAGAAAGGCTTACAACTGTCGCTGAGTTTTGATATGAATCGTCCCAGGGCGACTAACCTTCCCGTTAGTTGGTGGATGTCTTTCAGGCCCCTTGGAGTGCGAAGGCTGGCGATGGCTTCTATCTTCTTGGGATTGGCACGAATCCCTCCTCTTGAGACTTGGTAACCAAGGAATTTTCCTTCGCCAACGCCAAACATGCACTTCTTTTGGTTCAAGCGCATGTTATATGTGCGGAAGTTGGCGAAGGTCTCTTCTAGGTCCTCCAAGTGTTTGGCGGTGGCTTTACTCTTCACCACTATGTCGTCAACATATGCTTCAAGGTTTCTCCCAATTTGATCCGCGAATACCCTGTTCAACAACCTTTGAAAAGTTGCCCCTGCATTCCTCAAGCCAAAAGGCATGCGAATGTAGTGGTAGACTGCTTCGCCGGTTGTGAAGGAGGTCTTCATGGCATCCTCAAGATCCATGAAGATTTGATGGTAGCCACTGTACGCATCAAGGAAAGAAAGTACTGGGCATCGCACAGTTGAGTCTACCAGTTGGTCTATGGGAGGTAAGGGGTACGGGTCTCTAGGGCAAGCCCTGTTGACCCCCTTGTAGTCCACTCATCGGTGTCATTCACCGTTTTCCTTGTCAGCAAGCACAATGTTAGCGACCCACTCAGAGTAATGAACTTCCTTAATTATATTAGCTTCAAGCAACTTCTGCACCTCAGTGCGTACAAACTCTTTCCTGTCAGGGGCCATGCCCCTTGTTTTCTGCCTAACTGGCTTAAAGCCAGGGAGTACATTGAGTTTGTGGGAGATAACAGAAGGATCTACACCTGGGAGATCAGCCGGGCTCCATGCGAAGACGTCAATGTTGGCCTGGAGGAGGTGGATGAGGGCATCCTTGTCTTTCTCTGGGAGATCCTTCCCAACACGGAATTTCTTCCCTGGGGATATCTCGACCTCCTCAAAGTCACCAGATAGGTCTGGGGCCACTTCGCCCACTAGCACAGGCTCTTCAACTGGTTTCTTCCTCTTTGGCTCCATGCACTGAGGCAGTTGAGAGGGGCCAGCGAGCGCGTTGACGTAGTTGCCCCTCACCACATTCTGGTTGACGTAGTTGTAGGCATCGCCAGCTGAGGTGCGGAACACCAATGTTAAGGTGCGCACATCACAATGGATGTGGAATTCGGTCTGTGTGGCGCGCCCAACAATGGCATTGTAAGGTGAGGGGAGGTCGAGGACGATGAAGTCCATGACGCTTGAGTGGCAGACCTGTCGGTTGTCCTTATTGGTGCCAACCATCATGAACACGAGCGTGATTGCCCCAAGGTTGGGATTTCCTCCCTTCCAATCCCAAAAGTTGCCCCCTTCGCCGGTTTGATTTGAGACAGGGGTACCTTCGCCTCAACAAGTGTGTGCTTGTAAATGACGTTGGCATTAGCGCATCTATCCATGTAGATCCGACCAATGTCCCATCCGACGATGCGAGCCGTGATGATGAGTGGGTCTGAGTGTGGGATCGCCACAGAAGTTCCATCGCGGCGATGGATGAGATGGATGGCTGTGTGGTCCAGCTGATAAATTTGCCTCATATAACAGCGCCTCGCAGCTGCGCCTTCGCACTGGGTGATCACATTGATGTGACCCTTGGTAGATGGGATCTGATCAGCTCCCCCAGGGGTTCTGTTCTGCCTGTGGAGATCCCGACCGCGATCCTCCCGGTCGCCTTCGCGCTTATACCCCCTGGGGGAACTCCTTCGCGGGGAGGGGTTGCGAACAAGGAACTCGGTGAGTTTTCCTTGACCTATCATTTCTGCCAGCATGCGCTTAAGTTCCACGCATTACTCAGTGTCGTGGCCCTTGTCGCGATGGTAGCTGCAGTACTTGTTATTTGGCCTCGCAACGTCCTTGGGAAGCGGGCGGGGCCATTTAGGGATTTCCCTCCTTTGCTTCAGGGCATGGAAGATGTTCGTACGGGAGTCCCTGAGTGGGGGCAGGGTTGGATATGGCCTATCCCTGTTGCCCTATGGAGGTGGTTGCCTCCGCGGACCCTGGGCCCTGGAATCCGGCACGCGCGAGAATTTCCTTCTCGCGTCAGTCATCGAGCTCTTAAGGTAGGGTCTGGTAACCTCCTCAGTGTGCATGAACCTAGTTGCCCTATCTAGGAACTGCTCCATATCGCGAGGAGGGTTGGTGTGCACGTCAATGAAGAACAGGGAATCCCACTGGAGACCCTATATTGCCGTCAGGAAACGAGTCTCCTCACCCAGGTTTGGAACCTGGATGGATTCTCCCTAGAAGCGTTGGATGTAGTCCCTGAGGGATTCATCCTTCCTCTGTCGCACCTTCAGCAGGTGCCCTGCTGTCTTTGACGGAGGCTTGGAGACGACGAAGTGGTTAGAGAGAACGCGGGAGAGTTCCTCAAAGGATGGTGTACCGCGAAGGGTGGTGTACCAATTTGCGGCGGCTCCGGTGAGGGTAGAGCTAAAGGCCCTACAGAGAGTGCTGTCATCAACCCTTGCGATCGCCATCGCAGGGATGTAGCGTTGCAGATGGATATCGGGGTCTGAAAGACAGTCATAGGAGTCCAGCTTGGGCTGGCATTAGTGCTCTGGCAGCGGAGCCTCCAGGATTCTCTGGGTAAAAGGCTGGGTTCGCCCTTACTTCCCTCTTCTCTATTTGTTCCAGGCGCCTGGCGATGGCGGCGAGTTCGGTGGAATGAGCCGGGTCAGGGGGGACTTCTTACTATGGCGGAGGAAGAGGGGGTTCCTGGTGATTCAACGGCTGTTGAATTGTCTGGAAACCTCCTGCGGTCAGAACACCGCGAAGATTTTATACGACAGCCTCAGTAATTGCCGCGAGAATTGTGGGATGAAGACCGGCCACCGCTGAGTTCTGAACGATGACATTGACCGGCCACCGCTAGTTGGTTATGGTTCGTCGAGAGGGCAACACGCCCTGACCTCACGGCGGCGTCTGCCCCCACCGGGTGGACGATTTCTCTGGAGGGAGGGGCATTATGATCACCATGGGATGAGGTTTCCCCGGTAGAGTGGACTGACGTTCCATGATTTGCAGCGGCGGTGGGTGGATTTCTCCTCCCACGGCCATTCTGACGGCTTGCGCTCCTCGTGGTAGGCATGGCTTCTGTTCTTCGGGGGTTTCTTCGTGGGATTGTTTATAGTTCCCACAGACGGCGCCAATCTCATAGTCTGGTTCCTTGACGGGACTGGGCTTCCAGATGCTTTGATGGTGAGGAAATGACCAGAACGACGATCTAGAGCTCCGGAGTAATCTGCAGGGCGTAAAACGGAATACTCAGGAGCAGAAAGAGGAGTGGAGGTGTGTAGATAGGGTGTACCTTTCCCAAGCCATCCTTTTATAGGAGGCGTTGAGGTGGCGGTTGTCCCGTGATTGGAGTAGTGGAGTGCTCCCCCACGTCCCAGAGTAGTGGAAGACTGGAGATGAAATGGAGAACGTGGGTAGGTCGTGGAGACGACCGTTCCCAGCTTCCTTCTCCCAGTCTGTCATGTTATTAAGTGATTGATGGCGAAGCCCAGGGAATGTGAAGGTCCTGTCTGGCGAGACCAGGAGATGCGAACCCGCGAGGTCCTAGCGAGGCCAGCAGGCTCGAAGCTCCCTTGACAATGCCTTCGCGCGATGCGGTGAGATTGCAGTGTGTTTCCTTGTCTCCTGTTGAAGATGACGCGAGTGGCGATGGCGTGAGGGGCATTCGCTTGGGTAGTGTACCAGATTTAATCCATAATATTCTTCCTCGCTCACCACCGGGACCTGATCCAAAACCCGAAGTTCTATACCGTGTTCCACAACTTCCACATCCCGCACAACAGATAGAGGCATTACCTCTCCAGATACCCTGATCTACCGCTGGGCACAATCAATCTGAAATGAATTCTTGGATAGCCAATCCATTCCAAAAATCACATCGTATTTCGGAACATCCAGAACTAATAGATCAGACAAAAATTTGTGTCCTCCCACTGTCAAGACACAATCCCGAGCCATCTCACTTGAAAACAAATATTGACTCCCAGCAGTTTGAATCAGAAATACATCAGACAATTGACAAACAGATTATCGCAGAGATTGAGCACATTTTTGTGCTACAATCGATGTGGAAGCACCAGTGTCGAAAAGCACATTAATATTTTTCAAAAGTAGTTTACCTTTTAGCGCTCCCTGCTGGGCTGATTCGCTCTGCTCAATCCGAAAGACTCTACCGGCTCGAGCCTGCTGTGCTAGCGGAAGTGGTGGTCGCACAGGCTGTCGCGGACCTCCCTGAAGTTCCTCCCGCCCCCTGCGTGCATTAGGTTGGGGTGGAGGTGGTACCTGAGGAAAACTGCCTAACTCCTGTCTGGGCATCAGAGGACAGTCGCGAATCCAGTGCTCCGTGGACCCGCATCATAGACATCGGCCGGACTCTCGATTACACGGTCTACCAGCGTGATACATCTCACAACTACGACAAGGAGGTCCAGATGGTGTTGCAACAACGCCCTTTCCTCTGTCGCTTGGCCCGGCCCTAAACGTTTGCCCAGTACTCCTGAAAGGTCTCCCTGATCTCTGGAATCCGGGACCTTGTACACTCTCACGAGATCGATAAGGAGACTCCTCCTGCTCCAGAAGCTAAGCCTTCTGAACTTCCTCGCACTTAACCAAGGGTCGCAACGCCCATCTGATATCGGGGCGCAGTCCCCATATAAACCGCTTGGCCTTCTACTCCTCAAACTCATAGTACTGAGGAACAAAACGGACCAACCGATCGAACTCCTGCTCATATTCCCGCACGGTCCTGTCACTCTGCTGCAGACTTTTGAACTGCCTCTGATGAAGATCTCGGACCACATCACCGATATAGTACTCCAGGAACACTCGGGAAAACTCCTCCCAACCCATACCCGGGTCCTGCTCATCTCTGCGCTCAAACTGTACTCTCCTACCGCTCTGTACACTCCTCCACCAATGATCTGCCTGCCCGGGCAAATTATATGTGGCAAGGGATACCATGGTAGTGGAAGACAAGTGTAACATCATGAGCATCTTCTCCATATCAGAAAGCTAGGTCTCGGTTGCTTCCGGTCCTCCCTTAACATCAAACTTTGTCGGATTCAGAAGCAGAAATTGTTTATGCAGTCTAACATCCCCGAATCGAGGCTCTGATGAGATCATTTAAATGATTTGATTTGAATGAAGTATTTAATGGATTTGATTGAAGATGGGGTTGTTTTCCTCATAAAGTTATTGATTTTGGTACTTCAGGTCATTTGGAGCATAATGTAACAAAAGGAGAAGTTAGAGGATCAAAAAGGGGCAAACTTCTTTTTCAGATGATCACCGGGTGGTCATCTAGAATCCAGGGAGCTCAAGCCATCCTGGAGTTGAATCACTCGATCGCCTTATGACCATCAAGTTGAAGTGAGTTGATCGCCTGTTGATCGACTAGAATCCAGGGATCTCAAGCGATCCTGGAGCTGAATCAGTCGATCGCCCGACGATCAACAAGTCTAGTAGTAGTGGAATCAGTCAATCGCCTGGTGGTCATCTAGAATCCAGGAGTGTGGAGTTTCGGGATTCTGGAGTTGTTGATCACCTGGTGATCACCACACCAGGTGATCACCCGGTGATCAACTGGCGTCGAAAATTAATCCAGGCCAATGATCTATTTAATGATTCAATCTGAGCCATTGGTTTAAAAAAACCCTACATAAAAGGAGAGCTTCATTTCAGAAGTAGTGTGCGTGATTTTGAGCAGCAAAGGGGAGGAGGAGAGGAGCAAGGCGCATTCATCACCATTTTCTTCTCCATGGAGCTCCAGGCTTGATTTCTCCACCATTTTGTGATTAAGTCTAGGGTTTTCTTCCATTTTCTGAGTAGAATCCATTTCTAAACTTAGAATTTGCTAGTTTTCTCATTTCTTCCATCTTTTTAGCATTTGGTCAAATTGAGCTCAAATTCCATCTTGGCCATGAATTACTTCTATTTCTCTTCATTTATGGTTTTTATTATCATGGGTAGCTAATTTCCTATTATCTCTTAGGAATTAGTGAAACTTGGATTATGGGTATGTGATATTTTTGATGAATGGATATTGTTTGATAATTTATGTTTGTGTTTCTCTGAATTTATTGATTAAATACCTTAAGAGAGGATTAATCTTGGCATGATTAGACTTAGTCATAAGCTAATTATGTTTGATCGTAGAGAAATGCACGTTAGGTTAATTGTAGGACGAGAGTTCATAATTAACCTAGGAGGAAAATTGATTAATTCACGATAAGTTAGGATACAAGACATTGTGGCTAACTTATCTCTAAATACTCTTAAGAGAGAGGTTTAGACCCAATATATTTTCCTACATAAATCCGAACAATATCCATGAATGTTTATGAGCCAAATTATAATCCATGTACCCATGATCCAAGTGGAGCGCAAATTCCTAGGAGATAATTTAGTTCAATGGCACAATTTAATTATTGTAATCTTTGATTAGTTGTTTAGTCACTTCAATTCTTACTATTGCATGATTAGCTTCACACTCACCAATCAATCCATTCCTTAGTGTAGTTTAGTTGTAATTCACACACAAAACACACAAAAATCTAAGTCCCTGTGGTTCGACCCGGTACTCCCGGTTTTATTACTTGCGACCACCGTACACTTGCGGTGAGTCACTGTCAAGTTTTTGGCGCCGTTGCCGGGGACTTGGTCTTTTTTGTTTTTCTGTCTTTAATTTACATTGTACATATTTAGATTATTTTCATTATTTTTCATGAATTTTTTTTAAAGAAATGACAAGGCTCACAGATATGTCATGGATTGAAGAGGAGTGCATCCAAACTTTCATTCTAGAGGATCAACTACAACAAGACCAATTCTCACAATTGTCTGCTCAAATGTCAGACCTTTTTGAAATGGTAAAGTTGTATGTGGAGAATGCAAAACTTCATCAGAAGATTGAGGCCACTGAAGCTAGAAATGAAGAACCAAATCATGCAAACAACGGAGGTTTTGAATTTGCTAGTTCTTCTTATTACGAGGAGTACCCAACTATAGAACAAGAGTACTATGAGAATCTGGATTTTATGGGTACTCACAATTCTCCGAAGATCAATGTGGGAACCAAGATGATTATGGTGATACAAAATACACTTATAGTGGCCAATACAACCTTCAAGACAGTCCACCATTTAAAGCTCAAGAGCAGATCAAGAAGGAGCGAGAGGAAATCGAGCTACAACTTACTCAAGCTTTGATGGAGATGGTGAATCAAAACAAGAAAAGAGCCATAAGTCAACGGATTGAAGAATTAGATTATTTGGAGTATCTTGACGAAATGGACTTAGAGACTAATTGGATAGAGATGTCATGCATGAACTTTAATGCGCAAATCGGTCTAGATTTAGAACTTCAAGGAGAAAGCTCCAAGTGTGGTAACATTCCCTCTTCTCATTCTCTAGACAATTTTGAGTCTCAATTCAATGATTTGCCTAACATTCCTTGGCATGAGCCTATGGAAATGGTTGATGAGCATGCTAGTACCATAAATTGCATGATCTTAGAACCTAGTATGCATGAAAATGATGATGAGTTGAGCATTGATGATGAGCATGAGTTAGTTACACACGACGAAAATAAAAACATTTGCTTTAATTCTATATATGATCATTGTGCAAACTTGGATGAGATGCATGCATGTTGGAATCCATTATTTGAGCTTGAAAACATGGAAAATGATGCAAATGAAATTAAATACATTGATGTCCATGCATTCACAAATTATATGGAAATTGAAATTGCACATGATCATAATTGTGTTTCATTGCTTGATGGAAAAGTGATTGAAGAAATGAATGATGAGATTGGTCTTGAGCTTGTTGAAATGCATGTGAAGTTCGAAGAAAACTTGAATGAAAAGCATGTTTTTAAGGAGGCAATATTGATAAATGTTTTGAAAGACAATGCCTCATTGAAATTTTTCTTGAACATGAACTTGATGTGTGGTAGAACTAAAATGCTTATTGTGATGGATATGGTTGTTCTTCCCTCATCCATGATTTTTGGTTTCAAAGAGCCGTACTATAAATTCATTGTTCGAAGAGAAATTCATTTGTTTGATGGAGCGTCGCTAGCATGTCATGATTTGGAGTCAATTTTTGAAAAATTTAGAAAGCATGCTTGTGTGGATTTTGGTGAAGAGATGTCGAATCTAGAGAATTCTGAGCATGTTGTTACTCACTCCTTTATGAGCCTTGCTATGAAAAATTCTCTTTTGGTGGTGGTGATAAGTTATGGGAACATGTCATGATTAACTCATACTCTAGATTGAAGGGTTGGTTGCTTAAAAGATGCACTCTTTCCAAGTGCTTGCATATTTCAAGCACTAACCACTATGTGCTTAAAATTGCAAATCTTGCCACGGAGAAAGGGCATTCATTATTTTGTATGTTCAAGGACTATTTATTTGAAAACCTACATCATGGAAAGAAGGTTCATTTGGGACACTTCTTCCCTCTCGAGCCGGATTGAGTTCACTTAAAATGTCGAGCTAGCGACATAAAACCAAGCATATTTAATAGCAGTATATGTAAATAACCTTGAATTTTGCACACTTGATACATTGGGGGCAATGTATGGTTTAAGTGTGGGGGTTGAATATTCAATTGATTTATTTTTCATTGTCTAACCCCTCGTAACTAACAATTTCTCTAGTGGTTTGTTTTGTGTGTTTCCTCTAGAGCCCAAGCGCGAAAGGAGTTGCGTCTCCTCATCTCTCACCATCTCTTATCATTTTCTCTCTAGCTCACTCAAAATCAGGGCGGTACTTTAGTTCTCTACACTTTATCTTGAGCATGAAGTAATAATTTTGGTCTTTGAGTGTGTTTGAGACTAAGTGTGGGGGAATTTGAACATTTGAACTTCTTGATTTGCATGTCCTCTTATGCATTAGATAGAATCACGTTTATTTCATTGTTTACCACTTTCTTTTAGAATTAGGAGCATATAGGACTTAGGTTGCATTTAGGATCCCAATGCTCCAATGAGTTGAGTTACTGCGTTGATTAATATGCATCTGATCTTATAGGTTGTAGAACTTTATCTTCATGCTTCAAATATAGATTTTTACCATGTGAGGTTTTGTGCCTAAATTTTACCAATGCATGAAATATGTGTGAATTATTCTTTCTTAAGAGTATCTTGCTAAGTTTTCAAACTAGAACTTGCTTATCAAGAACCGTTGCGAACCTACTTTTGTTGTATATTGAGTCGGGACGATGATGACAATTTTAGGATGAGCCTACTTTCCAAAATAGCCAACCTAAGCATTAACTCCATTAGATAAACCCATTTGAGCCTGAAGACCAAATTCTTTGATCACCATGTCACCCCACGGTGGAAGCACACAAGCGATTAAGATGCTTATTAACACCATAGCCACACTCAGTTGGGGTAACAGATCACACACATATCAAATTTGACAAGTGGACCCTGTGGGCCCCATGTGGGCCCCACAGCTCATTTTAAGCTTCCTGCTCAGAATTCTTCCACACAAATCATGTAACACGCACATATGCTTACACATGTACACATACAGGTGATTTCTAACAAAAATACCGAAACCCGGGGCGTAGGCCAAATGGGGCGGTTTACACCTTTTCGGACGTACAAGTCCTAAAACTGATAAAAACATGCATTCCACACTCAAAATCACAAACATACGCATAATCTGCCCAAAATGCTTCCCGGCCTTATCCGAGGCACACATATAATTACACACAAGAGCATGGCCAGCTCGGGGTCATGATCCCACCGTCATATCACAAACACCTTATAGGTGTATCACACAGACTTACACCATTTAGGTGTAGATACATATCCTCAATGTTGATCCCGAGACCTGCACACCAATACTTTAACCATTTGACCAAGTTTGGCATCATCGGGCCAACCCCTCAAACCAAACATAGCCTCAATATACTCCGATATGCATTCTATAATGTACTCCAAAATGCAGTACCCAGAGACACACTGAACCCTTACCTCACATTGGAGTTCGAACCAAAATTTCCGATCGACGGTCCCGGTAGATACAGAATATATGCTCAGAATTTCTGATTACCCCATGTTCACAAAAAATCCACAGATACAGAATATATGTTCAGAATTCACAGAATCAACCAATATCATTGGCGCTAAAACCGAGGCTCGGGCCGGGAAAACGGCTTTCACACCGAGCCTTTTCTGACAAAACCAAATCGCACAACAGACTCATCTCTTCACTCTGATCACAAATATATCCTTACCTCTCACTGAAAGCAAAGTTGATTTTTCGCACCAAATCTTTGAACGGATTTTTGTAACACTTCCGGCGCGTTTCTGCTCACACTCCTGTTATCAAACATACACAAGAAGGTGTCGGGAATGTTTAGAAACCAATAAATCAAGCAGAGAAGATGGTTCCATAATTACTTCCAAATTTCAGCAGCTCACGGTTTACAAACCGGGCTGAATCTTCACAAACCGACCTCAAATTATTCACTTACTCAAATCAAGGATCGTTTTGTAACCTTACCTCGAAGCTTCTTCAAGTTTCCACCAAATTCACCTTTGGCCATTAATGGTGTTCTTTCATGAAAACTTAACGGTTTCAAGAGGAAGAAGAAAAAGAAAAATGACAAAAATTCCATTTCTTTCCTTTATACATTTTCTTACTTTCTTTTCTTTTGCTTATCTCCTTCCATCTTTAACCAAGGAAGGACAAGTGTCCCTCCTCCTCTCTCTCTCCAGTCGACTTATTCCTTTCCTTCTTTCCAAATTATTGCTAACTTTATGCTAATTACAATTTGGCCCCCAAACTTATCAAAAGTTGCAATTTAGTCCAACCCAAAAATTGCAACTTCCAAACCGCTTCTCAGATCGAAACGAAATCTGAACACAACCCTCGGGACATCATATCACACAAAAATCATGCTTCACATGTTTAATTATAAGCCTTGAGCCACGCAAAATTCACTAATCCCGGTATTAGCACTTAAGCACGTAATTAACTTACTCACTTACCGGGCATTGGTAACATTGCTCCCCCCTTAAGACCCTTGGTCCTCCAAGGCCGTCTTAAGTCTCTGCTATTCATCTGGGTAGCGCTCCATCACATCCCGCTCAACCTCCCAGGTTGCCTCATGCTCGGAATGATGGGACCACCGAACTTGGATCATCAGGATAAGCTTACTCCGAAGCTTCCGCGCATCCTGTCCTAGAATAGCCACAGGTACCTCTTGGTATGACAAATCCGGCTCTAGCTGCACATCCTCGATCGCAATCTTCTGAATCGGATCCAAGATACACGTCTTCAACATACTCACATGAAATACATTGTGCACTGCTGCCATACTCGGTGGCAAAGCTAGCCTGTAGGCTACCTTGCCCACTCGCTCTAGAATCTAGTAAGGACCCACATATCGCGGAGCCAACTTCCCTCTCTTTCCGAATCTGATAATTCCTTGGGTCGATGCTACCTTAAGCCATACCTTATCTCCGACCTCGAACTCCAGATCCCGTCTCCGCTTATTAACATAAGAAGTAGTCCTATCGTTGGCGGTTTTCATGAGCTCTTGAATCTTTTTGATCTTAGTTGTCGTTTCATCAATTAATTCAGGACCCGGATCAACTCTATCGGAAGCCTCTGCCCAACAGTGGGGTGTTACACAGTGTCGGCCATATAATCCCTCGTAAGGTGCCATGCCGATAGTACTGAATTAATTGATGAAACGACAACTAAGATCAAAAAGATTCAAGAGCTCATGAAAACCGCCAACGATAGGACTACTTCTTATGTTAATAAGCGGAGACGGGATCTGGAGTTCGAGGTCGGAGATAAGGTATGGCTTAAGGTAGCATCGACCCAAGGAATTATCAGATTCGGAAAGAGAGGGAAGTTGGCTCCGCGATATGTGGGTCCTTAGATTCTAGAGCGAGTGGGCAAGGTAGCCTACAGGCTAGCTTTGCCACCGAGTATGGCAGCAGTGCACAATGTATTTCATGTGAGTATGTTGAAGACGTGTATCTTGGATCTGATTCAGAAGATTGCGATTGAGAATGTGCAGCTAGAGCTGGATTTGTCGTACCAAGAGGTACCTGTGGCTATTCTGGGACAGGATGCGCGGAAGCTTCGGAGTAAGCTTATCCCGCGATCCGAGTTCGGTGGTCCCATCATTCTGAGCCTGAGGCAACCTGGGAGGTTGAGCAGGATGTGATGGAGCGCTACCCAAATGAATATGAGAGACTTAAGACGGCCTTGGAGGACCAAGGGTCTTAAGGGGGAGGAATGTTACCAACTCCCGGTAAGTGCGTAAGTTAATTACGCGCTTAAGTGCTAATACTGAGATTAGTGAATTTTGCGTGGCTCGGACTTATAATTAAACATGTGAAGCATGATTTGTTTGTGATATGATGTCCCGAGGGTTGTGTTCAGATTTCATTTCGATCTGAGAAGAGGTTTGGAAGTTGCAATTTTCGGGTTGGACTAAATTGTAACTTTTGATATGTTTGGGGTCAAATTGTAATTAGCATAAAGTTAGCAATTATTTGGAAAGAAGGAAAGGAAGAAGTCGGCTGGACAGAGAAAGGAGGAGGGACACTTGTCCCTCCTTGGTTAAAGATGGAAGGAGATAAGAAAAAGAAAAGAAAGTAAGAAAATATATAAAGGAAAGAAATGAAATTTTCTTCATTTTTCTTTTTCTTCTTCCTCTTGAAACCGTGAAGTTTTCATGGAAGAACACCATTAATGGCCAAAGGTGAATTTGGTGGAAACTTGAAGAAGCTTTGAGGTAAGGTTACCAAAACGATCCTTGTGAAGATTCAGCCCGGTTTGTAAACCGTGAGCTGCTGAAATTTGGAAGTAAATATGGAACCATCTTCTCTGCTTGATTTATTGGTTTCTAAACATTCCCGGCACCTTCTTGTGTATGTTTGATAACAGGAGTGTGAGCAGAAACGCGCCGGAAGTGTTACAAAAATCCGTTCAAAGATTTGGTGCGAAAAATCAACTTTGCTTTCAGTGAGAGGTAAGGATATATTTGTGATCAGAGTGAAGAGATGTGTCTGTTGTGCTATTTGGTTTTGTCAGAAAAGGCTCGGTGTGAAAGCCGTTTTTCGCGGCCCGAGCCTCGATTTTGGCGCCAATGATATTGGTTGATTCTATGAATTCTGAACATATATTCTGTATCTGTGGATTTTTTGTGAACAAGGGGTAATCAGAAATTCAGCTGAATACTCAGCCAAAATTTCTACCGGGACCGTCGGTCGGAAATTTTGTTTCGAACTCCAGTGTGAGGTAAGGGTTCAGTGTGTCTCTGGGTACTGCATTTTGGAGTACATTATAGAATGTGTATCGGAGTATATTGAGGCTAAGTTTGGTTTGAGGGGTTGGCCCGGTGATGCCAAACTTGGTCAAATGGTTAAAGTATTGGTGTGCAGGTCGCGGGATCAACATTGAGGATGTGTATCTACACCTAAATGGTGTAAGTCTGTGTGATACACCTTTAAGGTGTTTGTGATATGACGGTGGGATCATGACCCCGAGCTGGCCATGCTCTTGTGTGTAATTATATGTGTGTCTCGGCTAAGGCCGAGAAGACCGTCATTGTGCCTAACTACATCATAATCCATTGTTTGACTTGCATTAGATTTGGTAGAATCTGCATTGGTTGAGTATGTGTATGTAATTCCATGAGTATGTGTATGTAATTCCATGAGTATGTGTATTATTGTATATCTGTGTTTTTCTTTGGTTGCAGGTTTTTTGTGCTCCAAGAAAATCCTTGCTTATACCTCAGCCCTTACTAAGTTCTTTCGAGGACTTACCCCTTATTTCATCATTTCAGGAGGATCTGACCCACAACCCGCTGAGTAGAGTTGAGGGTTGCTTTTGTGTGTGCTATTTCAGGTACCATTCTGTGTGTTCCGATCTGTTGTGATTCGTATTGAGAAAATAAGGGGTAATGTCTAATGTGTGTGTATATCGTTCCGGGATTTCCTATATCTGTGTGATCGACTTTTCCGGAATGTGGTTGGTGGTATTCAGTTCTGGAGTTCAGATTATGTTATTGAGCACTGTGGTTTTCTAACGGTTAAAGTTTCTTATGTGTGTAGCAGCAGCAGTATGTTTTACGTCGAGGACGTTGGTTGGACTCCGGAGTGTCACCACCTCGCACGTTCTGTATGTATTCTAGTAACGTTTTTGTGGCTCTGTATATTGTAGATGACATGTATGCATGTAGAATTAGTAAAATCCGGGTTTTCGTCAAAAGTCAGATTTGTGCTGGATTTCGTGTTGGGAAGCATTCTGGGCAGATTATGCGTATGTTTGTGATTTTGAGTGTGGAATGCATGTTTTTATCAGTTTCGGGATTTTTGTCAGAAATCTTATGTATGTGTATATGTGTAAGCATATGTGCGTGTTACATGATTTGTGTGGAATAATTCTGAGCAGGAAGCTTAAAATGAGCTGTGGGGCCACATACCTTGTGGGGCCCACAAGGTCCACTTGTCAAATTTGATATGTGTGTGATCTATTACCCCAACTGAGTGTGGCTACGGTGTTAATAAGCATCGTAATCGCTTGTGTGCTTCCGCCGTGGGGCGACAACCCACATCATGAGCCATTCCTTTCGTTATATTACTTTTTTGTCAAACCAGTTAGAAATTTATGGTTTGCACTTAAAGCCCTCTCGTTGGTGTGGGATGAGAGATCGATCTCGATCATCGTGTAGGTCACTGACTCGAGAGATGTCGGTAATTTTGAATCCATTTCCTCTAGCAACAAATATAAATCATGCTTGTTTGACTTTCATGAAGCATTTGACCTGATACTCGAGGTGGTTATCTTTTCATATTTATGCATTATATTAGTCTAGGTAGTTAGATTAGGGTAATCTAGCTCTTTATCATTCACACGTCTAGTCCATGTGGATTCGACCCCTACTCATTGAGTGCTACACTCGACCCGTACACTTGCGGGTGTGTAAGGTTTTGTTTGTCTGATACATGTCATAGAAGGAATGTGTTTAACATTTGGTGCCAATTGGTTGTACAGATTGCTCAATTTTGATCGTCGATCATGCCATTTCTCTATGTTCTTCATGAACACCAATAATGGCCTAACTTGATTGAAATTTGTTGATGGGTATGCGATCATTAGCCTCTAAACCATGAAAAATTTCATGAATGCTTTGACTTGTGAGCTCGAACTTGTGAATTGTTTCATGTGAGGTTGAATTTACTTGAAATTTCATCTCTTCTTAATCTTACCCTTCTCTAATTTCACCTAGGATGCTTGTTGTGCTTGAATCGAGTTTGCATGACATAACATTTTTGTTTGAACTTCCTACTTAGGAACTTGTTGTGCATTTTATTTTTATTTTTTTCTTTCCCTCCTTCCTGCGTCCCAATATACTTGTGGTTCATAATTTTCTCTCGTTATTCATGCAGTGCTATTTTCATTGTAGGATGGGTCGATCAACAAAGCGAAAGGGTTCAAGAGCCCAGAAGTCAAGAAAGAAATTGAGGTGGCCACCACCAGCAGCTAGTTTGTGAGTTTTACGCAAACCTATGGTGGAGCTTGTCAAAGTTAAAGAAGCAGCCCGATGACCCAGCAACGGTCAAGGTAGTCAATGTGCAGGGTGTTCCGATCCCCTTCACCCGAATTCTTTGACCTCCCTCCTCCTCTCGAGTCCCCCAGACCTTCCCATCACTGATGGTATTGGAAAACTCTAGGAACTTGGAATCATAGCAGGTATTGATGAAGTGTGGGGCAGAAAAAATGGCGTCTGTGTTCTTCTTGCAAACACTTTACCACCAAAGATGCATGCCTGGAATGTGTTCATCCACCCGAGAATCATGCCCTCCACACAAGAATACAAGATCCAGCCTGACCGGTTGCTAGTGTTGCGCAAAATAGTGCACGATGCCAACATTGATGTGCCTCAGTTCATCTTCTTGTCCATCTACACAATCACGGAGGTTGCCAACCGGAACCAAAATTTCCCACAATTCCTTTCTTAGCAGATGATCGATGCGTGACTCCAAGTGAGTGATGATGAGTGTGTCGTAGCGACCGAGAAGCCCATCACTATTCAATGGCAGGGCAATACCACGCCCAGTTATACATGATCAGCCCGCGCCTCAACCAGAGGATGTGGCCATGATGACCATCGAGCAGGCGGAGGAGTATCTACTTCGCCCTGGTTGTAAGGGGCTGCCTCGGTCAAGTGCTACATTATTAGGAGTGATCACCAACTGGGTGCAGAAGATTTCGTGCTACCTAGACATGGATGTCGCAGAGCGTACCATTGATAGAGAGGAGCGTCGACTTCTTCATGCTAGGCTTGATATTGAGGGAGTCGAGCTCCAGAGGACAAATGACCTTTTAGCCCACATCGAGGCTCGGTTGGCCGAAGCTTCTTCTTCCCTTGACCCCACCACTGGTCCCGAGATCGGTGGCACCGACATGGGTATCTGAGGGGGGCCTAACTTGGCCCCCAGGTATGACGCACTTTTACTCCTACTTTGTACTTTCCCCATTGAGAAAAATGTGTAATTTATGTTTGGGGTGTGTTTGTACTTTGCATATTATATTGATTTATGGATTTTTGGTGATGATGATTACCTTGAGATGATTAGTGTACTTCTGCCTTAGTAGTTATAGTGCATTTTGCATGTCTAGGTGTAGTTGCACGTTTTAGTTACTTCTTTAGCATTGTTTTTAGAATAGTTGCATGCGTAGTTTAGTTGCATGATCCATGTCCTCTTTAGTGTCGTAGTCTTGGTGCATATTCATGGTTAGGAAGCCATCTCCTAGTTCAAGTGATTCATGAGCTAAAATGCGATGTTGATGATTCGGTGTGAATCTAATCGAGTATGAAAGATTGCTTTTGATGTGGAAGTTGGAGATTTTAACCATGTGAGATTTTGAGCCTTAATCCTTCATATATATGGTTTGTGTGAGAATTTGTTCTTCATGAGAGAATCTCGGATTACACTTAAACTAGAACTTGCGTTACTTGACCACTACAAACTCAAAATTGTTGTATGCAATTTATGATGATAATGGCACCTAGGTATATCCACTTTCCCAAAGAGCCAACTCATTACAATTTTTCCAATAGTTCACTCCTGTTGAGCCTTAATAGACTTATTCTTTGTGAACCCACATTATGTGTCAACCACTTTATTTATCCACTCTTGTCCATAAAACTTAGTGAGCATGAACTAATTTGGGCTTAGGAGAACGTTTTGGTTCGGGATGACAAACAAGTTTGGGGGGGGAGTATATCCTGGTTGTTGGGAGCAAATTGAAATTTCAAGGGAAATTGGTTTGTGGGAGAAAATGTATGCGTTGTATATGTGAGCTAACCATGGGCGTTATAATGCTATTATCTCAATTTGTTATCAAAAAAATGATGACATGAAATGATGAAAAAAGTGCAAAGTGCAAATCAGAGTTTGAGATATAGCACCGATGCTTGTATGGTGATTCCATGGCTAGAAAATCATTGCTAAGAGTGGGGTGGAATTTTTGAGATTGCGGTTGCTTTAGAATTCGCACATATTAGTTTGAGCATGTGATGGATGGGTTGGATTCTTTTTCATATCTTTAGTACCCATAAGTCCTCCATGCTTGCTATGTTTCATTTAACTCCACTAAAAATGGCATTCAACCGACTTTTGCACCTAACCAAGCCAAGCCATTTTACAACCTTACAAGACCATTGTCACTTAGGTTGTGCACAACTCCCTTAGGGGAAATTAGTGAGGACGTTATGGGTCGTCTCTCAAGCTTATGGTGAAGGTAGTAATTTTGAGATCACTTCACACAATGGCACTACCTTTCTCTAAATTGAAAAGTAAACACTAAGAGAGTGACCCTCTGGTTGTAGCATCTAAAGCAAAGTTTCATAAACCATTGGATTTGCATCTTCAGTCGTTAACTAGAAATTGTGGCTTGTGGAACATTTGGCATGGAGTTGTAGTTTGTATAAACACTAGCCACTTTGGATTTAGTTGGTGTGTTCCATTTAGTTAAGTTGTTGCATATGGGTAGAGTATTTGCTAGGACTAGCAAACATCTACGTTTGTGGGTGTGATTATTGTGCAATATTGATATACCTTTGCCTCCTTACACGCGCTATTATTGAAGTTTTGCTAGTACTTAGTGTGGGCGCAAGTGTATTTTGCAGGTATTCCGTGGCGAATGTCAAAAGGGAGAAAATTCTAGCCTAAAAATGCCTTGAAAAGAAGTTGAGGATCAAATTGCAAAATTTGGAATTGTTCAAGGAAAACTGAAGAAAGTGGTCTGGGCGAACCGAGCCACTTCTTCAGGCGGTCGCTCGGACCTGGAGAATCCTACGGAGATTTAGAAAGTCAGGCGGATGTCAGGCGAACCATGCCCCAAGGTCAAGCAGTCGCCTAACATCAAAACTCAGGAGGCAGGGGGTCAGGTTTAATGCCCCTTCTCCTCCCTCGACATTTAGGCTCCTAGATCGGATTGCTACCATTCTTGGTCGACTTCCACCCCAGAAACTCACCTTTTCTAACCAAGGGAGCTTCCCAAGGTCACTCCATGTTGCTTTTCATTAATTAGATGTGATGATTGAAGGATTTGGGCAAGCTTTTTGGCTCTCTTTTCTTGTAAGCTTCATGGCTCCTTCATGATTGTCATTTTTTTCCTGAGTTGTTCTTGGCTAGGTTTTGAAGTTCATTGCTCCCACCTCATTCTATAGCTCGAATTTGGATTGCTTTATGAAAGATTGAAGATCTCTACACCATTTCTAAGCTCTCTCTATCTTTATTACTCTCATTTTACATATAAGCTCATGTTGATTGTGAAAAACGTGAATAATATGAGTAGGAAGTAGTTCTATATCTCTTTGGTTGTTTAGGTAGTTGAATGATTGTTAGATGATGTAAATGTATTCGGTTGATAATTATGCATGATGAGTAACATTTTCTTGAGATTAAAGAAGGTGTAGTATGAGTAGAAGAGCTATCTACTTTTCTACACCACCAAGTGTTCGATGAAATGTTTGAGAGACTATCTCATTGAATTTACAATGGGAAAATGTTGGGTATTCTAGGATTGCTTGAGTAATGTAATCTAGATTATTAGGAGACACTAATTGGGCTTGCTTAAAGCTTTCATAAATGGTGCAATTGTAGAGATTTCAATTGGTCATTTATGGTTAGGATAACTCTAGCTTAGTCAGCTAGGGATTGAGTTTTATCCAATCTCCTCCATCATTGCATTAATCTCAACCTAACATGTCATCTAATGTCCTTAATCCTAAACAATCAAAGAGGCCTTTAGTTATTGAATTCCATCACAACTCATTTTCATTACATACTAGTCTAGCTTGGTCACAATTCTCATTCTAGGTAATTGTTACCAGTTAAGTAAATTTCACTTGTCGTTGCACTTGAACAAGTCACTTGTCATATAAGTTTATCCGATTTTCTCAAACTAAAAAAACCAAAAATATTGCATCTTGCTAAATTCCATGGATTACACTACAATCTCTAGGGTTCGACCTCACTCTCCCTATTACAATTGCAAACTTTGCGCTTGAGGTAGAATGAGTTTTATTACTTGATAATGTGCGAAATAAATAGACATGTAAAACACCCGTCATACCACAGGGGGCAAATCTGTTTTAAGGAGATTGTGTGAAACACAAGCCTCGGAATTCCATCAAAATTCGGTTTTGGATTTCCAATCCCTCTTTTAATTCTATATTGTTAGAATTACTGTTATTATCCATTCTATGATTTTTGTTAAGAATTGTAGAGTTGGAATTATTCTTTGAATTATTATATAATTTATTAATTCTTAGAATTGAACTTTCTTTGGCAATGACAATAAAAAGTACATTGAAACTTGTTCGATTATGTACTTATGTTTATATTGATTTATCATTATCACAAATATCCCCTTATTGATTTATTTGATGTTTTGAATAAAAAATATTTGGGTGATAGTTGAAGTATATGGATCAATCACAAAGATTGGATTCTACCATCCCTATGAGGGAATCAATGAACTTATATATATATATATATATATATATATATATATATATATATATATTATACTTATGATTTCTTAAGGCAATAACAACAGAAATGTTCAAACCAATTTTAGTTATTGGTTTCAAGACGATCTGAACCAATCCAACATGTAAATAATTATAATGATTAACAAGGTGGTCTTCGATCATGTATTTGGATAACAATTCAAATATGTGATCTTCCATGATCGGGATTGTTTTTTCTACCATTTTAATGATATAGGTGATTCTGAGTTCAAAGGTCCTATTTTCGTAGACTTCATGCATATTTCAGTTTCTCAAACTCTTTTTTACATCTCATATAATTATAGATCGAGCATTTTTTACTTTACTTTTTTGCCTTTAGTTTCCTTTTCCTCGTGTTTCTTAGAAGCACTTCAAGCCAAGCTTTTAAATATTACAACCATTGAAGAACAAAATTAATTTTAAGATTTTAGAAGTTATTTGTCAACGGATATTCACTCCTCCTTACAACCCTTTATACCTAAAAGCGAGTCTTATTGAGAGTCTTATTGAGAAAACGCGACTTATAACAATAACCATGAAAGCAATTTTGTAAAACTGTAGGTTTGGAAAACTTGAACAAAGCTTACTTTTAGACTTATTTGAAATTTTGGGATAAAAGTAACAATAGCTAAAAAGTTAAGAAAAACTGAGGGAAAACGGGGAATACTCCCTGATATTCCGTTTTAGGACTGAAACTTTGTAAAAGAAAAAGAACTTGAAAGTTAATATGATAAAACATTTCGGACTGAAATGGTAAGTAGAACAAAGCTTTAAGACTTCAATGTTAAATCGCAAACCTACAAGACTATGAAATTCGTAACTTATAAAACTCTTTGTGCATTTCCCCTCCCTAAATTTCCCTTTCTCGGAATCCTCTCTTTTGGATCACTCCCTCTGATTTCTTCTTACAACCCACCCTAGAAATTGGCTTGTAACAAGTTTGACCAATCCATCTATTCAAACCAACATAAAGATCTTGTTCAAACTTGTATGAGGAATGATTTGTATTCAAGTCTTAAACCTACCAGATGCAGTACTACCGTTTGCAAACGGGGAGGCTTTGAGACCTTCTCCATATTGTAGCAGCATGTTGGGATTAGGCTCCTCTTTACAATCAACATCAATGCGCCCCATATGTGTCTAGACACACACAGCAGTAGTTTTGTAAACAGGGATCAAGAGGCTTATAAGCTAGTCAATTAAAGGTTGAAAACACAATCCAAACTTTGAGAAACAGCTATCACGATCTTCCAAATAATTTCCCAACTAATTTAAAACATTTTTCTCGACCGAAGCTTACTCGAATCCACCGCGTATGCTGCTTTACACATTTAGGGTGTTGAAACTGATAAAGAGTGCATGCAGTAGATGAACACAAGTACCGTTTCATGATTCTAGATCTTGTACACTTGAATCCTCCAGTATAGGTTTAGGATCCAACATCTTTTTATCAACGAGGAACAGAGCAGATGCAGCTACAAATTCTTTCCAGCTTCTCCAAGCAATGTCTGCTTCCTCCAGCAATCAAGCAACCTCCACAAATACATCAAGTCGCAGGCGTAGGGGACCTTACTCACCTGAAAATAGTGAAAAACTTCAGTACAAAGTGTCTGGAACTAATCTATATAGTATGCTAGGGAGTCTATGTATAATTATACACATTGACACAAATCATGCCCCGGTTTTCAAATATCACTAGAGGCACAGATCTTGTTCATTTCTCATACAATTGAGATAAGAAAAGAAATCAATTGCAGTGATGTTGATACTTGCTCAGGCAGTTTGAATACCTGATAGCCAAGCCAACAAGCAACTTGATTACGAAAGATGCCATCTGATGACACTTGGAACTGATTTGAAGAACCTATTTAAAACTGAAGCATATACCATCAGGAAACATTCATGCCATTCAGTCATTTATCTAGTTTTGGAAGTAGCCTAGCCATTTGACTATGAACAATGAGCCGATCAAACAAGAAAATGTCAAGCACAAGTTCATGTAACCAAACAGAATAGCTAGAACCATTCCTTCAACACACAGTTAGGGAAAAGCCAATTCCAGCTAAAGAACTGACATCTTTCAACTACTGTCTTTTAGCAATATAATGTCATGAAAATGGCTACCTAAGCATTAAACCAGACAAGCAAAATGTACTTACAGAGATAAAGAGAGGAGTAGAGGAGAGAAAAATGATTGTAAGTACAACCATCTTCCATGTCACTTTGGCTTCTGCAACAGAGCACTCAAATAAACCTCTCCATTCTTCAACCCACTAGAATCTGTTTTGTTTGCAACTGCCCACTTCACTTTCTTGTAACCAAGTTTCATGATCAAAGGTGCATAAACCTTGTCAAGATCAAATCTTTTGCTGAAAAACCGATCGATCCAGAAGAACCCACCGGATCTCAGCACTCGATCGATATCATACAGCATGAATTCCAGCACCGGCGTCGGAATCCACCGGTTGACAGCGCGGCCACACCGTATCAGGTCCATCACGCCATCAAAAACCGGCAGCCGCTGCTGCAACGGCACGTGAAGCGGGACCAAACCCCTGAGTGCCACCACTTCGTTGTTCGGCGCGTTAACGTTGAGCGTGGTGGTGACAATTGTGACATTGTGGAGCTCCTTCATCGCCGCTGCAAACGACCCTGTCCCGCCGCCGATGTCAATTCCGAGCCGGATCGGGGAGTTTGCGGCCTGCGCGATCTGGAGGAACTGAGGAATCGGGAGATCGAGCTCCGAGGAGTAAGAAATCAAAGACCCGCGTTGCTTGACGAAATCGAGACCCATATTGGGGTTGTTCTTAGCAAGACATTCGAACGATTTGCATCCGTACCTGTTCCAGAGGACGGCGGAGTCAGGGAGGGACGTCGGGAAAGGGCTCGACGGAAGGAAACGAGGTATCTTTAAAGGGGTTCTGGAGAAGCAGCGGCGGCGGGGGAGAGGGTGGCAGCCGTGGAGGATGAGGGTTTCCTGAAGGGCGGTGTCATCTGGGCAGAGCGAGAATGGGACGTAGGACATGAACTTGTGGAGGAGGTCGGCGAGGTTGTGGCAGGCGGAGGGGATCGGGGAGAGGTGGGAGAGGAGGAGGAGGTCGGAAGGGACAGCGGCGGACGGGGGCAGGTGATCGGAGGGAGGGGGTTGTTGGTGTCGAGAGAGGTGGGAGAGGGTGGCGCGGAGAGTGTGGAGCTGGCGGAGGAGGTGGTCGGGGACGTTGATGGGGACGGAGGAGGAGGGTGGTTTAGGGGCGGAGACGGTGGATGCAAGGTGGTAGAGGGAAAGGATGTTGGTGGCGACCATGGCCAGGAGGAGGAGGAGGTTCAGGCCCATGGTGAAGCCCATGGGGGAGAAGGAGATGCAGATTTGGTGTCGGGGTTTTGGCAAATTTGTGAGGGATGTTGGAGATTTTGCTTGTCTGGTTGGTTATGGAAATTGGCGGTGGGAGTTGGAATTGAAGCTTAGGTTGGCCGATGTTGACCTGGGTTTAAATCTGTTTGACTGATGACTGGAGTGTCTGTATGTATAGTGAAAAAGAGGTTTGTCCGTGGGCTGTGACATATGATTAGGGATTTCAATCGGACGGGTCAGGTAGGTTTCGAGTCGGGTCAGGTCGGATGTATTCGGATTGAGATGATTTCGGGTCAGGTTGGGTTAGGGTTCGGGCTATTCAGGTTTCGAGTTGTTTCGGACCGAGTTTATTTCGGGTCAGGTCGAGTTCGGGTTTAGGTCATTCGTGTTTCGGGTTCAGGCTGGGTCCGGATCGGTTTTCTTTGGGTCTAAATTCGGGTTTCTTCGGGTACAAGTTCAAGATTTCTCGAGTGCAAATTCGAGTATATGATATTTTCAAATTAAATTTCTATTATTTGTATCTATATTCTTCTTTAATTTTTATACATGTAGATTTTTTCATTATAATTATAATACTATGTATTTTATATTTATAGATACAACAATGATATAATCAGAAAATTATTCACACGTTTTCCTCTCCTATTTTCGTTAGAGTCAAAATAAATCTATTTTACAGAGTCGGTTGAACAAAATTGAAGAGTAATTTGACATTATTCCGATATAATTGGAAATTGAACATTGCTCTAATTACATAAAATCTTATATTCATCTTTAATCTCAGCACCACACAATGTATAAGATTAATTGGAGACGAAGGGAGCAAGAAAAAACAAAAGTTGGAAACTTAACATTACTCCAACAAAATTGGAATATAGACATTGATCCAACAAAATTGAAGATTGCACACCGCTAAAAATATTGAAAATTGGACTTTGTTCCAACAAAATAACATTGCTCCAACAAAGTTGGAAATTGAACATTGATCTAACAAAATTGAAAAGTAAACTTTGTTATAAAATTAAAAATTGAATATTACTCTAACAAAGCTGGTACGCTTGGAATTTAATACTTTACAAAACAGGAATCTGTAATGTGGACTATAATAAAAAGGAGCCACTTAGAAAACAAGAAAAAACTGTTCAAACAAAAATGAAAACAGGAAATAAAATATTCGAGTTTGGACTTTTGAAAATTGGACATTTCTCCAAAAAAAATGGGAATTCAAGTTTGCTCCAACAAAATTAGAGTTCAGACAATCCTTTTGATTATATTTATATTCGAGTCATTACGAGTATTTCGGGTTTCTTCGGGTTTGAATTCGGATAAATCGGGTTCAAGTTCTGGTCATTTCGGGTTCGGGTTGCTCGGGTTCGGGCCATTTCGGGTACAGGTTACCATCGGGTTGAGCGTATTCCGGGTAAGGTCGGGTTCGAGCCGTTGACTTTTTTGGTTAGTACGGGTTCGGACGGCTAGGGCTCGGGCGGGTTCCTCGGATTGGGTCAGTTTTTGACATCCCTACATATGATGTCTCATTTTGTTGAGTTAGACCGTAGGCGTTGGATTAGATCATGTGAGTTTGTCCGGATTCTAGATTTAGAACTCTGTCTCTCTCTAACAAAAGGTACTACTATTTCGTTTTAGTTTCCTCAATGCGCAATAAATTGATGTGTCCAGCGTTTATTTACAAATTTTTTATATAGATTTTTTATTGAGAATACAGTGCACACCGCTTGAGGTGCGCGCACTCCTATGCACTCCCGGCAATCCGTTTCTGACAACAACATCGCAACTCCGGAACCGTCCACAACCACCAGTCATCACCACAGCTTCCGCGCACCTTCACCGTAGCTGCCCCGACGTCTTCCTCATCGCCAATCTCTTATCTTCTTTTTTTTGTGATAAGATCACTCATCTTCAATGCTAAGTTAGAGAAACGTTTTGGATTTGCTAAGTAAGGGGAAGGTGGAGACAAAAGCTGAAACGTAGAAGAAAGATGAGGCACAGAAGGGGCTGAAGTGCGTAGCTGTGGAGTTGCAGCTAGAAGATGATGACGACCGACAGAGAAGACTGGCCACCTCAAGGACGGAGATATGTAGAGACAGGGGGGGCTGCTGTCACCCCTGATTTGTTGGGGGTATAGTGTATATAGTATATATTTTTAGGATTAATGTAATAATTTACCCACTAGCCCCCTCTACCCAATCCAATAAAATTTAAGGCCAATTAAAATTAAAACTCAACCTAATTCCATATATTATTACTCAACCCATAAATCCATAACCTACTCCAAATATAACCCTACCAATATACTATATAGTCCCTCTTCTTTTGTTTTACTAATATACTATATAGTCCACTCCTCAATTTAAAAAGCTAATAGTTTGGGACTATACCTAAACTTTTATTTTATTTTTAATCTTCTTTTAGTACATTTGAATTTTGGATGTATGTGTAGTAGTTTTTGTGATAATGTTTGGATATAATGTTAGTTTTTATTACCAATCCGTTTTTATTTATATACTTGTCATGAATTTGAGTTTACTGTTTCACGCATTTCTATTTTTTCATTAACTTCACTGTTTTTAATTCTTTATTTGGGAAAAAAATTTTACTTAAGATAAATGAAAATGAACCTATGCACCAGTTTGGTCGTATGAAAACTAGTTTTTTTTATTGCAAAAATGAGTAATTGACTTAGGATTTTTCATAGATCGGCTTAGGTTCTCAATCGACCTAGATAAAAATGATTAGTGGCAGCTCCATCGAAAAATCACGTCACTAACCTCTACTACTTCATCTATTACTATATATAGAGGCTTATGATCAATATAATTGTGGGTTAATGTCAACGTTTTATGGTTTGACTAATTTCAACCCCTAATTTAAGCTACCCGCCCGCCCCCCAATTTCGAATTCACGGTTCCGTCACTAGGCCACCCAACATAATTATGATACGTTTTCGTACCGTAATGATGCCCCGTAAGCTCATTATGATGCACCGTTTTTATTAAAATGATGTAACCATAGACTACATACAAAGTATGAAGTTACAATTTTTCTGCATTATAATGGTGCATCATATTGTCTCATGGGCGCATAATATTTACTAGTGATAATGTGGTGTACTTGGTTTAAATATTAATGATGCATCATCTTTATCATAACGGTGCATCATACTGTCTCGTGGGCGCATCATAATTGGATATCTTTATTTATACTGGTGGCGGATCTGTGTGGGCTGCCGCCAAGACTTTTGGTATTTACGAGTTTTGACATTACTGGACACCATGAGGATTTGTGCAATATGCATTTAATTCGGAATTCGAGGTTGGGGATGAGTGTTCTCTGTTGGTGCCCTTTTTTGGATTCGAGTCGTCGAAAAAAGATCTCTTAACTCCCGCCATATGTTATTCGTCAGATCTGACGCGTGTACCGCTTCCCTGTTGAACCTTTCGACAAATTCTCGAATACCTTCATTCGGCCTCTGTTTGATATCGAACATCTGTATGGCCCTTTTGGACGATCTTTTGCATCCAATAAAGTGGATTGTGAATTTGGTCGCCAAGTCCCCGAACGTGTTATTACAGTCCGGGAGAAGAGAATTGTACCACGCAGAGGCCGGACCTCCCAGTGCGACTTCAAAGAATTTGCATAGGGCTGCTTGAATCGCTCCCTTCAGTTCCCTCGCCCTCTTTTTATTTTAGTATGAAAGCGTCCGGGTCTCCCGTGCCATTGTAGACCTCTAATGGGTGAGGTAAATTGAACATCTTGGGCATCTGGCTATCCCGAATTCTGCTGGTAAATGGTCCATCATCGGAAGTCGCTTCGTACTTGGCTTCTAGCCTGCTTGAATTTCTCTCTACTTGTTCCAGGCAGTGTAACATTTGCCAGATAACATCATCCCGGGGGTCACCAATTACCAATCTCTCAGGTCTTGGGGACCGCTCTCTTCGGTGCTCCCTAGGGTATCTGGACCTCTGTCGGCACTGTCGGTCCAGGGAGATAGTTTGTTGCGATGTAGGTCACCTACTTCCATGATCAGGTGATGTCTGCCGTGATTGTTATTCGTCTCGTGGCCGGTGTGATCGTTCAGGCCGGTTGCGTCAGTTGCTCCGTTCTTCCTGGAGTACTGCCCGCACTACCTGGACTAGGTCCGGGTCTAGTTGTCGGATATCGCTCCGACGGAGGCTAGAGGTTGGCCATAGGGAGGTAGCCTCGTGAGTGGTATCTTCAGAGGAACTCTGATAACTGGGATCGGCCGTGCGGCCGTCGGTGGAGCCTCCCCCTTCCGGCCTAGACAGGTGGGAACGGGAATGGCCCCCACGCTCCATTGAAGGAACCTGGTTTTGGGGGCCACCACGTTTCCTATAGACGGAGCCATTTGGTGGCGGATCTGCGTGGGCTGCCGCCACGACTTTTCGGTATTGACGAGTTTTGACGTTACTGGACGCCATGGGGATTTGTGCAATATGCGTTTAATTCAGAATTCGAGGTTGGGGATGAGTGTTCTCTATTGGTGCCCTTTTTTGGATTTGAGTCGTCGAAAAATGATCTCTTAACTCCCGTCATAAATGCTTTATATAGTCCACTGCTATAGTGGCAAAATTGTAATATTTCAATATGGTGTCAGTGAACACGTGTTTTTAACACCTTCAGAAGTGTTGTCCGGGAATATTATCGTGGTATGTTCGGGTAAATGTTTATTAGGTCCGGGGGTTTAGCGATTATTATTTGGGTTTTTAATGGGGCCCTTATTTTGGGCTACTAGTTGGGCCTTTCGCTAGGTCTTTTTAGTTGATTGGGCCTGGCGGCCATCACATACTAATGTGGAATATTTGGTTTAAATCAAAATGGTGCATCATTTTATTATAACGGTGCATCATACGGTCTCATGATGCATAGAATCTGTTCTTTGCTAATAATAATGTGGAGTATTTGTGTTAGATCATAATGATGCATCATCTTCATTGTAACGATGCATCATGCTGTCTTAAGGGCGCATCATAATTGTTCATCTTTGTTCGTAATAATGTGTGCTCTTTGGTTTAAATCATAATGATGCATCATCTTTATTAAAATAGTGCATCGTACTGTCTCGTGGGCGCAACATAATTGGCTTGAACAACATTGAGCATTTCTTTTTTCTTCAGATATGTTACATTAGTTTTGTATAATGGCGCATCATAATTTGTCGACAGTGCATCATAATTCGTCGAATGTGCATCATTAAATTAGTCAAGCGCATCATAGTTACTCATGAAGATAATGTGTAAGTGCCGGAATTTCTATCACCGGAAGGAGGATCTGCTGATTGTTTCCGATTTGGGAGCCGATGTGATGAATGAAGGTGCATCGTACTGCATCTTTGAAGCATCATACTAAGTTTACAGCTAATAGTTAAACAATTTTTACAAATGTTTTTGCTGCATCAGTCTAACATGAAGGAGCATCATTATGCGGAGGCCGTGCATCATAATACGATCGTAATGCATCATAAACGCTTGTGCTTCTAATGCTCCTAGGCCGGCCAGATTTGGTGCAGATTCGACATCGTCGTGAAGAAAGGAAGATGACCACTTTGATTTCCTGCGAAATCCGGCCTCCCCGGGAAGAAAGGAAGTGGATCATAATTGTTCATCTTTGTTCGTAATAATGTGTGCTCTTTGATTTAAATCATAATGATGCATCATCTTTATTAAAATAGTGCATCGTACTGTCTCGTGAGCGCAACATAATTGGCTTGAACAGCTTTGAGCATTTCTTTTTTCTTCATATATGTTACATCAGTTTTGTATAATGGCGCATCATAATTTGTCGACAGTGCATCATAATTAATCGAATGTGCATCATTAAATTAGCCAAGAGAATCATAATTACTCATGAAGATAATGTGTAAGTGCCGGAATTTCTATCACCGAAAGGAGGTTCTGCTGATTGTTTCCGATTTGGGAGTCGACGTAATGAATGAAGGTGCATCGTACTACACCTTTCAAGCATCATACTAAGTTTACAGCTAATAGTTAAAATATTTTTACAAAACTTTTTGCTACATCAGTCCAACATGGAGGAGCATCATTATGGGGAGGCCGGGCATCATAATACCATCGTAGTGCATCATAAATGCCTGTGCTTCTAATGCTCCTAGGCCGGCCGGATTTGGTGCAGTTTCGACATCGTCGTGAAGAAAGGAAGACGACCGCTTTGATTTCCTGCGAAATCCGGCCTCCCCGGGAAGAAAGGAAGTGGATCATAATTGTTCATCTTTGTTTGTAATAATGTGTGCTCTTTGGTTTAAATCATAATAATCCATCATCTTTATTAAAATGGTGCATTGTACTTTCTCGTGGGCGCAACATAATTGACTTGAACACCTTTGAGCATTTCTTTTTTCTTCAGATCTCTTAGATTAGTTAGTGGCGCATCATAATTTGTCGACAGTGCATCATAATTCATCGAATTTACATCATTAAGTTAGCCAAACGCAATATAACTACTCATGAAGAAATGTGCAAGTGCTGAAATTTCTATCACCGGAAGAAGGAGGATCTGCTGATTGTTGCCGATTTGGGAGCCGACATGATGAATGAAGGTGCATCGTACTGCATCTTTCAAGCATGATACTAAGTTTACAGCTGATAGTTAAACAATTTTTACAAAAGTTTTTGTTGCATCAGTCCAACATGAAGGAGCATCATTATGCGGAGGTCGGACATTATAATACTATCGTAGTGCATCATAAACGCTCGTGCTTCTAATGGTCCTAGGCCGGCCGGATTTGGTGCATTTTCGACGTTATCGTGAAGAAAGGAAGACAACCACTTTGATTTCCTGCGAAATCTGGCATCCCCGGGAAGAAAGGAAGTGGATTCGGTTTGATGCGGTGAGTTCCATATTCACCAGCTTTAGACACGCATGACGTAACACGTCCGACATATCCGACACTTGTTCCTTTGTTCCTCTTCCTCCTTCCTTATACTAATAATCCTTAAGGTGTGCTATACTGTGCCATGCACACTATATAGCAACTCTAGATTTTTTGATCAACAATGTTATCGTATTTGATCAACATTAATTATTGATCAGCGTCATAGCTTATCTTGGTCAACATCTCCAGAATAAATGTTGATCTGTATGACGATCAACATCTCCTTTCACTTGGTCAACATCGTTGTCATGTTTGATCATCATTAATTAATTATCAGTATGATGACTTGTCTTGATCAACATCGTGAGAATAAATATTGATTTGCATGGTGATCAGCATCTGCTTACACGCAATCAACATCAATCTATATGGCGATCAACATCTCCTTACACCTGATCAACATCATCATCATGCTTGATCAACATTAAATGTTAATGTTGATCAGCGTGATGACTTGTCTTGATAAACATCGCTAGAATAAATGTTAATCTCCAGAGTGATCAGCATCTCCTTACACGCGATCAACATTGATCTATATGGTAATCAACATCTCCTTACACCTCATCAGCATCATTTGTCATGTTTGATCAACATTTGATCAGCATGATGACTTGTCTTGATCGACATCGCCAGAATAAATGTTGATCTACATGGTGATCAACATCTCCTTACACCTGATCAGCATTGATCTGCATAGTCATCATCATGTCCTTACACCTGATCAGAATCAAAATCAGAGTGGTGTTTGAAAGCTTCAATGTAGCAACACTCACGTCTTTTAATTTCTTGTAACTCTTATGTTCATGGGGTGCTCATATGCGCACCACCCTATAGTCACTCTTTTCTCATTGAGTAGCTACAAAGTGTTTGAGTTCGCTCTTTGCTGTGTCAAAATATTATGGTTATAATAATAAAAAAATAGAACGTAAAGAATGAATTAGTAATGTAAAAAATATATAAAATAATGGTATCTTTAAGGGTGTTTTATGTAATTTTATGTGAAAATTAAATTGATGTCTTTTAGAAATTAATGGAAATTTTGTAAAGAAAATAGTAGAGAAGGTTAAGCATACTTTTGAATAATGTTTGAAGATTATAAAGTATTAAGTAATGGTCTGTTAATATTTCACTTTTCACCAATTTTCACCAACTATCTGTCAAATCACTATTCTTTTCTCTCACAAATATCACATCATAATTCAAGAAAGCGACAGTAGTTGTCCATAATGAAAAAATCTCGAACATAGCCTAAAAGAAATCCAAACATTTCTTCCATTGTTTTGTAAAAACAATAAACATGAAAAAGTAAATGAGTAGTTAATCATTTTCCAAGTTAATATATAGGATATTGAGTAAATAAAAAAATAAATGGATACTAACTTATACTCCATTAATCCATCTTTTATTGCAACATTATCTTCCTTTGGACCTTAATGTTTGCGATGCTTCCTTGTTTTTGTGAAAAATATAAGTAAAAATATCATATTATCCTTTCAACTAGTATCTTTCTTTTTGTTTATTTATTATCTAATTTGGCACCGTTAACTATAGCCACTGCATGCACTTCACATTTATCTTATTATTATATGATTTTACACTAGTAATTCCACTCACTTAACTCTCTATCTAGGGGTAATTTCGCCAAACTTTCACATTTTTCTACTTACGTTACTCTTCGTAACATATCTAAATGTTGCAAAAATTAAGAGATGGAAGAAATAGTAACAATCGACCTTTCCACCATCACACGGATATATGTGTATGTGAGTAAATTTCGTACATAGTCTCGTAAAAATAATTATTGTCATGTTTTGGTCATATTTTAAAAACTTGTCATGTTTTGGTCCTATCTAAGAGTTCGTTGTCCTATTTTGGTCCTTTCTGTCCACTGATGCCATTACTCTTGACGGATCTCTGTGAAAGTATCATTTTGCTATCCTGATTACCTGACGTGGGCGCTCATGTTGGACTAACTTATGACATGGCTAAAAATATGTTGCCAATTTGTTTGTACGAATAGGGGTGATCGGAGGTGAGGGAACCGTCACATTTAAAGCTGAAGCCCTCTCCCTCCCTTTCAGACAAGTGAAATCTTTCATCTGAAATTCTGGCAAAAAGCCATCTTCCTCCATTGCACTCGATTTTCCACCCCAAAAAACCCTAAGTCATTTGACCCTTTTCCCTCTCCAATCCTCACCGGAGAAGAACAATATGGAAGCAAATACTTCAGCGTCTGACAAGGCCGCGTGGAATGAATAGTTGGTTTCGAAGATGGAGAGGTTATGGTCAACCTGATTACGGTAATTTTTTCTTTGTTTTGAAAAATGGTTTTTAAAATTGTTGCTTTGTTGCTGGCTACGACTTTAAGTTAGGTACTTACCTTATTCATTTTCGACACGGTGGACGGTTTGGTTTTTAAAAATTGTTGCTTTGCTTTGTTTTGAAAAATGGTTTTTAAAAACCCTTATTCAGATGATGATGAGTTGTGGTTTAGCATTCATTTTCAACACGGTGGACGGTTTGGGTACTTACCTTGGAAAGCGTATGTAGGTGACAACAACGATAGGTATGATTCGTGCCATAGAGACAGATTTTGTATGTTAGATATCCATGAGATGGTTGAGGAGTTTGGCTATTCGGGGTATGTTAATTATTACTGGAAGCTCCTTATTGAGGTGAATGATTTGGAAGGGCTAGTATGTGAGCTTAAGACTGAGGTAGATGTTGTGAGGATGATAGACACCAACCTTCCTAGGAATCATGTTATTGATGTTTTTCTAGAGGATATGTCTGAGGTTTAAATGTTGCAGTATGAGACAACAGAGATGAAGAAGTTATCCCAATATGTGAAAGAAATGCAAGTGAGACAAGTGTCTTTTTCATTAGAAGAGATTAGGAGGGACGATGTAGAAAATTGTAAGGGTGTCTTAGCTATTGGGGGCCCAAGTGGTGTGCATTTTGAAGGAGATCTACCAGTTGTGGCTTGGATGGGGAAGAAGCAAATGAGGGTAGAGTAAATGATGAGGGGCAAGTAAATCTATAGGGGTAAGTAAATGATATTGAGGGTGGGGCTGCAAATGAGGAATCATTGATTGAGAAAGTGAATGTGATTGAAAAGAATGTGGTAGTTGATGAGGCAGTTGTGACTAGGGAACCAGTACATAAGGAGGCTCCCAAAAAATCTAGGTACAGTTGTAGTTGTGCAGATTTAATGAATTGGAATGGTGATGATCAACTTGACCCCTTAACAGTTCATGTGGAAGTGAACTTTTGTGAAACATTCTTTGATTTTATGAAGATACTATTAGGTGGGCCACCTGATAGTTCAGAGGAAGAAGATGAGAGGAGAAATGCTGTAGTATCCACCTCGAGCAAATGAGGTGACTATACTGGTGGGCGTAATGAGGACGAGGATGACAATACTGAAGATGAGGGCAGTGATGTAGAGGAGATGAGAACGGAAGATGATGAGGCTGATGGTAAGGACATGGGGCCTAATGAAGAGGTAACCGATGATGATGGTGAAGAATATATTGAAGGTTCAGACTCTGATTATGGGAGCTATGATACTGAGTTTTAGGAGAGTGATAATGATATTCTGGGTGAGGATGAGGATTTTAATATCTCAGTGAGAGTAGATGAGACAATGCACATGACCAGTTCACATGCTGTGTCAAATGAGCATATTGAGGATACTAATGGGCTTAGTGATGATGCAATGGGGACTACTGAGGGTGAAAATGGGCCTAGTGTTGATGGTAATAGGCCTAGTGCTGATGGTAATGGGCTGCTGCTAGGGCTTCATAGCCAGCAGAATTCAAAAAGCCCATGGATGCTATCAAGGCGATGGAACACAAATGCTTGGGCATACATGAATGGGATAGGACATACATATTGGTCAAGAGTATATTTTCTAAAATTCAGTAAGTGTGACATTTTACTGAACAATATGTGCGAATGTTTTAATAAGTTCATATTAGAGGCCAGGGATAAGCTTATCTTGAAATGTCTGGAGATTATTAGATGTAAGCTTTTGGTTAGGATAGCTAAGAAGAGAGAAGCCCAGAAAACCTGGACCGGTCTATTGTGTCCAAAGATATTGGAAAAATTAAACAACAACATTGAGCATGCAAGGGACTGCTTTCCTATGGAATCTAGTGGGGTGAAGTTTGGAGTTAGCATATGGAGTTCTACATTTGTTGTTGACATAGAGAAAAGGACCTGCACTTGTAGAAAGTGGGAGTTGACAAAAATTCATTGTAATCATGCATGTGCCGCACTAAGTTTGAACGACAGTCCCATAGAGGAATATGTAGATTTCTGCTATATTGTTGATTTTCATAAGAAAACCTATGACAACATCATCAGTCCAATGACAAGTTCTAAGATGTGGGAGGTGACAAGCTTTGGATATGTGCAAGCCCCACATTGGAAGAAGGTGCAAAGAGGGAGGCGTTAGAAGAAGAGAAAGCCTCCAGCTGGTGAGGACCCAGCTGCCACTAAATTGGGAAGATCAAAAGGCCTAAAGTGCGTATGCTCAAACTGTGGATAGATGGGACATAATAGGTCAACTTGTAAGAAACCAGCATGAATAAGTGGTAAGAAGAGAAAGGCTGTTAATTCACAACAAAAGCATAAGAGGCATAAAAAGATAAATGATCTAATTTGTTGTTTTACATTTAACCATCTCGGGCTAGTATGTAATGCAGTTGTTTTTCAGGATACAACATCAGCTCAAGTAAATCTCACTTCAAGCCAAGCACATGAAAATGATTTTGTTCAAAGGGCTGCTGCAGGAGTAAGTAGTTCTGTTGTTTTAGCTAGGTTGAGAGTGATATGCAGGAGACTAATCTGGTGGCATTTTATATGTAGGAGAGTAATGTTGGACAGACTGAAGAAAGAGAAAGACCGCGTATTTCAAGGTTTGCGGAGGAAAGGCACCAACAATTTGATGCTCGAGCACAATCTGTGCGCCAAAGAGGGCGACCGAGAGGTAGTAGGGGTGGGGGCAATAGTAGAGGAACCAGCAGTGCCAAGGTCAATGGCAAGGGCAAGGATAAAGAGAAAGGCTAGGGTAAGGAGAAACAGAATGGCTGGGGTAAGGATAACGAGAAAGGCAAGGGTAAGAAGAAACAAAATGGCAAGGCAAGGGGAGTAAGTAATGGAAAGCACAGGGCAACAACAGAGGAAAGGGCTAACATGATGGCGTTGAACTTGTGAAATGATGGTGTTGAACTTGTGAAAATCTGGTTTTTGTTATTACAAGTTCTGTGTGTTGAACTTGTGAAATGCTACATTCGTAGATGCTAAGTTAATTGAGCATGAAATCTATCTAATTTAGCTTGTCAATCTGATCAGGTGTGCATTTTCATCTTTCTGAAGTAGGCAACAATCAATACACATGTATCTTAGGGACATGTATCTTTATTAGGTCCACAACAAGACATGCAAAATTGATCTAGGACCAAAATATGACAATAAAATATCCGTTTGGGACAAAAATAAGACAATCAAATTTTATGGGATACCAAAATAGGAAACTTCATTTTTTTGCAAGTACCAAAATAGGACAGCCAATGACCAACTAATGAGCTACCAAATACATTATTCAGCTCAATTAACTAAGCCAGTACATGCCGAGTACAACACAACTTATAACAGCAAGCCACAACCTCTGTTGCCCCTGCTTCTTCACTTCAATCCTTAGCATTCTAGCTTCGTCTTTCAAGCCTAACAACTCAGATGACACATTGTTTGCAATATTCTTCAACCTTTGAACTTGTGCCTCATAATCAGCAGCTACCTTTTTCAACCTCTCTACTTCTGGCTCAGCCTCTACCACTTTCTTCCATGCATACTTTGAATCATATCGCAGTCCAAGGATGGTCTCCTTTAGATAATCCAGTGTTAGAGCATCATACCATTCGTGGAATCCACAGTAGTTAGGGTTCTGTAAAACATACACTGAATAAATTACAACCCCATCTTTATTGAACTAGGGGAAACCAAAACAAACTTACCTCATAGTTTTGACAGCCGTAGAACCGTCACCCAGTATTCTTCACCGTCCACACATCTCTCAAAATCGCCCTTAACCCACACTCACACCTTGGCCATCCACGATCTCCTTCCCTGTATACCCAACTGATGTTGAATAGGGCGGCACCATTGTTGACATTGTCGATAAACGACTGAAAGAAAAAGAACTCTTTTTCTCAACTAAAAGAGAACCAGGCGCGAAGAAGGAGGAGTTGCTTTTGTGAAATCTGGAGGGAATGGGAATTGGATCTGTTTATTATGGAGGGAATTTGTGATACAATCGAGTAGTAAATGCCATGTCATAAGTTACTCCAACGTGAGCGTCGCGTCAAGTAATCAGGAAGGCAAAACAGTACTCTCATAGAGATCCTTCAAGAGTAACGACACCAATGGACGGAAAGTACCAAAATAGGATAGTGAACCCTTACATAGGACTAAAACAGGACAAGTTTTTACAATAGCACATGTAGTAGGAGTAAGTACCAAAATTGGTAAAACAAGAGAATGGGGTAGAATTGCACAAAATATAAAAGATGAAGACAATAAATTTATTCTACCAATTTAATAAATAAATAATTCTGAAATTATAAAAAAAATTCACAAGAATTATTATAATGAAATTAAATAGAAATTAGGCCAGAAATTTAACAAATTAATGGTATAACATTAAAATTCTAATTCTAACAATAAATTAGAATTAAGAAGAATATGAACGGATCAAACCAAGAAAAAGTTTACAAACAAGAACCGTTCTTCGGGATTTGTTTTCCGAGGCTTGCGTTTCACGCAATTTCCTTAAAACAGATTCGCCCCCTTCACTACGAGTGCTTGAGTATCAAACGGGCGTCTGTCTCCCAGGATACAACGAAGACGTGAAAATAGCTTCGCACCTAAAGCTGTCATGGGTCCCGCCCTCCACTGTCATGGGCGTCTGTCTCCCAGGATACATCAAAATATGATCACATCCTGGGTCCCGCCCTCCACTGTCATGGGCGAGTCCCCGATCCTACAAAGTATCCATAACATATATACAGAAGCAGAATGTATCTAAGATACATAGCATGATCAGACAGATGACAAACATGCATACACACCTACAGAAACGACCGAGAAAAACCGAGATCAGAAGATCCCCGCAAGTACCGCTACTGCTACTAACACAGAAACATAAGAGAGAAGTAAGTTAACTGTGAGAGAACCCATAATTATGAAATTAGAAAGTAGACTGAAACCTTTACCGAGACTACCCCTATAACATAACAGAAGTTCCATGTCGGAACTGCAGATACCTGATCACAGAACAGAAAGCACCACGGAACTCTAGTCCGCTGGCTGCTTGTCAGGTACACCTGAAAGGTGGTAAACAGAAGGGGTGAGTCCTCGGGAGGACCCAGTAAGGGCTGAGATAAGATACAGGTTGCATATAGCAAGCTAAGTGCGCGGTTACCTGCAAAACAAAGAAAACACATAACACAAGCATATATATATATATATATATATATATCAATTTCTAACTGGATCTTTGATATGGAGTTATAATTTTGTCCCTGCAAAAATTCTCTTGAAAGAAAATCAGGAAGGCTATTGGATTCACCTTTAATGAATTCAATATCAAAATCAAAATTGCTAAGTAAAGCTTGCCACCTAGCAAAGATTTGTTTAGAAACTAAATTTTTAACATCCTTTTCAATTATATCCTTAGCAGATTTGCAATCAATTCTTAATATATATATATATATATATATATATATATATATATATATATATATATATATATATATATATATATATATATATATATAAACATAGTCCCGAAGGACGTGGTTAGCCAGAATCCCGAAGGATGCGGTGCAGACCTCCAGAGACCCATAAAAACAAAATAAACATAACGACAGCCCTCTCCAATAGGTTAGAAGCCGAAGCTAACAGAGGCATGGTACCAGCCGGGGTCGCGATCCCCATAACTGTCGTGGGTCATAGAATATACTGCAGGGTATATACAGAATATCAGCACCCAGTGCAGATATAGCATACCGAAGTCAGAATATACCGCAGGGTATATATAGAATATTAGCACCCAATGCAGATATAGCATACCGAAGTCAAAATATACCGCAGGCTATATACAGAATATCAACACCCAGTGCAGATATAGAGTACTGATAAGGAACCCGAAGTCTCAAGACCATCCGGGCCTTGAACCTGCATACTTGTACCTTACCATATAACTGGTCCCGGGATCACATCATGAACATAGCACCAAGGTAGGGCTTATCATGCCAAGAACAACATACCCAAAGCTTGAAGCAAGAAGATGAACATAGCACCAAGCTAGGGCTTATCATGATTTCGGTTTTCAACATGTATTTCAACCACAAATCATGCTCCAAACATACTAACTCATGAAGGAAACAAGCTTACCTCAAGCTTAGCACCAAGATCAATCCTTCCCTACTCTTGCAAAATGAAGAACACTTGAGAGGTAGAGAAAGAGAAGTTGGCGGATGGTGGGAGAGAAGAAATGAAGCCAAAAATGCATTTCTTCCCATTTATTCACCTGATATACCTCCTTTATGACTCACCATGACAAGCACACAAGTAGCTCATTAGTCACCATGGTGAGTCACTAGACAAGCACACAAGTAGCTCATTAGTCACCATGGTGAGTCACTAGACAAGCACACACATAGCTCACTAGTCACCATCTCAAATCCTAAAATATCCTAAGTGTTGAAGTATCATCTCACGCCAACTTCACCCGAGTAAATCCTGACCTTTCTCCGACCAAATAATCCCGTCATGTGTGCTTGGTCGGTTATCACCACATTACTCATCCCGAGTCTTATCTCACTTCACACCATTGGCATCATCCAATTATTCATCTTGAGCCCCGAGCGTCGCCCAAGAACGAACGGCCCGACCCCGAAAAATATTTTCCGTTGAAAGGTGCGGGGGACTCGTGCGACCTCAAATATATAAGCATTCCCGAGAATGTTACCTAGAAAAGATCCGAGAGCTGTCTGACCAACAGAAAACATACCCCGCATGTTTGGAACGGAGCCCTGGAATACACAGAAGTCACCACCCGCTCAGGGTGACTGTAACAAACTTACCATTATACATATTACCGTGTGTTCCGATTGATGATTGACTATCACAATGGATATTGATTGATGGCAAGGTTTTTCCCATTTTGGAATATCCTCCAAGAATTGGCGTAGCCATTCAGCCTCTTCTCCACATTTATCCAAAGCTATGTACTTAGATTCCATTGTGGATCGGGCTATAATTGTTTGTTTGGAAGATTTCCAAGATACAACAGCTCCAGCTAGCGTAAACATATAGCCACTTGTGAATTTTGAGTTATTTATATCAGATATCCAGTTTGCATCTGTGTAGCCTTCTAACACAGCTGGGTATCTAGTATAATGTAACCATAATTATGAGTATATCGTAGGTACCTTAGTACTCTAATTATTGCTTTCCAATGTTCTGTACTTGGATTACTTGTGTAGCTGCTCAGCTTGCTTATTGTGTAAGCAATATCTTGATGAGGACATCACTTCTAAGAGCACGCCAACCGGAGTTGAAGATAAACACCAAGTTTCAAAGGCACCAAATCCACTCTAAGGCATAGGAGGACCAAAGACAAGGTCCCGGTTCAAGAAGGCTCAAGAAAGTCTCAATGCAATCATAAGACTTATGGCACAAGGCGAAGCACAAGAAGAGGCTCAAGAGAGGACATTCCAATTCACTAACTCGGCATTCAAGTGGACGACGGACCCTTTAGCACCCTTGAAGACGTCTATGTGAGCATCCTTGCGGAGGAAGGCGAGAATGAGGAACTCATGTGTGGCCACGCGCTTCCACGTGCCTCCACCTCCTCCCAGCAGCTGCGCCATAACCCTTGGAGGGCTTCCACACATCCCCAAGCCCTATAAAAGTCGAGGAGTGGGAAGCACACGCCGCCCATGCCTTCCATGCGCCGCCACTCTCCCGCGCATGTAGCACATGCTCCACCATGTCCAATTCGGTCATTTGCCTCCTAAATAAGATATTTTGGCATGTTGACTTGAATTTTGAACTTAGTTTAGGTATTTGAGGGAATGGGAGGGAAAACATGTAAGTGGAGGTCTTTATCCACTAGATATGGTCAGTGGATGGTTCTTACCCTCACTTACCAAAACAAGTGGAATATCTCCATCCACTTTTCCCACATTTGGTAGTATCATCATGTCTTCTACTTTAAAAATTAGAATGGTAAGTGAATTTGAAAGGAAGTTGCCAAAAGTGTCTACAACACCTTGGGCAATGACCTCCACTACCATTTCTCACCCTTTTAAGCTAGGAATGACCTCCACTACCATTTGGCCGAAATTGTGACTCCTTAGAGAGCATTTTGGTTCAATCAAGTAGTTGAGAGGCGCTAGATCCATATCTACCCATGGCATTCAAAGTATTGCTTCATCAAGTAGTGAAGAGGTGCTTTGTTGAAGCCGAAAGTTCCAAGTGTTGTTGTGCTCATCTTCCAAGCTAGATCCTTCAAGAAGTTGATCAATCAATGATCATATCAAGTGGTATCAGAGGCTTGTTGCTTGGTTGATGATTTGTGTTGTAAGTTTCTTCAAAAGTCCTTTGATTTCGTTTGCAAAACTTGAAGAAACTTGTTTCTACTTATCTACCCTTGGCCAAAACTTTAGGCCATTCTTTTTCGAAGTTCAAGTGTAAAAAGTTGTTGTTTATGGGATTAAATGATGTGATAAAGAAAGTTGTGTTGTTGATGCAAAAGAATCAAGAAAAGTTCAACTTTTGAAGAGAGAGAAAGTTTCTTGTTTATGCATGTTCTTGAATGTTCATCATTGTTCATACAAGTTCATCACCAAAAAGTACATTTGATCCAAAATTTTCTTAACAACTTGCACAAACTTGTTTGTTGTTTTCAAAAGACCTTTCTTACATCCAAACCCACTTCTTTCAACCCCCATCTACCTTAACTCTTTAAAAAACCTAGTTTCAAGTAACTAGTGCTTTCTTTTCCTACTTGGTTTCGGTTTTATACTAGATTATATTTCTTGTTTCCATTGTTGTGTTTCCTTGAACAAGGTTGATCAAGTTGGTGATTTGAGAATTTGAAACCGAAAAGAGTGGTAAAAGGCAAGAGTGATTCATCAATGAAGATACCTATATCTCAAGAGGGAAAGGCGGCATCCACATCCAACCCGAACCCTCCACTCACACTAACCCAAACACCATTGTTGATCCACCACTCAAACCACTCCCTATAGCCGGCCACCACCTTCAACCAAAAGAACCCATGTACATGATGTGGCCGAAAGTGAGGATGAGTACTATGATGAACCACCCTTGCAAGATCCTGGAAGAAGACCATGAAGAGCCTCCACCTTGAGACCACATACCGAGAAGAAGGCTTCCAAACCAAGAGCAACAAGTTCTTAACAATGTGAAGCTTCAAGCCCCATCTTTCCAAGGAAGTAGTGACTCGGAAGAGTTTCTTGAATGGCTCAAGCAAGCGGATAGAGTCTTCAATTGCCTTGGCTATTCCAATGAGCTAAGGTTGAATCTTGCGGTGATAGAGTTCTCCGGATATGCTCTAACTTGGTGGGAGCAAGTGTGCATCGAAAGACAAAGAGCTCACATGCAACCGATTGACTCATGGTTGCAACTCAAAATGGTGATGAGGAACCGGTTTGTTCCTTCCTACTATGATTGGGATTGTTTCCAAATACTACAAAATCTTGTCCAAGGCAACAAAACCGTGGAAGATTACCAAAAGGAGTTGGAGTGTGCCTTGATGAGGGCAAATGCGCAAAAGGGAGAAGAGGCAAAAATGGCTCGGTTCATGTATGGATTGAAGCTAGATATTGCCAAGGTTGTGGAGTTGTGTGATTACCGAACTTATCAAGATTTGGTGCACAAGGCCATTAGAGTTGAGAAGCAAATGAAGAAGGGAGTCACCTACACTTCCTCCTCCTCACAAAACCGACCACAATGGACCAAATCTTCTACTCCTTACAAGCATTCTCCATCAAATCCGCCAAGAACCAATCCTCCCAAGGCTCCTTTCCACTCCCAACCGAGAAAAAATCCTCCTCCCAAGACCACAAACCCACCACCACCAACAAGAACCATTGAGTGTTTCAAGTGCCTTGGCAAGGGTCATTATGCAAGAGATTTTCCAACAAGAAAGCTATGGTGATTAGACCAAATGGAGATATCTCAAGTGAGGATGAAGAGGAAGTTCCCCATGAGCTTTCACATGAAGAAGTTGAAGAGGAAGAGGGAGAGCTACCTCTTGAAGGTCACATATTGGTCACCAAAAGAGTCCTCCAAAGCACCCCCAAGGTGACCAAATCCTCCCAAAGGGAGAACCTCTTCCAATCAAGGGCATTGGTGAATGGGACATTGTGTAGTCTCATTGTGGATAGTGGAAGTTGCGTAAATGCCGCAAGTGAAGATATGGTGAATGAGCTCTACCTTCCTACCAAGCTCCACCCGAAACCATACCAACTTCAATGGGTGGATGATAGATCCTTTGTCAAAGTTGTGAAGCAAGTTGAGGTTCCCATCCGAATTGGCAAGTATGAAGATATCATCACATGTGATGTGGTGAGGATGCAAGCTACTCACATCTTGCTTGGAAGACCTTGGCAATTTAACAAGTATGCCATTCACCATGGAAATGCCAACAAATATGTCATTACCCACCAAATCCGAAACCTTACCTTACTTCCACTAACACCCACTCAAGCTCTTCAAGATCAAATCCATTTGGCAAGGAAGGCCGAAAGTAAGAGGAGGGAAATGGTAAGAGAGAAGAGAGAAAAGAGTGCGAAGAATCAAGGATCCTTGAGAGAAAATAAAGAGTGTGCATATGTGGGAAACACTTTGATTGAGGAAGAGAGAAAACAAGAGTGCACCCTCCACTTGGCCAAAGGAAAGGATTTGAAAAGAGAACTTTTTGGAAACAAAACTTGTTTTCTCATGGTTCCCACACATTGCATGCTAACACTTGATCATATATCTTCTCTTCCTTTGTATGTGCAACAGGTGTTGCAAGAGTTTGATGATGTTTTCCAAGAGCCTCAATGCCTCCCTCCATACTGTTACACCCACCCCGACGTCCTGTAATTTTCTGTTGCGTTTTTGCCAAAAATTCAAATTCTGTAAATATCGGATTACTGTTGGAATGTAATCAATTAATAGAAGTCAGTATTTGGGAGTTAATTTGGTGATAATTATAAGTGTTTTATGTGTTGGACAACATTTATCGAGTTCCGGAACGTTTTGCCAAAATTTGGTTTCGGAGGGCAAAATGGTCACCGATGGGAAAAAATTGGAAAATTACAAGTTGGGCTATTTCACTTTGGGCCGGCGCTTTTGGTTAAGGAGATGAAGATATTTTCTTTTTTGGGTTGGTTGTATTTAGTGGATAATGGTAGAGGTTAAAGGGGAGACAAGCCCTTACAAGCTTGTCCCCTCTTACACATCTCACCCTAACCAAGATTAACCTTTGTAAGAACCCTTGTCCCCTTCCCTTTCCCTTTTTTAACCGGCTCTCTCTCCCTCTCTCTACCATTTCATTTCATTTCATCTCATTTCTTCCAACACTTGAAAGAAAAAGAAAGCAAGAGAACACCCTTCTCTTCCTTGCTGCCTAAACATTTCTTCAGACTTCCACAGCCTTTATGCCCTAGAAAATGACCGAATCAGCTATTGGTGTCTTCATAGAAAACCTTCATCTACGTCTTGGATACACTTTTACTGAAGGAAGCAAGAGCCAAAAGTAAGAGGAAGGCCCTCAAAACTTTGGTGCAAGCCTTTGGGCCCAACAGTAACTACTAGTCTCCAAAGTTCATTTCTTGAAGTTTTGAGCTTGGATCTTCAACAAGCCAAGCTCTACTACATCCTAGGCTCCTAGAAGGTATGGTTGAGTTCTTTTTGGTAGGATCTTCATGTTTATGAAGTTTAAACATGGAAGAAAAACTCATCCATCTTTGTTGTTCTTCATGGCCGAATTTGTTGAAGGGTTTTGGTGATGGGTTTGTCTCAACAACAACGCATCCTAGGTTGATCTACAAGTTTCAGCAAGGTGAGGAACATCCTTGGTAATTTTTATGAAGTTTGGTTGTTGGATGATTCTGATCTTCAACTATGTTGAAGTTGGTTGCATGATGAACATGTGTTGTTCTTGGAAGTATATGAAAACAACTTGTTGGTTGTATTTTCTTGGAGAGGCCGAATTGTTGAATGATTTTTGGGTGGATTTTTGTTGAAGGAAGTTGTTGAAAAGACATGTTATAAGTATATTTAACATGTTTTTAAGTTGTTGGAAAAAGTTGGAATTTATTTGGTAATTTTTGGGAAGAAACCGAATTGTTGATGATGGTTTGATGATGTGTTTGTGAAGTTAAAGTGTTGTGGAAGTTGTTTAATGGTGTTTGGGTGAAGAAAGTTTGATTTGTGTGGTTACAATGCAAGTTTATAAAGTTTAGGGTCAAAAAGGAAGTTGGGCCGAAATATTGGGTTGAAAAGTTATTTGTGTTGAAAAGTTGACAAAATTGGATATTTTGTAACTTTGTATAAGTTAAGTGCTAAAATACACTTTATGGAAAAGTTTGGGTAAAAAGTGTATTTATGGAAAAGGAAAGCTAGCCACTTTAAGTTATGGAAGTAACTTTGGACACTTTAAAGTTGTCAGTTTTTGCAACTTTGTGAAGTTTTGGGCAAGTTTGAAAATTTCTAAAAAGTTAGGGGACTTAAGAGGTAATTTTGGATAAATTCCCACAGTAAGGAACTTTAGTTAATTAACTAGAGTATTCTGTGTTTCTGATTCTGGCAGATTAAATTTGTAATTCTGGGGTACTGCTTGTGAGCTTCAGGGGGCCATAGTAGATATCCGTTTCTATCGAGGTAAGGGGTTTAGCTTTCTTAATACGCAATTCATGTGTATTAGGTTAGTTAAAGGCTAGTACTCGGGTCGAGGGTGGGGCCCAGTGACTCCCGGGGCTAGTCACATGGTACATAGCGGTTTGCAGGTTTTATTATTTTCTGGACTTATGCTATATCGGATCTGCTTATCGGGGGTCGACAACGGACCCGTTTTCTGTTCTGCATCGACTTTATGCCGCATTTATTTTTATTCTGACAGTTAGGGGCAGATCACCCCTCGCTGGTACCATGCGTTCTGATCCCGATAATCGGCGTGAGCTTAACAAGTCGACGTAGGGTCCGCGGTGGTCGGGACCACCTATATGGGAAAGTACCACCAGTCCGACGGGCTGAGCATCACAACATTTGCATATCATATTCCTGTTTATACTTAGGATTGTATTATATGCTAGTTCATGGCACGCTAATCTTTTATGCGAGGAAAAACGTTTTAAAAGTTTTTCCTCACATCGTACTGCCCCTTACCGGGTTCTTTCGAGAACTCACCCCCCACATACTAAATATTTTCAGGGAATCCAGGCAAACGACCTGCGGAGTAGACCTCCCGCGGTGTTCGTTCTGCAATCTGTATCTTCTGAGGTATAATTCTGTTTATGTATGGGGTATTCTCGTTAGATCCTTCCTGTAATCTGTCGGTAAAATTTATCTGGTTAGTCTGACGTTATTTCTCTTGTTTATGTGCAGCAGCAACAGCTTTTGTTTAGTGAGGTATAATTCTGTTTTTTGGCTCGGCTCTGTAGGTGTAGACTTCATATTAGACACTTTTAGTATTCGGACCTAAACTGTATGTTATTCGTGGGGAGTTTCCGACCCTACGAAGAGGGCAGAACTCCTTCTGCCTGTATGACTTATTTTCTCCTTATGTTTTCTGTGCGCGCGATATTCTATAAACCATTAACATGTCTCGGGTGCAGGTTTAGGACTAGTAAGACATCTTAAAATTTGCAAACACGTAATAACCTTAAAACTTGAAAGAAAATGTTTTAAGAGATGGGTTTCGGGTCCACAATCCTTTTAAGAAGAAATTCCATATTCACCCGCTACCGATACCTCCAACCTCCGCAAGTAAGACGCTTTCGCCAGTTCCCGGGGGCGGTGGGGTGACACATACCGAGGCATTGAACACCAAATTGATTTGGTGCCCGGTGCTTCATTGCCAAATAGGGCCGCATATAGGGCCAACCCTCAAGAATCCAAAGAGATACAATCTAAAGTGTAAGAGTTGCTAGAAAAGGGATACATTAAAGAGAGTCTTTCTCTATGTGCGGTGTCTGTCATACTTGTGCCCAAAAGTGATGGAACATGGAGAATGTGCATGGATTGTCGCACCATCAACAAAATCACTGTAAAGTATCGACATCCCACTCCTAGACTTGATGACATGTTAGATGAGCTTTGTGGTGCTTGTGTGTTTTCCAAAATTGATTTGAAAAGTGGTTACCACCAAATTCGCATGAAAGAGGGAGATGAATGGAAAACCGCTTTCAAAACAAAGATTGGTCTTTATGAATGAAATGTGATGTCTTTTGGTTTGACAAATGCACCTAATACTTTCATGAGATTGATGAATCATGTGTTGAGAAAGTTGATTGGCAAGTGTGTTGTTGTCTACTTTGATGATATCCTTGTTTACTCCAAATCCCATGATGAGCATGTTGAACATTGAGACTAGTGCTTGATACACTTAGACTAGAGAAGTTGTATGCGAAATTTGAAAAGTGCGTCTTTGCTACTAGTGAGGTAAACTTACTCGGTTATGTAGTGGGAAAGGAAGGAGCAAAAGTGGATGAAGGTAAAGTTAAGGCAATCAAAGAATGGCCAACTCCTAAGACTTTGTTTGATGTTAGATCTTTTCTAGGGTTTGCTAGCTTCTATAGAAGATTTGTGAAAGAGTTTTCTACAATTGCATCCCCCTTGCATGAATTGGCTAAAAAGAATGTTACTTTTGCATGGGGAAAAGCTCAAGAAGAGGTTTTTGTTGAATTGAAGTCTAGGTTGGTTAGTGCTCCATTACTATGTTTGCCTAACTTTGATAAAATGTTTGAGATTGAGTGTGATGCAAGTGGGATAGGCATTGGTGCCGTTTTGCACCAAGAAGGCCGCCCTATTGCATATTTTAGTGAGAAGTTGGGTGGTGCTACACTCAATTATTCCACCTATGACAAAGAGCTTTATGCTCTTGTGCGAGCATTGCAAGTGTGGTCTCACTACTTGCTACCCAAAGTATTTGTTGTGCACACCGATCATCTTTCATTGAATAACTTACAAAGTCAAGGGAACTTGAATAAAAGGCATGCAAAATGGGTAGAGTTCATAGAATCATTCTCCTATGTGATTAGATACAAGAAAGGCAAAGAAAATGTTGTTGCCGATGCTTTATCTAGGAGGTATGCATTGCATGTGACTCTTGATGCAAAAATTGTCAGATTTGAATGCCTTAAAGACATGTATGCCCATATCAATAGTAAGTGATAAGGATTCTAGGTTCCTAAGCCATTTTCGGAAGACCCTTTCATCTCGGTTAGGTACTAGCTTGGTGTATTCTACATCTAGTAATCCACAAACCGAAGTAACAAATAGGATCCTCACTACTATCTTGAGAACCATACTTAAAAAGAACTTGAAAGAATGGGAAAAATGTTTGCCACATGTTGAGTTTGCATACAATAGAGCATTTCATTCATCCACCACACATAATCCATTTGAGATAGTTTATGGCTTCAACCCTCTAACTCCATTGGACTTGGTTGCATTATCCCATTCTGATCAACTTGATGTGGAAGGTAAAAGGAAGGCTCAAAACATGAAAGACTTGCATGCTTTCCAAAAAAAATTGAAAAGGTTAATAAGTCTTCTGCTAGGAATGCAAACAAGGGAAGGAAATTTCGGTCATTTCAAGTAGGTAATTGGGTTTGGTTGCATTTGAGGAAAGAAAGGTTCCCACAAGCTAGGAAAAGTAAACTTTCACCTAGAGGAGATGGACCTTTTTAATCACCTAGGTGGAACGCTCGATAGAGGACATCTAGAATTGATAAATCTTCTTACATGTTGAGAGTAAAAATTGTAGTAAAATTGGAGTGTTAAACCCAAAGGTCAAGTGGATCATAAATCCTAGAAAGCACTTTAATTCCTGAATTTTCTCATCACTGCAGCTTTAGTTTTGTTAATTAATTTTCACAAACAATCAATTAATAATCTCATTTAATTCCATAATTCATACACAACTAGCTAGAATCACAAGTCCCTGTGGATTCGACCCGGTACTCACCGGATTACTACTTGTCTGACCACCGTACACTTGCGGTGTTGCGATCAAGTTTTTGGCGCCGTTGCCGGGGACTTGTTTTTTTCTTGATATTTGTGTCTGAGTTACATTGTATATACTAATTTTTCACTTATTTTATTTTCAGGAAAAAAAGAAAAAAAAATGGAGGACCAAGTGGAAGATGAGATCCAACGTTTGTTAAAGCAGACAGATTTCATAATAAAGTATTGGGTCAAAGATTATCAATCGTTAGACGATAGTTTCCTTGGAAGTGGAAAAATCGGTCCGGTAGAGCAATTGTTCAAAGAAAACTTCACTCAATTGAAAGAATTGTTTGGCAAAATTACTTTGATTGAGTTAAGTGAGGGAATCAAGCAAAATTGGAGAGGAATATCAACAAAGTTTCAAGAACTATATGACCGGATTGAAAATTTTGAGAGGTTGGATAATCTTGATGAAGATGACTTGAATGATTCTGGAAAAGAACTGATATGCATGGAAAGTCACATGGCACCTGTGGAGGAACAAAGCCGGAAAACTCAAATGATTTTTTAAGTGATGGTAATTTCTTTCCCCAATCCGATTGTTTGATTAAAGCAGATGACATGATAAGTAATGATGTTTTAATTGTTGATAATGGTGATGCAAATGTTGATGATGCAATTTTTGAGGATGAGCCTACATTGATAAATGAAACTCTTTCTACTACACTTGATGTGCCTAGCTATGATAGCTTAGAGGTGGGAGAATCTATTATCACTCATGATGCATATCTTGACCCCTATGCCATCTTTTGTTTGCCAACAATATCTGAGAAAAGACTTCTGCAAAAATTTCTCTTTAATCCATGTGTAGTAAGATTTTCCAAGAATTTCTTGAATAAGTCTGCATGTCAATTGTTTGATCCGGGGAAGGGAAGTGATATTTTAAGTGTGAAAATGCATGATCATTATTTTTATGGATCGGAAGAGAAGCTTGAATGGTCTAGGTTGGTATTTGATCCCGGTGCTTGCATTAACTCTTCGATTTTATGCCATAGGACAAAAAGACATGATAAGAATCTTGCTACCAATGACATGTGTGATCCATATCTTATTCGTGTCAAGAGCTTGAGCTACAATACCGATCGAGAGCATGTTCTTTTGTTTGGTTATTCTCGGTTTCGAGGGTGGTTGTTTAAATTGGCCAGAATTCATGTCTTTTCCTTGCTTTATAAAATCTTTTATTATGGTAGTCTTATCCTTAAGATTACTAACTTGGCCATGGAGAAAGGGCCTCGTGAGTTTTGCAGGTATAGAGGATTCAAGTTTGATGATATGGAAAATTGCATGCCGAAGCATTTAAATGGTTGGACCGGTTCTACATTGAAACATCTTAAGGGAGTCACTTGAGTCCTACTGATAGGACTGTCGAGCTAGCGACGTTAAATCAAGCTATATATTAGTAGTATAAGTAGTAAATTAATGATGGTTAATTTAGATTTTAGTTTGCACTAATGATTTTGAGTCGTAAATTGCAGGCGAGGATATTGGAACGGGTTTGAAAAGATTCTCCTGCATAAATGCTCGGCTCGTGCGAGGTACGCATCTTCCTCTACTGAAAATATTTGGCCAACACATGAAATTGAGGAAGTCCCTGACTTGTCCCTATGTTTCCAAATTTTTGGGCATCTACTGTGTTTTTCATCATGGCACGTACAATGGGCAACAAGGTGTAACGGACAGAGGACAGAGATAAACCGGGACGAGACCGCCGACTTACAGACAAAGCGGCTCAGGACTGTTATGATAGAAGCAAGAAGCGCCAGTGTCTTCCCATGCGCGGTTTCGACACTTGTGACATTGAACTTATGAAGGAGATCAATCCGACTATCGAAGCTCATAACAGGCAAACCTATGTAGCCCACCGACCGGCCTACCATGAGCAGTTGGTCCGTGAATTTTATGCAAATTTTCACTCAACCATTCTCACTGTGAGGGAGAAAATGGGAGATATAGAGATCATCGAGACGGTGCCCGTCTGGAAACATCCAGTCTCCATCAGCTGCCCACAAATCGACGTGTGCTTGGACTTCCGCACCTCCCACGATCGGGATGACGGGACCTAACTTGGTCCCCAGTATGACCATTGTTCTGATTCCATCATACCTTTCTTTCTTTTCTCATGAGGACATGGTTGACTTTGAGTTTGGGGGGTTGATTATAGTGCTATGATTTGGATTGTTGGAATGATTGCTTGCATGCCGACTATGATATCTTGCGTATTACTTGCTAGTGTAGGGATGCATATTTACAATTTATCAAACATTGAAAATTTGAAAAAAAAAATGAAAAAAATGGAAAATTTGAAAATTCAAAACTAGTAGTGTTAGTACATGTAGAGTATTTAGGTTGCATTTTAGGGACCCCGATGCTCCAGTAAGTTGAATTTTAAACCGGAACCTCTATTGATTTACATATTTATGATCATATAAGTAGTAAGAAATTGTGTTCAAAGCTTTAAATGGAGATTCTACCTGTGAGATTGTGAGCCTAATTATGCATGATTTGTGTGAATTATTCTTTCATGAGAGTATCTTGCTAAGTATCTGAGCTAGAACTTGCTTGCTTGGAACCGTTGCAAATCTACATATATTGTGTGTTAAGTCGGGAAGACGGTGGCAAATTAGGATGAGCTTGCTCACTAAATAGCCAACCTGCACATTGTTTCCATTAGATAACCCATTTTGAGCCTTAAGCCGAATACTTTGATCACCCACGATTTAAGCTTATTCATTCTCTTATATTACCTTTCGTCCCTGAAACTTCTTGACTATTTTATTCTGGGCATAGGTATGAATTTTTGTGGTGTGTTCAAACTCTGAGTTTGGGGGTGTTTTATATTGTTGTGCTATGTGAATGGTGAAGAGACAGTTATGGAAAAAGTGTGCCTAAGTTTTGAAAAAAATAAAATAAAGAAAAAGGCACTTGTGATTGTTGGTTATGAAAGGATTGTCAACAAGGGTTGATAAAGTGCAAATTTTTATGAAAATAAGTGTGAAGCTTGCAAAAGAAGCAAGTTGGGTATGAGTTTGTGTTTATTATCTCCCTTTAGTGCCCAATTGCTTGTAAACTCATGAAGTTTCATATAAGCTCCACCTAAATAATGCTTTCAACCGATCTCCGCCCTCACCAAGCCAGGCCTCATTACAGCCCAAATGAAAGACCACTTGATCGGTAAGACATGCAATCTTTTCCTTCAGGAAGAATGAGTAGAGGAGTTTTGGTTCCCTTGCAAGCCTATGGATTGAAGGAAGATACTTAGTAAGATCACAATACACACGTACACACCCACTTCAGAGAGTGAAACACTTAGGGAGTGATCCTTTGTTTATTGATTTGAACACAAAGTCCTAAAACTTAGTTGATCATTTATATGTTTAGGGATGAGTGGTTCTGGATGATGATTTGACTTGAGTGAGCATTGGTAGTTTGTTTGATTGATGTGCTTAGTAATAGGTCTGCATATAGGTAGAATTGCTCGGGACTAGCAATTGTTTGAGTTTGGGGGTATTTGATAAGTGCAAATTAGTATATATATTTTACTCTCAATTTTGCATATAAACTCAATTAATTGCTATGTTCTCATTAGTTTGCGCAAGAGTTTTGTAGGATTCCACTTTGGAAGGTATTTGATCAAAATTGAGAAGTTGAAGGCTAAATTGGCAAGATAATAGAAGTTTGAGGTAAATTTGAAAGAAAGATGAAAGCTGGTGACTAAAGTGACACAAGGGAAAAGTGTTGGGGTCAAAGTGCACAACTAATAAAAGTTTGAGGAAAGAGATGAGGTTGATGCCAAAACCTAGTCCAATTTGGACTAGGTTTCACGTGGAGAAAGAGGGAGCTCGCATCACGAGCAGGAAAAATACGGCCATTCGGCCAGAAAGAGGAGAACAAGGCGGAGGCTGAGCCAAACTAGAGAAATTGATCACCGTTCTTCGTCGTTTTTCTTCCAAAAAATTCTGGTTTTATTGTTTTATTATTTCTTGCCATTAAATATGTCTAGTGGCTAGTTTTCTTAATACTTTCTAGGATTGTTTTGTGAAGCTTAAACCTAAGATTTGATACTTTAGTTCTATATATTATTATTCCATGATACTTGTTTAATTGCTCGGATAGTTCATGCATTATTCTTTTGGCCAGAGAATATTTGTGGTATGCTTCGCTTAGACATAAGGAAGTATTACTGGACCACAGGGTAATTATGCTAGATTTCGTCATAGAGCGATGGCTTGCCACGAGTCTAGGAAGGAGATAGATCACTTGAACAATTAGAGTGGAGCGATGGCTGTGCTTTAATCACCTAGGTGGAACGCTCGATAGAGGACATCTAGAATTGATAAATCTTCTTACATGTTGAGAGTAAAAATTGTAGTAAAATTGGAGTGTTAAACCCGAAGGTCAAGTGGATCATAAATCCTAGAAAGCAGCTTTAATTCCTGAATTTTCTCATCACCTGCAGTTTAGTTTTGTTAATTAATTTTCACAAACAATCAATTAATAATCTCATTTAATTCCATAATTCATACACAACTAGCTAGAATCACAAGTCCCTGTGGATTCGACCCGGTACTCACCGGATTACTACTTGTCTGACCACCGTACACTTGCGGTGTTGCGATCATTTGCATGCCACTTTTAATGTGTGTGACTTGGTTCCTTTTGAAGGTGAGCTAGGAGATGAGAATCCGTGGACGGATTCTTCTCAAGAGAGAGGGTATGATGAGGACATCACTTCTAAGAGCATGCCAACCAAAGTTGAAGATCAACCCAAGTTTCAAAGGCACCAAATCCACTCCAAGGCATAGGAGGACCAATGACAAGGTCCCGGTTCACGAAGGTTCAAGAAAGTCTCAATGCATTCATGAGACTTATGGCACAAGAAGAGGCTCAAGAGTGGACATTCCAACTTCACCAACTCGGCATTCAAGTGGAGGACGGACCCTTTAGCACCCTTGATAGAACGAAAATAGAACGAACGAAAGAAATGAAATTAGCCTCAAGTAAAAGTGAAAACAAAAATAAAGACAACAAAGATAGAAAAAAGTACAAAAAATGGAAATGAAATAAATGAGTTAGTCCCAACTAAAAGTAAAAAAGAAAACAAAGGTAAAAAAATATACAATAGATGGGAGGACTTTGATCGACATATGAGTTTTTTTTATTTGAAGCTCTGACACATGCATGAAACAAAGTGACTTAAATCACAAAATTGAAAATATATAGGATTCATGTTAAAAAAAAGCATATTTGATAAATATAAGCTAGTACAGGAATAAATGCATAAACAAATAAATGTAAAATAAAAAAAAGTAAAAAAAAAGGGGAAATCTTTTTTGAAACCATATGCGGTTGGTGTGAAAAAAATATAAAATATAGCAAGAAGGGATTTATCTAAGTCCCTTTTTCTTTTCGCAAAGTTTTGTTTTAACACGGGGATTACGATGAGTAGAAATTGTGAAAATTTGATAATATGACCATTGCGAAATAGGTAGCTTTGTGGGTGAAATGAGCAGAGTTAGTTCTGTCAAAAGAGATTATATAAAATTAAGATAAAAGTGGAGTGGGTGGATGAGTAAAGTTAGTGAAGTTAAATAAGAGAATAAATTAAATAGTTGAAAGGATAAATTAATAATTTCATTAGAAAAAATTTAAACAATAAGGTTTCACGTTGCAAACATTTACGGACGATAAAAAAAAGTGCTGCAATATTAAATGGACAGAATGAGTAAAATTGAATGTGATTGATGCGAAAATAACATAAAAATATGTTGAATAAAGTTGGCATGTAAGAAAAGAGGATTAAATTGTAAATTTGAAAATATTTAGGTCGATGTGGAAGAAAATGACATTAAAACATTAAGCACATAAGAAAATAGAGTTCAATTGTAAAAGTGAAAACGTTTGATGGAGAATTAAATAAATAACTTAAAACATTTGGGATCAAAATAAAAAAAAACATAAAACTAAGTGATATAAAAAAAGTTACCTCCAAACTAAAACAGCAAAAAAGAAAGGAAAACAGAAAACAACAAAAACGCTACTGTTCACCATATCCCATCAAACTATCATAAATGTTACTTCCTTAGTCCCTTAATTTTTGCAATATTTGGATATGACACAGGATTAAGATGAGTAATAAAAAGTGAAAATTTGACAAAACTACCCCTAAGAGATAGAGAGTAGTGAGCGGTGTTAGTGGTGTCAAATAAGATAATAAATAAATAAAAAGAAAGATAGTTGAAATGATAGATTGATATTTTTACTTGAAAAAGTTTACTCTTTATGGAAATGTTGCAAACATTTAAGGACGTCCTAAAGAGGAAAGTAATGCAATAAAAAATAGATGAAAGGAGTATATAGTAGAATATAATAGGGTGCTTAAGCATAGGATAAACGTCCCTTAGATAAAAAAAACACGCTCTCCATCTTTCTTCGATCTCCACTCCATCGTTTCCTTCCTCTGCCATTATCTTTCTCCCTCCCAACCTTTTTTCGCCTCTGTCTCCCTCCCATTCCTTCCTCTCACTGTCCTTTATTGTCTTCACTATCATCCAGAATTCCTCCATCTCCCTCTTTCTTTCGTCATCATTGGTAATCCTCAAGAGTCTTGTGTTTTTGGCAAGCCTCATTGTAATCGTCATCAAAATCCTTCGAAAAATCATCCTAATTCAAAAAAGAAGCTTTGTTCCCATCTTTTCAGATTATGTATGCTGACAGAAACTCTGAAGTCGCCTTTAAAAACAATTGTGCTCATGCATCCCATAATGATGCTTAAGGTCTCAATTTGATGCTCACCGTGTTACTATTAAATAAAACATAATTGTCCACTGAGAGGATAAACTGCCCTAATATTGTTACGACCCATAACTGACCTACAGACAGCTGATGGTTCTGGCTCGTAACCCCAGTATCTTTTGCAGTTTTATAAACTAATTTATGAAAATAAATATTTTTTACTTAATAAAATGAAAATTTAAAGTTACAAACCAAAATACCAGGAAAATAGTTAAGTGCGTACATAAAGTTTTACAAATTTTAAAAAAACAAGTACAAGACAAATTCTTAAGATTCTAAGTCCCGGAAGTCCTTCATGGCTGACTTGGGTTTGAAGTCTCAAGTTTCTCAAACAATTAAGGGGTTCTGGAGAAAATCTGGAACAAATACCTGCAAACTATAAGACATAATAATGCCTCGGGCCCCAAGGGGTTGCCTACGTACCATTTCAATATCAGTGATACTACTTAGAGAGGGATCAGATGAATCACGTAGTTCTAAATAAGATTCGTTAGTATCTTACTCGAGAAGAAAGCAATAAAGATTCTTGGGAGGGTGGTAGCGGGGACTACCACCGGCATGCAACATATCACACTCGACGGTAAAGCAATAAAGGAAAGGTTTCAAACAATCATGCATAATATTAAGGAGACATACTTCAGAGAAGCTATCATGCTTGGATCCTAAAAGGTAGTATATATGGAAATTGGAGTAACAATCAATAGTAGACATGGAGAGGCTGGTACTTCCCATAAGAGGCAGGTAATCCTGAAGTAGCATGATATACTCACTAATCTTTTCCTAAGAAAAGGGGTACAATATCTAGTAACCATAATTAAAAAATAATACAGCAACTCATGAGACACATAACCTAGAGCTAAGAAACTATCAAGTAATCATGCAAGATATAGTAAATCCTTTATTTTACTACTAACAAAAGGGGACAGCAACATGGTTTTCTAAACTAGGCAACATGCTTTAAATATAAAACATAATGCAAAGGCAGTAAGTTTGAATCATAATTTAAACATGCTTGAAAGTGTTAACAATCATTTTTTCTCTTAATCGACTAATTTAATTTTTAGGGACCTATTCGATTAATTTAATTTTGATTCTGACTCAATCAAAAGAAAAAGGAAGTGAGAAAATGAAGAAAATAAATATAATTATCGCAATAATATAATAATCCGAAAATAATAGAATAATTCGAAAATAATATAATAATTTAAAAAAAATAATCTGAATAATAATAATAATCTAATTTAATCTACATAATTAGGAGTTTCAATTTAACCCTTCTCTAACTCTAACTCTAACTCTAACTCATCCTCTATTTATCCCTCAATTAAACCCTAAAGAGAGAAAGGAATAGATAGAAAATCCAAAAAAAGAAGAAAGAAGAAAAAAAACTCCTTCCTCGTTTGTTTCCTCCTCTGCCGAAGCCTCGTCGTCCTTCATCACCACGTGCCTTCGTCCCCGGTTGCTGCAAACCAGCCATCAAACCGCTCCAGCGCCCATCAAAGCCAATGCATCGGTCAGAATCGCTGGAAAGCGCCAGGCCGGCGTAAATCACAGCAAAGCTCGCCGGTCGCCGGTCCGCTTCGTCAACCTTTGGAAATCCACCTCCAGCCTCTATCTCTCATCTCCAACCATCTAATCCTCAAGCTCGGCGCTAATCCACCGCCCATATCTGCCGCTGCACGCTTTCACCTCCCTGCGCTGCGCTGCCTCAAACCTCTGCGAGGTCCCAGTCCATCGTAAATCGTCGCGAGCCGACCGGCGGCTTCGCCGACCAGTCCCGGCAATCCGCTGCACCTCCGGCATGAGCACACGTCCCCAGCACCGCAGCTGTGCTCCCTGACCTCCAACGCGCCAAGCCTGAGCATCTCCACTGCCGAATGTTCTCAGAATTTCTCCTACTTGCCGCCAGCAGTGCAAATCCGGTTATACAACCCTGGCGCCGTTCCCGCCATCTCGTCGTTCCAATCCGCGGCCACGGAGCCACCACACCATTCTCTAACCACCGTTGCACCGCCCTCGACTCGCCGTCAGCCATGATCGCAGCAATCGAAGGCAGAACCGATGCTACCTACCTGAGGAAGGTTCAGCCCTCTAGCCACCGCCAAGGCGTCCCCCGTGCTCCGGCGAACCTCCTCTGCTGATCCCACCGCCGACCATCGTTGGAACGCCTCCGATCCGGCAAGGGCCCGCCGGCCCGCATGATCTCTCCGTCAAGCTCGCAGCTTGCAAAGCCTGCTTTTGTTTCTTTTTATTTATTTAGTTTATGGGAATCCGTGGGCTTTGATCCCGATTCAAACGGGTACGTAGGCAGTTTGGAAGCCCATAATCCAGGCCCAAGTCCAATTAACTAAAATTAACCCATTGTTTGAAAATTAAAAAAATTAATCATTTTGCATTAATTAATTTATGGGAATCGGCTTTTATTTTGTTTTAAGAATTATTTTCAGAAAAATTGGGTGCCTAACACCTTCCCAATTTGTACCCAATCCCCGGACTCAACATCTCTAGTTTTCGTGGAAATTGCCTTTTCTAAATTTCGGAGTCAAAAATTGGGGTTTTCCTTAATTTCCCATTTTCTAAAAAAATAAAGGTGGCGACTCCCTCGTTTTTCCCAAAATTGGCGGAAATGCCCCCGACGAGCGGCCCTCCCGCTCACAGTGGCGACTCCGCTGGGAACCATTTTCAAATTTTTTGAAAATAAGAGGATTGAATGCTGAAAATATTTTTTAAAATATTATGAAAGCCGATTATGTGTGTAATATTTGTTGATTGCAAAGCATGGTGATTGATAATATGGTGATTGACATATGTGTGCTCTGCATCACGAATATCTTATTCATTTGTGTGTGCATTAACCTAGGTAGTGAGCCCCGGAGACCATGTTGCATAAGAAAGTTGGTCCTCCTAACATGACTATTGTCACGACTCGCTTGTGACGGAGTGCGTGAGGCATGTGTTGGGGCGCGCGGTGTAGCATTTAAGGCACGCGGACGGCACAGGGCTAAGGATCCGGGATGCGGGACAACACACTTGAGAGTGTGCAAGGCGGATTTAAGAGGAGCCAAGGTGAGGAAGACACCTTGGGAAGACTCTAGAACCATGGAGGACATTCTAGCTCTAGAATATTCTAGAATGCTCCAGGGTGTTCTAGGCTTGTCTAGACTGGACCGGAAGATGTCGGATGAGTCTAGAAGGGACCAGAAGAGCCTAGGGTGGACTAGAGAGTGCTAGAAGGCCCTAGGGCACGCTAGAAGGTTCCGGAAGGTGTAGAGAGTGCTAGGAGGTGCTAGAAGGTTCTGGAAGCTCGTGGAACCCTCCAGAGCACTCTGGGAGTCTCTAGCTTGGTCTAGAGAGTTCTAGGCTGAGCTAGAACTATATGGAGAAGTCTAGTAGGTGCTAGACATGTGTAGATAGTTGTAGAGAGATCCAGGCTAGCCTAGAAGGTTCTAGAAGAGTAATGCTAGCCCTTGGATCAAGTAGATCTCCACCGTCCATTGAGGAGGTGGCTTGCCTATAAATAGAGACCTTAGGCATTCATTTGTATCCAACTCCAAGCAAGCCAAATCCAGAGTTGTGTAGCCAACACTTGAGCAATACAAAAGAGTTGTATAGCTTTCATTCTCTCATTCTAACTTTCGTTGCTCTCTTCTCAAGCATTCTCAAGCAAGACTTAGGCACATTGGGGCGAGTTAGGCTGACTTAGCCACGAGGGTGCGTGACTAAGTGCCGCACGGGCATAGCGAGAAAATAAGTCCGTGACAGTTGGTATCAGAGCCAAGGTCGTGCGTGGGAGAACCATCGGTGGTGCAAGAATGGCAACCAAGGTGGTGCATGAAGAGGAGCGAGTCTTTGAGCCGGAGGAGAGCTCAAAGAGGGGCAGGTCCAGGGGTGCGTACAAGAGAACGCTTGGAGACCTGGAAGATAGGCTCACGAGGGTTGAGGCGCAGCAGGAAGAGCTCGATGCAAGGGTCGATACAATCGAGGATGGCTTGCTGGGTGCCGTCAACAAAGTGGCCACGGAGGAGGAGGCTCGTCGCAAGGAGGCGAATGATGCTCTCACCGTTAGAATCCTTGCCCTTGAGAAGGAGAACCAAGCTCTTAGAGTAGAGCTTGTCGGGACGTTGGCACGATTGGATGAAGAAGTGGCGTTGTTGAGGAGGGCAGTGGCACGAGGTGAGTCATTTGGCCCTTCCACTTCTTCCTCTACCCCTACTCCACTCAGGTTGGATGTGCCGAGACCCAAGCCGTATAAGGGTGCTCGCAATGCCAAAGAGGTGGATAATTTCTTCTGGACCTTGGAGCAATACTTTGGCGCTTCAGGCATTGTGGAGGATGCGCTGAAGGTCAACCATGCTACGCTCTACTTGGAGGACACTGCGATGGTGTGGTGGAGGCGTAAGCATGCTGAGATTGAGAAGGGGACTTGCTTGATCCGCACATGGGCTGAGTTCAAGAAGGAACTCAAGCGCCAGTTCTACCCGGGGAATGCCGAGGAGGAGGCCCGACATAGGTTGAGGAACCTAAGTCACCGGGGGAGCATTCGAGATTACATTAAGGAGTTTAATGAGTTGCTGCTAGAGATCCCTGATTATCCGGCCAATGAGGCATACTATGACTTCTTGTATGGCCTCCAAAATTGGGCAAGGCTGGAGGTGAAGAGGAGAGGTGCGGAAGACCTTACGACAGCCATGCAGGTGGCCGAGTCCCTCATAGAGTTCACTAGGCAGGAGAGGCCTAGGTCTATGGAGGGTAAGGAGCATGGTGGGAGAGGGAGAGACCAAGTACGTGAGGAAGTCTTGGAGACTCCGAGGAAGGTGGGGGCACCCAAGAGATCACCCAGCCCGACGATAAGGCTAACTAAAAGGGATAAGGGGAAGCGGCGATTGGAGTGCTACTTGTGCAAGGGTGAGCACTTCTACAGAGAGTGTCCGTTGAAGAACTCTCTATCTGCCATGCTCGCGAGCAAGGAGCATGCGGGGGAGGAGCCCAAGGAGTGTCACATGGGTTCACTCCAGCTTTTGAATTCCATCAGGACCGAGAAGGTGGAGGCTAAGTCCAAGGGACTTTTGTTTGCACGGGCCAAGGTGCGTGGCAAGGAGGTGCAAGCATTAGTGGACACAGGTGCAACCAACAACTTCCTTAGGGTGGAGGAAGCGAAAAGGTTGGGCATATCATACACCGGGGAGGAAGGATGGCTAAAGGCCATGAACTCCCCAGCAAGGCCGATCCTAGGCGTGGCACGCAATGTAGAGGTGCACATAGGAAAGTGGCGAGGCCTTGTTGATTTCTCGGTGGTGTCGATGGATGATTGTCCAATGGTACTCGGGATGGAGTTCTTGGACAAGGCGAAGGCCATGGTACTTCCCTTCACCAACAGCATGTGCTTGATGGGTGAGCCAAGCATTTGCTGCGTGCGGTTGGAGAAAGGTAGCTCGACGGACAGAGCTAGGCTCTCAACCATGCGACTGTTGAGCCGTGCAGAGGAGAAGCAACTCAACACCCCTAAAGTGGCTAGGGGAAAACATGATGGAGGAGTCCATCAGGAGAAGACCGCCCAACCCAAGCAACGAGGACGTTGCTCGAATGAGTGGGGGAGGATGTCACGACCCGCTTGTGACGGAGTGCACGAGGTAGGTGTTGGGGCGCGCAGTGCAGATTTTAAGGCAAGCGGACGATACAAGGCTAAGGATCCGGGAAACGGGATGGCACACTTGAGAGTGTGCAAGGCGGATTTAAGAGGAGCCAAGGTGAGGAAGAAACCTTGGGAAGAGTCTAGAACCATGGAGGACATTCTAGCTCTGGAATATTCTAGAATGCTCCAGGGTGTTCTAGGCTTGTCTAGACTGGGCCGGAAGATGTCGGATGAGTCTAGAAGGGAGCAGAAGAGCCTAGGGTCGACTAGAGAGTGCTAGAATGCCCTAGGGCACGCTAGAAGGTTCTGGAAGGTGAGGCTGAGCTAGAACTATATGGAGAAGTCTAGTAGGTGCTAGACATGTGTAGATAGTTGTAGAGAGATCCAGACTAGCCTAGAAGGTTCTAGAAGAGTAATGCTAGCCCTTGGATCAAGTAGATCTCCACCGTCCATTGAGGAGGTGGCTTGCCTATAAATAGAGACCTTAGGCATTCATTTGTATCCAACTCCAAGCAAGCCAAATCCAGAGTTGTGTAGCCAACACTTGAGCAATACAAAAGAGTTGTATAGCTTTCATTCTCTCCTTCTAACTTTCGTTGCTCTCTTCTCAAGCATTCTCAAGCAAGACTTAGGCACATTGGGGCGAGTTAGGCTGACTTAGCCACGAGGGTGCGTGACTAAGTGCCGCACGGGCATAGCAAGAAAATAAGTCCTGACACTATGCACTGGTCCCAACTCCACAGCGTTTGAAGGTCGTAAAGTACCGTTTGACCAATGGGTGCTCCTCGCACCCAGAGGGAGGTATATGCACACTTAGTTGTTGGAGAACCTTTGACCAACCTATTCTCACCCTTATGTACATAGTGACTTTAGAACTGAACTTTAGGTACCTTCTATTCACGGTGTATTGCATATCTCGGCGTTTGCTATATGTTTGCCTCGCACGGTGTATTGACACGCTCACTGCATGACACTCACCCACATGCACCTAAATCAAGACAGTGTACTTGAAAGCTTAAGAGACTTAGACATAGGCTTTAAATTAAGCGCTATAGTCTAATTTCCACCGACCTGTGTAGGCTTCAAGGCCTAAAGTGAGTCAACTAAGAGCGTCAAAGCTTCAAATCCCGAGCATAGTACCGTCATGCACCATGCACAGAGGGCAACCCTAATGTCGTCAACCTTAGTGTGTCATATACCTTTACAGGAAGCAACCACCGTGTTAACCATAGCGTTGCTATAACCCGACTTACTCCTCACCCATGGTTAGCCACCATTCTGTCACTCTAGATAATCCATGCATCCATGCATTTGTGTACGTCCATGCATACACGTCATGTAACATGCTCATGCATACATACATTTGTGTCTCATGCATACACATAATTATCTGACATGCATACATATAGGTGCGTCACATGCATGTAAAAGCTGTTAGACATAGGAGGATTAATCGAAGGTCATGGGTTCGGTCTGAAAGTTCAAAGTGCATCGAGAAAGAAGCAAGGTAAAGGCACACTAAATTGAAGACACGATGAAACTAGATGCCCATTCTCACTCTCTGGTGGAACTTATCTTGAGTTCATTGCACTTCTATCCTACAATGCCAAATGTCAAAATCACCAAAGATGAAGAAAAATGATCAAGTTCCTGACAAGAGTACCATGACCTGATTGAGAAGCCCCTTGATCGTCCCACATCAACTTGAAGAAGATCTGTCTCATTCCCCCCCATCTCTCGCAAAAATTTCTTGATCTTACATTGATGTACCCTTCTCTGCGCTCTTTTGATGTTTAGGATGACTTGAGCTTCTATGTATTTTCTACACTATGATTTTTCTATGATCCAAAGCTAGTGGATATCAATATGCTTTTGCACTATTCAAGAATGTGAGATTTCAAATTTGGTGAATGAATGAAAACTGAGCTTTTAAGTCACTCGTGTTTCGGTCAATATGAAATGATCCACGCAGGAATGAGTCAAAAAGATAGATGGCCGTCTTTCGTAGCCTAAATCGTCTTTACACCTGAATGACATTTTATCCTTTGATTACCACTTTGAGCCTCAAACACTTGATCTTGTTCTTTATTTAACCCACAATCCTAACCTGGGAAAAGGGTATGCATCCCGCGAGTGTTGAGTCTCAAAGACTACTGATCATCGCTGCAACAGTTGGTGAAATGAATTGTGCAAGGAAGTCCAATCAGAGAAACTAGCATCGAAGGAAAATCAAGCGGTGAAAGCTCAAATCGTTTTCGCCCTTCATATGGAGGTCTCGCTTTGTATTGTCGAGTTGTTTTGAGAAAAAGAAGAAAAAGAAAATAAAAAAGTAGAAAGAAAGAAAGTTTGATGTGGAAATTCAATCTAGCCTTGAAGCTGAAAAGGAAGCCTCGCTAGGTCGAAAACCCATAAGGGCAGCTTACGTAAAAGTGGAGGTAAAAAAAGGGGGAAAAGTTGTCATTGTTGCGCTTTAACTTCTCTGCGCTTCAAAAGCAGATCACAAAGTCCTCAAGAAGTAAACAGATTTTCAAGAAGCATCAAACATTCATCAAGAGAATCGGACCCATCGGAGGTTGACAGGCTTTGCATTTCGCGAGAAGCATATCCTGGGGGCATCATTTGGGTATTTGAGCCTATATATCATTTCTTTCTTCGAACCTTAACCGAGGCCACATTACAACCTTACTGAAAGTCCATACTATCGACTCATTTTTATGTGGATCATTCATGTCGAGAGAGGCATTGGTCACTTGATTGTTTTTTTAGTTGCGTTTGGTCAAAACACATTTCTTCCATGGTTCATTAGCAATTATGCTTTAGGTTTTGGAAATCTTATAGTGCAGAGATGCTTAAAAGTTCTCTTTATCTCGAGCACAAATGAGATCACTTCACTCAAATCAAATCCTTCAGTATCACATTCATTTCTTTCCTCACCATAAGTCCATCGAAATAAAGCTCCCTCGAAGAGCATGTCCAGACTATGGATGAGAAGCCTTTTCTCAAAACTCTGTGATTTCACCTCAAGCCTTCCAGAGGCAGAGCAAGCAAGCCATATTGACTCCAAGTCGACATATTCATAAGCCGAGAGAAGCAGGGGCATGAATCCTCTCAAGTCATCATGTAATCAAAGAAGTGCACTCGCCTAGCATAACTACCAAAATGCCATCAGGCACATACATGGGGGCATCTCTCCCTCTGAAGTTGAACATATGCAAACGCCTTTCAGTTTGGGCCCATGACTTTCAAAATGAAGAAAAGAGTCTTAGAGTCGACCTAATAACTCATTGCATCTGACTATAGTCTTAGGAGGCATATCATGCATCATGACACCCTGCCGAGCACAAGCCCTACCAGATAGGCAGCCTTTAGTCAAGCCCTACCAGATAGGCGACCCTTCATCAAGCCCTACCAGATAGGCAACCTTTAGTCAAGCCCTACCGGATAGGCACCCATCTCAAGCGCTACCAGATAGGCGACCCTTCATCAAGTCCTACCATATAGGCAACCTTTAGTTAAGCTCTGCTAGATATGCCACCATTAAGCAATTAGGCAAAGATGACCGCCTCTCGATAGGATGACCCTAGTCGTTCCTCTCTCAATAGGACAACCCTGACTGTTCCTCTCCCGATAGGATGAACCTGACCGTTCCTTTAGGTGGATAGATAACCTTTGCACTTTGGCCCCCGTTTTTTTCCAACCTTGGCCCTTTGGCCCTTCTCTTCAATAACAATGGCACTTCGGGCCCCATTTCAAACAACTCTAGCGTTTAGGCCCCACCTTTGGATGATCTTGGCTCTTTGGCCCTATTTTAGAAAAACTCTGGGCATTTAGGCCCTTCCTTTCAACCTTGGCACTTTGGCCCCCGTATTTCGACAATCTTGGCACTTTGTCCCCTGCATCTTGATGAACTTGGCACTTATGCCTCTGTACTTTGACAATCCGGACACATAAGTCCCACAGTAGGCAATTAGACTGTCTGGGCAATTATAGGCTCTGATTTAGGCGATTCGACTGCCTGGGTATTCCGACCCCACTTTAGGTGATTAGACTGCCTGGGCAATTATAGGCCCTGATTTAGGCGATTAGACTGTCTGGGTATTTATACCCCACATTAGGCGATTAGACTGCCTGGGCAATTATAGGCCCTGATTTAGGCGATTAGACTGCCTAGGTATTTAGACCCCCACATTAGGCGATTAGACTGCCTGGGCAATTATAGGCATTGATTTAGGCGATTAGACTGCCTGGGTATTTAGACCCCCACATTAGGCGATTAGACTGCCTCGGTATTTAGACCCCCACATTAAGCGATTAGACTGCCTGGGTATTTAGACCCTCACATTAGGCGATTAGACTGCCTGGGTATTTAGACCCCCAACATTAGGCGAGTAGACGGCCTGGGTATTTAGACCCCCACATTAGGCGATTAGACGGCCTGGGTATTTAGACCCCCAGATTAGGCGATTAGACTGCCTGGGCATTTAGACCCCACATTAGGCGATTAGACTGCCTGGGCGATTATAGGCCCCGATTGAGGCGAATAGATAGCCTGGGTAATTATAGGCCCCGATTTAGCCGAATAGATAGACTGGATGATTATAGGTCCCGATTTGGGCGATTAGACTGCCTGGGCGATTAGACTGCCTGGGCGATTATAGGCCCCGATTGAGGCGAATAGATAGCCCACTAACACCCGAACATCGGCTGACCTTTCCTTCAGTAAAAGTAAGCTGATGGGGGGCAAACTGTTAACAATAAGTTTTTCTCTTAATCGACTAATTTAATTTTTAGGGACCTATTCGATTAACTTAATTTTGATTCTGACTCAATCAAAAGAAAAAGGAACTGAGAAAATGAATAAAATAAATAAAATTATCGCAATAATATAATAATTCGAAAATAATAGAATAATTAGAAAATAATATAATAATTAAAAAAAAATAATCTGAATAATAATAATAATAATAATATTAATATCTAATTTAATCTACGTAATTAGGAGTTTCAATTTAATCCCAACTCTCTAACTCTAACTCTAACTCTAACTCTAACTCTAACTCTAACTCTAACTCTAACTCTAACTCTAACTCATCCTCTATTTATCCCTCAATTAAACCCTAAAGAGAGATAGGAATAGATAGAAAATCCAAAAAAAGAAGAAAGAAGAAAAAAAAACTCCTTCCTCGTTTGTTTCCTCCTCTGCCGAAGCCTCGTCGTCCTTCATCACCACGTGCCTTCGTCCCCGGTTGCTGCAAACCAGCCATCAAACCGCTCCAGCGCCCGTCAAAGCCAATGCATCGGTCAGAATCGCCGGAAAGCGCCAGGCCGACGTAAATCACAGCAAAGCTCGCCGGTCCGCTTCGTCAACCTTTGGAAATCCACCTCCAGCCTTTGTCTCTCCACCTCCCTTGCCGCCGTCAGCCATGAGTCGCAGCAAGGCAGAACCGATGCTACCTACCTGAGGACGGTTCAGCCCTCTAGCCACCGCCAAGGCGTCCCCCGTGCCCTGGCGAACTTCCTCCGCCGATCCCGGTGCCGACAACCGTCGGAACGCCTCCGATCCGGCAAGGACCCGCCGGCCCGCATGATCTCTCCGTCAAGCTCGCAGCCTGCAGAGCCTGCTTTTGTTTCTTTTTCTTTTTATTTACTTGTTTTTATTTTTATTCTCTCTTTAATCCTCATCTTGTTTTATTTTAATCATTTAGGTTACTAATTTCTTTGTTTTGCTTTATTTCAGATTTTAAGGGTTCATAACTTCATTTTCTTGCAAATAGGCCACTGATACATTTACAACTTTCGTTCCTTTCAATTATTTTGGGTCCAATTTAACAAATGCCATCATGCCTCCACGTGTTAATAATGTTTGGCTGATTTGTGGAGTTAATTCAATTTAGGTCATTAACATGATAATTTTGTTCATTGCAGGTTATCAAGTCTAACAGAAATTCCATCAACTTCGATTTGAGGCAAGTGGACAGTCCTCAACCTTCAAGCAATTCGACCGCACCATACAGGCAATTCGACCGCCGCTTCACCGACTCGACAGGTACGCATTCTAACCCCGAGTTCTCCCAGTCCAACGGGAGCGAACTACGTGGGCTTTGATCCCGATTCAAACGGGTACGTAGGCAGCTTGGAAGCCCATAATCCAGGCCCAAGTCCAATTAACTAAAATTAACCCATTGTTTGAAAATAAAAAAAATTAATCATTTTGCATTAATTAATTTATGGGAATCGGCTTTTATTTTGTTTTAAGAATTATTTTCAGACAAATTGGGTGCCTAACACCTTCCCAATTTGTACCAAATCCCCGGACTTAAAATCTATGGTTTTCGCAGAATTGCCTTTTCTAAAATTCGGAGTCAAAATTGGGTTTTTCCTTAATTTCCCATTTTCTAAAAAATAAAGGTGGCGACTCCCTCGTTTTCCCCAAAATTGGCGGAAAAGCCCCGACGAGCGGCCCTCCCGCGCGAGGTCTTGCCCTCACGGTCTTCCAGCTCGCCTGCGCGAGGTCTCACCCTCACGGTCTTAAGTCTCACCTGCGCGGGGTCTCACCTCGCCCATTTAGAGAAGTAATCAACTGCGACCACACAGAAGCGATACTGACCTGGCATGGTCGGCATTGGACCAATAAGATCAAGGCCCCACAGGGCGAAGGGCACTGGGTTTGTCAGTGCTGGAGACTCCGTAGATGGCAGTCGTTGGATGCGAGAGTTGATCTGGCACTGGTGGCATGTTTTGACCAGTGCGGCGGCGTCCTTTTTCAGGGTGGGCCAGTAGTATCCTTGGCGGAGGGCCTTGTGGGCAAGTGCCTCCGCTGCTATGTGTGCGCTACAGTTGCCTTGGTGGAGGGTGTCCAAGACGGAGTGTCCTTCGAGAGTGCTGAGGCAGCGTTGGAGGGGAGCTGCAAATCCGCGATGCCATAGTTGTTCATTAATGAGAACAAAGCGGATGGCACGCTTGCGAGTTTGGGGGTCCGCGACGATGGCGTGAAGCTCGGCGATGATGGGGTCTCTCCAATCCGTAATTGGATCTTGTGTTGCCAGTGAGGCAATATCGACAGTCTCCGCGATCGAGGGGCTCGCGAGAGTGGTCAAGGCGGAGGGTGTCTTTCCCTTAGACAGCATGTCTGCTGTGGTGTTCTCAGAACGAGGAATATGGATGAAGATGGCCTCCTCAAAGTTGGTCCGCAAGGTGTTCACCAATTTGAGGTATTTGCTTAGGGTGGCGTCTTTGCATTCAGCGCACCCTTGGACCTGGTGGATCACCAGTTGCGAGTCACCGTGGACATGGAGGCGTCATATGCCTGCCCTTATGGCGAGCTTGAGCCCCGCGATGAGCGCCTCATACTCTGCAACATTGTTAGTTACTTGAAACTGAAAAGATACGCAAAGGGAAGCTTCCATACCTAAGGGTCCGTGCAGATAGATGCCCCCCACGGGGGATCCGAGTTTAGATGAGCCATCCACAAACATGTCCCATTATGGGGGAATGGGTTGTGGCGCGGGGCCCTGCTCAGGGGCTGGGATGATGTTGACATCTGAGAATTCCGCAATGAAGTCGGCGAGGGCCTGGCCCTTAATTGCCTTTCTGGACTCGTAGTTGATATTGAAGCCACCTAGCTCAATACACCATTTGGCGAGGCGCCCTGAATGTTCGGGTCGCCTGAGGATCTCCTGAATTGGTAAGTCCGTCCGGACTATAATTGTGTGCCCTTGGAAGTAGGGCTTGAGCTTCCGTGCTGCATACACCAGAGATAAGATAGCCTTTTGAAGAGGAGGATACCTCGTTTCCGTAGCCTGGAGGGTGTGGCTGGTGTAGTAGACTGGCCATTGCTTGGCAGCTTCTTCCTTGATAAGGACAGAGGCGACGCTCTTATCTGAGGTGGCAAGATAGAGGACCAGGTCATCGCCTGGCCTAGGACACTTGAGCGCAGGCAGTTTTTGCAAGTGCTGCTTGATTGAGTCATATGCCTCCTGGCATTCCTCTGTCCACTTGCAAGCCTTCTTCTTGCGGATTTGATCGAAGAAAGGTCTGCAGCGGTCGCTGAGTTTAGAGACGAATCGTCCCAAGGCCACCAGCTTTCCTGCCAGTTGCTGTACTTCTTTGAGCCCCCTAGGGGTGCGAAGATTGGTGATGGCTTCAATCTTTTTGGGATTCGCATGAATCCCTCCTTTGGAGATTTGATAACCCAAAAATTTGCCTTCGCCGACGCCGAAGATGCATTTTTTTGGGTTCAACCGCATGTTATACTTGCGGAAGTTGGCGAATGTTTCCTCCAAGTCCCGGTGGCCTTGCTTTTGACCACTATGTCATCAACATAGGCCTCAAGATTTCGGCCAATTTGATCCGCGAAGACCTGATTCACAAGCCTTTGGAAAGTGGCCCCTGCGTTTTTCAAACCAAAGGGCATCCGGATATAGTGGTAGACTGCTTCGCCAGTGGTGAAGGCAGTTTTGACCGCGTCTTCTGGGTCCATAAAAACTTGATGGTACCCACTATATGCGTCGAGGAAAGAGAAGACGGAGTGGTGGACGGTTGAGTCCACTAACTGATCAATAGAGGGTAGGGGATAGGGATCCCTAGGGCAGGCCCTATTGACCCCTTTGTAGTCTACACAAAGTCGCCACTAGCCACCTTCCTTATCCGCGAGGACTATATTGGCGACCCACTCAGAGTAGTGAACTTCCTTGATTATATTTGCCTTAAGCAATTTTTGCACTTCCGTGCATACAAAGTCCTTACGATCGGGGGCCATACCCCTAGTTTTTTGCCTAACCGGGCTAAAGCCGGGGAGTACACTCAATTTATGAGAAATAATAGCAGGATCCACACCTGGTAAGTCGTCAGGGCTCCATGCGAAGACGTCGCTATTGGCATGGAGGAGATGGATGAGTGCTTGCTGGTCTTGCTCCTCAAGGTCTTTTCCAACCCGAAACTTCTTGCCAGGAGAGATTTCAACCTCTTCGAAGGCCCCAGACAAGTCAGGAGCGGCCTCGCCTGAGGGCCCAGTCTCCTCCATGGGTGCCTTTCTCTTAGGCTCTGATGGCTTGGGGAGCTGAGGAGGTCCTGCGAGGGCAGAGACGTAATTTCCTCTGGCCACGTTTTGATTGACGTAAATGTAGGCGTCTCCCGCTGCGGTGTGGAAAACCAGAGTTAGGGCCCGCACATCGCAGCGGACGTGGAATTCCGTCTGGGTGTGACACCCAATGATGGCGTTGTATGGCGTGGGGAGATCAAGGACAATGAAGTCCACAAAACTAGAGTGGCAGACTTGCTTCTTTTCTTTGGTGATCCCCATCATCATGAAGGGGAGTGTGATTGTTCCCAAGGTTGGGATTTCCTCCCGTCCTACTCCATAGGTGGCACCCTTCGCGGGCTGGATTTGTGATAGGGGCACCTTTGCTTCAACAAGAGTATGCTTGTAGATAACATTGGCATTCGCCCCGATGTCCATGTAGACTCTATCAGTGTCTCATCCCGCAATGCGGGCGGTGATGACTAAGGGGTCCACATGAGGTGCCATCGCGGCGATGCAGTAGGTGAGTTGAGGAGTGATCAATCTGATAGATCTGCCTCATGTGACGGCGTCTTGCCGCCGCGCCTTCGCACTGCGTGATTACGCTGATGTGTCCCCTAGCTGGGGGAATTTGGACTAGATCCTCTCGATCTGGGTTCTGTTGGGAGCGACCCCGCCTGCGGTCCCCCTGTCTGCGATCCTCCTGATTTCCTTCCTGCTTGCGACCCCCATCTGAGTCATGCAGCAAGAACTCCCTGAGTTTGCCTTGAGCAAGCATATCTCCGATCATGCGTTTAAGCTCAAAACAATCCTCAGTGTCGTGACCTTTGTCACGATGATAGCGGCAATACTTACTGCTCTGCCTAGTCACCTCCTGGGAGAGGGGGCGAGGCCACTTGGGGACCTCCCTCTTCTGTTCCAGGGCATGGAGGATGTTGGTGCGAGATTCTCTAAGTGGTGGGAGGGTTGGATACGTCCTCTCCCTGTTGGATGGCGTAGGGTACTGCCTCTGGGACCTGGAGTCCATTCGCGAGGGCTGCCCCTTCGCATCTGCTGTGGTGGCCCGCGCAAGTGGTCGAGTGACCTCCTCTGTGTTCATGAACCGGGATGCCGTGCTCAAGAACTGCTCCATGTTGGCGGGGGGGTTGGTGTGCACATCCACGAAGAAAAGGGATTCCCAGCGGAGACCCTGAATGGCTGCAAGCAGGCGGGCTTCCTCCCCCAGATTAGGGACTTGGATGGATTCCGCCTGGAAACGCTGAATGTACTCCCTGAGGGGCTCATCTTTCTTCTGTCAAATCTTGAGGAGGTGTCCTGCCGTTTTGGGGGGAGGCTTGGACACCACGAAATGATTGGAGAAATTGCGGGAGAGCTCCTCAAAGGAGTCAAATCGCTTATCGCGGAGGGTGGTATACCAGTTCGCCGCGGCCCCAGTGAGTGTGGAGCTGAAAGCCCTACAAAGGGTGTTGTCATCCGCCCTCGCGATGGCCATCGCGGAGACGTAACGTTGTAGATGAATGTCAGGGTCTGACAGACCGTCGTAAGCATCCAGCTTGGGCTGGCGAAACTGATCTGGAAGAGGGGTCTCCAAGACCCGCTGAGTGAAAGGTTGGGTCCAGAGGTGGTCCAAACCCATCCTGGTGATGTTATGAACACTGGCCCTCTCTTCCCTTTTTTCCATTTCCTCTAACCGTCTAGTAAGCGCGATAAGTATAGACGAAGGAGGGTCAGGATGACTTACTTGTTGAGGCGGGGTGGCAGGGCGCTCGGGTTGACTGGTTCGCAGTGTCCCCGCGCTATCCAAAACCCCTCTGAGAGTATTAGCGAGCGTTTCGCGTAGGTTTTGAGCCACCGCCTCAGTGATTGACTGCAGGACGGCCGGATCAAGGCCTGCTGCTGGAGAATTTGGTGGTGGAGTGGTGCGCTCCTGGGGCACGTTACGGTTAACGTGGGAGGAGCTTTCCTCCGTTGAATGAACAGAGAGTTCTCCCCGTTGTGGGGGAACGTTGTTTGGGGAGGCTTCCGACTGTGGGTCGTTATTTGTGACCGTCACAGGTGGATTCCTCCTTCCTTGGCGACTATGCCTACTCGTGCTCCGGGTAATAGGCATGGCTTACTACTTGTGGTTTTTGATATGGGTTTTCGATGAGAACTTTTCATTTCCCACAGACGGCGCCAAACTGATAGTCGCGTTCCTGAAGCAGGTGCGGACTCTCAGTTGAATGGTTGATGGTGGTGTTCTTGAAGACTCCAAGCTTGCTGTTCAGAGTAATCTGTGGAAGATAAAGAGAATACTCAGAAGTAGCAAGAGAGGAGTGGGGGGCGTGTAGTAGCTTACCCAGTTTAAGGTGGACATCACCCTATTTATAGGGTGATGCCAGGAGGAGCCTCCCCCAGTTGAAGCCTTGGCCAGGCTGTGAGACAAGTCTGTCAGACTTTTGGAGATAAGGCGGCTGTGATGATGAAGATCTCAGCAAACCGCCTTAGGTGATTCGTTTGTCAGAGAATGGCGTGTGAATCTGGTGAAGATCACTCAGGCTCGTGCTGACCTCCTTATTGGTCGCTTAATGTCAGATGACCAAGTGGCCTATGAAGTAGCGGCGAAGGCCAGCAAAGGGGCGAAGGCCCAGATAAAGCGGAGCCAATAAAGGTATAAGGGTCACACGAACCGTGAGTGCAAGGGCCTTGTCTAGCGGGGCCAATGTAGGCATGAGAGTCCTCGCGAAAGCGAATTGAGACCGTAGGGGTGAGACCCGTGAAGGCATAGCAGACTCGCGAAGGCGAGTGAGACCGCAAGGGCGAGACCCGCGAAGGCGAGACCTGAGACCGCGAGGGTGACCCGCGAAGGCCCAATAGGCTCGCGAGGGCGAGTGAGACCGCAAGGGCGAGACCTGCGATCTGGCGAGGGCGAGACCTCGCGCAGGCGAGACTTAAGACCGCGAGGGTGAGACCTCGCGAAGGCGAGCTGGAAGACCGTGAGGGCGAGACCTCGCGCAGGCGAGACTTGAGACCGCGAGGGTGAGACCTCGCGAAGGCGAGCTGGGAGACCGTGAGGGTGAGACCTCGCGAAGGCGAGCTGGGAGACCGTGAGGGTGAGACCTCGCGAAGGCGAGCTGGGAGACCGTGAGGGTGAGACCTCGCTCAGGCGAGACTTGAGACCGCGAGGGTAAGACCTCGCAAAGGCGTTGCATATTTCTGATGCGATGCGATGACGTATTTGCTTGGGTAGTGTACCAACAGCCATTGCCTTAATAAATTTATAACCATCACACCAACAAAACAAACTAATCCATTCACTAATTTATTCATTCCAATAGTTAAAGATCAACTGATATGCTCAACCACTCAGTCAAAGGTACGACCAAAGACATCTGGTGAAAGTAACAAGCAAATAAAAATCAAACCAAGACATGTCTCAAGTCCTTAATTAACCGAGCCGAACAAGCTAGAAATTACTCAATATTCACATGTTAAGTTCCTAAAACTCGAACAACACTGACAATAGGTGCTGCTAACAACTTGAGCTTTAGGGAGTATAACTAAAATATGAGTAGCTAGCTCACAATTATTGGAGGTAAGACTTATAGGGAAAAACATAATGAGGACTACGCTTGATATAATTTTAATAATATTTCAGAAACTAACCAACACTAACCGACCCTTAAGTCCAAAACAGCTTAACACTCATAAGTACGTAAATAACCATAATAATCAACACAGATTAACATATGAATAGCATCAAGCCAATAGCTCAGTTAATTCAAATAAGGGAAAGAGTTAACTGTATCACCAGCGTCTATGATTTCCACCACCGAGCAGCCTCAAGCCTCTATACTTGTCTACTCCCTTTGCATCCGAAACTCCTCCTCGCCGCCCTCAAACTGAGCTCTTCTGTCCCTAGTCTCTCTCGCTCAATCGCAGCTCTGTTCTGCCTTGCCTCCAGTCCAAGCACGAAGAGACGAGCCCTCTCTCTCCTCCCCTGAAATCGATTCTGAGCTCGTATCCTCTTCCACCCCCCTGACCTCTCCAATTTCCTTCTTCTTTTAAATAGAACAAAACCCATTCGCAAAGTAATCCGATTTCTTTGCTCCCCGTGTATGTATTCGTGTCTAGAATAGGAACTGACTTGTATAAATTTTAGGTCAAATTACTAGCTAGGTCCTTCGGTAATTTTAGTCTTACAAACTTACCCCACTTTAACTTATATAAGTTTCATTCTAGGCCCTTTTCTAATAAATTCCATTTAATCTCTTTTCAATTTTACCCAACACTTCTTGTTTCATTCATTTTAGTCCAAATTATATCAATTTTAATCTTTAACTTTTCTATTTCTTCCAAATCAATCCTTATTCTTTGTTCCAATTATGACACATTCGATGAAGACGAGTCATAACAATTATGTCCAAAAAAATGATGACCATGCTGCCCACCATGATGATCAGATATTGATAGATGATCATCATCATCATGAAACTACAAAAAACAACATAATTGTCCAATTAGGGGAATTAGTTACCCTTAATAAATGATGCTCATTGCTAAAATGATGATCAACATGTGAAAAATGATGATCATTGCTAAACTAATAATATTTAATGATGCTCAGTCTATCCAAATTGATTTAACTATACTATAAATGATAATCATCACTTCAAAAATGATGATCATGAATAATTCATGCTGCCAATATTGAAGCTCTTGATCACCACTTTAAAGTGATGCACCTAGAGACAACAATGATGATCACTTGTTCAACATTGATGCTCATGCTGCCAATGATGATTATCATGTAAAAAATGATGATCGGATACGGTCCTCCATGTGATAGATGAGGCTATTGGAAGGTAGATTGAGCTTGGGAAGGCGACGGAACGCTAAATGTCACTAGACGGACTAGGTAAATATAATTTATAAGCTCGACTCACCTTCAAGTAGAAAGATCACGTGTAATAAAGAGAGAAATGAGTATGGGTATCGAACCCAAGGAAAATGAACGAAGTGTTAAGCTAAGCTACTTTAACTGAATGGAAAGATTTGAAGTAGTGATTTGTGTGGTGAAACTTGTGATTAAACTAAGTGAAATTTAATCTAAAACTAAATGCAATGTCTAAACAAAGAATTCTACAGCAGCGTGAACAACAAGTAAAGCAAGAATCGATTTAAAGATGGCTAGAATCTCCTAGGGTTTGCTTGGGTACATTGGGTATCTGTGAACTTCAACAATGGTTTAGAGGTGAGTTACAAAAGCTGGCATGCTTCTATCCCTAGCAACACACTAATCTCTTAGAATTGACTAACCTAGGTAGTTCTCATTGACTAACATTAGCAAATATGCATAATAAGGCTCCTAGCATTTTCACCAACTCACTCCCACATGTTATCTCTAAAGTCAAGAAGGGGGAGATTTATTTTCAAATCGGCTAAAGTCTAATTTTAGTCCCTTAGCTTTCCGGTGTATCCTATTCAGGTCTCATTTTAAGAATTTGTATCATCCAAATCACTTGGTTTTGCTTTCTGTATCATTTGTGGTCCTTCCGTTACAATCAACGTTACAATGCCTGTTAGTTTGTGGAATGTCTAAAGTGCCCCATGGTCGTTGTCGATGTGTAACTTTAGTGGGGTAGGAGTTACAGATGGCTGATTTCATGGCATGTGACCTGGGCTGGGAGAATTGCAACCGTCCCCCACATTAACTCCTCCAACCACCCCATTCAAAAAGCCTAGAGCTCAGTCTGAAGATACAGAGCGAGAAAGAAGAGTGAGAAAGTTCATAAAAGAATCCCTAACCTCTGGCGATGGAAGAAAATGTTGTTCAGATTCCAGACGAGAAGGGGGAAAGATGTTATAGCTGCCATGCACCAGACGACTTTCGAGGTAATTTCTGTCGATTGACGATCCATTTTCTGATTTTTGTGAATATCGGGACTTCAATTTAAACATGTTAAACATGTTTTCTGTGTGTTATGAAGTCCCGGAGTTGGTGTCAGAATTTCGTTTCAGTTGGTGATCCCGTTAGAAAGTTATGCAAGTTGCGGTTGGACTAAATTGCAACTTTGCAAAGTTTTGGGGCCAAATTGTAAAAGAGGAAAAGTTGAACAAATAATTGGAGTAAAAGAGAAGGGGAGGCGGCTAAAAGGAGAGAGAGAAAAAAAATAAATAAAAAGAAAGAGATAAAAGAGAAGAAAATGGAAGAAAGTGACATTTTGTCACTGATGTGGACATCAACCCAATTCCATCACAAGAGGCTCCTAGTCCCTTTCAAGGTCTCAATGGACCCTTGACTAGGGCTCAATCGAAGAAGATACAAGAGAAGCTCCAAACGTTCATGAAGGTCATGGCACAAGGAGGGGAGCGAGAAGAGGATCAAGACCGAGCCAACAAGCTTTAAGACATGGGCATTCAAGTGGACAAGCACTCTAGCACCATGGAAAGCATCACCCTCACCATCCTTGTAGGCGAAGAGCCAAGCGACCCCGCACTCTAAATCAGGTGATCGCCCAGCCAGGCGGAGCATCAGGCGACCTAGCTATCACGGGTGCGCCAGTGCCCGGTTGCGGAGGAGGGGCCGTCCCGCGACGGCGGAAGCGAAAGCTGCGTGAACGGAAGCGGTCCAACCGAGACCCGCTGCGTGTATTAGTCCCATGACCCGGTCCGCAAAGTCTCGTTCTCGAAGGCCCGGTGCCTGAGAACGCTTTGCTCTCGGGGTATGCAGACAAAGCTATGCGCTTATACCTTACGGTCGTTTTTTGACCCGCAACCTGCAAATCTTATACATGGCAAGTATATAGTATAGTCCTAACTATCCATGGCGAGCCCCGCCCCACTGAAATAGGCGAGCACTCAACCATCACCAAACATGCAGTTCATGAATAACCTCATTCATAAGATCCACAGAATCATATAGATATAGAATGTGTCTAACACATCAGAATATGATCTCATCCCGGGTCCCGCCAACCACTGTCATGGGCGAGTCCCCGGTCCTACAAAGTATCCAAAACATATATACAGAAACAAAATGTATCTAAGATACATAGCATGATCAGACAGATGAAATGCATGCATACACACCTACAAAGCCAACCAAGGAAAACCTCAAAATACCTATGTACGGAATCTAGGAGAAACTCCGAGATCAGAAGATCCACGCAAGTACCGCTGCTGCTGCTAACACACCAACAGAAGAGAGAAGTAAGTTAACTGTGAGAAAACCCATAATCCTGAAATCAGAAAGCAGACTGAAACCTCTACCGAGACTACCCCTATAACTTAACAGAAGTTCCGTATCAGAACTGTCGATACCTGATCACAAAACAGAAAGCACCACAGAACTCTAGTCCGCTGGCTGCTTGTCAGATACACCTGAATGGTGGTAAACAGAAGGGGTGAGTCCTCGGGAGGACCCAGTAAGGGCTGAGGTAAGATATAGATTGCAATAAGCAAGCTAAGTGCGCGGTTACCTGTAAAACAAAGAAAACACAAAAAACACATATATACAAATAGATATAAATAAAGATCAGAGTTAGTCAGAGTCCTGAAGGACTTTCCCGAAAGACGGGGTTAGACAAAGTCCCGAAGGACGCGGTGCAGACCGCCCGAAAGACCCATAAAATAAAAAACAAACAGAACGACAACCCTCTCCAAGAGGTCAAAAGCATATGCTATCAGAGGCATGGTACCAGCCGGGGTCGCGATCCCCATAACTATCGTGGGTCACAGAATATACCGCATAGTATATACAGAATATCAGCACCCAGTGCAGATATAGCAATCCGAGAAGAACCCGTGGTCTCCAAGACCATCCCGGGCCTTGAAGCAAAACAGAATATACCGCAAGATATATACAGAATATCTGCACCTAGTGCTGATATATAGTACCGATAAGGAACCCGAGGTCACAAAGACCGTCCCGGGCCCTGAACATGCATACCTGTACCTTACCATATAACTGATCCGAGATCACCGGACCACTGTCCTCAACCCGGAACCCGCTTCAACTACCCACGAAATACATGATATCCCTCCCAGAATGTATAACGAGAGAAGTTGAACCCCTATCTTACTAAAACCGATCCGCAGTGAAATCCCGGAAAAATCCCGACCCTCGGCCCGAAACGCGGTAGTGTGACTTTTGAAGTCACGCACCACTCCGCAACTGATGATTCAGCTGAACAACGACACACAAATCAGAAATCACCAATCCAGACCCGTGGGGACTAATCCCGCACATTCTCGCACTTTCCCGCAAAATTCTGTAAAAAGCTCGGATTCTCAATCCGAGCTAGAACATCGATATTTACACTCTAACATGCATAACCAAGCATTTAAATCCTACTTTCCTCAAATTTACACAAACAAGCAAGTAGGTCTTAGGCCTACTTCAATTTCCGATACCATTTCACTACCAAAGCATCCCCGAAACACACCACAACCATAACCCTACCCTTCCTTACTTTCGGCCTTAACCCACTTTTTATACCAAACTCCATTTCAAACCAATTAGGGTTCCATTCTCATGTTTAATTCAACAATTAAACATTCCAAGCATGCTTACTAACATACTTCACCCTAATCACCCAAAATCAAACCACTTCTCATAAGAACAATTCGGCCAATTTGGGCACTTTTCACCCAACATGCTCACCTTCAAATTGAACCCTAATATCAACTCCTAATCATGCAAGGAACAACATATCCAAAACTTGAACCAAGATGACATATCCTAATCATGCGTGCTTGCTTGGTTATCACCACATTGCTCATCCCGAGTTATATCACACCTCACACCATTGTCGTCACAAATTATTCATCCCGAGCCCCGTGCATTCCATCCCGAGCCCTGAGCGTCGCCCAAGAACGAGCGTCCCGACCCCAAAAATATTTTCCGCGGAAAGATATGGAATGCTCTTACGACCTCAAATATGTTGAAAATTCACTTTTATAAGGTCCCGATAAAATTCCCGAGCATACTGATCGACAGGAAATATGTCCCGCCCCCGAAAAATATTTTATGCGGGAAGGTGTGGGGGACTCGTGCGGCCTTGAATATAAAAGCATTCCCAAAAAATATTACTCAGAAAACATCCCGGAGTTGTCTGACCAACAGAAAACATGTCCCGCATGTTTGAAACGGAGCCCCGGAACACCGAAGTCACCACTCGCTCGGGGTGACTATAACACCAACACTTAAACTAGGCGGTCGCCCGAGCCAACATTCAAAGAGGTACAGCCAGTTGGGCGACCATCCAGTCGACCCGTCACCCAACTTAGGCGGTCGCCCGGTCAGGTGAAGGAATCAGGCGACCCAGCCATTGACCGGGCGGTAGCCCGAGCCAACCTTCAAGGAGGTACAACCAGTTGGGCGACCAGCCCGGACTTGTTTCAAACATTTCCCTCCATCTTTTGAACCTCTAGCCATCAATGTTGACTTTTCAACACTCACATTTTTACATACATGTAACATTTTGGGAATGACTTTTAGTTTCCATAAACCATATAAATTATAAATATAATTTATATGATTTATGGAAAGAAGAGGCTAGGAAGCCTAAACCCTCCCATCCATCACCTTACCTCTCACCTCACTCACCATAATTCTAGGGTATTTTTCTCTAGTCATGTCCAAACCTTTTCCCCTTACCATTTTCACCATTTTTACCATATATGCTACTTTTGTAACATCATTCCACAACTTTTATGAAGAATTCGAAATTCATCTCCCTTTGAGAGAGAATAGGTTCATCTTGAACTCTTGCTTGCTATCTTCATCATCCCCTTGAATCCATTGAAGTGGATTCAAGCTTTACATCTAGTGTTGCTCTTCATTTGAGAAGTGAGGTGCTAGATCCCTCACTCCCTTAGCAATTAACCTTTCTATTGCTCTCCATTTGAGGATTGAGGTGGTTAGGAGCCAAATTGTTTGTCCAACAAGCTAGATCATTCAAGGATAGGTCATTCTCTTTGGAGTGGATCCATATCAAGTGGTATCAGAGCCTTGGTGCTTGTTAAAGATTTGTTGTTGATGTTTTCTTCAAGTAAGCTCTTTGTTTATCTTTTTTAAACTTGAAAAAGACGTTTTTCTTAAAGCTTTGTTCAAAACCGAAAAGTTCAAAACCTTGTGTTCATGGTTTGTGCAAAAAGTTCTTATTGAAAAAGTTTGTATTTTCCGGGTTAGATTTCAAAAGGAAAGGTGTTGTTGTGTCAAGAAACCAAAAAAAAGAAGAAGAAAGAATGAAGAACAAGTTCATATGTTCATGAAAAAGTTCATGTGTGTTCATATGTGTTCTTTAGTGTTCTTGACAAAGTTCATGTTAATAGTATTTTAGATCCGAAATTTGTTGAAGAACTTGCACAAAAGGTGTTTCTTTCACCATAAACCTTTTTCAAAACACACCCTTTACTTCTTTCATCCCCCATCTACCTTTCAAACACTCAACTAGTTTCAAGTAACTAGCATTTTATTTTCTCAAAAAGAAGGGTTTTCACTTTCAACTTCTAGCTTGTTTTCACTTTGATGTGCAATTGTTTACGGGTTGAGAGTGGAGTACAAGTTAGAGTACTTGGTTGAACCATTGAGAGGAAAAAGGCATTGAGAGAACATCTTGAGAAAAAGCCATAAACGAGTGCAAACACGTGAGGTAGTTTAGGTGCAATTGTAAAGGAATGCCACAAGATGAAGAAGGCTCGTATTCTAAACCTACACAACCTTCTAATTTCGGGGTCTATAAGAATATGGAGGAAATGATGGCTATGATGATAAGTCTTCAAGCCACCGTTTCTACAGGACAAGAGAGGCTATCCAAACTTGAAAGGGAAGCGAAAGTCCAAGGGAAAAGGAAATAAGGTGAGGATGCTGACCGAGATCAAGCTTCCACACCACCTCCTCAAACTCCTCTCAATAAGAAGGATCCTCCCAATCTTCATAAGTCTCCAAAAAAAGAAGAGTTTTATGAGCCCATTGATGAGAATGAGGAGGAGTATGAGACATGGGCTGGCCATGGAGATACTAGCCAACCGAGGAGAGGTTCTTACTATGAAGAATCAAGGAGGAGACCGAGGGATTTTAAACAAAGATATGAAAGTTCACCACGTAGAGGAAGGTTTCTGACGTGAAAGCGACAAGTGATCTAGATACACCCATGTGCAACCTTGAGGATCCAAGAGCTCACATGCAAATAGAAGAGGTCATTGGCTTTTGTGACACTTCCACCTTCAATGAATCAAATGATAAGGAGCAGCCTACAACCAAATATCAAGATCCATTCATTGTTCTTGGAGGATCAACTACAATAAGTCAAACCAAGAAGGCAAAGAACATTCTCAACCTGTTGATGGACAGTTTTGAAAGCTTGAGGAGCAAAATGAACATATTCTTGGAGATGGAGGAAAAGTGCAAGCACTCCTCAATTTGGGCCAACTCAATTCTCAAATTGTGCAAACAATTATCAACATTTCGGTTTGGGCTCAACCAAATGACAATTTGGCCCAAGTGCATGGTTTACGAATTTCTCAACCTGTTGAGTTTCCAGCTGGCGCATTCAGTGCACTTCAAAGGCTTCCAACCATTCACTTCTCATCAAGGACGAACTTCAGCAACCATGAGGACTCAAGAGTCATCCAAAATCATCCAGAAACCATTGGTGAAGAAGGAGTTACAACCCTTGAAACCCCTCCATCAAGAGCACTTAAATGAGGATCATTTACTCCTCATTTATTTGGCCAAAACTCATCCCTCATCTTCCAACTCGAATTTCCATTATTTTATTTCAGTTTTTAGATATATTTTGGCTAGTTCTACCCCTTAGCTAGCCTAGAATAAGTTTAGAAATAATTGTTTTAAATTCTCATATTTACATTTCCTTTTAATTTCCATCATTAAGAGTGGAGATGAAGGGACTTGTCAATTGATTTAGATTTCTATCTTCTTTGTCCTATAAAAGGAGGTCTAGCTGAGTTTGCAAGGGACAATTCAATCATCAAATATTTTTTACCTTTTTTCCTTGAAATTGAGAGTGATTCTCTTTTCAACCTATCTACTTTTTTCCACTCAATTCTTGTTGAGTATTCTTGACAAGTCTACTAAGACCAATATTGCCTTCTCATTGGAAGAAGGAGGTGTTGGCCCTATCATCGTTCTCCCACAATTTTGGCAACGAAGGCTTTCTTTATGTTGGACCTTTTTTTGGTATCAAGAAGAAGGAGTCGCCAAAGGCATAACACCATCTTTGCCTGGGCAAGGATCCAGGAGGAGTTGGCGGCCATATCCGTTCGTTTTACAATCTTCCGCATCGTTTTGTTTTTGTGCATTCCGGATCTGTCAACCTGTTGACATTTTCGCCTCATCAATCATACCTACCCCGTGTTGCTCCTTTGTTGGCTAGATCTGCTCCTCGTGTTCCAGGATACCCTCCTGGAATCACATCAATTGGTATCAGAGCATTCTGACAACCACATCAATTGGTATCAGAGCCAATTGCTCAACAAGGAGAAGTTTTTGCTACCCTTTTCTTTCTATTTCGCAACATATATCATTTTTGTTATCATTGTGTTTTTCTCGGTTGTTCTTGACATTTTTAATTTCTTGTTCCAGTGTTGTGCAATCTGCATAGAAAAAAAAATTGAATCTTATTTGCATTGAAAATAAAAAAAATCTGACACTGATTCAACCTGTTGACAGATTGCAGAAAAGATAATTTGAAGAATTCTTGGAACAATTTCAAACAAAGGGCAAGAAAAATAACAACCTCAGAGCCTTTTCAAATCTGTTCTTTCAAAAGTTGCGGAATATTATTTTCCAAAACCCACAAAAGAACCGTTTTGAAAAAGTAACAACACTTCCCTCAACCTGTTGAGGTTTGTTTGAGGTTTTATTTTATTGTGTCTTTTGGTGTCTTGTTCTGAATCACTTTTCAAGAATTTTGAGCTATAAAAAGTTGCTAGATTTATAAAGAGAATCTTGTGAGTTTCTGAGTGAAAATGGCTAACAAAAGATTGTTAGCACAATTCAAAAAATGTTGCAGGAAGAAGTTGCGCCAATAAATGAAAGGCTTACTCGATTCGAGAATAGTCAAAAAGCAGAAAAGCCTCATGGCCGAGGATGTCTAAAACGCCTTCAAACCATTGTCCAAGGCACTAAATGTGTTGAAGACTACCATAAAGAGATGGAGGCCCTTCTTAAGGCAGGTATGGTTGAGAAAGGTGAAGTTAAAATGTCTAGGTTTATCCAAGGACTTAGACCTGAAATTGTGGAGATTTTGCAATTATGTGAGTACAATAATTTTCATGAGTTGTTGCAAAAAGCCATCAGAATTGAAAGAAAGCTTGAGAGAGGCAACACTTCCGCCAAGGTTCGACGATGCAACACTTTACCAAAAGCTCCACAAAGATCCCGACCATCACCACCAAAAGAAGTAATGACCATGAGAAATGAAGAGAGCAAAAGATCTCAACCTATTGAAGACAAATGTGCACAACATGTTTCCGAAGAAGAATTGACCTTTCCAGTTAAAGGTACTTTGATGACAGCAAGAAAAGTTCTACTTGTGCAAGAAAATCCTCCAGCTTCTCAAGAAGATACTCCTGTTCATTTAAGAGCGCGTGTTGTTGGTGTGACCAATCAATACACAGCTCAACCTGTTGACAGAACGTTAGTTGTGGTGCCTTTAGCCCAACGACAAACCCATGACAACAAGATCCACCTTCAGAGTGAGTCCCAGGGTAAGATGGGTAAACACATGAGAAACACTGAAAATAAAATGAAATCCCAAGTGGATTTGCAAGAGTCAAGTGTCTTTTGGGACGGTGAGAGAATAACTAGGAAAAAGAGAGATGAGTACTTGAGAGAAAATGGTGAGCAAAAGACCCAAGTTGTCTTATCAAAAGAAAGAGTTGAGTGCTTTGAGTGGAAAAATAATGAGTTTGAGAGAATACAAGAGTCACCTCCACTTTCTCAACGTGTTGAACTAGAGAGCACCTTGCCTCCAACAATCCCAAATGATTTACTAACGCCTAGTGAATTGCAAGTTTGTTCTTCTTTAATGTTTGTGCAGGAGAATGATGATGTTCAAGAAGGTAAGAACATCAACCTTAAGGAAGAGCAAGAAGTTGTGGTTGAAGTACCACTTGTGCCACCTTTGAAAATTGTGTCTACAATTGTCCAAAATGTTGAAAATCAAGGTGAAGATTGTTGGTTTGAAACATTATCCATGAAGGAAGAAGAACCACATCAAGAGAAAACATCAATTTTGAGTGATGGTATTTTTTCTCTTTATTCAATTGATTTATTTGTTAAAAATAATTATTTAAGTATTGAATTACTTGGTGTTGAAAAATCTGGAACTATTCATGAATTTATTCCATTGAATGATTTATGTTCTAGTTTAGGATTTGTTCAGTATTTTATTCAACCCGTTGAATATGTTGACCCATACGCTTCATTGCCATTGCCTTATGTCAATGGGAGAAATGTTGTCAAGCATGCTTTGTTTTCACCATCTATTATTGCAAGAGATGAAAGAAAATTTGTTGCTAATTCTTGTCTAACGAATTCTCAATGTGTTGACTGTGACTTGAAAATTGCACCATTCAATTGGTCATACAGAGATGTTAAACATGTTGAATATTCTGGGAATAAGTTGGACAATGCTAGAATTTGTGTTGAATTCAACTTTGGTCATGAATTCTTTTTATGTGTCAAAATTGATGGCACATGCTTGATGAAGTTGAATGAAATGATTGAAAGAACAATATTTGTGTTTGACCCGGGTGTATGTTTGAGTCATCTCAACGTGTTGAGTAAGCATAAGCAAAATTTCTTTCAAAGTCCATTGCTTGAAAGTGGAAACCGACAAGTGATCTAGATGCACCCATACATGCAACCTTGAGGATCCAAGAGCTCACATGCCAAAAGAATAGGTCATTGGCTTTTGTGACACTTCCACCTTCAATGAATCAAATGATAAGGAGCAGCCTAGAGCCAAATATCAAGATCCATTCATTGTTCTTGGAGGATAAACTACAAAAAGTCAAACCAAGAAGGCAAAGAACATTCTCAACCTGTTGATGCAAAGTTTTGCAAAGTGCGAGGAGCAAAGTGAAGATATCCACAAAGATGAAGGAAAAGTGCAAGCTCTCCTCAATTTGGGCCAACCCAATTCTCAAATTGTGCAAACAATTATCAACATTTCGGTTTGGGCTCAACCAAATGACAATTTGGCCCAAGTGCATGGTTCACGAATTTCTCAACCTGTTGAGTTTCCAGCTGGCGCATTCAATGCACTTCAAAGGCTTCCAACCGTTCACTTCTCATCAAGGACGAACTTCAGCAGCCTTGAGGACTCAAGAGTCATCCAAAATCATCCAGAAACCATTGGTGAAGAAGGAGTTACAAGCCTTGAAGCCCCCCATCAAGAGCACTTAAATGAGGATCATTTACTCCTCATTTATTTGGCCAAAACTCATCTCTCATCTTCCAACTCGAATTTCCATCATTTTATTTCAGTTTTTAGATATATCTTGGCTAGTTCTACCCCTTAGCTAGCCTAGAATAAGTTTAGAAATAATTGTTTTAAATTCTCATATTTACATTTCCTTTTAATTTCCATCATTAAGAGTGGAGATGAAGGGACTTGAAAATTGATTTGGATGCCTAGCTTCTTTGTCCTATAAAAGGAGGTCTAGGTTAGTTTGCAATAAACAATTCAATCATCAAATATATTTCACCTTTTTTCCTTGAAATTGAGAGTGATTCTCTTTTCAACCTATCTACCTTTTTCCACTCAATTCTTGTTGAGTTTTCTTGACAAGTCTACTAAGACCAATATTGCTTTCTCATTGGAAGAATGAGGTGTTGGCCCCATCATCATTCCCCCTCAATTTCGGCAATGAAGGCTTTCTTTGTCTTGGACCTTTTCTTTTTGGTATCAAGAAGGAGGAGTCGCCAAAGGCACAACATCATCTTTGCCTGGGCAAGGATCCAGGAGGAGTTGGCGGCCATATCCGTTCGTTTCACAAGCTTTCGCATCATTTTGTTTTTGTGCATTCTGGATCTGTCAACCTGTTGACATTTTCTCCTCATCAATAATACCTACATCGTGTTGCTCCTTTGTTTGCTAGATCTGCTCCTCGTGTTCCAGGATACCCTCCCGAAACCACATCAATTGAAAATTTCCAAGATAAATATTCATAAACCAAAGTGGATTAACTATAACTCCGATAAATTATTCTCAACCTTTAAAGCACATAAATTATTATCACTATTGAGAAAATCCAGTGACGACAATATACCTAGAGGCAATACCGCAGCAGAGAACTGAATCAATATAGATAAATAATCAATCCAAACATAATTATAGAATCAACCACTCTATGAGAAAAACATGACTGAACTCATGAATAATATAAACCTATAATTATTCGGAGAACAAAACCAATACAAATATGAGAATAATAAATCAAAGAATTATAGTTTTTCAAATCTGTTTAAGAATCTAGAATAAATAAAATATCATCCATGTGTAATTTCATCCCTAGCTTTACAAGAAAATTAGTTACCCATAAGCATGAGTGACAAAAATCCACAAAGAAGTAGAGAAAAATCGTCCGCCATGGATGTCGCGCCTGTATTGTACGCTTTTTGGTCCGATTTTGTCTCTGTACTTGTAGCTTGCTCCTGTTCTTTTTTGTCTGCCGCCACACACCTTTCCCGAATTGCTCCCTCTCCTTTTTATATTATTAAACTCACTCAAACCTATTAGAAATAGGTTTTTTTGTTTTTGTGTCTGCCGCCTCTGATGCTCTCCAATTTTTGTCCATTTATGAGTCCTTGTTTGATTGGGCCAATTGGCCCAATTATTCTTTCATGGTTGAATTCTGTCTCTCAATAAATCTGCAATTAAGGAAAAACATACTTAGAAAAGTCCACTAATAAATAATAACCCAAAATAATTTATGCATTAATCTCAATGGTTCTTACTTATATTTATTAATTTTTAAGTCCAAAAATAGGATAGTGAGAGTGTACTTTCACACACTCATCACACACCCTAACTTACTCATTGCTAGTCCCTAGCAATTTCTATGCAAAAGAGATAGGAAAAGAATAATTATCACTAAAGCAACCTATCAACTTAACTTCCAATTCTCAAGCTCAAACAGCCAACCACAAACAATTCACTTAAAGCAATTCACAGAGTGTAAGTGTGTGTTCCAAACTATATCCATCTTACCAACAATCCTAACACATGCATCGTCAAGAACACCTCCACTTAAGGATTCAACACACAGCTCACAGGTATAAAGTGTTTCAAATGAAAGATCTCTGGAGTTAACAAAGGGTGCACACTCACTCTCATAAAAATAAGGGATAAGCAACAAGCAAACATTGATTTTATGATAGAAACATTTGCAATTGAAACATCCACCAGTCTTACCAAAAACTTACTCAAAATCAGAATAGTCAACCCAAAAGACCAATGAAACTTGAGTGTAAAGTCAAATAAGGGTAGGAAAAGATAATAGTAACTTCCAAGTACATACAAGTATCTAATGAAATATCCAAGAGAATTCACTTCCCAATTGAAGTACATTTCCACTTTGCTGAACATTGGCAAAATTGCTTTACCTTCTCTTTTTCTTCTTCTTTTTCGATTTTTTTTCTTTTCACTTTCAGACTTTTTTCTTCTTTTTTTTCTTCAATACAAGCAACCACACCACACTTTATATCATTTCTCACTTCTACAACCTTTACTTTCACTGATAAAATAAGAACCGAATATGCACTTGGAAGTAGAGGAGAAAATGGTTGAAATTTTTGGAGAAGTGGCAATAATTTAGCATAATAAGGCATGAAAAATGGAAGATGAAGAAAATAAGTGCTTCTTGGAAAAATCTTGGGACAAGTAGGAATTTATGATGGGAAGGGTTGGCTTGAAAGGCTCAAACGTTAGTTATAAGTTGACCTTCATCATATTCCAAGTATATCCACAATCTTACCACAGATCATTATCTCAAAAGAAAGTTCCAGTTCAATAGATCAATGAATGCTCATCACTTTTTACTGCAGTTGCAGCCAACAGATTCTTTCTATCACTCACATGAATCCATAATTAAGAGTTCTCTAGCTACATGTGTTAAACCACCATCTTACCACAAAGCTTGGATAAGTGCAATAAAGTTCTGTGAATGCTGTAGAGAAAATTGCTTATGGTAAGCCTGAGCAATGCAAATTTTAATTTTTACCCTGGATCCCCCAACTTAAACGAGACATTGTCCTCAATGTTCAAGAATCAAATATAACCAAGGGTGTAAGAAAAAGGAGAGAATACATATGATGGGCAACTTTGGAGTCACTCAAACTTGGCGATTGAATTAGCTAAAGGGATTTGACCTGCAAACTAAAACAAAACAACAAAAATCCAAACAAGAAAGAAAACTAGTAATAAAAGGAATAAATCAAGAGAAAATAATAATAATAATAATAATAATAATAATAATAATAAAAGGAAACAACAAACAAAACCAAAAACCTACATACCTGCATGGTGTGGTCAAGACTGATAAACTGGATCCACAAGTGGAATATCTTCCACTTCAGGAACATAACCATCATTTAACACTTTCAGACGCTGACCATTAACTTTCATAATCCGGTGGTCCCTAGGATCCTCTATTTCTACAGCTCCATGATCAAAAACATTTTTCACAACAAAAGGACCAGTCCACCTAGATCTAAGTTTCTCTGGGTACTTGTGAAGTCTAGAATCATATAGGAGAACTCGATCATTAGGCTTAAAAGATTTCCTTAAAATATTTTTATCATGAAATGCTTTCATCTTAGCCTTGTAAATCCTAGAGTTTTCATATGCATCATTCCTTAACTCTTCTAACTCATTCAATCATAGCTTTCAAGCTTACCCGCTTCACCTATATCAAGATTAAAATTCTTTATAGCCCAATACGCTTTATGTTCAAGTTCCACAGGAAGATGACAAGGTTTACCAAAAACAAGCCTATAAGGAGACATGCCTAAAGGAGTTTTAAAAGCTGTACGGTAGGCCCAAAGTGCATCAATTAATCTTAAAGACCAATCTTTACGATCCGGGTTCACTGTTTTTTCTATGATTTGCTTAATCTCTCTATTAGCAAGCTCCACATGACCACTTGTATGGGGATAATAGGCAGTAGAAACTTTATGTATAACCCCATACTTTTCATTAAAGCCTCAAAAGAACGATTGCAAAAATGTGTACCTTGATCACTAATGATAGCCCGTGGTGTACCAAATCTAGATAACACATTTTCTTTAAGAAATTTAATTACCGTCTTATTATCATTAGCTCTACAAGCTGCTGCCTCTACCCATTTAGACACATAATCTACTGCCACAATGATATACAAATATCCAAAAGAAGGTGGAAACGGTCCCATAAAATCAATTCCCCAACAATCAAATACTTCAATCACTAAAATTGGGTTTAAGGGCATCATATGACGACGAGAAATAGCTCTTAACCGTTGACATCTTTCACATGAACGACAGAAGATATTTGTATCCCTAAATAAAGTTGGCCAATAAAATCCACACTGTAAAATTTTTGCAGTAGTTTTCTTCATTGAAAAATGGCCCCCACAGGCTTCAGAGTGACAAAATTTTAGGACACTAGCAATCTCATCATTAGGGATGCAACGCCTTAAAATCTGATCAGGACAGTATTTAAAAAGATACCCAATAGAAATTGCGTACCTCATGCATGAACTTCTTCCTATCTTGTGCTCCCCAATCTCCCGGAATTTCTCTTGCAACCAAGTAATTTACAATATGAGCAAACCATGGTAGAGAATCAATAGAAAGTAAATGCTCATCTGGAAAATCATCTCGATTTGGTAAATCAGTGGAGTTATCCTGAAAAGTGGCCTCGAGAGATGATCGGCTACTACATTCCCAACACCTTTCTTATCCTTAATGGTGATGTCAAATTCTTGCAGAAGTAGAATCCAACGTATAAGTCGCGCCTTAGCATCTTTCTTTGCAAAAAGATACTTAAGGGCTGCATGATCTGTGAAAATAACAATTGGTGAACCAATCAAGTATGCACGAAACTTATCCAATGCAAATACCACAGTTAATAACTCTTTCTCAGTGGTAGAGTAATTCATTTGAGCACTATTCAGAGTTCTACAAGCATAATAAATCACAAAGGGTTTACCATCCCTTCGCTGTCCAAGAACAACACCTACAACAAAGTCACTAGCATCACACATCAATTCAAATGGTAAATTCCAATCAGGTGGTTGCATTATAGGTGCTGAAGTGAGCTTGCTAGTCAAAGTTTTAAAAGCCTCTTGACAAGATTCAGTCCATTCAAATGAGGCATCTTTAGCTAAAAGATCACATAATGGTCTGGATATAGTGGAAAAATTTCTTATGAACCTTCTATAAAAACCAGCATGACCAAGAAGAGATCTCACATCCTTTACTGTCTTAGGTATAGGCAATTTAGAAATTAATTCAATTTTAGATTGATCAACCTCTATTCCTTTGGAAGAAACAATGTGCCCTAAGACAATACCTGATGACACCATAAAATGACACTTTTCCCAGTTCAAAACCAATCTTTTTTCTTCACAACGAATTAATACTCTCTCAAGATCCATAAACAGTCAAGTCATCCATAAACACTTCCATGCAATTTTCAATCATGTCACTAAAAATGCTCATCATGCAGCGTTGAAAAGTGGCAGGTGCATTACATAATCCAAAAGGCATTCTACGAAAGGCAAAAGTACCAAAAGGACAAGTGAAAGTGGTTTTATCTTGATCTTCTAATGCAATTTCAATCTGATAATAGCCAGAATAACCATCCAAGAAACAATAAAAAGAATGACCAGCCACACGCTCAAGAATTTGATCAATAAAAGGGAGGGGAAAATGATCTTTTTGAGTGGCGGCATTTAATTTCCTATAATCAATGCACATCCGCCACCCCGTCACAAGTTTTGTAGGAACCAATTCTCCTAAGTCATTTTCAACGACAGAGACACCTGACTTTTTTGGAACTACTTGTGTAGGACTTACCCATTTACTATCTGCAACAGGATATATGATTCCAACATCTAATAATTTCAGCACTTCATTCTTCACTATTTCTTTCATTTTAGGGTTAAGCCTACGTTGAGGGTCTCTGCGGGGACTAGCTCCTTCTTCCAAATTAATTTTATGAGAACAAATCAAAGGACTAATACCTTTTAAATCAGCAATACTCCAACCTATGGCTGATCTATGTTCACTTAAGGTCCGGATTAATTTTTCTTCTTCAGAATCAGACAACTCAGAAGAGATAATAACAGGAAAAGTATCACCTGGACCAAGAAAAACATGCTTTAAGCCCTTAGGGAGGGTCTTCAATTCAACTTTAGGTGCTTCAATGCTTGAGGGAACTTGCTTTTCACCTCTCTTTGGTAGCTCCTCAAACTTTGGTTGCCACCTTTGAGTTCCAGAATCCTGATTTTTAGAAAAGATAGCACAAATTTCAGTAGCATCATGTGGAGTATTTATAGGATTAAACTCAGAATTAACAAGAAAATATTCAAGAGGATCGAAATCATGGGTCACAAAAACTTCCCTATCAATAAGAGAGTCAATTTGGCATGCTTGCTGACATTCATCATCATCATCTATTGGCTGCTTTGCTATATGGAAAATGTTAACCTCAAGAGTCATATTGCCCAAAAGATAATTTCATTAATCCAATCCTACAATTAATAAGAGCATTAGCAGTAGCAAGGAAAGGTCTACCCAAAATCAAAGGAATCTTAGAAGTAGTATCAACAGTGGAACTAGTGTCAAGGATTAGGAAATCAACAGGATAATAAAATTTGACAATTTGAATTAAAACATCCTCAACCACACCCCGTGGTACTTTCGTGGAACGGTCAGCCAATTGTAGTACCACAGAGGTTGGTTTGATTTCACCCAACCCAAGCTGTAAGTAGATGGAATAAGGCATTAAATTAACACTAGCTCCTAAATCTAGCAATGCTTGTCCAAATTCATGAGTACCAATACTACAAGCAACAGTTGGACAACCGGGATCCTTATACTTGGGAGGTATCCTATGTTCAATTAAAGCACTAACTTGCTATGTCAGAAAAGCAGTCTTTTTCACATGATGTTTTCTCTTTACTGTACACAAATCCTTAAGAACTTTTGAATATGTAGGAACTTGTTTAATCACATGTAAGAGAGGAAGATTAAGTTTTACCTGCCTTAAGTTCTCAAGAATTTCATTGTTAAAATCGGAAGGTCGCTTACCTGATTTCAAAGCTTGGGGAAATGGTACCTTAATGTGGCTCTGAGTTACCTCTGGATCCTTGGGTGATTTAGCATCTTCGGCCTCTTTATTGTCGGAATCCTCTTCAATGTGTTCATTGTTGGATCATTTAAAGGCTTACCACTCCGTGTCACATCAGCATTTGCATCCTCAGGTTCTTCTGGTTCATGTTTGAACCTTGAGGTGTGGACTGAGATTGAGAAGGGAACTTACCTCTCTCAGTCACAATTAACTCATCAGTTTGGACACCTGATTCTTTATCTCCTTGTTCTCTTCAACAACCTGAGTAATCAAAGATTCAAATTTCTGATTAGTTTTACCTTGTGCTTCAATAAAAGCATGTAAAGTATCTTCTAATGGGTTCCTAGATGATGATGATGGTGCATGATATGGTGCAGAATATTGTCTAGGATGTTGTGCATGTTGCTGATTTTCTGATTTCCAACTAAAATTGGGGTGATTTCTCCATCCAAGATTATAGGTCTCAGAAAAAGGTGCAAATGGTTTCTTGTACACACCAAAATTATTACATTGTTCCTCATACACTCCTTTCATCTCCTTAAAAGTGGCGCAATCCTGAGCAATGTGATCTATCCCACCACAAACAAAACATAGTCCAAAAGACTCTACATTATTAACCACATGTGCTGGTTTTAATTCTTTGCTTTTTAACCTTTCTAGCTCCCTAGTCAACATCTCAACCTTAGCTTTTAGGTTTTCCTCTTCCCTAAGATGATAAATTCCACACTACTTGAATTTCCTAGAGGTCGTGATCTATTTGTGCTCTCAGTAGCAATGGGTCCAGTCCAAGTATGAGCTTTTTCAGCAAGCTCATTAAGTTAGTCAATAGCCTCATCAGGATCTGTCTGTAAAAACTCACCATTACACATCATTTCAACAAATTGACGCTCCCTAGAAGTAAGACCCTCATAAAAGTAACTCACTAGACGCTGGTGGCGGGTCGGTTTGTGCAGCCGCCACGTGTCTACGCAATTGACGCGTGTTGATATTGCTGGATGCCATTGGGATTCGCGTGTTGCGTGATTCTCGGAATTCGAGGAATGGGGGTTGGGTTGGTAGTGCGTTTTTCCTGTCTTGTCAATGAAGTGACTGAAAGAGATCGATCCTTTGACTTATGCCATAAATGTCGTTATATAGCTGGTATTAGTGGTGGCAAAATCGTAATATGTCAATATAACGTTATTGTACACGTGTTCTATATGTCCGGGTAATGTTTCTCCGGGAATGTCCAATGCCTTGTCCGGGTAAACGTTTATTAAGTCCGGGAATGTCACTTAAGTTCTAGTTACCACTTGAGTTTTTAATGGGGCCCTTAAGGTGGGCTATTAATTTAGACATTTTGGTAGGCCTGTTTGGATGATTGAACCTAGCGGCCATCAAGTCCCCCCTTTGTCATGCGGCCGACTGTAAGGAGTCTGAATATTTTGAGTGTTTTCCCGGATGATTCAAGGTGCGAATGGTTCTGGAAATTTGAAACGACCTAACACCCCAATTGAATTCCCGAACCATCATGGTTCGAGATAGGATTTGCATCCTCCTTTGAATTTCCCGAACAACTTTTGTTCGAGATTTTTGAACTAGGATTTGTATCCTCCTTTGAATTTCTCGAACAAGTTTTTGTTCGAGATTTTTTAACTAGGATTTGTATCCTCCTTTGAATTTCCCGAACAAGTTTTTGTTCGAGACTTGAAATAGGATTTGCATCCTCCTTTGAATTTCCCGAACAACTTATTGTTCGAGACTTGAAATAGGATTTGCATCCTCCTTTGAATTTCCCGAACAACTTATTGTTCAAGGGTTGAAATAGGATTTGCATCCTCCTTTGAATTTCCAAAACAACTTATTGTTCGAGACTTGAAATAGGATTTGCATCCTCCTTTGAATTTCCCGAACAACTTATTGTTCGAGGTTTGAAATAGGATTTGCATCCACCTTTGAATTTCCCGAATAACTTATTGTTCGAGACTTGAAATACGATTTGCATCCTCCTTTGAATTTCCCGAACAACTTATTGTTCGAGACTTGAAGTAGGATTTGTCTCCTCCTTTGAATTTCCCGAACAACTTATTGTTCGAGATTTTTGAAATGGTGTAACGGCTACTTTTTGATCGACGGTTGGTGTGGATCGTGTTGTGACGGTTCACCTTCCCAGACATCCTTAAATAAGGAGTAGTTCCAGAGTAGGTCTCCACACTTCATTCTTGCTCTCCAAACTTCATTCTTGCTTCCTTCTTGCTCTCTCTAGCTTCTCTCTCTTTTCACGAGGGACAATCCATCGCTCAAAGACAATCAGTTTTTTTCAACGGTGGATAAGTGTTGAAAAAGTAGCTCCAGAGGAATACCTAGCACCTTTCCTCAGCCAAGAATCAGTAGCTTCAGGCAGCCAAGAGGGAGCTTCCGCCGTTGATAAATTCTACCGGCGATATCGCTCTGTCGTCGACGCAGCTGCGCCGGAACCCCTTAGGTCGTCCAACCGCCGCTCTTTTCTCCGTCCTGTTTCCCGAGGTATTTATAAATGGCCTCTTCCTTTCCACTTCCTTCTTCTGTTCGTCCTTCGGGAAGCTTGTTAGAAACGAGTGAGCCTGTACCCGAAGGATGGTGGTCCGAGGTTGACCACTTCCGTAGCAAAGCCACTCCCGAACTAGTAAAGCGTTGGCAACGCGATTTCTTCCTCCCCCGAACCGTAGCTATTAGGGTGCCAACGCCGGAGTGTCGTGTATACGAACCGGGGGCTGGAAGCCTTGTTATTTTTAAGAGTCAGCTAGAGTGCGGGCTTAGGTTTCCCCCGCACCCTTTTGTTCAGGAGTTGCCTGAATCCCACGGGCTAGCGATCAACCAACTTAGCCCGAACACCTTTTGCCATCTAAACGCATTCCTCGTGCTTTGCAAAGTGTTCGGGATAGAACCAAAAACTTCCACCTTTCTGCAATTTTATAAAATTGTCCCGAACCCAAGAAACTGCTTTTACTACTTCGGTGCTAGGGGGAATCCCATAAAGAAGCTTAGGTTTAACCTTATTTGGGACCCACCTTCGAGTAGAAAGGGGTGGCACGGGGAGTTTTTCTTCTTGAAACCCGAAGCGTCGTGGGACCTTCAGACTGTCCAGAAGGTAGGGGAACTTGTGGATGTGAAGGACCCTTCCCGTTTGTTGGAGTTGGAAGGAGCTCGGGAGAACTACGAAGCTTTTCGTAGCAAGCTGGGGCATCTGGTGGACTGGTTCGGAGATGAACCTCCCAAACCATTCCCTGTCCCAATCAATTGGGTTCTTCTCACCCAAGGGGTCTTATCCCATCTGGGGATAATTCAGGGGGACCTCGAGGCTCTTGGTATCCGGGGAAGTTCATCTTCCCCTCAAGACTTGGCTCTGGTCCGGCGCTTGCGGGGCGAGATCCCGCACAGGGTTTTTGTAGAAGGTTCATATCCTTTCCTTCATTCTTTTTGCATTCTTTTTTATCACTAACTTCTTCTCTTTTTTGCAGAAATGGCCCCGAAGATAGATCTTGCGAGCTTTTTTAAGGGCATTCAGAAGCCCAAGCCAGCCAAGGAGTCTTCCAAGGCTGGCCCTTCCCAACCAGCAGCTGTAGAGCCGAAGAAGAGAAATAGGGACTCTGCCAAAGTCCCTGAGGCCATTGAATCCGGCCCTCCCGATCTTCCTTCTTCGGTTCGTCTCGAGAACACGGACACCACTTTTGAAGATCTCCCGGATGCGTACGACCAGGCTGGTCCTTCCCCGGACAAGAGGAGACGTCTCCGGGGAAAGTACAAGGCTACTCCGGTTGCGGAGGAGAGTGCTCCGGGAGTCTTGCCTTCGGACTTCAACTTAGGTAACCAGCGGTTGGCTTTAGAAAATAAGTGTTTCTGGAACATCTTCGGGAATCTAACCCGGATGTTTGGAGACGACCCATTTCACGAAGTTATCCGGGCGCATTTCTGTTGTACAGGTCTAGGCTGGAGGGAGGCCCAGGAAAAGGCCAGGCAAGAGCGGGATGCCGAGCTAGCCCGATATGGATCAGACTTGATCCGGCAGGAGCCGAAATGGCTCATCCATGAGGACCAGAACCTCATGGATGAAGAGGTTGCCAAGGAAATGGCCCCGGAGATCTAGAAATGTATCTCTACCGCCCGGACCATGGACTGCCTTGAGCACCAGTTCCCAGATCTAGCTGTGACACTGGCCTGGTCGCACGTCATGACCACTCAGGCAAGTAAACTTGAATGCTCTTTTTTTTACTAAGTCATTACAACCCTGACCTTAATATCCTTTCGTACTTGCTGCAGGCCGCTTGTCTGACTGGTTGGGCTTCCCAAGTTGTCCAGAAAATGGACGAGGACCGAAGTAGTGCCGAACAGCGGGCTACTAAGGCGGTTGCTGTAGTGGCAAAACTCATCCAAAGGGTTTCCCACTACGAGCAACTTCTGCGGGCCTCCCGGACGTCGAGCTCTTCGGTCTTGGCTCTCCCGGACGATGTCCAAGGCGATCTTCCCAATCCTTCCACCGCGTCCCAACTTGCTGCAGTTGAGGCCTCCTTTCTGAGCACTGTAGCTGCTCAGAGAGATTCTGAGGAAGAGCTCCGGAGAGAAGTGGAAATCCTTCGGAGGGAGAAGAAGGATCTTGCAGTCGATTTTGAGAATCTCAAGAATCACACCGATCAAGACCTCAAAGATCTCCGGGAGAAACTCCAGTCAGCCGAAGAGACAACGACTACTGTTCGGGAGGAGAAGGAGGCTTGGGAAGAAGCTGTGAATGATGCGCTCTTGATGGCTTCTGAAAAATACAACAAAGGTTTTTCTCTCGCCCGGCGACAAATTTTGGATAGGAACCCTCATGCGGACCTCTCCAGGCCGGACTACTTGGATGAACGTGAGAGGGATCCTTCATGGTGCAGGGAGGAGTTTTTGAAAGCTCCGGAGCCAGTCCATCCGGACCAATTCAGCTTCCCTTAGTATTTTGTCTTTCTCCGCTTTTTGTCCCTTTGGATGTTGTTCCGGGTAATGTAAATGAACCCTTTGGGTTTTGTCAATGGAACTCCCAAGTTTTTTGTTAAGTATTGATCGTCGAACTATTTCCCGTACATATATACATAACTGTCTTCGGGTTACACATAGTACTTTCGCAATGCTTTCGAATGAAATGAGTTGGAAAACTCTCTCCCTTCAGAATCTGATAACTTGTAAACTCCTTTTCTTTCTTCGGTAGTTACCCGGAACGGACCTTCCCAGTTCGGGGCGAAAGAACCACCTTGTGGTCTTCGGGAACCCAGTTTCGTTTACCGTAGGACTAGGTCTCCAACCTTGATATTTTTGGTCTTTACTCTTAAGTTGGCCGAGGTCACAGTCCTTTGCTGGAAGGCCTTCCTCCTGATTTCTGCTTCTTCTCTTTTGCCTTCGAGAATATCCAAGTTTGCCCTTAATCCTTCCTCATTGGCACTCTCTTCGAAAACTATAGCCCGAAGTGATGGGTTCGTTACTTCAATCGGGATGAGGGCTTCAGTCCCGTAGGTCAAGGAAAATGGGGTTTCCCCTGTTGATCTTCGGGGAGTGGTCTGGTAGCTCCATAACACGTGCAGGAGTTCCCCGGGCCATTTTCCCTTAGCATTCCCAAGTCTTTTCTTCAAACCGTCCTTCACCATTCGGTTTGATACTTCGATTTGTCCATTGCTTTGCGGGTGTGTGACCGGAGAAACGTGAAGCTTAATGCCGAATTCTTCGGCGAAATCTTGGAAACCTCCATCTGTGAATTGTGTCTCGTTGTCTGCGACAAGCACCCCCGGGCATCCGAACCTGCAGACGATGATCTTCCAAACAAACTCCCGGATGTTGTCTGCTGTGATGGAAGCCAATGGTTCGGCTTCGATCCACTTGGTGAAATAATCTACGGTGACAATGCAGTATTTTACCCCCCCGGGAGCTTTTGGCAATGCCCCGATCAAGTCTATTCCCCATACGGCAAAAGGAATTGGGTAATCCGAAGATGATACATACTCTGAGGGAACCCTTTGTATCCGGGCGTGCTCCTGGCATTTCTTGCACTTGTTGACTAACTTCTTCGTGTCTTCTTTCAGGTTCGGCAAGAAGTAGCCTTGCCGGAGTATGACTGCTGTGAGAGCATCTGACTTGATGTGGGACCCGCAGGTACCTTCATGGACTTCCTGTAGGACTCCTTCCATCTCTTCTTCACCGATGCACTTCTGGAGGGGCGAAGAAAAGCCCTTGCGGTACAGATGACTTCCTACTATTACGAACTTGGTGGATTTTCTCTTTACTTGCTTGGTCGCGACCAGATCCTCCGGGAGTATTCCTTCAGTGATGAACTTCCAGTATGGCGCTCTCCATCCCGAAGTAATGCTCAATACCCGAAGGTAACTGATGCTTGGGATCCCCAAGCAGCAACCAGGAGTCCCAGACGAAGAGGCAGTCGAGTGAAGCTCGGAGCAACCCCTCGGCGAGTGGGTTCAGAGGCCCATGCGACCTATTCTATGGTCTGGACTAGCACCTGACATGGAAAAGGCAACGCCTCCACGCGAGGACCCTACGAGAGGCCTCAAGGCGTAGGAGAGGCTTCTGCACACGAAGGTATCCAGGCGAAGGCAAAGCACTTTGGCAAAGCCGTCCCTGTGAGGTTTGAAGGCGAAGGATGAACTGCATCATGCTAAGGCATCCAGAACACTGGCGAAGCCTCCAGGCGAAGCCATTCCTGCGAAGCCTCAAGGCGAGGGCTAGGTTTCCTCAAACAAAGGTGTTCCGGCGATGGCAAAGTCTCTAGGCGGAGCCATCCTCGCAGACCCCCCTAAGGCGAAGCCCTCATGCAACAATGTCCACGAGAAGTCTTTAAAGTAAAGGCAGGGCCTTCCCACGAAGCTTCCTGGCGAAGGCGAAGCCTCTGGGCGAAGTCATCCCAGCAAGTCTCTTGACAAAGGCAACGTCTACAACAAGAAGACTTCCCGTTCAGACGCTAAAGAAGAGTTTTCCTACTGCGAAGCCTCCAAGCAAGGCGAAGCCTTCTTAGTGAAGCCTCCAAGAGAAGGCGAGGCCAAACCAGGCAAAGCCTTCTCCGCGAAGTTTCCTAACGAGGGCGAAGCCTTCAGAGTGGGGCCTCCAGTCCGACGAAGCCTTCCAGCAAAGCCACCTAAGCTTATCAAGTCGGCCAAACCACTCCCGACCATTCTGGCCCCTCCCGCCTTTTACGCTGACACTTGGGAGCGTACTTATCTACTTTTACCTTTTTATCTTTTCGTCAGACATGCATGCAAAAGTACTGTACACTTTATGGCATGCATGCACCTTTTGTAAGAGGCTGTTCCCTTCCTTCCCTATAAAAGGAAAGGCAGACTCCTAGAATAGTTAGAACATATGTAAAGCTTAAGAAGGACAATTCCTTAAGCCCGGTTCTCACCCCTTTGCTATATTCCGCCATCCCTCTTGATTGATTATTTATCATCAAGTTTAATATCTAGTATTGCTTAATCTCGTAGTTAAGAGGTGCTAGATCTTCCATACTCCCCAGGCTTATCGCAGATATTGCCCAACCTCGTAGTTGGGAGGTGTCTGTGGCCGAATCTATCCTTCTTTGTTCGTCGACTCCTTCAAGCTAGATCTGCGCTTCCGTACGATCTCGCGGTTTCGCGTCAAGTGTTCCCGTGATCGTATCACTTTCTCTTTCTTCGTTATAGGATGACGACTTGGAGAGTAAGTCAGCTTCAGAATTAAGAGCCCGTGGAATCTTTTCGATAGTCAACTTGTCGAACTGTGCCGCCAATTTTTTGACAACGTCAGCATACTTCTTGAGGCTCGGCTCCTTGACCTCGTATTCCCCGTTTGTTTGTTGAACGAGAAGGTTCGAATCACTGCATGCTCGCAGAGATCGAATTCCGTCTTTCTGAGCTAATTCTAGTCCGGCGATCAAGGCTTCATATTCGGCTGCATTATTCGTCACCGGGAAAGTAAACTTGATGGACCGGGTTGCTTTCATACCTTCGGGTCCTGCGAGCACTAATCCCGCTCCTTGTGTTTCTGTTCCCGAAGCTCCGTCTACGTGAAGAGTCCATACGGGATTACTCTCAACCTCTGTAAAGTCGCCTTCAGATTCCTAGGGTAGTTCGGCTATGATGTTGGGGTTTTGTATCATCAAATAACGCAGCGGAAAAATAAAACCCCGGACAGGATCCATGTACAATCGAAAACGGTACAATTATGGTTGAAGAAATTACCAGAAAATTACTTCAAATGCGTTCCCGGTAGATCTGAATGTACAGACCCTCTACGGCATCCACGCGCGAGCAATTACTGAGTCCACGTTCCTCCTTTTTGCCGTGCTAGCGACAGTTCCTCAGAGAACGGAGCACACGAGATCAATCAGAAAATTACAGAGAACGTTTCTGTATTTTCTAATAATTTTTCCGGTTCCAAACCAGAAAAAGTATTTGGTGAAACTGTGTCAAAAACACAGACTGAGCAAACAGCAAAAAACGTATGCGCATCCAGGGGCGGCGACAAGTTATATAATTAACCTAGATTTTTGGGTTAATTACATAACTAGTCCCTAGCTTCATTCCTCTATATTACTTAAGTGTTTAACTTTCCAAAAGTTGACACTTAAGTCACCAAACTTTTATCTCTTGCCGAAAACAATCTATAATTAACTCACTGAGCGTGCGACCCTGTAGGTTCTTATTACGTTGGCAATAATTATGATGTCTCACTCATAATTACTGACAGTGAGCGGTATCTAGCAACACATCACCGTTACCCAAGTAATATAGAATCCGTTTAAAAACGCGACGGAAACTTCACCTATCAACCAAACCACATTAGTGCACATGTTATGTCTTTTCATCATATTCTCTAATTGAACCGTGTTCAACCTGGCCAGTGGAGAATAAACTCCCGTGACATGGGAGTGACGAATCCCGTCTTGACGTATGACAGTCTTACTCCGTAATTCACTACACACCCAAAACTAGCACACTCCTTTGGTCAAGAAGGGATAACACATAGAATCAAAGTATGTAGCTCACTACGAGAAGATCTTCATACTCTCAGGTTAGAATACACGCACTATGGTTTATGTGTAGAGCTTATAATAATCATGTCACGATTACTTAAGTTCTACCAAGTGGGTCGGACCATTACAACTACTTATGTAATCATAAGCTAGATTCCACGTCCCACGTGAATCTACCCTTATGCTAGTCTCGCATGTGTTATATCAACCTTTGTTCTTTATAACACTCGACTAGGGCCATTTAGGAACATCTCATGCTCCAAGTTTTTATTATTATTATTATTATTATTATTATTATTATTATTATTATTATTATTATTCTTTATTAACGCAAAAACAAAAGACAACAATAATAATCTGAACAATGCCTCTTAATTAAATAATCATGTCAGCGTTCCAAAGCCAATACACACGAATATAGGTTGGATGGCTTTTAGGCACTACATACACCAACAGACTCCCACTTCCACTAAAGCCAATCCAACATCTGTTTGAGACCGATAGACCTAGAGTGGCCCTCATGCTTCTGTTGCGCTAGAGTCTTTGTAAGCGGATCCGCCACATTGCGATCCGTGTCTACTCTCTGTATGGATACGTCGCCTCGCTCTAAGATTTCTCTAATCAGGTGATAACGCCGAAGGATATGTTTGGTTCTCTGGTGAGATCGTGGTTCCTTTGCTTGAGCGATCGCTCCATTGTTGTCACAATAGAGCTGAATCATATCCTAAGCACTAGGGACCACATCAAGTTCTGAAATGAATTTTCTGATCCAAACAGCCTCCTTCGCAGCGTCAGAGGTGGCAATATATTTTGCTTCTGTTGTAGAGTCTGCGACTGTCTGCTGCTTTGACCTCTTCCAACTCACAGTACCACCATTTAAGCAAAACACATACCCAGATTGCGATCTAAAATCGTCCACGTCAGTCTGGAAGCTAGCATCTGTGTAACCCTTTACACAAAGCTCTTCTTCGCCTCCATAGACCAAGAAGACATCCTTAGTCCTTCTCAAGAACTTAAGAATGTTCTTAACGGCCACCCAATGTTTCTCACAGGTCTGACTGGAATCTGCTCGTCATGCTCAAAGCATACGATACATCTGGTCGAGTACATAACATGGCATACATGATAGATCCGATTGCTGATGCATACGGAATCTCATCCATTCGCTTCCTTTCCTCACGTGTCTGTGGACACTGCATCTTGGAAAGAGGCGTGCCATGGGTCATAGGCAAGAATCACCTCTTGGACTCAGGCATATTAAACCTCCTCAAAATCTTATCTAGGTATGTACTCTGACTTAGTCCAAGCAACCTGTTTGATCTATCTCTATAGATCTTTATGCCGAGCACATAGGATGCTTCACCTAAGTCCTTCATCGAGAAGCATTTCCCTAACCAAGTCTTCACAGACTGAAGTACAGGGATATCATTTCCGATCAGAAGTATGTCATCGACATACAACACCAGAATGACCATAGCGCTCCCACTAACCTTCTTGTACACACAAGGTTCATCTTCGTTCTTGATAAAGCCAAACTCTTTTATTGCTTCATCAAAACATAGATTCCAGCTTCTGGAAGCCTGCTTTAATCCATAAATGGATCTCTGCAGCTTGCATACCTTATGAGCGTTCTTAGGATCAACAAAACCCTCGGGTTGTGTCATAAACACATCCTCAAGTAGCTTTCCATTCAAGAAAGCGGTCTTGACATCCATCTGCCAAACCTCATAGTCATGGTATGCGGCTATAGCCAAAAGGATCCGTATGGATTTAAGCATGGAAACAGGCGAAAAGGTTTCGCCATAGTCAATACCATGAACTTGCCTGAAACCCTTTGCAAAGAGTCGCCCTTTATAGGTAATTACATTACCATCCATGTCGGTCTTCCTTTTAAAGACCCACTTGCAACCTATGGGCTTTGCCCCATCAGGTGCAAGGACCAAGTCCCAGACTTGGTTTTCTGACATGGATTCCATCTCAGATCTCATGGCTTCTAGCCACTTCTCAGAATCTGGTCCTGACATAGCTTCCTGGTAGGATGTCGGCTCATCATCAATGACAGTCACATCACCGGAATCAGTCACGAGGAAACCGTAGTATCTCTCTGGCTGATTTCGTGCTCTACCGCTTCTACGTAGGTCTTGTGTTACTTGAACAGGTTGTACTACCACATCATTATGTGATTCCTGTTCATGTTCCCTCTCAAGAGCTGAAGTATTCTCTTGTTCTCGAATTTCTTCGAGTTCTATGCCTCTCCGTTTGTTTCCTTTGGAAATAAAATTTCTCTCAAGGAAAGCACCAGTACGTGCCACAAACACTTTCTGGTTGACGGGATCATAGAAGTAGTATCCCTTAGTCCTACTAGGGTACCCAACAAAAGAACACTTAAGAGATCTGGACTCGAGCTTATCTGTGATCAACTTCTTCACATAAGCCTCGCAGCCCCAGATTCTCATAAACGACAAACTGGGCCTCTTCCCATGCCATAACTCATATGGTGTCGTTTGTACTGTCTTGGATGGAACTCGGTTAAGTGTAAACGCTGCCGTTTCAAGAGCATAGCCCCAGAAGGATGTTGGAAGATCAGCATGACCCATCATAGATCGAACCATGTCCATCAAGGTCCGATTCCTCCTCTCGGACACACCATTTAACTGAGGTGTTCTAGGTGGAGTGAGTTGTGACACTATGCCACAATCTCTCAGATGGTTAAGAAACTCTTGGGTTAAGTACTCACCACCTCGATCCGATCGAAGTTTCTTGATACTCTTTCCAAGTTGATTCTGTACTTCATTCTGAAACTCTTTGAACTTTTCAAAAGTCTCAGATTTGTGCGCCATCAGGTACACATAACCATACCTACTGAAATCATCAGTAAAGGTAACGAAGTACCGAAATCCTCCTCTAGCCTGAGTGCTTAGCGGCCCACACACATCACTGTGAATAAGCTCCGGCACCTCAGTGGCCCTTTCACTGTTTCCAGTGAATGGCGCCCTTGCCATCTTGCCAAGTAAACAAGCTTCACAAGTCTCATATGATCCGAGATCAAATGAGTCCAACATTCCACTTTCATGGAGTTTGGTTATGCGTCTCTCGTTTATGTGGCCTAATCGACAATGCCAAAGATATGTTTCGTTTGAATCATTAGTTTTGATCTTCTTAGCTTGGATGTTATAGATTGGATTATTTAGATCTAGAACATATAAACCATTATTCAAATGTGCGCTAGCATATAGTATCTCATTCAAATAAACGGAACAAACATTATCCTTTGTAATGAATGAAAAACCTTTCTTGTCCAAACAAGAAACATAAATCAAATTTCTGGAAATAACAGGCACATAATAACAGTTTTCGAGTTCTAAAATAAATCCAGTAGGTAAAGTAATGAAGCAAGATCCGACAGCTACAGCAGCAACTCGTGCTCCGTTGCCAACTCGTGCTCCGTTGCCAACTCGAAGATCCACTTCTCCCTTTACCAATGCTCTACTTTTCTTTAGATCCTGCACATTTGAACAAATGTGAGATCCACATCCAGTGTCCAACACCCAAGATGTAGAAGTAGAAACATGTAACTCTATAACAAGGATACCTGAAGCGTTGCCCGCGGCACCCTTCTCGGTCTCCTCAATCCAGAGCTTGCAGTCTCACTTCCAATGTCCTGGTCTCCCACAATGGAAGCAATTCTGCACCTTCTTGCTAACTCCCCCAGATGGTTTCAGTGTTTGAGCAGGAGTTGGGATAGCGGTTTTGGCTACCCTAGCCTTACCCTTTCCCTTCCTGTTCTTTCTGGACCCTCTCTTCCTTCCGTTGTTCTGGACAACCATAACAACCTTCTCACTACGAAGATTGTGCTCAGATGTTCGCAACATGTTGAGCAACTCAGGAAGAGACTTCTGAAGATCATGCATGTTAAAGTTCATAACAAACTGATTATAGCTCTCCGGGAGAGACTGCAAGATCAAATCAGTAGCCAGATCAGCTGGCAGACTGGCATCCAACTTCTGGAGTCCCTCTATGTACCCAATCATCTTGAGCACATGTGGAACAACAGGAGATCCTTCTGCCAACTTACACCGAAACAACGCTCTAGAGATCTCAAACCTCTCATGCCTTGCCATTTTTCCAAACAGAGTCTTGAGATGCTCAATCATATCATAAGCACTCATTCCCTCATGTTGCTTCTGCAGCGTTGGCTCCATGCCCAAAAGCATGAGACATGAGACCTCAACAGAATCAGCATGATGCTTCAGAATAGCATCACGCTCTGCTCTGGGAGTATTAGCCGCCGGCTCATCAGGCAGAGGCTCCTCGAGCACATAACCTTTCTTCTCTCGCATTAAGATAATCCTCAGATTACGAAACCAAGAAAGAAAGTTAGTCTCATTGAGCTTCTCCTTCTCGAGGGCAGATGGTATCGATAAAGTGTGTGTAGTTTGCGTCATGGTTATCTACAACAAGTAAACATACAGAAGAAGTAAGAACAGAATTATTTAATTCCTCTTTTAATAAGGGCTTTTGATTAAAAAGGGCTCCAACTATTTTCTTCAAGATAATAGCTCTCACTATCACCTCGGAATGTCAGAGCGTATAGACATTCTTAGCGGGACAAGATCCATAACTTTACCGTTCAACTCAAACCTGCTATGGCTAGTGCTTGAATAACAGTAACTTTAGGTAGGCTACCTTGCCAATTGCACCGTGTGCTATTCTTGTATCATTGAGTGGAGTTACAGTGCAACACCTTGCTATGGCGAAACCTACTCACTTAACTCCCACTCAATCGGTCTCCAAACTGCCAACCGTGTTGGTGGAATGGTCAAGTCCGACCCATCACCTAGAACTCGCCTTTAATCAAGATTAAAGTGTGGCACCTCGCTATGGCGAAACCTACCACACGATGATCGAGCTATATGACGTGTCTCGCGATGGAAGACCATGAGCTTAATATGTGTTGAGGGATTTTAATTGGTCTCACCAATTTTAAATTTCTCTGGTTGATTAAACATGCATCAATCAACCTAAACATGTCATCTATTACTGAAAATAGATCGTACCACGGTTATAGCCCAATCTAGATGTATCCCGAGCAAAGGGATCCATAAAACCTAGAAAGAAAAAGACCTATACTAGTCTCTTCCTTGCTAGCGTCTCTTGGCTCTGCGCCTTTCTTCCTTAGTCTTCTCGATCCAATCTTCTTGTCCAAGCGTTTGTGATTACATTTAAATTACATTTAAGAAATCTCTTTTACATTGAGGGGAGTGGATGAGAAGAGAATTATACAACGAGAATATATAAGGAGAGGCACGGCGCGCAGACCGTATTTACCAAAAATACATCCATTCATTCCCAGGGCTATAACCGTGTATCATGCATCAAAGAATCATCCAAACATGCTAAAACACCCATTCAACAAGTTTGATATTCAATTAATGCATTCATAAAGTTCTGGGTCAAATTTGAGTAAATTTTTTTTTAGGGACCTTTCTGTAATTTTTAAAATTTATCTCGGGCGAAAAAATTTTAAAACAGCGCTCCGGGACTATTATAAATATTACCATAAAATTTTATGAATTTTTTTAAGTTTCAGAATTAATTTCGGGCGAAAATATATCAAATAGGGTCCCCGGAATTAATTTGAAGATTAAAACAAAATTCTGGGCTAATCTGAAAAAATTTAAAAACTTGCAGGGCGGGCGCAGTTCGCTGGTTCAGCGAACCAGGCGGGTCGGGCAATGACCGACCGGCCCGGCTGGTTCACCCGAACCAGCGGGCTGGCGGTTTACCGGGCTGGCGGGTCGGGTTTCGGGCTGGCCGTGCCGAGCCCGGCTCGGCCCGACCCGATGCTTGCCCGGCCCGATGGGCTGCCACAGCGCAGCTAGGGTTTTAGCCCAGCCGCCGCCGCAGCCCATCCTCAGCCGTCCGTCGCCGTTCCCCGAGCTCCCGAAATGCGATGACGCCGCCGCCGCCGCCGCCGTTGGAACCGTCCCGTCGCCGATTAGCCATCCACGCCGCCATCCAACGGCCGGATCGCCGTGACGGTGGCGTCGAAGCCACGTTTTTACTGTTCACCCGAATTTAAAATATGAATAGCAATAAAAATTCGTTTTTCAGATTTAATTTTTACAAAAATTCACCCAGAATAATTAGAACAATTAGACGATAATTAATTCAAAATCTAATTTTAATTAATGATCTTCAATTATTAACATGCAATAATATTTCTAAACAGAAACAATTAATTGCACACAGATAATTATACCGGATTGTACAAGTTGCTCTGATACCACTGTTGGGGTTTTCTATCATCAAATAACACAACGGAAAAATAAAACCCCGAACAGGATCCATGTACAATCGAAAACGGTACAATTATGGTTGAAGAAATTACCAGAAAATTACTTCAAATGCGTTCCCGGTAGATCTGAACGTACAGACCCTCTACGGTATCCACGCGCGAGCAATTACTGAGTCCACGTTCCTCCTTTTTGCCGTGCTAGCGACAGTTCCTCGGAGAACGGAGCACACGAGATCAATCAGAAAATTACAGAGAACGTTTCTGTATTTTCTAATAATTTTTCCGGTTCCAAACCAGAAAAAGTATTTGGTGAAACTGTGTCAAAAACACAGACTGAGCAAACAGCAAAAAACGTATGTGCATCGAGGGGCGGCGAAAAGTTATATAATTAGCCTAGTTTTTTGGGTTAATTACATAACTAGTCCCTAGCTTCATTCCTCTATATTACTTAAGTGTTTAACTTTCCAAAAGTTGACACTTAAGTCACCAAACTTTTATCTCTTGCCGAAAACAATCTATAATTAACTCACCGGCGTGCGACCACAGCAGGTTCTTATTACGTTGGCAATAATTATGATGTCTCACTCATAATTACCGACAAAGGAGCGGTATCTAGCAACACATCACCGTTACCCAAGTAATATAGAATCCGTTTAAAAACGCGACGGAAACTTCACCTATCAACCAAACCACATTAGTGCACATGTTATGTCTTTTTATCATATTCTCTAATTGAACTGTGTTCAACCTGGCCAGTGGAGAATAAACTCCCGTGACATGGGAGTGACGAATCCCGTCTTGACGTATGACAGTCTTACTCTGTAATTCACTACACACCCAAAACTAGCACACTCCTTTGGTCAAGAAGGGATAACACATAGAATCAAAGTATGTAGCTCACTACGAGAAGATCTTCATACTCTCAGGTTAGAATACACGCACTATGGTTTATGTCTAGAGCTTATAATAATCATGTCACGATTACTTAAGTTCTACCAAGTGGGTCGGACCATTACAACTACTTATGTAATCATAAGCTAGATTCCACGTCCCATGTGAATCTACCCTTATGCTAGTCTCGCATGTGTTATATCAACCTTTGTTCTTTATAACACTCGACTAGGGCCATTTAGGAACATCTCATGCTCCAAGGTTTTATTATTATTATTGTTCTTTATTAACGCAAAAACAAAAGACAACAATAATAATCTGAACAATGCCTCTTAATTAAATAATCATGTCAGCGTTCCAAAGCCAATACACACCAATATAGGTTGGATGGCTTTTGGGCACTACATACACCTACATATGAAATCCGCCAGGGCCTGCGCCTTGATTGATCTCCTTGGTTCGTAACGTATTTCATATTCGCTAAGCTCGATACACCATTTCGACAGTCTTCCCGAATGGTCAACTCGCTTCAGGATATCCTTTACCGGGACATTGCTTCGGACTATGGTAGAAAACCCGAGGAAGTAGGGTTTTAATCTCCGGGCAGAGAGGACCAAGGCGTAGACTAATTTTTGAATCACCGGGTAGTTGAGTTCGGCTCCGTGCAAAGATTTGCTGACGTAGTAGACTGGCCACTCTTTTCCCTGGTAATCTTCCTGGACAAGAACTGAACTTACGACCTTCTCTCCCACTGCTAGGTACACGATTAGGGGCCTGTCTTTGGTCGGATGTCGTAGGTTTGGCATCTCCAAGAGATAGGATTTGATCTCCTCCCATGCCTTCTGGCAATCAGGATTCCATTCGAATCTTGCTCGGTCAGCTGCGTTTTCTTCCTTTGACTTCTTCTCCCCCTTCTTCACTCCTACCCATCCGGGTTCCGCACCCTCTTTGATTAGAAGTTTGAAGAACGGGCGACACTTATCCCCGTACCGAGATATGAAACGGCTGAGGGTCGTGATTTTACCAAGCAACCTTTGTACATCTTTGATTGAAGCGGGTGTCTTGGAGTCGAGCAAGGCTTTGATCTTGGCCGGATTTGCATCGATTCCACGTTCGGACACCATGAACCACATAAACTTCCCCATAGTTACCCTGAACACACATTTATCCGGGTTCAGGCGGAGTCCATAATTCCGAATCTGGCCGAAGACTTCTTCGATATCCCGGATAAGATCATCCTCCTCTTTGCTCTTTATGATGATGTCATCGACGTATACTTCGAGAATCCTTCCAATCTGACCGGAGAAGATTTTATCCATTAGCCTCTGGTAAGTGGCTCCGACATTTTTGAGGCTGAACGGCATCCTGATGTAGCAATGTGTGCCAGAGTCACTTATGAAGGAGGTCTTCTCCTCATCAGCTGGATTCATCCGGATCTGGTGGTACCCACTGTAAGCATCAAGGAAACTAAGTCGTGCATGCCCGGCCGTTGAATCCACCAACCTATCGACCGGAGATGTAGGATATGAATCCTTCGGGCAAGCGTCCTTCACATTAGTGAAGTCAATGCACATGCGCAGTTTGTCGCTATCTTCTCGAGAGGCTACTACTGGATTACTCAGCCATTCGGGATAAGATACCTCTCTTGTTACTCCCGCATCGAGTAACTTCGAAATCTGTTCCCTGATGAAAGTTTTTTTGAAGGGCGCATTGTTCCTCTTCTTCTGCTTTATGGGTCTAACGTTCGGGTCAACGTGCAAGCTATGTTGGATTACTTTTGGGTCGATCCCGGGCATATCACTTGGAGAGTAGGCGAAAAGATCTTTATTCGTTTGAAGGAGATTTACAAGTTTCGCCTTACTACCTTCAGGCATATCTTTCGCTTTCCTTGTAGTTCGTTCTCCCTCCAGGGCAACTTCTTCGGTGGCTGTCATCTCTTCATCTTCCTCTTCAGAGGACTTCGGTCCCGGCCCTTCTGGGCCAACGCCATGACATCCTTGGCTTCCTTCTGGCTTACATAGATAGAAGCATCGCCTTCATCGGCCTCAAAGGTGATAGTGAGGTACTTGACGTCACTCCTCATGTGGATTGCACCCTGAGTCTCTCTCCCGATGATTGCGTTGTAAGCCGAAGGAACGTCCACAACCAGCCATTTTACCATGATGGTCGTATATCGGGATTGCCCTTCGGACCCGGTTCAAATGAACATAGCGGGGAGCTCGATACACCCGAGCACTGGCAGTTCATCCGGACCAACTACGTATGTTGCGGTCCTGACTGGGATCAGCCTGCTTGCCTTTAACTTTAAACCTCGGTACGCCTCGGTGAACAGTACATTGGCGTTTGAGCCATCGTCGTAGAGCACTCTCCTCACATCTATAGTCCCTATTCTGAGGGTGATGATGAGCGGGTCATAGTGCGGGAAACGTACCTCTGTTCCATCTGCTCGTTTAATTCTGGAAGCTGGATCCCCGCAGCTCATCAATGCTATCTCTCTCGCCTTCCTCTTCCTTGCATTCGACCCGAGGGTTGCGGTTATGGTATGTAAGGTTCCGGTGGCCTGAGGAGGGGACTTCCTCTCTTTGTTCTTCTCTTGCCCTGATGTGTCCCCCTAGACCTTCGCCTTTCCTCGGGAGAGCCCCTCTTCTGAAGGCATCTTCAGGTATTCTCTCAAAGAACCCTTCTTGATAAGAGATTCAATGTACCTTTTCAATTGATAGCACTGTTCGGTATCGTGGCCGATGCCCCGGTGGAATTGGCAATACTTGGATGTATTCCGTTTTGCTTCCTCCGGCATGGCCCTCGGCCAAATGATCGTTTGGCTTCCTTGCCTTTGTAAGGCCGCAAGGTTGCTGGTTCGGGTAGAATTGAGAGGGGTGAAGTTCGGACTCCTTTCAAAGGGTTTTTTCTGCCCGCCCCAGCCTCCTTGCTCCCTGACAGCTGTTGGCTTGGAGTTGTCCCTCCTCTGTTCCCGGTTGTCCCGGTTATCAGGCTTTCCTTCTCTTTGGGACAACATCTCATGGGCGATCATGTGCTCCTCAGTTATTGCGTACATCTCTTCTACATCGGTGATGTTCTTCCGGGACAGCTCATAGGCCAACCTGGAGTTCGGGAGCAGGGCCTTTGTGAACGCCATTATGCGAATATTATCCGTCAAATCTGATGCAGGCACTGCCTCCCTGTTGAATCGTTCGACGAATTCCCGAATGCCCTTATTCGGCCTCTGTTTAATGTCGAACATCTGGATGGCCCTCTTCGTAGATCTCTTGCACCCGATGAAGTGGGTGGAGAACTTGATGGTCAAATCCTCGAAGGTGTTTATACACTCCGGGAGGAGGGAGTTGTACCAGGCAGAGGCCGGACCTCCCAGGGCCACCTTGAAACATTTGCATAAGGCTGCTTCGTTGGCACCCTTCAGTTCCATCGACCGTTTATACTTTCGAATGAAAGCATCAGGATCTCCCACACCGTTGTAGATCTCTAGTGGGTGTGGTAAATTGAACGAGCGGGACATCGGGCTTTCCCGGATTCGGCTAGTGAACGGTCTCTCCTCCGCCGCTGATTCATACTTGGCTTCGGGCCTGATTGTACTTCTTTCTACTTATTCCAGGCGATGCAACACCTGCCTGATAATCTCATCCGTGGATCCCCGACGGTCAACCTTTCGGGCCCTGGGGACCGCTCTCTTTGGCTGTGTCGAGGAGACCTGGACCTCTGTCGGCCTCGCCGGTCCAGGGTGTTAGTTTGTTGTTGATCGTTCTGCACCCTCCGGGATCTTTCAGACTTATGTTTGTTGCTGCGTTCTTCCCGGAGTACTGCTTGCACCGTTTGGACTATGTCCGGGTCTAATAGACTGTTGCTCCTGCGAGAGCTGGAAGTTGGTAGCAAGGAAGTCGCTCTGTAGGAATTCTCTTCAGCAGAGCTCCGATAACTAGGGTCGGCCGTTCGGCCGTCAGTGGAGCCACCTCCTTTCGGTATAGATGGGTGGGACTGTGAATGGTCCTTCGGTCCTACTGAAAGGATTGGTCTACTCGGGCCTCCACGGTTCCCACAGACGGCGCCATTTGGTGGCGGGTCAGTTTGTGCAGCCGCCACGTGTCTACGCAATTGACGCGTGTTGATACTGCTGGATGCCATTGGGATTCGCGTGTTGCATGATTCTCGAAATTCGAGGGATGGAGGTTGGGTTGGTAGTGTGTTTTTCCTGTCTTGTCAATGAAGTGACTGAAAGAGATCGATCCTTTGACTTATGCCATAAATGCCGTTATATAGCTGGTATTAGTGGTGGCAAAATCGTAATATGTCAATATAACGTTATTGTACACGTGTTTTATATGTCCGGGTAATGTTTCTCCAGGAATGTCCAATGCCTTGTCCGGGTAAACGTTTATTAAGTCCAAGAATGTCACTTAAGTTCTTGTTACCACTTGAGTTTTTAATGGGGCCCTTAAGGTGGGCTATTAATTTGGGTCTTTTGGTAGGCCTGTTTGGATGATTGGGTCTAACGGCCATCAGACGCCAACTTTCATAACCATGGTGAGGACACATACTCAACAACTCCTTAAATCTTTCCCAAGACTGATATAAGGTTTCACTATCTTTTTGTGCAAAAGTAGAGATTTGCCTTTTTAAAGCATTAGTCTTATGTCGGGAAAAATATTTAGTAAAGAAAAATTTAGTCATTTCAGCCCATGATCCAATAGAACATGATCTCAATGAATACAACCAATTCTTAGCTTTGTCCTTTAGTGAGAAAGGAAACAATTTAAGTCTGATAACATCATTAGCTGCATTGACATTACGAAAAGCTGTAACTATTTCCTCAAACTCTCTAATATGCACATATGGATTTTCATTTTCCATGCCATGAAAAGTAGGAAGTAACTGTATCATTCCAGGTTTAAAATCCAATTGATGAGTATTAGCAGGAAACATGATGCATGATGGTGTAGCTACTCATGTAGAATGAAGATACTCTTGAAGAGTTTTAACCTCTTGCTCTTCGTGTTGACTCGTTGTGAATAATGAATGAGATGAAAAACAAGATGAATCCGAATTATGATGCGAAACAACAGAATCAGAACAAATATCAAGTCTTTTTGCAAGTCTACCTGATTCGTCTCTATACCAGAGTATAAACCTGATAAAATAAAGTAAAAGAGAAAGGAACGAGATTAACAGAATTGGAGAACCAAATAAGTAAAATTAATTCCTTACTGTACTTCTTGTACCGTCTCCTCGGCAACGGCGCCAAAATTTGATTATGCCCAAAGAATAACGCGGTAGTTGTAGCACAGCTTTGGGGTGTCGATTCCACAGAGAGACAAGATAAAGAAAATACTAGAAAGAACAATTAAACTGAAAGAAAACATTTAGTGATTTTTTGAAATAAGAATTGAATTCTGAAGAAAATAAAAACAACTAAACAATTAAGTGGAGAAAGTACTCAAATTTGATCAACAGTAAAGCATCGGGAATCCCTTGCACAAGTTTAATATTTTAATTATTTCAATATCAATGAAATCCAAATTCCACAAAATTTCCAAGATAAATATTCATAAACCAAAGTGGATTAACTATAACTCTGATAAATTATTCTCAACCTTTAAAGCACAGAAATTATTATCACTATTGAGAAAATCCAGTGACAACAATATACCTAGAGACAATACCGCAACAGAGAATTGAATCAATATAGATAAATAATCAATCCAAACATAATTATAGAATCAACATCTATATGAGAAAAACATGACTGAACTCATGAATAATATAAACCTATAATTATTCGGAGAACAAAACCAATACAAATATGAGAATAATAAATCAAAAAATTATAGTTTTTCAAATCTGTTTAAGAATCTATAATAAATAAAATATCATCCATGTACAAGTTCATCTCTAGCTTTACAAGAAAATTAGTTACCCATAAGTATGAGTGACAAAAATCCACAAAGAAGTAGAGAAAAATCGTCCGCCGTGGATGTCGCGCCTGTATTGTACGCTTTTTCGTCCGATTTTGTCTCTGTACTTGTAGCTTGCTCCTGTTCTTTTTTGTCTGCCGCCACACCCCTTTCCCGAATTGCTCCCTCTCCTTTTTATATTGTTAAACTCACTCAAACCTATTAGAAATAGGTTTTTTTGTTTTTGTGTATGCCGCCTCTGATGCTCTCCAATTTTTGTCCATTTATGAGCCCTTGTTTGATTGGGCCAATTGGCCCAATTATTCTTTCATGGTTGAATTTTGTCTCTCAATAAATCTGCAATTAAGGAAAAATACACTTAGAAAAATCCAATAATAAATAATAACCCAAAATAATTTATGCATTAATCTCAATGGTTCTTACTTATATTTATTAATTTTTAAGCCCAAAAATAGGATAGTGAGAGTGTACTTCCACACACTCATCAAAGTTCATCCCACCTTATTATGCACAAGAGAGTTGCCAAAGGTTACAACAACAAACCCAAGGTAACAAATCGGTTGAAGATTATGCAAAGGAGTTTGAAAAAGCTTCAATGACAGCAAATGTTCAAGAAGGAGAGGAAGCAAGGATGGCTCGGTTCACTTTTGGCTTGAGATCCGAAATAGTCAAGTTGCTTGAATTGTGTGAAGTGAGAAACTACATGAAGTTGGTTCACAAGGCCATGAAGATTGAGAGGCGAGGAAGGAAACATAACACCTACCAAAACACCACCTCTCAACCACAACCACACTCTCAGCCACCATGGAGCAAACCTCACCCCTCCACCTCCAAACTGACACCATACCATCCCAAACCCCAAAACCAAAGAGCACCCTACCAATCCAAGTTCCCACCAAAACCCCAAGGCCAAAACACCACAACCAATCCGCCAACCAATCCACCTTTCAAAACAAGAACCCTTGAGTGCTACAAATGTGGAGGCAAGGGACATTACTCTTTTGATTGTCCAAACAAAAGAGTCATGGTTGTGAGGCCGGATGGTGACATTTCTAGTGAGGATGAAGAGGAGGCCGAAACATGTATGGAGTCTTTGGAGGAAAATCAGAAAGAAGAAGGGGAAGCACCACCCGAGGGAATGCTATTGGTTTCCAAGAGAGTTTTACAAGCCACACCCAAGATCCTTGACACTTCACAAAGGGAGAACCTCTTTCAAACAAGAGCCTTAGTGAACGGTCAACTTTGTAGACTTATTGTGAATAGTGGGAGTTGTGTGAATGTGGCCAATCATAGCATGGTTAAGAAGCTTAAGCTCAAGTCCACCCCCACCCCAAACTGTACCAACTTCAATGGGTGGATGACAATTCATGTGTTAAGGTGGAATACCAAACCGTGGTACCCATCAAGATTGGGAAGTATGAAGATGAAGTGTTATGTGACATTATGAAGATGCAAGCCACTCACATCCTTCTCGGCCGCCATTGGCAATATGATAAAGAGGCGGTTCACTATGGGAGAGCCAACAAGTACACCCTCATCCATCAAACCCGACCCTACACATTTCTCCCTTTATCCTCAGCACAAGCTTCGCAAGACCAAATCCATCTGGCCACCAACACCGAGAGGAACAAGGGAAAAGAGGGAAGTGAGAAGAGTGAAAAAAGTGAGGTGTTACAATCACCCCGAGCGGGTGGTGACTTTGGGGATTCCGGGGCTCCATTTCAGACATGCGGGCCATGTCTTCAGGTTGTCAGACAGCTCCCGGACCTCTTCTAGGTAACATTCTCGGGAATGCTTTCATATTTGAGGTCGCACGGGTCCCCGCATGTTTTCGCGGAAAATATTTTTTTGGGAGCGTGACTTGTTTCTGGGCGATCAGTAAGCTCAGTAGCTTTATCGGGACCTCAAAAAAGGGAACTTTCAGCATATTTGGGATCGTACGACATTCCGCACCTTTCTGCGAAGAATACTTTTCGGGCTCGGGATGGTCGTTCCAGGGTGACGCCCGGGGCTCGGGATGAAAGTTTTGTGACGACATTGGTGTGAGGTGTACTATGGCTCGGGATGAGTAATGTGGTGATAACCGAGCCAGCACACGCGACGGGATTTTTGGCTCGGGCAAGTAAGTGCACACGTCGGAAGTACTCGGGTGAAGTTGGCGCGGGATTACACCCCAACACTTAAGCATTTTCGGATTTGGCTTGTGTGTGAGTCACTATGTTGACAAGGGTGGTGACTAAGGTGCTTGGTGACAAGTGTCCTAGTGACTCACTAAAGTGGTAGTATAAAAGGATGGAATTTTTGGAAGAAATGCCATTTATGCTCATTTTTCTTCTCTCTCTCATCATCCGCCATCTTCTTCCTCTCTTCCTACCTCTCAAGTGTTCATCTTGCAAGGGCTTGAGGAAGGTGTGTTCTTGATGTTAAGCTTGAGGTAAGCTTGCTTCCTTCTTGATTTAGTAAGTTTGGAGCATAATTCTTGGGTAAATAGAGCATGGTGAAACCTATTTGGTGTAAGCCCTAGCTATGTGATGTGTACATCTTCTTGCTCCATTCTTTAAGTATGTTGTTCTTGGCATGAAGTGATGTAGGAATTGAGGTTTAGTTTATGGAAGAACACCATGGTTTAGAAAGCCCTAAATTGGCCGAATTTTAGGTTGAAATCTAAACTTGTTGATTGGTTGTTTTCTTGGTTCATGCTTGGGATATGTGGTTCCTAGCATGATTCTAAGGTGATAGGTAGGTTCAATTTGAAGGTGAGCATGTTGGGTAAAAAGTACCCAATTTGGCCGAATTGTTCTTAAGGGTTTGGTATGATTTTGGGTGATTAGGGTGAGGTGTGTTAGTAAGCTTGCTTAGAATGGTTAATGGTTGAATTAAGCAAGTGATTGGAACCTTAATTGGTTTGGATTGAAGTTTGGTTTAAAAAGGAGGGTTAAGGCCGAAAATAAAAGAAGGATGTGGTTATGGTTGTGTTGTGTTTTGAGAATGCTTTGGTAGTAATTTGGTGTCGGGAGTGGAAGTAGGTAAGGAACGATGTTCGGAATGTCGTTTTCTGAATTTCGGGATTATATCGACCTACTTGCTTGTTTGGGTAAATGTTGGGAAGTATGTTGTGAATGCTTATTTATGCATGTGTGGGTATAAATAACCATGTTCTAACTCGGTTTGAGAAACTGAGCTTTATGTGGAATTTTGCGGGAAAGTGCGGGATTAGTTCCCGGGGGTCTAGATTGGTGATTTCTGACTTGTGTGTGATTGTTCAGCTTGAATCAACAGTGGTGGAGTAGTGCGGGACTTGGGAAGTCAAACTACCGCGTTTCAGGCTGAACGTCGGGATTTTCCCGATATTTTACTACGGATCGGTTTTAATGAGGTAAGGGTTCAAGTTCTCTCGCTATACATTCTGGGAGGGATAACATGTATATTGGGGTAGTTGAGGCGGGTTCCGGGTTGAGGACGGTGGTCCGGTGATCCCGGGATCAATCATATGGTAAGGTACAGGCTTGCAGACTCAAGGCCCGGGATGGTCTTGGAGACCTCGGGTTCCTTATTCGTACTATATATCTGCACTGAGTGCTGATATTCTGTATATACCTTGCGGTATATTCTGTTCTGCTACAAGGCCCGGGATGGTCTTGGAGACCACGGGTTCTTCTCGGATTGCTATATCTGCACTGGGTGCTGATATTCTGTATATACCCTGTGGTATATTCTGATTTCAGTATGCTATATCTACACTGGGTGCTGATATTTTGTATATACCCTGCGGTAAATTCTGTGACCCTACGATAGTTTTGGGGATCGCGACCCCGGCTGGTACCATGCCTAGCTTCGGCTTCTGACCTCTTGGAGAGGGCTGTCGTTCTGTTGATTTTTATTTTAAGGGTCATTCTGGCGGTCTGCACCGCATCCTTCGGGATTCTGTTTAACCCTGTCCTACGGGACTATGTTTATATGTAGATATATACTTGTGTTTTATCGGTTTTGTAGGTACTACGCACTTAGCAGTCTATGAAAACTGTATCTTACCTCAGCCCTTACTGGGTCCTCCCGAGGACTCACCCCTTCTGTTTACCACTTTTCCGGTCGACCTGATAAGCAGCCAGCGGACTAGAGATCCGCGATGCTTTCTGTGTGGAAATCAGGTATCGACAATTCCAACACGGAACTTCTGTTAAGTTTGTAGGGTAGTCTCTGTAGAGGTTACAGTCTGTTTCCAGACTTCTGATTTGATGCTAAATATAGCATATGGGTTACAGTTAACTGACTCCTCTCTCTTCTGTTTGTGTTTTAGCAGCAGCAGCAGACTTACATGCGGGAATCTTCTGATCTTGAAGTTCTCCCAGATTCCGCACCTAGGTATTCTAGGATTTTTCCTTGACGGCTCTGTAGATGTATTTACATGCATGTTTTAGATCAGATCATGCTATGTATCTTAGATACATTCTGCTTCTATATTTTTGTTTGACTGGAGGGGTCTGCCATGTCAGTTGAGGGAGGGACCCAAGATGTGTTCATGTTGTTATATATCGGATCATTTCTGTATCTGGATGTTTCTGTGAGAGATGAATGATATTTCCATGAACTGCATGTTTGGTGATGGTTGGGTGCTCGCCTATTTCAGTGGGGCGGGGCTTACTATGGATAGTTAGGATTATACTGTATATTTTCCATCTTTGAGTTTTGTAGGTTGCGGGTCGTTGTACGACCAATACTTGAAAGTGAGCAAAGTGTTCTTAGGCGCTGGGCCTTCGAGAACGAGACTTTGTGGGCCGGGTCATGGGACCACTGCAGGCAGCGGATTTTGGTTGGACCGTTTCCGCGGTTTACGCCGCAACTTCCGCTTCTGACGTCGTGGACGGCCCCGCCTCCGCAACCGGGCGCGGGCGCTCGTGACAAGTTGGTATCAGAACAGGTCGGGTGGCATTGACCCGAGAGAGGCGGAATATGGTCAGTTTCGGTGTGGACCTCTGAGCCAAGTATACTAGTCCAGGAGTGGACTTTTGAGGCAGTAATGCTAGTTCATGGATGAATATCTACGGGAGATGACTTTGAAGTGCAAGCTACTATTCTGCGTCTATTCTGGGGCGGTTCTGTACGGAGCCTGATCAACTCCTTATTTGAACCACTTTGGAATGTGTGTGGAGCAGCGGGCGGTTCTTCGAAGTATTCTGTAAGACCAAATTCCAGTGCTGTGGTAGCACTTCTGGGAGGTTCAGGGTACTCCGGGCAGATTTTGGGATTTTGGACATCGGAGCGCGTAGTGAAGCGCGGGGCAAATACAGCTCGAGTGCGGGCTTCCAAAAAAATCCGGGTAACTTTATGTTTGTTTGGTTGGTCTTATGATGTGATTCTGTGATATGATCATGATCTGACTCTGTGATTAAGTATAAGGTATTTTTGTTTCTGTGATTCTGAAAAGAATCTTCGCATCATGCATTGCATTACACTACAGAGCCTTAGAATACTGCTGCTAGCTTTTGTAGAGAGAGTTAACTGTTCTGTATACTTGGTTATATGGTTGAGTTGTTTTCAGGAAATGGTTACCACATGCAGACAGCGTGATCGGGTGCCGGAGGGTAGGGACCGGGATCCCACACCTCCGAGGATTAGGAGACGGGTTCAACGGAATACGGGGCTTGAATAACCACAATCACCACCCCCGAATTTTCAGCAGCCACAGGGACCCCCTCCTGATTTGGTACAGGTGTTGGATCGGGTACAGATGCTACTGGGTACCTTACTGCCAGCGCAGCAGGTTCAGGGACAGCAGTAGGCACAGGGAGATCCGATCATGCCACAGCAGGGGCATTCTGATCGGGAGGTGAACAGTGGGACTTAGGCCACTGCTTGCCTCAATATTCAAGAATGGCAAGGGATAAACTCCGAGGAAGAGGAGGACGAAGAACGCAGACACCCTCGCGCACGGAGGGTACGATCAGAGGTCGGGACGCGGTCCGACCAGATCGTTCTGGCTAGGAGCCAGTTTCTGTTTTCCAATGAGATGGCACGGAATTTCGTGCTATCCATTGGTAGGCATAGAATTTTGTCGGATCTGTTAGTGTTGAACACACCGAAGTACGACGTTATTCTTGGGATGGATTGGCTGTCCAAGAATTCTGTGCACATTGATTGTGCTAACCGTAGTATTACGGTTTCTGGAGAGGTAGTACCTCTCTCGGTTTCAGATGATATGGATGCGGTAAGGAGCAGCATGTAACTACAAGTTCTCGATCGGGTTCCGATAGTGGATTCGGAGGAGTGCTATGATCTGAATACGGCAGATACTTAACTGGAGCTGGACAAGATTCCAGTGGTTCGGGATTTTCCGCAGGTATTTCCGGAGGATTTTCCCGGGATGTCACCAGAGCGGGAAATTGTGTTTGAGATACTTTTACAATCGGGTTCCACCCCGATTTCTGTTCCTCCTTATCGGATGCCGATAGTGGAGATGGTTGAGCTGAAGAAGCAGCTGGAGGAACTCCAGGAGAAGGGCTTCATCCGATCGAGCACTTCACCATGGGGTTCTCCGGTTCTGTTTGTCAAGAAGAAGGACGGATCACTCCGATTATGTATTGACTACAGACGGTTGAATGCCATCACTATTAAGAATAAGTACCCACTGCCTAGGATTGATGATCTCTTTGATCAGCTGAGAGGCGCGAGGATCTTTTCAAATATCGATCTACGATCAGGGTACTTTCAGTTGCGGGTAAAGGAGGAGGATATACCGAAGACTGCTTTCCGTACTCGGTATGGGCACTACGAGTATACAGTTATGCCGTTTGACTTGACCAACGCACCGGCAGCATTCATGGACATGATGAATCGGGTGTTTCGACCATACCTGGACTCGTTTGCGGTAGTCTTCATCAATGATATCCTTATTTATTCCCGGGATGAAGACTCGCACCAAGAGAATTTAAGGGTTGTTCTGCATACGCTTTGGGAACATCGGCTTTATGCTAAGTTCTCGAAGTGTGACTTCTGGAATTGAGAGGTTACCTTTCTAGGGCATGTTATCGGTGAGCACGGTCTTTCTGTGGATCCCGAGAAGGTTAAGGCTGTGCAAGATTGGAAGCAACCGACCTCGGTACGTGAGATCAGGAGTTTTCTGGGTCTAGCAGGTTACTATCGGAGATTTGTGCCAGGATTCTCCATTTTGGCTTCCCCGCTTACTCAGTTGACCAAGAAGGGGCAGCCGTTTGTGTGGACCGAGAAGTGTGAACAGAATTTGCAAGAGTTGAAGCGGCAACTGACCAACACGCCGATCTTGGTCTTACCAGACCCTATCCTACCATATGTGATCTACACAGATGCATCTAGGTCAGGGTTAGGATGTGTGTTTATGCAGGAGCGGAATGTGATAGCTTATGGGTCGAGACAGCTTCGACCGCATGAGCAGAACTATCCGACGCACGATCTGGAGTTGGCTGCAGTAATTTATGCGTTGAAGCAGTGGAGACACTACTTGCTTGGTAGCAAGTTTCAGATTTTCACCGACCACAAGAGTCTGAAATATCTGTTCACTCAAAAGGAGTTGAACATGAGGCAGCGTAGGTGGCTCGAGTACATCAAGGACTATGATTGTAGTATCGAGTACACCGCCGGCAAAGGCAATACAGTTGCCGATGCTCTGAGTAGAAAGTACACCGGTTTGGTCTAGGGAGGTAACACTGAGGACCGGACCGAGGAGAATGATCTGACGTGCCTTTGGCACAAGTGGCAACTTTGGAAGTGTGCTCAGGTGTACACTTTGACCATTCATTCGGAGTGGCTTGACAGAGTGCGTGAAGCACAAGGAAAGGATCCGGGGTTGAAGAAGTTGTCTGGAGAGGACAAAGGAGCACTACTACCGACATTCCAGTATAGGCAGGGATTGCTGCATTTTGGGGACCGTTTATATGTGCCGGATGATCAAGCACTTCGGGATGATATTCTGGAGGAGGCACATTCGAGCCGGTTGAGTATACACCCTGGTAGTGAAAAGATGTTTCAGGATTTGCGCACTCACTTTTGGTGGCCAGGTATGCGGAGACATATCGCCACAAATGTGTCTAAGTGTACCACTTGTCAGCGGGTGAAGGTGGAACATCAGAAATCGGCACGAACTTTGCAGACTTTGTACATTCCAGTCAGGAAATGGGGAAACATTACGATTGATTTTCTGACAGCATTACCCCTGACCCGTTCTCACCACGATGCCATCTGGGTTATCGTGGACCATCTGAAAAAGTCTGCCCACTTTTTGCCTATACGGGTAACAGACCCTCTGGAGAAGATTGCCCGTCTGTACATCAGGGAGATTGTGCGGTTACATAGAGTGCCAGACTCCATTGTATCTGATCGTGATCTGCGTTTTACTGCACGATTCTGGAGTGCTTTCCATAAAGCTTTGGGAACGCGACTCCATCTAAGTACAGCTTATCATCCCCAAACCGATGGCCAATCGGAACGGGTGATTCAGATAGTCGAGGACATGCTTCGGAGCTGTGCTTTGGATTTTGGGGGAGATTGGGATCAGCAATTGCCGTTAGTAGAATTCTCGTAGAACAACAGTTATCAGAGTACTATCAGCATGTCACCTTATGATTCTCTGTACGGGCGGCGGTGCATGACACCACACTGTTGGACCAAGGCATCCGACAGAATTGAGCTGGGTCCCGAACTTATTGAGGAGACCACAGCAAAGATCAAGACCATACAGGTGCGGATGAAAACTGCGAATGACCGCACCATCTCATATATGAACAAACGTCGCAGAGATCTGGAGTTTGAGGTTGGTGATAGAGTTTGGCTGAAGGTAGCACCTATCCGGGAAGCGACTTGGGAGACTGAGAAGAACATTATGGATCGATACCCCGAGCAGTATCAGCGGTTGAGACCCCTTTTGGAGGACCAAGAGTTCTAAGAGGGGGAGGATGTTACAGTCACCCCGAGCAGGTGGTGACTTTGGTGTTCCGGGGCTCCGTTTCAAACATACGGGCCATGTCTTCGGGTGGTCGGACAGCTCCCAGACCTTTTTTGGGTATCATTCTCGGAAATGCTTTAATATTTGAGGTCACACGGGTCCCCCGCACATTTTCGCAGAAAATATTTTTTCCAGAGCGGGACATGTTTTTAGTCAGTCAGTATGCTCGGTAGCCTTATCGGGACATCGACTTCCTCTCTTCCTACCTCTCAAGTGTTCATCTTGCAAGGGCTTAAAGAAGGTGTGTTCTTGGTGTTAAGCTTGAGCTAAGCTTGCTTCCTTCTTGATTTAGTAAGTTTGGAGCATAATTCTTGGGTAAAGAGAGCATGGTGAAACCTATTTGGTGTAAGCCCTAGCTATGTGATGTGTTCATCTTCTTGCTCCAATCTTTAAGTATGTTGTTCTTGGCATAAAGTGGTGTAGGAATTGAGGTTTGGTTTATGGAAGAACACCAAGGTTTAGAAAACCCTAAATTGGCCGAATTTTAGGTTGAAATCTAAACTTGTTGATTGGTTGTTTTCTTGGTTCATGCTTTGGATATGTGGTTCCTAGCATGATTCTAAGGTGATATGTTACGGTCACCCCGAGCGGGTCGTGACCCGGATTACCCGGGGCTCTGGTTTTGGCCTGCGGGTCACGGTTTTGGGCGGTCAAGCAGCTCCCGAGGCTTATCTGAGCATTAACTTTGGGAATCCTTCGGGTTTTGAGGTCGTGTGGTTCCCCCGGACATTTTCGCCGGAAAATATTTTTCCGGGGCCGGGGCTTGTCTCGGGACGTACGGCGGGTTCGGTAGCGCTCCCGGGACCTCAGAAAAGGAAACCGTTTGCATATTTAGAATCGTGGGAACGTCCCGGATCTTTTTACGGAGTATAATTTTTTGGGTGGGGACGTTCAGTCCTGGGCGAATCCCGGGGCTCGGGATGAGAATTTTCCGACTTCTTGGGTGTAAAGTGTGTTATATTTTGAGGCGGATTTTATGACAATATTTGGTGATTTTTGGTCATGTTGTGATTTTTTGTCCGGGTTAGCACGTCGGGATTTGCTCGGGTTCAGCGGGTCCGGTAAGACACTCTGGATGGGTAATTGAACTTATGAAAGATGATTTGTGTGTGTTATGAGGTCCCGAGAATGTGTCTCAGAGTTCGTTCTATTCAGAGTTACGGTTTGAAAGTTGCAATTTTCGGTTTGGGCTAAATTGTAACTTTTGGGAGAGTTTGGGGGCTAAGTTGTAATTTAGCCACAAAACAACAATGATAAGGAAAGGATATTAGCTGAAGTCGGTTATGTGAGGAGGATAAGGGACACTTGTCATCATGTGGTAAAAGATGGAAAGGAAAAGAATTAAAAGAGGGAAAATATATAAAGGGGATAATTAGCCATTTTTGGCATTTTCATCTTCTTCTTCTTCCTTCTTGGTGTCGCCATTGTCAAGCTCCTTCAAGCTCATTGTGCTCTTCAATTCTTGGCTGAAAGCAACAACGATTTGGGTTCCAAAAGTGGTAAGCTTTCCTCCTTCATCTCTTTTCAAGATTGGAAACTTGATTTGGTTGGAAAAAGATGAAGAAAATGGATTTAAGGTTTATTCTTTGCTACTAGTTTGGATGATTCTCTTGCATCCAAATTTAAGTATGTTGTTCTTGGCATGGAGAGGAGTAAGAATCTAGGTTTAAATTTTGGAAAAACATCATGGAAGATGGAAACATAATTTGGCGAAAATTTGATGGAATTCTAAACTTGGTGTTTTGTTGGATTCTTGAATCATGCTTTGGATATGTGGTTCCTAGCATGATTCTAAGGCATTGTGTGGTTTCAATTTGATGGAAAATAGGTTGTGTGGAAAAGCCCAAAATTGGGTGAATAGTGTAATTAGGGTTCATGTGTGATTTTGGGTGATTAAGGTGTAATTGGATGGTAATCATGCTTAAGATGTGTAATTGGTAGTTAAAGTGGGTAATTAGAACCTTAATTGGATTGAATTGGAAGTTGGGCAAAATGTTGGTAAAGGACCGAAACTTAAATTGGAACTTTATCTATGTTTGGGTTGTGTTTTGGATGATTTGGTTGGTGTTTTGGTATCGGAGTTGGATTTAGGTGCGGTATGGTATTTGAAACGTTGTTTTCGGATAATGTATGGAAAAGTTACCTTTATGCGGGTTTACCGGCAAAGTATCGGGAATGAAGTGTTTAAAGGTTGGAATGTGTTTGTGTGTGTTTGAATAACAAGGTTCTAGCTCGGTTCGTAAAACCGAGCTTTCTGTGGATTTTTGCGGGAAAGTGCGGGATTGTGCGGGTTTCGTTTCTGGGGGTGTATTCTGACGTGTTTTGATTGGTTTGTGGTTGTTCAGCTTGATTCTGCGTTGGTGGAGCAGTGTGGGACCATCAGAGTTCAGTTTGCACTTTTCGAGCCGGGAGTCGGGATTTCCCGGGAGTTGTCTTTGGGCGATGTTTGAGGTAAGGGTTCAACTTTTCTCGTTATGCATTTTGGAATGGGACATTATGTATACCGGGTTTAGTTGAGGCGGGTTCCGGGTTAAGGACGGTGGTTCGGTGATCCCGGGACCAATCACATGGTAAGGTACTGTTTGTAGCTTGTTCTGTTTCAAGCTCCGGATGGTCTTGGAGGCCACGGGTTTATATTCTTTTCTGTATATCCGCGCTAGGCGCCGATATTTCTGCTTATACGTTTTTGGTATACTTCTTTTTACATTCTGTTCTGTTTTGCATATGCATTATTATATGGTTCTGTTCTGTGACGAGACCCGGATGGTCTTAGAGGCCACGGGTGCTCCTTGGTTATGTTCTGGGTATCCGCACCTGGCGTGCCGATACTTCTGTTCTGTTGTGTCCGCACTGAGGGTGCCGACATTCTGTTTGTATCCGCACCGGGAGTGCCCCGACATTCTGTGTATATCCGCGCTGGGGGCGCCGATATACTTCTGTGACCCTACGACAGTTTGGGGATCGCGACCCCAGTCGGTACCGTGCTTCTGTTCTGTATATTCTGACCTCTTAGAGAGGGTTGTCGTACAGTGGTCAGCGGTTGGACCGCATGTGATGGGTTCCGGCTCACCTCTGACTCTGCATACAGGCATATGTATATATCTGTGCTTGTGTTTGTTCTGTTTTGCAGGTTTGGTTCGGTAGACTTGTACAAATTGTATCTTACCTCAGCCCTTACTGGGTCCTCCCAAGGACTCACCCCTTATATGTTTACCACCTTTCAGGCTTACCTGACAAGCAACCGGAGGACTAGGGATCCTCGGTGCTTTCTGTGTTTTGGATTTCAGCAGCATCAGCAGTACCTCGTGCAGGAATCTTCTGGGTGAGAGGTTTTCCTAATTCCGCACCTAGGTATTCTAGGGTTTACTTTGACGGCTCTGTAGGTGTAGTTGCATGCATGTATATTGGACCATGATTTTATATATGACGTATGATCTGGAATATGCGTTGGGACTGTATCTGATTCTGAGTCGAGGGCGGAGCCCCGACTTACCTATATTAGTTAGGTATATGAAATGGTTTCTGTGACTTGGTTATCGTGAGTAATGAATGGTATTCCATGAACTGCATGTTTGATTGTTAAGTTATTTTGTATACTTGCCATGTATGAGTTTTGTAGGTTACGGGTCGTAGTACGACCATTTCGTTTTTGCGGGTCGGGTCATGGGACCACTGCACACAGCGGGTTTCGGTAGAACCGTTACCGCGCTTTCCGCCGTAGCTTCCGGTTCCGTACGTCACGGCCGGCCCCGCCTCCGCAACCGGGCAGGGTGGTCGTGACATGATAGGTAGGTTCAATTTGAAGGTGAGCATGTTGGGTAAGAAGTACCCAATTTGGCCGAATTGTTCTTAAGAATTTGGTATGATTTTGGGTGATTAGGGTGAGGTGTGTTAGTAAGCATGCTTAGAATGGTTAATGGTTGAATTAAGCATGTGATTGGAACCTTAATTGGTTTGGATTGAAGTTTGGTAAAAAAAGGAGGGTTAAGGCCGAAAATAAAAGAAGGATATGGTTATGGTTGTGTTGTGTTTTGAGAATGTTATGCTGTCAGGAGTGGAAGTAGGTAACGAACGATGTTCGGAACGTCGTTTTCTGAATTTGTGGATGATATCGACCTACTTGCTTGTTTGGGTAAATATTGGGAAGTATGTTGTGAATGCTTATTTATGCATGTGTGGGTATAAATAACAATGTTCTAGCTCGGTTTGAGAAATCGAGCTTTATGTGGAATTTTGCGGGAAAGTGAGGGATTGTGCGGGATAGTTCCTGGGGGACTAGATTGGTGATTTCTGACTTGTGTGTGATTGTTCAGCTTGAATCAACAGTGGTGGAGTAGTGCGGGACTTGGGAAGTCAAACTACCGCGTTTCAGGCCGAACGTCGGGATTTTCCCTGGATTTCGCTGCAGATCGGTTTTAATGAGGTAAGGGTTCAAGTTCTCTCGCTATACATTCTGGGAGGGATAACATGTATATTGGGGTAGTTGAGGCGGGTTCCGGGTTGAGGACGGTGGTCCGGTGATCCCGGGATCAGTCATATGGTTAGGTACAGGCTTGCAGACTCAAGGCCCGGGATGGTCTTGGAGACCTCGGGTTCCTTATTTGTACTATATATCTGCACTGAGTGCTGATATTCTGTATATACCTTGCGGTATATTCTGTTCTGCTACAAGGCCCGGGATGGTCTTGGAGACCACGGGTTCTTCTCGGATTGTTATATCTGCACTGGGTGCTGATATTCTGTATATACCCTGTGGTATATTCTGATTTCGGTATGCTATATCTACACTGGGTGCTGATATTTTGTATATACCCTGCGGTAAATTCTGTGACCCTACGATAGTTTTGGGGATCGCGACCCCGGCTGGTACCATGCCTAGCTTCGGCTTCTGACCTCTTGAAGAGGGCTGTCGTTCTGTTGATTTTTATTTTAAGGGTCATTCTGGCGGTCTGCACCGCATCCTTCAGGATTCTGTTTAACCCTGTCCTGCGGGACTCTGTTTATATGTACATATATGCTTGTGTTTTATCGGTTTTGCAGGTACTGCGCACTTAGCAGTCTATGCAAACTGTATCTTACCTCAGCCCTTACTGGGTCCTCCCGAGGACTCACCCCTTCTGTTTACCACCTTTCAGGTCGACCAGATAAGCAGCCAGCGGACTAGAGATCCGCGGTGCTTTCTGTGTGGAAATCAGGTATCGACAGTTCCAACACGGAACTTCTGTTAAGTTTGTAGGGTAGTCTCGGTAGAGGTTGCAGTCTGTTTCCAAACTTCTGATTTAATGCTAGACTCCTCTCTCTTCTGTTTGTGTTTTAGCAGCAGCAGCAGACTTACGTGCGGTAATCTTCTGATCTTGAAGTTCTCCCAAATTCCGCACCTAGGTATTCTAGGATTTTTCCTTGACGGCTCTGTAGATGTATTTACATGCATGTTTTAGATCAGATCATGCTATGTATCTTAGATACATTCTGCTTCTGCATTTCTGTTTGACTGGAGGGGTCTGCCATGTCAGTTGAGGGCGGGACCCATGATGTGTTCATGTTGTTATATATCGGATCATTTCTGTATCTGGATGTTTCTGTGAGAGATGAATGATATTTCCATGAACTGCATGTTTGGTGATGCTCGGGTGCTCGCCTATTTCAGTGGGGCGGGGCTCACCATGGATAGTTAGAATTATACTGTATACTTGCCATCTTTGAGTTTTGTAGGTTGCGGGTCGTAGTACGACCAATACTTGAAAGTGAGCAAAGTGTTCTCAGGCGCTGGGCCTTCGAGAATGAGACTTTGTGGGCCGGGTCATGGGACCACTGCAGGCATCGGATTTGGGTTGGACCGTTTCCGCGTTTTCCGCCGCAGCTTCCTCTTCTAACGTTGTGGATGGCCCCGCCTCTGCAACCGGGCGCGGGCGCTCGTGACAGAAGGTCTAAGCGGCCTTGAGTTGTAAAAATGAGAGTGCATGGGAGGGAAATAAAAAGAAAGGGCAAGAAAGAAAACAAGAGACTATGCCTTCCATAGCTAAAGAGAGAGACATTAGAAAGGCTTTGTTAGGGAACAAAATTTGTTTTCTCATGGTTCCCATACATATCATGCTAACACTTGACCAGGAATCTTCTCTTCCTTTGTATGTGACACAGGTACTTCAAGAGTATGAGGATGTGTTCAAAGAACCTCAAGGTCTCCCACCTTACCGAAGAATTGAGCACCAAATAGACTTGGTTCCGGGTGCCCCTTTTGCCAAATAGGGCCACCTATAGAACCAATCCTGAAGAATACAAGGAAATTTAATCTCAAGTACAAGATTTTTTGTCTAAGGGGTACATCAAGGAGAGTCTTTCTTCATGTGCGGTTCTAGTTTTGTTGGTACCAAAGAGTGATGGGACGTGGCGGATGCACATGGATTGCCGCCCAATCAACAAAATCACTGTAAAATATAGGCATCCCATTGATGATATGCTTGATGAGTTATGTGGTGCATGTGTGTTCTCTAAAATTGACTTGAAAAGTGGATATCATCAAATTAGGATGAAGAAAGGAGATGAATGGAATGTCATGCCTTTCAGATTGTCTAATGCACCTAGCACATTCATGAGATTGATGAATCATGTCTTGCGAAAATTGATTAGGAAGTTTGTTGTTGTGTACTTTGATGATATACTTGTTTATTCCAAATCACATGATGAGCATGTTGATCATTTGAGGCAAGTGCTTGACACACTTAAGTTAGAAAGGTTGTATGTTAAAATGGAAAAGTGTGTGTTTGCTACAAATGAGGTGAACTTTCTTGGTTATGTTATGGGAAAAGATGGGATAAAGGTAGATGACAACAAAGTGCATGCAATTAAAGAATGGTCAAATCCCAAGACTTTAATTGAAGTGAGATCTTTCCTAGGACTTGCTAGTTTTTATAGGCGGTTTGTGAAAGATTTTTCAACAATTGCATCACCGTTGCATGAGCTAACTAAAAAGAACACTACATTTGAGTGGGGTGAAGCTCAAGAGAGTGCATTTTTTGAAATAAAGTCTCAGTTGATTAGTGCACCATTGCTTTGCTTGCCAAATTTTGATAAGGTGTTTGAGATTGAATGTGATGCTAGTGGGATAGGCATTGGTGCGGTGTTGCATCAAGAGGGCCACCCCATAGCTTACTTTAGCGAGAAGCTAAGTGGTGTCACACTCAATTACTCCGAGCTTTATGCTCTTGTAAGATCATTACAAATGTGGTCACACTACTTGCTTCCAAAAGAATTTGTTGTGCATACCGATCATCAATCATTGAAATATTTTCAAGGGCAAGAAAATTTGAATATAAGGCATGCTAAGTGGGTAGAGTTCATAGAATCATTCTCTTATGTGATAAAATACAAGAAAGGCAAGGAAAATGTAGTTGCCGATGCTTTGTCTAGGAGATATGCATTGCTTATGAATCTTGATGCTAAAGTTGTTGGATTTGAATGCCATAGAGATATGTATGAGCATGATGATGATTTCGGTGAAATATATGCAAGTTGTGCAAAGGGTAGGCAAAATGGCTACTATGTGTTTGATGGTTTCTTGTTTAAGATGAAAAGGTTGTGTGTGCCAAAGGGGTCCATTACAGAAGTAATCATCAAGGAGGCCCATGGTGGCGGCCTCATGGGGCACTTTGGGACTCACAAGACTTATAAAACTGTCAAGGAGAATTTCTTTTGGTCAAATCTCAAAAGAGATGTGGACAAAGTGTGTGCAAGGTGTGTGACTTGCCACAAGGCCAAGGCAAAGCTACAAGCGAAAGGGAAGTATTCTCCACTTACAATTCCTTCTCTTCCATGGATTGATATTAGTATGGACTTCATTAGTGGTTTGCCTAGAACATCTCAAGGACATAAAATGACTCATTTCATTTCATTCCATGCCATAAAACTGACGATCCATCACATGCAGTCGAGTTGTTTTTCAATAACATTGTGAAATATCATGGTATCCCTAGAACTATAGTGAGTGATAGAGATTCTAGATTCTTTGGTCACTTTTGGAGTTCCCTTTGGTCAAGGTTAGGAACTAGTCTAGTGTTTTCCACTTCTAGTCATTTGCAAACCGATGGTCAAACCGAGGTGACCAATAGAACACTCATCACTATCTTGAGTACCATACTAAGAAAGAACTTAAAAGAATAGGAAAAGTGCCTACGTCATGTTGAGTTTGCATACAACAGGTCATATCATTCTTCTACATCTCATAGTCCGTTTGAAGTTGTGTATGGTTTTAATTCTCCCATTCCATTAGATTCGATTGCATTAACACACTTGGACCAAATAGATGTAGAAGGAAAGAAGAAAGCCCAAAGCATGAAAGACTTGCATGAAAAGGTTCAAAAGCAACTTGAGAAAGTTAATAAGTCTTATGCTAGGAGGGCAAACAAGGGTAGGAACTTTAGGAGTTTTAAAGTGGGTGATTGGGTATGGTTGCATTTGAGAAAGGAAAGGTTCCCACAGGCTAGGAAAAGTAAACTTGCACCAAGGGGTGATGGGCCTTTCCAAATCATAAAGAAAATCAGTGACAATGCATATGTTCTTGACTTACCTTGTGATGGGTCTTATGGTGTCCATGCAACTTTTAATGTGTGTATTTGATCCCTTATGAAGGTGGCAGGACTTGAATCCAAGGTCGGATTCTTCTCAAGAGGGAGGGAATGATGTGGACATCAACCTAACTCCATCACAAGAGGCTCCTAGTCCCTTTCAAGGTCTCAATGGACCCTTGACTAGGGCTTGATTGAAGAAGATACAAGAGAAACTCCAAACGTTCATGAAGATCATGGCACAAGGAGAGGAGCGAGAAGAGGATTAAGGCTGAGCCAACAAAAATCAAGACATGGGCATTCAAGTGGACAAGCACCCTAGCACCATGGAAAGCATAATCCTCACCATCCTTGCAGGCGAAGAGCCAGGCGACCCCGCACTCTAAATCAGGCGGTCGCCCGGCCAGGCGGAGCATCAGGGGACCCAGCACTTAAACCAGTCGGTCGCCCGAGCCAGCCTTCAAAGAGGTACAGCTAGTTGGGCGACCATCCAGGCGACCCGTCACCCAACTTAGGCGGTCACCCGGTCAGGCGAAGGAATCAGGCGATCCAGCCATTGACCAAGCGGTTGCCCGAGCCAACCTTCAATGAGGTACAGCTAGTTGGGCGACCAGCTAGGCGACCCGACACTCAAATCAGGCGGTCGCCCGGAATTGTTTCGAACATTTCCCTCCATCTTTTGAACCTCTAGCCACCAATGTTGACTTTTCAACACTCACATTTTTACCTACATGTAATATTTTGAGAATGACTTTTAGTTTCCATAAACCATATAAATTATAAATATAATTTATATGATTTATGGAAAGAAGAGGCTAGGAAGCCTAACCCCTCCCATCCATCACCTTACCTCTCACCTCACCCACCATAATTCTAGGGTCTTTGTCTCTAGTCATGTCCAAACCTTTTCCCCTCATCATTTTCACCATTTTTACCATATATGCTACTTTTGTAACATCATTCCACAACTTTTATGAAGAATTCAAAATTCATCTCCCTTTGAGAGAGAATAGGTTCATCTTGAACTCTTGCTTGCTATCTTCATCATCCCCTTGAATCCATTGAAGTGGATTCAAGCTTTACATCTAGTGTTGCTCTTTATTTGAGAAGTGAGGTGCTAGATCCCTCACTCCCTTACCGATTAACCTTTTCATTGCTCTCCATTTAAGGATTGAGGTGGTTAGGAGCCAAATTGTTTGTGTTCTTAGTGTTCATCTTCCAACAAGCTAGATCATTCAAGGATAGGTCCTTCCCTTTGGAGTGGATCCATATCAGTCACTTACCTCTTCTTCTTCTTCTTCCTCTCTCGTTTTCTCCATGGAAGAAAGCTACCATTGTTGAAGCTTCATGTGATCTTCCCATATATTGGCCCAAGCTTCGAGGTAATTATATTAAACTGATCCTCGAGAGAAGTTAGGAACATCCTACGGGTTAGATTTTTCAGAAACAGCTCCGTTTAAAAGCTGTAAATTCTGGAAAATTTTGAGTTGTGTGTGGCGCCATATAAGGGATTTGTTTCTTTGCTTATAAGTGTTGTTTACGTGTTTCTTGATCAGTTCTGAAAAGGAGTTTAAGCTGAAACGATTCCGAAGTACTGCTGCAATCAAAGTTCAGATTTGTGAAAAGGTAATCATGTATGTTATTCATAGTGAAGAATAATATACTTTCTACGGATCAGAATTTGCAAATGAACTTCTGTGTGAAAAACCGTTAACGTCTGAATTTTTGGTGTGTGGCGGAGCCACTCAGATCTGTGATTTTGTGGTTCCTGAACGTTTATTCTGTGATCTTTTGATGATTTTTCAACAGGGAGTTGGGAAAAACTAAGCCAAAGCTCTGCCGAAATCAGTTTCTGGGAATCTACGCGAAAGCCCGGTTCAGGAATTTTCGGTGTATAAGGTAAGGGTTCAGTTTTCCTTGACTTTGCATTCTGGGACGCTTATAATATGCATTTCGGGGTAGCTTATGACATAGGCTCGGGTATGCGGGTGGATTATGCTATCTGCTTCAGGATAACTTGTCCAGGAAGTTACCTTCCATTATTATTATTACTCGGGGTAACTTGTCCGACAAATTACCTTCTTGGAATTCTGCTATCTGCTTCAGGATAACTTGTCCGACAAGTTTCCTTATGTATTCTACTATTTGGATCTGTTTTGTCGGCAGCGGGGATTCCGGACCCCGGGCTTGTACCATGCCTCTGATTTTTCTAAAACCCTCTTATGTAAGGCTAAATGTCTCAGAGGTCTGCTGATTCTGTCTGACTACTAACATTTTCGATATTGTTATTATTATTATCTGTATATTTGTTGTACGTTTGTATCTGTGTTTTTTCTGTGTAGGTACATTGGTTCGGCATACCCCGAACCTCAGAAACCCTATCCTATGTCTGACCCTTACTGTGTTCTCGTAAAGGACTCACCCTTATATATGTTCAATTTTTCAGGCTCGTCTGATAAAAAGCTTGAGGAGTAGAGTCTCTTGATGCTTTCTGGTGTTTGATTTCAGGTACTATTAATTCCGAGCCTGAGTTCTGATTCGAAAAATGGTATTCCCATTTGAGATTTTCTGTTATTCTGCAAGATTCGATTCTTATCTGAGCACATTATGAGGTTACTTACGGTATGTCTTTTTTTATCTGTTTAGCAGTAGCGGTGACCTACGTGGAGTTGCTTTCTGAGGATCTTGGTGCGCCGTGTCACCCCCTTGCCGTAATCCATCGCGGAAGTGTACGGAAGACGGCTGTTAAGCCGAACGCCCTGATTACGTACGCACAAAAGGGAGGTGACAGATTCACAATACTCGGTCACAGTATGCAGAAGTGTGGGTCAACCCACACCAGACACTAAAATTTTTGTTCACAATACACTCACATGTGCACAAACCCAAGATATTTAACCTGTTGCGAATGGTAACCACACATTCATATTTACAAGCTAGTGTTTACTTGCACCGTACGATAATCCGTATAATTCGCAACAAACACTAATATGTTACTATTACAGAGCATGCATGTTCTAGTACAATATACAGAGCCAGACTAAAGAAAACCCAGTTCGGAATACATACTGTAACGATCGAGGTGGTGGTTCCTCAAGATCCGACCACAGTTCTCGTCGTACCTACTGCTGCTGCGTCTTTCTCTAAAGAGCACAAAACACTAGCAAACCCCCGGAAGTCTACTCGGCGGGTTGCTTATCCGTTCTCTTTCCTGAAATGGGGAAGAATAAGGGGGTAAGTTCTCGCAAGAACTTAGTAAAGGTGCAGGTATAGACATGGTGCAGTCAATCTCTATCACTTATTACAATGTACCTGCAACCAAAGATCAAACACAGCATATATATATACACACATGTATATAGCAACCACATGCTCAACCAATGCAATATCATCCAAATGCAATGCAGTTCAATCAATGATGGTAGTATGCAGTCAGTTGGAATGACAGTCCTCTTGGCTTTGCCAAGGTATACCCAGTCTCAGTTACAATCACACAGTAGAGCATGGTACCAGCTCGGGGTCGCGAGCCCCAAAAGTCCTATCAATTACACCACTAGGGTGTTTCACACAGTTCATCGATAACCATTGTAGGTATATCGGAATCCCAGTCAGTTCATCGATAACCATCGTAGGTATATCGGAATCCCAGTACCTGCACAGTCAATGCCTATACCACGGAGCTAGGTTTGGCGTCATCGGGCCACCCCTCAATCAAACCTAACCTCAGTCTATACCCGAGTAAGCATGCCATGCAATGCTACACCCGAAACATACACTGAACCCTTACCTCGGATCGTCGTCCGAATCAAAATTCCCGAACAGCAGTTCCGGTAGAAATTTTGGCAGAGTTTCGCTTCACTTTTCAACCACTCCCTGTTTACAAATCAATCCCAGATACACAATTTCAATCCAGAACTCACAGAAACACACACTACCATTGGCGCCAAAACCGGGGCTCGGGCCGGAAAAACGGCTTTCACCCCGAGCCCGTTCTTAACAAAACCAATTACACCATCAGAATCAGAACTTTGCTCTGATCACAAATATATCCTTACCTTTCACTGAATCCACCGTTGGATTTTACACCAGATTTTTCAGACGCACTTTTGCACCACCTCGGGCGCGTTTCTATCTATGCTCCTGTTATCAAACATGCATAATAAGGTGCCGGGAACGTTTAGGAACAATTGGATCACTTAAAGAAGAACATTTCACTATTCACTCAAAATTTCAAAAGCTCGTAGTTTTCAAACCGGGCTGATTCTTCGAAATCGGGCTTCAAATTAACTACCTACGTGACTCAAGGAACGTTTTGACTACCTTACCTCGGAGATTCCTTGGGAAATGGCGAAGTTCAGTTGTTGGAGCTTGAAGCTCAAAAATGGCGGCAGAGAAGGAGAGAGAGGAAGAAGATGGAGTTTTCTTTTGATATTTTTATCATTTCTTTTCTCTTCCTTCCTTTATATCTTTCTTTCTTTTTCTTCTTTAATGGGAAAGGGACAAGTGTCCCTTCCCATCCCAATCTTGCCGCCTCATGCCTTCCTTTTTGGGCAAAATTGTTCAATTTTTCTTCCTTTTCACTTTTGCCCCAAAACTTTGCAAAAGTTGCAATTTAGTCCAACTCGAAAATTGCAACTTTCATACCATTAATCGAAACGGAGTGAAATTCGATACACTATCTCGGGACTTTATAAAATCCACAAACATAATTCACTTTACCAAATTTAGGTCTCGAGCAACTCAAAAATCGTAAATCCCGGGTTTTACGCGTAATCGCGTACTTAATCTGAATTTACCCCAGGTTGCACTAACGGACACCAAATTAATCCTATTCCTGAGACTTCATATTTAACACAATTTCACACTTCACAAAAATAGATTACAAGCCCCGAGACGCAAACATGAAAATTCCGGTAATTAAAGCTTAATTACGAAATTAACTTAATCACGTACCGGGTGTAGGTAACAAGGGGGGTAACAAAATAGATGTGTACAAGCTTGTTGTGAGGGTGGCGGAGTTGCCTCCGATACAGCCACGACGTCGACGGGCTTGGAAGTGACAATCACACAACCTATACCCTATTCCTTACTGTAAGTGAAATCCTTGAGCTTTTCTCTATTTTTCGCCTCTGGTTGTTGTTATAATAAGCTTTTAGAGTATCTAAGTTTGTGAAAAGTATATGAAAGGGTGGGTTTTATGGGAACAGGGGGCCCTTTTTTGGTTTTAGAATTTCTGATGGAGGGGTCCATTTTTACAAAAGATTTGTTTTGCGAACGTGTCCGTCTCTGAAAGCTAATTTTGTTTTATTTCCTTTGTTTATGCAGCACCAGAAAAGAGCATTTTTAGTATCCACATGCACCATGGAGGGTATTTTTCCAATTTACCATGGAGGGCATACATTGGGGGGCACCTTGACTGGTTTCGAATTCTGTAATAAAGAGAAGTTCAGCTTTGTGGACTTAGACTTGATGGTAAGAGAAGTGGGGGTAGAATCTAAGTATCTGAATTACTTTTGGCGGGTTCCTTCAGTTAACAACAATGGGGATAAGGATGGGGATGACAATGAAAATGAGAGTGTGAGATAGCCGGAGACAGAGAACTTGAAGACCTCAGCTGATGTTCAGAAGATGTTAAACACATGTTTGCCACTATCTGAGATAGTGCATATTTATGTTGTGGAGATAACTCTGAAGGAGATGTTTGCGTTTGAATTGGAGTGGGCAAAATAGTTTGACTATAAAGACAACATATTTGGAAAAATGTTCAAGAAGAAGAAAAAACAGAGGGAGATTGTGGAACTTGATGAGGAGGACAACACAGCAGTAATACGAGACTCTTTCTAGGGTGGTATACAGAGAATAATGAAGGAGGGGAGAGCAATTTAGTTAATATAGATGGAGATAAGTTTGAGGGAGTTAATGTGGAGGTAGGTAAAGAAGATGGTGTAAATGCAGATGGTGGTGATACAGAGTGAGTAATTGATGGTTCTCATGAAGATCATGGGAGAAGTCAAGAATCATGGATGGACTGGCTAGATATTGATACACAGGAGGGTGTAGGTCTGGTTGGTGGGGATCAATTGAATATAGAGTTCGGTAGTATGAGACCTCAACAGGACAACATTGAGAAAGCTTTGGGACCTGGTTAGGACAAGCTTGAAACACCTAGGTGTTGTGGGGAGAAAGGGAAAAGCAAAGACTTGGAGGACTCAGACTCAAGCACTAATGTTATGGCAGAGTTCAGCGGAAGGTTTAAGGAGATTAGGGATGAATCTATTAAGAAGTTAGAAAAGAGGAGGAGGAAAAGGAGGAGTCATTTATTTAGGGATGATGGTGAGAATACTATTTCTGATGTATCTTCACTCCCTGGTTTTAATGATGAAGACTCTGAAGGTGGACGCCCTGTGAATGTAAAGAAGGATAATGTTGCAGATAAGAAGGGAGATGAGGTTGACCAACCTCTTAGTTCAAAGGGGAACTAACCACTTAACTCAAAGGACAATGTTGCTCATGATGTGAGTGAAGGTGAGTCTAAATTTGAAGATTCAGTTGAGGAGGAGAGTGATAAATATGAGTCTGCAACTTCTGACTATAAGAAATGTGTTACTGAAAGTGATGAATGTGAGGAGAGTAATCCTGAGTTTGTTAATGATGCAGTTAATGAGCTTGCTAAGTATGATGATTGTATTGACTTGCAAGTTTTTTAAAAATAGGACTACAATAGGACAACTTTTTCACCAATAGGACTACAATAGGACAAAGGTTTACAATGTTCTCAGAACATACATTTGAAGAGCCATTACAACACCAGCCCTAGTCTCAGATCTACCACACTACCTCCATCCATTAGACTACCTCAATCCATTACAATACCACAAAAAAGAGCAAAGATAGGACAACAATAATTCTCAATTTCTTAGTCTCAGACCTAAGTTTCCTAACTTCAACCTCATTTGAATTGCCTGCCCCAACACCCCTGATCTTGGAGTGCTCATTTTCCGCAACAACCTCCTCCTCCTCCTTCTTCCCCACCACACTAGCTTCAGCTTCATGACTGTCCAACTTCTTCACCAATCCAAAGATGATTGCCTTCAAACATTTAGGAGTAGGTTCATCTTACCACACTCTGAAACCACAAAACCGAACACCCTACAAACGAAAGGGATTATTAAAATACTTACCCATAACCCAAAACTCGGTACAGACAAATCCCTGAGCTTTTTAAAATACTTACCCTGTAATGACGACAGCCAAAGAATCGACGCCCAACGTTGTCCCTCGACCATGCCATAACCCGAGGAGCTTCAACACCACAGTTGCATAAAGGTTGATGATACAACCGATTAACCATAGGCTCTGAATTCGAAGACTCCATCCTCATCGTCGAATTTGAAGATGCCATCTTCCTCTTTCTTGCTCTTCTCTCTCTCTCTCACCTTTAGGTTCGATGAAGAAGAACCATGAACCCTCACACTCTAGGTTTACACCTCGTATAAATAGAGCTGCTGACTATGCATGACCGTTATTATTGTCAATGTACTGTTCACTTAATGTCATCTCACGTTCTAACGGCCATTGTTACGTTGATTATAATGGAAGGATCACAAATGATACAAAAAGCAAAACTAAGTGACTTGGATGATACAAATTCTTAAAATGGGACTCGAGTAGGACAAACCAGAAAGCTAAGGGACTAAAACTAAACTTTACCCTTTTCAAATCTTTTTATTCCAAAACTCTCTTTTCAAAAAATGTTTTGTAAACATTTGATGATAAGAAAATATTGGGAGTTTTTGTAAAGATTTGAAAAGTTCAATGGTTATTATTTAATCACCCATTCCGGCACACTTATATGTTGCACAAGAATTGTAATTTTCTCTAAAGGTTTTTTCGGCCAAATGCTACTCAGTGAATTAGACTTGTTTATTGTTGGATTTATTCCTATGATATGAAAGGAAATACTCCATCCATTCTTGAAAAATCGAACAGATTTCCTTTTTGAGCTGTCTCAGAAAAATTGATCATTTTCCTTTGAATGAAACTTCTCACTCCCAAAGTTACTAAATTATCTTTACTTTTTCTATCTTGTTTTTTGTGCACTTTCAACCAATGGGCAATTAAGTAAACATTTACAAACATCTTACATCTACCTTAATCTCCGTGCCTAAACAAATCCTTCAATCTTTTGGAAACGGAGAGAGTACAAGATTTTGATGATAACAAGAATTGTGTTTTTCTGTAAAGGTTTTTTCCAGTCAAATGCTACTCAATGAATTAGACATGTTTTATGTGTAGATGCATTCAAGAAATTATCTCCGCTCAAGAATGGAAAGATATCATTTTGACTCCATGATTAACTATGGTTTATATTCAAATGCATTACAACTTTGGAAACTAGATTTGATTTCAGATTCCAAAAAGTAAGGCTTCAATGAGTTCAACAACTAAACATATTTGGGTATCCTGTTGCCTTAATCGTTCAACAAGTTGAACAAATTAGAAACAATTTCAGAATTTTGGTTAAATCTGCACAAAGAGTAACAGGTAGCTCTAGAAGGTTCTAATTTCGAATTAAGGAGCTTGGTATCTCATCAAATCAATCATAGATTGATGGAGGATCAATTAACAAGTTCCATACCTTATAAGAGAGACTTGAAAAACATATAAAGGATAATACTTAAGCTTCGACAAATCGCTCATTCACTCAATTCCTTCTACCTTTCTGCTCTAAGTTCTCCAGTAGCATTCATCATTCTTAAAAGCGTTATGTTAAGCATCCAAGTGGCTTGCTTTTAAATCTAGAAGATTCATTTTAAAAGAATGATCAACATGTCACCCACTAGCCAAAGCCCAGCATCAAAATCATGAAAGTGTTGTTTGAAGTCCCCTAAAAATAACTCCCTAGGCTCCTGAATATTTGTTGGAGGTGTACTCGAAGCCCACTTCACGGTAACTTGTTGTGGGATGTAAAAGAAATTGTTTTTCCACCCTTTCCAACTATCCGGGTTCCATAAGCAAAGTATCGGTTCGCCATACCACACCTCTTAGGGAGAATGGAATAGAAACTACCTCACAGATTAGGGGAAAGCTTAAAATACTGGTGGAAGATAATGAAGTTTGGCTTTCTGTTAAAAACTCTTCACATCACCATGAAGGCATTCATCTGGGCGTAGACATTCGGTGACATCTCATTGAAATCGATCTTATGAAACCGACAGAAGTCATTGACCATCAGATGGGAAGCCTGAGACCCATCTTAAGTTGGGTCTTGAAAATGATAAGCTCTCCAGGCCGAGGATTGTAGTGGATCTCATCCTTGTCAGGATCTTGACAAAAGATTGAAGAGGGGATATGTTTATATAGGTCCCAAACGAAAGTCTTAAGAGCCGCAACTACTACCCAAGAAATGTTTTTCCTTGGGGAGGCAAAACATTGTTTGGCCCTAACCATTTAGCCCTTAACACGCCATTGTCACAAAAGGACAATCTATGTTGCCAAATATCAGCGAACACCAAGAGCCATGTGTCACGGACATGATGGTTAAAAGTGCAACCACAATTACCTTAATTCAGTTACTTTATCCTAACTACATTGCTAGGGGATCTAAGTGGTATATAAGGTAACAGGAATGCAGTTTACACAAGCAACATCTAGCTGTGTGATGTGTGGCTATTATCCATAGTTAATAGGAGGAGACCTCCAAAGAAGGACCAGTGTGGAACTCTAAGTATATATAAAACTTCCACCAAGGTTAGTCCTATAAAAACTAACCTCATTTACTCAGTTTGGTAAGCATTCACTACTACCATGAATCCTCTCAAGCACTTCTCAACTGCCTTGATCATCGAAATGTCTCCCCGAGGAACCAATCCCAGGTTTTTGCAGGTTTTTGGTGACCTCTCAGGCAAGGATGGACAGCAGCACCAATTCAGACATGAGCTACACTGGAACTTCAGTGCGGCAACTTCTCTAGTCAGATGAGTACTAAAGATGATGCCTTGTCATTAGGTATCACAATGCAAGCCATCCAAATGAGAACATAATTGGTGATGTTACCAAAGGTGTCATGATTCGTTCCTTTCTTAGAAGTCTTTGTTCATTCCAAGATTTTCTATCTCAAGCTGAGCATAAAGTTATTAATGATGTCTTAAATGATGAGAATTGGATATTCATCATGCAAGAATAGCGAAATCAATTCAAAACAAATGACATTTGGGAGTTAGTTCCAAAATCCAAGGATCATTAACAATCATTGGCAAAAAATGAGTTTATAGAAAAAAACTTGATGAAAATGGAATTTTCACTTGATACAAAGCAAGATTTTTTGCAAAAGGCTATTCTGAGGAAGAAGACAGATTTTGATGAAACCTTTGCTCTTGTGGCTCCGATGGAAGCCATTAGAATGCTTTTTTCATTTGCATACTTTCTTGACATTAAACTGTTTCAAATGGATGTAGAAAGTGCATTTTAAATGGTTTTATAAAAGAACAAGAAGATTATGTTAAGCAGCTATGTTGCTTTGAAGATCCTCATTTTCAAAATCATGTTTTCAATTTAAAAAAGGCTATTTGCGGCATGAAAGAAGCGCCTAGTGCTTGGTATGATAGGTTAAGTACTTTCTTGATTAGTCGTGGGTTCACAAAAGGTAAAGTTGGCACTCTTCTCTTTATTAAGTCTTCTTGTAAAGAATTTTTTATTGTTGAAGTTTATGTTGATGATATAATTTCGATCAAAAAAATGCATCTCTTTGCAAGAAGTTAACTACTTTCTTGTGCAACAAATCAAGCAATCCAATGATGGTATATTCATTAGTCAAGCAAAGAACACCAACGAAGTAGTAAAAAAGTTCGAGTACTCCAATGCAAAGCCAAGTTGTATCCTAATGAGTGTCACAACAAGGTTGGATGAAGATAGTGGTGGTAAACATGTTGAACAAAAACTTTATAAGAGGATGATTGGTTCTTTACTTTATCTAATTACAAGTAGACCTTGTATTCTTTTTAGTATTTGCATCCGTGCAAGATTTCAAGCAAATCCAAAAGAATCCCACTTTAAGTTTGTTAAAAGAATTCTCAGATATCTGGTTGATACCGCAGATCTTGGTTTATGGTATTCAAAAGAAACTCTTTTTGAACTTTTTGGTTACTCAGATGTTCATTTTGCTAGTAGTAAAATTGATAGAAAATCAATGAGTGTGGCTTGTCAAATTCTTGGAAGTTGCTTGGTATTTTGGTTTTCATGAAAACAAAACTCTGTTGTCTTATCAACTGATGGCAACCAGACCCAATCGCACCAAAACGTTGGCCAAACAGGCCTAAGTACAAAGACCCAAAAAGGCCTACCACGGAAGATCAGATCATTAATCCGGAAGAAGGGGTCCATTAAAACCCAAAGACACAATTTCCCGAATGCAACTAAAGCACGCATGGAGGTAGGCATCCAAGACTAAACTGCCATGTGTCATCTGACACACGCCGCCTCTTCACCCTGAAAATACCACTATCAGGAGAATCTATAAAAATGCACATCTCACTCATTTCAGGGTAACTATTCACAATCTCCGCTCTGGTCCCGACACATTCCTTTCCCAAAACAGTCATACTAACTTGAGCATCGGAGTACTAGAAACTGGGCAAACTCTAGTCTGTTCTTTAGCTCACCCCTTTGAGCACAGGACACACACAACGGAGACGTGACATCCAGCAACGTCAGGACCAGACTACGACATCATCAGAAAAGCGTGGTTACGGCACCCACAGGTTAGCCACCCAATTGTGCCGTCTATGGGAACGGTGGCGACCCTCAGGAGCAAGCCCCCAAAAGGAGCTAGAGGTTGGCCCCCATTCATAGGATTCTCTACCAGGGAGCAACAACTCATACAACGACGCGACGACAAGTTTCGATTATGAAGGGTCAACTTCTAGCCTAATCGCATACAACGGAATACCACTGAGGCATTCTTCAAGCCTAATCGCATCAACTTCTAGGATTCTACCGACATACCGAATCGGGCCTTTGTCTAGGTAGTACGACTCATTCTGAGCGAAGAATGGAGGAACACTCGTAAATCTCAGCACTCAAGAGGCTATGTTCGACTGAACCATTCTCGATCAGAGGGTGGACAACACCGGCAAAGAGGTCACACAGGGATTATTTAGATTGAAAGTCCTCTAGCGCCGAGTTCATTCACCAAGACTACAATCGGGCAAGGAATGACAATCTCTGAAGGTCTTCCTCAGTCGACCAAAGAAGCCTGAGGTCAATATCACCTTGGGGCAGAAGAGGATCATAAAGAGGTCGCCAAGGCCGGAGTATCTGCTTATAGAAGACCTCAGGGATGAGGTCATACATCAAATGTTGAAGAGGTTAGAGCAAGTCGAAAGGGACTACAAGAGTGTGACCGATAGCTAATCATTGGGCCTGACGAGTGAGGACAGGCCATTCACCCGCTGCATCCGGGAGAGCCCGATGCCCAGGATATTCTGCCTACCCATCCACTGAAGGTAAACAACAGGAATGGAGATCCGGATGCTTTCACTTGGAAATAAATAAGAGCTATGGAGCTGAAGGACGCAGATAAGGTTGCACTCTATGAGTGTTTTGAAGTAGCTCTTGGCGGGCCAGTGTCAAGTTGGTACAATTCGTTACCTCCAGACTCAGTGGCATCATTCGGGGAGCACGCCACCAAGTTTTCTACCCATTTCATGGGATGCAAGAAGTCCGCCAAGCAAGCAATTCAAATGTTCGATATCCGGCAGAAGTAGAATGAAAACATCTAGGAGTTCGTCGAGAGGTTCAACAAGGAAGCTATACCTGCCTCTAGGGGTGTAAGAAAAAACCGAACCCGAAGCCCGACCCAAAATGTCAGGTTAGGGTCGGGTCGATGGAGAAAAGTGCCTTGGGTGGCCCCAACAAGACCCAAACCCAAACTTTCGTGTGTTTCACAAATTTGGGTTGGGCGAACCCGAAAATCTGAGGATTAACCCGAAGCCCGAAAAAATTATCCCTACAACCCAATTCCCTAAAGCCCACCTACAGCCCAGGCCTAATTTGCTACCCAATCCAGCCCGAAATAATTATCCCTACTGCCCAAATCCCTAAATCCGAGTATTTGTATAATTGTATGGTTTTATGACTTAGTATTTGTATAATTGGTTGCTTCATTATGTAGAAGTTAAACAAAATAAAGCTAAAACTTGAAGTTGTAATATGAAAATAGCCAAAATTGGTTAATTGGGCCAACCCGACCCGAACCCAAAATTTTCGGGTTCGGAATGGCCCGATCCAAACATCATTATGGGTTGGGTTCGGATTACATTATATGTCTCTAAATTTTCGGGTTCGGAATGTCGGGTTGACCCGAATTTACACCCCTACTTGCCTCGGACTTGATTGATAACATCCATATCATAGGCTTCATCAAAGCTCTATGACATTGGGATCGAATGAAAGGAAGAGGAAGGTGAGATAGATTACCTGATTACCTCATTGAGTTATGGGGAACCTTCTTCCAGGATCAAGAGGGCCTACGACACAAAAGTGAGATTCCCGTACTACGACCTACTGGTCATCACCATCAGAATTGGAACTATTGATGTCAAAAGAGTCCTCTATGGTGACGGCTGGAACGTTGATGTCTTGTTCGCCGAAGCCTTTAGTGGACTGAAGTTTAAGTCAAGCAGGCAGATCCCAGTCAAGACAGCAACCTACGGTGTTGGCTCAGATGAGTTGCTTGTGCTCGGGTGCATTGAGCTCCCAACCTCCCAACCATGTTCAAGTGGTTGGTTTTCGACGTTCCTTCGGCTTACAAAGCAATCATCAGAAGGGAGACCCAGGGGACTATCCGCATGGGGAGTGACATAAAGTACCTCACTATCACCTTCTAGATCGAGGAGGGTGACGCCTCGATCTATGTGAGCCAAAGGGAAGCTAAGGACATCATGACTCTTACTCTGAAGGGCCTGAAGGCGGGAACCTCGAAAGAGGAAGAAGATGAAGCTCTAGAGACTAAGGAAGTGACTTTGGAGAAGGTCCAAACCACCAGAATCGCTAAACATTTACCCGAAGATAGTAGGACAAAGCTTGTAAGCCTTCTCCAATCATATAAATATCTATTCACCTACACTCCGAGGGATATGCCTTGAATCGATCATAACGTAATCCAACATAGTCTGTGTGTTGACTCAAGCGCAAGACCCATAAAACAAAAGAAGAGGAACAATGCCCCATTCAAAAGAGCCTATATTAACGAACAAATATCGAAGCTTCGTAAATCCAGGGTGATTCGAGAAGTTTCGTATCCCGAATGGTTGAGCAATCCGGTGGTCGTCAACTGAGAAGACTGTGACAAACTACACATGTGCATTGACTTTACAAACATGAACGATAATTGCCCGAAGGACACATATCCAACACCCCAAGTGGACCACCTAGTGGATTCAACCGCCAAACACGCATGGTTGGGTTTCCTCGATGCATATAGTGGATACCATCAGATTCGAATGAATTTGGAAGACGAATAAAAGACCTCATTTATTAGTGACTCGGGGACTCATTGCTACATTAGAATGCTCTTCAGACTCAAGAATGCTGGAGCCACCTACCAAAGACTCATAGACAAGATATTCTCTGAACAGATTGGAAAAAAGCCTTGAAGTATATGTTGACAATATAATCGTCAAAAGGAACGAAGAAGGGAACTTAATTCAAGACCTCAAAGAAGTGTTCGGACAACTGAAAAGATACGGCCTTCGGTTAAATCTAGATAAATGTGTGTTCGAGGTCACAGTAGGAAACTTTCTTGGGTTCATGGTGTCCGAATGTAGAATCGATGCCAACTCGGCCAAGATCAAAGCACTGATAAATTCGAAGACACTAGCTTCAATTAAGGATGTCCAACGGTTGCTAGGGAGGATAATAACTTTGAGCAGGTTTATATCTTGTTATGGAGACAAGTGCAGATTGATCTTCAAACTACTCATCAAGGAAGGAGCCGAACCTGGCAGGATCGGGGTTAAAAATAGAAAAGAAAACAAAAGAGGAAAATGCAACCGAACGTGCAAGCTTTGTATGGAACATTGAATGTCAGAAAGCATGGGAAGAAATACAAGCCTACCTAGCAGAAATGCCTACCCTTAGGCAGTCAACCGAAGACAGGCCCCTAATTGTCTACTTGGCAGTAAGGGAGAAAGCTGTGAGTTTAGTCCTTGTACAAGAAGATGATTGAGGTCAACAGTGGTCACACCATGGAACTGAAGTCATCTACCCTTTATTGCAGAAAGCAATGTATGCTTTAGTCCCATCAACTCGACTTAAACCTTACTTCCTTGGGTACTCAATTATTTTCCGAAGTAACCTGCCAATCAAGGATATCCTCAGACGAGTAGATCATTCGGGAAGATTTCCAAAGTGGTGCATAGAGCTGAGCGAGTATGAAGTCAAGTACGAACCCAAAAAAGCCATCAAAGGCCAAGCCTTAGCAGATTTTATCGCAGAATTACCTCAAGAATCAGAAGAAGAAATCTCGAACGTTAATGACAATCATGTGTGCATGTTGTACGTGGATGGAGCATCCGAAGTCGAAAAACAGGGGGCAGGACTAGTCCTCAAATGCCCAAAAGGGATGAAGACCACCAAATCAATCAAGTTCTCTTTCCGGGTCACAAACAACGTGGCCGGATATGAAGCCTTGATCACCGGACTCGAGTAAGCAAAGAAAGCAAGCATTCGATCCCTGAAGACGTGTAGTTACTCAAACCTTCTTATTCAGCAAATGATCGGGGCGTATGAGGTTAAGGAGCTGAACCTTGAGAAATGCGCAGAGGGAGCTACAAAATTATCATTATAGTTTTAGAAGTTGTAGATAGAAAAGATCCCGAGGTCATTAAACGTTGAAGCTGATCAAATGTCTAAGGCACTCAACGATGATGAAGAGAGAGAAAACCCATGCGTTCATCACCTCTGAGTCCTGAATATAACTTCAGGTTGGAGATTACTAGACCGACGACACTTCGACCTCTGATTCGAGTGTGGTGGGCCTAAATCTTCTTCTCATTCTCTATTGCGCATTCCAGTCTACATCAGCGAATTTAACCACTGTACAAGGCTTGGAGGGAGAAGGGTGGCGAGCAGATGAAGAGGAGATGTTGGTCGGCGTTGGTGGATGGATTGAGGAGATGAAGAACTGGTGGACGGTGTTGGATTGAGGTTTCGAAGAAGACGTATTGGTGGAAGTTGTTGATCAGCAACAATTTTGGTACAAAAACTTCTTATCCTATCTCGCTCTCACTTATCTGCCAATTGGTGAGGGATTAAAAAACTTCACATTTTCAACAGATGGATGGGAAAAGAACAATAAAAGGATGATGTATATCTTATTCATGGGATTTACCAAGTCATGGATGAAGGAGAGGGATAGGAATAAAAACATCTCATCCTTCCTTAACCCAGTATCCAAGCATAACTTAATTTTTTATTATGATAGTCTCGTTCCTAAAGAAGGTCCGGACTCTCAGTTGATATGGTGGAGAAGATGATGTTCTTGAGACTCCAAGCTTGCTGTTCCCAGTAATCTGTAAAAGATAGGAAGAATACTCAGAAGTAGCAAGAGGGGAGTGGGGGGGGCGTGTAGTAGCTTACCCGATTTAGGGTGGACATCACCCTATTTATAGAGTGATGCCAGGAGAAGAGCCTCCCCCAGTTGAAGCCCTTAGACAGTTGTTTGAGATAAGTCTCGTGTCGATCGATTGGAGATAAGGCGGCTGTGATGATGAAGATCTCAAGAAACCGCCTTAGGTGATTCACTTGTCGAGAATGTCCGCGTATAAATCTAGTGAAGATCTCCTGTGCTCGTGCTGCCCTCCTTATTGGCCAGTTGATGTCAGACGACCAAGTGGTCAATCTCCAAGTGGAGCAAGTGGCGGGCGAAGGCCTGTAAGGGCGAAGGCCCATAGGGGCGAAGGCCCCAAATAGAATATAGCCAAATAAGGGGTGAGGGTTGCACGAACCTGGGTGCCAAGGCCTTATCTGGGCGGGGCCAGTATAGGCAGGAGACTGGGAGTAAGACCCATGGAGGCGAGGGAGACCGCGAGGGTTCGCCCTAAGACCGCGAGGGGGGCCCGCGCAGCTTTAGAAACGCAAGGGTGAGTATGAGACGTCGCCCCTGCGAGTCTGGAAGCCCGCGAGGGCAGGGCCTCGCTTAGGCGATAAGGATGAGACCTTGCGAAGGCGATACTGGAGACCATAAGGATGAGACCTTACGAAGGCGATACTGGAGACCACAAGGACGAGACCTTGCGAAGGCGATACTGGAGACCATAAGGATGAGACCTTTCCCAAGGCCTCGTATGATTCTGACAAAACGCGAGGGCGCGATTGCTTGGGTAGTGTACCAAGATGCCTCCTCCTGAGAGCGGAGTATGGGCAGGGTCCTGTACTCCGTTTTTTGAAAGTACTTTGCTGAGGACCGATGTAGTAGTCACAAGTGAAGATCTTTCATAATCTTATAGTTTGTGTTGGATCCTTCACGACCCTTTACTCTGTGTTGAAGATACTGTTTGAAAATACCATGTTGAGGGCAGTAGCAGTCACAGAACTGAGTTTGTGTGGAGCGCGATGACCTTTTATGGCCTGATATTCTGTGTTGGATCCTTCATGATCCTTGTGAGTTTTTGAGGAGGGGGGCATTTGCTTGGGTAGTGTACCAAGATGCCTCCTCCTGAAGGCAGAGTATGGGCAGGTGGTCCCGTACTGCTCAAATTCCAAGTCTTTGGAGTTGGCGAAGGCGCTGGGCCGCTTGCGGACCGCTTGATTGCGAAGGCAGCGAAGAGTCTCTTCAACATTTAATGCAGGAGAGATAAAGGAAGATGAGAGGTTTACTGACCGTTATGGGACGCAACACGTGGCGCCGTAGGGGTCGATTACGCTTTGTAAAAGCGTTTCTTCTTTTTGTACGGCAGGGGAGAGGTTTAATAACCGCTGGATGCTGGCACGTGGCGCCTCGGGAGTCATTCACGCTTAAAAGCGCTTTTTCATTTTGGCGGGCTTATAAAAGCGTACCCGAGAAGATTGAAACCTTTCTTCTCCACTCTTGCATTTGTTCGCTCTTCTTCGAGTAACCCCTTCGTATTCTTTGCGTTTCTTGGCGATTTCATCGGCAGTTGAGAGGTGATTTGCGGTGGTTCCTACTTTTCGCTCGAGATTCCTCCGGTCAACTGTTCATTTGCCAACCGCTCCGTTCGTTTTTGCCTACCGCTCTAAACCACTCCGGTAAGTTTTATCTTCTCGCACACTGAGTGCTTCAAGTTCTCTGAGCGCACTGAGCGCTTGCCGAAATGCCTTTGCTGGGCTGTTTCGATTTATATGCCTATCTGTTCTTTCTTTTGCAGAGATGGATTCCAAGGAAGCTGTTCGCCCAAAGCTGGTCGCTCCTCTCGAGAAGACCACGGTGAAGTTCGATAGAATTCACCAGGAAATGGTGGGGGCCTTCTGGCCTGTGGAGAAAACGCCGGTATACGCATCCCGTGCCGGTGTTTGTCGGGCGATGGGTTGGCCCGTTACCGAGGAGAACAAGGAGAACCGGGTGCTGTGCTTGTACACGGCGCAGCTTGCGGCGGGATTACGGTACCCTTTCCGCAATCGGGTGCAAGATCTCTGTGCTGATTGGGAATGCCTCAACTCGCTTGGCGCCAATACTTTCTCGAGTATTGCGGGCTTCATTGTCGCCGCCACATGGCCGGCGTGAAGCCCTTCGCCGATGTGTTCAACCGTTTTTATCGGTTGAGCCGAGGAGTGGGGGTGCGTTCTTCACGTCACTCCCATAAATGTTGGAGGTAACCACTCCATCTCCTTCACCGCTGCGCCTGCATCCTACCACAACTGGCACGGATCCTTTTTCTTCTTGCCGCGCGAAGGCACATGGGACTTTCCAGTGGCGAGGACGCGACAATCCGTGCAAAGCATTGCGCGGAGGCCTGTGATGACTCAAGTTGGAGTGCGGTGGCAGGCATACGTTCAACTGCTGGGGTGGTTGGACGATGTCCTTTCGAGGAGCGCATGCGAGGCGTTCTTCCCTTTCTCGGCTGCCCAATTGGACGAGACCACCCTAAGGTGGGCTGGGATTAGCACGGGTTTCGTGCTGGACCCCCAGATGCCCCCGCCATACGAGGGATGGGCTCCCGTCCACCGTGGGACAATGATAGATTCTTTCTTCGCCGCTCTAGCGGCGCCCAAAGGTACGCTGCGCATACATACTAATATATTGTAAATTTGTAAGAGGTCTGGTAAAACCTGGTCTGAAGTCCCTTTTTGTCTGCAGATGCCGCCGCAGAACCGCGAAGCCTGTGGTAAGAAAGCATCCATGCGCACGCCCAACGAGTGCACTGGCATGTGCACTTGAGGAAGACGCCCGCCATGGCGGTCAAGGTGTTGGGACCCATTGTCCCAAAACTGTCCAAAAAGAGGGCTGGTGTCAAGCCTTCGATGGCTTCTCACCGGAGAAGAAGAAGAGGAAAGTGGCTGCCACGCAGCTCGAGGAAGAGAGGCCCCCGCCGGCACCGAGGGGACCCCGGCCGAAGGGTTGGCCGGGGGCTGAGAATCCTGCTGAGCAGAGGGGCCTACTCCAGCTTATTTTAATCGGGAGAGGTCAGGAGCCTCGCTGGGAAGAGGGTCCTACCTCAGCCTGCCACCAAGAGGCCAGGGAGCCTGCTGGGAAGAAGTTCCCAGCTGGGAGCCCCTTCCCAGCTGAAGAGGCCAAGGGTGGAGCTTGAAATGCCCCCTACCGCTGAAGAGGTCGTGCCTTCGCAGAGGGCCCAGAGGAGGCGCGAGCAGATAGCGCTGTTCCCATCGAGGCCGTGCCCATCTCGGTGGTGCAGCCCATTTCTTCCGAGGAGGCCGCCGAGGCCTTTGTGTCCGGGCTCTTCGCGAGCCCTTCACCAGCCTCAAGTCAAGACCTGCCCGGTCATGTGGTCGCGGCAGAGATCATTACCAGAGGCAGAGTGCCTCCTCCCAAGGGTAAGATGTCACGGCTAACGTCCCGATCTCTATGAGAAGGAGGGGCAACAGCCGCAAAGGCCATTGGGAGTACCGGCCCACAGGAGGTACCAGTTATTCCCTTGGGGGAGGCGGAGACCACCAAAGCAAGGGAAGAGATCCCTGCAGCCATCCCTCTTAGAGAGGAGATCCCTGAAGAGGCCCCTTCAGGGGAGAAGGCCCCCGCCACGAAGGGGAAGAGGATCCTGGTGGTTGAGGAGACTTCTTCCTCTTCCAATAGTGAGGCCCCGGAGGAAGGGGGTCTGGTGACACGGTCCTCTGCGAGGACAAGTGGTTGGGAGGTTGCCCAACCTTCCAAAGCAGCCACCGGGAAGTTAGTGGATGGGGGCGTCCTTCTGCTGGTAAGTCTTTTTGATCTTGGCAGCATTTTCTTTGCTTTTGAGTTCATACTTCTGTTTCCTAGTTGCTTGATGCCTGTTCTTTGTAGGCGAGGGCCCTTCAGGCCAAGGGGCTGGTCCCCGTGAGGCTCTTGCGGACCAAGGGGTCCTTACAGAGATCCCTTCCGATTTGGGGACCAGGAGCGAGGTCCTTGAGAAGACCGGAGTCTGGTCCCACTACTTGGAGCGGAGGCGCATTGCCGCCAAGTCGGCCCCCAAGTGGTCCGAGGTGCCAGACCTCCCGAGAGTCCAGAGGCACTGCACTGCACTCAGGTGTACAGGAGCAAGGGAGGCTCTCGAAAGATGCATGGGATCCGGTCTTCCTCCCGAGGAATAGCAGTTCATTGCTGCAGGAGGGGAGCAAACCCTCCAAACCTGCCTGGAGGGGCTGCGCACCCCCTATGATAGGGAGGTGACCGAGCGGAGCCTGGACTCCCCCGCCGAATTCATGAGGGAGGCAGCTCAACAAAGTCTGCAGGTAAGACAGCCTCTGGTCTTTATGTATAAGCTTAGTTTAGCCCTTTTCTGCTTCTGCTTTAATAGTATTGGGATGCAAAGGCTCACAAAGGTCATGCTTGCCGAGCAATGGCATGACTTCCTGAAGTATGCCAACAAAGCGGACGACGCCCAAATATCGAGATTGCCTCTCTCGTGAGGGAGCTGGAGTCCTCAAAGAGGAGGGAGGAGGAGCTCAAGGAGGAGCATGCCAAGCGCGTAGCCCAACTAGAGAGTTGGTGCGATTATGGCAACCAAGAGCGGGCGCACAAAGATGCGGTACCGGTGGGAGCAGGCCTGCCTTCTTGACGTTATAAGCAACGCTTCCTTCAGCAGAAGCAATGCTGGAAGCCAAGCAGCTTGAAAGTGCTGTCTTGAAGGAGTCCCTCCTTTCCTTGGAGGCAGAAACCAAAGCCGCCCTTGCAGTGGCGAAGGCCCAAGTTGAGCAGGCAGAGGCCGCGGCTGAGGAGGCGAGGAGCCAAGCTACTGTCCAGGCTCAACTGGCGGAGAAGAAGGTGGAGGAGGGCAGGCTTGCTGCTGAGGTTGCCCTGAAGGCACGCCTGGAGGTTGCCACTGACCTGGAAAAGGCAATGGCCTCCGTGTGGGAGATGGAGAAGGCTCGGGCCTTCCCCTTTGAAGGTGAGGATCCCGAGTCCTCTTCCTCCATTAAGGTGCCCATCCTCGAGCGGATGCCTCGACCGGTGGAGAAGCTTGGTGAGATCCAAGCCCCGGGCGGCAGGGCGCAGCCTATGAGGAAGGCTGGCTGCGATGCCGCTTCCAAGTGGAGAAGGCGTTTCCAGCTCTAAGTCTTGGGATCCTGGATGCTGCCAACACCAATGAGCCAACGGTAGAGGCGCTGCTTCAGTGGGGGGAGCAGGGAAGGAAGATGGGCGATGCCTGGTACGCCCTTCTGGACTAGGGTGGAGGCTCCAACATGTGGATGCCCCCCCTATTTTGTAAAAAGACCTGCATTCACATACTTTTGGGAACAATAGATGAGGTGAAAACTTCCCTTTTCCTTCACTGTTTTGTAGATTCGCTTTAACTCGCGATAGCCTTGTAGGGTACGTTAGCTTAGTTTAATAACCATAGGCTAAGTCCTGTCTCATGGAGAGATGTCCTTCTGGGGTCCGCGAAGGCGAAGCCACAGGGACTATTTATGGAGCTGGAGATTTAGTCTTAAGTTTATAGTGACGAGGCACTTCAAGATCCGCAACGGTGGAGCCACATGAGTCATTCCAAATGACTTGTGGGTTTACTTGTTGAGCCCCTTTCTTAGGCAACTGTCCGCAACGGCGGAGCCACATGAGTCATTCCAAATGACTTGTGGGTTTACTTGTTGAGCCCCTTTCTTAGGCAACTTTGGGTAGTGGACGGTGTACCAAGTAGAAGTTCCCTGTAGTTTGCTCATCATTTATACGATAAGTATTCAGTAAAAAAGGTTCGGTTTACCTGGAGTCTGGAGTCGCGCATTTGGCGAAGGCAGTAGGACGCTTGTTGAGACAAGTGGAGAACCATCTGAGGTTCTGGGGGGTAAGACCCGCAGCGCAAGGGGATTACCCTTATGACGGGGCGAGTTGAAGGTTGGTTGGGGAATGGGACCCGCAACCATCTGTGTGGAGAAGTCCGGGCGGAAGGTCTGTTGTGGCGTGCGAGGACGACTTACACATAGACCTTCCTGAAGGAGCCAAAAGGGGGTTACCCTTCCGCAGCGCAAGGGGATTACCCTTGGGGCGGGGCGAGTTGAAGGTCACTGGGGAATGAGACCCGCAACCACCTCGTGTGGACAAGTCCGGGCGGAAGGCCTGCTGTGGCGTGCGAGGACGACTTACACATAGACCTTCCTGAAGGAGCCAAAAGGGGGTTACCCTTCCGCAGCGCAAGGGGATTACCCTTGGGGCGGGGCGAGTTGAAGGTCGGTTGGGGAATGAGACCCGCAACCACCGGTGTGGAGAATTCCGAGCGGAAGGTCTGCTGTGCCGTCAGAGGACGACTTACACCTAGACCTTCCCGAAGGAGCCAAAAGGGGGTTACCCTTCCGCAGCGCAAGGGGATTACCCTTGGGGCGGGGCGAGTTGAAGGTCAGCTGGGGAATGAGACCCGCAACCACCTGTGTGGAGAAGTCCGAGCGGAAGGTCTGCCGTGGCGTGCGAGGACGACTTACACATAGACCTTCCTGAAGGAGCCAAAAGGGGGTTACCCTTCCGCAGCGCAAGGGGATTACCCTTGGGGCGGGGCGAGTTGAAGGTCGGTTGGGGAATGAGACCCGCAACCACCTGTGTGGAGAAGTGAGACCTGACAAGGTCTGATGCCATAACTCAGGCAGGTAGCCAGTCTGACCGGCCGGCACAGAGGGCGATGAAGAGGGCATTCGAAATGCCATGTAAGTCAGTAAGACAGAGGAAATACATATGTATTTTATTGAATTTGTAAGACCAAGGACTTTCACGTATTATGGGCGCAAGTAATCCGCATGATAGTTGCGGGGACAGACGACCATCATGGTCTTGTAGTTCATAGACTCCTGGGGGGACTTGTTTATGAACAATATAAGGCCCGTCCCATTTGGGTCGCAGGACACCCTGCTTTGGGGTCGCGAGCGGTGAGGGAAGATTTAAGTAATGCAAGGCCTCCTTGTTGCAGTACCTTGGGTTTTACCCGGGAATTATGGTGAAGACGGAGCCTCTGTTTGAGGGCAGTCATGCGAAGGCGAGCACCTTCGCGCAATTCTTCAATTAAGTCGAGTTTGGCACGGAGCCCTTGAGCATTGGCTTCGTCAGTGAAGTTGATCATACGGATTGTAGGGAGGTCTACCTCAATAGGCAGGAGCGCATCTGCGCCGTATACTAGAGAGAAAGGCGTCTCTCCTGTGGGGTTCGCGTTGTGGTGCGATAGTCCCATAAGACACTTGGGAGTTCATCTACCCAGCGCCCTTGGCCCCATCCAGCGCTTCGAGGCCTTCCTCGAGGGTTCGGTTGGTGACCTCAACCTGCCCATTAGATCGGGGTGCGCCACCGGGCAAAAAGCATGCGGACATTATTGTCCCGTGCCCATTGTTGGACACCGTGATCGCGAACCGAGTGCCATTGTCTGTAATAATAGCACGAGGGCTGCCGATCGGCAGACAAGATTCTTCCAAAGAAACTTGATAATCTTGGCGGAAGTGATGGAGACCAGGGTTCTACCTCGACCCATTTGGAAAAATAATCAACCGCTACAACACGAGCGACGACTGAGCGGTCGGCATTGGACCAATGAGGTCGAGGCCCCACAGGGCGAAAGGCACTGGATTTGTCAGTGCTGGAGATTCCGTGGATGGTAGCCGCTGGATGCGAGAATTGATTTGGCACTGGTGGCACGTTTTGACCAAAGGCAGCGCGCCCTTTTTCAAGGTAGGCCAAGAGTACCCTTGACGAAGGGCTTTGTGGGCAAGCGCCTCCGCAGCGATGTGAGCGCCACAATTTCCTAGTTGGAGAGTGTCCAAGACAGAGCGACCCTCAAGGGTGCTAAGGCACCGTTGTAGAGGCGCCGCAAACCCGCGATGCCATAATTGGTCATCAATGAGGACGAAGCGGAGGGCTTGCTTGCGAACCTGGGGATCTGTGGTGCTGGCCTTTAGAGCAGCAATGATAGGGTTTCTCCAGTCTGTGGCTAGATCCTGCATTGCTAGAGAGGCAATATCAATACCTTCCGTGATGGAAGGACTGGTCAGAGTGGCTGTGGTAGAGGGGGTCTTTCCCTTTGATAGCATGTCTGCTGTAGTGTTCTCAGAACGAGGAACATGTATAAAGATGACTTCTTCAAAGTCGGTTCGTAGGGTGTTTACCAACTTAAGGTATTTGATCGTGGTGGCGTCCTTGCACTCGGCGCACCCTTGAACTCCGGTGAATCACCACCGGGAGTCATCAGGACATGGAGGCGGCGAATGCCTGCCCTTGTGGCGAGTTTCAGCCCGGCTACGAGGGCCTCATATTCTGCAACATTGTTAGTTACTTGAAATTGAAAAGAGACACGAAGGAATACTTCCATACCTAGGGGTCCACGTAGATACACACTCGCGGGGATTCGAGTTTGGATGAGCCATCCACAAATAAGTCCCATTCGGGAGGAGTGGGACGAGGAGTGGGGCCCCGCTCAGGGGCCGAGAGTACATCAGCATTTGAGAATTCCGCAATAAAGTCGGCGAGGGCCTCGGCCCTTAATTGCCTTTCTGGGCTCATAATTGATGTTAAAGCCGCCAAGCTCGATGCACCACTTGGCGAGGCGCCCGAGTGTTCGGGGCGCCCGAGGATGTCCTCGAATTGGCAAGTCCGCTCGACTATAATAGTGTGCCCTTGGAAATAGGGCTTGAGCTTCCTTGCTGCATATACAAGGGACAATATAGCCTTTTGGAGGGGAGGATACCTTGTTTCTGTATCTTGGAGAGTGTGGCTGGTGTAATAGACCGGCCATTGCTTGGCGGCTTCTTCCTTAATAAGGACAGGTTTACACTTCTTTCCGAGGTGGCGAGGTAAAGGACCAGGTCATCGCCGCCTAGGGCACTTGAGTGCCGGTAGTTCTTGCAGTGTCGCTTTTATGGAGGCATATGCCTCTTGACACTCCTCCGTCCATTTGCAAGCTTTTTCTTGCGAATCTGATCGAAGAAAGGTTTGCAACGATCACTTAGTTTAGAGACGAATCGTCCCAAGGCCACTAGCTTTCCCGCTAGTTGTTGGACTTCCTTGAGCCCCCTAGGGGTGCGCAAGGTGGTGATTGCTTCAATCTTTTTGGGATTTGCATGGATTCCTCCTTTGAGATTTGGTATCCCAGAACTTCCCTTCGCCCACGCCGAAGATACACTTCTTTGGATTTAACCGCATATTGTATTTGCGGAAGTTGTCGAATGTTTCCTCAAGTCTGTGAGATGGGTTGGGACGGCCTTGCTTTTGACCACAATGTCATCTACATAGGCTTCAAGATTTCGGCCAATCTGGCCTGCGAAGACTTGATTTACAAGCCTTTGGAAGGTAGCCCCCGCATTTTTTAACCCGAAGGGCATTCTGATATAATGATATACGGCTTCGCCAGTAGTAAAGGCGGTTTTTACCGCGTCTTCCGGGTCCATAAAGACTTGGTGGTACCCGCTATAAGCATCGAGAAAAGAGAAAACCGAGTTATGAACGGTTGAGTCAACCAGCTTGGTCAATGGATGGTAAAGGATAGGGGTCCTTGGGCAGGCCCTATTAACCCCCTTGTAGTCCACGCAAAGTCGCCACCGACCGCCCTCTTTATCGGCGAGGACAATATTCGCAACCCATTCGAGTAGTGAACTTCCTTGATTATATTTGCCTTAAGCAATTTCTCGCACTTCATGCATAAAGTCCTTACGGTCAGGGGCCATGCCCCTTGTTTTCTGCCTAACCGGCTAAAGCCGGGAGTACACTTAACTTGTGAGAAATAACAGCAGGATCGACTCCCGGTAGGTCCTCGGGGCTCCATGCGAAGACATCACCGTTGGCATGGAGGAGGTGGATGAGTGCTTGCTGGTCTTTTCCTCGAGGTCCTTTCCCACCCGAAACTTCTTCCCGGAGAGATCTCAACTTCTTCAAAGGCTCCGGACAAGTCGAGCAGCTTCGCCACGTGACCAGCCTTCCTCTGTGGGTGCCTTCCTCTTAGGCTCGGATGGCCGGGAAGCTGCGGGGCCCGGCGAGGGCAGAGACATAATTGCCTCTCGCCACATTCTCGCTGACAAATATATAGGCATCCCCACCGCAGGTGAAAAACTAGAGTCGTGGTTCGCACATCGCAGCGGACATGGAACTCGGGCTTGAGTATGCCGCCCGATGATGGCGTTATATGGCGTAGGGAGATCCAGTACAATAAAGTCCACATAGCTCGAATGACATACCTGCTTTTTCTCCTTGGTGGTTCCCATCATCATGTAGGGCAGGGTGATCGACCCCAGGGTTGGGATTTCATCCCGTCCTATTCCAAAGGTAGCCCCCTTCGCGGGCTGAATTTGTGACAAAGGCACCTTTGCCTCAACCAGAGTGTGTTTGTAGATCACGTTGGCATTTGCCCCCGTATCCATGTAGATTCTATCGACGTCCCAGCCCGCAATACGGGCAGTGATAACCAAGGGGTCAGCGTGCGGTATTGCCACAGAGGTGCCATCGCTGCGATGCAAAACCGAGTAGAGGAGTGGTCTATCTCGGTAGATCTGCCTCATATGACGGCGTCTTGCCGAAGCGCCTTCACACCGTGTGATTACGCCGATGTGTCCCCTTGCCGGGGACTCGAACCAGATTCTCCCGACTGGGTTTTGCTGGGAGCGCCCGCCGGCGGTCCTCCGGCCGGCGCCTTCACGGTCACCTTCTCTTCTACGGTCCTCGCTTTGGAGCAAGTACTCCCTGAGCTTGCCTTGAGCCAGCATTTCTCCAATCATACGCTTGAGCTCAAAACAGTCCTCGGTGTCGTGACCTTTGTCACGGTGGTAGCGGCAAAACTTATTGCTTTGCCTTGTTATTTCTTGGGAGAGGGGGCGAGGCCAAGTGGGGACCGCCCTCTTTTGTTCCAAGGCATGGAGAATGTTGGTACGAGATTCCCTCAGCGGGGGAAGAGAAATGTATGCCCTTTCCCTACCGGGGCGTGGTACGCCTTTGAGACCTCGGATCCGGCCGCGAGGGTTGTCCCTTGGCGTCCGCCGTGGCGGCTCGCGAGTGGTCGAGTGACCTCTTCCGTATTCATGAACCGCGACGCTGTACTTAAGAATTGTTCCATGTTGGTGGGCGGGTTAGTGTGGACATCCACAAAGAAAAGGGACTCCCAAATGAGGCCTTGGATAGCTGCAAGCAAAGCGAGCTTCTTCTCCCGTGTTGGGGACCTGGATAGACTCGGCCCGGAAGCGTTGAATATATTCTCCGAGGGGCTCATCCTTTTTCCGCCGTATCTTAAGAAGGTGCCCCGCCGCTTTAGGAGGTGGTTTGGATACCACAAAATGGTTGGAGAAATTGCGGGATAGCTCCTCGAATGAATCAAACCGTTTGTCCCGAGAGTGGTGTACCAGTTGGCAGCGGCCCCAGTAAGTGTGGAGCTGAAAGCTCTACAGAGCGTGTTGTCGTCCGCCCTTGCTATTGCCATTGCGGAAACGTAACGCTGGAGATGGATATCAGGGTCTGACAGGCCATCATAGGCGTCCAGCTTAGGCTGGCGAAACTGGTCCGGAAGAGGGGTTTCTAAAACCCTCTGAGTAAAAGGTTGGGTCCAGAGGTGGTCCAGACCCATCCTGGAAATATTATGGACACTGGCCCTTTCATCCCTTCTTTCCACTTCCTCTAATCGCCTAGTAAGCGCGATAAGTAATGACGAAGAAGGATCGTGGTTACTTACTTGCCGAGGAGGAGTAGCCGGGCGTTCGGGCTGATTAGTCCGCAGCTGCCCAACGCTATCCGTAACGCCCAAGAGTGGTGGCGAGAGTTTCAAGTAAGTTTAATGCTACCGCCTGAGTGTTCGTTTTAAGGACGGCCGGTTCCTTGTCCGTTTGAGGGGTGTTTGGAGGTGGAGTGTTTCGCTCCCGAGGCATGTTACGGCAACGTGGGAGGAGCTTTCCTCTGTTGAGTGAATAGAGAGTTCTCCCTTTGTGGGGGAACGTGGTTCGGGGAAGGCTCCGATGGTGGGTCATTGTTCGTACTTGCCCCGGGAGGATTCCTCCTCCCTTGACGACTGTTCCTGTTGGCACTCCGGGTGGTTGGCATGACTTATTGCTTGTGGTTTGTAATATGGGTTTATAGCAAGAACTTTCGTTCCCACAGACGGCGCCAAACCGATAGTCTCGCTCCTAAAGAAGGTCCGGACTCTCGCTTGATATGGTGGAGAAGATGATGTTCTTGAGACTCCATGCTTGCTGTTCAGAGTTATCTGTATAAGATAGGAAGTATACTCAGAAGTAGCAAGAGGGGAGTGGGGGTGCGTGTAGTATCTTACCCGATTTAGGGTGGACATCACCCTATTTATAGAGTGATGCCGGAGAAGAGCCTCCCAGGTTGAAGCCCTTAGACAGTTGTTTGAGATAAGTCTCGTGTCGATCGATTGGAGATAAGGCGGCTGTGATGATGAAGATCTCAAAGAAACCGCCTTAGGTGATTCACTTGTCGAGAATGTCCGGCGTATAAATCTGGTGAAGATCTCCTGTGCTCGTGCTGCCCTCCTTATTGGCCAGTTGATGTCAGACGACCAAGTGGTCAATCTCCAAGTGGAGCAAGTGGCGGGCGAAGGCCTGTAAGGGCGAAGGCCCATAGGGGCGAAGGCCCCAAATAGAATATAGCCAAATAAGGGGTGAGGGTTGCACGAACCTGGGTGCCAAGGCCTTATCTGGGCGGGGCCAGTATAGGCAGGAGACTGGGAGTAAGACCCATGGAGGCGAGGGAGACCGCGAGGGTTCGCACTAAGACCGCGAGGGGGGCCCGCGCAGGCTTTAGAAACGCAAGGGTGAGTATGAGACGTCGCCCCTGCGAGTCTGGAAGCCCGCGAGGGCAGGGCCTCGCTTAGGCGATAAGGATGAGACCTTGCGAAGGCGATACTGGAGACCATAAGGATGAGACCTTACGAAGGCGATACTGGAGACCACAAGGACGAGACCTTGCGAAGGCGATACTGGAGACCATAAGGATGAGACCTCTCCCAAGGCCTCGTATGATTCTGACAAAACGCGAGGGCGCGATTGCTTGGGTAGTGTACCAGTTAGTTTGTCTTCCAAAGTTATTTACTGTATGACTCCTTAAATTGGCCAACGTGAGAAAGTACTCTTCATCGTGAGAAATGACGTTTGACTTTCTGATGACAACTTTAACCTAATAACAAAAAGAGTTAATTAGTAATTTATAAAAAGGCTTAAACTTGAATTTAATTATGCAAGATGTTGTAGAAGATCAAGTTTTTTGATACCCAATTTTATCCGGGATATCTAACAGAGTCTAGAATTTAGGCTAAAATTAGAATCTATAGGGCATTTTGATTATTTATGTCTCTTTAGAGCTAATTAGGTTGTTTAGGTAACTTTAGGTCATAAAAATACAAAACAAATGGCAAAAAAACGAAAAAATGTTTGGCTTAAGGACCCAATTGAACTTGCATTAGTTTTAGAGAGGGGAGGTGGACGATTTGCCCAATTTTAACTTAGTCTCCAAGGTTTGTAAGTTTGATTGGGGATGAGATTGGGTGAGCTCAATTCCACCAAATTTGGTGTTCAATCTCATCTCAAACTCCTCCCATGATCTAACCTTAGCTTTCATCCCTCATTCCCTATATAATGGAAGCATGATCAGCAGTAAAATGGAATAAATTAAGAAGAAGTTCTATCAAAAATAGCTAATTTTCTGCACTTTTTGTTCATAGCCGAGGCTTCAACTCCAACAACTCAAAACCCCAAAACCAGCCTCTCCTCTGCCAAAAACCATTGTCCCAACCCTGCCTCTTCCTCAGAAACCCTCTGGTGCAATTAGTGATCTATACTTCAGTAACACATCACTTGACACAAAATAGTTAGTGTTATAAGGCAATATTCACTACTCGACACAAGCAACAATATGGACCTGTTCTTTCTTTTATTTGTTGGAACTTCTTGACTTAAATTCCTAGAAAGCACAAGTTTATGGAAAACCCAATAGCCACATAACTCTTGTTCAGTGTAATCCTGTTAATTTATTAGTATGAAGAAAAGAGCACTAAAATGATAAATTACACAACTATCAGAATGCATCATTTTTTTAATTTTCCCCTAAGAGAAACACATAACAGCTTGCTGATGATCAAGATCTATAAGCCTGTAAACACAACATTAAGTAGCATGTAATGGAAAACAGAGGTGATTATGGTAACCTTCCTAGAGTCACTTGGATTTTCAGCATATATCAAGTAGAGTGGAGGAAGAAGACCAATGTCCATCAGAGTGTAGACGTCATGTCCCAACTTATCCATGTTTTCCTTATTAAAATCCTACAGAAGAAATAGCTGCTGATGTATAATTAGAAATAAATGTACCGGATAAATGCTACAATATAGATTAGAAAACTTACCATATAAACAAGTCCTCCATAGACTTGAGCAACTCAATCATGGAGGCCTGCAACAATTCTAAGTTCTTGCTCTGCACCAAGGTTGGGCCTAAATTATACTCTAATCAGATGTCGAACCTTTGTAGAAGTCAAGAAGGCAGTTAAGGCAGCACAATCTATAGCGCTAGATCCCGAAAGTCCGGTCTGAAGTGTTGAAAAAATCAAGAAAAATGGTGGAAATTATATGAATGATAAATTGTTATTTTTCTCACTATTTAGTGTGGAGGTTTATGAGCCATTAGTAGACGTGTTATGACCATGGTTTATGGCCATTAATAGGGAGGTTTTATATCATTTAGTATGGTACTTTATGGCTAGCTTTATGGGGTATTATGGTGCTCCTTAATGTTTTGGCTCATCCCAACTACTATAAAAGGGCACCCCCTCCAAGCATATTTTCCATCCATCATCACATTATTCTCTCTTATTCCTCATTGAGAAAAAACCTCTCTTCTAGCATATGTTTTCATGTTCTTCAGTTCAATTTCGCCGGTAAGGGAAGTTTGGTGCAACTTCACTTCACGTCTTCCGTTCTATCCTGGGAGACAGACACCCGTCAAACCTCGAGCACTTGTACCGAAAGGGGCAAATATGTTTTAAGGAGATTGTGTGAAACACAAGTCTCGAAACTCCGTCAAAATTTGGTTTTGGATTTCTAATTCTTCTTTTAATTCTATATTGTTAGAATTATTATTATGATTTACTATATGATTTTTTCTAAGAATTAGAATTGAATTAATTTTTGCATAATTCTTTGAATTATTTTATTGTTTATTAATTCTTAGAATTTCACCATAGTAATAAGGAGTACGTTGAATTTCGTTCAATTGTGTACTTGTAATGTTATATTTATCGATTGTCATCACGAATGTCCCCTTATTAATTTATTGGATATTTTGAATAACAATCTTAAAACAGATTTTTGAATTTGTGATGACGATCTCGGACATTGTTGGTGTGAGAGGTTCCAACAATGGAAGCAGCTCCAATGGTGGAAAGATGTGTGACGGTGGTCAAGGTTATAATTGTACAAATGATGTTAAAATTTTATATTCAAATGGTGTATTTGACATGTGAGAAACGTTTTGACAAATTTTCATTTCACTCAATTATTTTGAAAATTTGGTGGAGATGAGTTTTCGAGAATGAATTATTTATCTAATTCATTCCAAGGTGTGTTTATTTGATTCCTCATGAAGGATGCAAAAATAAATTGAGGAAAAATCTTTTTATATTCCTCATTTTTTTCAACTTGTTTTAATGTACGGCGGGAGATGGAAAATTCTCTTAGGAAAAGAGAAATATTTTGTTGGCATTTAAAAGAAAAATCTCTTCAAGTACGAAAAATCTTTTTCGAATTCAAAAACTTTTGTTGTATCGGTTGCCATCGAAAAAATGAGAAATTTTTCTTCGTTGATGAAAAATCATTTGTTGCCTTCGATGTCAGAAACTCTCTTTGTGAGAGAATTATTGGTTGCCTTGGATATTAATTATTCGGATTATATGTTTGAGAAACTCAAACTTTGTTGCCTAAGGAAATCATGTTGAAATAATTTAGATCTTTATGTGAAAATATCAATAACTAATTCAAGGCTCACACGAGAGTCTAAAATTGATTGTGGGAGATTTCGACATATTAGACATAAGTCTAAATAAAGTGGTAATTCGGGATATTAAGATGGATAGAATGTGTTTTTCAAAATATGCAAACCGAGTAACTTGTATTAAAAAAATGCAAGAATGAGACGTACAATGTTGTTACGGCGTGGTACGAATCATTGGAAATGATCGCTTGAAAAAAAGAAGTCAAAAATGACATGAGAAAACTAAAGTATGTGAAAGGTGACAAAAGAACCTCACGTATGCTAAATGTACATATAGTCCCTGAAATATGCTAAATGTGCATATGGTTCTTCAAGTATGCCAAAGGTGGCAAAAGAACCTGACGTATGCTACATGTGCATATGGTCCATGAAATATGCTAAATGTGCATATGGTCCCTAAAGTATGTCAAATGTGGCAAAAGAACCTCACGTATGCTAAATGTGCATATTGTCTCTGAAATATGCTAAATGTGCATATATGATGTGGACATCAACCCAACTCCATCACAAGAGGATCCTAGTCCCTTTCAAGGTCTCAATGGACCCTTGACTAGGGCTCGCTTGAAGAGGATACAAGAGAAGCTCCAAGCGCCATGAAGGTCATGGCACAAGGAGAGGAGCGAGAAGAGGATCGGGACTAAGGCAACAAGCTTCAAGACATGGGCATCCAAGTGGACAAGCACCCCAACACCTTGGAGAACATCACTCTCACCATTCTTACAGGCGAAGAGCCAGGCGACCCGAACCCCCATCCAGGCGGTCGCTCGAACCAACCTTCAAAGAGGTATAGCCAGCTGGGCGGCCAGTCAGGCGACCCAAGTCTCCATCCAGGCAGTCGCCCGGACAGGTACAGGGAGCTGGACGACCCGAATCAACATCCAGGCGATCACCCAATTTTCTTTGGAAACACCAACACCTCCCATGCGCCACCCCACGCGCCACCACCCTCCACCACACTCTCCCACATCTGACCAAGTCCATTAGTCTACCATATTTGACCTTTCAAACCCTTTTGAATTATGTAATTGAATTTTCCATCTCTTTCTCCATAAAATGCATTTTATGGAGAAATGAGAGTAGGTAGCCTACAATTGTCATTCCATCACTCTCCACCTCTCACCTCACCCACCATAATTCTAGGGTCTTTGTCTCTAGTCATGTCCAAGCCTTTTCCCCTCACCATTTTCACCATATATGCTACTGTTGTAATACAACTTACATAACTTTGAATGATAATTTCGGATTTCACCTCCTTTTGTGAGAGAAAAGGTTCATCTTGAACTCTTGCTTGCTATCTTCATCATCCCCTTGAATCCATTGAAGTGGATTCAAGCTTTACATCTAGTGTTTCTCTTCATTTGAGAAGTGAGGTGCTAGATCCCTCACTCCCTTGGCAAGTAACCTTTCCATTGCTCTCTATTTGAGGATTGAGGTGGTTTGGAGCCAAATTGTTTGTGTTCTTGCTGTTCATCTTCCAACAAGCTAGATCATCCAAGGATAGGTCCTTCTCTTTGGAGTGGATCCATATGAAGTGGTATCAGAGCCTTGGTGCTTGTTGAAGATTGTGTTGTTGTTGTTTTCTTCAAGTAAGCCCTTTGTTTATCTCTTTTAATCTTGAAGAAAACATTTTTCTTTGAAGTTTGCTCAAAACCAAAAAGATTGAAACTCTTGTGTTCATGATTTGTGCAAAAAGCTCTTGTTGAAAAAGCTTGTATTTTCGGGTTGATTTCAAAAAGAAAAGTGTTGTTATTGTCAAGAAACCGAAAAGAAGAAGAATGAACGAAGAACAAGCTCATATGTTCATGAAAAAAGTTCATATGTGTTCATATGTGTTCTTGAGTGTTCTTGACAAAAATTCATGTGAATAGTACTTTTGATCCGAAATTTGTTGTTAAACTTGCACAAAAGGTGTTTCTTTTCACCATAAACCTTTTTCAAAACTCACTCTTTACTTCTTTCATCCCCCATCCACCTTTTAAACACTTAACTAGTTTCAAGTAACTAGCATCTCTTCTTTTCAAAGAAAGAGTCTACACTTTCAACTTCAAGCTTGTTTTTCACTTTGATGTGCAAATGTTTTCTGGTTGAGAGTGGAGTACAAGCTAGTGTACTTGGTTGAACAATTGAGAGGAAAAAGGCATTGAGTGAACATCTTGAGAAAAAGCCATAAACGAGTGCAAACACGTGAGGTAGTTTAGGTGCAATTGTAAAGGAATGGTACACAATGAAAAAGGCTCGGATTCTACACCTCCACACCCTTCTACTCTCGGCCTCTACAAGAAGATGGAGGAAATGATGGCTATGATGATGATTCTTCAAGCCACCATTTCTACGGGACAAGAGAGGCTATCCAAACTTGAAATGGAAGCCAAAGTTCAAGGCAAGAGGAAAGAAGGAGAGGAAGCTAACCGAGAGCATGCTCCCACTCCACCTCCTCAAACTCCTCTCAACAAGAAAGTTCAAGTCAATATTCACAAAACTCCACAAAAAGAAGTGTTTTATGAACCTATTGAAGAAGATGAGGAAGAGCACTATGAAAGATGGGCCGACCAAGGAGGTTCAAGCCAACCATGGAAGGGTTCTTACTATGAAGAACCAAGGAGGAGACCAAGAGATTTTCAACAAAGATATGAACTGTTGGGGAGGCCTTGGATACACATGGTTGGTGTTGTACCTTCTTCACTCCATCAGAGAGTGAAGCTTGTGGTTGAAGGAAGATTAGTGACTGTTTTCGCTGAGGAAGACATTCTTTTATCCAGGCCGTCAAAAACACAGTACGTAGAAGCAGGAGAAGATGGCCTCGTGTGCTCTTTTAGATCATTCAAAGTAGCTAACGCTATATATGAGATGAATCCAACCCTAGCTATTTCAAGCACTAGTCACATGATTGCTAAAGTAATGATGAATGAAGGATATACCCCAGGAACAGGGATGGGGGCAAGCTCGCAAGACATAACAAGACCTTTAAGCCTCCCCTCAAATGAAGGAAAGTTCAGTTTGAGGTTTGAACCAACACACTGGGACAGGAAGAATCAAGCCTCAGAGAGAAGAAAGAAAAGGTTCAATCGAGCAGGGGGGCATGTCAGAGAGCAAAAGATGGCAATCCCGAATATATGTGACACCTTTGTCAGTGGAGGTTTGGTCCCTAAGAGTGGAGGAGAAAATGCTCTTATCATCCCAGTTACCAAGTCCTTTGCTGGTTTGTCGATCCAGGCTATTTTGGAGGAAGACTCTGAAGATTTGGAGCTCATTCGACCCTGTGGATTATGCAAAATGTTGGACAACTGGGAAGCTATAACTACCTGTTGTAGCGAAGAGCTCCCCAAAGTAATTTAATAGTACCATTCTCGTAGAAATAGGTCCAGTTTCTAGAATATTGTCTTTGCTTATTGTGGACTTTTTAGCTATCACTATCTATTTTTAGTTGATTGTCATTTATGCATATCAATGAAGTTCATCATTTCATCGTTTCTTTTCTCCATGAGTGTTGTCTCATTCTTTTCTTCCATTCCCCCAACCTCTTCATTCCTTAATGCAGAAATGATTCTTACGTTGACGACTGTGAATGCAACCTATTTATAGATTTTTAAGTAATGATATTGTTGTGCATAAGATTCCACTAAAGCCTGGAGCTAAACCTGTTCGACAAAAGTTACGGAGGTTAAAACCGGAATTGCTTTTAAGAGTAAAAGAAGAAATCCAAAATCTATGGGATGCGGGATTCCTGGGTGTAGCTGAGTATACAGAGTGGGTAGTAAACATAGTGCCTATCGAGAAGAAAGTAAGCAAGAAGCTGAGAGTCTGTCAAGACTACCGACCAGTTAACGCAGCTAGCCCGAAAGATAACTTCCCTCTTCCTCACATTGACACTTTGGTAGATAACACAGCTGGAAACTCGTATTTCTCTTTCATGGATGGTTTCTCCGGTTATAATCAAATTAAATTGCACCCAGATGACATGCTGAAGACAGCTTTCATCACGCTGTGGGGAACTTTCTACTATAAGGTGATGCCTTTTGGATTAAAGAATGCTGGTGCCACTTATCAAAGGGCTATGGTCACGTTATTCCACGACATGATGCATAAGGAGATCGAAGTCTACGTGGATGACATGATAGCTAAGTCTCACACCGCCAAGGATCATCTAATAGATCTTTGAAAATTGTTCATTAAGCTCCGTAAATACCAATTGAAGCTGAACCCTGCGAAGTGTACCTTCGGTGTAAAGTCTGGGAAGTTGTTGGGCTTCATGGTAAGCAAAGAAGGTATCAGAGTGGATCCAAATAAAGTCAGAGCTATACAGGAAATGTCACCTCCAAAAACTCCGAAAGAAGTTAGAAGCTTTCTTGGAAAGATCAACTACATTGCGAGGTTCATATCTCAACTAACCTCAAAATGTGAACCTTTGTTCAAGTCTTTAAAGAAGAACAGTGGTGTGGAGTGGACAAATGATTGTCAAGAAGCTTTTGAGAAAGTGAAACAGTATCTGATGAATCTGCCTATATTAGTACCTCCAAGACAAGGGGAGCCTTTGATCTTATATTTGTCGGTGCAAGATTCTTCTCTAGGCTCAGTTTTGGGACAACGTGATATAACGGGTCGAAAGGAGCAGGCCATCTACTACTTGAGCAAGAAGTTTAATAACTGTGAGGTAAAGTACTTAATGGTAGTGAAGACATGTTGCGCTCTTGCTTTGGTAGCGAGTCGTTTAAGGCATTACATGCTCAACAACTCCACGTTGTTGATATCAAAAATAGATCCTATAAAGTACATCTTTGAGAAGCCGACACTATCTAGGAGAATAGCCAAATGGCAGATGCTCTTGTCAGAATATGATATTCAGTTTGTGTCCCAAAAGGCTATCAAAGGGAGTATTATAGCTGAATACTTGGCTGATAGAGCGACGCCAGACTTTGAACCCATGAAAATGGAATTTCCTGACGGAGATGTGATGTCAATCGAATGTGACCCTGATGAGGCAGAAGATGAACCTAAAACATGGATGATGGCTTTTGATGGGGCATCAAATGCTCTTGGACAAGGAATTGGAGCGATCATTGTCTCTCTGGAAGGAAAGCAATACCCTCTCACTGCCAAACTCACATTCTTATCCTGCACCAACAACATAGCAGAGTACGAAGCATGTGTCATGGGTCTCAGAATGGCCTTGGAGATGAATATCAAAGAACTGAAAGTTTATGGTGATTCAGCTTTGGTGATTTATCAGCTAAAAAAAGATTGGGAGACTAGGGACTCTAAGTTGGTTCCTTATCAGAGATACATTCAAGAGCTGGTCAAGGAGTTTAATAAGATAAGTTTTCACCATATCTCAAGGGAAAACAATCAAATACCAGATGCCTTAGCCACGCTAGCAGCTATGTACAAGATAAGTAGCCGTGAGCAGACTCCAATAATCGAAATGAAAGTATTTGATGTTCCGGCATATTGCACAAATGTAGAAGAGGAGAAAGATGGTGAGCCGTGGTACTGTGATATCAAAAGATACCTGCAAGAGCAAGTCTATCCAGTGGGGGCATCAGATAATGACCGAAAGTTCCTACGAAGGTTATCGATGGGATTCTTTCTAAATGGGGATGTGCTCTACAAGCGGAGCCGGGACATGGTACTACTTCGTTGTGTAGACTCGCGAGAAGCCACTAGAATCATGGAAGAAGTGCATGAAGGTATATGCGGTGCTCACACTAGCGGGCATACAATGGCAAAGCAAATTCTGAGAGCGGGTTACTATTGGCTCACTCTAGAGACGGATTGTATCAATTATGTGAGGAAATGCCACAAATGTCAAGTTTATGCTAATCGAATACAAGTTCCACCAGCGCCGTTAAATGTAACCGCAATACCGTGGCCTTTTTCTATGTGGGGTATAGATGTGATCGGAGCAATCAATCCTAAGGCTTCTAATGGGCATAAGTTCATTTTGGTAGCCATCGATTATTTCACTAAATGGGTCGAGGCTGCATCTTATGCCAGCGTGACTAGAAATGTGGTTTGTCGCTTCATTAAGAAGGAGATCATTTGTCGGTACGGGTTGCCAGAGCGCATCATCATAGATAATGCAACAAATTTGAATAATCATATGATGGATGATTTGTGTAAGCAGTTTAAGATCAAACATCACAACTCCGTACCATATCGACCTATGATGAACGGTGCAGTGGAAGCGGCAAACAAGAACATTAAGAGGATCATTGAGAAGATGACTGTCACATATAAGGATTGGCATGAGAAGTTACCATTTGCCTTGCATGCATATAAGACCTCTGTGCGCACCTCTACTGGAGCCACACCTTTCTTCCTGGTATATGTATGGAGGTGGTATTACCTCGAGGTTGAAATTCCCTCATTAAGAGTTTTGATGGACGTGGAGCTGGAAGAAGCAAAATGGGTTCGGGCAAGGCACGACCAACTTAATCTAATTGATGAAAAGAGGATGACGGCTCTCTGTCATGGACAATTGTATCAGCAGAGGATGATTCGAGCTTATAACAAAAAGGTTCGACCTCGTCAGTTTGTGGAAGGAGACATCGTACTTAAGAAAATCTTACCTATACAGCCAGACCCAAGGGGAAAATGGACTCCAAATTACGAGGGACCTTTTGTGGTGAAAAAGGCATTCTCTGGAGGAGCTTTGATTTTGACGGAAATGGATGGACAAGAACTCCCGAGGCCCGTAAACTCAGACTCTGTGAAGAAGTACTATGCATGATTCTTGGAGTACTTGGAGTCCTCAGAATAGGAGACAAGAGAGAAGACATGGTTATCATGATCAATGCATTTATGATTGTCAAAGCAATCTCTTCATCTTTCATCATTTCCTTTTTATCCACGTTGCTCTTTAACGTGACTGCTTGTACTCTTTCGATTTCAAAGTTATGAAATGACAATTCTTTCTTTCATATCTCCTGAGCCATATCTCATCCCTACTTCATTGATGTGCGAAACGATAATCTAATAGGAAAGGATAGTTATAGCTAAAACATTAAAAAGGAAAAGACCATAAATTACTCTGGGAAGCTCTAAGCGAACAAGTAGGTTTCTGAGGTGGATAGTACAAAGTATATGCTAGCAGGGGAGAAAAAGGCAAACAGATTTCCAAAGAATGCCTCGAAATGAAATCCGAAAAGGATAAAGTTATTGATAGAATTAAATCATCCACAAGAGTCGTCGCTCATCTAATGATTGAAGTATAAAAGAGAGTTCAAGAACAAGATGGATGTGGAGAAAAAGCGAATCAGAAGAGGAACATGGTAAAAAAAATAAAACAAAAGAAGAAGAAAATGGGAGTAGAAAAGATAAAAGGAAAAAGGTTTGAGAGCGTCATATGCATTTTGCATTGCATGCATGGCATTTTACATACCAGGTATGGAGAACATAAAGGAGTATCCGAGCATCACGGATTGGTAAGCAGAACCCATTGGTAGTAGTCATCTCAAAATGGTAAGAGTACCTCTACTATCTCCAGGAGTCGCATAAAATTTTCATCGGAAAGGTAAGGAAGATTTTTTTAACCTCTTCAAGCATTAAGGGGGACATTTTCTACTCGAGTGGAGAGAAAGTTCTTGTTCACCCTAAAACATGACAGGATAAGACAAGATTGGTTCCTTAATCTTAGATAAGATTACTAGAACAATTTGAGGTAGCAAAAAGGGAAGGTTCCCTACCTCGCAACCCGAAACTAGGTGGTAAAAAGAGAAAGTTCTCTACCTAGTAATCCAAATTCAGGACAAGATAAGATGGGAAAAATAACACAAGGTGGCAAAAAGGGAAGGTTCCCTACCTCGTAACCTAAGTCTAGGTGGCTAAATGAGAGAGTTCTCTACCTAGCAGCATTTTTGGGGCAAGGAAGGTTCCTTAGCCTCGAATAGCGGGAAAGTTTCCGCTATTCAACTCAATAGGAAGGTTCTTATTGCGAGAAGCAAGAAAGGTTCCTTCGTTTCACTTATCATCTTTATTAGAGGAAACGAGAAGGTTCTCGACCTCACATCTTTGAGGTAAGGAAGGTTCCTTAAACCTCGAATAACGGGAAAGTTTCCGCTATTTAACTCGATAGGAAGGTTCTTATTGAGGTAAAGTAAAGAAAAGTTTCTTTTCTTCACGAATAACGAGAAGGTTCTTGTTATTCGTGGGACAAAATTTGGGCCATTGTACTTTGCATGCTTCATTTCCCATAAATCATACAAAGGGGGGCAGCTGTTGACACCCAATTTTGCCCCGAAGATTTTGAAAATATTTTATGAAAGGGCTCAAATAACTATTTATGAAGAAGAGGGTCTTTAAGAATGAAATTGGAAAGTCTAGGGTTAAATTGAAAATCAAACAAAGTTGTGGACTAAATTAGTAATTTTCTCTTTTTTGCAGAGAAAACACGATCCGGTGGATCGTGGAAGCCGGCGACGTCCTGCAGGCTTGCGGACCTGAAGCTCCACTCCTCGCACACGATCACGAGCAGTTTGCAACATCGTGGGAAGGAAACCACATCCAACTTCGAAACCGATAGTTTGTGAATGAGGTTTAAAATTTTCAATTCTCTTTCGTTAGGCTATCGTCACCTGTGTAGTAGTTCTGAATTTCATGGGCATGGGGAAAGTTGTTATGCTAGTGATTGGTTAATGATATGCTTGGGTGTTAATAGCAACGTAAAGCTTAGCATGCGAATTTGTTAGTTTCCTTTTTTTAATTTTATTAATCCTTCACTAATTTCATGTGATTTCTTCTAATTGTCTAATAAAATTCAATCAAGTGGATAAGACAGAAATAAACTTGTGGTACCAATTTTCGGGCGTACAAAAAAATATTATTTTGTACGTAATTGACTAACGGATTTTGAGTTTCCCGTAGACCATTTTAGGTTCTCAATCAACCTCACAAAATAGATTGATGGCGACTCCGTCGAATTTCTCGTTGCTACAATGTCTTAATACCTTGTCTTTATCATCCCAAACGTTATTATCGGAATATTAAACGCTGTTGCTGTTGTGGTTTATAGGAGATTATGAGTCACAATCTCTAGCAAATTAGAGACTTAAACGACGTAGTTTTGAAAAAGACGAAAGAAAAAATGCTTGAAGTACCTCCGAAAACATTGTAGTCGGGATTAGAAAAGCCTGTAAGTCGAATTCGAATCGAGTCCTTACCCTACTCTTTTTCTACAGAAGTTCAGTCACTTTCCGTACCAGGCCGTGGTGTGAATCGTGTGATTCTCTAATATATCATCTCCGCCACCGTTGCCTTCAGAGAACCCGGTCCAGGATATTTTCGCTCGGAGGATCGGCACGCCGTCGTGTAAAGAAGATCGGAAATTTCTAGCGATGGTATTGCTTTTTAACCTCTCGCTCTACCCAATTTCTCTAGTTTATCTTTACTTTGTAGATCGAATTGAGTTTTGCTTTCTAGGTACTTAAGCTTGCTGTTCCTCTACTGATTCGTAGGCCCAGATTTGAAAATTAGGTCTAGTGTTTCTTGTTCGTTTTATGTTTTCTTTCCGGCTGATGCCTGCTCAAGTAGGTAGTGGACGGAAATTTGAGATAGTCCTAATATTAGCTTAAATTCAAGATTGTTTTGAGGAGCCCGTTCAGATTGTTGCAGTCCACTGCATAAAGTGGAGTATTTAATTTTCAGTGTTACGGTCGCCTATTCACGATTCATTGGTCGTTTTTGTTGTTTCCGTTGGATTCTGTTTCTTGCTAATTTTCCATGTTCTTGTAGGCTGCTGACCCTGAATTGGAAGCCATCAGGCAAAAAAGGATGCAAGAGCTCATGGCTCAACGAGGCGTGGTAAATCATCTGCTGAATTTTTTTTCTAGCATATTATTTGACAGTGATTTAATTGAAGGTGCTGAATACATCTTTGATCTTTTAGGGAGGTCAACAGAGCTCTGAGCAGCAAAATGCTCAGGAAGATGCCAGGAGGTCAGTACTATTCAGTTGTTTCATTTCTTCAAGCCCTATGTTTTTTTTTCTTTTCTCCTTTTGAAGAATTCTTCTAAAGTTGCTCAATTTGTATTTTATTTTTCTACCTGCATTTAGGGAGGCAGATGAGCGTCGGCAGATGATGCTTAGTCAGATCTTGTCAAGCGAAGCCCGTGAAAGGCGTAAGTTTGCATCTTTTTTAGCTTTTATTACGGGTTCTTTTTACAGTAAAATAGGTTTTCTAACGTTGCAAACAGTAGTCAAAGTTAGGTTGAGCGCTTGGCATAGTATAATCGTCTGTGCCTCAGGTCAAGTCATTGGTCATAAGTGCTTGACCAATTGAAGTAAGATGCTTCTCCAGTCCATGATGAAACAGAAACAATCATGTTTTCATTAATCATCTTTCTGTCAAACTATCAACTTTTCAGTTGAGCACTGCATATGTTTGTGAGTTGGTGTCACGGGCTTTCTGAAGAGCAGGAGATTATTCCTCTTGATAATTTTATACATGTTCAAACTTTTCTAAAAGAATCTTTTGAGAATAATAACTCTATAACCTATAATTTTTCAGACCTGTTAAGTTTTTTCTAACTTTTTCATGACCTGATGATATGAGTGAGGCAAGCACAAGGCTTCATCGGCCTTAGTTTGTGCTTTATGTTGACATTGAGAACCTAAGATGTGCTTTTGGGAATTCTATCTACAGCTCCAGTCATCATGTTATTTCCTTGTAAATTCCAAACAATCTTTGTGCAAAGTTGATGTTGTTCTAGTTGCTTGATGTTTGAACAACTTCTTCGACCGTTTCTTTTTGTACCTTTGCCGGTTGGTTGGCTCTTGAAACCTCCCAGACTTGAAGGAGCTACGTAATTACAATAATAGCGCCAAGGGATGTTGATGGATCGAACTGCTAACTTCTCTGGTGGGAAGAGCAAGATTAGATATAATAAACTTGAGGGTACACCGTGTGCCTCAAGAGTTGAGTAGAAGTGTTACATCAGATAAGCTTGGACACTAGCTCACGTAGCTGAAACTAGAGAAACTAACTTGGAGAGATATTCTTGCTGTATTTATTGGTGAGAAACATGTGATGCCAAGATCCCTTTTATAGTGCAAGGGGCGGCCAATGTCCAAGAGATATGCTAAGGAATATTCTCAATGTTTAAAACCTAGACTTAAACCCTAAATCATTAAGTTACAAACGGAATAAGCAAAGATAGTGTTGACGAACAGAAAACTCTCACAAACCCATTTTAAATCTTTGTGCTCTCAGCCTCTCCGCTTTAAAGCTTGTGGTTGGTTACAAAGGCTTTAAATTTCAAACCTGTGGAATCTTCTAGTCTGTCTTGTTGTTGCATCACAAGGCAGAGGATTTCAAACTTTAAATGGACGGTTACAGTCCAAGGTCACCCTGTGGCATTAAGTCCGGGGTCGTTGAACGAGGCGTGCTTCTCTCTTTGGCTGATTTGCTTTGACCATGGAAAGGTCAAATGGACAAGGTGTTGTCATGTTGGGCTTTGTGGCTGCATCTTGGGCCCAATTATGTCTGGCAGGCCAAGCCATTGGGCCTTGCAGCCTGCTTTCCTTCTTAGACCTTTCTGGGCATTTCCTGGCTTTGATTTCGGCCTTGTCTCTATCTTTTAGGCTTGGATTGACTTGATCCTCCATCTTGAGTATTTGTGCAGTTTGGTCCCTGGGTGGAACCATATCAAAAGTTTCACCTTTTGTTTCCAGAAATTGTGACTGTTTAATTCTGTGAGTTAGCTCCTTTCAAACCCTGGCTGCATATTACTGGTTTTTGGTTGGTCCATAGAAATCCAGGGCTTTGGGGTTTATCAGTTGGTTAAACCAGCTTGTTTTTCTATAAAATTTCAGGAATAACTGACAGATGTTATGTGAGGTTCTCTGAGTGGCAGATAGATCGAGCATCTTCAGAAGTTTACTGATGAGCTTATTCAAAGAATAATTAATGCTTCTATTTTCTAAATTAGTCATTGATGAGGAATGCATTTTGCTGGTGATAAATCATGGGATTGGGAGGGTGATGTTCATATGCTGCTGACTCAGATTCCTTACAAGATGCTAAGAATGGACTAATCTTATGATAGTAAGGAACTCAAGATCGCAGGGCTGGTAGGAAGCTAGTTAGGTTAATACTCCTTCCATACCAAGAAATTAGATACGCCCTCCTTCCCAAGTGTGTTGTCACAACATCAAAGAATTTTTGTCCCAAATGAAATTGCCCTTTTCCACTTTTGTTTTATTTTAGTCATTTTTACCCTTGCAATGCACTCACTTAAAGAGTCTAGGGAGTGAATTGATAGGGGTTAGAATAAGTTTGGAAGGTGGTAATGATGGAAGTTTATGTAAAATGAGTTAATAACCAAAGAAAATTTTAATCTATACAAAAAACCTAAAAGAGACAACCCATTTGGGACCGAGGGAGTACATTTAATTGAGTGCGGAGATCAAGGAATGTTATTGACTGGGTTTAAATAAAGTAAAATAGGTATGTAAGCCAGAATTAACTTTTTTTTAGTGGGAAGAGAAAGTGAGTATAGTAAGGCAAAGTTTGTGTGAAAGTTTCCTAAAAATGAAATGTATCCACTTTACTTTGATAACTCAAAAAGTAAAATGTAGTATTATTTTTCTGGGATGGAGGGAGTAAGACTTATGGAATTTGCAGTTTATTGACACCAATTACTTTGTACTCCCTTTGTCCTCAATAAATTGATACATTTGTTTTTGTTGTTTCAGAGTACTTTTAATCTATGATATTTTTTCACGAATGTTTAAACATTTAAACTAAATAGTCCATATGCATATGAAAATTTGAAATGTAAATTTTCTAAACGTATTTTTTTTGTGATTTTTCTCTCTTTATCTTTATAAATATTTGAGTCAAACATTGAAGCTTAAAACATGAAAATCAAGTGTATCAATCTTTTGAGGACGGAAGGAGTATATACTTAAAATATACAAGCTGCACCACTGCACCTGACTGTATGGTAATACTTTATGAGTACATTGTCAGGTCAAATAATAACGCCTTTGGTAAGATAGGATAGTCAAATACTATCATTGTTGCATGGAGTGACTTTGCATGTAGTGAAGAAATGAATGAACTTTGGTTTTATCCGTGTTTTTATGCAATCGGCTTCCATACGATGTGCTTATGCTGCTTTAAGCGCTGCTTTCCAGTTGCTCGAATTGCCTTGGTGAAACCTGAGAAAGCTAGAGGTGTTGAGGATGTTATACTAAGAGCTGCGCAGATGGGTCAGATAGTTGAGAAGGTATGACGGCATCTTCATTTTTCTTGTTACTGATCATCGATCTCTCTGTTCTATTTTCGCAATCAAAATCGGGTTTGTAAGAATGACAAGCTTGAGTTCTTTGGTGCCCTCTGATAGGTGTCTGAAGAGAGGCTCATATCACTGCTGGAACAGATCAATACTCAGACTGCAAAGCAAACCAAAGTAACAGTAAGTCCGACCACCTTTCTGCTACAATATCCATCATGTGAAGGAGTTAAAGTTCGAAACCCTGAACAAGATGCTCAGCTGGCTAATACTTCTCTATTATTGGATTATGTTTTGCAGATTCAGAGGCGCCGAAGTGTCCTTGAGGATGACGACTAGGTCAGGATTGATTTTCGTTCAACTCTCTTATGAATACATGACTATTGATTGGCACAGGATGTGGATTGTCATACACTGAAAGTGTTCTATTTCTGTATTTATTCTTGGTCCCTGGATCTGGATCTGGACTCGCTACTGTTGGTTTGAGTCTTGTGTATGGAGAAAACACCATTCGGAGAGCTATCCCTCGAAGAAGTCTAATATTGCTCCATCCAGGTAAAATTAGGAAAATTGTCATTAAAAAAAAGTGTTTCGACTTTTGAGTTGCTTAGGTAAGTTTGATAGTCAGAAGTTGAAACTTGGAATGACCAAGCTTGAAACTAAACGCTGTAATCACCTCATAGTATTGACAACCATATCGCACAAGCTTTATTAACTTAATTAAATGTTGTTACTACTCGCTCTTAGTTGGCACGTTCAATGTCCATTAAAAACCATCTTTAGAGGTGTCACCCGGTGTATTTTATTAATACTGTTAATTAATTTGTTATCTTTTTAATTGAATAATTAATGGTGTTAATAAAATTAAATGAGGGACATGAATGAGACAAGAAAAAATGGGATAACAGATTTGGACTCAGAGAAATCGACCTCTTCTCTAGTGGTTGGTTCAAAGATTGTGGAAATTAAAATTGTTTGGAATTTTGGAGTCAATAAAATTTTAAGTTTGGTTGGTATAAGTCAAACTTTAGTCATTGTATGAATCAGTTATTTCATGAAATAATAGTGTATATAAAGGGTATTATCATGCATTTCAAATAACAAGAATTTCAATATTTAACTAAACCAATTACTCATTCTTCACGAGGTTTGAATTAAATTTGAGATTATAAGGACTTACACACTACAAATTCCTACGTTTTTTATTTTTAATTCCTACTCTTTTATCCTTATATTGTTTTCCCCTAAATTTTTACTTTTAAATGATACGATATCAACAATTCCACTACCTTGGGAATTTCTTATCTTTTCAATGTTGAAGAACAGGTCTCACAACGCCCAAAAGATTAGTTGATCTATGTTAAACACATGCTTCAAGAACCTTTTGAAACCTTAGTCTTGTTGACACCCAATTTTGTCCGAGATAGAAATTTAGCTTGTAGTAATATCTAATTCGTAATTGTTATTTTCGGCATTTTTTGTATTTTTATGTGATTTTTGTCATTTTAATTATTTTTACGTAGATAGTAGGGCAAGAGTAAAGTGTACACATGATTTATAGAGGTTTGGTCCATTGACCTACGTCATGTCCTCAGGTACACGGCTTGAGAGTTTAATCCACTAAAAAACTTGGTCTGACACACGTCTTATATAGCTATGTCTGACACACAAGACTTTACACTTGCCTAACTCACATAACTTTTACAAATGTCTGACTAATAGGACTTTCTCAAATGCCATATACACAGAACTTACAACGATTGCCTGACTAACATGTCTTTAAAATAAGTTGTCTCACTAACAAGGCTTCAACACGTTAAATGATACGATATCAACAAATCCACTACCTTGGGAATTTCTTATCTTTTCAATGTTGAAGAACAGGTCTCACAACGCCCAAAAGATTAGTTGATCTATGTTAAACACATGCTTCAAGAACCTTTTGAAACCTTAGTCTTGTTGACACCCAATTTTGTCCGAGATAGAAATTTAACTTGTAGTAATATCTAATTCGTAATTGTTATTTTCGGCATTTTCTGTATTTTTATGTGATTTTTGTCATTTTCATTATTTTTACGTACTTTTGTCAATTTTTTAGTCATTTTTTGTTTGATTTGTTCAATTTAGGATTTTAGTGTGTTTTCTACTAATTAAAATTTAAAAAAAGAAAAAGAAAAGTAAAAAAGATAAGTGAAAGAAAAGAAGCAAAAGAAAACATAAAAAGCAAAAAAAAAGAATAAAGAATAAAGAAAACATAAACAAGCTAGGTGTCAAGCAAGCTAATGAAGCAATTACCAAGCATGCTTCTGTCTTGTTCCTTTTCTTCCTCTCCTTTGTCACTTCAGCGGAAATCACTCCCATTCTCCGGTGACTGTAAAAGATGGACTCTGTGTATATTGAAGCTTCAAACCTTAAACCCATCCGTAAATTGAGCTTACATTGAAGCAGAGAGGGGAGGCGGGTGCCACAAAAGAAAGTTTTCATCATTTTACACAGCGCCTTCCTTCAATCAGCAACAACTCACTTTTATCTGCCGGAAAGAGCGTGCCGGAAGTCGCCCAAGCTTTTCAGAGCATGCCAGATCATTTTTCCTGTCTCTCCCTCCGCTGAACAAACCACCGGAGAGAGTGCATCGCAGCCCGCAGTGTTCTCCTCTTGAGGAAGATGACTGCAAGTTAAGGTATAGTCTTTCAGGTAAACTTCCAACTTTAATCCTTATCTTGCTTCCTTGTACTACTTAGGTTATTACATTTTCAGACGTTTCAGTCAAGTCCTTCAACAAGATTCAAAGCTAACATTGTATGGTTAAACTTTTTTCTTGACTTTGACTTCTTTAAAGATGTTTTATCTTTTATAATTTCTTCATTTCTATTTATGCTTATATCACTAATTTTATTTTTAAATCATTTTTTTATTACTCTTAGGCTGTTATTTTTCATTCTTTAACTATGTAAATAGTTTTGTATATTTTTATTTTTATTTTTATCTAGTCAATCAATAAAGTCTTCTATTGTTCCTAATTTCGGATGCATAATTTAAAAAGAAAACAAGAAAAAATCTAAAAAGAATCCGTGGTACTAATTTTAGGTGCTTGAAAATTTTGTTATCTTTGTGCTTAATCGACTATTGAAAACAAATCTTTTGCAGACTATTTTTAGGTTTCCAATCGACCTAAGTAAAAAAATTAGTAGCGACTCTTGTCAAAAATCACGTCGCTACAAGTCTCAATGGACTAGATCTTTGAAAACACAAAATGGTTTTGATTTCAATGAGGATCCCGAGATATGCAGCTTCTAGAAGGTTCTGAAAGCTTATGGGCTTATTCAAAAGGCATTGGTGCACATATGCTTTTGTCGCAGTTTCAACATGTTATGGAGGCAAATTCGAGATTATTTGCTGATTTTCACGTTGGTTGACTTCCATACTTGTTTACAGTTGTAATTTCCTTTCCAAAACAGAGAATGATTGCACCAATCAAGGAATTGATGTAATCTCTACCATTTCATTTCTTACAAAATTCAAAGACAAGAGATGAATCTAGACTTATACAAGTCTATATTAATTAGTTCAATAATAATATAAATTTGGCAATTAATTAATCATAAAAAATTCGAATGCCATAATATAAATGCTCCAAAGTTATATTTTTGACAAAACGAAATCTTCTTTAATAAAACAAAGGTCACTAAACTTTTCAAATCTTTTCAAAGAGGTCCAAAGTTTTATTATCATCAAAATTAATACTCAACATGCTATGTCCATGGTGGTGGACCGTGCCATGCTGGTTCGAAGGGTTCTTCAAGCAACTTCACGTTGGTAATTCTAACAATGAAACCAAAATCTTCAGATGGTACACGAACAATTTTCAAGGGTTGTGGTGTCAATGGGATGGAGGCAACATAGATCTGATTTGGATCAAGGAGCCTGCTTTGACGCCATGAAGAAATTAAAAGAAATGTGAGAACTGTTTTTGGTATATTTCACTAGTACTCGCTCAAGTCAAACGGCAGTATTTAGAACACGTGTGTAAGGATACAAACTAGCTTTACGCTAACATAATTACAAACTTAGGACTCCTACTTATAAGAAACAAACTTCAAACCCCAAAGATAGAATATGTGAATCTCCACACAACTACCAAGTTTAGAAATACACATTAGGCATATAAACCACACAATAAGGGATCATCTGGTAGTTTAATTCATGCTGCTGATGATCCTGGAGTAGAACTCCCAATCAGGGTGTGAGGAACAAATTGCAGCTTGACCAAAAGGGTGTGCTTCAACATAAGAGGGCACGTCATCGGCCTCGAACAAACCTTGCAAGTAGCACCGCAGGTCACCATTCGGTCCTATTGAAAATTTAATAAATATTAATTTTAACTATCATGATAGAATTTATAATAGATCTTATTTAAAAGAAAATGATACCTAGACCATTATCAGATGTTGCTTGAAACACCTTATACTCTTTTGGAAATACCGTTGTGTGAGGCTGCAAGTACAAAGTCCAAACATGGGTTAATTAGCACCCGGAACTGTAAAAACAATTAAAATTAAAATTAATAAAATAAAATAAAATAAATTGGTAACAATTTTCAGATGAAAATTAAAAAGTAAATTATTTCGTAATTTACAGGATTCAATAGAGCCTTGTAGGGCTGATTATCAATTAGCAGGGTATTGGATGCAGAGAATTCTCCTTTGGTAGCAGAACTTCCCCATACTTTCTTCAATTCCTTGAGAAAGATTGGCTTTTTGCTATTTTCCAGTGTGTTGAATTCGGTCTTAGTACATTGTTCTTGGTCCTGGAGAAATGGCAAATTGTCGGTCATAATCACTAATTTCTTTTTTGTACACTTAGAGCACTGATAAAAAAACAAAAAAAAACAGTCCAAATTATTTCATCACTATAACATCTGTCTGTTAATAACTTCTCCTCATGCATATAAATACCCAAGCGAACAGAAGGTTTCTTCTGAGTCCTTTGCTTATGCAACTCAGAGCACTGTCCAAGTACCACCTACATGTCATAAGAGCAACAAACATGACAAACTTAAACAAAAAAAAAATGAAGAAAATACAAAGCTCCTGAGAGTTCAGTAAGTCAATGATTTCTACTCACTCTCTTGCAGAAGACCAAATTCCCACTTCAAATCTTTCAAGACAGAACTTGATGAACTCTTCACAATGAGGCCTAATGTATACTGAAAGTGCAACAACATACCATACCAAGATGAATTCTACAATCTCATGTACCAAAAAGTTGTCTTAGGCTCAAGCCAAGTTTCTTTAACTTCTGTACCTCCACCATCCTTACTGCTTTAATAAACAAAATACTCCAACAATTCAAGTCAGTTGTCATTTTTAGCATTTTTATGTAAACTAAAATCGTTTTAGTTATTAATTCATTTTACTTAAATTTTTATAAACTTTTATCGATACTCCTTCCAAACCCATTCTAACCCCACAGAACTCACTTCTAAACTCTCTGAGTGAGAGTGCATTTTAAGGGTAAAAGTGGAATAAAATAAAACAAAATCGAAAAGTGTCATTTCATTTGGGATAAAATTATTTAGATATTGTTTGTAGACTAAAATCGTTTTAGTTATTAACTCATTTTGTATAAATTCTTATCGTTACTCCTTTCCAAACCCATTATAAACACTCTGAACTCACTTCCTAAATTCTGAGAGTGCATTGTAAGGGTAAAAGTGGAATAAAATAAAACAAAATCGAAAAATGTCATTTCATTTGGGATAAAATTATTTAGATATTGTGAAAACACACTTGAAACGATTCGTCACAAGTTTGTTGTCACTTTTCCGGTTTTCCTTCGCAATTTTCAAATGAAATGGAACAATCCATTCAGGACAGACATAGTATATATAAAACGATCACCTCGGTAACTTCCATAGACAGCGTCGGGCCTGCGGCGTATCCAAGACTCGGATCTGTCCTTCTTGCAGACCCTGTGGCAGAGAAGGCCTCCGATTCCAAGGATCAAAAGCTTCTTTTTGTTTGCAGCCGGAGGAGGACGAGGGTCTAACTCCAACTTCATGAGTTTCACTAATGAGACGCTAAGTCCATCTTCCTGGACGCTCTGCTTGTTGGTCCTGATCTCACTACTGCTCTCACCCATTCTAGTAATCCGCGACTTGTTTCTAACTAGAGTATATTGGAACTGGGGATGATGTTATATAGATGAGAGGGATCTACAACGTGCTTAGGAAGTTGGCATCGCTGCAACTTTAGTTATTGTACTTTTATTCTTTTCGTTTTGATTTATCTGTTTAAAGTGGAAAACCATTATCTGATTTATTGTACTATTCGTTGGCCAATTTTGACTTCTTTCCCCTTTTTTTCCCTCTATTTTTCCTTTGTGTTTTTTCGTTTCTTCTTTCTGTGTTTTCCATTTCTATATGTTTAATTGTTGTTTTTTTTAACTTATATTTTCCTCTCTATTTCTCTATCATTCACCTGAATTTTTGGTAATTTAAATGGAAAAATATTATAAGTATCGTGCAATTTGCGGAAAATGTGTCATTCTAATGCCTTATTTCTTTATACCGCATTCTATTTATCTTATGATTTTTTTAACCAATTATCACACTGAGAACAGTAACAACGTTTAGGCACGAGTTTTTCTCCGCCCAATGAAAAAAGAGTATTATTTCAATTTTAAGATTTTAGTTAATACTTTCACTTATTATTATCTCTATCTATTTATGGAAAAAACACTACTGATGAACAGTGGCACAACCAATTGGATTGTGCCACGTCATTCATTATACTTTTTTTATTTTTTTTATTTTTATTTTAATTTTTAAATTATATTTATTATTTATTTTTTAATTATATTTATTATGTTAATTTTAAAAATTGGTTTCTTCTTCATTTTTGTTGTTTTAAAGTATGTTAGTTAATGCTTTTTATGGAGATTGAAAGTTTTGGTAATTTTGAAAGTGAATATAGAATTTGTAAGAAATACAGTTTTGTGGATTCTTTTATTGATGAATAATACCCTCAATATATATATATAGACAAACTCCATTACTTACCTTTAACTATTTTGAAAGTAGAGCATTGGCCCCCGGTCCTAAATTTTCAAAACATCATTAAGTGTAGTGTCGTTTTTTTATACAAGAGAAAATTTCATTATAGTTTATAATTATTTAAAAAGTAGCATGTTGTCATCAAAGTTCCAAATCTTATGGCATGGTTTTTTCACTTCTTTGAGTGTTGATGATTTTAACGAAAAATAATAATGTGTAATTAGTATTTCACTACGTAGAGAAGTTGCGGTTTTACTGCGGCCTCCACCGCGGTAAATGACATTTACTGCGGCGAAGGTCGCAGTAAATGGATTTCTCTACGTAGTGTTTGTATTTAAAACTCTATACATATACATAAAATTTTGTATAAATAGTATCCACCTAATGAGATTGTGTCACCTCATCATAATTTAATGATTTTATTTATTTTTGTTTCAAATTGTTTAAGAGACTAAATCTCTATTTTACTTTTATTTCTAATTATTTTGCGTTTGGCCTCTAATGTTTTAGACTTCATATGATAAAATGTAAAAATTCTTAGACCTAATTTTTTCACTCATAATAATTATATACTTTATCATTTATTTCATAAAAATATACATTTATTTCACTTAATATTACATTTTTATTAAATTCTTATAAAGTATTGCAATTTACACCGCTACGAAGTGCGGGCAATTAAACCTCATTACCAGTATTTAACTACTTAGAAAATAAAGTATTAACCCCCTAATGATTCAATGATTTGACAGTTTTTCTATTTCTTTTCTGTTGATGATTTGATGAAAAGGAATGTATGAGGCTAAAGTTTCAAAACATCATAAATGTGGACTCAATTTCTATCTTTTGTCTTTTCATTTTTATTTGTTTGAGAAAAAACTCCACTACCGGGTTTTAACTACTTAGAAAATAAATCATTGATTCCTTAATGATTAATGGTTTGACGGTTTTTTCTATTTCTTTTTCTGTTGATGATTTAATGAAAAAGAATGTGTGGGGCTAATATTTATAACCTTATAACTCATGAATGCACATACATAATAATTTATTAATAAATAGTATCCACCTAATGAGATTTTACCATCTCATCTTATTTTAGTGATTTTACTTATTTTTTCTTCAAATTATTTAAAGGGTTAGCTCTCTCAGTTCATTTTTATTTCTTATCATTTTGCAAATGGACCCTAAAGTTTTAGATGTAATATAATAAAATGTGAAAAGTCTTAGATCTAAATTATTTTTTACCTATAATAATTATTTACTTTATCATTTATGATAGCCAAAGGGCGATCTCCGGTGGTATGGGCACTCCAGTGACCGTGATAAGGCAGCTCCTGAACCTGAAATGGGGAAGACAGAGGAAATTCTCAGGTGCAGAAAGAGAAGGAAGGTGGGGTGTGTAGTAGGTACCTTCTTCGAGGCAGGCACCATCCAATATATAGGGTGGTGCCAGGGCCCGTTATGGGGGGCCTTGAATGCTGGAAAATCACCATAAATGTGTCTATAATTGGGAAGGTGGTGTATTAGTAGTGTAGTAATGGTGAGTTACTCCCTTTCCTTTGGCTTAATGCCATAATTAGGCTAATGGTTGACTTGATAGGGCGGAGTCGGGCCTTGCCCGTGTATGGCCTTAGCGGGTCAATTGGTTAGGTTAGACCCGTATGTACCAATATGTCCCCCTCCGGAGAGTGGAGCATAGGCTGATGGGTCCATGTGCTCCATTTAGTTTATTTACATAGTGTGCTTTGTCTAGGTTTGAGGTTTTTAGGTCCTCGTATTTTGCTTGAGTCTTTGTCGTTGCACCTTTGATAGAAGGCATCAATATGCGAAAGATGTATCCTGATTCATCTGTTAGTACATCAAGGATTTGAGCTGTAGTGAGCTTTATGAAGTTGAGTATCGAAGGGTAGAGTTTGTAGACCACGCGAGGCTAATTTGTAGAATTTTCGGACCGTAAGGGGTCAATTTGAAGGAGTTAGCAAGCGTTTGCTGCTAACGGGATTATACGGGGCGCCCTTATGGGTTATATACGAGGGGCTCTCCGTAAATACGAGGAGCTCGCCGTAAATACGAGGCTGGTTCTGGTGGGCCTGGCCCATATGACGTTTGCGTTTGGCAATACAGCCATACGAGCTGGGCCCATATATATCAATATGTCCTCCCCCCACAGCGGAGGATGGGTTGGGCCCCTGTGCTCCGATTTTGTGTTTTATTTAGGGGAAAAGGCCCAAGTTCTGGCCCATTCTTTTTGTAGCGGATGCAAGATCTGCGCAGCGGTGAGGATCGAGGATTGCGATGGCGCATTTCCCTTCACTCTTTCGAGCATGGACGAAGTGGTGCTGAGGAGGGTGCAGATCAGCAAGGCCCATCGGCTTGTGGGCCGTGTGGATACCCTGGTTAACTGGGTCGAGGGCCTGGACGGGGAGCTAATTGAGCGCTTCGAAAGCGCTTTCAAGAACCCTCGACGTCTGTTTTGCACTTCCTTTCACTTTTGCCTTTCTGTAATTGTGTGTTTTGGATATTATTGTAATCCGGTTTTTGCTTCGTTGCAGTTAAGATGACGCACCCCAGTGCCCTGTTTGCAAAGAAGAAAGATCTGAGGGAAGCCCTCAAGAAGAAAATGGAGGATCAACTTCCCTCAGAGTCATCGTGGCTGATACACCTTTGTAAAGGAGCAGAATATCCTTTACGCCATAACGCCCCGTCTATGACGATATGGCGTGAGGACTGCGTTCTTATTTTCTTTTGGAACGCCGGCGGGCCATCGATTGCGCCAGTTTGGAGATACTGAAGGATTGGGTGTCTCCAGTCAGTTGCTGTGTTGGCATCGATTGCATGAATTGTACTTATCGAGGGCTGTGCTAAGGTTTCGAGGATTGCGTCAGTCCTTCCCTTAGACAACTTGTCAGCCTTAGTGTTTTGATCTCTCGGGATCTTGTTGATATTTAGCTGTTCAAATTGTCCTTCTAGGCTTTTGACGAGCCGCAGGTACCTCGACAGAGTGGGGTCCTTGCATTCGTTTGTCCCCGTGACCTGGCTTACCACGAGCTGTGAGTCACTGTGCACGGTCAGACGTCGTAAGCCAGCTTTCAGGGCAGTTTTCAGTCCCGATACGAGGGCCTCGTATTCTGCCACGTTGTTTGTGACAGGGAACTGGAAAGCCACTCGTAAATTGGTTTCCATGCCGTGCGGGCCTTTTATATGGATGCCCCCTCCTGGGCGATCGGCACTTGACGACCCATCCACGAACATGTCCCATTCGGGAGGATCTAACTCCACTGGTGGATTCCTCGAAGGGCCATGTTCAGGGGGGTAGATGGAAAGCTCGACCATGAAATCTGCCAAAGCTTGTGCCTTTATGGCTCGTCGAGGCTCGAATTTGATGTCGTATTCCCTACCTCGATGCACCAACGGGCTAAACGACCGCTATGCTCTGGTCTGTTTAGGATGTCCTTGATTGGTAGATCCGTTCTGACGATGATTGTGTGGGCTTGGAAATATGCCCGTAATTTTCTGGCAGCGACGATCAAAGCGTAGATCGTTTTCTGAAGGGGAGGGTAGTTCGCCTCAGCCCCTCGTAGTGTGTGACTTGTGTAGTAGACGGGCCACTGTTGTGGGCCTTCCTCCTTAACGAGCACTGAAGAGACAGTGTTGTTCGAGGTGGAGAGGTAGATGACGAGTTCGTCCCCCGGTTGTGGGCATTTCAGGGTTGGCAAATCGGAGAGGTGCTTCTTGATTTGCTCAAAAGCTTCTTGGCATTCCGGTGTCCAGGTGAATGCCTTTTTCATGTGAAGCTGTTCGAAGAACGGCTTGCACTTGTCTCCCAATTTGGAAATGAATCGTCCCGGGGCAACAATTCTTCCTGTGAATTGTTGGATTTCCTTAATTTTCCTTGGTGGCGCCATATCCGTTATGGCTGATATTTTCTTAAGGTTGCCGTCGATTCCTCTTTCGGAGATCATGTAGCCCAGGAACTTCCCAGCTCCAACGAAGAAGGAGCACTTGGCTGGGTTGAGCCTCATGTTGTATCGTCGGAACGACTTGAAGGTTTCGTCAAGATCTTGAAGGTGGTCATCGAATGTCATGCTTTTTAAAATGACATCGTCGACATATGCTTCAAGGTTGCGGCCCATTTGGTGGGCAAAGACTTTGTTCATTAAACGCTGATAGGTAGCTCCAGCGTTTTTGAGCCCAAATGGTATTCGAACGTAGTAGTATACGTCGTCGCCCGTTGTGAATGCTGTTTTTAAGGCGTCTTCGGGGTCCATGTAGATTTGGTGGTAACCACTCTTAGCGTCCATGAACGAAAGATATTTGTACTTGCAAGTGGCATCTACGAGTTGGTCGATGATTGGTAATAGATACGGGTCCTTGGGGCAGTGCCTATTGACGCCCGTGAAGTCGACGCACATACGGAGGTCGCCGTTAGTTTTGTCAGCTAAAACTATGTTAGCAAGCCACTCGGAGTACTGAATTTCCTTTATTATTCCGGCGTCGAGGAGTTTAGAAACTTCCTCTTCTACAAACTGCTTTTTAGAGGGGGCCATACCCCTTTTCTTTTGTTTAACCGGTTTGGAATTCGGGAATACATTAAGTTTGTGTGTGATGATGCCGGGGTCGACGCCTGGCAGGTCCTTCAAGTCCCAGGCGAAAACGTCGAGGTTTGCCTCGAGGAGGTGGATGAGCCCCATCTTTTCCTCTTGTTTAAGGTTTCTGCCAACCTTAAACTTCTTACCCGGGACAACCTCTATTTCTTCTGTGACGTCATTGAGGCGTGGCCTGTCGTCCAGATCCATTGGATCGTCGACCTCCTTCGAGGTTTGTGGATCGACCGTTGAGCTCAGAGAGGTCACGTAATTTGTCCTTGCGGTTCGTTGGTCGATGTAGATGTGTGCATCCCCACGAGGCGTTGCGAATGTGATTGTAAGAGAGCGGATGTCGCATCTCATGTGGAAATCGACCTAGCTTGGTCGGCCAACAATGGCGTTGTATGTTGAAGGGACTTCGAGCACCAAGAACTCCGTCATGATGGAGTGGCAATTAACCGTGCCGAATTGTGTGTCCCCGATTAGCATGAGGGGCAGGTTGACGACCCCTATTGTTGGGACAATGTCCCCGCCGATGCCAAATGTAGGGCCGGAGCTCCTTTTTACAGCGGACATGTGTATCCCGAGTTTATCGAGCATGTCCTTGAAAATGACACTGGTGTTTGCACCGGTGTCGATGTAGACCCTGTTGGTGTCGTAACCCGCGATCCTTGCTGTGATTAGCAGTGGATCGGAGTGTGGAACGACAACCTTTGTCCCGTTGGGATGGTAGATAATGTTTTCCTCGAGGTGGTCGATCTGCAAGACTTCTCTTGCATAACGCTTTCTAGAGGAAGCGCCTTCTGACTTTGTGAGCACGTGGATGATGCCCGTCGGTGGTGGTGGCAAGTTTTGCCTTCGAGGGCTGTTGTGCCGACGACGCGTTTTCTCGCGGTCGTCGCTATTGTCGTCCCTCTTGCGGCCCTTTGGGAAATCTTTGCAAGGGGAGGTGGAGTCGGATAAGAATTCCTTGAGCTTGCCCTACTCGATCATCTCAGAGATGAGGTTCCTGAGTTGAAAGCACGCCTCTGTGTCGTGTCCGCGATCTTTGTGGTAGAGGCAGTACTTGTCAAACCCCTTGGTGCTCTTGTGCTGGATGGGTTGAGGCCACTTGGGGACCTTGTTCTGCTTCTCCAAAGATTAGCGTAATATTCGCACGGGTGTCACGAAGTGCAGGGTGATGATCGGAGGGCCTCGAACTGACGTTCGAGGGTTGGTACCTCGATGAGGCAGACCCCTTGTCGAACGTCTTGTTGCGGTCGTTTGTGGGGGGCTTGTTGTAGGGCTTATTGATCTCCTCGGAGTTCATGAATCGAGTGGCTCGATCGATGAACTCACCCATCGTTGTGACGGGATTTTCATTGATGTTGTATGCGAGCCTTGACTCGCGCTGAAGGCCTTGAGTTACGGCCAGGAGTTGCATGTCCGAGGAGAGTCCTTGGACTTGGACGGCTTCCGCCTGAAACCGTCGAATGTAGTCACGGAGAGGTTCCTTCCTTTGCTGTTTCACCCTTAGTAGGTGCTGGATAGTCTTGGGAGGAGGTCGAGCTCCCATGAAGTGGCGTAGGAACGATGAGGCGAGTTCCCTGAAGCATTTGAAATGCTGGCCTCGCAGAGTTCCAAACCACGTCGATGCATCCCCTTTGAGGGTGGAGCTGAAAGCCTTGCAGAGTATGGGGTCCGTGGCGCGAGCCATCTCTATTTGGGAGATGTAACGTCGTAGATGATCGACGGGGTCTGTTGTGGCATCGTAGCTTTCGATGACTGGCATTCGAAAGCCGGCAGGCGCCTGGACGGCGATGATGTCTTCTGTGAATGGCTGCGTTAGAAGGACCTCGATGTCATCGAGGACTTGGTTGGGCGTCTTGACCTGTTCCTCGACTATGTTGATTCGTCGGAGGAGGTCATCGACGCAGAGGTTCCCAGTAGATAGGTTTTGATTTTGGGACTGTTCGTCCCGTTCGTTGGGAGGTGGAAGGCGTGCGGCCTGCAGTTCTGCCTTGATGGTTTGCACCATGAAGGCTTTCATGTCGTTGAGCATGCTCACCTGTAGAAGCGCCATCTGAGCGGGGTCGATGATTACTGCTGGGGGGCCGTAGAGGGCCCAGGGAGATACGTTAAGCTAGCCGCTTGTGGTTGTGGGGGCTGTTGTATCCCCGTTGCACTACCAACAGGGGTGGTGGGGTTGCCACCAACAGGGAGTGGTGGGGGTGTTGTATCCCCGTTGCGCCACCAGCAGGGAGTGGTGGGGGTGCGCCGGAGGAGCTGGAAGCAGCGTCCTCAACATGCACACTGTTGTGAGTTCTCCTTGTTTTGGCCATGAAGATGGGTAAGGAGAGAAAAGAAGGAAAGTTGGTAGGAAAGAAAAAACGGTTGTTTTTCGTTTCCCACAGACGGCGCCAAATTGATAGCCAAAGGGCGATCTTCGGTGGTATGGGCACTTCGGTGACCGTGATAAGGCAGCTCCTGAATCTGAAAGGGGGAAGACAGAGGAAATTCTCAGGTGCAGAAAGAGAAGGAAGGTGGGGTGTGTAGTAGGTACCTTCTTCGAGGCAGGCACCACCCAATATATAGGGTGGTGCCAGGGCCCGTTATGGGGGGCCTTGAATGCTGGAAAATCACCATAAATGTGTCCATAATTGGAAGGTGGTGTATTAGTGGTGTAGTAATGGTGTAGTTATAGTGGAGTTACTCCATTTCCTTTGGCTTGATGCCATAATTAGGCTAATGGTTGACTTGATAGGGTGGAGTCGGGCCTTGCTCGTGTATGGCCTTAGCGGGTCAATTGGTTAGGTTAGACCCGTATGTACCAATTTATTTAATGAAATCATACCATTTTTTACTTGATGTTACATCTTGATTGAATTATTATAGTTTGTTGCAATTTATATCCGCTGCGAAGCGCGGATCTTGTTCAATTCCAAAACCTGCAGATTACAAATTCCATTTACCGTTTTACCCCGTCAGTTTAACGCTATAGAGTACAAAGTGCTAAGGAAATACTCCTCGGTCATAAAAAATATGTCCATTTATTTTTATAGTTTCACGGTATTTAATTTATCATTTTTTTCATCAATATTTAAGTATTTTAAGTTAAACAATTCTTGTATAAACTATTTATCGTCGCAAAGTGCAATAAATTTATCAACATGTGTGAGATTAAAATAATCTAAGAGTCTCAGTAAAACTCAAAATGTGGAGTCTTGGTAGCGGTCAATCCGTTACAAGGCCCTTACAAATGGTAACGGACAAGGACGTTTCTAGGGCGTTACGAATTAGGGCACAACTTCAGCCATGTCCGTTACCAAGGCGTTACCAGACCTGCCAACTTTACAGGCCCGGTAGCGTCCTGCCCCCTACTAGCCCATTTAATCCGTTAAATGTAATAAATATTTATTATAAAAAATTATTATTTATATTTTGGAATAATATTTTGGAATAAAAGAATGATTGAAAATAAAAATATTTCATTTAAATGTTTGAAACACAATTAAAACATCAAAAAACATCCAAAATAGATTGTTAATACAACACGATCCTACGAGGGCGGGAAATTCGAATTGTCCTAAGAAGGAGGGGGGGTCTGACTCTCTGACAGCCGTAGCTCTGATGTTTGGTTGCGGCTGATGCATTTGCGGCTCGTAATATTCATCCGCGGATGATCCTTGTATTGGTGAAATTGTTGTAGTGCGGCCATAGATACTGATGTGGAAATCAGAATGAGTCAAGGAAGTTGGGTGGCCTCGAGTGGTCCCGGGTTTGCGAGGAGAATGTTGAATGATGCCTCGACTATCGTCGGAGTTTGTTGATGTAAACCTCAGACTCGCCCTGACGCTCCCTGAGCACATGGACCTCTTCCTCTGTTTTGCACCGAGCCTCCGCCTCCGCCTCCGCCAGACGCTGCTCCTCAGCGGCAAGCGCCCGCTGAAAGTATATCAAAAGAGTATATTATTCTATAATCTAACACTAAAGTTTTAAAAAGTTTCAATTTAGTTTATGATTAATTACCAGAGATAGCAGAGATGGCCGAAACTGCTCAGAGTGCACAAGGTGCAAGGGAGCGCCAACCCAACACCCTTTTTGGGCCCGCCCATAACCGCCATGAAGATCTCCTCATCGAAAGGAGGCACATCATTTATGTTAGGGTACTTCTCTATAAGCCGCCTCATGTACTCGGCCTAATTAACAAATAACGCAACGCTTAGTAGAAAATAAAAATAAATATAAACCCTAAAAAGTAGGAGATGATAACTTTGAAATAGTTACCTCGAACGTAGTGTTATCCAGACCATCCAAATGATGCTGGAAGTCGGTGATGGTGACTTCTCGACGCTCTTTTATGACCATCTCCTCGTAAAAGTTCTGCATCATCGTCTAGTTGTGCCTCCTCTGCGGCCTGTCGGGGTTGTCGCATTCTATTCATTCTATCTCGACTCCGTTATAAACTCTGGAGTGTTGAGCGAGTCGATGAACTTATCCCAATTCGCCTAAGGAAAGGTAGGTGTTTGTGCTCCTGCCAGTGAGCGAAGTTTGGATTTTTGTCAGTGAGAGGGTACTTTCCTTTGTAACTCTGGACGATCTTTCCCTTCCCCATGTACATCTTGGCCCAAAAGTTGTGCAGCTTCCTCTCCACGTCACCTGTAGCGGGTGACGGCAGATACCAAACATATTTTTCCTGGGATAAAAAAACTTTAGATTAGTGATGTACATAAATATTTATAAGAAAACTACATGTTAATATTGTATATTTTACCGCAAATTTTGAAACCCAGACATTCTTCTCAGTTTAGGTGAATGCCGAATACTTATCCAGGACATTGCAATGGCATTCTCTGAAAACGCGTTGCAAATCTTGGTAGACCCTGTAGAGCTTGGAGCCAAGGTTACATAAATTCAAAGTAAAAAGATAAAAATATTAACGATGAAATGGAGATAAAAGAACAAAATTGAACGTGTAAAATGAACCACTTACTGGCCGGCAAGAATCATCCTCCTGCCATTATCAAGCGACTGTGGAGGCAGGAGTAACCGCGCCAACTCACCATCGATGGGGCCATCATCCTCTCTGCGGCCATGCTAACCCTGGACCGTGCCCTGCGAATCTGTTATGTGTGAGGAGGAAGCTGATGCATGCAATGACCGCCTAGAACCACAGCCTCCAGAACCATGACCCCTTCCAGAACAACGCCCTTCTGAACCACGAACCCCAGAACGGTCCCCAGAGCATCCAGATGTGGAACCACGCCCGAACCCGTGACTATCATTTGGACCCGTCATATCCTTACAAAAAGTTAAATAGTCTATAATAGTATACAATTTCATCCAATAGTTCTAAAACTGTACAATTTGATCCAAAACTTCTAAAAGTTAACAATTTCATCCAAAAGTTTTAGAAGGTTACAATTTAATCCAAAACCTTTAAAAGTATACAATTTCATTAAAACATTTTACAAGTTTACAAATTGATCATAAAACTTTTAAAAGTTTACAATTTAATCACAAACTTTTAAAATTATACAATTTCATCAAGAAGTTTGTTTACAAATTGATCATAAAACATTTAAAAGTTTACAATTTAATCTAACACTTTTAAAAGTATATAGTTTCATCAAAAAGTTTTAAAAGTTTACAATTTGCTCTAAAACTCTTAAAAGTTTACAATTTCATAATTTTTTTTAAAAGTTTACAAATTGATCATAAAACTTTTAAAAGTTTACAGTTTAATCTTAAACTTTTAAAATTATACAGTTTCATCAAAAAAAATTTAAAAGTTTACAGTTTGCTCTAAAAGTTTACAATTTCATCCAAACGTTACCTAAAGTTTACAATACTACCAAAACATTTAAAATATTCACCAAAGTCATACAACTTACTGAAAATTCAACAAAAATCCTAACAATTACGAACAATTCACCAAAAATCATATAAATTACTAAAAAATCACCAAAAATCATAACAATTACTAAAAATCTACCATAAATCATATAAATTACTAAAAATTCAGCACAAATCATAAAAATTACCATAAATCATAAAACAAAGTATGTCAATGGTTCCAATGGGCTGCCCGTTGGTAGTATCAATGGTTCCAACGAGCTACCTGTTAGTTGTTTCAATGGTACTAACGGGTAGCCCATAGGTAATGTCTCTATTTACCAATTTATTCATTTTATGCAATTAAAACAATCATTGTATGCATACTTCAAAACTTTGTATTTTTAAAATATGAACATGATCAAGCTTTAATGCGGTTAGAGTTTCTTTAAAAATATATATTTTATGATGAAATAATCATAATTAAGAACATAATATTGAAGATAAACACAAGTTAAAAGGGTAACTAATATTGAGATCATACTATTAACACAAACTAATTGTTTCAAATTTTTATTAAAGTTGGTTGGTGATTATTGCACATTATTGTAAATATTTTACCCTCAATTTTGCATAGAAACTCAATTAATTGCTATGTTCTTTAACTTGCACAAGGATTTTGCAGGATTGCACTTTGGGAGGCTTTTGGCAAAATTGGAGAATTAAAGGTTAATTTGACAAGAAGTGAGAAGTTGGAGACAATTTTATTTGAAGATAGAAGCTAAGGTGTCAAAGTGATACAAGGAAGAAGTTTAGGCCCGAAATGAGCAACTTATGAAAGTTTGAGGGCAAGATTTTTATTAGGCCCACTATTCACAAAATCTAGTCCAAATTGGACTAGGTTTTCACGCATCACATGGGCAGCAGCACGCACGCATAATAGGGAAGAGAAGAAGAACAATTTCTTCAGGTTGAGCGCACAAACGGAGAAGGCTCGAACAATTGAGAAGAAATTTGGTATAGTAGCGAGCAAAGCCATCACCGTCGGCAACATCATTTTTGTTCTTCATCTCTTTTATTTAATTATGTTTATTAGCTAGTTAATTTTATCTTCTAGGATTTATTGTGAAACTTAAACATAGGGTTTGATACTTTAGTTCTATGAATTATTATTCCACGATACTTGTTTAATTACTCGGATAGTTCATGTATTATTCTTTTGGCCAGAGAATATTTGTGGTATGCTTTTGCTCGATAGAGAAAAGTACTACTAGACCACAGGATAATTATGCTAGATTTCGTCATAGAGCGATGGCTTGCCACGGATCTGGAAATGAGATAGATCACTTGAACAATTAGAGTGGAGCGATGGTTGTGCTTTAATCACCTAGGTGGAGCGCTCGATAGAGGACATCTAGAATTGATATATCGATTTACATGTTGAGAATAATAACTGTGGATAATTCTAAATTGTCAAACCTGAAGTTTAAGTGTACCAATAATCCTAGAAGGTAGATTTATTATTTAATTTCTTAATCTCTTCTATTTCACTAGCTAAGTAATTCTCTCCAAATCAATCATTTTACTTTATTTAGTTAGTAATTCATCATAATTTACTAGAATCACAAGTCCCTGTGGATTCGACCCGGTACTTACCAGTTTACTACTTGTTTGACAGCCGTATACTTGCGGTGTTGCGACCAAGTTTTTGGCTCCGTTACCGGGGACTTGTTTCTTTTCTTGCTATTTTTGTTTGAGTTGCATTGTATATAGTAATTTTTAACACTTTTTTCAGGAAAAAAAGAAAAAAATGGATCTCCATGTGGAAGATGAGATTCAACGTTTGTTGAAGCAAATAGATTTCATAATGAAGTATTGGGTCAAAGATTTTCAGTCGTCAGATAATAGTTTTCTTGGAAGTGGTAAAATCGGTCCGGTAGAGCAGTTGTTCAAAGAAAATTTCACTCAATTGAAATAATTGTTTGAAAAAAGTACCTTGATTGAGTTAAGTGAGGGAATCAAGCGAAATTGGAGAGGAGTAGATACAAAGTTTCAAGAACTATATGACCGGATTGAAAAATTTGAGAGGTTAGATAATCTTGATAAAGGTCACATAATGGAGTCTGTGGAGGAGGTGATAGACATGGAAAGTAAAAATGGACCCATGGAGGAACACGTACCAGAAAACTCAAATGATTTTTTGAGTGATGTTAATTTCTTTCCCCAATCTTATTGTTTGATTAAAGCAGATGACATTATAAGTAATGATGTTTTAATTGTTGATAATGGTGATGCAAATGTTGATGATGCAATTTTTGAGGATAAGCCTACACCGATAGATGAACCTCTTCCACTTGATGTGCCTACTCATGATAGCTTTGATGTAGGGGAGTCCATTATCAGTTATGATGACCCTTATGCCATCTTTTGTATGCCAAAAATAAATGAGAAAAGACTTCTGCAAAATGCTCTCTTTAATCCATGTGTAATGAGATTTTCCAAGAACATGATGAATGAGTCTACATGTCAATTGATTGATCTGGGGAAGGGAAGTAATAGTTTAAGTGCGAAAATGCATGATAATTGTTTTTATGGATCAGAAGATAATCTCGAATGGTCTAGATTGGTATTTGATCCCGTGCTAATAATGACTCTTTGATTTTACACCATAAAGAAAAGATGCATGATAAGAACCTTGCTACCCATGACTTGTGTGATCAATATCTTATTCATGTCAAGAGCTTGCGCTACTATACCAATCGAGAGCATGTTCTTTTGTTTGGTTACTCTCGGTTTCGAGGGTGGTTGTTTAAATAAGAAAGAATTCATGTCTTTTCCTTACTTTATAAAATCTTTTATTATGGTAGTCTTATCCTTAAGATTACTAACTTGGCCATGGAGAAAGGGCCTCGTGAGTTTTGCAGGTATAGAGGATTCAAGTTTGATGATATGGAAAATTGCATGCCGGGGCATCTAAATGGTTGGACTAGTTCTACATGGAAACATCTTAAGGGAGTCACTTGAGTCCTACTGATGGGACTGTCGAGCTAGCGATATTTATATTAATTAATTTTAGATTAGTAGTATTTAAGGTTTAATGATGATGTTGGACAATGGATGCAGGTGAATAAAGATAAGAGTAAGCTTGAAAAAATTTGTGGAATAAATTTTGGAGGTACTCGAAATATTGGCGGAGTAAAATCAGGAAGATCTTTCTTACAAGCCGATTTGGAAGCTTTACAGTCATTTTATGGATTTTAAGTACAAAGAGAGGTTGTAGCTTTATCTCTTAGCTACAAGTGGGCTTTTGAATCGCCTCAATCGGATGTCGGAGTACAAAGTTATGGCTAAAATACGGAGTTTGAAACGAGCTGACAGAAAAGTCGCGCCAAGGTCACGGGCAAAGGCAATGTTTCGCTGTCAAAACCGCATTCTCCAAATTTTCCACAAAAAGTTCACGGTCCACGAAAGATTTTCGCAACCTCGACCTCAAAAAGTCAACCGTTGGTCAACCGGTTGCTACAAACTTCAAGAATGCATAACTTTTGCTACGGGTGTCCGTTTTTCGCCCACAATATATCAAACTGAAGGGTAAAACAAGCTCTATCCATTTATCAAGTCCTCTTCAACATATTTGAGCACCATTGGTACAAATTTCAATGGAACCTCCCGGGACATGGAACAGGGACCAAACTTGATCCCCCAGGTATGACTTTCGATTCTTTTCTCTCTTTTACCCTTTACAACATTGTGGAAAATGTAGATTTCAAGTTTGGGGGGTCTGATTATAGCTGCTATGAATTGGATTGTTGGAATGATTGTTTTCGTGCTCATGATGATATCTTGGTTGTTACTTGTTAGTATAGGAATGCATACAAAAAAATTGAAAAAAATGAAAAAATTTGAAAATAGTAGTGTTAATGCATGTAGTATTTAGGTTGCATTTTAGGGACCTAATGCTCCAGTAAGTCGGGTTTTAATTTGGAGCATCCGTTGATTTACATATCTATGATCATATATGTGGTAGGAAATTGTGTTCAAAGCTTTGAATGGAAATTCTACCTGTGGGATTTTGAGCCTAATTATGCATGATTTGTGTGAATTGCTCTTTCATGAGAGTACCTTGCTAAGTTTCTGAGCTAGAACTTGCTTTCTTGGAACCGTTATAAATCTACATATGTTGTCTGTTAAGTCGGGAAGACGGTGGCAAATTGGAATGAGCTTGTTATCTAAATAGCCAACCTATATATAATTTTCATTAGAAAACCCCCTTTGAGCCTTAAAGCCGGATTCTTTGATCACCCACAATTTTAAGCTATTCCATTCTCTTATATTACCTTTTCAACCCTGAAACTTCTTGAGTATTTTATTCTGGGCATAGGTATGAAATATTTGTGGTGTTCAAACTTTGAGTTTGGTGGTGTTATATATTTTTGTGCTATGTGAGTAGAAGAGATAATTCTAAAAAAAAAGTGTGTCCGAGTTGAAAAAAAAGATGAAAAAAGGTGAAATCAAGGAAAAAAAGGCACTTGTGATTATATTGTGTATACCAGAATTGTCATAAAGGTTGAACAAGTGCAATTATGTAAAATCGGTGTGAAGCTTGCAAAAGAAGAATTGGTGTGGATCATATGTGATTATTATTACTCTTTAGTGCCCAAATGCTTGTAAGCTCAATAATGTTTCAAATAAGCTCCACCTAAAGAAAGCCTTCAGAAGATTTCCATTTTGACCAAGCCAGACCTCATTACAACCCAATGAAAAGAGCACCCGATTGGTAAGACATGCAACCTTTTCCTCCAGGAAGAATGAGTAGAGGAGTTTTGGTTCGCTTGCAAGCCTATGGATTGAAGATACTTAGTAAGATCACTACACACGTGCACACCTACTTTAAAGAGTGAAACACTTGGGGAATGACCCTTTGTTTACTGATTTGAGCACAAAGTCCTAAAACCTATTTGATCATTTATATGTTTAGAGATGTGTGGTTCTGGATTCTGACTTGACTTGAGCGGACATTGGTAGATTGTTTGACTTGCTTGTTTAGTTTTGTGTTTGCATGTAGGCGGAATTGCTAGGGACTACAATTGTTTGAGTTTGAGGTATTTGATAAGTGCACATTATTGTATATATTTTACCCTCAATTTTGCATAGAAACTCAATTAATTGCTATGTTCTTATTAACTTGCACAAGGATTTTGCAGGATTCCACTTTGGGAGGCATTTGGGCAAAATTGGAGAATTAAAGGTTAATTTGACAAGAAGTGAGAAGTTGGAGAAAATTTTATTTGAAGATAGAAGCTAAGGGGTCAAAGTGATACAAGGAAGAGGTTTAGGGCCGAAATGAGCAACTTATGAAAGTTTGAGGGTAAGATTTTTATTAGACCCTCTATTCAAAAAACCCAGTCCAAATTGGACTAGATTTTCACGCATCACATGGGTAGCAACACACGCATAATAGGGAAGAGAAGAAGAACAATTTCTTGAGGTTGAGCGCACAAACGGAGAAGGCTCGCACAATTGAGAAGAAATTGGACAGTGCAGCGAGCAAAGCCATCACCGTCGGCAACATCATCTTTGTTCTTCATCTTTTTTATTTAATTATGTTTATTAGCTAGTTAATTTTATCTTCTAGGATTTATTGTGAAACTTAAACATAGGGTTTGATACTTTAGTTCTATGAATTATTATTCCATGATACTTGTTTAATTACTCGGATAGTTCATGCATTATTCTTTTCGCCAGAGAATATTTGTGGTATGCTTTTACTCGATAGAGAAAAATACTACTAGACCACAGGATAATTATGCTAGATTTCGTCATAGAGCGATGACTTGGCACAGGTCTAGGAATGAGATAGATCACTTGAACAATTAGAGTGGAGCGATGGTTGTGCTTTAATCACCTAGGTGAAGCGATCGATATAGGGCATCTAGAATTGATATATCGATTTACATGTTGAGAATAATAACTGTGGACAATTCTAAATTGTCAAACCTGAAGTTTAAGTGGATCAATAATCCTAGAAGGTAGATTTATTATTTAATTTCTTAATCTCTTCTATTTTACTAGCTAAGTAATTCTCTCCAAATCAATCATGTTACCTTATTTAGTTAGTAATTCATCATAATTTACTAGAATCACAAGTCTTTGAGGAGTCGACCTGGTACTCACCGGTTTACTACCTGTTTGACAGTCGTACACTTGCGTTGTTGCGACCAGTTGGATAAGAAAAAATCATTTAACAAAGTAGGCATCATTTATATATGACATTATTTTTTTGAAACAAAGTGTACAAGTTCCAACGTGTTGCCCATTGGTAGTGTCAATGGTTCCAACGTGCTGCCCATTGGTAGTATCAATGGTTCCAACGCGCTGCCCATTGTTAGTGTAAATGGTACCCGCCCTTTGGTAATGCCTTTAGTTGGCAATTATTCCGTTCTATGCAATTAAAACAATCATTGCATGCATACATCAAAACTTTGTATTTTTAAAATATGAATATGATCACACTTTAATGTGGTTAGAATTTCATTAAAAATATAAATTTTATGATGAAATAATCATAATTAAGAACATAATATTAAAGATAAACGCAAGTTAAAATGGTAACTAATATTGAGATCATAATATTAACATGAATTAATTGTTTCAATTTTTTCTCGAAGTTGGTTGGATAAGAAAAAATCATTTAACAAAGTAGGCATCATTTATGTATAACATTATTTTTGTTTAAACAAAGTGTACAAGTTCCAACGGGCTGCCCATTGGCAATGTCAATGGTTCCAACGGGCTACTCGTTGGTACTATCAATGATTCCAACGAGCTGCCCGTTGGTAGTGTCAATGGTACCAATGGGTAGCCCGTTGGTAATGTCTTGAGTTGCCAATTTATCCATTCTATGCAATTAAAACAATCATTGCATGTATACTTCAAAAACTTTGTATTTGTAAAATATGAATATGATCAAGATTTAATGTGGTTAGAGTTTCTTTAAAAGTACAAATTTTATGATGAAATAATCATAGTTAAGAACATAATATTGATGATAAACACAAGTTAAAAGGGTAACTAATATTGAGATCATAATATTGACACAAACTAATTGTTTCAATTTTTATATCAAAATTGGTTGGATAAGAAAAAATCATTTAACAAAGTAGGCATCATTTATGTATGACGTTATTTTTTTTGAAACAAAGTGCTCAAGTGCCAATGGGCTGCCTGTTTGAAATGTCAATGGTTCCAACGGGTTGTCCGTTGGTAGTATCAATGGTTCCAACGAGCTGCCCGTTAGTTGTGTCAATGGTACTAACAGACAGTCCATAGGTAATGTATCTATTTAACAGTTTATTTATTCTATGCAATTAAAACAATCATTGCATGCATACTTCAAAACTTTGTATTTTTAAAATATGAATATGATCAAGTTTTCATGCGGTTAGAGTTTCTTTAAAAATATAAATTTTATGATGAAATAATCGTAATTAAGAACACAATATTGAAGATAAACACAAGTTAAAAGGGTAACTACTCCCTCCGTCCCACAAAGGTTGTAGGATTTGTTTGGGCACATATATTAAGGAAAGTGGAAGAATAATAGTGTGTTGACAAAATTACCCTCATGAAAAAGAGAGGAGAAAATTTTGTGGACCCCAATTTTAAGTTGAGTGGGAGGAAAGAGAAAAACTTGTGGGTCCATGATGAGAGATAAGAGGATAAAATGGTAAAAATGATGATAGAAAGTTTCTATTTTAAGAAAGTTGACAACCTTTGTGGGACGGCCCAATATAGTAATGTTGACAACCTTTGTGGGACGGAGGGAGTAATATTGATATCATAATATTGACACAAACTAATTGTTTCAATTTTTTATATCAAAGTTGGTTGGATAAGATAAAAAACTCATTTAACAAAGTAGGCATCATTTATATATAACATTTTTTTCTGAAACAAAGTGTACAATTTCCAACGTATTGCCCGTTGCTAGTGTCAATGGTTCAAACGGGTTGCCCATTGATAGTATCAATGGTTCCAACACGCTGCCCATTGGTAGTGTAATGGTACCCGCCCGTTGGTAATGTCTTGAGTTGCCAATTTATCTGTTCTATGCAATTAAAACAATCATTGCATGCATACATGAAAACTTTTTATTTTTAAAATATGAATATGATCATACTTTAATGTGGTTAGAATTTCATTAAAAATATAATTTTTATGATGAAATAATCATACTTAAGAACATAATATTAAAGATAAACGCAAGTTAAAATGGTAACTAGTATTGATATCATAATATTGACATGAATTAATTGTTTCAATTTTTATATCAAAGTTGGTTGGATAAGGAAAAATCATTTAACAAAGTAGACATCATTTATGTATAACATTGTTTTTATTTAAACAAAGTGTACAAGTTCCACAGGGCTGCCCATTGGTAATGTCAATGGTTCCAACGGGCTACTCGTTAGTACTATCAATGGTTCCAAGGAGCTGCCCGTTGGCAGTGTCAATGGTACCAACGGGCAGCCCGTTCGTAATGTCTTGAGTTGTCAATTTATTCATTCTATGCAATTAAAACAATCATTGCATGCATACTTCAAAAGCTTTGTATTTTTAAAATATGAATATGATCAAACTTTAATGCGGTTATAGTTTCTTTAAAAATATAACTTTTATGATGAAATAATCATAATTAAGAACTTAATATTGAAGATAAACACAAGTTAAAAGGGTAACTAATATTGAGATCATAATATTGACACAAACTAATTGTTTCAATTTTTATATCAAAGATGATTGGATAAGAAAAAATCATTTAACAAAGTAGACATCATTTATGTGTGACATTATAATTTTGAAACAAAGTGTACAAGTTCCAACAAATTGTCCGTTGGTAGTGTCAATGGTTCCAATGGGTTGCCCGTCAGTAGTATCAATGATTCCAAAGCGCTACTCGTTGGTAGTGTCAATGGTACTAATGGGCAGCCCATTGGTAATGTTTTGAGTTCCAACGGGTAGCCTGTTGGTAGTTGATAGTCACTTAATATTTTGGACTCATGTTCCGTAGATTAGGAAGTTTATTGTTAATAGTTACTTTCATACTTTGATCCCAAATTACCTCGGTTATTTGATTGCAAGATAGATTTGGTAGATTTTATTTAGTCTTCTTCCTTAGTGAGTATAACATGGGTGTATTTAAGTTACTTTTTCTAAATAGCTAGTTGCCCTTCTATGGTCTTTGGAACCATACTTATGTGTTATGGTAAATGCTTTGTGTAGTGCGCTTTTGTTTCAAGTGTGGGTTGGTTACTGCTTGTTTGAATTACTTAGTTTCCTTTCATGACTTGTAAATCTTGACTCTTAATTTTGGCCAGTGGCGAATCCAATTGAGTTTTTTAGAAACTTTTATGTAGGATATATTATGTAGTTATTGGATGTTACGTTCTGTATTTTAAATTATATTGTTCTATTATTGGATGTTTCGGTAGTAATTATGATGTTGAATGAATTTAAATGTGTAAATGCAGGTATGAGCAGTGTACATGAATAAAAACTATTTTTTTAAATGACATACAAATGGGCAACACGTTGATATGCGTTCGAACTATTATTTATTCACGATACCAACGGTCTGACCCGTTGGTATTTACGATACCAAAAGGCTGACCAGTTGGTAAGCTTACCAACACGTTAACCTGTACATACCAATGGCTGACCTATTGGTAAGCTTACCAACAGGTCAACCTGTTAGTAGATATACCAACTAGCTGATATGTTGGTAACTATACCAACGTGTGGACCAACAGGTAGGGGTACCGAAGGGTTGACCTGTTGGTATAGCTGTACCAACATGCTGACTCGTTGGTTTCTCAATTACGGTCATCGAATTTTTGCACCAACGAGTAAGCCAGTTGGTAGAGAAAAATAATCAACGAGTTGGCCAGTTAGTTAAAATTATATCAACGGGTAAGCCAGTTTGTTTTGGTTTTTTCCAACGCGTTGGCCTGTTGGTACTGACCGTTGGTTTTGCATCATTTTCTAGTAGTGTATTGATATAATATGAATTTCAAATAAGGTAGGCATTCAATTAAAATCCCCAAAAATTTTCCATTCGAATTCAAACCAGTGTCAAACACTAAATGAATATTTGACTAAAAGTGAAACTCATTTCAACACGTTTTAGACCTTTCCCTTTTGTCTCCATCGCGGCGTCTTCTTCAACTGTGCTCCGGTGAATTAAGGCGTTGCAAAATCTCATCGACAGAGGATCCCCTTTTCCGAATTCTAAAGGTCTGAATTTCTGGGTGGGGTTTCGATAGATCGTGGGGTTTTTTTGTGTGGTGGTTCGACGTCGTTTCAGGCTGGGTTGCGCTGGTCGTCGAGGATGCCGGTCTGCTGAAGGTCTGCTTTAACCACCGTCTGCACCGTTTGGAGGTCGGTTTCAATAAATTTGCACTGTTTTTGGCGATTCAGGGATTTTTCCTTCCATACCGGACGCTTCAGATGTTAGGATAATATAAGTGATGTCTATGATTCAGGGATTTGTCTAATTTTTTTGTTGTCTCTAATAAGTTATAAGTGATGTCTGATGTTTTGGACAACCTTTGGAGCATCGTCCTCCGGCGTTCTAGCACCATAGGTCGTTGCCTCGTTGATTTCAGTTATGTTTGTGTCAGGTACCAGACATGATTTGTTTGATGTTTTTTATGGTAAATGTGGTAATATTTCAGTTTTGTCTGGTATGGAGGTTCCCTATTTTTGTCTGAAAAATTTGATAAATTGTTTGATATAGTTGATAAATTATCTGAAATAATGCTATATTTGTCTCAAATAGACAGATTGTCTGTACAGTGAGTTGTTAATTAAACCGCATTGTCTGGCGATATGAAGAGTGAATGTCTAATTAATAGATACATTGGTCTGAAGGAACCATGGAGCAGACCTCCCACACTTTATATATGTGATGTGATTGTTTGATGATTGCACTAACAACGTGAAATCTTATTTTGTCTGAATGGTTCATGGACTATTTGTTCTTCATTTTTGTTTGATGCTCTGAACTTGCTACCCCTTTGATAGTCTGGCGATTGAACTGCATGATGTCTAACATAATTGTAACTCTGTCTCAAAGAAGAATGAGTTATTCATTTCAATTATTGTAACTCATCCCTCACATTTCTTGATTGTCTGGAAGTCTATAGTACTTGGGTCTTATGTTTATAGCGACAAAGTATGTAAATTTTAATATTTTAATTGTATAAGAATTTGAATTAAGATAAACAAGGGTATGATATTTTATTATTTTGTCTGGTGTTTTATAATATAAGAATATAATGATGTGATGTTGTATGATGCACTACGTGGGGAGGACATTTTTCACTGCGGCATTAACTGCGGTTAAGGCCGCAGTGAACGATTCCCCACAGTAAACAGGAGCGCGACGGTGGCAGTAAAATTTACTGCGGCCTAAACCGCAGTTAGGCCGCAATAAGTTCTCGTGGGCCACGTGCCCTACCTACCACCATCCCTACTGCGGCTGCGTACTGCGGAGGAGGAGGCCGCAGTAGGTTCGTCTATATATACTCCCCCACTTCTTTCCAACACTTCACAAATCGTTTTCATAACCTCTCCTTTCTCAACTATTACACGAAATATCATCTCTAAATCTGAGTAGAAGCTGCGGTACCATCAACTTTAGGTGTATTACTGAGGTAATAAATAGTTTATGTATTTATTTATGGTTACATAGTTTTTCATTCAATTTAATTCATGTATTGGTAATTTTATTTTCTTTTTAAGTAATGTAATTAAATTAGTTGAGCCATAGTTCTTGTCTATGAAAACTTGTAAAAATATATATATTTTTTACACTTTATTTCAGAATTTTGGAATAACGTTGTAAAGTAATATATTGTACAGAGCTTTCATGGATTGTCCAAGTTGGACAGTTTGTAAAAGTTTACTATCGGTGTATTAAACTTTTATGGTTGTCTATGTAAAACTGATCGGATTATATAAATTTCGGTCGCATTTCTTAGTCTTGTTCCACGTTATACTTGTTCTGGGAGTTATATTCCAAAAAATTGGTATAGTGTGGAACTAAGACGAAATGCTGCCGAAATATATGTAATTACAGTTTTACATACACAACCATAAAAGTTTCTTCACTAATAGTACTTTTATGAATAGGATAGGACCCATGCACGGATTATAAAAAAATGATATAAATATTTATATATGAATGTGTACAGTATTTAAGAGCTTTTGTGTTTGTTTTTTGTAATATATAATTAATTGTCATGTTTGCTATTGTTTTTATTGATGAATGATCATAGGAAATGCCATAAATGAGCGAAGGACGTGATTGGATGTATCAGCGCTTTGAGGATGAGACTTGCTATATAAGTGAAAGATTTTGGACTGGGGTTCAGGAATTCTTGGATAATGTTTTTTTTGTTGCTAAATCAAATGGAGAAGAACTGGTGAAATGCCCGTGTGAAAAATGTAAAAATAGATACTATTATGATCGAATTACAATTGACAATCATTTACCATTAGACGGATTTAAACCCAATTATCATGTGTGGGATTGTCATGGAGAACAACCTTAGATGAATCCATGTGTTTATCAAGGTTATCGATTTGATGAACTAACGTCAACATCATCAAATCTTGCAAGTACGAGTACTGCACTTAATTCTTCTGAGGGTAGCCAAGAACGACCGGCTTATGAAGAAATGGTTCATGATGCTTTTGGATTTCATGAGCACTGTAATAATTTTGAAGATGATCAGAATAATGACGATGAGGACGTTGCAGCGCCCGAAGTGCCAAACGAAAAGGCACAATAGTTTTTCCAACTGTTGTGTGTTGCGTCAAAACCTTTATATGAAGGTTGTGGTGATAAGTACACTAAATATCTGTGTTATCCAAGTTGTTGAGTATGAAAAGTCAACACAATGTATCATATGCCTTTTTCTCTGAGATGATTAGATATATCAGTGAAATATTACCCGGAAGAAACTCGTTGCCAACGAGCATGTTTAGTACAAAAGGTATGTTGAAGGAGTTGGGGTTACTGTATAGAAAAATTCACACTTGCGAGAATAATTGTATGTTGTTCTACGGTAGCTTGAGCAAGTTATTGAATTGTAGGTTGTGTGGAGCGGATAGGTATGAAGGGTGTGATCCGGGTAAGAAACCAAAACCTAAAAAGGTTTTACGATATTTACCAATCACTGAGCAGCTACAACGGCTTTACCAATCGTCTAAAACCGCAGAGTTCATGACATATCATATTAGAGCAAGTGGAAATGTACCTGACACTGTTGGACATCCATCTCAAGGCGAGGCATGGAAACACGTTGACGAACATTATCCTGATTTCGCATAGGAGTACCGAAGCGTACGATTGGGGTTAAGTACTGATGGCTTTAACCCGTTGTCCGAAATAGGACAATCTTATTCGATGTGGCCGGTATTCATCGTTGTTTATAACTTGCTGCCTGATTTATGCATGAAGGAGACATACACTTTCATGCCTCTGCTAATTCCAGGTCTTTGATCTCCTGGCCGTAACATTGATGTGTTTCTACGTCCATTGATTGAGGAGTTACAAGTTTTATGGAATACAGGAGTGGAAACTTGGGATGCGCACCGTAATCAGAACTTTGTTATGCGAGCATGTTTGCTTTGGACGATAAGTGATTTTCCGGTGTACGGAATGCTATCGGGCTGGAGTACGCATGGAAGACTTGCATGCCCATACTGCATGAGTGATGTTAATAGTTTTTAGTTGAAGCATGGATGAAAAACCAGTTGGTGGGGTTGTCATAGGAGATTTTTACCATGTCGGCATGCTCTCCGTAACAATACCGAATCGTGGGAAGAAACTGACCATAGACATCCGTGTGTGTATAAGTCAGGTCATGAGATCTTAAGGGATCTTAATAGGATTGTATTCCCAACATTCGGAACACCGTGGGACAAAATGAGGGTTGATAAGTTTGGTGATGAGCACAATTGGGTAAAGAAATCAATTTTCTGGGAGTTACCGTATTGGGCAGACTTGAAAGTACGACACTGTCTAGATGTTATGCACATTGAAAAAAAATTGTTTTGATAACATTTTCTACACAGTTTTGAACATGAGAGGGAAAACGAAGGATAATGCACAATCGAGATGCGATTTGCAGGAGTTAAATATCCGTGATGAACTGCATTTGAGCATTGGATAGAATGGGAAACCATTTCAACCGAAGGCGTTATACATGTTAAATGATGATCAGATTGGGATGATTTGCAATTGGTTAAAGCATATCGTTAAACTTCCCGATGAGTATGCATCTAACATTGGCATGTGTGTCAATACGTCCAATAATACATTTTACAGTATGAAAACCCATGATTGTCATTTGTTCATGCAAAAGTTGCTGCCCGTTACATTATGTGGTTTCATTCCTGACGACATTTGGACGACAATTGCAGAATTCTACAAATTCTTTAGGCTACTATGTTCTAAGAATATTCAGTTGGATGATGTGGAGAAGCTTGATGAATTAATCATCGTAACATTGTGCAAGTTGGAAAAAATCTTCCCTCCATCATTCTTTGTCTCCATGGAACATCTTACTATGTATCTACCTTGGCACCTTCGAACTTGTGGACCTGTCGGATATTGGTGGATGGTTCCTTTCGAACGGAATATGAAGAAGTTGAAAGCAAAATGGGGTTAGAGGGCTCGATCATTGAAAAGTTTTTGATAAAGAAGATAGCATTTTTTGTGAGCATTACATGGAAGATAATCAAGGGACACGAGTGAACCCTCACATACGGAACGAAATCAATTTTCCTACAGTTGTTAGCGATTGGGGACTATCAATTTTCAGTCATCCAACAAAAACTTTTGGTAAGGCTCGGGTTCGAGAATTGTCTGCTTAAGAGTTAAATCATGTCCAAACATACATTCTTCAGAATTGTCGGGAGGTGGAACAATTTATAATTCGATTTAACGAGTTGTCCTGCAATCGGATCCCAGAAATGAACGATGATGCTATCGATAATTTAAGACTGGCAGAGTTTGCACGGTGGTTCAAGAATGTGGTTAGTTGTGTTTATTTATTTATTTATTTGTTATGATCTTAATCACAACGAAATTTGTTATGTTGATTATCAATTATGTATAGGCCGTCGCAAATCAGGCAGCGCTCCCACAATAACTGTAAGACCTGGCATGTGGTCCTAGAATGAGGGCTAAGTCATTCCCAGGCGTAAATGTTAATGGGTAAAGGTTTCACACAAAACAACATGGTGAAAATAAAAGGACAGCTAATTGGGGCGTTTGCGTCTTAGGCGACACAAATGTGCAAGACTGTTTGGATTTCTATGGCTGGATTGACAAAATTCTTGTCCTTCAGTACATGAACAATAGTCTTACAGTCTTCAAGGGTACGTGGTTTTCGACCAATAAAGGCATCCGTACTGAAAAAATTTCAGGGATCACCGATGTTGACTACACATCCCGACTATATCCGGATGATCCGTTCATTCATGCAAGTCAGGCCCAACAAGTGGTATACGTCGAATTTCTTTCAAAGCGTCGTGATCTAAAAAACTGGTGGACAGTTTTCAAAACGAAACTTCGACGATTTAAGGACGACAGTGTTGATAATGTAAGTGTCACTGTAATCAATGCAGACCCATACGAGATAGGTACAGAACATCCTTTATAAGAATCGACGACACTTGGTGAAACCATACGACCGGCCCCTAATGCAAGTCTGTCATTATTAGATCATTGTGCACATTTTGATATAGTTGAATTGGACAACGATGTGGAAGATCAGTTGTTGTATGACGATGAAGATGATGTTCCGGTGGATTTTAGTTGAATGTATCTTATTTGAATTTGTAATTTAGAAAGATATTTGGACTAAATTTCAAATTCTGAAAACTGTTAGGGCTAAATTGCAAATTTGAAAAATATTTGGGCTAAATTGAAAATTTGTGCCAAATTATAGTGGGCCCCACAATATCCAAACACATTAAATATGGTGGAAACAAAAAGTTTGAAATTGGAAGTTTGTTGGGCTTCACTGCGGCCTCACCACGGAGTAGCCGCAGTGAGGGTACTGGGCTGGGCCTTACTGCGGAAGTTCGTGCAGCCGCAGTGAGGCTCCTGGGCTAGGCCTTACTGAGGAAGTTCGTGTAGCCGCAGTGAGGCCCAAGCCCAGGAGCATCACTGCGGCTACTGCCTCTCCGTCGCCTATGTCTCTCTCCCTCCCTCTCCGTCACCGCTGCAACCGACGCGTCCCTCCCTCTCCATCATCGTTGTCGCAACCGACGCGTCCCACCCTCTCCCAGTTACTTTTTTTTCCAATTTTTTTGGTTTTTTTTTAGTTTTTAGGGTGTTTATGATTTTAAGAATGTTTTTGAGTTTTTAGGATGTTTATGGATTGGTCGGATGTTATTGATTTGTTGGAATTAGTTGAAATGTGTTGTGAAAATTTTAGATTATTTGATGAATTTTGATGAAATTTGTTATGAATATTTGATGAATATGAAATTTGTTGTGGATATGTGTTGTGAATTTTGGATTTTTTTAAAAAAGTTTGGAATTTTTTGGAATATTTAAAAAGTTTGGGGTTGAAATGGAAAATTTGAAGAGGTTTTGGGTAACTTTGAAAACCTTACAAAACTTTGCGGTGCACTTTGCACTTTCAATTTTAAAACAAAAATTTTAACCAAATGCAAGTTTTGGGCTACCATTGAAAAATTTTCAAAACTTCGTGGCTTAATTACAATTTTTAAAGACCTTGGGGTTGAAATGAAAAATTGGAAGAAGTTTTGGGTAACTTTGCAAAATTTACAAAACTTTGCGGTGCATTTTGCACTTTCAATTTTAAAACGAAAATTTTAACCAGATGCATGTTTTGGGCTACCATTGCAAAATTTTCAAAACTTCGTGGCTTAATTGAAATTTTCAAAGACTTTGGGATTGAAAAGGAAAATTTGAAGAAGTTTTGGGTAACTTTGCAAAATTTACAAAACTTTGCGGTGCATTTTGCACTTTCAATTTTAAAACGAAAATTTTAACCAAATGCATGCTTTGGGCTACCATTGCAAAATTTTCAAAACTTCGTGGCTTAATTGCAATTTTCAAAGACTTAGGGGAAATGGAAAATTTGAAGATGTTTCGGGTAACTTTGCAAAATTCATAAAACGTTTCAGTGCATTTTGCACTTTCAATTTTAAACCAAAATTTTTGTGCCTTAAATGCAATTTTCAAAAACTTTTTGGATTAACTGACATTTTTGAATGCTTCGAGGTATGGCGGACACACCATCTAGTTGTGGTGAGAGCCATGATCAGTCGGGCTCGGGTTGACGTGGGAGATCATTCTCTCGCGCTAGGCGTGGTGGCGGCTCTCACACATCGAGCCGTCGCGCACCGTCTCAGATACCAAAGACTACCGATTCTGTAGATCAGCAGATACCTCATCATCATGCCGATGCACCATCTGCCCAGCGCCGACGTACAGCAGCACCTCCTGCGCCTCCTCTTCCGCCGCCTGAGAGGGGTCCTGATGGTAGATTGGTCGCTCACATCGGATAGTAATTATAAATTAATTACCATATTCCAATTCTTATGTCTTTTAAGTTTTCGTACAATTTATGTAATTTCGCGGTGATAACGTTTTCATTTCTGCATATTATTATAAATTAATTACCATATTCCAATTCTTATGCAGTTTGAAGCAACAATCATCGGGGATGCCAAAAGCGATCGGTGCAGTCGTTGCAAGCAAGTTCAAAGGCTTCCCGCCTACATACACCGACCTCCCAGCGGATGAGCAAGCCGACTATGTCAATCAATTCGCGGTAATACAAATACTAATTATTTCACTATTTATATATCCTCTTTTTAAACTAATTCTATAGATTTTAACGTTTTCATGTTTTCTGGAACAGATTCAATATTCATGGACGGATCACAAATTTCTGGACCATTTTTGGGAAAATTAAGAAAATCCCCTTGACCATTTACCAGCTAGTAAACCATTCTAATTTTTAATGTTAATTACACTAATTGTACCATAAGACTTAAAATCCTAACAAAATAAAATTTTCAACTCTTTCACCCTAGCCCCAGATAGTAAAAATATCAACTTGTGGTGATGGTAAAAATATTTTAGGATGACATTCATGGATGAATTGCTTATAAATTAATAATTTTTACCATCACCAATACAAATGCCATGTTTGATCGATCACAGAATTTAAAGACCAAAGTGAATAAAGCATGTAAAAAGGACAAAATAAACAAAATCATGACCCTTTTTATCAAGCCATGCATGAGAGCACACTCGTGTTGATGGATGATTGATCATTCAATTGCATGAAAGTAATATCCATTCATTTGGAGAAAAGAAGTTTTGAAAGAAACAAACCTCAAAGATATAACATGTCAATCCCCAAACAACAATAAGTAAACATTAGGTTTAGAAACGACACAATATTAAGAGATAATTCAGCAGCTTAATTTCATGGTGTTAATGATCCTGGAGTAGAACTCCCAATCAGGGTGTGAGGAACTTATTGCAGCTTGACCAAAAGGGTGTGCTTCAACATAAGAGGGCAGGTCATCGGCCTCGAACAAACCTTGCAAGTAGCACCGTAGGTCACCATTCGGTCCTATTGAAAATTTAATAAAAACTAAATGTTAGTTTCAACCATCATGAACTTGAATAAACCAGGAATTCACAAGAGTTAAATTTTTCTTTTTTTTCTTTATATAGGAACTAGAGGCTATAAAAGTATTGATCATTTTGATCCTTAGTTTTGAAACATCCAATATGATGAACTTCAAAAGTTTAATTTGACCTCATATTATGGAATACTCTCTCTATCCCATAAAGGTTGTAGAATTTGATTACTATAAGTAAGAATTTATATATATATATATATATATATATATATATATATATATATATATATATATATATATATATATATAGGAACTAGAGGCTATAAAAATATTGATCATTTTGATCCTTAGTTTTGAAACATCCAATATGGTGAACTTCAAAAGTTTAATTTGACCTCATATTATATGGAATACTCTCTCTATCCCCTAAAGTATGTAGTGTCATGTTTTGTGTTTGAGTGTTTGACTTAAATTATACTTAAATTATAAGTAAGATATGTAATGAAAAAATTAGAAAAAAATTTATATTACAAATTATGATACTCATAATTATTCAAATCTCTATACTAAAACATTCATGAATCAAATTATATTTATCTTCTTTTTTTTGCAGAGTAATGGTTTTTCTGTAATGTCATTTTTTTTCTTTTTATAAGGCTTTAATCTCATTCCTAATTTTCTAGGCTAGTTAACCACAAGAACAGGGTGAAAAAGAAAGAAAAACTTCTAAGTCTCAACTTCCCTTCACATTATTGCAAAATTAAGAAACTGATACCTAGAGCATTGTCTGATGTGGAAATATTGCTGTGTGAGGCTGCAAGTACAAAAGCCCAAACACAGAGTTAATGAGCAGGGTATTTGATGCAGAGAAGTAACAAAAATAAATAAAAACATATTTCGTAATTTACAGGATTCAATAGAGCCTTGTATGGCTGATTATCAATTAGCAGGGTATTTGATGCAGAGAATTCTCCTTTGGTAGCAGAACTTTCCCAAACTTTCTTCAATTCCTTGAGGAAGATTGGCTTTTCGCTTTTTTCTAGGGTGTTGAATTCAGTCTTGGTACATTTTTCTTGGTCCTGGAATAGTCAGTTAGAATTAATAATTCTTTGCGGTAATTAGTGTGTTAAAGAAAACAAAAATTGTGAAGAAATATGTTTATATAAATATTTTTTTAAAACCGTGAGATGTTTACGAGGAAAAAATGTACAAAAATTCCAAAATTTGTAATATATAGTACTTCCTACCTCCTACAAAATTAGCTACATTTGACTTTTACATTTGCGTTTGAGTATAATTTTCATTAAGAATAATTTATCAAAACAATATTAAAAACTATATTTAGAAATTACACATGTTAAATTTTAATTTGCATATATATATATATAGTTATACAATTTATAAGCCAAAATGTGGTTAGAAAAAAAAATCATAGATTAAATACTGAAACACAGACGTGATTAATTTTCTAGAATAAAGAAGGTATTATTTTTATTAAATTCCCAATTTTTCTGGGACTAAAAAATAAATGTGTTCAAATTTTTCTGAGACGGATGAATATTATTTAGTGGTAGTTTTGCCATCATTACTTCTTTCAACCATTTTTTTTAGCAAATAAGACTTATTTAATTAATGATAAAACATTACAACATAAGTCAAGCCGACGAACTAAGGCACCTATAATAGGTACAGAAAAACTAGCCCGCTGACAGGAAATTCTCCACATAAGTAGAGCTACTATGGGAAGGCACAACCACTATCCATAAACTCACATGAAGTGGCCTTACACAATTATGCAAACTCATGATGATGACCGCTATAGCGGTAACACTACGTGCGTGTAGGGACTTTAGTAGCGCCATAAGAAGCGCATAATGGCACTACCACTAAGCCACCAGCCATGTTGCGCTACATGGAGCTTCATTGAGCGGCTATGAAGCGCATCTGGAAGCGCCACTATGCGCTTCAAGCAGTAAAGAAGCCATCCAGCGCGAAGTTGCGCTTCAGGGAGTGGGTAAGAAGCGCTTTTGTAGCGCATAGAAGCGGTTCAATCAAGTCACAGCTGGCGACTCCGATATTTGTGAGGTAGTAGCGCCAATGTAGCATAAACAAGCGGTTCATGGGCCTTTAAATTGACCACACCATCTTCTTCCTCCCTCTCCGCATCAAATATACCAGAAACGAAATACGAAATTTTTTTGCAGAGATTGTTGCTCTCCTTCCTACCCATTTCCATTTGTGAGTTACAAATCTTGCTCCATTTGTGTTCAAGCAACGAAGCAGATTTTGTTGGCTTATTTAGGTATGAATTTATATACTCCCTTTATTTTCTCTTATTTAATTATATATATTTTGTTATTCTTAGTTTATGTTGTTAAAATTAGTGGAATATGATATTTTAGATTTCAGCCATAGTTCCTGTCTGTGAATATTATGTAGAATATTATATGCATAATATTATTTTCACTATTGGAAATAATATTGTAAAATATAATATTTAATTTAATATTCATGGATTGTCCAGGTTGGACAGTTTGTAAAAGTGCAACTGGTATATTGAAGTTTTATGAATGTATATGTATAACCGATACAGTTGCATAATTTTCGCTACTTTTACGTCTTGTTCCTTGTTATACCTGATTTGGGAGTTAAAACCAAAAAAATGGTATAATGAGGAACTGAGATGAAATGCTGCCGAAATTTATGTAAGTTGTATGAGTTATACATGTACAATCATAAAACTTCTTTACCGATTGTACTTTTATGAATAGGATAGGACTCATGCACCCTTTATAATTAGGAGAAAATAAGTTATACACTTTGCATGTATAGATCGTATATTTAAGTAAGTTTTTTACCTTTTAAATTTTGTTATAAATTAATATTGATATGTAGGCGTAAAATATGGCTGCTGAACGTGATTGGATGTATCAACGGTTAGAGAAGGGAACCCGTTCGATCAGTCGAAGATTCTTTGAGGGAGTCGAATATTTTCTAAACTTTGCTTTTTCAGTTGCTGAATCGAATGGAATGTCGACAGTGAAATGTCCGTGTAAAAAGTGTAGAAATAGATTCTATAATGAAAAGGTTACTATTGGAAATCATTTATGCGAGTATGGATTTAAACCAGATTATTATATATGGGATTGTCATGGTGAGGCAATATTGATCGATCCGACTATTGTTGGAGGTCATGATCGATTCGTGGAGGGATCGTCGTCTAGTAATTCACGTGGAAGTACGCAAAGGGACTCGATATCTGCTGACTATGAAGGTTGGAATGTCCGTCAAATGGTTCATGAAGGTTTGGGAATTCGTCCGGCTAATGTTGATCGGATCATAATGATCATGATGATGAAAACGAATATTGTTACAATAATGTTGGGGAGAATCAAGTAGACGTGCAAGTTGATGAAGGCGAAATTCCAAATCAAGAGGCACAAAAGTTTTTTGCGTTGTTGCAGGCGACATCGCAACCTCTTTGTGATGGGGCTCGCACGGAACACAAGAAGCTATCGGTTTTGACCAAGTTTTTGAGCTTGAAAAGTCAGCATAATATATCGGATGCCGTTTTCTAAAAAATGATTAATTCTATCAATGAAATATTACCTGGAGAAAACTCACTGCCCACGAGCACAGCTAAAGCGAAGAAAATGATCAGGGACTTAGGGTTACCATACTTGAAAATTCATAGTTGCGAGAATAATTGTATGTTGTTCGATGGTGGATTCAGCAATTTGTTGAAGTGTGTAGTGTGCGGTTCGGATAGATATACTTTTAAAGGGGGTATTGATCGGCGTGGGCAGAAGAAACTGTACTTGAAGAAGGTTCTACGTTATCTCCCAATAACCGAAAGACTTAAGCGTCTTTACCAATCGTCGAAAACAGCTGAATTCATGAGTTATCATGTAAGGGCGAATACAAATGCAAATGGTACCATTGGACACCCAAGCCAATCACAGGCATGGAAACATGTCGATATGCTATACCTTGATTTTTGCTGAAGAGATCGGGAATGTACGATTAGGTTTATGCACCGATGGATATTTAATCCACTATCAGATGATGGTAACCCTTATTCCATGTGGCCGGTATTCATCACAGTTTATAATCTACCACCTGATTTATGTATGAAACAACCATATATCTACTTGGCATTGTTGATCTCGGGTCCTCGATCTCCAGGGCGAAATATTGATGTCTTCTTGCGGCCATTGATCGACGAGTTGAATAGTCTATGGACCGTAGGTGTTGAAACTTGGGATGCGCATCGTAGGAAGAATTTTACAACGAGAGCATGTCTGCTTTGGACAATCAGTGACTTTCCGGCCTACGGTATGCTATCAGGCTGGAGTACGCATGGAAAACTTGCATGCCCATACTGTATGGCTGATGTGTCCAGTTTCCAATTAACTTATGGGCGTAAACCTTGTTGGTGGGGGTGTCATAGAAGATTTTTACACCGTCGACATTCTTATCGACATGACTGTCGAGCATGGGGTAGTCGAGAGCGGGCAGAGCCCTTTGAATATAAGTCCGGTGTTGAAATACTAACAGAGATTGAGCAGATTAAGTTCTCGCCTTTTGGGTCATATTGGGTACACCTGATAGAGGATCTTCTCGCTCAACTCCTCCGGTGCCTCCTCTGGATGATGCACCCAGGCCACCCCCGCCCCTGGGACATAGACGTCGGGGTCCTCAGGCCTCTAGTCATGCCATGCCTACGACCACCGCTCCAGTGCTCCCACCACCAGAGCTGATGGAGGATGGAAGGAAGCGGATTCTTGTGGGCCAGTAAGTATTTCAGGCACTATTATGTAAATTATATATAATATATATGTATATAACATTTTTCTATTACGCAGCCTCAAGCAACCGGCCTCGCTATGTCCATCCACCATCAACAACATCCTGGAGGGCTTCTGGACCGGTTGGCCACCATCTTTTTACGATCTCCCGCAGGAGGCTCAGGATGCGTACGTGACGAAATTTAAGGTAATAATTTAACGTAGGTTCAAATACTTTTTTTATAGAATTGTTACATTATTACTTAAACATTTCTTTTTGTTGAAGCTGAGTTACGACTGAGTGCCACAGAGTGGAGCAGAGGACGTGCTGAAGGCGCTCATATCTCGATTCGGTGAACTGTACCGAACAAAGCTCTCCAAAATCCGGCAATGGCACAACGACCGTTACCCTCTCACTGAGGAGAACCCGGACCACAACCATTGGCGTCAGCACAAACCTACTGAGGTATCTCAGGAGGTTTGGGACAAGCTGATCGACTTTTGGAACTCTGAGGGCTTTCAGAAGGCCTCAAAACAGGCGACCGCAAACGCCAAAAAGGTCAACGAAAAGCAGAAAAGGAAGAGGCACTGGTGGTTGTCGCTATAGGGGGCGTACGAGCGATACGTAATTACTTACTCTATCTTATCTTCAATTTTCCGTTAATTTTTGTTAAATTAATTTTAATATATTTAAATGTTTTAATGGACAGAGCGAACAACGAGGTCGACCAGTCAGCATCGTGGAGTTTCGGAAAGAGTGGGGTGGCGAAGTTGCGGATTTCGAGGTTCTTCGTACTTTTGCTTTTAATACTAGTACTTTCATATACTATGAATTTCTTTTAAAACAAATTAATGTTATTTTTCATAAATTAGGAAAAATATATCGAGGCTATGCGGGAGAAGTATGGAGTTGACGATGACATGCCACTTTTTGATCCCGACGTCTACCAGGCGGTCACCGGTCAAAATCCCACTAGAGGTTGTTGGAGATCAACACCCCTGCAGCTGGTCCATCCTGACATGTTCCAGCCTCCACAACCATCCGAGGTAACTATTATACATATCGTCCACTTTTGAATCGTTCTAAAAACTTTTAAGGACTAATTTGTTACTTTTACATAACTTGTAGCGTGAGCTACAGCTGGAGGAGGAGCGTCGGAAGGATAAGGAGCGCATCGACAGACTGGAGGAAGAGATCCATACTCTACGGCAGCGGTCAGCTGAGCATGAGATGCGCTACTTGCAACAAGCGGACCTCCAGCGCCAGACAAACGCGGCCCTAAGCGTCGTCTGGGGAGAGCTTCGGAGCATGGGCCGATTGTCGCATACTGATGTGCCAGCACACTTAGTTGAATCATCATCGAGGCCACGGTCTTCGTGTCCAAGGACCACTGGCTTCCTTACCGGTCTGCACGAGGATGTTTATACCCCGCGCATGGAGGAGCTTCCTCCACATTTCAGCATCCCAGCCACTGGTGCTCTAGCTCAGCTCATGTCGACACCTGACATGATGGAGGCCTACATCAGAAGCTTCTTGCAGGGGCACACTTCTCACCAGTCTCAGCAGCAGCGCGGTCCCGGTGGTCCTAATGATGATACTCCTCCAGCTCCACCTTCATAGGATTTAGATTTTATTAATTCAGCTTTTTTGTTGTAAATAAAACAATTTAGAAATGTAAATATATATTGAAATGAATTTTGCAAATATTATTACTTTTTTTATTTTTTTACATTATTTATTAGTATTATTTCATTTACTATATACAAAATTTTGAAACTTATTAGATTTAATAAAATATGACCTTTGTACCGCTTTAATGCGCTTCATATGCGGTACAAAGGCTGGTTGATGTCAGCAGCCAACGTGGCTATTCTGAAGCGCCATGAAGCGCTACTTAGGCGCTACTCTGTAGCGCCGTGAAGCGCACAGATCAATTAAAAGCGCCCCACGTAGAAGCGGTGACAGAAGCGCTTATTGGCGCTACTATAAAAGCGCTTATGAAGCGCAAATAGCGCTACAACTGCCCTCCCAAATACGTAGTGTAAAAAAATCTGGAATTCCGCTCCGAGTACCCCTGCACAGTACCAGTGTACCATAGTGAGCAAAGGAGAGCACTACACAAAGTGATAGTGGTGACCACAATAACAAAACCACATGACACTAACAGACCTAAATAAGAAAAAACTGGTTGACAGTTTTCAAAACGAAAATTCGACGATTTAAGGACGACAGTGTTGATAATGTAAGTGTCACTGTAATCAATGCAGACCCATACGAGATAGGTACAGAACATCCTTTGCAAGAATCGATGACACTTGGTGAAACCATACGACCGGCCCCTGATGCAAGTTTGTCATTTTTAGATCATTGTGCACATTTTGATATAGTTGAATTGGACAACGATGTGGAAGATCAGCTGTTGTATGACGATGAAGATGATGTTCCGTTGGATTTGTAGTTGAATGTATCTTATTTGAATTTTTAATTTAGAAAGATATTTGGACTAAATTTCAAATTCTGAAAACTGTTAGGGCTAAATTGCAAATTTGAAAGATATTTGGGCTAAATTGTAAATTTGTGACAAATTATAGTGGGCCCCACAATATCTAAACACATTAAATATGGTGGAAACGAAAAGTTTGAAATTGGAAGTTTGTTGGGCTTCACTGCGGCCTCACCACGGAGTAGCCACAGTGAGGCTACTGGGCTGGGCCTTACTGTGGAAGTTCGTGCAGCCGCAGTGAGGCCCAAGCCCAGGAGCATCACTGCGGCTACTGCCTCAGTAAGGCCGCAGTGAGGCCCCTTAAACTACAACTTCGTTTTCCTCCTCCCCATTTTCCCTCCCGGTCGTCTCTCCCTCTCCCTCTCCGTCGCCGCTGCCGCCGCAACCGACGTGTCCCTCCCTCTCCATCATCGCCATCGCAACCGACGAGTCCCACCCTCTCCCAGTTAGTTTTTTTTCCAGTTTTTTCGGTTTGTTTTTGAGTTTTTAGGATGTTTTTGAGTTTTTAGGATGTTTATGGATTGGTTTGATGTTTATTGATTTGTTGGAATTAGTTGAAATGTGTTGTGAATTTGTTGTGAAAATTTTAGAATATTTGATGAATTTTGATGAAATTTGTTGTGAATATTTGATGAATATGAAATTTGTTGTGGATATGTGTTGTGAATTTTGGATTTTTTAAAAAAATTTGGAATTTTTTGGAATATTTAAAAAGTTTGGGGTTGAAATGGAAAATTTGAAGAAGTTTTGGGTAACTTTGCAAACTTTGCGGTGCACTTTGCACTTTCAATTTTAAAACAAAAATTTTAACCAAATGCATGTTTTGGGCTACCATTGGAAAATTTTCAAAACTTCGTGGCTTAATTGCAATTTTTAAAGACTTTGGGGTTGAAATGAAAAATTTGAAGAAGTTTTGGGTAACTTTGCAAAATTTACAAAACTTTGCGGTGCATTTTGCACTTTCAATTTCAAAACGAAATTTTTAACCAAATGCATGTTTTGGGCTGCCATTACAAAATTTTCAAAACTTCGTGGCTTAATTGCAAATTTCAGACTTTGGGATTGAAATGGAAAATTTGAAGAAGTTTTGGGTAACTTTGCAAAATTTACAAAACTTTGCGGTGCATTTTGCACTTTCAATTTTAAAACGAAAATTTTAACCAAATGCATGTTTTGGGCTACCATTGCAAAATTTTCAAAACTTCGTGGCTTAATTGCAATTTTCAAAGACTTTGGGGAAATGGAAAATTTGAAGATGTTTCGTGTAACTTTGCAAAATTTATAAAACTTTTCGGTGCATTTTGCACTTTCAATTTTAAACCGAAACTTTTGTGCCTTAAATGCAATTTTCAAAAACTTTTTGGATTAACTAACATTTTTTGAATCACCGTCTAGTAGTGGTGAGAGCCAGGATCAGTCGGGCTCGGGTTGACGTGGGAGATCATTCTCTCGCGCTAGGCGTGGTAGCGGCTCTCACACATCGAGCCGTCGCGCACCGTCTCAGACACCGGAGACTACCGATTCTGTGGATCAGCAGATGACTCTTCATCATGCCGATGCACCACCTGCCCAGCGCCGACGTACAGCAGCGACTCCAGCGCCTCCTCTTCCGCCGCCTGAGAGGGGTTCTGATGGTAGATTGGTCGCTCACATCGGACAGTAAGTCTTTTAAGTTTTCGTAAATTTATTAATTTTGATATTTTATTTCTGCATATTATTATAAATTAATTACCATATTTCAATTCTTATGCAGTTTGAAGCAACGATTATCGGGGATGCCAAAAGCGATCGATGCAATCGTTGCAAGCAAGTTCAAAGGCTTCCCGCCAACATACACCGACCTCCCAGCGGATGAGCAAGCCGACTATGCCATTCAGTTCGCGGTAATACAAATACTAATTATTTCACTATTCTATATCCTTTTTTAAACTAATTCTATAGATTTTAACGTTTTCATGTTTTCTGGAATAGATCCAATATTCATGGACGGATCACAAATTTCTGGAAAAACTTCATTCCCGATTCGCAGAATTCTACCGAAACACCCAAGACAACATCCGGGATTGGGCCTAGAGAAGACGTCCATTGGATTGTCAGGCTCCAAACTACATGGACTGACTCGACATGCGTCCACAAAAGATAGACCCTGCAAAGTGGAAGCTGTTACTAGAGTATTACTGCAGTGAAGAGTTCAAGGTGAACTCCGTCCGAAACAAGAAAAATGTCAAGAGTGAAAAATGACCAAAATTCAAGTCGCATGGCAACAAGTCAAAGGCGACTATTTATGAAGAAATGGTAACTTTATAAAAATATTTATGTATAATTATGTATGTATAAGTGGTATTTTTGAATACCTAACATATTTTAATTTACAGTGCAAAAAGGCGGGACATAGGCTGCGAGTGGACCAGTTTGGGGAGGACTGGCTAGGTAAGGAAAATACAGCCTTGGTAAGTTTAAGTAGTTTCTCAATCATTTATATGTTTAAATTATTCAATTTATTATTCATTAAAATAAATTTCTTCATCTTAACTAGGAGGAGTAAACGCTAGATTGAGAAGTATGGGGAGGACGAGTCGTTCCCCGATATTGATAAGGACATCTACAAGGATGTCCTGGGCCCGCCCACGCGAGGGCGATGGGTTGGTGTCCCGCCCCAGCTTTCTCAGCCCGAGCTATTCGAGCAACCTCGACCGTCGCAGGTAATATTGAACTTTTATCAATTCTATACCTTTACAGTACATTGACAATTCATCATTATAAATATAACATTTTCAAAATGAAAATTTGATTTCAGCGCGAGATCGACCTGGAGGAGCAGCATCGGAGGGACATGGATGAGATCCGTGACCTGAGATGCAGGTCGCCGCTCTTGAGGACCAAGGTGCTCGTGCACATACTGAGGTTGAAGCCCGAGTGGAAGCCAGGGTGAACGAGCTGACACGCTCCACGGAAGCGGCTACCAGCAGCATGTGGTCAGTGCTACATAGGGGGACATGTCCGACTTTTCGATGTGCCACTGACTTTGGTCGCTGGATCATCCCAGTCTTCCCCCTCTCGGATCACCCCACGTCACGAGCATACTCCGAGGCCGCCATCTCTTCCAATTCCCGACTTCACCCTCAACTCCGCCCAAGATGATTATCAGCCGATGCTACCACGGACTTCGGAGCAGCAGATCCCACAACCCACAACGCCACCGTTCAACTTCTTGGACTTGTTCGGGTTGGACGATCATGAATTCGATGTTTTTATTAACCAAAATAATCCTCCGAACAATAAGAATTACTGTAAACATTTTTAGGATGTAATTTATTAATTATCTTAAATATATATTCCATTTGCATTTATTTAAATTAATAATTACTTTCTTAATTAACATTATTATTAAGTTTATATTTATTAATTTAATTAATAGTTACTAACTATTTATACGATTTTATTTTTATCAAAAATAAAAGTATTACTGCGGCCACAGTCACAGTACATGCCACAGTACATAATGGCAGCGCCGTCAGATGTCTGACAGCGGCTGCCAGACGTACTGCGGCCTTATTCGTGGTGAGGCCGCAGTACGCACCGCGGCCTCAGCCGCAGTGCGTTTGAAACTGCGGCCGTTTTTACCACAACCCAATTGCGTTGAGGACCACAGTGAGGGCCGTCCTCCCCACGTAGTGATGGTCTGATAATACTAGTGCAGAATGTTTGATATTATTTGCGATTAGTTCGTAAACAATTTGCCTGATGTTTATATTACGACTGTCTCGTATTCAAATTAAGGCACGTTTGCCTGGTAGTGTTGGGTATGGATAATATGTTCGAGGTTTTAATGGCGTAATCCGCATGTTTGAAGTGAGAAGATGTTTGAGAAAGAAACAACAACTGTCGGTCTGAGACTGTAATGGTCCATTAAGGTCAAACCTTCATCTTCAACTCCAACCGATTCTGACTCATCCATAGATGAAATTACATTTAAATTGAACCACATACGTACTATACTCTGACCAATCAAACACAGATTGAGCGAATAAAAGTTGAAAGAAGAAGAATAAGAAGAAGATGAATTGGAAGAAGAAGAAGAAGAAGAAAATAAAAAGAAGACAATAATAAACGAGAAAAAAAGATGACAAATACATTTGGGACCAAGAGATTTTGGTTTATGAACGAAGAAGAAATTGATAAAAATAAGCGTGAAATCAGTTACAAATGGTGATTGAGAGATATTATGAAGATGATATGATTTAGTGAGTATAATAGGAATAATTGGGGGGCTCAAACTTAAATGATGGAGAAAACAAAATTCAGTGACTTTTCTTCTCAATTCACTCGTGAAAAATAGAAATAAGATACACTATCCCCTCAAAAAAAAAAAATGGTGACTGACAAACGATGCAAAAGAGGGAGAAATGATGCAGACAAGTGGGGTTGGGAAGACTTGCGAATGGGGTCCAGTTTCGAAAAAGTCATGGTGACTCTCAGCTATTCACCTTAACTTGAATTCGTGGAGGTCCGAAAAAATACAAATTCATCCGGTGAAAAAATTAAGTGATTCATCTCATTTAATCACTTGTAAAAAACCAACTTTGAAGCCCCCTAATGTAGATATTTAATTAGAATTAAATTGATCCGAAATAATGGTAATAAAATTAAAAAAAAAAACTAAAACTGTTAACAAATCTGATAAAGACACACTATGCCCGGCATTTTTTTGAATTCTCCACGAAGTTGTGCGGGTGCCTTCTCTTTTCTTTTAAACGTCAGAGACAAAAGACATCAACGGAGAAATAGTAGAATCCAGAGATCAGGCTAATAATCATTTTTGGGAAAATTAAGAAAATCCCCCTTGACCATTTACCAGCTAGTAAACCATTCTAATTTTTAATGTTAATTACACTAATTGTACCATAAGACTTAAAATCCTAACAAAATTTACCCTAAAATTTTCAACTCTTTCACCCTAGCCCCAGATAGTAAAAATATCAACTTGTGGTGATGGTAAAAATATTTTAGGATGACATTCATGGATGAATTGCTTATAAATTAATAATTTTTACCATCACCAATACAAATGCCATGTTTGATCGATCACAGAATTTAAAGACCAAAGTGAATAAAGCATGTAAAAAGGACAAAATAAACAAAATCATGACCCTTTTTATCAAGCCATGCATGAGAGCACACTCGTGTTGATGGATGATTGATCATTCAATTGCATGAAAGTAATATCCATTCATTTGGAGAAAAGAAGTTTTGAAAGAAACAAACCTCAAAGATATAACATGTCAATCCCCAAACAACAATAAGTAAACATTAGGTTTAGAAACGACACAATATTAAGAGATAATTCAGTAGCTTAATTCATGGTGTTAATGATCCTGGAGTAGAACTCCCAATCAGGGTGTGAGGAACTTATTGCAGCTTGACCAAAAGGGTGTGCTTCAACATAAGAGGGCACGTCATCGGCCTCGAACAAACCTTGCAAGTAGCACCGCAGGTCACCATTCGGTCCTATTGAAAATTTAATAAAGACTAAATGTTAGTTTCAACCATCATGAACTTGAATAAACTATGAAGGATCGATATTCACAAGAGTTAAATTTTTCTTTTTTTTTTATATAGGAACTAGAGGCTATAAAAGTATTGATCATTTTGATCCTTAGTTTTGAAACATCCAATATGATGAACTTCAAAAGTTTAATTTGACCTCATATTATGTAATACTCTCTCTATCCCATAAAGGTTGTAGAATTTGATTACTACCATGTTTTGTGTTTGAGTGTTTGATTTAAATTATACTTAATTTATAAGTAAGATATGTAATGAACAAATTAGAAAAATAATTAGAGAAAAATTCATATTACAAATTATGATACTCATAATTATTCAAATCTCTATATTAAAACATTCATGAATCAAATTATATTTATCTTCTTTTTTTGCAGAGTAATGTTTTTTCTGTAATTTCATTTTTTTTCTTTTTATAAGGCTTTAATCTCATTCCTAATTTTCTAGGCTAGTTCACCACAAGAACAGGGTGAAAAAGAAAGAAAAACTTCTGAGTGTGCATCAAATATATATATATCGGATCCAATCCACCACAGAATGACTAAAATGTCAAGTTCAAACTTTTGAATCCTTTTCAATTTTTTCAAGAAAGATCAGGAATCAAAGAAAATTTTGTAAATTTTTTTGCTTAAGACCAATTTGTAATTTTTTAAAAGTTATACCCATAATGCTTATCCAAAAATGAGTTAATTTGATAAGAGCCAAGCGCATCCAAAAATTTGAGTGTTAAGAAAGTTAAGATTTTAAATAGTGGGAAATAAAAACATTTTAAATACTGTTAGGGTAGGTGTTTTGTTGGAAAGCAACTACTTATATTATTAATATATATATATATAACAAATTTTAATTCTCCAAATTTTACTCCTACTTGGTTAATTCACTATCTGTCGTGAATAGTGTTAGGGTAGGGTGTTTTTTTGGAAAGCAACTACTTATATTGTTACTCCAGATTTTAGTAATATATATAAAAAATTAACAAATTTTAGTTTTCCGGATTTTATTATACTTGGTTCACTATGTTAGCGTAGGTTTTGAAAGGGCATCCGATAAATGAGTTAATTTGCTTATAGAAACTAAATGGTAACAAATTATTCAATTTGATATATCCTTGCATTATGAAACCATTCATTGTGATCAGGACCTATAAACTTAAGTCTCAACTTCCTTCACATTATTGCAAAATTAAGAAACTGATACCTAGAGCATTGTCTGATGTGGCTTGAAGCACCTTGTACTCATTTGGAAATATTGCTGTGTGAGGCTGCAAGTACAAAAGCCCAAACACAGAGTTAATGAGCAGGGTATTTGATGCAGAGAAGTAACAAAAATAAATAAATAAAAACATATTTCGTAATTTACAGGATTCAATAGAGCCTTGTATGGCTGATTATCAATTAGCAGGGTATTTGATGCAGAGAATTCTCCTTTGGTAGCAGAACTTTCCCAAACTTTCTTCAATTCCTTGAGGAAGATTGGCTTTTCGCTTTTTTCTAGCGTGTTGAATTCAGTCTTGGTACATTTTTCTTGGTCCTGGAATAGTCAGTTAGAATTAATAATTCTTTGCGGTAATTAGTGTGTTAAAGAAAACAAAAATTGTGAAGAAATATGTTTATATAAAAAAATTTTAAAAACCATGAGATGTTTACGAGGAAAAAATGTACAAAAATTCCAAAATTTGTAATATAATACTTCCTACCTCCTTCAAAATTAGCTACATTTGACTTTTACATTTGTGTTTGAGTATAATTTTCATTAAGAATAATTTATCAAAACAATATTAAAAACTATATATAGAAATTAGACATGTTAAAATTTCATTTGCATATATATAGTTATACAATTTATAAGTCAAAATGTGGTTAGAAAAAAAAATCATAGATTAAATACTGAAAAACAAACATGATTAATTTTCTAGAATAAATAAGGTATTATTTATATTAAATTCCCAAATTAGAACACAGCCATAATTTATGATATTAATATTCTGAAATTGCCAATTAGATTACTAATAATTTCTCTTCATGCAATAAATATACCCAAGCGAAAAGGAGGTTCCTCCTGAGTCCTCTGCTTATGCAACTCAGAGCACTGTCCAAGTACCACCTAAATATCATAAGAGCAACAAATATGACAAAATTAGGATAAAAATGATGTATAAAAAAAACAAAGAAAGAAGAAAAACAAAATCCAGGAGTTGAGAAAAATAAAGATCTCTACAAACTCACTCTCTTGCAGAAGACCAGATTCCCACTTCAAATCTTTCAAGACAGAAATTGATAAAGTCTTCACAATGAGGCCTTCTATATACTGAAAGTGCAACCACAAACCATAGATATACAAACTCATATACAGAAAGAACACCATCAATCATCTTGATTATCAAAGTGCACCTTAATCCCACAACTATATATATAGGTCGATGACATGAAATTTATAGTACAATTAAATTGTCATAATTAGATAATTCATGCAAAACCATAATGATTTTATAAGATAACATTGTAAATTCATGCAAAAGCATAATGATGAAGTTTGACGCCGGACATAACTTTTTGCGAAAGAATGATAAAGTGAAATTTCAAACCGTATCATTATAAGTACCGAATACAAATGATGATGATCACCTCGGTAACTTCCATAGACAGCGTCGGGGCTGCGGCTTATCCAAGACTGGGATCTGTCCTTCTTGCAGATCCTGTGGCAGAGAAGGCCTCCGATTCCAAGGATCAAAAGCTTCTTTTTGTTTGTAGCCGGAAGAGGACGAGGGTACAACAAATTCAGTTTCGTCCCAAAGTCGTTAAGTTCATCTTCACTATAATCCCAGTCATTATCACTATCATCCCAGTCAATATTGCTGTAAGACATTCTTAACCCTAATAACTTGTTTTTAACAAGATTTCTTGAGATATATTGCAGTTGGGGATGTTCTGTTGTTATATACTAGATGAGAGGGAGCACAGGGGTGCCGCTTCAGTTTCCCTTTCTTCTTCTTTTTTTTTTAAATACTTTTTTTTTCCCTTTTACCGTTTCGAATTTATCCACTGAACGTGATTAGGAAGTTGTGCGGGTGCCTCTTTATCTTAACTTCAATTAATTTTCTGTCCGGTCTTAAAGGATCAATTAAGATCCACCATTACCTTGACCTGTAAAGGTTCTCGTTTCTTTTAAAAAAGAATAAAAATGAGTTCTTTTCTTATATTTGTATAAAAAATTTAACTTCCCTCCTTTTCCATTCTTCTCTCTCCTAATATCTAATACTTTATTATCCCAACAAAAATGATACGTTTAACTAAGTATGAAGATTAAAAATATTGTTGACTAGAGAGTAATAATGTAAAGTAGACATATAAAATAAAATTAGTTTTTTAGTGAGATGGGGTAATAAGGTAAAGTTCATGTGAAAAAGTTTCTTTTTTTAGAAAATGTATAAATTTTATTAGGATAGAAGGAGTATCAAATAATCAACATTTCCAAACAACGTCAAAAAACGAACAAAACTATGTGGACGGATAAAAAATGAGACAATAAAAGTAAAAAGTAAAGTGATAATAGTTTAGTAACTTGAGAGTGAAAATTTTCATTTTAAAGAATATGAATAATTTTTCTTGAACAGACTAAAAAATAAATGTGTTCAAATTTTTCTGGGACGGATGAATATTATTTATTGGTAGTTTTGCCATCATTACTTCTTTCAACCATTTTTTTAGCAAATAAGACTTATTTAATTAATGATAAAACATTACAAAATAAGTCAAACCGACGAACTAAGGCACCTATAATAGGTACAGAAAAACCAGCTCGCTGACGGGAAAATCTCCACATAAGTAGAGTTACTATGGAAAGCCACAACCACTATCCATAAACTCACATGAAGTGGCCTTACACGGTTGTGTAAACTCATGACGATGACCGCTATGGCGGTAAAAAAATCTGGAATTCCGCTCCGGGTACCCCTGCATGGTACCGGTGTACCATAGTGAGCAAAGGAGAGCACTGCACAAAGTGATAGTGGTGACCACAATAACAAAACCACATGAAACTAACAGACCTAAATAAGAAAAATCTACTTGCCGATAGAAAAAAATAACCGAGGGTCCAGAGAAAAAAAAATCAAAAGCAACAAAGTCTGAAATTACAAAATAAAACTAATGGCCCTCACATAACTGATAAACGAACAACAATCCATCAAGGACCGTTGTCCGGTTACGTATTTGCGGGCGGCTTCGTAGGGCAAAAAACGCTACCAATGGCGCTACAATGGTAGCTACCAGTTGCACTACCTTTGCAGCTACAATTTGGGCCGCAACATGCAAACAATGGGCTACCAAGGAGCTACCAATGGTAGCGCAGTGATGCGCTACCACTATCCTCCATACCAATTATTTTTTCTTTTTATAGTTTATTTTTAAATTAATAAATGTAGTAAAATGAAATAAAATGAAATATAATTTGGAATTCAGAATTAAAAATGCATTAATGAAATTAAATATATTTTAATCAAATGTTTTATTTACAATAAAACCATCCAAAATAGTTTTTAATACATGAAAAATCCTAAGAAGCCATCGGAGGATTATCATCATCATCGGTGTTCGAACAAGGAGACCGCTGCTACTAAGGCTTGTCTATCGGTGCTCTCCACATAGTCAGATTAAACGCATCGAAGTCGCGAGTCTTTTTTTTATATAGATACCCTCCTCGCTTTTCACTATTTACTACGATTTATCCTACACATGTTTTTTTTGGACGGCAACAAAATTTATTAAAGCAATAGTTTACATCTACAAATACAAGGCCCGCGAGATGCAGGCTGCTTGAACACCAAGACAAAGACTAGCCAAAAAGCGACCGCCAAAACAAAGAGCCCAACCAGCCCCACAAAACCATCACACAAACACCTGAAAGCCTAAAACACTTTAAGCTAGCTTTGCAGCTGCACCAACCAAAGGGGCTAGGAGCCAATCTCCCCAGGACAAGCTCAACTTCTGCCACCTGCTTGTAATCCACAAGAAAGAGAAAATTTGCACATCTGACAGGATAGCAGCTGGTCTCCAGGGATTGTCCTGCATAACCAGATTGTTTCGGGCCTTCCATAAAGCCCAGGCCGAAACGTAAACAATCCCTTGCCAAACCAGCTGCACTGAAGACTGAACCTGAATAATACAAGCATCGTTCAACAGAGATAAAATAGACGATATGTTCCGAACATCCATGTCACACCACGTTGCAACAGCTTTCCAAACTTCTGCGACCTGCTTACACTTGACCAAAGCGTGGTCAACAGTCTCCGTCTCGACGCCACACAGCGGACAGAGCATCGAATGCAGCAAGATCCCGCGGCGGTGGAGCTGATCCATGACTGGAATCAGGCCCCTTGATGCTCTCCAGAAGAAAATATTCACCTTTTTGGGGACTTTATTACACCACTTCGTCTGTATACCGAAACCCGATGCCAGTTTTGCGTCAATCACCTTGGACAAACTTTGAACTGAAAAGCCGCCTTTGTCAAGCTCCCATTGCCACTTATCCGCACATCTCTCCTTTGGGACGAAGTCCTGCAAAAGAGACACCAACAGCTGGAGCTCGCCAACAGCTCTCCCTCGCACCGGCCTCTCCCAATTCCACTCCCACCTCCACCCTCCCTCCTCCCACTTAACCTTCTCAGCTACCCAACACTCTTTCTTCTCCTCCCGCGCATAAAGTCTCTTAAACTGCTCTTTCAAAGGAGTACTCCCCACCCAAACATCCTCCCAAAATCTAGTTTGGTCTCCTGATCCCACCACTCTTTTGAAGAAGGAATTAAACCTAACGCCTACACTCTCCATCTCTCCGCTCACCTTACATATGTCCTTCCACACACTCCAACCCGTCGACCTCCCACCAAAATGAAAAACCCCCTCCCTCACTTCATGAATACTCGAAACCACCTTACTCCATAACCTGCCTTCTTCATTCAACCACCTCCACTTCCATTTTCCTAACAACGCCCAATTCTTCCCTCTTAGGCTACCCACGCTCAACCCCCCTACTTCTCTACTTCCAAACAACTTTTCAATCCTAGCCCAAATTATTTTTCTACCCTCACCCGAACAACCCCAGAAGAAATTATTACGCAAAGATTCAATTTTTCTCACCACTCCAGAAGGGGCACGAAACAGGGCAAAATGATAAAGAGGCAAGCTCCCAAGCACAGATTTCATCAGAGTAAGGCGACCACCAATAGAAAGAGATTTTACCTTCCAGCTCGAGAGTCTCTTCTCAATTTTTTCCACCACTGGATCCCAGCTCTTCCGCCGGCTCATATTTTGGCCTACTGGTAATCCCAGATAAATGAAGGGTAAGGAGGCCTGAACACAACCTATAATCCGAGCCACCCTAGCCACCTCCTCCGCCTCCATACCCACTCCGAAAACCCTTGTCTTTTGTCTATTGATTTTCAAACCAGAGACCAACTCAAAGCAATTCAAAATATCCATCAGAGCCCTCGCATTTTCATTTGACCATTCACCGAAGAAGATTGCATCATCTGCGAACTGAAGGTGAGAGATAGGGACCTGATCACCCCCCACCTTAAGCAGCCTAAAAATGCCTTGGGCAGACGCCTCTCCCATCATCTGGTTTAGAGCCTCCGCAGCTATAACAAAGAGGAAAGGAGATAACGGATCTCCTTGTCTAAGGCCCCTCTCCATCGCACACTCCTCCGTTGGGCTACCGTTCACAAGAATTGAGACTCTTGCTGACTTCAAGCACCCCGAGATCCAACCTCTCCACTTTTGGCCAAAATTCATTTGTTGCATAACTGAATCCAGGAAACTCCAACTAACACTGTCATATGCTTTGGCGAAATCAGCTTTGACCAGAAGGACCTGTCGCTTCACCTTCTTAGCCCATGAAACCACCTCATTTGCAATCAACACGCCATCCGAAATTTGCCTTCCCTCGATAAAAGCTGTTTGAGTCTCCCCCACCAAACCATCAAGCACTTGTTTTAATCTTTTAGCCAGCAGCTTCGCAATGATTTTGTACAGGCAGCCAATGAGACTTATCGGGCGGTAATCTGAAATAGTAAGCGGGTCCTTTACCTTTGGAATTAGAGAGATAAAGGACGAATTGCAGCCAGCCCCTAGTTTACCGGTGGCTTCAAACTTTAAAACAGCCGCCACTATCTCTTTCTTCATGATCTCCCAATTTGCCTTGATAAACCTGAAGTTAAAGCCATCCGGACCCGGAGTTTTCTCCCCACCACACAACCACACTGCCTTCTTAATCTCTTCCTCTGAAAAGTGGGCTTCCAGCCTTGCTACCTGATTCTCGTTAAGCCTTCGGAATCTGGAACTCCGAAACTCCGGTCTATCCACCTCTGGTTCAGAAAACTGGTTTCTGAAGAACTCTAACACTGCACTCTTAATAAGATTCGGTTCCTCAACCCAAGACCCATTAACCAGAAGGCCCTTCATCGTATTCTTGCGTCTTCTGCCGTTGACCAATCCATGGAAAAATCTACTGTTTTCATCACCTTCCACTGCCCACTTCATCCTAGCTTTCTGCTTCAAGTCTTTCGATAATGTAGAAAGTGTCTTGAAATACCGAAGCTTTGACTCCCTCCAAATCAACCATTCCTCCGGCTCTAGGTCCTCTTCTTCTGCCTTCTTGTCCAGCCTCTGGAATTCCTCTCTCAAACTGGCTACTTTCCTTTCTATACTCACCATATTGTCCTTTCGCCACTGTTTGATTTTGCACTTCAAAGTCTTCAGTTTCTCCTTCAGAATGAAATCTGCAGCTCCGCTAAACTGAGCTTTCTCCCACTCCCGTTTTATTAGCGCCATGAAATCTTCATCTAACAGCCACCGGTCGAAAACTCTAAAGGGACACGGGCCAAAATCCACCACCCCAGCCTTGAGAATGACGGGGCAATGGTCCGCAAACACCCTGTCCAAAACCACAGAAGTCACGTCTTGCCAGTCCTCCACGAAGCTCCTATTCACCAGGAATCTGTCGAGCTTACTCATTTTTGATCCGTCACTGCTAACCCAAGTGAATCGTCTACCACCTTGCTTAACATCAAACAATCCATTTTCCCTGATGAACGAATTAAAATCAGCAGCCATGTTTTGCCTGAAAGAACACCCCTTCCTTTCTTCAGGCCTTCTCACAACATTAAAATCTCCCATGACGCACACTGCCCCCCCATCTCTGAAATCACACTTGTCAGATCACACCACAACGCCTTCTTCTGAACCGCTGCTTGAGGAGCATACACATTCAGAAGGAGATACTTCTTACAATTACCTCTCCAGCAACCCACCATACCAAGAAAACCTGCCCCTGAGACCAGCCTCTCTGCTAGCCACGACTCCTTATTCCAGAAAAAAAGAATACCCCCAGACCTTCCTTCAGACAAGCATTGAGCAAAACCGAGCTCACTGTGACTCCATACCTGTTTAACATAATCCCCCACCTCCTGAGCTAACAAAGTTTCTTGAATAGCTAACACATCCACTGATTCCTTGCTGATTAACTCCCTCAACTGCCTGATTTTTACACCACTTCCCAATCCTCTAATGTTCAACGAAATAATCTTCATTTAAGCAACCTATCAGCACCTGAGTCACAAACCTTCTTACCCCGATCCGCTTGGCCATTGAATACAACTCCCACTGCTTTTCCAACGACGCGGACTCTGCTCATCTCCGAATCTGCCGCTGAGCCTTCCTCTGTTCCCTCTACTACTCCTGTCGATCCCACTAAATTAAAGCCCCAAGAAGAGTCCGAGTAATTACCTTTAACGAAGCCCTCTTCTTCACACGCCTCTCCTTCCCTTGCAGCCGCCCTACCCAGCCTTGCCCGCGTCCGCTCAGCCTTCAGTCTTGCGGCCTTCTTCATGTCGCGAAGTGAGGTTCTGCCGCAAACCCCACCAGTGCGCTGCTGGATTTCGACCTAGTGAGCAGTCTTCGAGATTTTGCGGTGGCCCTTTCTCCCCTTCCTCGATCGACCTCTCTCCAGCTGAGGCAGCTTCTCCGACGCGTCTCCTGAGAAAGACGAGATTACCTTCCCCGAAACGCTGGGGACAGGGCTGAACCCCTTATCTCCCCTATCAGCTTCTTTTTAGCCCATTACCTTAGGCCCACTCTCGCACTCTAGCTGACCTGAGTCTTGGACTCCTCCACCCTGCCCACCTCCACTTTCCTGCTTATTGGATGCAGGCCCACTCACCCCTAACTCCACTGTTTCTGGGACAAACTCCTCCAAGCCCAAGCCCACCAACATTTGGCCCACCCCATTCTTCACACCCCTACCATCCGACCTGCTTCTCACCTTTTGTCCGTTGGACAGAGCAACGGCGCCGCCTGCGTCAGAGCTCCTGCTAGGCGTGGTTTGCAGCTCAGCCACAACAGGACTTTTCTTGGAAACGTTTCCGGCCTCGATCCTTGCTCCATCCACATTCAAATCCGAGTCACTCAACTCAGTGTTTGAGTCAAACTCCGAGTCTACATCTTCGCCTTCCGCCGCCGCCGCTGACCATCCGTCCTCCTCCGTATCGTACACTGATTCCTGGAAAACTGCCTGAGGTGCGTACCGTTCGCCGAAATCCACAATATCTTTTTGATCCTCCACCACCTTCACAGGGAACAACTGGCCATCCACCTTGATATGCAGCACAGAGTCGATTGCTTCCTATCTCCGCGTGAGTACACAAACCCGCCCAATGAACAGCTGCTCTCTCCGGGTGGTCAACTCTTCAATTTCCAGAACCCTTCCCCAAAGTTTGGCTATTCTATCAAAAATTTCAGCCCTCCAAACGTGAACGGGAACGCCTTGAATGTTCAACCAGATAATTCGCCCTGGTCGTTCTTGTTCCTTGGTTGCACTCCACGGATTAACCTCCACGAACCACTCCAACAGCTTCTGTTTTCCTTCTCCCACCAACCTCTTTAACCCCTCCACTGATTGGCATTGCAGTAACACCCTTAAACCCCCAAGATACTTTGCCTTACAATCAACATATCCCTCCTCTTCTAACAAGCTGTTGATCTTACCAAGATTAGATGCAAGTTTAACTTCCCCCACTGCACACCTTTTGAGCCACTCCATCTCCTCTGCCCCTGCTTCCACTTCCAGAACTTCTCGTTTTAACATCTGGGCATAAGAGCATTGCATCTCCTACCCTCTTTGCTCCGAGCCAAAACACTATCAATGCCTTCCTCCTCCCCCACCCTTCTGCCTATCCGTTGAGAAATACGGATCTCCCTATTCTCAAAACGTTTAAAACGTGCCACGTTGACCTTAAGGTGCTCTGCTCCTACGGCCACCGTCCCAATCCTCTCTACCAGCGCTTCCACATCCCTCACTCCCTTGTACTTGACAAAGCCGAACTTCTTGCCCTCCTTCGACCTCTTGGCCGGAATGTAGATATCGAACACTTGTCCGAACATTAAAAAATGTTTCCACATGCTATCTCTCTTCGAATCTTCTGGAAACCCGGTGAAAAATAAACTCGTGCATGCCTTATCGATGACATTGACGAAATCTGTGTTTGTTGTTTTGCCCCTGAATCTGTTTCCCTGTTCCTGTGCCCTACTGAAGTCCTCTTTGTATTTCCCTCTCTCTCGCCGATGCTCCATAATTGGATTCGAACTTACGACAGTCGCTTCCTTTATGCTTGGCGCACAAATGGTAATCGAGATAACTGCCATAGCAATGGCGTGCTAAAGTGCTTGTGTCTGTATCATGGGGTCCCCTGTTGGGAGTGACAGGGTCGGTGGATCTAAGGGTGGGAGGAGAAGAGACCTTAGGAGACTCATTAACGGGTCTAGGAGCTTGCTCACCTCTGGCCACCTTGCTCACGTCCCTATCCTACACATGTTACATCTGCATCAAACCAAGGTAATAATAGTTTGCCATGTTCTAGATTGTAAGCATGAGTATGAGCGTTGCGATGACCTTCATCAGAATGTTACATACTAAGCCTAGTGAACTGAATTTGTGAACATCTTATGCTACTAGGAAAGATTTAAATTGTTTATTGTATTTTCTATTTCTTGTTTTATATTGAGAATAACATCATATTTATACTATCATATTCTACTATTTTGACTTGCAAGTACAAGGTTGTCTACACATGAAAGCTGATAGAAAATCTTGATTCGTTTTGGCAGAGTTTATAAATCTCGTGTCCTCGGAATTGAATGAAGTTTGCAGCAAAGAGGATAAACGAACCATAGCACTTGAGAATTAATGAAGAGATCAAAGTTAGGCGGTCAGGGCACAACTTTTTGAGGGATACCTATTGATGAGTTCGTTCTTGATATGGTTGGACATTACGGATTCGAGCCTATTGAATCACTGCCAACATCATATTCATAATCATAATCATGGTCAGACAGCTAAACTTGGTTAGGTTTTGGATTTTTAAAAAACATTTTAATTAGAATGCTTTAACTAGGTCCGAAGATTGTTCTATCAGTTTTTCAGGAACCTTTTATGTAGGATATATTATGTAGTTATTGGATGTTACATTCTGTATTTTAAATTATATTGTTCTATTATTGGATGTTTCGGTAGTAATTATGGTGTTGAATGAATTTAAATGCGTAAATGCAGGTATGAGTAGTGTACATGAATAAAAACTATTTTTTTTAAATGACATACAAACGGCCAGCACGTTGGTATGCGTTCGAACTATTATTTATTCACGATACCAATGGTCTGACCCGTTGGTATTTATGATACCAACAGGCTGACCAGTTGGTAAGCTTACCAACACGTTAACCTGTTGGTATACATACCAACTGGCTGACCTATTGGTAAGCTTACCAACAGGTCAACCTGTTAGTAGATATACCAACTAGCTGACCTGTTGGTAACTATACCAACGTGTGGACCAACAGGTAGGGGTACCAAAGGGTTGACGTGTTGGTATAGCTGTACCAACATGCTGACTCGTTGGTTTTTCAATTACGGTTATCGAATTTTTGCACCAACGAGTAAGCCAGTTGGTAGAGAAAAATAATCAACGAGTTGACCAGTTGGTTAAAATTATATCAACAATGCACATACCAATGAGTCATTATCAACGGGTAAGCCAGTTCATTTTGATTTTTTCCAACGCGTTGGGCTGTTGTTACTGAACGTTGGTTTTGCACAATTTTCTAGTTGTGTACTGATATAATAAAACGAATTTCAAAAAAGGTAGGCATTCAATTAAAATCCCCAAAAATTTTCCATTCGAATTCAAACTAGTGTCAAACACTAAATGACTTTTTGACTAAAAGTGAAACTCATTTCAACACGTTTCAGACCTTTCCCTTTCATCTCCATCGCAGCGTCTTCTTCAACTGTGCTATCCAGCGAATTAAGGCGTTGCAAAATCGCATCGACAGAGGATCCCCCTTTCCGAATTCTGAAGGTCTGAATTTATGGGTGGGGTTTCGATAGATCGTGGGGTTTTTTTGTGTGGTGGTTCGACGTCGTTTCCGACTGGGATGCGCTGGTCGTCGAGGATGTCGGTATGCTGAAGATCTGCTTTAACCACCGTCTGCACCGTTTTGGAGGTCGGTTTCAATAAATCTGCACTGTTTTTGGCGATTCAGGGATTTTTCCTTCCATGCCGGACGCTTCAGATGTTCGGATAATATAAGTGATGTCTGGGATTCAGGGATTTGTCTAATTTTTTTTGGTCATTATCTGAGAAATTATAAGTGATTTATGATGTTTTGGATAACCTTTGGAGCATCGTCCTCTGGCGTCCTAGCACCATAGGTCATTGCCTCGTTGATTTCAGTTGTGTTTGTGTCAGGTACCAAACATGATTTGTCTGATGTTTTTTATGGTAAATGTATGGATATTTCAGTTTTGTGTGGTATGGAGGTTCCCTATTTTTGTCTGAAAAAATTTGATAAATTGTTTGATATAGTTGATAAATTAACTGAAATAATGCTATATTTGTCTCATATAGACAGATTGTCTGTACAGTGAGTTGTTGATACGATCACGAGTACGCTTGACGCGAATCCACGAGATCGTACGGAAGCGCGGATCTAGCTTGAAGGAGTCGACGAACAGTGAAGGGATAAATTCGGCCACAGACACCTCCCAACTACGAGGTTGGGCAATATCTGTGAAAATGCCTGGGGAGTATGGAAGATCTAGCACCTCTCAACTACGAGATTGAGCAATACTAGATATTAAACTTGATGATAAACAATCAAGGGGGATGGCGGAATATAGCAAGGGGGTGAGAACCGAAGCCTAAGGAATTTTCCTTCTTAAGCTTTAAACATGTTCTGCGTTACAAAAGAGTCTGTTGTCCCTTTTATAGGAGAGAAGGGGACAGACTCTGACATATGCGCATGCATGCCATAAAGCGTACAGTACTTTTGCATGCATGTCTTTCTAAAAGATAAAAAGGTAAAAGCTAAAGTAGATAATTGTGCTCCCGAGTGTCAGCGTGAAAGGAGGGAGTGTTCCAGATGGGATGGGAGTGGTTGGAAGTGGTCGGCTGAATTATTGAGCATAGGTGGCTTCGCTTCAGGGCTTCGCCTGAACTGGAAGGCCTCGCACTGAAGGCCTCGCCTTCGCTTGGAAGCTTCGCGGAGATGGCTTCGCCAAAAGGCCTCGCCTTCTCCTGGAGGCTTCGCGAAGAAGGCTTCGCCTTCGCTTGGAGACTTCGCATGAGGGAAGCCCAGCCTTAGCGCCTGAACTGGAAGTCCTCGTGCTGAAGGCTTCGCCCTCGCCGGGAGGCTTCGCAGAGATGGCTTCGCCTTCGCCAGGAAGCTTCGCCTGGAGGTCTTGCCTTCACCTTGAAGACTTCACGTTGGAGATTCTTGCTTGAGGGCTTCGCCTTGAGGCTTCTCAGAAATGGCTTCGCCTGAGGGTTTCGCCATCGCCGAGATGCCTTCGCTTAAGAGGCCTAGCCCTCGCCTTGAGGCTGCGCAGGGACGGCTTCGCCAAAGGGCCTCGCCATCGCCTGGGTGCCTTCGCATGATGAAGTCCAGTCTTTGCCTTGAGGCTTCGCAGGAACGGCTTCGCCTGGGGGCCTCGCCATCGCCTGGATGCCTTCGCATGAAGAAGCCTTGCCTTCGCCTTGAGGTCTCTTGTGGAGTCCTCGCGTAGAGGCGTTGCCTTCTCCTGGTCAGGTGATCGCCAGAACCATGGATTAGGCCGCCTGAGCCTAATAACCTCCTCGCCACGGGGTTGCTCCGAGCTTCATTCGCCTGCCTCTTCGTCTGGGACACTTTGTTGTTGCTTGGGGATTCCATGATCACATCAATCCCTCCCTCTTAAAAAGATTCGTCCTCGAATCTTAAGGGGAGAAATTCCTACAAACGAAACAAGCACAACAAACTTTGCAGAATATTAGAGGTTAGTAAATGAAAGCTCATTAATGGAGACTGGGGGGGTCGCGGTGGCGATGCATATCAATGGAAGAGCATAATGACTCCAATATGCATCGTGAACATGAACAAAAGTTTATAAAAATTCATGACATGTTTCCTAGAGTATTGTATGCAATTAACAATGAATTTATACTCAAGGAAAACATGCGGTCTAAAAATTGTAGACCTTTGTTCATGGAGAGGGGGTGGGTCAAGGGAAGCTTTGCCTTCGCAAACCACATGCACTTGTGCTTCCCAAGACAAAGAAGAAAAAACTAAGCTAGTCATAGAAGGAATATCAGACTGCAGCGCGCAGAGACTAGCATTAGCATAAGCAAGAGGTTCGGAGAGGGGCAATCTGCCCTTTCTCTTTACCTCATCCATTAACATGGTTTCAGCCTTAGTCTTTCTAAGATGCTCATGTTTACTAAAGAAAGGCATGGATGTGTTGCATGGAGTAAAGTGACCTTTCTTTAGCGCATGCATTCTAAGCATACTAAACATGGCATCTTGGGGGATCCCATATATATATTCGAACAATGGGTGTGGAGGCGAACCGATGTCTGATCCATCACCCACGTTCGTAGCATGCAGACTTAAGGAAGCCATAGATTCGCACTCTTGCGTATACCCTTCGCTACCAGAAGAAAGAGACAAGTTACCTTCTCCCAAGTTAGGGAGGTGTAGGTCCTCTTCGCATATCATCTTCTCTTCCAGCAACGGTGTGGCTTCTTCCTCAAGTGGAGGCTCGGTTGGAACTCCCGAGTGAGCTCTGCCTTCTTCCAAAGCCGTAGCGCCTTCGCTTTCTTCAACTCTTCGCGCATCCGCGGCCTCTTCAGTTTTCTGCACAACCAAAGAAGAACAACAAGGTTGAGAAGATGAAACGGTTAGTTCTTCTTGGAGGGTGGTTGAAGGCCCGGGTGAGTCTTTCTTTTCACTCAATTGGCTTTGGAGAGCTCTCTCCTTTCTTCTCTCTTTTCTTTTCTTTCTCTCTCTCTCATATTCTAAGTACTCATTCTTGAGCCTTTCAATCAGTTGAGAGAGAGTTTCTTCTTTTGGATTTTGGTGAGGGCTTTGGGTTGGGGTGCAGACTTGGGCTGCGCAAGCATTGGGCGGTGGGGTGCGCGGCTCAGCCAAGGGGGTTTGTGGCGATGGGGGTCCTCGCCTCCTCTCCTGGGAGGAAGTTGGTTCGCTTTGGGGCGAAGACCCTTCGAGTGGATTCTGGCGGAGGAGTCTGGCGGAGGCACTAGGTGCAGGACGCATGGGGGGCCTCGCTTGGGAGTGGTATGGAGAGGGTGGCTCTTCTTGGCAGAGGCCATATCTTCGCCATAGCAACCTCTTCAACTCACTCCAAGTCTGGATGGGGGCTTCAGCGTATCGCTCTCTTTCAGCGAACTCTCGGCGACACCATTCCTTGGCTTCTCCTTTTAAGCTCCTTATGGCAAGGCCTAATCTTTCTTCACCACGAAGTGGGTAATACCAAAAGTGGTACTCCAACTTCTCCATCCAATGCCATAAGTCTTCTCCAAGTTGGTATCGCCCTACTGATGGGTCAGCCCCGTAAAAATATTTATCCGCCATGGGATCGCCTACACATTTAAACAATAAAGTTAGTCCCGCTCAAGTTCCTCACGTGTTTGGGGGGGTCTCTCCTGCCGCGAAGGGGTCTGCCCTTTCGCGAAGGGTCACACTCGGCTTTCCCTCTTTCCTCTTGCTTGCAGCTCTCAAAGCTTGCTCTTTTCAAGGCCAAAACCCGACAATGAATATCACAAGATAACCTCTAGCATGCAAAAATCGTTTAAGTAATGAAGTACTAGTTACTTGAAGCAAGCTAGGTTAAAATGGAGAGGGGGGGTTTTCGGCAACAGATATACAAGAGGGTTAGAAATGAGGTTTTTGGCGCACAAACACTTTTGGCTCAAATTTGAAATCGAAATTAGATCAAGGTCACTGTTCATATGAGTTTTGGTATGAACTGGATGAACACTCATATGAACACCAAGAACAATAAGAACACAGATTCGATTTCTTCTATGCTTTTCACAACCAAGCTTTATACACCACTTTCTTTCTACTTTTCAACTACAACCTCACTCTTTTGAGCATATAAAACTTCGCACGTTGCGGTTTTGAATAAACTGGGTTTTGCGACTTCTGCAAAACCGCAACTGCTTTCTTTTCTTTTTCTTCTTCTTCTCTGTTTCTCTTCTTCTTTATCTTTCTTTTTTTTCTACTTTTGTTTTATGAAGTTGCTAACACAACAACAACTTCTAACACAGAATCAACACAACAGATAAACCGAAATAAAAGCGGATGGGGGGTACAGAAACGAACAGAGTATAACACGGTTTGAAAAACGCAAAGATAAATCTTTCTTCAAGTAGAAGTTAAAGGGGTTTAACCTTGAAGAAATCACAAACAACTCCAGCAAGCGATCTGGCTCTGATACCACTTGATACGATCACGGGTACGCTTTTCGCGAAGCCGCGAGATCGTACGGAAGCGCAGATCTAGCTTGAAGGAGTCGACGAACAAGGAAGGGATAAGTTCGGCCACAGACACCTCCCAACTACGAGGTTGGGCAATATCTGTGAAAATGCCTGGGGAGTATGGAAGATCTAGCACCTCTCAACTACGAGATTGAGCAATACTAGATATTAAACTTGATGATAAACAATCAAGGGGGATGGCGGAATATAGCAAGGGGGTGAGAACCGAAGCCTAAGGAATTTTCCTTCTTAAGCTTTAAACATGTTCTGACTTACAAAAAGAGTCTGCTGTCCCTTTTATAGGAGAGAAGGGAACAGGCTTACATATGTGCATGCATGCCATAAAGCGTACAGTGCTTTTGCATGCATGCCATCTAAAAGGTAAAAAGGTAAAAGCTAAAGTAGATAATTGTGCTCCCGAGTGTCAGCGTGAAAGGAGGGAGTGTTCCGGATGGGATAAGAGTGGTTGGGAGTGGTCGGCTGAATTATTGAGCATAGGGGGCTTCGCTTCAGGGCTTCGCCTGAACTGGAAGGCCTCGCACTGAAGGCCTCGCCTTCGTTTGGAAGCTTCGCGGAGATGGCTTCGCCAAAAGGCCTCGCCTTCTCCTGGAGGCTTCGCCTTCACTTGGAGTCTTCGCATGAGGGAAGCCCAGCCTTAGCGCCTGAACTGGAAGTCCTCGTGCTGAAGGCTTCGCCCTCGCCGGGAGGCTTCACAGAGATGGCTTCGCCAAGCAGTCTTGCCTTCACCTTGAAGACTTCACGTTGGAGATTCTTGCTTAAGGGCTTCGCCTTGAGGCTTGGGTTTCGCCATCGCCGAGATGCCTTCGCTTAAGAGGCCTAGCCCTCGCCTTGAGGCTGCGCAGGGGCGGCTTCGCCAAAGGGCCTCGCCATCGCCTGGGTGCCTTCGCATGATGAAGTCCAGTCTTTGCCTTGAGGCTTCGCAGGAACGGCTTCGCCTGGGGGCCTCACCATTGCGTGGATGCCTTCGCATGAAGAAACCTTGCCTTCGCCTTGAGGCCTCTTGTGGAGTCCTCGAGTAGGGGCGTTGCCTTCTCCTGGTCAGGTGATCGCCTGAACCATGGATTAGGCCGCCTGAGCCTATGAACCTCCTCGCCACGGGGTTGCTCCGAGCTTCATTCGCCTGCCTCTTCGTCTGGGACACTTTGTTGTTGCTTGAGGATCCCATGATCACATCAAATGGTCCATTAAGGTCAAACCTTCATCTTCCACTCCAACTGATTCTGACTCATCCATGGATGAAATTACATTCAAATCGAACCACATACTGTACTCTGACTAATCAAACACAGAATGCGCGATAAAAGTTGAAAGAAGAAGAAGAATTGGAAGAAGAGATTTTGGTTTATGAACGAAGAAGAAATTGATAAAAATAAGCAACAAGCGAACAACGAATGAGAATAATAAGAACAAGGAAGCACGAAATGTTACTGGTGGGTTGGAATAATAAGAACAAAGAAGGAGACCAAGTTGACTTTGGTGCTTGAATCTAAGAAGTTGAAGAAGTTAAAAAAAAGGTAACAAGAATAAAGAATGAGGAAGATATGAACAAGGCGGGGAATAAAAATGAGATACCTGACTTGTTGGTTGGGTGGGGTTAATCAATTAAAATGGTGATTAAGAGATTTTATGACGATGATATAGTGAGTTATAATAGGAATAATGTAGATATTTAATTAGAATTAAATTGATCTGAAATAATGTCAGTGACAAAATCATGACCCGTTTTATCAAGCCATGCATGAGAGCACACTCGTGTTGATGAATGATTGATCATTCAATTGCATGAAAGTAATATCCATTCATTTGGAGAAAAGAAGTTTTGAAAGAAACAAACCTCAAAGATATAACATGTCAATCCCCAAACAACAATAAATAAACATTAGGTTTAGAAACGACACAATATTAAGAGATAATTCAGTAGCTTAATTCATGGTGTTAATGATCCTGGAGTAGAACTCCCAATCAGGGTGTGAGGAACTTATTGCAGCTTGACCAAAAGGGTGTGCTTCAACATAAGAGGGCACGTCATCGGCCTCGAACAAACCTTGCAAGTAGCACCGCAGGTCACCATTCGGTCCTATTGAAAATTTAATAAAGACTAAATGTTAGTTTCAACCATCATGAACTTGAATAAACTATGAAGGATCGATATTCACAAGAGTTAAATTTTTCTTTTTTCTTTTTATATAGGAACTAGAGGCTATAAAAGTATTGATCATTTTGATCCTTAGTTTTGAAACATCCAATATGATGAACTTCAAAAGTTTAATTTGACCTCATATTATGGAATACTCTCTCTATCCCATAAAGGTTGTAGAATTTGATTACTATAAGTAAGATATGTAATGAAAAAAATTAGAAAAAAAAATTAGAAAAAAATTCATATTACAAATTATGATACTCATAATTATTCAAATCTCTATATTAAAACATTCATGAATTAAATTATATTTATCTTCTTTTTTTTGCAGAGTAATTTTTTTTCTGTAATTTCATTTTTTTTTCTTTTTATAAGGCTTTAATCCCATTCCTAATTTTCTAGGCTAGCTCACCACAAGAAAAGGGTGAAAAAGAAAGAAAAACTTCTGAGTGTGCATCAAATATATATCGGATCCAATCCACCACAGAATGACTAAAATGTCAAGTTCAAACTTTTGAATCCTTTTCAATTTTTTCAAGAAAGATCAGGAATCAGAAAAAAAATAGGTAATTTTTTTTTGCTTAAGACCAATTATTTGTAATTTTTTAAAAGTTATACCCATAATGCTTATCCAAAAATGAGTTAATTTGATAAGAGCCAAGCGCATCCAAAAATTTGAGTGTTAAGAAGTTAAGATTTTTAAATAGTGGGAAATAAAAAAAAATAAAAACATTTTAAATAGTGTTAGGGTAGGTGTTTTGTTGGAAAGCAACTACTTATATTATTAATATATATATATATATATATATATAACTAACAAATTTTAATTCTCCTAATTTTACTCCTACTTGGTTAATTCACTATGTCAAGTTCACCACAGAATATATATATCGGATCCAATCCACCACAGAATATATATCGGATCCAATCCACCACAGAATGACTAAAATGTCAAGTTCAAACTTTTATTATTATTACTCCAAATTTTACTCCTACTTGGTTAATTCACTATGTGTCGTGAATAGTGTTAGGGTAGGGTGTTTTTTTGGAAAGCAACTACTTATATTATTACTCCAGATTTTAGTAATATATATAAAAAATTAACAAATTTTAGTTTTCCGGATTTTATTATACTTGGTTCACTATGTTAGCGTAAGCCTTTCCGGACGTGTCATAACAGGAAGAAATAGAAACTGTTTGGGAAAAATTGAAGGAATTAAAAACAGGGAACTTGGGGACTGAAATGCGAGATTTGAAGTTTGAATGATTAAATTGAAGATAATAAAGAAATCTTGTGGTGAGAGTGACCCAATTGAAAAGAGTTACAGAATGGGGTTTATTTGCAAATAAGGTCAAAGATGAAGGATAAGTTAATTAAATAGAAAAAAATATACACTCATCCTCACCGCTTGTTGACACGAGTCTAAAAACGTGGAGAGATGGATGAAAGGGCTGGGGTTATATCTTGAGAAGTTCGAATCGATTTGGGGGTTCATTATTCCCACTTCCTTCACTGTTGGTTTCAATTTCTTGGAAGATCGAATGTCTAGGCTATGATTAGAGAATAAATTGGGAGAGATCGATGAAGTTTATGTCGAAGGGTGGAAAGCGGATGATTCGAACTGGTTTTGAAGCTGGGAAGGTTGCGTTTGTAGAGGGGATTTTTATTAAGAATTATTCGTAGGAGGAGGGAGGGTTTAGGAAGGGAATTGATCGGTGAAACGGACTGGAGGGAGATCGCTGGCATAGTTGTCGCTGCCGGAATCGAACGGAGGGTGTGAGCTGCGGTGGTGAGACAGAGAATCACCTTTACATTCACCACATGTTGTCAAGAATTTCCTACCAAGCTAAGCGGTACAAGATCAAGATCCCAACACCATCGCCTATGATGCAAGCTGAGTTAATCCATGGCGTGGGATCTCTGGGTCCTTTGTCCCTCGATTTAAGACCTATTGGTCTAAATCCCTCTCTATTTTGTCCCAATGGCTAAGTCCAATCGGTATAGTCCCTCCCCTCGGTTTAGACCCTCCGGGTCCGCCTCGGTAAAGTCCCTTGGTTAAGATCCTAAGGATCCGTCCCTCCCGTTATCCCATTGCCGATGATGAAATTTCCGAGGCTTCCATAATCTGAAACCCTCTGGTTTCATTGTCCCTTCGGTATGGTACTTGGGCACCGTCCCTATCGGCTAATGTCCCTCTCGGGTTTGTCCTCTCGGTAACAAGTTACTTGGAGATCGAGAATGGCCTACAAGAAGACTTGAAGAGCAAGACAACCTTGGAGCGAAATTAGAAACCCGAGACCTTAACTGCTTTTTCTAAGCTGGTTGTACACACTTCAACATTGTAAATATTATTTTGGGTTTTGTAACTTAAACTCTTTTTAATGAGTAAAATATTATTTTCTTAAAATATTTTATAAAATTGCGAGAGATCACGGGGTTACGAACTGTAACCGTCACTGTTTGTATGGTCGGTTTAGGGTCGTAATGATTTGTTCTGCTTTCAAGGCCCGGATGGTCTTGGAGGCCACGGGTTTATGTTCTCGCTCGTATATTCGCACTAGGTGCCGATATTCTGTGTATACCTTTGACTACTTCGTTTACATTCTCGCTCTGTTTTGCATATGCATTATTATATGATTACATTTCGTGACGAGACCGGATGGGTCTTAGAGGCCACGGGTGCTCCTTGGTTTGGTTACTTATGTCCGCATCGAGGGTGCCGACATTCATTCGCGATCTGCACCGGGAGTGCCGACATTGCTCGTGTGTCCGCACTGGAGGGTGCCGACACTTTACGTATATCCGCACCGGGAGTGCAGGTATACCTCTGTGACCCTACGATAGTTTGGGGATCGCGACCCAAGCCAGTACCGTGCTTCTGTATTTTCTGACCTCTTAGAGAGGGCTGTTGTTTTGGGTCGTTCTGGCGGTTGGACCGCGTATGATGGGTTCTGGCTCACCTCTGACTCTACATACATGCATATGTGTATATATATTTGCTTGTGTTTGTTCTGTTTTGCAGGTTCGGCTTAGTAGCACAAGTACAAACTGTATCTTACCTCAGCCCTTACTGGGTCCTCCCGAGGACTCACCCCTTTCTGTTTACCACCTTTCAGGTCGACCTGACAAGAAGCCAGCGGACTAGAGATCCATGGTGTTTTTGGTTTTGGTTTCAGCAGCAGCAGTACTACGTGCGGGAATCTTCTGAGCGAGAGGTTTTCCTAATTCCGCACCTATGTTGCGGGTCGTAGTACCACCATTCCCTTATTGCGGGCGGGTCATGGGACCACCGCCGCAGCGGGTATCGATAGTAACGTTACCGCGCTTTCCCCCATAGCTTCCGTTTCCGAACGTCGCGGCCGGCTCCGCCTCCGTAACCGGGCGGGGTGGTCGTGACAGAACCTCATGGCTCAACGCAAGCTTCGCACTGATCTTCTTGGAAAGGCAGCTAACCGCAAATGTACCATCAACAGCAGGCTCCCAGCTCCATTTGTCTGGACGCTCCCGATGAGGGGTGAATCCCTGCAACAAGGACAACAATTGCTGCAGCTGACCTTCCACTCTCCCCCTCAGAGGAGGTTATTTTCTACATCATCTATAAATAGATGATAATCTGCCACAATTCAACACACTTAAAATCTGAAACTTTTCCTCTCTTGTTTTTTGCCGAATTGTTCAAGCAAATTCCTTAGAGCATTTCGGGTGAAACACTTGTGTTTCTTTAACACAAACTACTCATTTGAATCATATGCAATCTGCCCTCATCAAACATCTCGAAGGCTTGAAGATTCAAGAAGAATCCGCCACCAACTTGGAAGACTTAGAGCATACGTTTGGGGTAAGGATATAAGATCCTTTCGATGTTTTCAAGGGTGCAAGGTACGCTTCCTCCTCCTCCTCTTTCTTCTTTGTGAAAGTGGAGAGACATGATTATGATGAAACACATCATGCTATCAAAATCTCTAAATTTACAAATGGTATTAGAGCAAATGTCAGTTTGAACTCCTTTGCATGTTCTATGCAAATATGCATTTCGGGTTGAAAATGTAACATGTATTTTTCGGCCTTATCATGCAATTGTGGCGATTGTTCATGAATGTATGAACCGCATGCATGCATGCTTGTATGTTTGAAGATGATTAAAATTATGAAAATTACATGTGTGTGTAAATTCGGTCAAGATAAAAGTATCTTGTATGAAAACCCTGTATGACGCCTCACGACATGAGGGGTTCTCTAGTGTCAAGGCTTCACCTGACAGGCGTTCGCGGGGATTGGGTTCGCCAGTCCGTGTTCTGCGAAGGGCAGGAGTGGGGTTCGCCTGGGTCCTAGCCTTCGCCGAATGGCCTCACGTGAATCCGAATGTAAACTTGCATGTACCATAAGTTGAAGTTATAGTTTACCCAAAAGAAATGTTCTTTTAAGAACTAACAATATTTGAGCAATGATTATTTCTCCAAGAACCTGTCATGTCTGAAAATGAGGAGTTTGAATTTTTTTCAACAACGATGACAAATACTTTGGAAAGACCAAATATGAGAGAAGAAGATTAATTGCAACAAGAGCTTTCAAGTTTCATATAGAATCTATCTTGATAAAGAAGCACATCAAGAAAAATAAAAAAGCAGAATAACTTCAGGCACGACAGTATAAGAAAAGAAGAAAGATTACACAAATGATCATGTTGATAATAATGCACCAATCATCAATATGCTTAGGAGAAAAAAGTAAATGAGCATAATTTACTTTTAGCAAATACTTAGTTACTTATTGAGTAAAATACATTTTTAGTCCTTTCCTTAACCTAGAGTTGAAATTTGTGCTAGCGCCTCTGCTAGGGTTTAGTCTAGCCTGTCTAGGGTTCGTGCTTCCTTGTGAGGCAGGTTTTCGTTTGGTTTCTTCGTTCCTCTCGCTGTGATCAGGGTTGTGATGGAAGCCATACAGAATTCGTGGCAGCGGTTATCCCTAACGGAAGCGGAAGAAGTTTTGGTGGAAGACGACTTTGGTGGCGAGGAACATACTGCTCCACAACGATTTTTCCTAGTCGGAAAACTCAATTCGGTGAGATCCTTTAACACAGCAGCTATGCTCTCCACCCTTCAGGCAATCTGGAAGCCGGCGAAACCACTTGACATTGACATCATCGATGAGAATTGTTTTCTTTTCAAATTCAAGGGCAGAGGTGATATCGATCGAGTACTTGACGGCAGACCTTGGTTTTTCGACAAACATGTTCTGCTCTTGAAGGAAATCAGCCACGATGTGCCACCACGAAAACAAATCTTGGACAGTACATTGTTCTGGGTTAGACTCTATGATCTACCAATATTTGCTTGGAGGGAAGAAACAGTCCGCCGAATAGCAAGCAGGGCGGGGAAGGTGCTACGTGTGGGATACAGTGAATCAGGGGAGATTGGGGGACGGTTTGCTAGGGCTTTAGTTGAGATGCCCATCTCTCAACCGCTCCCTAGAGGAACACGATACAAGGGAGCTAATCAGGAACCAATCTTCATTATCTTCAAATATGAGCGGCTACAACACTTTTGTTACAGATGTGGGATTCTTGGCCATATTGATCGGGACTGTGATGAAGCTGAGAAGGAAAACCAATATGGGCCTTTTATGCGTGCTTCTCCAGCACCAAACCGATACCGCAGGTCCATGGGAGGCTTCCATGCCAATCACTCGTCCTCAACTGGTTCACGTTTTCAGCCCCAAACACATGCTCGAACAGATAATAGCAAGAACAACAGAGAACAGCCAGATGAAGCCAGCGAAGTGGGAAAGGATGCAGAGATAAGAACTCAGGGCCGGGTTGCTCGAAAACTGATATTGGAAGATGATCTTCGAGGAACTGATGATGTAGCTGACACAGACGTTGGGACAGAAGCTGGGATTAAAAACAGTAATCTGAAACAACTATCTAGACCAAGCTCAATGCCTAGTCTGGAAGACATCACAGCCTCTACCCCTTCGAACAACAACTTGAATATAGAGGAGCATAGTAAAGCTCAATCAGCACTCCACACAAATGATCATATTCCTACAGGGGAAGCCGTGACCTCATGTGGAGTTGTGACCAAGGGTTCAGTAGCGAAGAGAGGGAGACCAAGGGGTCCAAAGTGGAAGAGAAAAGCGAGATCACCAAGAGAATTAGAAACTGAGTCGGCAGCCGTTGATACTAGTAAGAAACGGTATGACCGAGATGATATGGAGATTGATGGTAATGATAAACGCTTACGTCTAGTTGAGGCTTTTCAGCAAGTGTTCAGTGATATTAAGGCAACGGCGGACCCTGCGGAGCAGGGCCGCCGATCCCAATGATTTGCATATTTCAGAACTGCTGTGGTCTGAGGGCGCCACAGGCAGTTCGTAATCTGAAGTCCCTCTCCCTTCAGATAAAACCGCACATGATGTTTCTTAGCGAAACACATTTATCTGTTCGGGATATGGAGCGGGTCAAAAAGCAATTGAGGTTCAGGCATATGTTTGTCGTTCCGAGTTCAGGTGATTCAGGCTTGTCAGGAGGGTTGGCTTTTCTTTGGAATGACGATATCCTAGCGACGCTTGGTAGCTTCTCCAACTATCATATCGACATGGAAATTACTTGGGGAGGGTCCGACCAGAGGTTTCGTATTACAGGTTTTTATGGTGACCCCGTTGTGAGTCATCGACACAGAGGCTGGAACATCTTGAAAACTCTGAAAGCTCGATCCACTTTACCTTGGGTGTGCGCTGGCGACTTTAATGAAATTCTCTTTGCCCAGGAGAAGTGGGGAGGGGTTGAAAGAAACGAGCACCAGATGGAGAGTTTTCGGGAAGCGCTTGATTTCTGTGGCTTAGAAGACATGGGCTACCAAGGTCCCGATTTCACTTGGGCTGGCACACGTGCAGGTGGGGCCAGAATCAGGTGCAGGCTAGATAGAGTGGTGGCGGATTCGAGGTGGCAGGTTCTGTTTCCGAGATCGACTGTGTGGGTCCGCAATGGACCGTTATCTGATCACTGCGCTCTGATCTTACAGTGTAACAAGGATGGCGGTAGTGGTGGGTCCAGACCCTTCCGGTTTGAATCAATGTGGCTTCGTCATCCGGGACTTGGGGATGAAATCGAAAAACTCTGGAAAGAAGAGGGGCTGGACGCTAATCCTACAGTTTGCCAACGCCTCAAGCACCTCCAGCTCGGGTTACGGTCCTGGAACAAAGACGTCTTTGGACATCTTGATAATCGGAAGAAGCACCTTGACAAAAAGCTGCAGAATATTTCGAAAGCACGCGCTTCCAATGCTAGATTTGATGAAATAAAAGGCTTAAGAGCTGAGCTTGCAGAACTGGAAACCAGGAAAGAAATTATGTGGAAGCAAAGATCAAGGGTGGAATGGCTGCATGCAGGTGACAATAATACCAGCTTCTTCCATTCCTTTGCCTCCTCCAGACGCCGTTCTAATAGTATTTCCAGACTCCAAAATGCGACTGGCCAATGGGTTGATCAGGCAGAGGATATTGCAGAGGTGGTGCGCCATTACTTTTCTGATTTATTCACCACGTCAAATCCGCCAGGTATTGACAATATTTCGAGCATTATTAGCTGCAAAATTACGGAGGATATGCAGCGAGCTTTGCTTTTGGATTTTTCGGAGGAGGAAATCCTCCAAGCTTTGAAGGATATGCATCCAACAAAGGCTCCGGGTCCGGATGGTATTACAGCCCAATTTTACCAAAAGTTCTGGAGTCAGGTACGCACGGATGTTATCAATTTTTGTTTAAATGTGCTAAACAAGGGTGCTAGTGTGCAGGAAGCAAACTTTACTTATATTGCGCTTATTCCAAAGACGCCGAAGCCGGAGTCGATGAAACAGTTCCGACCGATCAGCCTATGTAATGTAATCTACAAGCTGGTGGCTAAAACAATTGCAAACAGGCTTAAATCAGTCATCCCAGCCATTATCTCTGAAGAGCAAAGCGCCTTTGTTGGTGGACGCCTGATAACTGATAATGCTTTAATCGCTTATGAAGTTCTCCATGCTATCAAGAACAAGCGTAACGGTCAGATGGGGCAATGTGCAATCAAATTGGATATGTCAAAGGCTTATGATAGGATCGAATGGAGCTTTGTTGAGAAAATGCTTATGAAGCTAGGCTTCCCTACCAGATTGATAGTTCTGCGACTATCATTGATTGCATTTCTACGGTTAGATACTCGCCTCTTATCAACGGTATTCCAACCGGGAGATTACTATTTTTTATTCCAAAACATCATAATAGGCGAGGTTTACTAACAGGAGATCCCTGTCCCCGTACCTCTTCATTATTTGCGCTGAAGGTTTATCCACAGCCCTCAAGATGGCTGCCAGAGAGGGCCGAATTTCGGGTGCTTCGGTTAGCTATGGTGGTCCGCGGATATCTCATTTATTATTTGCCGATGACTCCTTATTATTCTGCGCAGCCAATGATCAAGAGACAGGTCAAATTCTAGATATTCTTCACCTCTATGAAGAAGCCTCGGGCCAATGTGTTAATCTGGATAAAACAGGTATGTACTTCTCTCCAAACACTATGAGTAGGGAGCGGGATTCCATCCTCGCAAAGTTTGAAGTTAGTGAAGCCAAAAACATGGAGAAATATCTGGGTTTACCGGCTATTGTGGGACGCAGTAAGAAGAAGGCTTTCGGTTATCTTGTTAACAAGGTGGAAAAGGCGATTGCAGGGTGGAATTATAAATTACTGTCAAAAGGAGGCAAGGAGGTTTTGCTAAAGGCAGTTGCACAAGCCATCCCAACTTACACAATGTCAGTTTTTCTTATAACACCTGATCTTTGCGCGAGAATTGAACGCAAGATGAACCGGTACTGGTGGTCTCATAACCGATCCGGAACAGGTATATGCTGGACAAAATGGTCTGACTTATGCAAAAGCAAAAGCAAGGGTGGTTTGGAGTTCAAAAACCTATATGATTTCAATAAGGCCATGCTTGCGAAACAAGGCTGGAGGTTGCTCACAAAACCGGACTCTTTGTGTGCGCGGGTTCTTAAGCACCGCTATTACAGACATACAGATTTCCTTAACGCAGCTGAGGGGAACAACCCTTCTTTGACTTGGAAAAGTATCTTGGCGGGACGCTTGGTGCTAAACTATGGAGCTCGCTGGAGGATTGGAAATGGGACCACGGTTCGTGCTTGGATGGACCCTTGGCTGCCAGGTGCGACACTTCCCAGGCCGTATGGTCCTGTCCCGTATGAGAGCGCGTCGGTAACGGTTGCGGATTTGATAGACTGGAGCACGGGGAGCTGGCGGATGGATCTTATTCAAGATATGTTCGTGCCGGCGGATGTGGCTCGCCTAGAGAAAATCCAACCGGGTGGGCTAGAGGAGGCGGACATTATCTCGTGGCAGTTCGAGTCTTTTGGTGAGTACACAGTCAAGAGTGGTTATCACCTCTTGCACACCCTTGATAATAATGAAGTTGACACGACCGATAAAAAGGTTTGGACAACTATTTGGGGCTCGCAGGTTCTGAAGAAAACAAAGATTTTTGCTTGGCGAGTTTTCAAGAGGTGCTTACCGGTCAAGACTGAGCTCGTTAGAAGACATATTGATCATGACCCTCTTTGTCCTATTTGCGGCCAGCATGAAGAAACTGAAGTGCACATCCTTTTTCATTGCGATAGGGTGGCGGATATCTGGAGACAAAAAGGCCTGGCTTGTATCCCTGATGCTTCTCCATCCCATCTGTCTCAGTGGTTTCAGTTTATGGATGATATTACCCCACCAGGCGGATGGGAAGTGATCCTTATCATAGCTTGGACGATCTGGTTTCATCGTAATAAGAAGGTACATGAGAATATAAACTTTAATACCCATGATATCTTATGGCAGGTTGATCGCGCCCTAAATGAGGCAAAACTCGCCAAAAATCCGATCTGGACCAGAAGTGAGGCAAAATGGCAGGCTCCCCCTGCCAATTGGTCTAAACTTAACACGGATGCGGCGCTGGATAATATGGGTCGAATTGGCATCGGAGCTGTCTTGCGAGATAGCCTTGGTTGCATTCAGGCGGCTTTTGCTATCCCTTATCAGAATACTCACGATGTCTTCTTTGCGGAAAGCTTGGCGGTTTCAGAGGGGTTGCGTCGTCTTGGTAGGTTTGGCAATCCCAAAATCATTGTGGAGACTGACGCTTTTCAGGTAGCAGGAGCTATCCTCTCTGGAAGGAGTTTCAGATCTGAAGCCTGGCGAAATATCTCAGCTGTCCATCAATCCCTCTCCCGCTTAGAAGCGTGGCAAGTTTTCCATTGCTTTCGCGAAGGGAACCAGGTGGCTCATACACTTGCACGAGTGGCCTTACATTCGGTTCAGCCGTCCATTTGGATTGCTTGTACTCCAGATCCTATTGCTCATCTTGTGTAATTGCGGCTTCTCTGACGTTTTCTCTCTCTCTCCCTCTTTTGCCCCCACTGGGCCCTCGGGGTTTCTACCTGGTATCTTCCCCGTTGTTCTGCTAGGAAAGTAGCGAATCCAGGCCTAGGTAGAATCTGTCTCTCTCTCTCTCTCTTTTTTCAATTCGTCTGAGAAGCCCTCCTCTTTTCTATCAAAAAAAAAAGAAACTAAATGGTAACAAATTATTCAATTTGATATATCCTTGCATTATGAAACCATTCATTGTGATCAGGACCTATAAACTTAAGTCTCAACTTCCTTCACATTATTGCAAAATTAAGAAACTGATACCTAGAGCATTGTCTGATGTGGCTTGAAGCACCTTGTACTCATCTGGAAATATTGCTGTGTGAGGCTGCAAGTACACTGCCTATAAACTTTTCGCTTTTTTCTAGCGTGTTGAATTCAGTCTTGGTACATTTTTCTTGGTCCTGGAATAGTCAGTTAGAATTAATAATTCTTTGCGGTAATTAGTGTGTTAAAGAAAACAAAAATTGTGAAGAAATATGTTTATATAAATATTTTTTAAAACCCATGAGATGTTTACGAGGAAAAAATGTACAAAAATTCCAAACTCTACTATTAATATATAAACAGGTTCATACTGAAGGTGGAGCCGCCACGTGTAAAATACATTTAATTTTCTTTAAAAACAAACAAATATGTTTTATGAAGAGACCTATCAAAATATATCACCAAATTTCGTGAATTTTCGAAAATGCAGATAATACCTCATTTTTCTTTAAAAACAAACAAATCTGTTTTATGAAGAGACCTATCAAAATATATGACTGAATTTCGTGAATTTTCGAAAATGCAGATAATACCTCATGGAGAGACCTATACAAATATACTATCTACTATTAATATATAAACAGGTTCATACTGAAGGTGGAGCCGCCACGTGTAAAATACATTTAATTTTCTTTAAAAACAAACAAATCTGTTTTATGAAGAGACCTATCAAAATATATCACTGAATTTCGTGAATTTTCGAAAATGCAGATAATACCTCATTTTTCTTTAAAAACAAACAAATCTGTTTTATGAAGAGACCTATCAAAATATATGACTGAATTTCGTGAATTTTTGAAAATGCAGATAATACCTCATGGAGAGACCTATACAAATATACTATCAACTATTAATATATAAACTCGAAAAATTCATCATTGTTCATTAGATGTCCGTACGCAAGATTCAATCATTCATATGATGTCCGGCACGCAGGAGATGTGGTCCGCATTAGATGAATTTCAACAGACTTGAACGCCTCCGCATTATATACAAATGTTAGCGTTGTTGAGGGTGATACGATGACATTCCTCAACACAAATTTGACTTTGTCGACATTGTGGATTTATCGTCCAAGTTTCCGTAGAATTAATGTTGCATGTGGGATGTTTTAGTCTGTTTATTTATATTAATTTTATATTAATTTTTGGTATAGTTTCTAATCCGGTTAAACGCAAATTGCAAAAATTTATTCGTTGCAGATGTTGGGCGATTAATCAAACTGGACGATACCCGTGAGAAGATTCTGAAAAGTGGTAGTTTATCCAAGCTACAATCTATAAGTGTAGTTGATCAAAGGTATATATCATTTATACTATATATTATTTGATGACATAGAAATGAAATTTTTATTCCTAAACACGTATACATGATTGTTTTGCGCAGCGGTCACGATGTCGATATAATGTTTTGGGGTGACCAGGTTAAACTTTTACAAGGTCTTGCAGATATTGATTTAGATGCATGTCTGGTAGTTGTTATCACTACCATTTATGTTAAGTATCGTGGTATGTACATATGATCTATGGAATTGAGTGATTGATATGTAATGATGCTTATTATGTTTGTTTTGAATTGTATATCGATAAGTTTCATTTATCTCGCAACCCGTGAGACAAAAATCCACGTCAACATTGACATTCCAAAAGTTTCAGCTTTACATGACTTGTATGTATTTTGTATGTTTTATATGTAATTATTTATTTTAACATTCAATTGTTAGTCATAACATCATATGAATTTCAGGTTTGTTGTAAATGGAAATGCTATCACTAATCGTATTGTTGAACGAACTTTAACTATTTCAACGAGCGGGACGAGTGTTGTCATTAAGCGTGCCATGTTGCGTCAACTTGAAGTCATTCGGTCTTTTGGAAAATCACCTATATGCGATTGTGTTTTCTATTTTTCATATTTTTAAATAACATTTTATCATGATAATGGTTTGTATGATTTTATGCAGATAAGGAATTTTAGATGCAATGCGATGATCATGGGTGTTAGTCTTGATTATCCACTATGGTACCTAGCATTTCGGGTATGCTTGAAAAGGTGTTCGAACAAGGTCCCGATTATTACTTTGTAAGGGGTGTAATACTATTGTCCATTCTGCAATTCATCGGTATGTTCGACAACGCTTATGCATGTTGATTATATTGATTTATTATGAGTATATCTAATAATGTTGATATGACTACACGTGTATTTTTTGTTAGGTATAAAGTCGAAGTAATAGTTATGGACTGCACCGGGGAGTCAAAGTTCATAATGTTTGATAATGTAGCATGCAGACTTTTTCAGTGTGATGCTCAGACATTCGTAGGTTATGAAAAAACTGTAAGTGATGGTTTGTCAATTCAAATATAACACGCATTATAGACATGCTCATATTTATTCAAAAATTTTCATTTTACATGATAAACTGTATATAGGAAGCAGGACGGATGAAGTTGGAGAGCATGTACGAAAGTTTGAAAGGAATTAAATATGCATGGGATATAAAAGTCACTGACTATAATATCACAAACAAACGCTCAGGATTTACCGTCCAGACATTTTTCTGAAATTGATTATGCGACAGATGGTCAAGATGCATTAGAACTCATCGAACTGGTAAGTATGTGTGCACTGTGTATTGTGTCATGTAATAAATACTAAGTAATAATATTTTTCATACATAATAAAACGTATTGCATTTCTGGATCATAGAGACAATTACAAGAAAAACGTTTACTACCACTAAAACGTTCGGCAGATCAGGCTGACGGAAGCGGCGATAGCCCTAATGATAGGTATTAAATTTTTATATGATTGGAAAATAAACTATGTTATAAACCCAATTACAGTTTGGCTATATTATGGTGTTTTGCTGTATAGTTTGCCGACTGTTGAAGAGATTGGTAGCTGCGGTGTACTTGGTAATAGAGATAACATTGGCACATTAGAAGTACATGATGGTAACAGTGTCGGAGAATCCTTGTACGTATATTGCATCTACTACTATTACTTATAATATAATCTTTAAAATGTTATTAACTTTATGTGACATGTACTTGTAGCCTTGTAGGGATGAACTTTCCCAGCATCCAATAAACACATTAGGGATTATTGATGAGCCATGCAAAGAATGACGAGATGTGACCGTGTGCATGTACAGACCAATAAGATCCGTTCGTGTTTTCAATATTCTGATACTCATATTTGAAGTTAGGTGTTTTCCTTCGTGTCTTGACATGTGTTATGGTTTTTCTTTTCATTTCTAATCGTCGTCGTTTGTGAACCAGATTCAGTAATAAGCTTGAACGTTTTACTCAGTTGGTCATCGATCCTTAAATAATATAGCATATGGGTTACTTGTGTAGGAAACAAATACGTTTACCCCGTCCCGTAGGAGGGGGTATCAGCTAGTTTTGTAATATATAGTACTTCCTACCTCCTACAAAATTAGCTACATTTGACTTTTACATTTGCGTTTGAGTATAATTTTCATTAAGAATAATTTATCAAAACAATATTAAAAACTATATTTAGAAATTAGACATGTTAAATTTTGATTTGCATATATATAGTTATACAATTTATAAGTCAAAATGTGGTTAGAAAAAAAAATCATAGATTAAATACTGAAAAACAAACATGATTAATGTTCTAGAATAAATAAGGTATTATTTATATTAAATTCCCAATTAAAAACACAGCCATAATTTATGATATTAATATTCTGAAATTGCCAATTAGATTACTAATAATTTCTCTTCATGCAATAAAAATATACCCAAGCGAAAAGGAGGTTCCTCCTGAGTCCTCTGCTTATGCAACTCAGAGCACTGTCCAAGTACCACCTAAATATCATAAGAGCAACAAATATGACAAAATTAGGATGAAAATGATGTATAAAAAAACAAAGAAAGAAGAAAAACAAAATCCAGGAGTTGAGCAAAATAAAGATCTCTACAAACTCACTCTCTTGCAGAAGACCAGATTCCCACTTCAAATCTTTCAAGACAGAAATTGATAAAGTCCTCACAATGAGGCCTTCTGTATACTGAAAGTGCAACCACAAACCATAGATACCACGATGACATGAAATTTATAGTACAATTAAATTGTCATAATTAGATAATTCATGCAAAACCATAATGATTTTATAAGATAACATTGTAAATTCATGCAAAAACATAATGATGAAGTTTGACGCCGGACATAACTTTTTGCGAAAGAATGATAAAGTGAAATTTCAAACCGTATCATTGTAAGTACCGAATACAAATGATGATGATCACCTCGGTAACTTCCATAGACAGCGTCGGGGCTGCGGCTTATCCAAGGCTGGGATCTGTCCTTCTTGCAGACCCTGTGGCAGAGAAGGCCTCCGATTCCAAGGATCAAAAGCTTCTTTTTGTTTGTAGCCGGAGGACGACGAGGCTCTAACGCCAACTTCAGTTTCTTTTCTTTTAGAAAAGAATAAAAGAATAAAAGTGTGTTCTTTTCTTATATTTGTATAAAAAATTTAACTTCCCTCCACTTTTCCATTCTTCTCTCTCCTAATATTTAATACTTCATTATCCCAACAGAAATGATACGTTTAACTAAGTATGAAGATTAAAAATATTATTGACTAGAGAGTAATAATGTAAAGTAGACATATAAAATAAAAATAGTTTTTTAGTGAGATGGGGTAATAAGGAAAAGTTCATGTGAAAAAGTTTCTTTTTTTAGAAAATGTAATAATTTTGTTATTATAGAAGGAGTATCAAATAATCAACATTTCCAAACAACGTCAAAAAACGAACAAAACTATGTGGACGGATAAAAAATGAGACAATAAAGTAAAAAGTAAAGTGATTGAGAGTGAAAATTTTCATTTTAAAGAATATGAATAATTTTTCTTGAACAGACTAAAAAATAAATGTGTTCAAATTTTTCTGGGACGGATGAATATTATTTAGTGGTAGTTTTGCCATCATTACTTCTTTCAACCATATTTTTTTTTACCAAATAAGACTTATTTAATTAATGATAAAACATTACAAAATAAGTCAAGCCGACGAACTAAGGCACCTATAATAGGCACAGAAAAATCAGCCCGCTGACGGGAAAATCTCTACATAAGTAGAGTTACTATGGGAAGCGACAACCACTATCCATAAACTCACATGAAGTGGCCTTACACGGTTATGCAAACTCATGACGATGACCGCTATGGCGGTAAAAAATTCTGGAATTCCGCTCCGGGTACCCCTGCACGGTACCGGTGTACCATAGTGAGCAAATGAGAGCACTACACAAAGTGATAGTGGTGACTACAATAACAAAACCACATGACACTAACAGACCTAAATAAGAAAAAACTACTTGCCGATAGAAAAAAATAACCGAGGGTCCAAAGAAAAAACAACAAAATCAAAAGCAACAAAGTTTGAAATAACAAAATAAAACTAATGGCCCTCACATAACTGATAAACGAACAACAATCCATCAAGGACAGTTGTCCGGTTCCACTACGTATTTGTGGGAGGCTTCATAGGGCAGAAAACGCTACCAATGTCGCTACCATGGTAGCTACCAGTTGCACTACCTTTGCAGCTACAATTTGGGCCGCAACATGCAAACAAGGGGCTACCAAGGAGCTACCAATGGTAGCACCACTATCCTCCAAACCAATTATTTTTTCTTTTTATTGTTTATTTATTTTTTAAATTAATAAATGTAGTAAAATGAAATAAAATGAAATATAATTTGGAATTCATAATTAAAAATGCATTAATGAAATTAAATATATTTTAATCAAATATTTTATTTACAATAAAACCATCCAAAATAGTTTTTAATACATGAAAAATCCTAAGAAGCCATCGGAGGGTTATCGTCATCATCGGTGTTCGAACAAGGAGACCGCTGCTACTAAGGCCTGTCTATCGGTGCTCTCCACATAGTCAGATTAAACGCATCGAAGTCGTTTGCATAAGCATCAAAACTGCAAGGCCCGAAGTCATAGTTGTTTTGTTGCTCCGGATCGTCCATCGCGGGTTTGTAATAATCGTTCCCGAAGTTGAAGTTGGGATGAGAGACTTTAGATTAGTAATAATCATCCCGCAGATGACCCAACACATCCCCTACCTATCTCACCAAGTGTATTGTTCCTAATATAAGAAAACATTAGGTTAGTAATGAAACTTTATATTAAAAATCAAGTACCACACTTTCAAAACTTTACAATCAAGTACAAAACTTTTAAAAACTTCAAAATTCCTAAACTTCACAACCAAGTCTGAAAATTCACCCAAAATTAAACCTTCAAAATTTCACAATGAACTTTGAAAACTTTAAAAAATTACAATCAAGTAGAAAATAGTTGAAAAATTCCTAAACTTCACAACCAAGTCCAAAATTTTATGACCAACTCCAAGAAATAGTAAAAAACTATGGGACAAAAGAAAAATGTAGAAAATCATAAATAATGCGAAAACAAGTTGAAAAAAAAACATATCAAATTATGAAAAATTCCGAAAATGGCAACAAAGTATATGCTAAACTCATCTCCATCTAAACTCATCCTAAATGTAAATCTAAATAACCTAAACAACTCAGAAATATCCATAAAACAAAAAGAAATCCGAAAATAGAGAATTACCTTTTTCACTCGCGGTGGTGGAGAGAGATGGCGGTGAATGAGCTTTCAACCGGAAAAAAGGAAGTTAGTCCGATTTGCATGAAAATAGAGGGAAACGATGCACAAAAAGGAAATTAAACCGGCTTAAACCTTACCTAATCGTCGGTGGTGAGATGGGCTTAAGAAGGAGCGAAATGACGGTGAGGAAGCGGCGGCCGCGGTGGGGTTAGCAGTTGTGGTTTATGGAGAAAGGGGGAAGGAGAGAAAATGAAATGAGGGGGTTTATCGGGGAAGAAGCCAGTTGCTGGAGAAAAGGGTGGGGGGTAGTGCATGATGCGCTACAATCCGCTACCCCTATTTTATTTTTTAAAAATAGCTTTCTCTTTATCGGGAAGCAAAAAGTCTTGAAATTACAGTATGGTAGCAGACTGGTAGCCCCAATTGTGCTACCTGTATGGTAACGATGGATGCGCTACCAATTGCGCTACCACCCATTCATTCCAGCATCCAGTAGCGTCTTGGTAGCTGGAACCATTTGGGCTACCATGGTAGCACCCAACTTGCTAGTAGGGCGCTACCAATCCCGCTGCAATACGTAGTGCTCGGAGTCCCATGACCCAATCAAACCTTTCTCCAGAGCCACACCACAGGCAGCTGGTAACCCCCACAGTTCCAAGGGAGTGGGCAAACCAAAAAAGGCAAGATCCAACCCCTTCAATGAATGGACATTAGCCCTGACAAAACCCATCAACACTCTGACCAAAAGAACAGATCTGAAACCAAGGAAAATTGAAATTTGTAAGCGTGAATTAGACTTCCACCGGCGGCGAGGACAGGACTGCAACGGACATAATTAGCCCCACTCCGGCAGATTAGGCCACGAGGAGAGCATCGAACAGGCGAATGGCCCGTCGACGCCAAAGGTTGGAGTGTGGCGACGGTGGGACCGATTGTGTGCCCAGGCTGAACGAGCGCCGAGATGGGCATAGCAAAATCACCGATGAGAAGATGGTAGTGGCAAAAACAAACGGTGGATCTTCAATAACAGCAGCGCACAAGCCCAGGCTCTTACTATCTGCGGCGAACCTTGATGGCGATACCGGGGAAGACAATAGAGGACTATCGTGGAAAGTCATTGCACACCATGCCGGAGGCACCTTAAGAGTTACGGCGGTGGCAGAAAAAAACTGGGGAACCCTAGGACCGAAAACCATTACTTGTTTAACAATAATCCCATTAATTTTTAACACAACATTTTAATTATACTTGCGTGTGTTATTTTCTACATAATATCATCAACAGAACATTAAATTAATAATTTTTATCATCTTTTCCCCTCACAACTATTACATCAATTTAATTTACAGTATTTCATATTTTCTTCACCAAAACACACTCCTTGTTTTCTAACAAAATTTCTTGAGAAATATTGGACTTGAGAATAAATTCAATCCAATAAAACTTAAGGCTATTGTTTTTTTGGTTGCAAATTACTCTCCTTTTTAATGCTTTAAATATAATAAATTAGTGTTGTAGGATTATTTTATTTGGGAAACACATGAAAATTTCAAAATTAAGTTACATCATTGCAAAATTGAGACCTAGCGCCACCACTTACAAAGTCAGCATGGTGCTTGGGTTCATCTGTCGCCAGGCCGCCGTGCTGGCTTTCACACCGCTCACACTGCCCACCACGATAAGCAACATCAGCCACTACCAAGATTTAGGCTCGGCCAAGGCAATCCAATCTAGGGCTCTTGACCGCTCTACAGCTCCTGCCCTGTTCGTAGGGGTGAAAGTTCAACGAACAGCTTGAGATCGGCTCGATTAAAAGTTCGTTCAAGCTCGTTCATATTATTTTCAAGCCAAGGTTGAATAAAGTTTCATGCTCGATACATTATCAAGCCGAACATGAGCAACTTAGTGCTCGACTCGGCTCGATTTTATCCTAGCTTTTCCATTGATATTCGTGAAAAGCTCGAGCTCGGCTCGATTTAAAGGTAGTTCGAGCTCGTTCATATTATTTTCAAGCCAAGCTTGAACACAATTTTAGGCTCAATAATTTTCAAGCTTAACATGAACAACCTAGTACTCTGCTCGGCTAGTTTTCACCCCTACCTGTTCGATGCCGGTAGGCTTTCCTCTATTGATCTGCGCTCCGAATTCCACGGCCAAGTGACGGGTAGGTCGCTTGACTGTGTCCCCGGCTGCTGGTTTCACGGCTCACCATGGCTTCTGAGGCAGAGGGCCGTTGCGGCATGGGTGGTTGGCGTAGTTTCGGTTGCCTTGGAAATCGGGGCTGTCCCAGCCTCCCGTGCTCTTCCAATTTCTGATCTTCACTTCAATTCTCTCACGGTGATCAATCAGTGTCTCGTAGCAGTGGCGGTGAATCAAAATTTGGTGGGAGCGGGGGAGCTCCCGCCCCACCCGGAGCTATGATTCCCTGGGTGAGGGGCTGCCTAGATTTGAGGACCACCCGGTTTGCTCCATTTTTTGTCTCTTGGTACTCGTATGTTTCTTTCAGGTTTTGTTGCTTTCTTTTGTCTTCGGTCGTTTGTCTCGTGTGTCTGCTAGTTCGAGTTTGTATATGCTATTGGTGGTAAGGCTGCTTCGATGGCACCTGCATGGTGAGGGGGTGTCTTGCTTCATGTAAATGATTGTTGTTGTACGACATTCTCATGTGCTTCTTGGTGCACTTTAAGTCACTCTTCCGACGATGTCGGAGTCTGTTCATGCCACCAAGGTCTACATCTGCTTCGACTGCTTTCAGCTCCTGTGTTTTTCTTCACTTTAGTTTGTGTTGGTTTGTCTTAGTTATGTGTTCTACTGTCCTTTTAGAATTTTATTGCCGATCTGTGGCTTTGCTTTTTTATCTTTGTTTTCAGTTTAGGTCTAATCTGATCTACTACTTTGTTATTTTTGTTGTTTAATCATATTAGTTCTTTTCCGTTCAAAAAAAGAGAGAAACACATGAAAATATATACCCATGCGCCGGTCTGTTTAAAACTTGCAAAATAGGCTTCTCACCCCATCAAGTGTGGAGATTATCTTTCTCACTACTCGCCTCTAACCATTGGTGAACACCCCTAGCCTCAACTCGCTGTACGTAAAGCTAGGGACACCGCGCATGTGCATGGCGTGGGATTTGCTCTCCTCGACTTCTGTCGGAATAATGCCCAAAACTCAATCCTGGTTGAGTTTGATTTTTAACATAGAATCATATTTTGATACATTGGGCTTAGTGATTGGCAGGGGCGACACCACATATAAGTAAGTGGGTGCAAAATTGCAAATTCCCTTTTAAAAGTGAGTTAATATAAATTTAATATGTAAACTTTTATGGAAGAGAACACGGCAGGGAGAACACGGTAGGGAGAGGCCTTGGCCCTCTCTACTAGGACTAGTGAGGATCATCTTCCCAAGCTGGGTCGGCTCTGAGCTCTCCCCTCCTGCTTAGTCCGCTAGAGAGTCTCTAATATATCTAGGCCTTTTGGAGCATGTTTGATGTAGCTCGCTTGGCGGAGGAGGTCGGAGGTCGGTGACCTGTCGCTTCCTGAAGAGCAACGCTCATTATGGCCGAACCGTTCAGCATTCATTAGATCTCAATCTATTATGCATTTTATGTATTTGCTATGTTTATTTTCTTTGCTTATGTTGGGCTATTATAGACCTAGGATAGATAGTCTTTTAACCTTAAGTTATCTCGTTCGTAGTCACCGTACCGCTCATAGTTGCAAAGAGCTAGTCATTAGCTTTCCTCAGGGCATCGTCCCTACTTGTCAAACTTTTTCGGCTTTCACCGTCTGATCTTGAATGTGAGCATTCCCTTTCAAAAAAAATTATTATCAATTGCTTTGATCTACTCATAGGAGTATTATTTAGGGAAAAAGAGAATAAATGTCATTAATCTTTCCTAAAGTTTTATATTTGCCACTGATCTTCATTTTCGAGCTAGTGTCATCTAAGTTTTGAATTTGGGTTAAAAATGTCACTGATATTAAAAAATTTGTTAACTCTTTGATTTAATTACAAAAAGTAGTACTTAAAGTTATTAACCATTTACAATTTGATCATAACAATTTTACACTGTAATTTTCACCACCGCTCCGACCTGCAACATCTCCTCCAACTTCGATAGCCTATCTCCACCTTTCTCCACCGCCTCCGGCCACCTTTCATCACCAAACTTGTGCCTCGTCAATACCGCTGCCTCATGCAGAGCACAACCATCCGTCCCACCATAAACTTGTGAAGCCCCTTTGGCTTTAATTGGGTGTCAATTGACAGAGCATCATCCACGGTACATTTGTCATTCTTTGGAACAAGAAACTAGCTAGAAGCAACCGGCACTCAGGCCACTTAGCTATTTGTGGAGAAATTAAAGTTGCTTTCTTTTTAAGCTTTTCGTATCCTTTGGAAGATGATCAACGAGCGAGGATGAAGATCAAGAAGACATTTTTATAAAGGAATATTGAGTAGTTGGTTTTCATTATGGAAGAAATTAGGCCTATATATGAATGTGGTATTAGATTTTTTTGATCATTTAAGACTTATTTTATTAATGAAAGATCATTACAAAACAAGTCAAAACCGACGAACGATAATACCTAACAATGGCACCTAATAACCTGCCCAACAAAGGGTCGACCTCCACATAAATGGAATCATAGGGGAAAACCATAATCACTACGATTAGACTTACCTGAACTGGCCTCCAAAGACTAAGCAAATCATGACGATGGTCATGACCACTATGGCGGATAGAACATCCTACAAGCTGGCTTCCAATACCCCTGCATGCCTAATGACTAAATGGCATCAACGCACCATAGTGGGCTAAAAGATCACTAAACGACTTTGTGAAAGTGGTAACCTCAGTAACACACTTACGTGATAACGAGCAAAATAAAACCAGCAGAAATAAAGACTAACCATAAGGTAAAACCAATAAAAGGTCCTGAAAGTTTAAAAAAATAAACAACCCAAAGCTACCAGACCAGCTCTTTACCCATCCCACTTCATTGCCAAAACATTCATGCACTACATAGTTGATAGGAGCTCGGTAGCGGGTATGGTTGGTGGCGGCCAACTAGCAAGCTCCCGAATAAGCCTTTGACAGGCGGGTTGGCCCGCTATCGTAGTGGTAGCGCCATGCCAGCTACCTTTCCTGCTACCAAGTTGACAAAAGCTGCCAGCATGGCGGGGCAGTGGTAGCGGACTTCGTAGCAGGTCACCCCTTGCTACTAGATGTTATTACTTCATCCTCTTCCTTCTTCCTCTCATTTGCAGATATGAGTTCGGGAGCAAACGAAAATTCTTGCTCCCGATTTGTTTTTCCTCCAGTGTTATTCATTTCCCTCCATTTCTGAAATACTCACATATTTTACATATTAGAACAAGTTATTGGTGCTTAATTTTAGAGATTTGGTCATGTATTCTTTAGTTTGGTTTTTGGCACCTTATCTCCCGTGTTTCTCCAAATATTTGAAGCAACAAAGGATCCCTAAGTATCTGAAGCAACAGAGGAAAATATACCGAGTTTGGTATGTATTTTATTGATTTTCAGTTTGATTGTGTAATTATTTAATTATTTGTTCAAAAAAGTAGAATTTGTGATAATTTACGTATATTTATGTTTCAATGTTTATCTTTGTTAAAAAAATTATTATAGTTAATATTAATTTGCATATATTATGTAGTTAAATATATAATAGTATATGTTTTAAGAAAATTAAGCCGGTAGCGGGCGTGGTAGGGGGTAGTATGCTGCCATGCAATTAATTGGCTGGGTGGGCGTTTTGAAATTCAAAACGCTCCTCGAAACCGTAAAAACAGATGGTAGCGGGTTGAGTGGGGGGGCGCCCGTTACCATCTGCCCGGTAGTGGGCTTGGCAGCAGGCTACCCGCTATCGAGGCTTTTAAATCCGTCTCAGCTTCCTCTCTCCCCCATTTCTTCCCGAACGCATCCTCTCCTTCACCTCCAAAAATTGCCGTTGACCACCGCCTTTTCCCCATTTCCGGCGCCGTTTTACTTGCTTTTTAGGTGGAATTACATCAGCAAGTTCAGGTATCCTCTTCTCTTCTCTTTTTTTATTTTTTTTTATGGTTAGAAAGGGTTTATTTGACGATTTGTTTTATTCAAGCTATAACACCGCCGCTAGCCACCACCGATTTTCCGTCACCGGCCGTCTCCACCGCCATCTACAGATATTTTTTGTGGTATTTTAGGAATTTTAGTATTTTAGGAATTATTTTTGTATATATTGAATTATTTTAGTATTTTAGGAACTGCTTTAGTAATTTAGTTTTTTAGGAAATATTTCAGTATTTTTGGAATTTATTTCAGTATTTTAGGTATTATTTATGAATTTGTTGGTATTTTATGGAATGTTTGTATATACTTTAGGTATTTTAGGAAAATAAGAATATTTTATGAATTTTAGTATTTTAAGAATTATTTTTTGTATATATGGAATTATTTTAGTATTTTAGGAATTGCTTTGGTATTTAGTATTTTAGGAATTATTTTAGTAAATTAGGAATTTATTTAGGTATTTTAGGTATTATCTATGAATTTGTTGGTATTTTATGGAATTTTAGTATATACTTTAGGTATTTTATGAAAATAAGAATATTTTATGAATTTTAGTATTTAGGAATTATTTTTGTATATATGGAATTATTTTAGTATTTTAGGAATTTCTTTGGTATTTTAGTATTTTAGGAATTATTTTAGTATTTTAGGAATTTATTTAGGTATTTTAGATATTATTTAGGAATTTGTTGGTATTTTATGGAATTTTAGTATATACTTTACGTATTTTACGAAAATAAGAATATTTTATGAATTTTATGAATTATGTTAATTTTATAGAATTATGTTGATTAGCATCAATACATTATTAGATCGACATCAATACCTTGTTAGATCAGTATCAATAACTTGTTAGATCAGCATCAATACCTTGTTAGATCTGCATCAATACCTTGTTAGATCATGATATGATCATCAGGAGCCCCGAATCACCAAGGATGCATGCTTGAAGATCAAAGGAGGTGGATCACATTTTGAAGCACATTTTGTTGAGGAAAGCCCTCAGGCGAAGACAAAGCCGCCCAGGCGATGTGCCAGGCGACCCAATCATCAACCCAGACGGTCGCCCGAAGAGGTACAACGAGCTGGGCGACCAGCCAGGCGGCCCGACCCATCACCTAGGCGGTCACCTGAACTTGGCGAATCACCTAGGCGGTCGCCCCTTAACCCAGGCGATCGCCCGGCCTCCCTTCACACGCGCCGCCTCCTAATTCCCACGCGCCATCTCAACCTCTCAAGGTGGGATCCAAAATATTCAAGCCATTTGTGGAGATATTTGAGAAGACAAACATTTCCTTTATGTGTAAAGACATATGGAAGCCTGTTAGGCTACTTTTCACATTTTTGCTTTTTGGAAGCTTTTAGGTGTCATGCATGCAAAAGTGATTTTCCTTTTTGGAAGGCTTTTGGCATGCATGCATGGTGTAAGAGCATTTTTGCTTTTAAAGCCTTTTTCCAACCAAAAGGCCCCCTTCCCCTCTTTAAATTGTAAACCTTGGCTCACTTGGAGCCTTAGAAACAATTTTAATGAAAGCTTGAGAAGGAACATTCCTCAAGCCACTTTATAGCTCTCACTTCTATCTTCTGCACCTCCAGCCCTTGAGGCGCCATCGCCAGCCCTCAAGATGTATCTCGAGTATTGCCCCGTCACCTTGAGCGGGGAGGTGCTCGAGCAGAAACCATCGACCCTGGCACCATTCCGGTTATTCCCCCATCATACGAGTGAGGAGGTGATCGGAGCCACTTCTACCATTTCTGCCGTTTTCGGAGCTCCAGCAAGCTAGATCCGTCAGATTGTGTGAACCCTGCCCCAAGTGATCACATCAGATCAGCATTAATACCTTGTTAGATAACATCAATACCTTGTTAGATCGACATCAATACCTTGTCAGATCGACATCAATACCTTGTTAGATCATCATCAATACCTTGTTAGATCAGCATCAATACCTTGTTAGATCGACATTAATATCTTGTTAGATCAACATCAATACATTGATAGATCTGCATCAATACCTTGTTAGATAGACATCAAAACCTTGTTAGATCAGCATCAATACCTTGTTAGATTCGCATCAATACCTTACTAGATCAGCATCAAGACTTTGTTAGATCAGCATCACCACCTTGTTAGATCGACATCAATACCTTGTTAGATCAGCATCAATACCTTGTTAGATCAGTATCAATACCCTGTTCGATCATACCTTGTAAGATCAGCGTCAATACCTTGTTAGATCAGCAACAATACCTTGTTAGATCAGCATCAATACTTTGTTAGATCAACATCAATACTTTGTTAGATCAACATCAATTTCTTGTTAGATCGACATCAATACCTTGTTAGATCAGCATCAATACCTTGTTAGATCGACATCAATACCTTGATAGATCAACATTAATACCTTGTTACATCGACATCAATACCTTGTTAGATCGGCATCAATACCTTGTTAGATCGACATCAATACCTGTTTAGATCAGCATCAATACCTTGTTAGATCAGCATCAATACATTGTTAGATCGACATTAATACCTTGATAGATCAGCATCAATACCTTTTTAGATCAGCATCAATACCTTGTTAGATCGACATCAATACCTTGTTAGACCAGCATCAATACATTTTTAGATCCGCATCAATACCTTGTTAGATCAGCATCAATACCTTGTTAGATCGACCAATACTTTGTTAGATCGACATCAATACCTTGTTAGATCGACATCAATTCCTTGTTAGATCAGCATCAATACCTTGTAAGATCAGCATCAATACCTTGTTAGATCAGCATCAATACCTTGTTAGATCGACATCAATACCTTGTTAGATCAACATCAATACCTTGTTAGATCATCATCAATACCTTGTTAGATCAACATCAATACCTTGTTAGATCAGCATCGATACCTTGTTAGATCAGCATCAATACCTTGTCAGATCAACATTAATACCTTATTAGATCTTTATCAATACCTTGTTAGATCGACACCAATACCTTGTTAGATCAGCATCAATACCTTGCTAGATCCGCATAAATACCTTGTCAAATCAGCATAAATACCTTGTTAGATCAACATTAATACCTTGTTACATCGACATCAATACATTGATAGATCAGCATCAATACCTTGTTAGATCGACATCAATACCTTTTTAGATCAGCATCAATACCTTGTTAGATCAGCATCAATACATTGTTAGATCGACATTAATACCTTGATAGATCAGCATCAATACCTTTTTAGATCAGCATCAATAACTTGTTAGATCGACATCAATACCTTGTTAGACCACCATCAATACCTTTTTAGATCTGCATCAATACCTTGTTAGATCAGCATCAATACCTTGTTAGATCGACATCAACATTTTGTTAGATCGACATCAATACCTTGTTAGATCGATATCAATACCTTGTTAGATCAGCATCGATACCTTGTTAGATCAGCATCAATACCTTGTTAGATCGACATCAATACCTTGTTAGATCAACATCAATACCTTGTTAGATCAGCATCAATACCTTGTTAGATCAACATCAATACCTTGTTACATCAGCATCGATACCTTGTTAGATCAACATCCATACCTTGTTAGATCAACATTAATACCTTGTTAGATCCGTATCAATACCTTGTATGATCGACACCAATACCTTGTTAGATCAGCATCAATACCTTTCTAGATCTGCATAAATACCTTGTTAGATCTGCATCAATACCTTGTTAGATCAGCATAAATACCTTGTTAGATCAACATCAATACCTTGTTCGATCGACTTCAATACCTTGTTAGATCAGCATCAATACCTTGTTAGATCAGCATGAATATCTTGTTAGATCACATCAATACCTTGTTAGATCCGTATCAATACCTTGTTAGATCAGCATCAATTCCTTGTTAGATCAGCATCAATACCTTGTAAGATCAGCATCAATATCTTGTTAGATCAGCATCAATACCTTTTTAGATCAGCATCAATACCTTGTTAGATCGACATCAATACCTTGTTAGATCAGCATCAATACCTTGTTAGATCAGCATCAATACCTTGTTAGATCAGCATCGATAACTTGTTAGATCATCATCAATACCTTGTTAGATCGGCATCAATACCTTGTTAGCATCAATACGTTGTTTAATAAGCATCAATACCTTGTCAGATCAGCATCAATACCTTGTTAGATCGACATCAATAACTTGTTAGATCACCATCAATAGGTTGTTTGATCAACATCAATACCTTGTTAGATCAGCATCAATACCTTGTTAGATCGACATCAATACCTTGTTAGATCGGCATCAATACCTTGTTAGATCGACATCAATACCTAAAATACCTAAAGTATATACTAAAATTCCAAAAAATAACAACAAATTCATACATAATACCTAAATTACCTAAATAAATTCCAAAAATAATGAAATAAATTCATCATTCTATAAAATTTGCTGATCAATCTTCTTAGAACGTTGATCTATCTTCTTTGTCATGCTGATCTTCTTGTTTACTATGTTCATCTATCTTCTTTGTCATGCCAAGCCTAGTACGAACTACTATGTCTTGTAAGGTTATGACGTCTTAGACGCGTGATAATGGCCACGGGTCAGGTCGTGGTTCCACGACCGGGGGCCGTTCTGGGGGCGCACGAGCTCCAGTCGTTCAGGAGGTGGTCGCACTCCGTGGTCCAGCACTTTTGCTGGATCCTCGCGCACTTCTACGTCACAGCAGCCCGTGGAGGATCGGCATGAGACCCCGACGGATGAAGCGCTCGTGCAGTTGCTCCCACCTCCAGAGATAGCTCCAGATGGTAGGAGCTTGATTCTCGTGGGCTAGTAAGTGTTTAGATTTATGTTTAATTAATTTTATAATTTTAATTTACGTATACGAACTTTATTGTTTTAATTTTTTTTACTTTTAATTTATGTAGCTTTGGATCGACGTTTCACAATGTCTGCCAGGACATTCAGGCTATCTTCCGTGAGCGTTATGTGGGTTTCCCGCGAACTGACACACAATTGTCATAGGAAGACAAGGACACATGGGTGGCAAAATTCACAGTATACTATTGCTTAATTAATATGTTGTTTATTCATTAATGTATAGTTATATAAAGTATTAATTACAAGTTTTCCAACTCCATGAAAAGTATGTTTGGCGTCCGCGCACATCTGCTGCAGATGATGTAGAGGGACATCTGCACCAGATGTGGGCCAAGATGTATCGAGGGAGGAAGAAAAAGATCATCTCCGACTACCGGGCCAAATATCCCTTCACCGAGGAGAATTCGACTTACGATCACTGGCGATCAAAGAGGCCAAAAGGGATCCCTCAGGCCAACTGGGATAAGTTGATTGATGGGTTGAACACTAATAATGAGTTCAAGAAGATCTCCGATAGGGCCCGAAAGAATGCGACCTCTGAGGCGGCATTGAAGCTGCGCAAGAAGCATGACTCGAAGACGGCGCAAAACGCCTACGAGGAGATGGTGATCCAAGAGCATCGGGTCATCACCATCACCGACTTCCGATGTCATTGGGATGGTGCGGACAACACTCAGTTCGAGGTAAAAAGATCAAAGTTATTGGTCGCAACACCGCAAGTGTACGACTGTCAAACAAGTAGTAAACCGGTGAGTACCGGGTCGAATCCACAGGGACTTGTGATTCTAGCTAGTTGTGTATGAATTATGGAATTAAATGAGATTATTAATTGATTGTTTGTGAAAATTAATTAACAGAACTAAACTGCAGGTGATGAGAAAATTCAGGAATTAAAACTGCTTTCTAGGATTTATGATCCACTTGACCTTAGGGTTTAACACTCTAATTTTACTACAATTATTACTCTCAACATGTAAGAAGATTTATCAATTCTAGATGTCCTCTATCGAGCGTTCCACCTAGGTGATTAAAACACAGCCATCGCTCCACTCTAATTATTTTGGTGATCTATCTTCTTCCTAGAACCCGTGGCAAGTCATCGCTCTATAACGGTATCTAGCCTAATTACCCTGTGGTCTAGTAATATTTTTCTCTATCGAGCAAAAATACACCACAAATATTTCGTGATCAAGAGAATAATGCATCAATGTTCTAAGTAATTAAACATCATCCCAGAGTAATAACATATAGAATTAAAGTGTTAGATCTTACAGTCAAGCTTCACAAAATAATCCTAGAAAGCAATTAGAAAATTAGCTACTAAACATGATCAATGACAAGAAATAATAAAATAATGAAACCCGGATTTTTTTGGATGAAAAACAATGAAGAACGGTGATCAATTTCTCCAGTTTTGCTCAGCCTGTGTTCCTCTCCCCCAAAAGTCACGAATCTACTATCTACTATTATACTAATACAGGATACTTGCCGAAATTGGTCAGAAAAAAAAAATGAATGGAGACATCTCGTGAAGCCACGTAGGCTCCACTTAGGATCCACCTAAGCTACTCCGTTTTTTTTCAATCAATGCGAGATTCCTTACGGATGATAACAGTTCAAATGGTACATTTATATGGTGTGTTTATGTACTCGCGTGTTTATTAAAATAATTATATTATACAGAGACATCTAAAAAGGTAATTATTTAAAGAGAACATAAAATGATTTCCTTTCCCGCACATTGATTCTTATTAACACTGTTGAATTTATAGTAATTTCTCTTACTAATTCTTACTTGACTCAGAATGAATATGGAAATTAATAATAAATATAAAGTATGATTTCGTAAATTCAGGATTATTTTTAGGAGTCGGGGATTCTTTTGTGCAATGGGTTGCGCTATTCCCTTCTATTGGCTTAAGGGGTAATAAAAACAATATCATAGTCCATCATCTATTAAGCCCTAATTGTTCACGATTTGTTCCATTGCTATCTTTATGGCATATTCTCGGGTCAATTCCTTTGTTTCTCGCATTCCTTTGTTTGTCAATTCCCTTACGGAAGAACGTAAATCAATCACATTCCTTTGTTTCTCGCATATTCCTTTTATCATCACATAATTACATGCCATATTAGCGTGTTAACACACTGCGTATCTCATAAATTTCTTCTATAAATAATACGTACCCCACAAACAACCTAACTACAAATTTCATTATGGCAAATAGCAGCTACAAGGGAAAGGAAATTGTCATCATCGAGAGTGATGATGATGAGTGGTGTGATGTACCCTGGCATTGCAATAGTGTTGACCAGAAACTGATGATGAGGAATGCATATCTAGAGAGGCGTGTTGAGGATTAAATCGTGGGAGTAGTATACTACTGCAAGACATCGAGTTTCTCAGAGATCAGAATCAGATGCTGCATAATCAGGTAAATTATACAACAAGAGTATATTTCTGAATTATTATGGAGGAAGTAATTGATGTAGTATCGTGCAGATCCTTAACAGAGATATTATCATCGCTGATTTGTCAGCATCAAACTTCGGTCCACTTGCAGAACCAAACACTGTAATAAATGGGAGGAGCAGGGTCAAGAGGCTAAGGACTGATGATACCGGGTGCACCGTTGGACATGAAGCTTTTGCATTTTTTTCAATGTGGCACAACCAAAATGAATAAATTTAGCATATGGTTAACAAATATCTATTAGTTGGTTGTCTTATCTTTTATTCGATACTTAATTGATTCAGTACAAATAGTATATTTCATCTCGACGACCATACTTATATATATATATATATATAAATGGTCACTTTTTATGTCATCTTAACGAAATAAATTTATTATTCGCAAAAAAGTGAAAAATAAAACTTTATTATTTGTGAAAAATACAACTGAATATTCATACTTATACCGAGTATAATAATATTCATATGTATATGCTTAATAAATTATACCAACCATATGCATATGCTAAATAAAACTAAATATAAATTTATTATTCATATTTATACTTAATAAATTATACCAACCATATGTATATGCTATTTATATTCATTAAGACGATCTCGCACAAATAGACAACAATTATATCAAATATATGATTAATATACTAAATCAATTATAAATATCGATTTATATATACTAAATAAATTATAAATAAGTAAAGAAAGAAGTATTAAATCACACATAAAGGAGGGAAGAAGTAGCATCTCGGGACGGTATATTCCCATCAATAGTTTGACTGAAAATTGTTAATTAATGACAATTAGCGTCTGAATAAGTAAACAAATAAGTAATTGATACTTAGTTAGCTATTCACAAAGGGAAAGTGAATATCCTCATACACTAAATGGAATTAAAAGTTGACATGTTTTATAAATACGTTCCATGTAGTTGATACCAAAATAATACAAATCTGCTATAAAGGTTGTGTGATGTCTTAGTGTTAAACAACCAGAACAACAAAGTCAGAACTTACTCAAACAGATGGATACTCAAACAGATGGATAAGGTAAGTGTGTATTATGTTATATATGTAGTTCAATTTTATTCTTTTGAAACTTAAGCATGAGTCATGGAACTTACGCCTATGAGAGATAATTTAACACTACATAGGCCACAACTATTTGGGCCGATAGATAGGCCCATGGAAATGAATATTTTTATTAAAATTATTTACGCGCCAACATTTCTATTAAAATTATTTGGAGTAAATGACAATTTTTATTAATCTAAAAAACAGAAAGCTCGGATTTATGTACCCGCGTGTTTATTAAAATAATTATATTATACGGAGACATCTAAAAAGGTAATTATTTAAAGAGAACATACAATGATTTCCTTGCCCGCACATTGATTCTTATTAACACTGTTGAATTTATAGTAATTTCTCTTACTAATTCTTACTTGATTCAGAATGAATATGGAAATTAATAATAAATATAAAGTATGATTTCGTAAATTCAGGCTTATTTTTAGGAGTCGGGGATTCTTTTGTGCAATGGGTTGCGCTATTCCCTTCTATTGGTTTAAGGGGTAATAAAAACAATAAAATTATTTGGAGTAAATGACAATTTTTATTAATCTAAAAAACAGAAAGCTCGGATTTATGTACCCGCGTGTTTATTAAAATAATTATATTATACGGAGACATCTAAAAAGGTAATTATTTAATGAGAACATACAATGATTTCCTTGCCCGCACATTGATTCTTATTAACACTGTTGAATTCATAGTAATTTCTCTTACTAATTCTTACTTGACTCAGAATGCTTTATTGGTATATTTTGTTATTTGCATATGCATTATGATATATTCTGTGTATATCCGTTGTGGGGACGCATGACGATACCGATGCATGGCGATGCCGGTTGGACCGGGGAAGATCTAGCCATGGTCGGGGAAGATCTAGCCATGGTCCGTGACCTATGAGGTTTGGTGATACTTCTGTTCTGCGGTGTCCGCACTGAGGGTGCCGACATTCTGTTTGTGTCCGCACTGGAGGGTGCCGACACTTTACGTATACACGCACCGGGAGTGCAGGTATACCTCTGTGACCCTACGACAGTTTGGGGATCGCGACCCCAGCCGGTACCGTGCTTCGCTCGCTTACATTACGTGTATTCTGACCTCTTAGAGAGGACTGTCGTTTTGGGTCGTTCTGGCGGTTGGACCGCGTATGATGGGTTCCGGCTCACCTCTGACTTTGCATACATTCAAATATATGTATATTTGTGTTTGTGTTCGTTCTGTTTTGCAGGTTCGGTTCGGAAGCACTTGTACAAATTGTATCTTACCTCAGCCCTTACTGGGTCCTTCCGAGGACTCACCCCTTATTTGTTTACCACCTTTCAGGTCGGACTGACAAGCAGCCAGCGGACTAGAGATCCGCGGTGCTTTTTGTTTTTGGTTTCAGCAGCAGCAGTACTACGTGCGGGAATCTTCCGAGTGAGAGGTTTCCAGATTCCGCACCTAGGTATTCTAGGGTGTACTTGATGGCTCTGTAATTGTAGTTGCATGCATGTAGATCAGAACATGTAGTTTGTATATGGTGATTATTTTGGATTATGTTCTGGTTCTGTATCTGTCTTTTGAGTCGAGGGCGGAGCCCCGACTTGCCTATATTGGTTATGTATATGAAATGGTTTTGGTGATTTGGTTGTCATGAGTGATGAATGGTATTCCATGAACTGCATGTTTGTTTGTTAAGTTGTTTTGTATACTTGCCATGTATGTGTTCTGTAGGTTGCTGGTCGTAGTACGACCATTCCGTTATTGCGGGCCGGGTCATGGGACCACTACACGTAGCGGGTTTCGGTAGTACCGTTACCGCGCTTTCCGCCGTAGCTTCCGCTTCCGTACGTCGCGGCCGGCTCCGCCTCCGCAACCGGGCGGGGTGGTCGTGACAAGTTGGTATCAGAGCCAGGTTGTACAGTGCACATGTGCCAGCGAGGACGCTGTGCTCCCTGGGGGGTGGATGTTATATCCCACATGGAAGGTTGAAAGGGGGATTATGGTGTATATAATGTACACCACCCTCCTCCCCTTCAAGAGGCCTTTTAACGGATGTTGGATTGAGGGGGAAAAGGCTAGGCCGTAACCCCAAGACCATCCATTCCATTAGAAACAAAACCGTGAGGGGGAAAAGGCTGGGCCGTAACCCCAAAGCGGACAATATCTTGGCACTGTACACGGTCTGTGACAATTGGTATCAGAGCCCAGGTAGTACAGTGCACATGTGCCAGTGAAGACGCTGGGCTCCCTGGGGGGGTGGATGAGTCCGGATGCATGGCGATGCCGATGCATGGCGATGCCGGTTGGATCGGGGAAGATCTAGCCATGGTCGGGGAAGATCTAGCCATGGTCCGTGACATGTTACATCCCACATGGAAGGTTTAAATGGGGATTATGGTGTATATAAGGTACATCACCCTCCTTCCCTTTAAGAGGCCTTTTAACGGATGTTGGATTGAGGGGGAAAAGGTTGGGCCGTAACCCCAAGACCATCCATTCCATTAGAAACAAAACCGTGAGGGGGAAAAGGCTGGGCCGTAACCCCAAAGCGGACAATATCTTGGCACTGTACACGGTCTGTGACAATGCGTGATTCCACAATTCAGAGAGGTGGTCGGTTATTCCAGCAATATCTGGTTTATGCATACTCCTGTATACTGGAGGATCGATTCATATATCTTAGAAGGAATTAGGACAAGTTTAGGTGTGAGGTGTTAGTTGGACTAGAGGATGCTATATCACACGGTGATAACGATGCATTGGTACACTACCCAAGCAAACGCGCCTTGTATGAGCACTCGCGTCATATTATAATCGTACAAGGCCTTTGAGGAAGCCTCATCCTTGTGGTCTCCAGTATAGCCTTCGCAAGATCTCATCCTTGTGGTCTCCAGCCTCACCTACGCGGGGTCCTGCCCTCGCGGGCCTCAAGTCTCGCATGGGCGACGTCTCATACTCACCCTTGCGTTTCTGAGGCCTTCGCGGGCCACCCTCGCGGTCTTAGGGCGAGCCCTCGCGATCTCCTTCGCCTCCATGGGTCTTACTCCCAGTCTCCTGCCTATACTGGCCCCGCCCAGATAAGGCCCTTGTACCCAGGTTCGTGCAACCCTCACCCCTTATTTGGCTATATTCTATTTGGGCCTTCGCCCTTACAGGCCTTCGCCCGCCACTTGCTCCACTTGGAGATAGACCACTTGGTCGTCTGACATCAACCGGCCAATAAGGAGGGCAGCACGAGCCTGGGAGATCTTCACCAGATTTATACGCCAGACATTCTCTGACAAGCGAATCACCTAAGGCGGTTTGCTGAGATCTTCATCATCACAGCCGCCTTATCTCCAATCAGTCTGACACAGACTTATCTCAACAGCCTGTCTAAAGGGCTTCAACTGGGGGAGGCTCTTCTCCTGGCATCACTCTATAAATAGGGTGATGTCCACCCTAAATCGGGTAAGCTACTACACGCCCCCCCACTCCTCTCTTGCTACTTCTGAGTATTCTCTCTATCTTTTACAGATTACTCATAACAAGCAAGCTTGGAGTCTCAAGAACATCATCTTCTCCACCACTTCAACTGAGAGTCCGGGCCTTCTTTAGGAACGAGACTATCAGTTTGGCGCCGTCTGTGGGAACGAAAGTTCTTACTATAAACCCATATTACAAACCACAAGTAATAAGTCATGCCAACCACCCGGAGTGCTAACAGGAATAGTCGTCAAGGAAGGAGGAATCCTCCCGGGACGAATACGAACAATGATCCACCATCGGAGCCATCCCGAACCATGTTCCCCCACAACGGGGAGAACTCTCTATTCACTCAACGGAGGAAAGCTCCTCCCACGTTAACCGTAACGTGCCTCAGGAGCGTAACACTCCACCTCCAAACACCCCTCCAACGAGCCTGGATCCGGCCGTTCTGCAAACGATCACTGAGGCGGTTGCTTTCAACTTACGTGAAACTCTCGCCACCACTCTTCGGGGCGTTCTGGATAGCGTGGGAACGCTGCGGACTAATCAGCCTGAACGCCCAGCTACTCCTCCTCAACAAGTAAGTAACCCTGATCCTTCTTCGTCGTTACTTATCGCGCTTACTAGACGATTAGAGGAAGTGGAAAAAAGGGATGAAAGGGCCAGTGTCCATAATATCTCCAGGATGGGTCTGGACCACCTCTGGACCCAACCTTTTACTCAGCGGGTTTTAGAAACTCCCCTTCCGGACCAGTTTCGTCAGCCTAAGCTGGACGCTTATGATGGTCTGTCAGACCCTGATATTCATCTCCAGCGTTACGTCTCCGCAATGGCAATAGCAAGGGCAGACGACAACACGCTCTGTAGAGCTTTCAGCTCCACGCTTACGGGGGCCGCTGCCAACTGGTACACCACTCTCCGGGATAAGCGGTTTGATTCCTTTGAGGAACTATCCCGCAACTTCTCCAACCATTTTGTGGTATCTAAACCACCTCCTAAAACGGCGGGACACCTTCTTAAGATACGGCAGAAAAAGGATGAGCCCCTCAGAGAATATATTCAACGCTTCCAGGCCGAGTCTATCCAGGTCCCTAATCTGGGAGAAGAAGCTCGCCTGCTTGCAGCTATCCAAGGCCTCCGCTGGGAGTCTCTTTTCTTTGTGGATGTCCACACCAACCCTCCCACCAATATGGAACAATTCTTAAGTACGGCGTCGCGGTTTATGAATACGGAAGAGGTCACTCGACCACTCGCCAGAGCCGCCACGGCGGACGCTAAGGGACAGCCCTCGCGACCGGACCCTAGGTCTCAAAGGCGTACCCTACGCCCCCCAGTAGGGAGAGGGCGTACTTTTCTCTTCCCCCGCTAAGGGAGTCTCGTACCAACATCCTCCATGCCTTGGAACAAAAGAGGAGGTCCCCACTTGGCCTCGCCTCTCCCAGAAATAACAAGGCAAAGCAACAAGTTTTGCCGCTACCACCGTGACAAGGGTCACGACACTGAGGACTATTTTGAGCTCAAGCGCATGATTGGGGAAATGCTGGCTCAAGGCAAACTCAGGGAGTACTTGCTCCAAACTGAGGAGGGCCGTAGGAGAGAAGGTGACCGTGAAGGGCGCCGGCCGGAGGACCGCCGGCGGGGGCGCTCCCAACAAAACCCAGGTCAGGAGAATCTGGTTCAGATCCCCCCGGCAAGGGGACATATCGGCGTAATCACACAGTGTGAAGGCGCTTCGGCAAGACGCCGTCATATGAGGCAGATCTACCAGATAGACCACCCCTCTACTCAGTTTTTGCATCGCAGCGATGGCACCTCTGTGGCAGTACCGCACGCTGATCCCTTGGTTATCACCGCCCGTATTGCGGGATGGGACGTTGACAGAATCTACATGGATACGGGGGCAAATGCCAACGTGATCTACAAGCACACTCTGGTTGAGGCCAAGGTGCCTTTGTCACAGATTCAACCCGCAAAGGGGGCCACCTTTGGAATAGGACGGGATGAAATCCCAACCTTGGGGTCGATCACCCTGCCCTACATGATGATGGGAACCACCAAGGAAAAGAAGCAGGTATGTCACTCGAGCTTTGTGGACTTTATTGTCCTGGATCTTCCTACGCCATACAACGCCATCATCGGGCGACATACTCAAACTGAGTTCCATGTCCGCCGTGATGTACGAACCCCGACTTTAGTTTTTCACACTGCGGCCGGGATGCCTATATCTTTGTCAACTGTAATGTGGCCAGAGGCAATTATGTCTCGCCTCGCCGGCCCCCACAGCCTTCCCGACCATCCGAGCCTAAGAGGAAGGCACCCGCAGAGGAAGCTGGTCCCACGGGTGAAGCCGCCCCTGACTTGTCTGGAGCCTTTGAAGAAGTTGAGATCTCCCCCGGAAAGAAGTTTCGGGTGGGAAAGGACCTCGAGGAAAAAGACCAGCAAGCGCTCATCCATCTCCTCCATGCCAACAGTGATGTCTTCGCATGGAGCCCTGAGGACCTGCCAGAAGTTGATCCTGCTGTTATTTCTCACAAGTTGAGTGTACTCCCCGGCTTTAGCCCGGTTAGACAGAAAACAAGGGGCATGGCCCCTGACCGTAAGGACTTTGTACGCACCGAAGTGCAGAAATTGCTTAAGGCAAATATAATCAAGGAGGTTCACTACTCTGAATGGGTTGCGAATATTGTCCTCGCCGATAAAGAGGGCGGTCAGTGGCGACTTTGTGTGGACTACAAGGGGGTTAATAGGGCCTGCCCAAGGGACCCCTATCCCTTACCGTCTATTGACCAACTGGTTGACTCAACAGTTCATCACTCGGTCTTTTCTTTTCTCGTTGCTTACAGCGGGTACCACCAAGTCTTTATGGACCCAGAGGACGCGGTAAAATCCGCCTTTACTATCAAGCGAGGCCGTATATCATTATATCGAATGCCCTTCGGCTTAAAGAATGCGGGGCTACCTTCCAAAGGCTTGTAAATCAAGTCTTCGCAGGCGATTGGCCGAAATCTTGAAGCTTATGTGGATGACATTGTGGTCAAAAGCAAGGCCACCTCAACCCATCTCACAGACTTGAAGGAAACATTCGACAACTTCCGCAAATACAATATGCGATTAAACCCAAAGAAGTGTATCTTCGGCGTGGGTGAAGGGAAGTTTCTGGGGTACCAAATCTCCAAAGGAGGAATCCATGCAAATCCCAAAAAGATTGAGGCAATCACTACCTTGCGCACCCCCAGGGGACTCAAGGAAGTCCAACAACTGGCAGGAAAGCTAGTTGCCTTGGGACGATTCGTCTCCAAACTAAGTGATCGCTGCAAACCTTTCTTCGATCAGATTCGCAAGAAAAAAGCTTGCAAATGGACGAAGGAATGTCAGGAGGCATATGCCTCCATCAAACAGCACTTGCAAGAACTACCGGCACTCAAGTGCCCTAGGCCAGGCGATGACCTGGTCCTCTACCTCGCCACCTCAGAAAAAAGTGTCGCTTCTGTCCTTATTAAGGAAGAGGCCGCCAAACAATGGCCGGTCTATTACACCAGCCATACTCTCCAAGATACGGAAACAAGGTATCCTCCCCTCCAAAAGGCTATATTGTCTCTTGTATATGCAGCAAGGAAGCTCAAGCCCTACTTCCAAGGGCACACTATTATAGTCCGAACGGACTTGCCAATTCAGGACATCCTAAGGCGGCCCGAACATTCAGGACGCCTCGCCAAGTGGTGTATCGAACTTGGCGGTTTTAACATCAATTATGAGCCCATAAAGGCAATTAAGGGCCAGGCCCTCGCCGACTTTATTGCGGAATTCTCGGATGCTGATATCCTCTCAGCCCCTGAGCAGGGCTCCGCACCTCGACCCACTCCTCCCGAATGGGACTTATTTGTGGATGGCTCATCCAAGCTTGAATCCCCCGCGGGGGGTGTGTATCTACGTGGACCCCTAGGTATGGAAGTATTCCTTCGGGTCTCTTTTCAATTTCAAGTAACTAACAATGTTGCAGAATATGAGGCCCTCGTCGCGGGGCTGAAACTCGCCAAAAGGGCAGGCATTCGCCGCCTCCATGTCCACAGCGACTCGCAACTGGTGATTCACCAGGTCCAAGGGTGCGCCGAGTGCAAGGACGCCACCCTGGTCAAATACCTTAAGTTGGTAAACGCCTTACGAACCGACTTTGAAGAAGTCATCTTCATACATGTTCCTCGCTCTGAGAACACTACAGCAGACATGCTATCAAAGGGAAAGACTCCCTCCACCTCAGCCACTCTGGCCAGTCCTTCCATCACGGAAGATATTGATATTGCCTCTCTAGCAACACATGATCCAGTCACAGACTGGAGAAACCCTATTATTGCTGCGCTAAAGGCCAGCACCACGGATCTCCAGGTTCGCAAGCAAGCCCTCCGCTTCGTCCTCATTGATGACCAATTATGGCATCGCGGGTTTGCGGCGCCTCTACAACGGTGCCTTAGCACCCTCGAGGGACACTCTGTCTTGGACACTCTCCACCAAGGCAATTGTGGCGCTCACATCGCTGCGGAGGCACTGGCCCACAAAGCCCTTCGTCAAGGGTATTACTGGCCTACCTTGAAAAAGGACGCCGCTGCACTGGTCAAAACATGCCACCAATGCCAAATCAATTCTCGCATTCAGCGGCTACCATCCGCGGAATCTCCAGCACTGACAAATCCAGTGCCCTTCGCCCTGTGGGGCCTCGACCTCATTGGTCCAATGCCGACCGCTCCAGGTCAGTACCGCTTCTGTGTTGTAGCAGTTGATTATTTTTCTAAATGGGTCGAAGTAGAACCCCTGGTCTCCATCACTTCCGCCAAGATTATAAAGTTTCTTTGGAAGAATCTTGTCTGTCGGTACGGCAGCCCTCGTGCTATTATTACAGACAATGGTACTCAGTTTGCCAGTCACAGTGTCCAACAATGGGCTCAGGACAATAATGTCCGCATGCTTTTTGCCCGGTGGCGCACCCCGCCTAATGGGCAGGTTGAGGTCACCAACCGAACCCTCAAGGAAGGCCTCAAGAAGCGCCTGGAGGGGGCCAAGGGCCGCTGGGTAGATGAACTCCCAAGTGTCTTATGGGACTATCGCACTACAACGCGAACCCCAACAGGCGAGACGCCTTTCTCCCTAGTATATGGCACAGATGCGCTCCTGCCAATTGAGGCAGACCTCCCCACGATCCGTATGATCAACTTCACTGATGAGGCCAATGCTCAAGGGCTCCGCGCCAAACTTGACTTAATCGAAGAATTACGCGAGGGCGCTCGCCTTCGCATGACTGCCCTCAAACAGAGGCTCAGTCTTCACCATAATGCCCGGGTAAAACCCAAGGCGCTACAACAAGGGGGCCTTGCCTTGCTTAAATCAGCCCTCACCGCTCGCGACCCCAAACAGGGTGTCTTGCGACCCAATTGGGACGGGCCTTATATTGTTCGTAAACAAGTCCGCCCAGGAGTCTATGAACTACAAGACCATGATGGTCGTCTTCTCCCCCGCAACTTTCATGCGGATGACTTGCGCCCATATTACGTGTAAGTCCTTAGTCTTACAAATTCAATAAAATACATATGTATTTCTTCCTGTCTTACAGCTTACATGGCATTTCAAATGCCCTCTTCATCGCCCTCTGCACCCGACCGGTCAGACTGGCTACCTGCCTGAGTTATGGCATCAGACCTTGTCAGGTCTCACTTCTCCACACAGGTGGTTGCGGGTCTCATTCCCTAGCTGACCTTCAACTCGCCCCGCCCCAAGGGTAATCCCCTTGCGCTGCGGAAGGGTAACCCCTTTGGCTCCTTCAGAAGGTCTATGTGTAAGTCGTCCTCGCACGCCACAGCAGACCTTCCGCTCGGACTTCTCCACACAGTGATTGCGGGTCTCATTCCCAACTGACCTTCAACTCGCCCCGCCCCAAGGGTAATCCCCTTGCGCTGCGGAAGGGTAACCCCCTTTTTGGCTCCTTCAGGAAGGTCTATGTGTAAGTCGTCCTCGCACGCCACAGCAGACCTTCCGCTCGGACTTCTCCACACAGGTGGTTGCGGGTCTCATTCCCCAACCGACCTTCAACTCGCCCCGCCCCAAGGGTAATCCCCTTGCGCTGCGGAAGGGTAACCCCCTTTTTGGCTCCTTCAGGAAGGTCTATGTGTAAGTCATCCTCGCACGCCACAGCAGACCTTCCGCTCGGACTTCTCCACACAGGTGGTTGCGGGTCTCATTCCCCAACCGACCTTCAACTCGCCCCGCCCCAAGGGTAATCCCCTTGCGCTGCGGAAGGGTAACCCCCTTTTTGGCTCCTTCAGGAAGGTCTATGTGTAAGTCGTCCTCGCACGCCACAGCAGACCTTCCGCTCGGACTTCTCCACACAGGTGGTTGCGGGTCTCATTCCCCAACTGACCTTCTCCCCAGACACAGCAGTGGGTCTTACTCCCCAGAACCTCAGATGGTTCTCCACTTGTCTCAACAAGTGCCCTACTGCCTTCGCCAAACGCGCGACTTCAGGCTCCAGGTAAACTGAACCTTTTTACTGCATTCTTATCGTATAAATGATGAGCAAACTACATGGTACTACTACTTGGTACACCGTACACTACCCAAGGGCTTACTCCCTGAACAGTTGTCCAAAAAAGGGGCCCTGAACTTATCTCAAAAAAGTGGTCTCCATCACAGCTTGTCTCAACAAGTAAACCCACAAGTCATTTGGAATGACTCATGTGGCTCCGCTATTGCGGATCTTGAGTGCCTCGTCACTATAAACTCAAAACTGAGTCTCCAGCTCCTTGATAAGTGATCCCTGTGGCTTCGCCTTCGCGAATCCCAGAAGAACATCTCTCCATGAGACGGGACTTAGCCTATGGTTGTTAAACTTAGCTAACGTACCCTACAGGGCTATCGCGAGATAAAGCGAATCTACAAAACAGTGAAGGTAAAAGGAAATTTTACTTCATCTATTGTTCCCAAAAAGTGTGTAAATGCAGGTCTTTATACAAAGGTAGGGGGGCATCCACATGTTGGAGCCTCCACCCTAGTCCAAGAGGGCATACCAGGCATCGCCCATCTTCCTTCCCTGCTCCCCCCACTGAAGCAGCGCCTCTACCGTTGGCTCATTGGTGTTGGCAGCGTCCAGGATCCCAAGACTTAGAGCTGGGAACGCCTTCTCCACTTGGAAGCGGCATCGCAGCCAGCCCTCCTCGTAGGCCTGCGCCCCGCCGCCTAAGGCTTGAATCTCGCCAAACTTCTCCATCGGTCTTGGCATCCGCTCAGGAATGGGCACCTTGGTAGAAGAAGAGGACTCAGGGTCCTCACCTGCAAAAGGAGAAAGGCCCAGAGCCTTCTCCACCTCCTTTACTGAGGCCACCGCCTTTTCAAGGTTAGTGGCGACCTCCAGGTGTGCCTTCGTGGCAGCCTCAGCAGCGAGTCTGCTTTCTTCTACCTTCTTATCTGCCAGATGAGCCTGGGCGATGGCCTGGCGCTCCACTTCCTTGGTTGCAGCCTTTGCCTGATCAGTTTCAGCCTTCGCTGATTGGAGGGACTCCTTCAAAGCAGCGGTCTCTTTCTGTTGGGCCTCCAAGCCTGCTGTCAACTGGAGGAAGCGTTGCTTGAACGCACCAATAAGGCTGGCCTGCTCATACCGATATAGCCTGCTGGTTATTCGCTCCTTATTAACGTAGTCGCACCAACTCTCTAGTTGGGCCACACGTTTGGCGTGCGCCTCTTTGAGCTCCTCCTCCCTCTTCTTTGAGGCCTCCAGCTCCCTCCTAAGTGAGGCGATCTCTGTTATTTGGGCGTCGTCCCGCCTATTGGCATACTTCAGGAAGTCATGCCATTGCTCCGAGGCAGCATATCCTTTGACGGCCGCCTGCACCCCAGTTCAATTTCAACAAAGGCAAAAAAGGCCAGACTGAACTTATACATAAGAGATCAAAAGTAGGTCTCACCTGAAGACTCTGTTGGGCTGCGTCCTGCATGAACTTGGCAGGGGAGTCTAAACTCCGCTCTGTCACCTCTCGATCAAAGTACGCAGCCCCTCCGGGCAAGATAGAGAGTCTGCTCCTCCCATCAGCAGAGCTGCTGTTCCTGAGAAGGAAGACCGGATCCCACGCATCTTTCAGGAGCCTCCCTTGCTCCTTGTACACCCCAAGCCTGGCCTGGTGCCTTTGGACCCTCAGAAGGTCCGGCACCTCAGACCACTTAGGGGTCGACTGGGCAGCAACACGCCTCCGCTCCAAGTAATGGGACCAGACCCCGGTTTTCTCAAGGACCTCAGTTCTGGTCCCCAAATCTGCAGGGATCTCTGTTAGGACCCCTTGGTCCACGGGGGCCTCACAGGGGCCAACCCTTTGGCCTGAAGGACCCGCACCTACAAAGTACAGGCATCAGCAATTGGATAACAGAAGTGTAAACTCAAAACAAAGAAAACACTATCAAGTCAAAAAGACTTACCAGCGGAAGGCCGCCCCCATTCACTGACTGCCAGCTGGCTACTGGAAGGTTGGGCAATCTCCCAACCACTTACCCTCGCAGAGGACCGTGTTATCAGACCCCCCTCCCCTGGGGCCTCACTCTCAGAAGAGGAGGAAGTCTCCTCAATCCTCAGGATCCCCTTCCCCTTTGATGCAGGGGCCTTCTCCCCTGAAGGGGCCACTTCAGGGATCCCCTCTCCAGAAGGGGTTGCTACAGGGGTCTCCTCCCTTACACTGGTAATCCCCGCCTCCTCTACAGGAGCGACCAACACCTCCTGTTGGATAGAACTCCCAATGGCCTTGGCGGCTTGGATGCCCCTCCTTCTCATAGAGATCAGGATCTCAGCCGTTGACATTTTGCCCTTACGAGGGGGCACCTTTCCTCCAGAAAGGATCTCTGCGGCCACCACATACCCGGGCAGATCCTCGCCTTGGGCTGGTGAGGGGCTTGCAAAAAGCCCAGACACGAAGGCTTCAGCAGCAGCCTCCTCAAGAGAAATAGGCTGCACCACTGAAATGGGTACAGCCTCTATGGGAACAGCGCTGTCTGTCTGGCGCTCCTCTCGGCCCTCCGCGAGGGCACGGCCTCTCCAACAGCGAGAGGCACTTCAACCTCCACTCTTCCGGCTTCTTCAACCACAGGCTCCGCCGCTTCCTCCGCAGGATGGGGGACTGCCACAGGCTCTCCAGCCTCCTCCGTAACACTGGGAACTTCTTCCCCAGCAGGCTCCCTGACCTCCGCAGTTAAAAGGACTGCAGCAGGCCCCTCTGCCTCAGCAGGCCTCACAGCCTCTCCAGTCGGCTCCGCAGCCCTGGATCCCTCAGCAACAGCAGGGGCACTTCCTTCTCCAGACTGCGCCGCAGCCACCTTTCTCTTCTTCTCCGGCTGAGAAAGCATCGGAGCCTTGATACCAGCCCTCTTTTTGGGCAGCTTGGGGACAACGGGTCCCAGCACCTTGACTGCCCCAGCAGGGGCATCCCTCCCGAATGCACAGGCCAGGTCCACTCGCTGGGCAATACGCATGGATGCTTTCTTACCCTGGGCTTCGCCAGACTCTGCAACGGCATCTGCAGACAAAGAGGGACTTGCACCGTGTTCTACTGCACTCTTACAAATTTACAGTATATTTGTATGTATACGCAACGTACCTTTGGGCACCGCCAGAGCAGTGTAGAAAGAGTCTATCATTGTTCCACGATGGACAGGAGCCCATCCCTCGTATGGCGGGGGCACCTCAGGGTCCAGCACGAAACCCGTGCTGATCCCAGCCCACCTCAGGGTGGTCTCATCCAGTTGGGCAACTGAGAAGGGGAAGAACGCATCGCACGCGGTCCTTGAGAAGACATCGTCCAACCACCCCAGTAGTTGAACGTATGCCTGCCACCGCACTCCCCCGTGAGTCAGCTCAGGCCTCCGCACAATGCTTTGCAAGGATTGTCGCGTCCTCGCCACGGAAAGTCCCATGAGCCCTCGCGGGCAAGAAGAAAAAGATCCATGCCAATTATGGTAGGATCTGGGTGAGGCGATGAAGGAGATGGAGTGGTTACCTCCAACATTTATGGGAGTGACGTGAAGAACGCACCCCCACTCCTCGGCTCAACCGATAGAAACGGTTGAAGACGTCGGCGAATGGCTTCACGCCGGCCATATGGCGGCGACAATAAAGCCCGCGATGCTCAGAAATGTATTGGGCGCCAGCTGAGTTTGGGGCATTCCCCAGTCAGCGCAAAGATCTTGCACCAGTTGCGGAAAGGGATACCGTAATCCCGCCGCAAGTTGCGCCGTGTACAGGCACAGCACCCGGTTCTCCTTGTTCTCCTCGGTGACGGGCCAACCCATCGCCCGACAAACGCCCGCATGGGACGCGTATACCGGCGTTTTCTCCACGGGCCAGAAGGCCTCCACCATATCCTGGTGAATTCTCTCGAACTTCACCGTGGTCTTCTCGAGAGGAGCGACCACTGGGCGAACAGCTTCCTTGGAATCCATCTCTGCAAAAAGAAGAACAAACAGGCATATAAATCAAAACAGCCCAGCAAAGGCATCTCGTCAAACGCTCAGTGCGCTCAGAGAACTTGAAGCACTCAATGTGCGGGAAGTGAAAACTTACCTGATTTGTTAAACAGTGAGCAAGAACGGACGGAGCGGCTGGCAAATGAACGGTTAACTGGAGGAATCTCAAACGAAAAGGGGGAACCACCGCAAAAAATCCCTCAACTGCCGATGAAATATTCAAGAAACGCAAGAATACGAAAGGGTTACTCAGAGCAGAGCGAACAAATGCAAGAGTGGAGAAGAAAGGCTTCAATCTTCTCGGGTACGCTTTTATAAGCCCGCCAAAATGAAAAAAGCGCTTTTTAAAGCGTGATCGGCTCCTGGGGCACCGCGTGTCAGCATCCAGCGATTATTAAGCCTCTCCCCTGCCGTGCAGAAAAGAAGAAACGCTTTTGCAAAGAGTAATCGACCCCTACGACGCCATGTGTTGCGTCCCATAACGGTCAGTAAACCTCCCATCTTCCTTTATCTCTCCTGCATTAAATGCTGAAGGGACTCTTCGCTGCCTTCACAATCAAACGGTCCGCAAGCGGCCCAAGCGCCTTCGCCAACTCCAGAGGCTTGGAATTTGAACAGAGTACGGGACCCTGCCCATACTCTGCCTTCAGGAGGAGGCATCTTGGTACACTACCCAAGCAAATGCCCCCCCCCTCGTAAACTCACAAGGATCACAAAAAATCTTCACTTATGGCTGCCACATCGGCCCTCAGCAAAGTACTTTCGAAAAAACGGAGTACAGGACCCTGCCCATACTCCGCTCTCAGGAGGAGGCATCTTGGTACACTACCCAAGCAAACGCGCCCTCGCGTCATATTATAATCGTACAAGGCCTTTGAGGAAGTCTCATCCTTGTGGTCTCCAGTATAGCCTTCGCAAGATCTCATCCTTGTGGTCTCCAGCCTCACCTACGCGGGGTCCTGCCCTCGCGGGCCTCAAGTCTCGCATGGGCGACGTCTCATACTCACCCTTGCGTTTCTGAGGCCTTCGCGGGCCACCCTCGCGGTCTTAGGTTGAGCCCTCGCGATCTCCTTCGCCTCCATGGGTCTTACTCCCGCCTCCGCCTATCTGGCCCCGCCCGAATAAGACCCTTGTACCCAGTGTTCGTGCAACCTCACCCCTTATTTGGCTATATTCTATTTGGGCCTTCGCCCTTACAGGCCTTCGCCCGCCACTTGCTCCACTTGGAGATAGACCACTTGGTCGTCGACATCAACCGGCCAATAAGGAGGGCGGCACGAGCACAGGAGATCTTCACCAGATTTATACGCCAGACATTCTCTGACAAGCGAATCACCTAAGGCGGTTTGCTGAGATCTTCATCATCACAGCCGCCTTATCTCCAATCAGTCTGACACAGACTTATCTCAACAGCCTGTCTAAAGGGCTTCAACTGGGGGAGGCTCTTCTTCTGGCATCACTCTATAAATAGGGTGATGTCCACCCTAAATCGGGTAAGCTACTACACGCCCCCCCACTCCTCTCTTGCTACTTCTGAGTACTCTCTCTATCTTTTACAGATTACTCATAACAAGTAAGCTTGGAGTCTCAAGAACATCATCTTCTCCACCACTTCAACTGAGAGTCCGGGCCTTCTTTAGGAACGAGACTATCAGTAAAGTATCTCTGTAAATACATGCATAAAAGGCCCGACAAGTCTACTGTGGTAATTGAACGTAGTGGTTTTGATGGACGCAATCGGGAACAAACACATACTCAATATGTTGATGAGTTAAAGCAATACTTGGATTGTCGATTCATTTCTGCATCAGAGGCATGTTGGAGGATATTTGAGTTCTTCATTCACAAGCATCAACCACTTGTAGTGAGGTTATCATTCCACCTGCCAAATGAGCAAAACATCATTTTTGGTGCTCAGGCTGATTTAGAGGATTTTGTTCAAAAACATCGGGATAGTGTCACTAAGTTCATTGCATTGATGGAAACTAACCAGACCGATGTGGATGTTAGGGTGCTTACATACGTTGAGTTCCCAAGTAAGTATGTGTGGAAGCAACAGGATAAAGAGTGGACACGACGTAGGAATGGTCAGAGCGTTGGTCGACTTCGTTTTGTTCATCCCACCGCTGGGGAACGGTATTACCTTAGGATGTTGTTAAATGTTGTGTGTGGTCCGACGACATTCGATGATATACGTATTGTTAATGGTGTTGTTCATCCAACTTACCGGGACACATGTCTCGCATTAGGTCTACTCGAAGGTGATGGTGAGTGGCATGAAGCGTTGGTTGAAGCATCACACTGGGCGATGCCTGCCAACTTGAGGGAGTTATTCGTCACTATTATGCTTCTGTGTCAAGTGTCTGAACCAGGCAATCTTTGGACAAGAAATCGAGGACTCTTATGTGATGATATTTTAATGATCCAACGTCGTCTCTGTGATGATAATGAGTTGGTTTTTCCAGATGTTGATAATTTTATTTATGGGTTATATGAGATTGAGAAGATAATGAATAGATTGGGTCATTCGATTTGTGAGTTTGATGGAATGCCATACCCGGATTTGAGCAATTTAGTGCTTGAAGATAACTCACTGATAGTTGAGGAGCTAAACTATGATAGGAATCAGCTCAGAGCAGAGCATGATTGTCTATATCGTGGATTGAACGAATGTCAACGTCGGGTATACACATCCATTATTGATTCCATATATAGTGGGAGTGGCGGGTTTTACTTCGTTTATGGTAGTGGTGGTACTGGTAAGACATACTTGTGGCGTACAATGCTTGCTCGCCTTCGATCTGAAGGAAAAATTGTACTGGCCGTTGCATCATCTGGCATTGCGTCATTGTTACTACCTGGTGGGAAAACCGCACACTCACGATTTAAGATCCCAATCGAAATTGACAAGGACTCATTCTTAAACGTGAAACAATCCACCCCATTAGCTGATTTGATATGTCAATCATCTTTGATTATATGGGACGAGGCACCTATGGCGCACAGATATGCGTTTGAGTCGGTTGACCGTTCTCTTCGAGATTTAATGCGAGTTATTCACCCTGGTGCTCAAGATAGGGTTTTTGGTGGGAAGACTGTGGTGTTAGGCGGGGATTTTAGGCAAATACTACCAGTTGTACCAAAGGGTAGTCGTGGTGATATTGTTGGAGCCACCATTTGTTCATCACTACTATGGAGACAATGCCAAGTGCATGTTTTATCAGAGAATATGCGACTACGTAATTCCACAGACCATGATGTGGTTGGGTTTACGGAGTGGTTGCTTAAGCTAGGAGATTGGAGATTACCATTACAGAAATTGAACGATGATGAGGAGGATCACACATGGTTGAGAATTCCTGATAGACATCTGATTTCACACAACGGTAGTCCGATAGATTCCATTATTGAAAGTACATACCCGGAGTTGTGCAATAGGTTATCCGATATGGAGTATCTCCGGGAACGTGCCATTCTTTCTGCAAGGAATGAGATTTTTGATTTGTTGAATGATCGTATGATGGGGGTTGTTAGCGGTGAAAGTGTGAGGTATTTAAGTGCTGATAGAATTTGCCCCACATCGGAGAACGTAGATGGTCAAGTTGATTTATACCCGACAGAGTACCTGAACACGTTAAAATTTTCAGGGTTGCCGAATCATGAATTGGGTTTAAAGGTTGGTGTGCCCATAATATTGATGCGTAACATAAATAATGCGCAAGGTTTTTGCAACGGTACCCGATTGGTCGTGACGAAATTGGCATCTAGAGTTATAGAAGCTGAGGTGCTATCAGGGGGTTTTGCTGGTCGTCGATGTCTGATCCCTCGAATTGAGATGGTTCCATCAGATAACAAATTACCATTTCAGTTCGGTAGACGGCAATTCCCGGTTAAGGCATGTTTTGCGATGATGATCAACAAAAGCCAAGGACAAACATTCAACCACATCGGGTTATATTTACCCGAGCCAGTATTTAGCCATGGCCAGTTGTACGTTGCTGCATCGTGTGTTAAGTCCCCTGAAAGATTTAATGTGTTGATTGAATTTAATGATGCCGCATATCGGGGATACACTAAAAATATAGTGTACACAGAAATTTTTGATTGGATGCGTCGATGGTATATTTCGGATGATGATAGTTTTCTAATCGTCTCTTGCATATTTTTTGTTAAAGTTAGGGTTTTTAATGGTAATTTTCATCTCACAGATGAGCTCGAGAATGGAAGAACAACATATGATTCGACATTTGGCCTCTGGTGGATATAAATGGAGCATCCGTGTGCGTGTGACACGGATGTGGGATTCGCTCAATGTATCAAATGGCACATTTCTTGGCATTGACATGGTGCTATTGGATGCAAATGTTGGTGTTAATTTGGTCATCAATTATTTAATGAATCATATATAATATGTCTTATCAATCTTGTATATAAATTTGTTTGTAGAATGATCACATTTCTGCACGCATCAGACCCGATCTATGTGATAAATTCAGGCATATGTTTACTGAGGGTGATGTGTATGTCATTAAGAACTTTGCTGTCGATAAAGCCCCCAAGACCATGATGCATGTGGACTGCAGCTTGAAGGTTTTCTTCACACCATACACAGAGGCCTTTCATATAAGTGATGGTCATGAGGATATCCCACATCACAAGTTCGAATTCGTGCGCTTTGCTGATATCACTTCACGATTTCCAGCGAACGTTGTGTGCACAGGTACGTTAATAGGTCTCTGGCATATTCTCGGGATTGTAGTATTAATACTTTAAATATAATTTGGTAGACATACCTTTAATGCAACAATTGAGTTAACAAGCTGGTGTTATATTTTATCAGATGTCATTGGAATCCTGCACACGATAGAGCCTATTCGGGAGAAATCATTAAAAGGTGCAAGCTTGACCAGACTTTGTTCCATTTGGCTTGCCAATGACATGTGAGTCTAAATTTAACATCATTTTATAGTATTTGTTGATCCATTTATCAAACCATTGTTTAATTATATTGTAAACAGTTATTGTTAATTTTGTTTATAATAACAATGATTTATGCTTGATACAGAGGGTGTCGTCTGGAGGTAATTATGTGGGGTGACAAGGTAGAATTGCTGGCTGGAATTGATGTATCGGTTACTTCTATCCCGACCATTATGGCTTTTACGAGAACATATGTGAAATGTTTTAGGGGTATATGTCTAGAGTTTTAGTTAAACATATTTAGACAATTGCACCGGAAAATGTAAAGCTTATTATGATGTATACCTCTGTAGGCGCGCATCACTTATCTTCTACATGTGCCACGAAAGTATACATCAATCCGGAAGTGCCGGAGAAGGACGCACTTCTGCAGAGGTTATCATAGTTTTATTTGCATGTTGTTGTTCATTTATACTACTGTTTGATGATTAAACTTATATTGTTATTTTGCATTTTAGTGCTTCGATGGTAGTTGAAGAAACTCAACCGGTTGGTTCATCGGTAACTACGAATGACAAGCATATCAGACGTGTTGAACTACAAGATCTCGAGCGTATTCGTAGTGGTGGACTATGCCAGGTTCACCCATCAATTTAATAATCTTAAATATTTTAATTGTATATCATCATCAATTAGATTTTTTTTTGTTTACACAGGAGAGGGTATTTCATTGTCGCGCAACCATAATGTCAATTAATGATAGAGTACCCTTATGGTACAGGGCTTGTGGGGTGTGCATGAAGAAAGTGAATGTGGTTGGCCCACAGTTCTATTGTGATCGTTGCAAGACGTCTGCTCGGACCGCTTCAACCCGGTATGTATCCATGGTACATGTAAATCTTAAAGTCGCTTTCCCTAATTAGTTGTACATGATAAAATTTGTATATCTTTTTAAAAATCTATAGGTTCAAGATTGAAGTTCGAGTAGGGGATATGACAACTCACTCTTCCTTTATCCTATTTGACCATATTGCATCTAAGCTGTTAGGCTGCGACGCGGTAACCTTTTCCAGAATTTCCAGTCAGGTTGGTGTTAATTAAGTCAATGTGTAAACGGCAAGTGTTTTTTTAGTGGTTCGCTAATTTATGTGCAAACCTGTGCAGGTTGAAGTGAATCGTATAATACGTAAAATGGTCATGCAACGGCTGATGTGGGAGGTGCAGATAACGAATTTCAATTTTCACAATTCGGGTTCTGCATTCACTGTAAGAAAGATCACCGATGTCGACTATGTATTTGAAATGGATGTGGTTGTGACGGCGATCTGGAATGTAAGTTACATTGTATGATCTGTGTTGTATGTTATTACATATGTATGACATCTGAATATAACTTCAATATTACAGGGGATGTTGGAAAGGGGGACTTTTCAGTGGGATTCAGATGATTCACTGAAAAGGAAAATCGAGTGTGCAGATCCACCGACCGAGGAATCGGTTAAACGGTATCCATCTCAGCTTGATCATTTATGAACATGGATTTATATGCATGACAATGAATGTGTCTTTTTTTTTTATCATTTTACGAATCATGCAGGCTTAAGAAGGGGAAAGAAAAGGTATATGCCGAGGAACCAGTAAAAGGATATTGTCATGAATTTAATTCGAATGATGACGATATAGAAATCAGGTAATTGTCAGTTGTCAAAGATTATTGCTACTTGCGGTATAGTGCTTCTGTGATAAAGTATTTTTTGTTGTTTTACATGATAGAGGGGAGATACTAGACCACCCGATTATGGATACAGATGGTGAAGTTTAATGAATGCGCTCACAATTAAGTAATTGTTGGGATGTTTGAGTTTTGTTGTTCCTTATATTTTCGCAGTACATGATAAAGTTATAAGCGTATACTTTTATGTTACAATATCTAACACACAATTTATTGTCCACATTTTATAGCGTGAGCGTTTTGCTACACATGTCAATAGTTCGATAATATTTTTTTCAGTATCTCTGTGGAAAACAAACGAATTTGTACAACTAAAAACGGCAGATCACATTGATACAAACGATAGTATAATACTGTGAAGTATTAATGTAGAGAACCCGTGCCGAATGCGGGTATTAGGACTAGTTGTTCCTATTGTGCGGCTGTTTCTCCTTCTCTCTTCCTTTTTAATTGGCTTTTTATAGCCCAAGTCCAATTTTGGTGCACATACAAACCTATTAGGAATAGGTTTTCAATGGCTCAAATGTATTTGAGCCATTAAACTTTCTTCACTTATTCATTTTGGTCCCTAAGCTTTTGTTCTCTTGTAATTTGGTCCTAAGCTTCCATCTTCTTAATCAATTTGTCTTCAGCTTCTCATCTCGTGTCAATTTAGCCTCAAATTCCTCGATTTTTGCTTCAATATCTCCTAAAGTAGAATCCTACAAAACTTTTGCACAAAAGAATAAAAACATAGCAATTTATCCCAATTAAAGCATATATTTAGGGGCAAAATATATAACATTATTTGCACTCATCAAATACCCCCAAACTCAAACAATTGCTAGTCCCTAGCAATTCTACTTAGATGCAATCCTAGACTAAGCATATCAATCACGCAAACTACCAATGCCCGCTCAAGTCAAATAGGTATCCAGAAACACACTTCTCTAGACATATAAATGATCAAATATGTTTCAAGACTTTGTGCTCAAATCAAGAAATAAAGGATCACTCCCTAAGTGTTTCACTCTCTGAAGTGCGTGTGCACGTGTGTATAGTGATCTTACCAAGTATCTTCAATCCATAGGCTTACAAGCGAACCAAAACCCCTCTACTTTTTCTTCCCGAAGGAAATAGTTACACGTCTTACCAATCAGGTGATCTTTCAATTGGGTTGTAATGAGGCATGGCTCAGTAAGAGTGGAAATCGGTTGAAAGCTTTCATTAGGTGGAGCTTATTTGAAACATTCTTGAGCTTCCAAGTAGTTGGGCACCAAAGAATAACAGTAATCATAACACTCATACCCAACTCGTATCTTTTGCAAGCTTCACACTTTTGTTTTCCACAAAATTACATTTTTTCAACCTTTGTGACATTTCTGGCATACAAGTGCCTTTTTCTTGATTTCGGATTTTTTTTCTTTTAATGCACCACTTAGGCACACTTTTCTCCAGAATTGTGTATTCACCACTCGCATAGCTCAATCAATGAATAACACCCCCAAACTCGAACTTTGAACATACCACAAAAATTCATATCTATGCCCAGAATAAAATACTCAAGAAGTTTCATGGATGAAAAGATAATATAAAGAGAACGGATATGGCTCAAACCATGGGTGATCAAAGAATCCAGTTTCAGGCTCAAATGGGGTTTTCTAATGGAAATAAAGTACAAGTTGGCTATTTAGTGAGCAAGCTCATCCTAATTTGTCACCGTCTTCCTGGCTCAACATACAACATATGTAGATTTGCAACGGTTACAAGCAAGCAAGTTCTAGCTCTGATACTTAGCAAGATACTCTCATGAAGAACAATTTACACAATTTATGGGTAATTAGGCTACAAATCAAACAGGTAGAATCTCCATTTAAAGCTTTGAACACAATTTCTTACGAGTGTGGATAGGTTGTGCCAATGGCACACTATGTGTGCCCCTAGATATAAGAAGGAAAGATGATACACGCGAATCTGCCAACGCGCCGCGTTTACCGGCGACAAATTCGGGACTGCTATAAGGTAAGTCGATCACCTTCCTTCCTCTTGCAGAAACGAAATCCAACAACAAATCAACCAATCGACCTCCTTTCTCGCACGAACGCGGCAAAAGGATGACAAAAACAAGCAACCACCGTCCTCCGGCGACAAAAACCACCAGCCACGCCGTAGTGTTCAACAGCCAAAACTCAGAGTCTACAGGCGCGTAAAGTTGTTCTTCCTGTTAATAGTGATGCTCTACATCAAAGTTATGATGCTCCCTACTAAAGACTGGCTCAACATTTCGGCATATTACCAACATTAATTAGATTTTTTACCACAAATGATGTGCTTCTTGCACCAATGTGAAGCTCTAATTTAACATCATGATGCCTTTCTCAATAAATCATCATGCTCCACCTTGTCCCTGTTTGTCAATAAATGGATGATCTTTGAGGTATAACGGGTGCAAAGAAAAAATATGGTGCTCTTCATTAACAATGATGAACTTCGTGAAAGCGTGATGCTCTTTAATCAATGTACAATGCTCGTGTTTTAAAAATTGATGCTTTTGTTACCAAAATGAATCAGACGATAAAACTATATTTTTCAACTTTTTAATGTTATGAATGCTCTTAATGACATATCCGATGCTCGTAGATTCCATGGTGATGCTCGCGCTTTGAACATAGTGTTACGTCTGTTAACAAAGTATGATATCTTGGTTCAAAATGATGTGCTTGGTGTCACGAATGATGCGCTTCTGTAAAATTATGATGCTCTTCAATAAAGTATGATGCATTCGTTAAATATGATGCTCTTGGTGTCATGGATGATGCTCTTTGTTTCAAGTATGATGCTCTATCTATAAAAAATGATATACTCGTTTTGATGACTTAATTGTGCACACATTTTCTTCATTCTCTTAAAATGATGTCTTTGATGACCATAACGATGCACTTCCGTTGCACTATGATGCTCTCAATTACAAACATCGTGCACATGTTCTGATAACTTAATTATGCACTCGTTTTCTTTAACCTTACAAAATGATGAAGTTCTCAAACTGATGCTCTATGTGGTTAAAATGATGCTCCTTTTATAAGTATGATGAGCTTAGCACTTAAAATGATGTTTCATCTGGTAAGTATGCCTTTATGGTGCAATGTATGTGATGTTTGTTTCATTGAAAAATTTATCTTCTCGCAATTCATCACTAATTGGCGTTATTAAGTTCATTATAATAGATTTAAGCATTATTTGTATGCAATTCGTGGTTATATCATTTTTACACAAAAGAGCATCATAATTAATCGAGAGCACATCATAATTATATGTAGGAGCATCATAATTTTGTTGTCTGCAGCGGGTTGCAGTTTCAGGACTTGAGACGAATTTTCGTCGTTCAGCTCAAGAAATGGCTGGGAATGAAGCGTCGACGACCGGGGAAGAGATTGACGGCTTCGGCAGGGTCGATTACCGCCTTGGTTGGCGGATTTCGTCGGATCGGATAGCGGGTCGTCCGAACGGATCTACTACAATTGTTGGTCTCCGGTTGTTGTTGATGGAGGGGAGACTATCACTGAGTTGCTAACTGCCGGCCAGTGTTTAAGGGAGGAGCTACCGTGGTCAAAGGCTAGAAGTGAGAGGTGGTGGGTGGTGGTTAAAATCTCCGTGGAAGACGACGTTAATAGCAGGAGAAGAGAAGGAATGGTATTGTTGTAATTAAATAGACTTTGGCACAAACTGGCACATATTTGTGGTTGACACACTATAGCTGTGCGCAAGATATCATAGTCAGCACGCAAGCAATCATTCCAACAATCCAAATCATAGCACTATAATCAACCCCCCAAACTCGAAATCGACATTGTCCACAATGTTGGAAAGGGTAAAATAGAGAAAAAGATCGAAAGTCATACATGGGGGACCAAGTTAGGTATCAATAGTATTCGAATCTGGATAGAGCTCATGTTTCCCTTCAGATCGATATATTGTGGGCGAAAAACGGACACATATAGCGAAAGTTCTTACCATTTGAAGCTTTACTCGTCAATGGCCGAGAAAATGACTGTGTAAGTCCCTGGAATCCGAAAAGACGAGTTTGGACCGTGAAATTCCATTTTGAGCGCGACCTCCCACGAACTTTCTGTCAGTTTGGCGAAGCGTTCGTATTTTGGCCATAGCTTTGTGCTATGACATCCGATTGAGTCAACTCAAAATCTTGCTTGTAGCTAAGCGATATAGCTACAACTTCTCTGCATACATCAGATCCAGAAAATGTTTTTACGGGCTTCAAAATTGGCTTGTAAGAAAGATCTTCCTGATTTTGCTCCGCCAATTTTCCGAGTACCTCCAAAATTTATTCCACAAAATTCTTCAAGCTTACTCTTACCTTTATTCACCTGCATCCATTGTCCAACATCATCATTAAACCTTAAATACTACTAATCTAAAATTAATTACTATAAATATACTAATAATTATCTTGTTTTAACGTCGCTAGCTCGACAGTCCCATCAGTAGGAGTCAAGTGACTCCCTTAAGCTGTTTCCATGTAGAACCGGTCCAACCATTTAGATGCTTCGGCATGCAATTTTCCATATCATCAAACTTGAATCATCCATACCTGCAAAACTCACGAGGCCCTTTCTCCATGACCAAGTTAGTAATCTTTAGGATAAGACTACCATAATAAAAGATTTTATAAAGAAAGGAAAATACATGAATTCTCTCCAATTTAAACAACCACCCTCGAAACCGAGAATAACCAAACAAAAGAACATGCTCCCGATTGGTATCGTAGCTCAAGCTCTTGACATGAATAAGATATTGATCACACAAGTCATGGGTGGCAAGGTTCTTATCACGCATCTTTTCTCTATGGTGTAAAATCAAAGAGTCATTATTAGCACAAGGATCAAATACCAATCTAGACCATTCGAGCTTCTCTTCTGATAACGTGTACGACCCGGAGTTGTTTAGGTGGAGTAATGTGTCATTTAACCTATTCTCTTTGGGGTTCAACAGATAGACGTTCGACGATTCGGAGCACCATTCCCCGCCGCGTGTGAATCAGGGTGGCGATTACGATTTGCCTTCCCCGTAAGACACTTTTGTAAAAACTATTTGATTTTGGATGTTTTTTATTGTAATTTATACATTTGGTTAATTTATAATTAAATTTATTTCTGTTTTTAATTATAATCTATAAATACTAATAAATAATATTATTTTTCAATCATTTATTAAATGATGCAAATAAAGAAATCATTTTTAAAAAAAGAAAAGATGGTAGTGGGCAAGGTAGGGGCCTGGGCACTACCAGCTCTGTTAGCTGGCAGCGCCCACGTGGCTTGGTGGTAGCGAGGTGCCCGCTACCCCTACTAATGGTAGCGGGTTGGGTAGCGCTAGGATTGACGGAAGCGGCCCAAAAAGAAGTGGGCTGGGTAACGGGCAGCCTCGCTACCATGGTAGCGGGCTGGGTAGCAGATCGCCCCCTACACAATGTCCATTAAATACGTAGTGATGGCTGAAAGCGAGGCTGGGAATCCAACCTCACCTTCTCGTTTCCCACACATCCGCCTACCCCAGAACCTGCACAAATTTTGGAATGAAACCCTCCTCCATAGACGGTGAACTACCCAGAGTCAGCGAGAGCCCCTGGGTTAGCGCCACAGACTCTTGGTAGGAGAAAAGAAACAACATCGCGGATGGAGGACAACACCGTGGCCACCGTTGAAAATAGCATGTCGAGGCGTCACTGGAATTCCAATGCCCGGGAGGTACCCGAACCCACCGCCGGGAAGGAAGCACCGATCGGAGGTGACAGACGAAAGCCCATCGGTTTGACAGCGAGGAACGAGGGTCGAAACCCTAAAGGAGAAAATGCAAACCATTCGGTAGTTGAGCCACCGATACTAACCAGTGAACAAAAACAAGGCAGCGGCAGAGCCTCTAGATGGCGGCAGAAGCTGGGTCGCGGTTCCCTGGCGGCTAGGGTTTTTGAAACACAATTGATATATAATCTATATATATGAGTGGATTGTTGTGAATTTAGATAGGAAAACTATTTTCCCATTTCTAAGGAAGGATTATGTGAAACTATTCTGATATTGAAACAATAGGGGGTTTCAAACTTAACATTTTTTATGTGAATTAATCAGTTTTTCACCTCATCTTATATATTCACTAGTGAATTAGTCAGTTTTTCACCTAAACTAATTAGGACCTAAGGTGAATTTAGGAGAAGTGAGTTGGTGTAAATCACAGTGAATTATGAGAAGTGAGTTTGTTTTCCACCCAAGGCTCATGATTAATTTCTTTCAGTTTGTGCACTTTTTTTTGCTTCCATGAGTGGATACGTGGATGAGATAGTTTCTTTTTTTTAAGAGTGTTTTAGTTGCAAATCACCAACAACTCCTATCATTTTTCATGGCGGTTTCAAACATGCATCCCAATTCTCGCAAGTGAATTAAAAAGCTAAATCACTTATAAATTTCACACAAATGTGAATTACATTCTACTCATTTTTTAAGTTTGAAGCCCCCTAATATGGAAAGATGAAGAACAAATAAAAACGATGACCCACATGATTAAGATAATTAGGTGGTTAATTTTGTCGTAGATTGTCGTGTTTGTATACAAGATAAAAATGGCCATTGCTGTTCTGGTCAAGGATCGTAATTATTCTATGCAAAATTGTCAAAAATAAAATAAAATAAAAGAATAGTAGTCCGGTCCCTGGTTTTAAGGATCACTATTAATTAAAGTGGACCAACCAACCTCATGAATACCGAATGCACAATGATGATGTTATTTACCAACTAGTTGGAAAAATCACTAGTTGTGTTATGTGTGTAAATATCTTGCTAGAAGAATATTTTAGTTTTTAAAATTGTTAGTTAGTTAGTTAAATTAATTAAATAGTATTAGAATCAGCTAGTGGTTTTACCCACTAGTGATAAATAGAAGAGCTGGAACACACCCTTAATGATTTTAACTAATAACCCCGGCCACGGTTTGGTTTGTTAAGCTAGACCCTAGATCCCATTTAGAAATACCGTAACTCTTTCAATTACTTGCAACGTTTTAGATATTTCCCGTATATATGCTAGTAGTTCTCATGATTAATTCCAAACACAAAAGTCATGTTTGTCGCATTGTATCCAGTATATATGCAGGTGAGAGCGGTCGAAAATTACAGTGTAAAATTGTTATGATCAAATTGTAAGGGGATCAAAACTTTAAGTACTACTTTTTGTAGTTAAATCAAAGAGTTAAAAGATTTTTTAACGGTAGTGGTATTTTTAACCCAATTTCAAAACATAAATGACACTCTAGCTCGAAAATTACCCATTTTCCTATTATTTACTTTGTTAGACTTTTGAACAATTCATATGAAGGTTCAAATGAAAAGACTGTTTTTTTTAAATTGTTTTTAACTTTAAATTAGTTATTGAAAGTGATAGTATTAAGCTATAAAAAACTCATTTAAATTAGTCAAATTTTATCTCATAACTAGTTTTTATTGCCAATCCGCGCGTTGGAGCGGATTTTTTTTAATTCATTTAAAACTTAAACGAGCAATTGGAGTAAGTTTTAAGGCCGATGTTAGGATGCGTCATTTTAAAATTGTGCTTAGGGTGTGCACTAGTTTTCATATAATTTACAAAAATATCAGTTTCTGTTTCTCAATTCTTTAAAAATATATATCTTTTTTCTCAAAAATAAAAATTTACAAATAATTAGTCGAGTTGAAAGAAAAAAGAGACGAAGAGAAAGAGGAAGAGACCCATATGTCATATCTTTGATGATTTTTCGGAGTCCGTTACCGAGTATCATTTTTTTCACTACGAGCATTATTAAGTATAAGTATCATTTTTTTCATTACGTATCATTAATTTCTTACACTGCATCATTGAATTTTCACTAGTGTATAAGTACATCATTAATTTCCTACGGTGCATCACTGACTTTTGGTAGAAGTATCATTTTTTTCAATACCATATCATTAATTTCCTCAATTGCATCACATCACTCATACTACTTTATCCCCCATTTGCTACCAGTCACTTTTGTTCTTGTCAACGTCCTGTTTCTGATTCTGGTTTGTTATCCAGACCTGATATTACAGACGGTTTTCCTGTACATGTTTCTCATCAGAATATGGAACTTCCGGCGGAGGCCGCGGAAGCTGACATAGATGGATGTGAAGCTTTCATGGGCGGAGGTGGCGAATCCGAATGAGATGGATGAAGAGTTCAACACATTTCTGACGTCGAGATCTAATGAGATTGTAAGGATGAGGAGTGTGGCGGGAAGAGTTCAAATGGTGGTTGGGGATTTGGCGAATCTGCTATAGACGGTGGAAAAAGGAAGAAGCTGAGTCAGTTCATTAAGTGGCATATTGTAGCAACGTGATTTTTGACAATGAGTCGACACCAATTTTTTACCTGGGTAGATTAGGAACCCAAAAATGGTCTATGAGAAATCTGAATTCGTTTGTCAGTTACGCTAAAAAATAAAATATTTCCAAGCGCCAATTTTTTTGGAAGAAACACTTCTTATCTTTATGAAATGAAGGAATTTCTCTTGCTTCTCTCAACATGAACCTACCCATTGAGTTGAATGATGGAAACTTTCCCAACATTTGAGGTTAAGGAACCATTCCCTACCACAAAGATTCGAGATTGAGAACTTCTCAATGCTCGGAAAAAGTAGATGACTGATTGATTGTTGAAATTTTTGTTCGAATAACAAGAACTTTCTCATTATCTGTGAAACGAAGGAACCTTCCTTGTTTTAATAGTTTGGGATTGAGATCATTCCCAATGCTCGGTAAAAAAAGATGATTGATTGACTGGTTGATTGTTCAGATCGAATAACAAGAACCTTCTCATTATTCGTGGAGTGAAGGAACTTTCATTGCTCCAATAGTTCGAGATTGAGAACCTTCCCAATGCTCGGTAAAAGTAGATGACTGACTGACCGATTGTTGAAAGTTGTGTTTGAATAACATGGACCTTCTCATTATTCGTGAAGCGAAGGAACCTTCCTTGCTCCAATAATTTAAGATTGAGAACCTTCCCAATGCTCGGTAAAGACAAATGATTGACTGACTGACTGGCTATTGAAAGTTGAGATCAAATAAAAAGAACCTTCTCATTATTCATGAAGCGAAGGAACCTTCCTTGCTCAAATAATTCGAGATTGAGAACCTTCCCAATGCTCGGTAAAAAATAAATGACTGACTGATTGACTGTTGAAAGTTGAGATCGAATAACAAGAACCTTCTCATTATTCGTGAAGCGAAGAATGTTCCTTCCTCAAATAATTTGAGATTGAGAACCTTCTCAATGCTCGGTAAAAACAGATGATTGACTGACTGATTGACTGTTGGAATTTGAACAACAAGAACCTTCTTGTTATTTGTAAAGGGAAGAAACATTTTTTTCCCTTGTGAAGCGAAAGAACCTTCTCTGCTTATTTGTCGAAGACTTGAGTGAATGATGAGAACCTACATACCATTCAGCGAGACATGCATTTCTCATTAGATGAGAACCTAAGGTTGAGGAACTTGGTGAATGGTGAAATCATCACTAATTCTTTTAGTGGGAAAATTGGTGATGGTCGGTCACTTAGGTTCTGGAAAGATGGGTGCAAAATAGGTGTTTGGCTGATTGCTATCCTAGACCTTTTATTCTAGACATAGATGGTGATGCAACTGTAACAGAACGGCGGGTTTGGTCAAATGGCGTTTGGCGTTGGGTTTGGAAGTAGAAAAGAGAGTTAAGAGGAAGGGTGCTCGAGAAGTTTAGGAACCTTTTATCTGACATGCAGGCCATTTCTCTACAGCAAAACCAGGATGACAAGTAGGATTGCACTCTCACTATAGATGGCGCTTTCTCTGTTGCAAAAACTGCAAATTTGGCTGATCAACTATCCCTCAGTAAGCAACCGAATCAATTGAGACGTCATGGAACAGCTGGGTGCCGAAGAAGATTAAATTTTTTTTCTGTAGAGCTGCACAAGATAGGTTGGCCTCTTGCCTTCAGCTTGCAATACGTAACATTCCAATTGGAAAAAGTGTGCCGCTCAAGCTCCCCATACACGACAGAAACTCTGGATCACTGCCTAGTTCAATGCCCAATTGCAATTGCATGTTGGAAGTTTGTTTATATTTGGTGCAATTTTGGCAACTTTCGTTGATGTCAAGGGGCTCCTACAAGCTGCTGATTCCCATCCCCCAATCAAAACTCACAACATCAAAAGTTGGGTTGGGATGCTATTATTTGGGTCACCTAATGGAGCATTTGGAGACAAAGAAATGTTGCAGTCTACAAAGAGAAATCTCCACAGCATGTAACATGGCTCTCAGAGGTTCAATTTCTGTCCTACTTATGAATATCATATCGTTGGAAAATTTTCAAAGTGTCATGGTGTGATTCGCTTATAAACCTGCTTGGAGCTATTGCAAACTGCTCGTAACTCACCCTCTTGTACTCTTTGAAATCAAGCTCTTCTCCACCTTAGAGTAGATCCCGATTAGCTATCTTATAATAAAATCTTATAATCGTTGCCTTTCAAAAATATATAACTGTTAGGGTTGCATGGTAAGAGATTAATCTTTCCTTAAGTAAGGTTTCGGGTTTGATTCCATGTATGGTGATAACACTTCTAGGAGAGCTACTCCTCGAAAAAGACCATAATGCTCGATCTAGGTAAAACTGGAAAAAGAAATTGTTGTTCTAAAAAAACACTAGTGGTATACACGGGTCTCTAGGGGTTCTCGACAGTCATGATGATGGAGTTGTATATCAAACGTGCAAGATCGAATTATTCCCCGTTAAGTATCTGGAAAAGGACATCAAGCTGGTTCTCACAAATCATAGTCTCTGATCGTGATGGAATGATGCATCGGTACACGAATATGTTTCTAGCTCTTGCTACTATCGGCATGTAGCATTGTTGAAGGTCACTCCGCTCGCTTTGAGATCCACATCCGTCAGAAGTCTCACCCAAATGGCACTGTCCATGGGTTGTACGTTGCTTCGACCTCGAGTACCTCTCAAATTCTGCCATGGCTGGGTGGTCTTAGAGTGCGTGCTGGGGTATATGGGGCGCAGGGTGGCAGGGGTCTGAGAAAATCTACAATCTCACCAGTGGAGAAGTCCACCATGAATCCTCGTACTTGCACCATTTCTATTGCCTCTGGTGGTTGGTCAATGTCACTGTAGTTATGTCCCAAGCCAGATTTATGTAGAACTCTCGTACCAATGCTAACCGATAAGTCTCTTGGTGTTGTGCATATACCGACCATCCACATTCTTCCAACACGATGCTGAAGCTGGCCATCTCCCTGTTTGTAAGTCGAATCCTCTTGGCCCGACGAAGTTCGCAAAAGAGAGGTAATAGAAATCTTTTAGCTTCCGGATTTATAAACCGATTAGGATCCAGTATCACACTTGATCCTCGCCTACTCATCTTGAATATGCATTTAAATAAGTATAGAAGCAAACCATAAGATTTTTATAGTTTTTCAGCAAAAGAGAGAGTATCATAAAGATTTCGAGCATGCATCTTAAAAATAATTATCAGTCCGCTTAGATATAGGTTTCCAAGCACATCAACAATCAAGGACATATATTGAAGTTCAAGGAGAAGGTAAATAGATGAGAACAGTGGCGGATGCAGCATTTAAGGAGTGGTGTCAAGTGACACCATTTAAAAAATGTAAAACCCTATCTAGTTACAGGGGATTTTTTTTTATGGACACCACTAAAAAACTTATTTGACAACACTATTATGACTAAATTCACAATGTAAAAAAGCTAGTATTATTCAATATTTATTTGTTATTTGTTATTCTCTCACCCCTCTATTATTACTGAAAAATGAACCGTTTGACTTTCATTATCTGAGTTTTAGTGTTTGATTAAAATTATTACAAAGATAAATAGTGAACACAAATCTAAAATAATACATGTCTTTTTTTAATTGAGACGTTCGATTTTTTTTTTAAGGGGAATGATTTCATTCAATTTCAAACGGCTAATGCCGAGAACAACCTAAGCAGGGACGATGCCCTGAATGATAACAATGCTCTTAGCCTAAAATGAGCATAAACAAGACTACAAAACCAGATAGTGTAAGGCTATAAGTTTGTACGACCAAAAGCAAAAACTAAAGTACTTAAAAGTAGTGTAATGTGCGGTAGCATGAAGTAAAATAATATACCTAAAAAACCAAGAAATAAAACATAGTAACGCCACCCAACAGGGCAACGCCTCGAACGACAGGATGAAACAAGAAGTCTGGGCAACACACCGAAGAGTCACTAATGCCAGAGGAACACACCAGAGAGCTACACTAATCCACCTAGAGATTTTAAAGAGTTGCCCATCTACAACATTCTCAAGATTTTGAAATATGAACAACCTGGTTCCTTGAATATGTAAGGGGAATTCAAACCGATTAGGATTTAAGTGTTGGACCCCCTTCTCAGTTAAGAGGAGTCATCGAAAGAACAGGTTCAAAATCACGATCAATTCCTTTTTCAAATCCCGCTGCTACCGCGCGAGCCTGCGCATATATCTAACAAGCTTCCAATTAATTGGAAAGCTTAGCGTTGTCTCAACCTTGCACAGACAACCATCACAAAGCTCGGAAATGACTCCCACCAGCGAAAGAGGAACCACAGACGTACCCACAGCCACAAGTTCATCGACCAAATCATGCTGATCGGTATCACTTCTGCATTCAATCCCCGGGCACCAATAGACAGGGAAGATCCATAGCCCCATCCAACCGAAACCAAATACATCATTCCCAAAGGGAAGGTGAGATATCGCTCCACCCTACCATACCAACCTTCACTTTTCGGGACATCATGCATCCACGCCTTTTTCCAAAACCACCATTCCTTCTCACACCAACACCATCGAGCCATGACATGAACCACATCAATCTTACCCACACAAAAAACTCAATCAACAGTCCCAAAGATCAACCCATCTAACCCCGATGAAAATTAGCCCGTGGCAACAACTGTGATCATCTCTAAACAACAAGGCCCAAGCGTATCCGAACTAAAACCTCCAACCTGCAGAAGAAAACACAATCGGAGCATTGACAGGCCGGTGCCGACCATCCAGTCGTGGGAGTCTTCAGAGGCCTGGATCATTCGGTCCACAACCACAGATGTACCCACAACTACAAGTTCATCGACCAAATCACGCCAATCGGGATCACTTCGGCGTTCAATCCTTGGGCAACAACGGACAGGGAAGATTCATATCCCCATCCATCCTTAACTAGATGCATCATCCCCAAAGGCAAGGTGAGACATCGCTCCGCCTTGCCGTACCAACCTTTACTTTCCGGGACATCGTGCACCCCCGCCCTTTTCCAAAACCACCATTCCATCTCACACCAACACCATCGAGCCATGACACGAACCACATCAGTCTTACCCACACAAAAAACTAAATCCACAGTCCCAAAGATCAACCTATCCAACCCCGAAGAAAATTAGCTCGTGGCAACGACAATGATCATCTCCAAATAACAAGGCCCAAACGTATCCGAACTCAAACCGCCCACCTGTAGAAGAAAATACAATCGAAGCATAGACAGGCTGGTGCCGACCACCCAGTCGTGAGAGTCTGCAGAGGTTTAGATCATTCGATCCACAACCAAAAACGTAGCCACAACCACAAGTTCATGGACCGAATCAAGCCAATCAGGATCACTTCGGCATTCAATCCACGGGGCTTCAATGGATAGGGAAGATCCATAGCCCCTTCCACCCGGAACAAGATGCACCATCCCCAAAGGCAAGGTGAGACATCGCTCCGCCATGCCCTACCAACCTTCACTTTCCAGGATATCATGCACCTCTGCCCTTTTCCGAAACCACCATTCCATCTCACACCAACACCATCAAGCCATGACACGAACCAGATCAATCTTACCCACACAAAAAAACTCAATCCACAGTCTGAAGATGTTAGAAGTCCCTTTTCATGCTTTTCACTTGGATCTTTCTCAAACAAGTGTAATGCTCCATTTTATCAAACATACATTCAAGGTTTCTTTCATAAGAAGCATGATATATTTTCATCAAATCATGCCATCGAACCAAAATATCCAGCAAGAGGAGATCATGAAGATGAAGATTTAAACATGATATTAAGATGAGAAGATGTTTACGTTGCACCAATGAAAAACCGCTTAAGGATTTTTAATCCTTGCTCCTTCCTTACGTTTGCTCATTCCTTAAAGCTTGAAGCTTGAAGATGAACACCAATGGAGTAGAGAAGTGGTGGCCTAAAACACCAAGGAGAAGAGGAGAGGGTGGATGTGATGGTTGCACCTTAAAGTTGTTGTGTTGAAGGGCACAAATGATTCCACCCTTAATGCTTCAAGAACTTTCAAGAATTCGGCCATCAATTTGAGAGAAATGAAGGAGAAGAAGAGGAAGAATAATGTGTCAATATATTACCACAAAAGGCTGTCCTTCTCATCTATTTATAGATGGGGAGGCTGTAAAAGGTGTAAATACACACATTAAAGGCCACCTTTAATATTGTCTTTATGTGCATTTGTTATCTTCATAACTCTTTGTAACATTCACTTTAAATATGATTAATGAATATTAATCCTTCATAATTCCCTCCATAATTGATGTGATCATGGGATCCCCAAGCAACAACAAAGTGTCTCAGATCGAAGAGGAAGGCGAATGAAGCTCGGAGCACCCCCTTGGCGAGGAGGTTCAGAGGCCCAGGCGGCCTAATCCATGGTTCAGGCGATCACCTGACCAGGAGAAGGCAACACCTCTACGCGAGGACTCCACGAGAGACCTCAAGGCGAGGGCAAAGCTTCTCCATGCGAAGGCATCCAGGCGATGGCGAAGCCCCCAGGCGAAGCCGTTCCTGCGAAGCCTCAAGGCAAAGGCTGGACTTCATGCGAAGGCGTCCAGGCGATGGCAAAGCCCTCAGGCGAAGCCATTCCTGCGAAGCCTCAAGGCGAAGCCCTCAAGCAAGAATCTCCAACGTGAAGTCTTCAAGGTGAAGGCAAGACCTCCAGGCGAAGCTTCCTGGCGATGGCGAAGCCTCTGGGCGAAGCCATCTCTGCGAAGCCTCTAGGCGAGGGAAAAGCCTTCAATACGAGGACTTCCAAGTCAGGCGCTAAGACTGGGCTTCCCTCATGCGAAGCCTCCAAGCGAAGGCGAAGCCTTCTTCGTGAAGCCTCTAGGAGAAGGCGAGGCCTTTCGGCGAAGCCATCTCCGCGAAGCTTCCAGGCGAAGGCGAGGCCTTCCAGTTTAGGCGAAGCCCTGCAGTGAAGCCACCTATGCTCAAAAAATCGGCCAACCACTCCCAACCACTCCCATCCCATTCGGAACACTCCCTCCTTTCGCGAAGACACTAGGGAGTACAACTATTTACTTTAGCTTTTACCTTTTTACCTTTTTCGGATGACATGCATGATAAAGCACTTTATGCTTTTGGCATGCATGCGTATATGTAAGAGTCTGTTCCCTTCCTCCCTATAAAAGGAACAACAGACTCCTAGAATAAGTAGAACATAATATTGAATTAATCAAATTCGGCCAAAACTCTCCCAGCGAGACCATTGGCTTTTGTGTTCTCTATTCTTGCATTTCTATTTCCCTAGTGATCCATGCAAGAGGATCCAAACATAATATCTAGTATTGCTTGACCTTGTAGTCAAGAGGTGCTAGATCCCGTCTTCATTCCCAGGCATTATCACGCGCATTGCCTCACCTCGTAGTGAGGAGGTTCGCGTGGCTGAAATCTGTTCTTTGTTTGTTCGTTATCCGCGTTCGCCTCCGCCAAGCTAGATCCGTAAGCGTTGATCACAACCCACATTACCCGTGATCACATCAATAATGGTGCCATTATCACATATAACCATCAATAGAATTATCTCATGGTGCAAGGTGCATACACCTTGTACCATAAATGCATATTTTTTACCAAAATACCTCTACTTTGATAAAAGATGTCAAAAGTGATTGTTACAACTGAATTAGGTTAGAATTACACAAAGTAGTTCCAAATAAATCCATAACACATAATTGAGTTCCTTTAAGCTTATTAGTGCAATTTTACCGAAATACCCTTATGTTTATAAAAGATGCCCTAATTGATTATTCTCCTTCAAGACTAGCTCAAATGAGCTAAAGTTAGTTACCTTTAACTAACTTGAGCTAATGAGAGCTAACCACAACTACGTTTAGTTGCAGTTTGCTAACTTTGAGTTGCGTTTAGCTACTTTTCGCTGAGATGAGCTAAAACCAAGCTACTCCCAACTCCTCTAAGCTGGAGTACCAGCTTAAAATTTATTGGTGCGCCAAAGAATTTCAACAAACTCCCACTCACAGTAAGACACTTTTGAGTTCCAGCTCCCACTTGAAAATAAATCTCTCAAATACAAGCCAAACCAAGGTTTTTCATATAAATGGAGTTAAGGGTGACCCCAAGGCACACACCAAATCTCTTTAATCGTGGTTGTTAGACTCACAATAAAAGATTGTCCTCTCCTCAATGCACTTGAACTTATCAGACACTTCCGTGTGTTCTGTTTGAACTTCTTCAAACATTGCTTGAACCTATCAAGCTTACTTGAACTCATCAAGTATTGCCTTTATATAGACCCTAGACACAATGATACATTTTCTTAATCACAATCAGTCTCTTTCTTAGAACTTCAACCATTTGAATTTCATGATTGTATTAAGCAACTGAGATCTTATTATAAACACTCATAAGTCAATCCAAACTATACACATAGTATGTGGGCCCATGTTTGAACATTAGAGTACATGTATCATATATCGGTGTCTTTCCTATTAGTTTGAACCACTTAGGTAATTACACCAACTTGACTACCCAAAAGGAGGATACTCCAGTCTTAATTTTCTAAGACCTTCGACAACCAATCAAAGTAGTCTCATTGATACAATTCACTAATGGTAAGTTAAAGTCACTAAGAGTCTATGTCAAAGAATCTCACACTAAGCAAGAACAGAGACAACTTGCTTACATTCTTTCTTTTGGTCTCATTTCATGGACATGGAACACTGGGAACATATCCTTGATGAACATATTCTTCAAGGAACACATCCTAGGGAACACATCCCATAGGTTCCATATGAACAGTCTTTGGGTGTTTTACCTACACCACTCCCACCTGGAATGATGTCTACCGATATGGAGGGGTGTGTCATTTTCTCCCTCTTACTCCCCTTAACAAATAAAAGGAGAACATGTCACAAACCATGAAATATCACTAAGTAGGCCCAAACTTACTTCAATCATAGGCTAGGATGTATGGGCGGTCACACAAACATGGTGAACTTGTTCATCTCATCTTGATTTCATCAAAATCAAGCGACATATAGCTAAGGTGTTATGTGTTGGTGCATGACTCTCACTCAAAAGTATAACTCTCTAAAAGTTAAATGTTTCTTAAGAAACAACATACTTTGAGTCCTTAGCTAGTCTCATCCTTAGCTAGTCTCATCCTTAATCTTACTCAAAGATCAAGGGCGAATGACCTGTGTGAGAAAGTCATTCTCGGCCTATGTTTGACAAGCTCTTTTTTCGTTGTGAATCAGTGAATTGAACTACTATTTGACAAGAGACCTTACTCTTTGATTTTATCAAATAATTTATAACATGTGTGACACCAAAGAGATGTGAAGTTTATCCAACATGTACAATCATCTAAGACCCATTGCTCATAACACATTGAGCACACTCAAGTGGTACTAATATCTTGAGGAAAGAAACAACCACCTGTAGGGGTTTGTGTAAACATACAACGCAGCGGAAAAAAAACCCAACCAGGATCCTTGTGTAATTAAAAAATAGAGAACAATTTGGTTCAGAAATTATACCTGAAAACAATTTCTGTTGGCGTCGCGTTGGTAGACCTGAATGTACAAATCCTCTACGATATCCATGCATGAGGAACTACCAGAGTTATTGATCCTCTGATGTCGTGCTAGTAGCAATTCTCTCCGGGATCATAGCCAAAAACAGAAGGAGCAATTTTTTCTGAATTGTCTGTATATATTTCCTGACTAGAACAGGATACATATATATCACCAGGCAGTTCTCTGTTCAACAGGGAACTGCAAGTGATGTGCAGAAACAAGAGAGAGGCGCCACTAAGCCTCAAAATTGGGCTAATTGCGCTCTCAGTCCCTTATCTCATTTGCTCCTAGTACTTAAGTGCTCAACTTCCACAAAGTTGACACTTAAGTCACTGAACTTCTGTTTCTAGCCAAATAACTCCCAAGCTCACTCATTCAGCGTACGACCCTGTAGGTTCCCATTACGTTGGCAGTAATTATGATTTCTCACTCATAATTACAGATAGTGAGCAGTATCTAGCAATACATCGCTGTCACCCAAGTAATGTAGAAGTCGATTAACATGACGAAACCTCATCGATTGGTTAAACCATACTCTTGTACATGGGAGTGACAAATTCGTCAATTTGGCCGCGTTATATTCTCTAATTGAACCGCGTTCAATTTGGCCGTGAGAATAAACTCCCGTGGCATGGGAGTGACAAATTCCATCTTGACCTATGACAGTCTTGCTCTGCGGTTCGTGACATACACAAAACTTGCCTGTTTCTCTCGGTCAAGAGAGAATAGTGCGTAGAATCAATGTATGCTACTAATCACAAGCAGGTCTTCATAGTCTCAGGTCGAAGGACTACACGCACTATGGTTAGGTGTGAAACTTTTAATAATCATGCCACAATTATTTAAGTTCTCACAAGTGGGTCGAACCATTACATCTCACTATGTAATCATAAGTTAAACTCCACACTCTCTTTGTGAATCTACCCTTATGCTAGTCTCGCATGTGTTATATCAACTCATGTTCTTTATAACACTTGACTAGGGTTATTTAGGAATATTACAATTCCAGGGTTTTATTATTATGTTTGTATATTATTGACGCAAAATAAATATATCCATAATAATCTGAACAATGCCTCGATAATTAAATAATTGTGTCAGCGTCCCACAAAATACCAAAGGATGGCTTTTGGGCACTACATTACACCTACACCACCCAATGTCATTAGAAATGTACATAGAAAACATAACTTCAACCTCTTTAATTACATCTCACGCTAATGTCCTTGGTCTCTCTAAGGTATTTTGGGTCTATAGACACTATACTATTTCCATAGTAATAGGCTTTTCAATTTCAAACTTGAAACCCATAGTAATGAAGCAAGCAACCAAACCCTTAAGGGTCTTGTACATCAGAGGCACATGAAACACATTTAGTCACCTTGTACAACTTTGCTTCCTATTACACCAAGTAATGGTACTATTTTAGCATGAATATATAACCATATGTGGATTTTAGCTAGTATATGAACCATTTCAATTATGTCTACATGTACCTAACATGCCATTAGACCATTTATGGCACTAAGGCAAGGTGTGGGAGCCATTACTTAATTCTCATTTGGAGCTTTAGGATACACATATCCTCTCCAACCTTGCAACTATTTGCAAGAAACTTGAGTTTGTGAATTTGAACTTCCAAGAACCTTCACACTCAAAAGCACTTTTGGAAGTGTCAATAGCCTTCCTTTTTATCACTAGAGATAAAGGGGCATCTCCATTATGGATGTCAAAAGCTAACCCGGCATGAGCAATCCGCCCGAACCCAAACCGACCCAACCCGAGTTGACCTAAAAAGTCAACTAACAGAACCCGAACTGAACTTGACCTGATATGAACCTGACCCGTGTAAGTTGAAACCCGAGATAACCCGAACCCGAAGGAACCCGAGAGGACTCGAAGAGACCCGAACATACAAATATATTGATGAATTATATTCAAGTTACAAGTATCAAAATTTTCACTTGACATATATGTCCTATCCCTTATCTAAATTTTCTTAAAATTGAATTATAGACATAGAATTCTTAATTCATAAACTTTAAACTCTAAAACAACAAATGCATAGATCTTAAAAAAAACATTTCATCTCATATAGCAAAGATCGTAAAGGTTGTTTGAAGTTCGGAATCTCAAACAAATATTGTTCACTTGTAAATCCTTACATCATTTGCTAGAATAAAAAAAGACAACTCTAGAAAGTGTAGCTTCCAATTTCCAAAACAAACACTATTAGTTCATTTCTGGTTTTATTAGAGTAATATTAATTTCCAATTTTTTTGAGTAATGACCTTTTCCTAATTTGTTGGAGTTGTGTCCAATTCCAAATTTGTTAAAGTTGACTTATATCCACTTCTAAATTTGTCAGAGTAATGTCCATTTTTCAATTTTATTGTAGTAATGATCAATTCCAATTATATTGGAGCAATGTTTAATTTCAAATTTTTTGGTGAAATGTCAAATTTCTAAATTTATTGTAGTAATATCTAATTTCCAATTGGAGTAATGATCAATTCCAATTTTGTTAGAGTATGTCAATTTGTAAATTTTTTTGGAGTAATGACCAATTCATATTTTGTTGGAGATGTGTCCAATATTTAATTTTGTTGTCGCAATGTTTACTTAAATTTCATTTGAATATTGAATAAATTTTGCGATATAGATAATACTTGGTTTAAGTACTTATGGTTTCATTTTGTTAATGTTGATTAGTTTTGAATCAACCAATTTTGTTTTAAGATTCACTTATTTGAGAAACTAATTGTGGACCGAAAAATTTCAAAATGTTTTTTCTTTATGGAATAGGAATATAAATATTAAAATTTTCCATAAAGAAATTATTTCAAAGACATTTAATGATATTTTTCTAGAATTCAAAAGTTTAATTATTTCAAAAATATATATATGCTCAATAAGGATTTCATAAACTAACCTGAAATTTGACCCATTTTCAACCCGCAGTAACCCGAAAATGAAATTTTCTCAATCTGATCTCAACCCGAACGCGAACGGACCTGACCCAACCCAACCTGAACCTAAAAATAAGAAAACCCGAGCTCAACCCAAACCTGAATGACCCGACCTGATCCCAACCAAATCCAAAAACAGATAAACTCGATCTCAACCCGAAACCAAATAACCCGACTTGAACCCGACCAAACCCGCCCGATTGACATCCCTAATCTCCATGTCCTTCATGTAAAAAATGGAGTACAACCATCCTTTGATGATCATTAACAAATTAAGTCTACTACTTGCATTTTAGTACTCATCTATAAATAGAATGAATACTACAAGATGGATTAGAAGGAACATTGATATACATAACGGTCTTTATACATCATCACCAAGTCATAACTTGTGATTGCATAGTGAGACTTCAAGCACTAATACATAGAAGCTCATTCAAGACCATATGTAGACCTCTTTTGTCTACACACATTGTCCTCTTTGACATTTTAATGACAAACTTCTCTAGTTGTCCCATGTAAATCTTCTTTCTCAAAACACAATTGAGAAAGTCACACATTACATCCTTTGATGTAATCTAGGTCCACACTTATCACTAAGGCAAGTAGTGAATCTTGAGAACAAACTTATTCTCAATTGCCTTTCAGCTATGAGAAAAATAAAACAATTTGACTACCACAACTCATTTGGATGCATCAAATGCAACTCATTTGTTTAGTCACTCCATCCTTAATGCACCTTCAAGAACCAAATTTTAACCTCATCATCCAAGACATGCCATTCCCATGGTGTTCTAAATTGTCTCATTGAACTTCTTCGGAATAGACCAAGATTGAAGCAACTCATGCTTCATCACTTGAGGTTCAACTTATTGCTCTTGAACATCCTCAACTCCCTCTCGAACAAGTTCATCCACTTTTGGATCTTGTTCTTGTTGCTCTATTGCAACTGGAACTTCTTCCACAAAAGTCACAACTCTATTTTAGTTGAGGTAGTCCCTTTAGAGTTGATGCATTTGTGCAACTAGTGTACTTCTGACCCTTAATTGATCCTTGTTAAGGATTCAACATAGTGAGACCAAATCACCATGTTTACCATCTTTACAGACTTGTTCTCCACAAAATTTGGTATCACATGGATTAAAAAACATTCTGTTACTTGTGAATGCACATAACTATATCTAATTGTTCAACAAAATCTGAGGATAAGACTTATCCTCCCTCTTGAACCCATTTTTCTCAAAGATTGTCCATTTTGTGAACATGAGTCTAGCAATCCCTTAAAGGCGCAGATCATTTAGGTTATGTACCCTCTTCCTCCATAACTCATATGGATAAGAGTTTACATCTTGTGGGCTCTTTATTTGGGACATGAACTACACTTAGTAGTACATCACTACAAAAGTGATAATCAAGATGACCTTTTTCCATCAAGGATTGCACCATGTCCATTAGAGTTCCATTCTTCCTTTCAAACACACATGTCTAAGGAAGAGTGAACTCTTTTTGTATGCCCAACAAGTCACAATATGCCTTAAGCACTTGACTTATACTATTCACCTTACTAAGTCCCTAAAGACTTAATTCCATTACCCACTTGGTTCTCAACCAAGTCCACATACTTCACAAGTATGTCAAGGCCTCGGCCTAGGTTGAAAGGTAAGAATGGATGGGTGAATCAAGTATAGTCACTCATTTATGTGATGAATTTATGAATCCTCTCTTGGAATCTATGCTCATTGGTTCACATAGGTCCGAGTACACTAAACTTAGTGCCTTACTACTCCTAGTCACTTGCCCCAAAGGACATCCTAGTGGTCTTGCCATCTAGGTATGATTAGAAACTTGGTAAGGTTACTAAGGTGAATGAACCCAACAAGCCACGTCTAGCTAGTTTATTCACAACCTTTTGGTCAAGCACTCAACAAGCCACTTCTGGCAAGTTCGTTCATTCCATCTTGACCAATGTGACCTAACCTTCAATGCCAATTCTATTGTGACCTTGATCACAATCTAACTAGGAGTTACAATAGAATGTCTATTGGGTCACTACCCTTTGTAAAACTAAACAAGAAACACTTAGTAATTTCCTTTAATGATAGACACATCATCATTAAAGAAATGCAGCTATAATCATACTTCAACAATCAACTTGATCAAAACAAGTTTCATCAAATGTTTTTGGTACATGCATTGGATGCAAACATCCAATATTCATAAGAACCCTTTATGTTCATATGCCTTCTTTTACCCCCTTTTTGTATTGTTTCCATTGAAACATGTTTTACTCACTTGTATTTATAGACCAAGAAACAGAACTTATCCGTCAAACCAAGTCTTTTCTTTACATGTTACTACATGTAAAATTGGGTAGAAGATACTATGTACCCTAAGATGGATATTTACAACCACTTGCAAAGTGTCCCTTTCCTTTGGTTGAAGTACATCATCTTGAACTTCTTCAAGATAGAATGCCGCCTCTTGCCCTTTCCAAGAGCCACCTTTGGCCATCATGGTACCCTTTCCACATTATGTTCATCCATCCCTTGTGGAAGGAAGAAATAGCAACATTTGCCCGAAGTGGTCTTTTAAAGGGTCAGTACCTCCATCTCAAGGAAGATATAGTCAACAAATGACATAATTTGATGATTAAGGCACTAATTGATCATCACCAATTTCCTTTCATCAATGGACAAGAAGCTTCTTATTGCTTGCACAAGTTGTTCACCATTGAGCTCATGCCTTGTCAATTTCAACTTGGTGGATCATGCATGACAACTCATGCATTTAGTGGGACTCACTTAGAGTTATCGGCTCATATTTCATAATTCTCACACTTGAGAATTATTGAGCATTGTTTCTTAATGGAAACATTTTTATACTTAGCTTATAAGTATAGAAAACTCCACCATATTTTATCCACCATAGTGGAAAGGAGAGCAATTCTACACTTAGAACTTGTAAGGTATACCACATAGGTAATCCTTATCCCACCTCATTTTGACACATAGCTTCAATGGTGAGCATCAAAAGGTTTCTTGTTCAATTAGAATGAACTTGACCTTCTATTGTCACATTGAATAGTACTCACTATCCAATTGTCCATCAAGGTTTAAAATAAGTATGGAATACTAACTAGATATCCACTAATGATGCAATTCACATGTTCAATACCTAATTCCCACAACAAGACTCATTCAAGCAACAAAATACATGAAACAACTTCAAACATGTTCATACATAGCAAAAGAGATGCATATAGCATTCGATCAGAAACATACAAACATGTTTCCATCATTCCATATACATGTTCTTAATGAGCCTTCATTAAGGTTCATCATATGTATCAACTACATATTTTCAGCTCACATAACTTATACATGATTCAAATCATGTAACTCATACATGATTTTATTCGTGTAACTCATACATGAATTCTATTCATGCAACTAATACATGAATCCATTCATGTAACTTATACATGAATTCATTTTAAATTATATTTCCATGAACCCTTAAATCACCATAGAAACCATTCCCAGGAAAGATGGAGGGGTCACAATGGTCCCGCTTAAAACCCATCTCCTTAGACAGAATGTCATCTATTTGACTTTAGGGAAACAACATATAATTTCAAATTTTATCATATGTACTATGCACTTGTCACACTTGTACATTTGGATATGTAACACATACATGCACCATTGTACCACAACTATAGTCTTTCAACCCTTTAGTCACCATAAGGAAGATTCCCAGGAAAGATGGCGGAGTCACAACGGTCTCGCTTAAAAGCCACCTCCTTAGACAGAATCTCCATTATTAGACTTTGGAGTAAAGACTTGTAGCTTAAGGCACTAAGTATGACACTAACATGTACACATTAATGAACATGTAAAAACACATTTGTATATCATATGTTCTATAACATACATACATACATACATACATGTTCAATTGATTCAAACTAATTAAATCATACAATATAAGCATATCAAAAAAACAAGCAAACATTTTTTTTCATGCTTATACAATTCGGCCAAATAGGTGCACATTTGCACACTATACAAAGTTACCAACAACACAAGTAATTGACATGTAACTTTCGGCCATTTCAACTTTCACATAGAAGTTACTCATTAACACATGATTTCAACACATTTATCATGCAATTAAAGCATTCAAGGAGCATTCAAGTCACATTTAACATATTTATCATGCAATTAAAGCATTTAAGTCACAAAGACTACAAGCTTTCAACATTTCCACCAAATCTACCACTTATGGCCGAATTCTCAAATAAGCATTCTCATGATTCTTTCATCACATTTTCATGCCAAGCACAAGAATTCAGACCTTATTTCATGTACAAAACATGAAAATTGCAACAAATTTTAAGTTTCAAGTGGCAATTACTAAGGTGGTTTACAAAAAGTTCAACATGTACTTTTCGGTTTCATGCTTATTTTACATGCATTTTCAACCGAATTCATCTAGCATACACATGAATGAGAATATTAACCTCTAGCTCTGATACCATTTGAAGATTTTAGAGGTCCCTTTTCATGCTTTTCACATGGATCTTTCTCAAACAAGTGTAATGCTCCATTTTATCCAACATACATTCACAGTTTCTTTCACAAGAAGCATGATATATTTTCATCAAATCATGCCATTAAACCAAAAAATTCAGCAAGAGGAGAGCATGAAGATGAAGATCTAAACATGATATTAAGAGGAGAAGATGTTTACCTTGCACCAATGAAAAACCGCTTAAGGATTTTTAATCCTTGCTCCTTCCTTACGTATGCTCCTTCCTTAAAGCTTGAAGCTTGAAGATGAACACCAATGGAGTGGAGAAATGGCGAACTTGAACACCAAGGAGAAGAAGAGAGGGCGGATTTGATGTGCTCTCCTTGAAGCTTGATTGTGTTGAAAGGCACAAGAAGTTCCACCCTTAATGCTCCAAGAACTTGCAAGAATTCGGCCACCAATTTGAGAGAAATGAAGGAGAAGAAGAGGAAGAATAATGTGTCAAGGGATGGCCACAAATGGCTGCCCTTCTCATCTATTTATAGATGGAGAGGGTGTAAAAGGTGTAAATACACACATTAAAGGCCACCTTTAATATTGCCTTAATGTGCATTTGTTACCTTCATAACTCTTTGTAACATTCACTTTAAATATGATTAATGGATATTAATCCTTCATAATTCCCTCCATAATGGTGTCATTATCACATATAACCATCAATAGAATTATCTCATGGTGCAGGTGCATACACCTTGTACCATAAATGCATTTGTTTACCAAAATACCCCTACTTTGATAAAAGATGCCAAAAGTGATTGTTACAACTGAATTAGGTTGGAATTACACAAAGTAGTTCCAAATAAATCCATGACACATAATTGAGCTCCTTTAAGCTTATTAGTGCACTTTTACCAAAATACCCTTACTTTGATAAAAGATGCCCTAATTGATTCTTCTCCTTCAAGACTAGCTCAAATGAGCTGAAGTCAGTTACCTTTAACCTGAGCTGATGGGAGCTAACCACAACTACTTTTAGTTGTAGTGAGCTAACTTTGAGCTGCATTTAGCTACTTTGAGCTGTGATGAGCTAAAGCCAAACTACTCCTAGCTCATCAACCAACCTCACGACTCCGCCGGCAGTTGCAACGGCGGCAACAACGGGCGGTGGTTCAGGTGCTGGTTGGTACGGAGGGGGCGTAGGAGGCGTTTGGCGGTGGCTTTACGGCCAATGGAGCTCCAGTTAGAAAGAAAACGTCGGCAAATGGTTTCCGGCTTCATTCTCCTCCATTTTCGAACCTCCAGCGGAGATGTGGGAAGGTGGGCTGGCTTCCTCGTCGTGAGGAAGCTAATGGTTGTGGAGATTGGCGATGAGGATGGCCGGAGGGAGGGAGAAAGCGTGGAGCAACCTTGTTGTACGTTGCTCTTCTTCTTCTCCTTTTTTTCTATCTTCTTTGAATTGCTTCCATTTCCCCATCGCTTCAGCCCAATTAATAGACAAAGAGGATGATTGACAGGAGCTAAATGAAATGATGGAGGAGGGTGAGGGTGGCAGAGGCGTGGAGTGGAGCAGGGGAATAAAACGTGAAGGAGAAGAAGAAGCTGGTCTGCAATGAGTACCTTTTTTTTGTTGCTTTTTGCTTGCTCTTCTTCGTTTTAATTATTTTTAACACATTTTAATTAAAACTAAAATTACTAAAATTGATAAAATTTACTCCCTTTTAATTATTAAATTATGAAAAGAGAAGAACATAAAATATAATACATGAAATGATAAAAATACATACAACAATTGAACATGAAATGATGAGGATGGTAAAAGTATGGATTTTAGAAAATGATGAAATAAATTAATTAATAAACTTATATGAAATGATACAAGGTAACATGTACATAAACTGATGAAAATGTAGTATTTTCATAAATTGGTAAAAACAAAACACATGAAATAGCGAACAACATGTTCATAAAATAATGAGATGATAAAAGTTTATGAGATGAAGAAAAAGGTAATAAATTGTAATAAGTTGACAATGTACATAAAGTGATGGAAATTATAAGAGTACATAAATAATGAAAATGTAATATATATATATATATATATATATATATATATAAATGAATGGAATGTTAAAGTATATAATAAAAAATTTTAAGGTATATAAAATGATAAAATTTCTTGAAATAATAAAATATCGTGGGGAGAAAGAGTAATTTTGCCACTAACCTTTTTTCTGGGGTAAAAATGTCACCGACATTTTATTTTAGGGGTAAATTTGCCACTACTGAGCTAAAGGCGGCTGTTGAAGGCGGAGGCAGTCATGAATGATGCTCTAGAGATCAGGGAACATATCAATGACTCAGGTGCTATGGATCGGAGCCCTAATCAACTGAATCGAGGCTGGTAAGGTTGCATTTTCCATCACGAATATCTGTTTTGATTGGTGGTGTTCCCGCACTAGCTGAGTGGAAAAAGGGCTGATATTGATCCGATAGAGGTCCAACAAATGTTGGGAGAAGATTTTTCCTTCCAAGTTAATGATTCCGTCATGTCACGTTTCACAGTCAGCTCGGTAGTGGCAAATTTACCTCTAAAATAAAATTTTGATGGCATTTTTACCCCAGAAAAAAGGTAAGTGGCAAAATGAGAAATTTTTAAAAGTTTAGTGATAAAATTACCCTTTCTTCCAATATCGTGCATGAAATGATTAAATGCACATAAAATATAAAAATAAGGAAAATAAGCATGTAAACACAAACACGAAGTAAAATCTACCACGAACTAAAATGTTAGTTTGGACCTAGAATTTTAGGCATACGGGTTGTGCTAATCCGCCAAGGCAAGCCCTGAATTGTCTACTCCGCCGCTAGGATGGGCAAAAATGAACTGTGATGCAGCCATGAAAGAAGATGGAAGTTTGGGAATAGGTCCCATCTATCAGGAGAGTGACGGAACTGTTGCTGCAATGCTGATGATGTGAACAAAAGGACCGATATACCCTTTTATGTAGAAGCTCTTGCAATGAAAGAAGAATTGTGCTCTTTTACAGAATTGTGTATGACAAAGCTTATAATTGAGACAGACTCCTTAAATGTGGTAACTTCGATCAACTCTTTTATGCAAGGTAACTCTGAGGCAGCAGAATTTATTCGCCAATTCTTGCGGACAAAAGTTGGTGGCAGGTAAATCATATTTTTCGGGCAGTGAACCAACTAGCTCTCTCGCTTGCCACACTATGCGAGTGTGCAATTTTTTACCGCGACTAAACTGCAACCAAACTCGAAGTTAAATGATGATCGTGGTTTCACCGCAATTGGTGCATAGAAAAAAGAAGCTTTCTCCTAGATGCAAAATTAAGTTGAAAACCTACTGTGCCTTTGTCACGGAACCTTTTGTAGTAGCATTTACTACGACCTATCCCGTGGTAAGAACGCAATAAGCACTATTTCGTTTACCACGGCCTTGCTGCGACATTGGCCGCGGTTACATCTACTACGGCTGAACTGCAGACTACGTCGTAATAAGCCGAACCCTAAAACTTACTACCCCTCTTCATTTCTATTTGCGCCGCATCAACCTCAAAACATCAACTCTTCATTCTCTCAGATAGTAGAAAACCAATCTCAACAAAACTCTAACTCCTTCATTTCCTCCATCCGCCCATGCCCAGCTTCAACCTGTCGTGAATCTTCACCAACAAGTTGTCGCGCCACCAGCCCTTCATCCAAGCGCCGCCACCGATCTCCAAGTGTCGGACTCCGCCAAGCGTCCGTCTCCTTGCACCGCTTGTTTGTCATGCAGCTCCGCCCTCCTCCTTGCCATCCTGCCAATGATAGTCGCTCTCCTCCTTTCCTTCCTCATTCTTCAAGAGAGAAACGTTTCCTCTTCTCTGTTTTTTTTCCCCTTAATGATTATAGTTCTTATGAAACCAGACTTGTGTGTTATCAGTGTAGTAGTTTTTATGGTTTTACTTTTCCAGATTTTAGTGGTTCCTTGATTTTATTTTGTTTTTGTTTTCTTTCTAATTTCAGTTTTTATTTTCCAAACTTTGGGTAGTGGCTGAGGAAGCTCAAATGATGCACTGCAGCGGCGGCCGGGGATCCGAGAGCGATGGTTGATCAACCATCTTTTATTACTTCTGCAGGATGAGGGATTTGAGATGAAGAGATAAAGTAGATAGTAAAAAAATATAAACAAGTAGGAACTAGATCAGATCTTGTGCCTTGGGTCTGTACAATTAGTCTCATGTAACATAATACTTATGTTCACATTGAAATATCAAATATTATGTATTCATTTTAATTATCAAACATTAGTGAATTATTTCTTATATAAATTATTAATGTTTCATCTATTTGTGTTTCATTTTAATTTTTACACATTTTGATTGTAAAATTTAATATATTTTTTATAAAAAAAAGAAAAGAAATAGTTAATGCTAGATCAGATCTTGTGCCTTGGGTCTGTACAATTAGTCTCATGTAACATAATACTTATGTTCACATTGAAATATCAAATATTATGTATTCATTTTAATTATCAAACATTAGTGAATTATTTCTTATATAAATTATTAATGTTTCATCTATTTGTGTTTCATTTTAATTGTAAAATTTAATATCTTTTTTATAAAAAAAGAAAAGAAATAGTTAATGCACTGCAGGGCCACATTACGTTTACAACGTCCTTCTCCAAAGTAAGGCTGGAGTTAGCTTACCACAACCCTACTCGTGGTTAGCTTTTCTTACCGCGCCATTTAACATACGGCCTAACTGTGACCTTATCTGTGGTTATCAACCACGGCTAAACTACGGATATGGTTGCAGTAAACCTTGTTACAATGGCGTAGTGCAACAATTGGGTTAAGAAATCAATTTTAAGGAGTTGCCGTATTAGGCGCTTGAGAGTACGCCACTGGATGTAATGCACATTGAGAAAAACTGTTTTGATAACATCTTCTACACGATTACGAGCGTGAAAGGAAAACAAAGGATAATGCAGTCGAGACGCGATTTGCGGGAGTTAAATATCCGTGATGAACTGCATTTGAGCATTGGCGGGCGGGAAACCATTTCAACCGAAGGCGTTATACACGTTAAGCGATGATCAGATTGCGATGATTTGCAATTGGTTGAAGCATATCGTTAAACTTCCCGATGGGTATGCCTCTAACATTGGCAGATGTGTCAATACGACAAACAACACTTTTACAGTATTTTATGTCATTTAGTACGGTACTTTATGACTAGCTTTATGGGGTATTATGGTGTCCCTTAATGGTTTGGCTCCTCCCAACCACTATAAAAGGGCACCTCCTCTATGTTATTCTAGTATCTCTCATTACATTAATCTCTCTTTTTCCTCCTTGAGAAAAAAATCTCTCTTCTAGCATATGTTTTGGTGTTTTTCAAGTTTTCTTCCGTTCAAGTTCACCGGTGAGGGAAGTTTGGTGCATATTTAATTCACATCTTCCATTGTATCCTAGGAGACAGATGCTCATCGAACCTTGAGCACTCATACTGGAGGGGGCTAATCTGTTTTAAGGAGATTGTGTAAAACATAAGCCTCAGAACTCCGTCAAAAATCGGTTTTCAATTTCTAATCTCCCATTTTAATTCTATATTTTATTTTTATTATTTCATCTATGATATTTTTCTAAGAATTATAGAGTTGGAATTAAGTTTTTCTAACTCTTAGAATTATCATATTATATTAATTCTTATAATTTCACCATGGTAATAAAGAGTACGTTGAATTTTGTTCAATCGTGTACTTGTAATGTTATATTTATCGATTAACATTACGAGTATCCCCTTATTAATTTATTAGTCATTTTGAATAACAATCTTAAAACAGATTCATGAATTCGTGATGACGATTTCATACATTATTGGTGTGAGCGGTTCCGATGATGGAAACTGTTCCAATGGTGGAAAGATGTATGACGATGGTCAAGGTAATAATTCAAACATTTTATGTTCACATTATGTATTTGACATATGAGAAAAATTCTTGACAAAAGTTGCATTCCACAAAATATTTTTGGAAAAAACTGTTGGATATGCATTTTTATAGTTATTTTGCAAGAACAGATTTATTTCTCTAACCACTTTAATGAATATTGAGGGAGAAAATTTTGTATTTATCTCCTCATTTTTTTCAACTTATTTTATGTTACGCTAGTAGATAGAAAATTCTCTTAAGAGAAGAGAAATAGTTTGTTTGTATTGAAAGAAAAAAAATCCTTTTGATGCAAGAGAAATCGTGTTGTTGCCTTCAGATTTGGAAACTGTCATAGTGAGAGAAAAATGTCGGTTTCCATCAGAAAAGGAAGAAAATTTTCTTTACGAAAGAAAATTCATTTTTTTGCCTTCGGACTTGGAATCACTCTTTGGAAGAGAAATTAGTTGGTTGCCTTGGAGATAAATTTGAAAATAACTATTCAGATTATATGTTTGAGAAACTCAAAATTTGTTGCCTATGAAAATTATGTTGGAATAATTTAGATTTTTTTTGTGAAAAGATCAATGGCTGTTTTAAGATTCATATGGGAGGCTAAAATAGATTGTGAAAATTTGTGATATATTTCGACATATTAGACATGAGTCTAAATAAAGTGGCAATTCAGGATGTTAAGATGGATAGAATATGTTTTGCAAAATAAGCAAACGGAGTGAATTAAATTAAATATAATGCAAGAATGAGACGTGCAATGTTGTTGTGGCGTGTTGCGATTTGTTAGAAAATGCTCGCTTGAAACAAAGAAATCATGTCAAAAATGACATGGGAAAAACTAAAGCATGCCAAATGTGGCAAAAGATATAAAATCGTGAGTGTGGCACAAAGAAGCCCAAAGTATGTCAAAAGTGACATATAGACCCTAAAGTATGTTAAATGTGGCATATACACCCAAAGTATGTCAAAGATGACAAAATTTCCCGAAATGTTAAATGTGGCATGAAGAGTCACAAAGCATGTCAAAAGTGATATAAAGACCTCAAAGTATGTGGAAGACAATAGAAAGGCCTGAAAATGTGTCTAAGTACATACTTATTATATGACTGAAGCATATAAGTGACGGTAAAGTAAGAAGACTATCCCGCAAATACTTGAGTGTGGGGGTCACATTGCAAAATCGTGATTGATTTCTTGTAAATAATCCCAAAGAAAAGATGGTTACAAGTCAAGAAATGAGATCAATTTGTATAATACTTTGAAATACAAGGATGAATGACTATTAAAGCTATGAAGATCATAGTAATGTGGGAACATGTTCATTAGGAAAAGAATAAGGAAAATCACGTGAAGAATTTTTATGGAGAAAAACCATAAAAGTGAAATTAATTCTATTTTAAATAGAATCATCTGTGGGTAATTTGAGACAATGGTTTTATTGATGTATAAGTCTTTTAATTGTGATTAAAAGATACAAGTAACGAGAATACCTATCATGAGAGAGACTAACTACGTATTAGTACGGTTATATCTTGGTAGTGTCAAGTACAAATGATTATAGCTAAATCCATAGTTCAAGGTGGTCGCCTAAATGAATGTGGAGGAGAAGCTGAATGGCTATGCCATTTTCTAAAGGACATTCCAAAATGGGAGAAACATGTAATGTGATACATGTACAATGGTTAGCCTTGACATGTTCGTCAAAGGTACGTACGATACCATTATACAACTACTCTCACATTGAGTTGTTATTCTGTTTGACTATGTGAAGTCAAAACATAACTTTATGGATTCATAAAAAAAAGGTTAAAGAGAGAGTTAGTTGGGAAATTGACAAAAGGAATGAGCTTAAGTCTGTAGATGAAAAAATCTTATAGTGGATACCCAACCTAGTTGACTGGAGATCCCAAGATCTAGGTTCAATGGGACAACTAAATTATAAGACTCAATGTGATCATTGTAGCAGATAACCTCAAACTAATTACTGTCATGAAACAATGATGTAAACCAGGATAGCAATTTGTTGCTTTAATAATTTTAAGTAAGTAATCATGATACTTGAGACTTAAGAAATCACTTATGTGAGAGTGAAGTGGGGCCGCTTCAAAGGAGAATTGGTCAGACACAATTTTTTAGAAACTCTTGCAGAACCATGACGTGTTCATGGCCAAAATGAACAAAATCATGAGAACTGAACAAATGAAGAATGTTTCCTGTGTAAAATATATGAGTTCTTTACAAAATAAAGCATGATAGTTCAAGGACATCATGTCTACTGGACAACTAGTAAAGCAAATGTATTTTACAAGGGAAAAGTTCAAAGGGATACACCTACTTTTCCTATGCATGATTCAATTGATGAACACCACAATAGATTCAAAATGAAAACAATTTTTCATTCATGTGGGGGATTGTTGGAAAAATCATGAAAAATGGTGGAAATTATATGAATGATAAATTGTCATTTTTCTCACCATTTAGTGTGGAGGTTTATGACCCATTAGTAGGGGTGTTATGACCATGGTTTATGGCCATTAATAGGGAGGTTTTATGCCATTTAGTAGGGTGCTTTATGGCTAGCTTTATGGGGTATTATGGTGCCCCATAATGTCTCGGCTGCTCCCAACCACTATAAAAGGGCACCTCCTCCAAGTATAATTTTCATCACTCATTACATTATTCTCTCTTCTTCCTCCTTGAGAAAAAAAACCTCTCTTATAGCATATGTTTTGGTGTTCTTCAAGTGTTCTTCCGTTCAAGTTCGCCGGTGAGGGAAGTTTGGTGCAACTTCACTTCACGTCTTCCGTTCCGTTGTATCCTGGGAGACAGACACCCATCGAACCTCGAGCACTCATACCGGAGGGGCGAATTTGTTTTAAGGAGATTGTGTGAAACACAAGCCTCGGAACTCTGTCGAAATTTGGTTTTGGATTTCTAATTCTTCTTTTAATTCTATATTGTTAGAATTATTATTATGATTTACTCTATGATTTTTGCTAAGAATTATAGAGTTGAATTAATTTTTGTCTGATTCTTTGAATTATTATATTGTTTATTAATTCTTAGAATTTCACATGGCAATAAAAAGTACATTGAAACTTGTTCAATTTTGTACTTATGTTTATATTGATTTATCATCATCATAAATATCCCCTTATTGATTTATTGGATTATTTTCGGATAACACTTGGATAACACTGCAACCTATCGCCATCGTAGCTCCTCCCTTAAGGATCGACAGATCGTTAGCAATTCAATGGTAGCCTCCTCCTCCATCAACAATCACTGAATTCATGACAATTGTAGGAGATCTTTTTGAACTAGCCACTCTTCGACGCGATGAAATCCACCAACAGAAGCCGCATTCGACCGCGTTGGAGCAGCCAATCACTTCCCCAGTCATCGAGCTCCATTCCTGGCCATTGGCCATTTCTTGAGCTGAAAGACACAATTCGTCACACGCCCTAAAACTGCAACCTGCTACAAACGAAAGAATTATGATGCCCCTACATACATTATGATGTGCTCTCGACTTATTATGATGCTCTTTTTAATGAAAATGATGTAACCACGAAATGCATATAAATAATGCTCAAAACTATCAGAATGAAGTTAATAATGCCAACTAATGATGAATTGGAAGAATATCAGCTCAGATAAATGGAAAAGATAAATTTTCAGCAAAACAAGCATCACATTACACCATAAAGGCATACTTACCAAAGGGAGCATCATTTTAAGTTCTAAGCTCATCATACTTACCAAAGGGAGCATCATTTTAAGCACATAGAGCATCAGTTTGAGAACTCCATCATTTTGTAATGTTGAAGAAAATGAGTGCATAATTAAGTCATCAGAACGAGTGCATCATGTTTGTAATTGAGAGCATCGTAGTGCAACAGAAGTGCATCGTTGTGGTCGTCAAAGACATCATTTTAGGAGATTGAAGAAGATGCGTGCATCATTAAGTCATCAAAACGACTGCATCATTTTAGTAAGGTAGAGCATCATACTTGAAACAAAGAGTATCATAAATGGTACCAAGAGCATCATATTTAACGAATACATTATACATTGTCCAATATCGAAGAGCATCATACTTTTACAGAAGCGCATCATTCGTGACACCAAGCACATCATTTTGAATCAGGATATCATACTTTATCAACAAGCGTAACACTGTGTTCTGTAGAACGAAATGTTTGCATCAGAGTCATCGTTATGTCCCCAGAACGAGTGCATCATTTTTGTATGGTAGCGCATCATACTTGAAAACAAGAGGATCATTCGTGACACTAACACATCATTTGGAACCGAGAGATCATACTTTCTAGAATACCGAAGAACATCATTTTAGGTGCTAAACTCATCGTACTTAACCCAAGGAGCATCGTATTAAGCAGAAAGTGTATCAGTTTGAGAACTCCATCAATTTGTAAGGTTGAAGAAAATGAGTGTATAATTAAGTTATCATAATGGGTGCATCATATTTGTAATGTAGAGCTTCATAGTGCAATGAGAGTATCGTTATGGTCACCAAATGCATCATTTTAGAAGGTTGAAGAAAATGCAAGCACCATTAAGTCCTCAAAACGGGTGCATCATTTTTGTGATGTAGAGCATCATACTTGAAACAAAGAGCATCAATCGTGACACCAAGAGCATCATATTTAACCAATACATCATACTTTGTCCAATAGCGAAAAAACATCATAATTTTATAAAAGCGCATCATTCGTGGCACCAAGCGCATCATTTTGAACCAAGACATCATACTTTGTCAACAAGTGAATCACTGCGTTCTGTAGAATGAAATGTTTGCATCATAGTTATCAGAACGCATCATATTGTCATCGGAGAGCATCACTTTGAGCGGTTGAACAAATGCATGGCGGTGATTTTTGTCGCCCGAGGAATGCCGCCGATTAATTTTGTTGCTATCTTCATTGAATTTTGTTGCTGGTTTTGTTGTGTTTGCGAAGAAGGATGGTCGATCGGCTTGATTCCTCTCTATTTTCATTGTTAGGCACGGAATGAAGGACGGATCATGGTAGTTCGCACGATTTTGGAGTTGTCGCCGAGAAACACGACGTCTTACTGTTAGTGGAACTGGTTCTTCCATGTTTATTCCTTCTTTCTTTTATCTAGAGGCACACATGATGTGCCATTGGCACAACCTATCAACACTCTTTTTCTATCTATATTAGTGATGAGGGCATCAGCCCCATCTCGTCAATAAAGGACGACCATTTCTTCAAAGGGCCTAAAGGACCTTTGGCGAAGGCTCGATTGAAGAGGATGCGACCCTCTAAGCGCCGGCGAGGCCCCAAAGCGAAGCCACACCTGTCGGGTCTCCAGGAGAGGACCCTGTACGCCTCCTCCAAGCTAAGGCAAAGCTCCAAGGCAAAGCCGTGCTCGCGAAGCCCCTTTGGCGAGCCCATGCCCCCTTGGCGAACCCATGCCCCCTTGGCGAGCCCATGCCCCCTTGGCGGACCCAAGCCCCCTTGGCGAACCCATGGTCCTTGGCGAGCCCATGCCCATTGGCGAACCCGTGGCCCTTGGCGAGCCCATGCCCCATTGGCGAACCCCACCCCTTTGGCGACCCATGGCCTTATGGCGAACCCATGGCCCCTCCCGCGAGCCCATGGTCTCTCCGCAAACCCATGCCCCATCGGCGAAGACCCTGCGCCAAACTTCCAGATGCAAGCGAAGTCCCAGGTGTTCGCCAACCTGAAGAAGCCTCCATACGCAAGTCAGGCGAACCATTCGAATTATGAAGAGGCCTTTCCTCCCATTTCCCGCCAACTACAATTCCTGGGGAAATGGAAGCAACAGGAGCAGGTAGCCTACCATGTCACCCATCATCTGCCACCTTTCACTTCACCCACCATAATTCAAGGAAGGTGGTTCCCTAGTCAAAGTCAAGCTCTTTCCTTTCACCATTTTCATCCTATATAAGGAAAGCTTGTAACCATTGTAAAGGCAGAACTCATTTTGTAAGAACACATAACTGCTGAAATACGCTTTATTGTTCTTCTTGGGTCTCAAATCTTGCTCCACCAATCCATTAGTGATCCGTGCAAGAGGATCCAATATAATACCTAGCATTGTTTGATCTCGTAGTCAAAAGGTTCTAGGTTCCATTCTCTATCCTTGGCCGATTTATCGCGCCATTTCCTTGAAAACCGCCTCATTCAAGCTAGATCCCGAGCTCACGATCATACTCCCCTAGTGTGATCGTATCAATTGGTATCAGAGCCAACTTGCTTGATTGAGGTACATGTTGTTTGTTTGATATTCTTCAAGTTAAAAACCTTTGTTGTTCTTTCAAAAACTTGAAGAAGATTTTCGGTTAGTGATCTCTTGAGAGAAACCGAAACTATTTGTGTGTGGTTCATGTGACTAGAGTAAAGTTCATATTTGAATGTTGATTGTTGAAGTTGTGTAAAGAAAAGAGCATTTACGGATTGGAAGTTGAAAAAGAAGAAAGTTGTTGTGATTGTGTACATGAAAAGAACATTTGAAGAAAGAAAAGTTTAAGAGTGTTCTTGAGTGTTCTTGAGTGTTCATATCAAAACACATGCGAAAAGCGATTTGATCCAAAAATATTTTATGAACTTGAACAAAAAGTGTTTGTGTTTATAAAGAGCCTTTTCTATATCATTCCCAACTTCTTTCAACCACCAACCAACCTCAAAGATCTTGAAAACCCTAGTTTCAAGTAACTAGGACTTTGTGTGTTACTTGTTTCGGATATTGCTAAGATTTCATTGGATACTCCTTGTGTGTTTGCATTTGATCTTAATAGAAGATTGGTGGCAAGTTGTGAGACTTGTGAGGACCATTGTGTTCTAAACACGAGAGAAGAGTGTAAACACTTAGGGAGTGAGAAAGGATTGTGTGATATTTGTTTGTGGTGCATTGCCGCGGAGGCCATCTTCTTATTTGTAGGAATGGCTTCATCCGACTCTTCACCACCTCCACCTTCACAAGCAAAGATGTACGCCATGTTGGAAAACTTTGATCGAAGAATAGAAGAAATGAGTTCGATTCTTGCGAACACATGTGAAAAGGTTGCGAGGCTTGATGACATTAGTGATCAACTTGCAACAACCAATGAGAGACTCACTAGAGTGGAAATAGCTCAAGGGAAACAACCCTCAAGTTCTCGGCCTCAAGGAGAAACTGAAGGGTCCAAAGGATTTGGACACACCACCCAAACCACCTTTGCCCCCTTCCACAAGCAACAGCAAACCCCCTTGTCTCGGCCTAGACAACAAGGGAGAGCTTCTCCCATTGTTCAAGGCATGTCGGATGAAGAGGGCGAAGAGTACCGAGAGACACATCCTAGAGTGAGTGCACGGAGGAGAGTCTTTCAAGATAGGGCCCAATCCAAGGCTTATCTTGAGAGAGACCTTGAAGATGAAGAGGAAGCCGAGAGAGCTCATCGCCATAGAAGTTTCAACCGAGATCTTCATGAGCGAGGGCCAAACCGAGATCAACAAGCACTTAATAGCTTGAAGCTTCCAATTCCACCATTCCATGGCTCAAGTGATCCGGAGGAGTACTTGGAATGGGTGGTCAAAACTGAGAGAGTTGTTGATATGATGGGGTATAACGACTCTACCATTTTGAAACTAGTGGTGATTGAGTTCCAAGGATATGCTCTCACTTGGTGGGAGCAAGAACATCAAGAAAGGGCTGGAAACCGAGAAGACCCCATCATGACTTGGGAAGAGCTCAAGCAAACTATGAAGCGGCGGTTTGTGCCAGCTTACTTCAAGAGAGATTGTGCTCAAAAGCTGCAAACGCTCATTCAAGGCAATCGGAGTGTAGAAGACTATCAAAAGGACCTTGAGAGGGCTTTGATGAGAGCGGATGTGAAGGAGGCTCAAGAGGCTAAAATGGCGAGGTTTTTGTATGTGTTGCGAGCGGATGTATACAAGACTGTGGATCTATGCGATTACCAAACTTATCAAGAACTTGTTCACAAGGCCATCAAGGTGGACAAGCAACTTAAGAGAGGTCAATCCTACCACTCCGCCACTACTAACCGAAACGCTTGGACCAAATCCACACCACCCGAGCCATACCAAGCCACCACATCCAAACCCACTTCTCGGTCTCCCTACGCAAGTCCGAAACCTTACACCACCCAAACTTCCTCAACCTCCCACCAACCGAGAGCTAAGCCTTATCCCCCGCCACATGACACTCCGCATCGGGCAAGAACCATTGAGTGTTTCAAGTGCTTGGGCAAAGGGCATTATGCTAGAGATTGCCCCAACAAGAGAGTGATGGTCATTCGACCGAATGGGGATGTTTCTAGTGAGGATGAAGAAGAGGTTTCGCAAGAGCCCCAAGATGAAGAATGTGAGAAGGAAGAAGGGGAGAGAGCTTTGGAGGGCTTGATCTTGGTCACCAAGAGGGTATTGCAAGGACCTCCAAGCTTGGCCGAAACTACTCAACGAGAGAATCTCTTCCAATCGAGGGCTTTGGTGAATGGGACACTTTGCAGCCTCATCATTGACAGTGGAAGCTGCGTGAATACAGCGAGCGAAGACATGGTGGCTGAATTGGGCCTTCGCACTCATGCGCACCCGAATCCTTATCAACTCCAGTGGGTTGATAATAGATCATGTGTGAAGGTAGTGAAGCAAGTGGAAGTGCCGATCAAGATAGGCAAGTATGACGACTTGATCACTTGCGACGTGATAAGGATGCAAGCCACCCACATTCTTTTGGGAAGGCCCTGGCAGTATGATAAGGAGTCCCTACATCATGGGAAAACCAACAAGTACTCCCTCACACACCTCGGTCGCCCCTACACTTTGTTGCCCCTTACCCCAACCCAAGCTCATCGAGACCAAGCGCACTTGGCCTCCAAAGCCGAGAAGAGAAGAGGGAAGAGGGAAGAGAGGAAAGAGAAAAGAGAGAGAAAAGTGAGGAGGTTCAAGGAACCTCGAGCGAAAAGAGAGGGTGTACATTCGTGGGAAACACTATGAGTGAACGAGACAGAAAACAAGAGTGCGCCCCTTCTCCAACCAAAAAGAGTGAAAGGGTGATCGATCTATTTCCTCCTTGAGTGTGCAGGTCACCGCGGAAAGAGGAGCTGAAGACTGTCTTGAAGGACTTCGGAAGAAAGTGCCACACGCCCTCGCACAAGAAGAAAAATGCAAGAGGGAGGGAGCGAACATGGGTAACTGTACTTCTAACCTCCCATCTCTTAGCATAAAATCTGAATTAGATGAGCAAAGGCATGCGCATGATGAAAAATTGAATGAACTGTTGCCTTTAGATAGAAAACAGAGTGAGAAAATGCATGAACATGACTTTAAGATGGCTTATAATCCTTTGTTTGAATTTGATCCATCTACCTCTGAAGAAACATTCTGGAATCCACTATTTGAAGTGCAGCATGGCGATGCCTTAACGGATGATTCATGTTTATTGACTCATGATGAGAAAACAACATGTCTTAATTCTTTGTTGATTAAAAATAGTTTGAATGACTTTGGACAGAAGACACTTGAGCGCCTTCATGGCGAAGGGGCAAGAAAGAGCGGATTGTTCATCTTGCCCCAACTAAGTGCTTCCTCATTTACTATCCATGAGCTAGGTACCATAAGTTTAGAATATAAAGATGCCCATCACCTAGCCATGTACGTAATAAACCGAGGACACCCCCACAATACACCTCTTTGTTTAAATGATTGGAAGTATGTCATGAAATCATTCAGACTTTTGTCATTAATCCTCATGCATATTGGAAACCTTCTGATCCAACATTTGATGTGGGCACATCTGCTTTGTTTTAGTTCACTAACCCTTGATGCCTCTTCAAGTTTTTTTGGTATCTTAAGATTTGTAGGGATGACTTCCTTATGAATCCGAGGACGGATTCTTTCGAAGAGGGAGGGTATGATGAGGGCATCAGCCCCATCTCGTCGACAAAGGACGACCATTTGTTCGAAGGGCCTAAAAGACCTTTGGCGAAGGCTCGATTGAAGAGGATGCGACCCTCTAAGAGCCTGCGAGGCCCCACAGCGAAGCCACACCTGCCGGGTCTCCAGGGGAGGACCCTGTACGCCTCCTCCAAGCTAAGGCAAAGCCGTGCTCGCGAAGCCCCTTTGGCGAGTCCATCACCCCTTGGTGAACCCATGCCCCCTTGGCGAGCCCATGACCCCTTGGCGGACCCAAGCCCCCTTGGTGAACCCAAGCCCCCCCTTGGCGAACCTGTTACCAACACCCGGTACGTAATTAAGTTAATTACGTATTTAAGTTTAATTACCGGATTTTCGATAATTTCTGTTTTGGGATTTGCTTTGCATGTTTGGTAATTGTGGATTTGATTTGGTGAATTTTGGGGCAACCCGGGAAGGATTTAGAATTAATTACGCGGCTGCGCGTAATTCCTGGGAGTTGCATTTCCGAGTGACTCGGGACTTATATTTGGATAAGAAAAATGTGTTTTATGGGTTTTATGATATCCTGAGTATGTGGTTAAAGTTTGGTTCCAATCGGAGTAAGTTTGGTAAAAAGTTGCATTTTCAGGCTGAGCGAAAATGCAGTTTGTAAAATGAGTGAGATATTTGGAAATTGGTAATTTTGGAAGAAAAGGAATGAGTGAGATATTTGGAAATTGGTAATTGTTAATAAAACATATATATGTATAAGTGGAGAAAATGAATTATTTGGTCAAACTATCTCTTTTCTTCTTCTTGCTCACCCGTATCTCTCTCCCTCTCTTCTCTTACGTCCGCCATTGTTGAGAGCTTGAGTCCACAACTGATTTCCGTCATTTGGCGACCAAACTTCGAGGTATTGCACTTAAATCGTTCATTGGGTTGTATGGGTAAGTAATCTGAAGTTTGTTTTGAAAGAGTTGGTGTGGTTTGAAAGTTATGAGCATTTGAAATTTGGAGTGAATAGTGTCATATGCTCCTTTGTTTGATTTTTCGGTTCCTAAGCGTTCTCGGCACTTCCTGGTGCATGTTTGATAACAGGAACGTAGGAAGAAACGCACCCGAGATTGTGCCGATTCACGTCTGAAAATTTGGGTGTAATTTCCGACGGAGAATTCTGTGAAAGGTAAGGGCATTTATGTGTTTAGAGTAGAATTCTGGTTCTGTTAGTGTAATCGGTTCTGTTAGAAGAGGCTCGGTGTGAAAGCCGTTTTTCCCGGCCCGAGCCTCGGTTTTGGCGTCATTGTTAGTGATTGATTCTGTGAACTCTGAATGTGAATTGTGTATCTGTGATTGTTTCTGGACAGGGAGTTGCTTTGAAATTAAGCAGAAACTCTGCCGAAATTTCTACCGGGACCGTCGATCGAGAATTCGGATTCGGACTTCAATCGGAGGTAAGGGTTCAGTGTGTGTTTAGGAGTATTGCCTTGCGTAGCAAGCATACTCGGATATAGACTGAGGCTAGGTTTGGAAGAGGGGAGTGCCCCGATGACGCCGACCTAGTTCCTGGTATGGACATTGTTGTGTAGGAACCGATTGGGATTCCGATATACCTACGATGGTTATCGATGAAATTACCGGGATTCCGATATACCTACGATGGTTATCGATGATTCATATTGATTGACCGATGGGGGTCGCTCCCCCGAGCTGGTACCATGTACCGACCGATTGTGAATGGACGCATGGCCATTGCCGGTTGGACCGGGGCAGATCTCGCCATGGTCCATAACAAAGAATGTTACCGTTTCGATTGTGAATTGAATGTGATTGTGTTTGACCGACTGCATCGCATATGTTTGATTGTATTGCATTGATTGAGCATTTGATTTATTGGTGAGATGCTTTGTGTATCGTATTCGTTCTGTTTCCGATTGCAGGTTCTTTGTATCGACTGTTATAGTAACTGCACCATGTCTATACCTGTTCTCTTACTAAGTTCTTTCGAGAACTTACCCTTATATCTACCGTTTCAGGAAAAGGAAAGGAAAAGCAAGTCGCCGAGTAGAGGCGAGGTTGCTAGGGTTGGAGGTTTTGGACTTGAGGTGCAGCAGCAGTAGCTTCAAGTGGTGCGGTTGGATTCCGCGTGTTCGCCACTTGGTTGGTTTCTTTGTATTCCGAATTTGGTTTCTGGCTCTGTATAGTGTACATAACATGCATGTTTCGTTTTGTAAGGTTTGGTTGTGTAAATGGTAATATTGTATAAGTGTTAAAGTTCAGGCTCGGAACCGTTTAAGTTTGCCGTTAGGTTTTTCAGGTTTCAGGTTCAGTCGGAGGGCCGGGCGACCCCTCCCTTGGAGCGGGCGGTCGCCTGGACCACTTCCGTAGTTGGCAGGGGACCAAGCGAGGGCCGGGCGACCCCTCCCTTGGAGCAGGCCGTCGCCTGGACCCCCTGGGTTTTGGAGGCAGGGAGCCGGGCGACAGGCCAGGCGACCCGGCCCTTGGAGCAGGCGGTCGCCTGGGTCAGGCGAGAGGCTAGGCGACCCCTCTCCTCAGGTCAGGCGGTCGCCTGGTCTTCTCAGCAATGTGGGCAGCAGGTCAGGCGATGGTTCAGGCGACCCGGACTTGGGGCCGAGCGGTCGCCTGGACCCTGTTTTCGAAATTCTTGGTTCTTTTCAACCCCATTCGCGTAAGTAAGTGTCTTGGGGCTTGGTGGAACACTTTTGCTTGGGTTTAAGGTTATATGTTAAGGTTGTGAGTGAACCGTCGCCGCCACCTTTCCCCTTTTTCCCGGTTTGGTTCCGTTCTCCGTGCGCTTCCGCGAGTGCGGGGTCTGAGGGTGCGGGGGTGGGGTGACAGAACCCATGGTCCTTGGCGAGCCCAAGCCCATTGGCGAACCCGTGGCCCTTGGCGAGCCCGTGCCCCATTGGCGAACCCCATGGCCATTGGCGAACCCATGGCCCCTCCCGCGAGCCCATGGCCTTTGGCGAACCCATGGCCCCTCCCGCGAGCCCATGGTCTCTCCGCGAACCCATGTCCCATCGGCGAAGACCCTGCGCCAAACTTCCAGATACAAGCAAAGTCCCAGGTGTTCGCCAACCTGAAGAAACCTCCATACGCAAGTCAGACGAACCATTCAAATTATGAAGAGGCCTTTCCTCCCATTTCCCGCCAACTACAATTCCTGGGGAAATGTAAGCAACAGGAGCAGGTAGCCTACCATGTCACCCATCATCTGCCACCATTCACTTCACCCACCATAATTCAAGGAAGGTGGTTCCCTAGTCAAAGTCAAGCTCTTTCCTTTCACCATTTTCATCCTATATAAGGAAAGCTTGTAACCATTGTAAAGCGAACTCATTTTGTAAGAACACATAACTGCTGAAATACGCTTTATTGTTCTTCTTGGGTCTCAAATCTTGCTCCACCAATCCATTAGTGATCCGTGCAAGAGGATCCAATATAATACCTAGCATTGTTTGATCTCGTAGTCAAAAGGTTCTAGGTTCCATTCTCTATCCTTGGCCGATTTATCGCGCCATTTCCTTGAAAACCGCCTCATTCAAGCTAGATCCCAAGCTCACGATCATACTTCCCTAGTGTGATCATATCATGCATCAACTTGACCTTACTACCCTCCATTTTCATTCCCTCTCCAAAAAGTTATTTTTTTTCTTATATACTTACTTTACCGTATTACCCTGTAGTCAACCATTTCTTAATCTCCGTGTAAAGCCAAATGTTCTATATTTGATGGGACGAAGGTAGTACAATAATTAAGGTAAGAAGGAGTAGTGGATAGCCATAGTAAGAATTTAAGAATTCGATAACCTCGGTTGAGAAGAAAAGGCCAGAACATCTCTATATAGGGGGTTCAAACTTAAGCTTTTTCGAGTGAATAAATTACTTCTTCACTCCTCATTTTTCACTTGTGAAATAGCAAGTTAGTCACGGAGCTCAAGTGAATAGGACCAAAATGAACTTAGTTGTTCACGTGAATAAGACCTCCTTATTCAAAGGCGCTCCAAAATCTCTCGTATTTGAACGTCATCGTAGATTCCATCTGTTTTGCTGTCGTTCAGTAGCATGGAACGCCAAGGTGATAGTGGGTCTTTTCTTTCCAGTTCCTATACTTCATTCTCCATTGTTTCAGCGCTTGATCTACCTCAATCGTCTCTTCCTAGCTTTGAACGGTACAAATTCTTCCTGGGTTAGGGCAGAGGTTGCTTAATTTTATTTCAGCTTGCTTAATTTGTGTTGTCCTGAAGTTTATTTTGGATGCTGATGGATCACTAATATAATATGTGCGTCAGCACAACATTGTGCGCGACACACAGATATGCGCACAAATAAGTGCACAATATAATTGACACACTTCCAGTAAACGCACAGTGAAGCGCACAGGCTTGCGCACATGTTTCTTACCTCTCGGGACTCGTTTGTTCTTTTAATCATGCATAGCACAGCACAACACAGTAAAGCGCACATACCAGTGCACAACATGGAAACACATGAAAACTATTTGTGTGCGTAACACAACAAAACTCACATATGATCGCACATATGATTCCTACCTGCACTCTCTTCAAATGAAATTCATACAAAAAAAAAACAGATAGCTAAATTACTTTCACCATACGAGATCAGCAGCGAAATGACAAAAAAAACCAAAATATTGGGTTTTGAACAAACTCATTCCAGTCCAGTCAGCTTCCCAAAATTCTTCAAATACTTCTTCTGCCAACTCTGTCTCTCTCATTCTCTCATATTCTTGAGCTTAATGAGGAAGATGACACATTAGAAAAGATGAGGAAAAGGAAGAGGGGAAAAAGTTGGGAGAATAAGAACTTAGAAATAATGAGAGAAACTTTTGGGATTTACGTACAGTAGTAAAACGACATAAAAGAAGGTAAGGGAAAAGTGGTGGGAAGGGCTGGATGTGCCAAATTCATACCTCAGCCCCCATCAATTTCACAGACTTTTCAAATTTGGGCCATCGTTACTCATTTTTTTCATCCCACTTCTCAAATCCTTATTTATTAGATGAAAAACTCATATTTTTTTTTTTTTTTGCTTTCAAGCCCCCCTATATCTATCTAATTTTTCTAACTTTGAAGCACCCTTATATCTATCTAATTTATTTTCATCTTTTTGCTTTCCGATGCTCAGGCGTGCTCCCGGTAACCGCCACAAAACTACGAATCCGGCGACCCCTGAGCGGTGACCGGCGGCGATACCGAAATGGAGAAAGATCCTCTTCTGCCGTTTGGAAATGAGCGGAGGAAGCCAACCCCGCCGAGTCTGTTCCCGCTGCCGGAGGACGACGAAGTCGCGCTCCCGATGCCTCTCACTCCGTCGGAATTGAAAGATAGGATAATCTTCGGTCCCTTCTCTTCTCCGCACGATCCTTCACCAATCATCGACGCTTTGAATCTTCCTCTCAGTTCGCCGAGGCCGTCTTCTTCTTCGGACATTTTGGCAATTCAAGAACCGCTGTTGCAGCAGCAAACAGCGCAGTTACTGTCTCCGAGATATTCATGGCTGTCGGAATCCACTTCGAGATGGAAAAGGACGAACCTGCATAGGTCCAAGACGGCCCCGGCTATGGCAGTAATTAACGATTTAGTCAGCCTCAACCCCGCAGTTCCTAAGCCTCAGCTCGGTTCTCAAACTATTGTAAGGCAAGGTTTTGTGCTTCTGGTCGTTTATCTGTCGTTAGGCGTGATTATATACTGGTTTAATCGTCATAATTTCGTGGCCACAGAGACGCATCCTGTGGTTGACGCACTGTATTTTTGTATTGTGACGATGTGCACAATTGGTTATGGTGATATTACTCCCAATAGCACGTCCACCAAGCTATTTTCTATACTCTTTGTGTTGGTGGGGTTTGGGTTTATTGATATTTTGCTTAGTGGGATGGTGAGTTATGTGCTCGATTTGCAAGAGAATTATCTGCTGAGAACTGTGAAGGAAGAGGCTGAGAAAAATGATTCAGCAAGATCGTATATAATTGATGTGAAAAAGGGGCGAATGAGGATAAGAATGAAGGTGGCACTAGCACTAGGTGTTGTTGTTCTCTGTATTGGGATTGGTGGTGCTGTTATGCATTACGTCGAGAGGCTTGGATGGTTGGACTCATTTTACCTCTCTGTCATGTCAGTAACAACTGTAGGATATGGAGACCATGCATTCAGGACGCTACCTGGTCGAATATTTGCAGCAATTTGGTTGCTTGTGTCGACCCTTGCTGTGGCTCGAGCATTTCTGTATCTAGCTGAAGCTAGAGTTGATAAGCGGCACCGAACGATGGCTAAGTGGGTGCTAGGTCATGACATGACTGTGTCAGAATTTCTCGCTGCAGATATGGATAACAATGGCTTCGTCAGGTATGCATTTTAATTGCTGTTCTCATATTGTCGCACATCATGGACAATGGGATCATGAACAATAACCTTTTCTTTTTTTCTACATTCCTGTATTCCTAGTAATCTTGTTATTTTGTGTTCGTGAGACGGAGAGAGGTGGCAGATGTAGGGTCAGTTTCCACATTGCTGGATCTCTGGTTAATTGTGCATATGACTAATATAGATAAGACAACTCCACTTATAGCCCAAGCCAGACAAATGAGGAAGGTGCTAAAGGTGACAGCCAGCTTTAATAGACTTGTCATGACCCTGAATTGAGAAATGGAGATAACTGCATTTTGAACTTGTTTATAGAATTTGATGAAATAGGAACTGAATAACCTTAGTTTTCTCTTAAATACATAGCTAAAGAGATTGTGTGAAAATGTCGTAAGATCATTCTGAAGCATCTACTTCTTAAACAGTTCTCCATCCAATTTGACCACAAAGGGAAAAAGTTTCATGGAAGTACCCTCTAATATGAGTCCTGGAAGCCTGAATTGTTATTTTTCCATCTATTATAGCCATTTAAAAGCTCAAAGGCATTAGTACTCTGTGCTGCTAATAGATGTATGGGAATTCCATAAAGAGTTGCCTTCTCATAAGTGAATGCCATCATTGAAGTGTCCCCATTACTCCCTCTATGAACACTTGAAAGGTGAAGTAAAAATATGATAAATGACGTTTGTAAGATGAATGCATGATAGTAAGACTCATAAATGACATCTATCATCAGAGATAATGATAATTCAATTAAAAATTTTGATTCTCTATAATTTACTGCTCCCTCCATCCTTGAAGAATTGCCTGCTTTCTATTTTGAATTGTCCACAAGAAATTGTCTTTTTTCGTTGAAAGAAAACATTTTTCTACTATGGTTACTTAAAACTCCTTTAATTTCCTTCCCACTTCTCTCCCTCAAATGGATCCCACAACCAATCTACTCACTTCTCATTCACTAAGGGAAAAAATTGGGAAAACACTTACAATTTACTACAATTCTTAATATCGTGCCGAAACAAATCCTACAATTATTGGAGTACGAGAGGGAGTAGTATTATAGCTTTTGTTATGTTTTTGTTTTACACACACAGTCACTTCCGTTGTATTATTTGAACATGATAATCCTTTAGTTCGAGAAAACCACATAATGGAGATTTCTTCTGTGGCTTTAATGTACAAGCATGGTAAATTGTCCCAATGTCCCATACTGTTCGTCTCTTTTTCTCCACAAAATATATAGGGAACGGGACAAGCAGTATGAGAGGGAGGGAGTATAATTGCGGAAAATGGTAAACTTCTGTAGCCTTGCAGTTTGTTCAGTTAACCAAGCTATCAGGATGTAAATGTTATTCCAAATGTTAAAGCAAGAGTTGGGTTTCTTTTTGCCCTGTAGTAGTTTAAGAGCCCTGATATCCGAAACCAAAGATCCTTTTCATTTTCAGATACACTACAAGCAATTTAAACTGCATTCTCTTTTCTATATATATTTTCATCGGCTTTATTCTTTTTCTTTTGTTGTTTGATTTGCTTTTCTCACCTTTTTTTTCTTAATATGCTGATGAACTAGTTCACGCTCGCAACAAATGCCATTTTTGTTTAAAATTAGAAAGTGGTGTCTTTGGAGTTTGGATTCAATGATTGTCAATTATGTCCTGTTTCCTTGTTAATTTCTAGAACATGAATGCAGGATCATATGTGCAATTCCATTTATGCTTTATATTATGAAATTGGAAATTGGAGTTAAGACATACTTCATCTATCTTTGACTTGTGGGTAAAACTGAGGCTTGCTTGAGTTGGCTCCACTGTTTTTGTATGCCTAGGAAACATCTGAAAGGACAGATCCTGGAACTTAGTACTGGCAATGAACACAAAATTTATTAGATGATTTTTCGTCTTGCATGGTTGTCTTTCATTAGTGTTTTTACTAGAGCAAGAAACTGTGTCTTGACATGTTGGAAGGATCTGTGTTTACTTTCATCAGGGGGTTTAAAACTTAAAAAATGTTCGATCCGTAATTCACTGAAAATGAATCTAATTCACCTTGTGCAAGGTTTGAGGCACCCATGATAAATGGTAAGTATTGGTAGTGAATTTAGTATTTCTTCTTCCCTGTAAATCTGTGTTGCCGGAAGTGTAGGAGGGATGTGAGATGACCGATTGTTGAAGAGGAAAGAGATGGCAGGGGTGAGTAGAGGACAAATTCACGGTGAATTATTGAAATTCACACCTCCCCAAAATAACCTTAGGTCCTAATTAGATGAGGTGAATTAGGGACTAATTCACTAGTGAATTATAGGAGCTGAATTATCCACTAAATCACTTAAAATGTTCTAAGTTTGAAACCCCCTATTAAAGGAATTTTTGGTGCTAATATTATCAATAAAGCTTCTTCTGTTTTGAACAGGACTTTAGAATTTGAATTAACCTAGGTGTTTAATTTTTCGCTGTAAAGTTGGGGAATCTTTTTCCAGTTTCCTTTCTAAAGCTTCTTCTTTGTTCTTTTCATTCAATTATGTTGAATTGGAAACCCACTTTATGCTTTACATATCTCCATTTTGACAACGCTCCCTACGTTGTACAGTAAATCAGAATACGTGATCTACAAGCTGAAGGAGATGGGAAAAATTTCAGAGAAAGACATAATGCAGATATGTCAAAAGTTCGACAAACTGGACACAGGCAACTGTGGTAAAATCACCCTAGCTGATCTAATCCAGAATCATCAATGATATTTCTTGGCTTGCAATATTAATCTCATGATGGACGAAAGCCTCGTTAAGATCTTTTCAAGTCATGGCAGAGCAGTTGCGTTTTCTGAATGGAATTACAGACCTGGGTCAGTTGCTCAAGCTTTCTGATCATTATATATGTTCAACCAAATCCCTTGCCCTGGCGTGGGGCTTCTCTTCTCTTGATCTGTTTATTTATTCTTTTGCATCAACTTTTTTTGGTACAGCAGATAAAATAGTGGAATTGTAGGAACACAAAGTTGTAAAAATTTGCAGGAAATAGAGAGCGTTTTAAATTTGCATACTGTGTAGAGATTTTAGGTTCTCACGTCTGCAAAACAAAAATTTTTAATTGGGGTCATCCTCTTCTATGCCCCTCTTGGTGCGTTTGCCAGGTCTTCCCCCCTGCAATTTGCATCAGAATGAGACTGATATCTGAGATCAAGTTTAAGGCCCAGGATGTAGTTTATAACCAGAAAGTTGAATTTGTTTGGTATCCTAAGCCGTGCTCCACTTGTGAGAAGTGATGCTTCAAACTAAGGAATGTGATCCTGAAAAGAGGATTAGAAGTTAGAATCTTTTAACCGGGTTAGGGTTTCAATGTGCGGATCTATCTTGGAGAAGTAAGTGAAGTTCCAAGGTACTGCTGAAAATGTCTTCCAAAGATGCAAGTAAAGCGATGAGAGGAGGATGTGGTGCACTAGCGGGTGAGGGTGGGTATCTGATAACAACATGATATTTCATACATTTACCCCTCAAATGTATGCTTATTTTGTACTCCCGTCCCTGAAAAATTGTACACATTTCCTTTTTGGGCTGTCCCAGAAAAATTGATCACTTTCCTTAAAAGGAAACTTCTCACTCTCAAAGTTACTAAACTATCCTCACTTTATCTTTACTTTTTCTACCTCGTTTTTTGTGCACTCTCAACTAAGGGGCAATTAAGTAAACATATACAAACATCTTACATTCACCTTAATCTCCCTGTCCAAACAAATCTACCAATCTTTCGGGGACGGAGGGAGTATATGAAATTGCTAGTTCCTTTAGTATTTGCGCAAGCTTTTTGTAGGAGCACTCTAGAACTTCGAATGTGGCAAAAAGGAGGGAAAACGGGGCTGAAGGCGAGCAAACAGGAAGTCTGGGGACTTGAATTGCAAGAAAAGGGAAACTTCGAGACGGAAACAGGCCAAACCACGAAAAGTGCGGTCGTGACAGGGAGAGTTGCGATCAAACAACGTCGCAATCATGATGGTGAGCTTCGTGGCCATGTCACTAGTTGGACAAGGATTACGGCTGAGCTCGGGATTTAAAGCAGGATTAGAGCAAAAATCATTGTGTAATTTTTGGACAACAATTTTGAGAGTTTCACCAACCGGCAACCATTCAAGAGTTTTTCCTTACACTTTTCTTCTCTAGATGTTTAGGAATCAAACATTGATAATTGTGTTTGTAACAGATTTATCTTAGTTGCTTTCCTTATCTCTCACAAAAAATTCATCAGTCTTTGATCTATTTTGAAAACTAGTCTTCTACTCTTTTGTTCCATCGTTCTCTAATTGAATCGATGTCGTCGGTGAGTGTTGTATACCATTGAAATTGACATGGTGGGTGGCAGAGTGCACATGTCCCTGTTGATGGTTTGGTCTAAATAACGGCGGTGGAGAGACAACGGCGATTTGGAAGTGAAGACTTGTGCCGTCAATTTCTAACGTCTCGCCGAGACCCGGCACGAGCGAAACATCCGATATGGTCGAGACACACCGATATAGTGGCTGAGACGGTATAGACTCTGAGAATACCGTTCTAATACCAGTACTAGTACGAGACCGGAATACCGGCGGAAACCGGTACGATATTTAAAACTCTGGATCCAATAGCCTTTAGTTTTGATTGTCTCGTTTCTAAGCAGCCCGAGCTCTCAAATGCTTGGTGGAGTAATTTGTTGTGGTTGACGTGATCTACAAGAGAGAAATGGAATACTAAGGAGCAGAAAGAGAAGTGGGGGTGTGTAGATAGGGTGTACATTTCCAAAGTCTCCCTTTTATAGAAGGTGGAGGAGGACTGCTGCCTCTGGTGCACCGTGATAATGCACTATGATCGTGGGCACGTTTATGGAGGGTGAACGCTCTCTGAGATCGTGGGAGCAGTTATGGGAGGTGGGAGACACTCCCTGGAATTAGTGCTGATCTGGCGGGATCGTGTGCAAGGTGCTCGAGGTGAGTTCTAGTTAGGTTCCAGTTTACTAAGAGAAGAGATGAGGTGAAACGGATTGGGGAGGACCCCATTGCGGTAAATTGTGGCGAGGGCGGTGTCTTAACATGTGACACCCGCTCGTGGTCTTCCGTGCCTTGGTGAAATCCTTGACCTGGAGTTTCGCTTGGCAGATTGGGCCCAACATGCCAAGGGGCGCCCCCAGAAGTCGGAATATTGGAAGGGACCTGTATTCAGAGTCTATTAAGCCATGCATCATTTGGGCTTCTATGACCATCGTTAGTGACGTTAATTGCGTAACGGTAACCTTTAAACCACCAGCAATTGAGGAGTCGTTCCTACCTTTATAAAAGGAGGGGACTTGGCGAGGAAGAGCACCTTACTTTCGTGCTTTCGAATTTTTGCTTTTTGTTGATATTTGTTGTTCATTCTCGTAGTTTTGTTTCCGAGGCTTTTGAGATTTTCTTGTTCATACACTCATCAACTAGAGAGGTAATGTTGGCGTGTGTAGGTGTTCGGTGAAAGTTCTTAGAGAGGAACTTGCTTGCTAAATGCTCTTTTCTTGTTTTCTTGGTGTTGCAGATGACACCCAAAGTTACCGGAGTTGGACCCGTACTATTGTGCTTGGAGAAGAATGCTGTGGACTGAGACAAGACCGCCGACGAGTAGGTGATGAAGTACTCCTGACACGGGAAGTACATAGATATGCGGAAGATGAGGAAGGGGTGTTACGGTCACCTCGAGCGGGTTGTGACCCGGGTGAACCGGGACTCTGGTTTTGGCCTGCGGGTCATGTTTTTGGGCGGTCATACAGCTTCCGAGACTTATCTGAGCATTAAGTTTGGGAATCCTTCGGGTTTTGAGGTCGTGTGGGTCCCCCGGACATTTCCGCCGAAAATATTTTTCGGGGTCGGGGAGTTGTCTCGGGACGTACAGCGGGCTCAGTAGCGCTCCCGGGACCTCAGATTGGGAAACCGTTTGCATATTTGGAATCGTGGGAACGTCCCGGATCTTTTTACGGAGTATATTTTCTGGGGTGGGACGTTCGGTCCCAGGCGACTCCCGGGGCTCGGGATGAAAATTTTCCGACGGCTTTGGTGTGAGGTATGTTATACTTTAAGACGGATTTTATGGTAATATTTGGGGATTTTTGGGTATGGTGTGATTTGTGGTCCGGGTTAGTACGCGCGCACGTCGGGTTTTGCTCGGGTTCAGCGTGCATGGTAGGACACTTTGGATTTGCAATTGGACATGGGAAACATGTTTTGGGTGTGTTATGATATTTTGAGGGTTGTGTTCAGTTTTGGTTCCAATTGGGGGTTTGGAAGTTACGGTTGGGCTAAAATTGCAACTTTTGAGAAAGTTTGAGGACTAGGTTGTAATTAGCCCACAAATCAGCAATATTTGGGTAAGGAAGAAGTGAAAGTCGGCTGGAATTGATGAGATAAGGGACACTTGTCCCATTTTGATAAAAGATGGAAAAGAAAAGGAATTAAAGGGAGAAAATATAAAAGGAAGAAAATTGCCATTTTCTTCACTTTTCTTCTTCTTCTTCTTCTTCTTCTTCCTCCTCTCTCCCATCCGCCATTTCTACTGTTCACTAAGCTTCATGTGTTCTTCATTTTGGCAAGGAATCAACAAGGTTTTGGGTGCAAATCATTGGTATGCTCCTTCTCTTCTTCTCTTTGCAAGTTGGAAGCTTGATTTTGGTGGAAAAGTGGGGTTTAGAGAAGATTTGTGTTTGTTCTTTGCTATGAGTTTTGATGATCCTCTTGTTTCCATCTTTTGGTATATTGTTCTTGGGATGGAGAGGAGTAAGAATCTAGGTTTGGATTTTGGAAAAACATCAAGGTTGAAGAAACCCTAATTTGGCGAATTTGTGGTTGTTTTCTAAACTTGGGATTTTGTTGTGTGTTTGAATCATGCTTTGGGTATATGGTTCCTAGCATGATTCTAAGGCTTTGTATGGTTTCAATTTGATGGAAAACATGTTGGGGGAAAAAGCCCCAAATTGTCGAAAATAAGGATTAGGGTTTATGTTTGATTGTTAAGTTGTTTTGTATACTTGCCATGTATGTGTTCTGTAGGTCGCAGGTCGTTGTACGACCATTCTGTTATTGCGGGCCAGGTCATGGGACCACTGCACGCAGCAGGTTTCGGTAGTACCGATTCCGCGCTTTCTGCCATAACTTCCGCTTTTGAACGTCGCGACTGGCCCCGCCTCCGTAACCGGGCGGGGTGGTCGTGATAAGGGGGCTTTGAGTTCGAAGAAGATTCCCTAGATGCCAGAGAACATGGAGAACCAGATGGTGTCGTTCTTCGCATCGTCGAAGTCAAATCATGATTGGCATAAGAAGTTCTTCTTCGTGCCTGTGGATGCGGCATGGAAGTTCCCCACCGAGAGGACTACCATACCTACTCATGAGATGGCCGCGAGGCTAGTTCTGACAATCGAGAGGAGGCAAAAGGCCTACAAGGCTTGATCTTGGTAGAGGTATACAGCCGGTCCGCCTGCGATGAGCTATTCCCCTTCAAGCCGGACAACCTAGATGAGTCGATGCTCCGATGAGCGAGCCTTAGTATAGGGCACTTGGTGGACAAAGATGTGCCTCCGCCTTTCGAGAGATGGACTTGCAATTTCCGCGGAGATGTCGTTGAGGCCCTGGAGAGGGCCCTTGCGGAGCCGCGTGACTAGTATTATTGTTTAAGTATGTGTTAAGACTTGCAAATGGTAAATGTTATTTTGTGTGCAAATAAGGAGCCTCGCGGGACCGCAAGAAGCGTGGTCGTGACAGGGAGTGTCACGATCAAACGATCAAACGACGCCGCAAGCTTGATGGTGAGCTTCGTGGCCGCGTCAAACACTAGTTGGACAAGGATTACGGCTGAGCTCGGGATTTAAAGCAGTATTAGAGAAAAAATCATTGTGTAATTTTTGGACAACAATTTTAAGAGTTTCACCAACCGGCAACCATTCTAGAGTTTTTCCTTACACTTTTCCTCTCTAGATTTATGTTTAGGAATCAAACATTGATAATTGTGTTCGTAATTATGAATTGTGCGTAGATTCAACATCTTTTGAGGTTGATGTATGATTATTCGGATTTTAAACCTCATGCTATTAATTTTTATTTCAGATATTCTTACGTTTGTATCATGTGCTTATTTTAGGTTGTTAGAATTGGCTGGTCACTAATTTCTAATTGATTTATCTAGGGTTAGTTGAAAGGTTGAGCAAGACTTGTCTGAACAGGAAAAGAGATGCTCCGATGGGCGAGCCTTAGTATAGGGCACTTGGTGGACAAAGATGTGCCTCCGCCTTTCGAGAGGTGGACTTGCGATTTCCGCGGAGATGTCATTGAGGCCCTGGAGAGGGCCCTTGCGGAGCCGCGCGGCTAGTATTCTTGTTTAGGTATGTGTTAAGACATGCAAATGGTAAATGTTATTTTGTGTGCAGATAAGGAGCCTCGCGGGACAGCGAATAACGCGGTCGAGATAGGGAGTGTCGCGATCAAACGATCAAACGTCGTCGCAACCGTGATGGTGAGCTTCGTGGCCGCTTCAAACACTAGTTTGACAAGGATTACGGCTGAGCTCGGGATTTAAAGCAGTATTAGAGAAAAAAATCATTGTGTAATTTTTGGACAACAATTTTATGAGTTTCACCAACCGGCAACCATTCTAGAGTTTTTCCTTACACTTTTCCTCTCTAGATTTATGTTTAGGAATCAAACATTGATTGTGTTCGTAATTATGAATTGTGCATAGATTCAGTATCTTCTGAGGTTGATGTAAGATTATTTGGATTTTAAACCTCGTGCTATTAATTTTTATTACAGATATTCTTACGTTTCTATCATGTGCTTGTTTTAGGTTGTTAGAATTGGTTGGTCACTAATTTCTAATTGATCTATCTAGGGATAGTTGAAAGGTTGAGCAATGCACAGGAAAAGAGATGCTCCGATGGGCGAGCCTTAGTATAGGGCACTTGGTGGACAAAGATATGCCTCCGCCTTTCGAGAGGTTGACTTGCGATTTCCGCGGAGATGTTGAGGCCCTGGGGAGGGCCCTTGCGGAGCCGCGCTGCTAGTATTCTTGTTTAAGTGTCACGATCAAATGATCAAACGACGTCGGAATCGTGATGGTGAGCTTCGTGGTTGTGTCAAACACTAGTTGGACAAGGATTACGGCTGAGCTCGGGATTTAAAGTAGGATTAGAGAAAAAATCATTGTGTAATTTTTGGACAACAATTTTTAGAGTTTCACCAACCGGCAACCATTTTAGAGTTTTTCTTTACACTTTTCCTTTCTAGGTTTATGTTTAGGAATCAAACATTGATCATTGTTTTCGTAATTATGAATTGTGCGTAGATTCAACATCTTCTGAAGTTGATGTAAGATTATTTGGATTTTAAACCTCGTGATATTAATTTTTATTTCAGATATTCTTACGTTTCTATCATGTGGTTATTTTAGGTTATTAGAATTGGCTGGTCACTAATTTCTAATTGATCTATCTAGGGTTGGTTGAAAGGTTGAGCAAGACTTGTCTGAACAGGAACAAAGATCCTCCGATGGGCGAGCCTTAGTATAGGGCACTTGGTGGACAAAGATGTGCCTCTGCCTTTCCAGAGATGGACTTGCGATTTCCGCGGATATGTCGTTGAGGCCTTGGAGAGGGCCCTTGCGAAGCCGCGCGGCTAGTATTATTGTTTAAGTATGTGTTAAGACTTGCAAATGGTAAATGTTATTTTGTGTGCAGATAAGGAACCTCGCTGGACCGCGAAAAGCGCGGTCGTGACAGTTAGTGTCACGATCAAACAACGTCGCAACCGTGATGGTGAGCTTTTTGGCCTCGTCAAACACTTGTTGGACAAGGATTACGGCTGAGCTCGCGATTTAAAGCAGGATTAGAGAAAAAATCATCGTGTAATTTTTGGACAACAATTTTGAGAGTTTCACACAACCGGTAACCAATCTTGAGCTTTTCCTTACACATTTTCTCTTTAGATTTATGTTTAGGAATCAAACATTGATAATTGTGTTCGTAATTATGAATTGTGCGTAGATTCAACATCTTCTGAGGTTGATGTAAGATTATTTGGATTTTAAACCTCATGCTATTAACTTTATTTAAGATATTCTTAAGTTTCTATCATGTGCTTATTTTAGGTTGTTAGAATTGGCTGGTCACTAATTTCTAGTTGATCTATCTAGGGTTAGTTGAAAGGTTGAGCAAGATATCTGAACAGGAACAAAGATGCTCCGATGAGCAAGCCTTAGTATAGGGAACTTGGTGGGAAAAGATGTACCTCCGCCTTTCTAGAGATGGACTTGCGATTTCCGCAGATATATCGTTGAGGCCCTGGAGAGGCCCCTTGCGGAGCCGTGCGGCTAGTATTCTTGTTTAAGTATGTGTAGACTTGCAAATGGTAAAAGTTATTTTGTGTGCACATAAGGAGCCTCGCTGGACGGCTAAAAGCGCGGTCGCGACAGGGATCGTGCGACCAAACGATCAAACGTCGCCACAACCGTGATGGGGAGCTTCGTGGCCGCTTCAAACACTAGTTGGACAAGGATTACGACTGAGCTCGGGATTTAAAGCAGGATTAGAGAAATCATTGTGTATTTTTTGGACAACAATTTTGAGAGTTTCAGCAACCGGTAACCATTCTATAGTTTTTCCTTACACTTTTCCTCTCTAGATTTATGTTTAGGAGTCAAACATTGATAATTGTGTTTGTAATTATGAATTGTGCGTAGATTCAACATCTTCTGAGGTTGATGTAAGATTATTTGGATTTTAAACCTCGTGATATTAATTTTTAATTCAATAATTCTTAAGTTTCTATCATGTGCTTATTTTAGGTTGTTAGAATTGGCTGGTCACTAATTTCTAATTGATCTATCTAGGGTTACTTGAAAGGTTAAGCAAGAATTATCTGAACAGGAACAGAGATGCTCCGATGGGCGAGCCTTAGTATAAGGCACTTGGTGGACAAAGATGTGCCTCAGCCTTTCGAGAGCTGGACTTGCAATTTCCGCGGAGATGTCGTTGAGGCCCTGGAGAGGGCTCTCACGGAGCCGAGCGGCTAGTATTCTTGTTTAAGTATGTGTTAAGACTTGCAAATGGTAAATGTTATTTTGTTTGCAGATAAGGAGCCTCGCGGGACCTCGAAAAGCTCGGTTGTGACAGGGAGTGTCACGATCAAACGACGTCGCAAGCATGATGGTGAGCTTCGTGGCCGCGTCAAACACTAGTTGGACAAGGATTACGGTTGAGCTCGGGATTTAAAGCAGGATTAGAGAAAAAATAATTTTTTAATTTTTGGACAACAAATTTGAGAGTTTCACCAACCAACAACCATTCTAGAATCGGCTGGTCACTAATTTGGATTTTAAACCTCATCCTATTATTTGGATTTCATATATTCTTACGTTTCTATCATGTGCTTATTTTAGGTTGTTAGAATCGGCTGGTCACTAATTTCTAATTGATCTATCTAGGGTTAGTTGAAAGGTTGATCAAGACTTGTCTGAACAGAAAAAGAGATGCTCCGATGGGCGAGCCTTAGTACAGGGCACTTGGTGGACAAAGATGTGCCTCCGCCTTTCGAGAGGTAGACTTGTGATTTTCGCGGAGATGTCGTTGAGGCCCTGGAGAGGGCCCTTGCGCAGCCGCGCGGCTAGTATTCTTGTTTAGGTATGTGTTAAGACTTGCAAATGTTAAATGTTATTTTGTGTGCAGATAAGGAGCCTCTCGGGACCGCGAAAAGCGCGGTCGTGATAGGGAGTGTCGCGATCAGACGATCAAACGACGTCGCAAGCATGATGGTGAGCTTCGTGGCCTCGTCAAACACTAGTTGGACAAGGATTACGGCTGAGCTCGGGATTTAAAACAGGATTAGAGAAAAAATAATTGTGTAATTTTTGGACAACAATTTTGAGAGTTTCACCAACCAGGAACCATTCTAGAGTTTTTCCTTACACTTTTCCTCGCTAGATTTATGTTTCGGAATCAAACATTGATAATTGTGTTCGTAATTATGAATTGTGCATAGATTCAGCATCTTCTGAGGTTGATGTAAGATTATTTGGATTTTAAACCTCGTGCTATTAATTTTTATTACAGATATTCTTACGTTTCTATCATGTGCTTATTTTAGGTTGTTAGAATTGGCTGGTCACTAATTTCTAATTGATCTATCTAGGGTCACTTGAAATGTTAAGCAAGAATTATCTGAACAGGAACAGATATGCTCCGATCGGCGAGCCTTAGTATTGGGCACTTGGTGGATAGAGATGTGCCTCCGCCTTTCGAGAGGTGGACTTGAAATTTCCGCGGAGATGTCGTTGAGGCCCTGGAGAGGGCTCTTGCGGAGCCGCGCGGCTAGTATTCTTGTTTAAGTATGTGTTAAGACTTGCAAATGGTAAATGTTATTTTGTGTGCAGATAAGGAGCCTCGCGGTACCGCGAAAAGCGCGATCGTGACAGGGAGTGTCATGATCAAACGACGTCGCAAGCATGATGGTGAGCTTCGTGGCCGCGTCAAACACTAGTTGGACAAGGATTACGGCTGAGCTCGGCATTTAAAGTAGGATTAGAGAAAAAATTATTGTGTAATTTTTGGACAACAATTTTTAGAGTTTCACCAACCGGCAACCATTCTAGAGTTTTTCCTTACACTTTTCCTCTCTAGATTTATGTTTAGGAATCAAACATTGATAATTGTGTTCGTAATTATGAATTGTGCGTAGATTCAGCATCTTCTGAGGTTGATGTAAGATTATTTGGATTTTAAACCTCATGCTATTAATTTTTATTTCAGATATTCTTAAGTTTCTATCATGTGCTTATTTTAGGTTGTTAGAATTGGCTGGTCACTAATTTCTAATTGATCTATCTAGGGTTAGTTGAAAGGTTGAGCAAGACTTGTCTGAACAGTAACAAAGATGCTCTGATGAGCGATCCTTAGTATAGGGCACTTGGTGGACAAAGATGTGCCTCCGCCTTTCTAGAGATGGACTTACGATTTCCGCAGAGATATCGTTGAGGCCCTGGAGAGGGCCCTTGCGGAGCCGGGCGGCTAGTATTCTTGTTTAAGTATGTGTTAAGACTTGCAAATGGTAAAAGTTATTTTGTTTGCAGATAAGGAGCCTCGCTGGACCGTGAAAAGAGCGGTCCTGACAGGGAGTGTGCGATCAAACGATCAAACGTCGTCGCAATCGTGATGGTGAGCTTCGTGGCCGCTTCAAACACTAGTTGGACAAGGATTACGGCTGAGCTCGGGATTTAAAGCAGGATTAGAGAAAAAATAATTGTGTAATTTTTGGACAACAATTTTGAGAGTTTCACCAACCAGCAACCATTCTAGAGTTTTTCCTTACACTTTTCCTCTCTAGATTTATGTTTAGGAATCAAACATTGATAATTGTGTTCGTAATTATGAATTGTGCGTAGATTCAACATATTTTGAGGTTGATGTATGAATATTTGGATTTTAAACCTCACACTATTAATTTTTATTTCAGATATTCTTACATTTCTATCATTTGCTTATTTTAGGTTGTTAGAATTGGCTGGTCACTAATTTCTAATTGCTATATCTATGGTTAGTTGAAAGGTTGAGCAAGACTTGTCTGAACAGGAAAAGAGATGCTCTGATGGGAGAGCCTTAGTATAGGGCACTTGGTGGACAAAGATGTGCCTCCGCCTTTCGAGAGGTGGACTTGCGATTTCCGTGGAGATGTCGTTGAGGCCCTAGAGAGGGCCCTTGCGGAGCCGCGCGGCTAGTATTCTTGTTTAAGTATGTGTTAAGACTTGCAAATGGTAAATGTTTTTTTGTGTGCAGATAAGGAGCCTCGCTGGACCGTGAAAAGAGCGGTCCTGACAGGGAGTGTGCGATCAAACGATCAAACGTCGTCGCAATCGTGATGGTGAGCTTCGTGGCCGCTTCAAACACTAGTTGGACATGGATTACGACTGAGCTCGGGATTTAAAGCAGTACTAGAGAAAAATTCATTGTGTAATTTTTGGACAACAATTTTGAGAGTTTCACCAACCGTCAACCATTCTAGAGTTTTTCCTTACACTTTTCCTCTCTAGATTTATGTTTAGGAATCAAACATTGATAATTGTGTTCGTAATTATGTATTGTGCGTATATTCAACATCTTCCGAGGTTGATGTAAAATTATTTGTATTTTAAACCTCGTGCTATTAATTTTTATTATAGATATTCTTACGTTTCTATCATGTGCTTATTTTAGGTTGTTAGAATTGGCCGGTCACTAATTTCTAATTTATCTCTCTAGGGATGGTTGAAAGGTTGAGCAAGACTTGTCTGCACAGGAAAAGAGAGGCTCCGATGGCCGAGCCTTAGTATAGGGCACTTGGTGGACAAAGATGTGCCTCCGTCTTTCGAGAGGTGGACTTGCGATTTCCGCGGAGATGTCGTTGAGGCCCTGGAGTGGGCCCTTGCGGAGCCGCGTGGCTAGTATTCTTTTTTAAGTATGTGTTAAGACTTGCAAATGGTAAATGTTATTTTGTGTGTAGATAAGGAGCCTCGCTGTACCGCGAAAAGCGCAGTCGTGACATGGAGTGTCACGATCAAATGATGAAACGACGTCGCAACTGTGATGGTGAGTTCGTGGCCGCGTGAAACACTTGTTGGACTAGGATTACGGCTGAGCTCGGGATTTAAAGAAGGATTAGAGCAAAATTCATTGTGTAATTTTTGGACAATAATTTTGAGAGTTTCACCAACCGGCAACCATTCTAGAGTATTTCCTTACACTTTTCCTCTCAAGATTTATGTTTTGTAATCAAACACTGATAATTGTGTTCGTAATTATGAATTGTGAGTAGATTCAGCATCTTCTGAGGTTGATGTATGATTATTTGGATTTTAAACCTCGTGCTATTAATTTTTATTTCAAATATTCTTACGTTTCTATCATGTGCTTATTTTAGGTTGTTAGAATTGGCTGGTCACTAATTTCTAATTAATCTATTTAGGGTTAGTTGAAATCTTGAGCAAGACTTGTCTGAACAGGAACATAGATTAACAAGTATACTAAAATCAACTAGGAGGTCTTGATTTAGTGTATGAGGAGATTATTTGGCTAAACCTAAAGCTATATCATTTTTTTGAAAGGAAATGCTCGCATTCAATATCATTTGGGTAGTGCGATAACATTTGACAAGCAACGACGGGGATCTGTAGAAAGCTAATGTGAAGTAGACTAGAACCGTACAATTGGGCCTCAAACCTGGCCCAGTATAAGATCAAGCAAGCATGACCCATTAGTGGGCTTTGTTGGTCCACAAACTCGCTCCAAGGCTAAGAAGACCCGAGAGGCTTTGGATTTGCTCATCTGAACAGGTGCAAGAATTCTGGAGCATTAAGTTGTGACCATGGATTTTGAAGACCCGTTAAGGGAATTAGGCATCAGACTTGAAGATTTGGGCTTTGACTCCTCCTACAACCCACTCAACATCTTTAGAGTAGAAGTCTTAGTCCACGAGCACCTAGAAGATTTCAGCCCAAGTCAATGACTTGATTCAAGTAAAAAACCCAATGTTGACCCGACACACGAAACTTACACATTTGATCAAGTCTTCAACCATGCTTGTGAAGACCATTCCAAGAAGAAGTTGGGTCAACTCCTTCAAGGCCCAATTCCAAGGTTTGAGAAATTTTAAAAATTAAAGGAGAAAAATGACTTAGAGACTTGAACTCAACACCTCCTTCTTTGAAAGTGGCACTCCATCCACCACTCCCAAGTCATATTCCTGTTACGAAGAGCTTCAATAGATATCTTAATAAGGAGTATTGAGGGAGACACTTTGTTGGACACCTTTCGGTAGAAACTTCATAACTTAAGCTACAGATCTCGGAATTACATGATTCTTATGTATTGGAAAGCTAACATCTAGCTCTACATTTCATATGAAGAGGTCAGAACCTAATTTGGACATTAACGTGGCCGAAATGTGCTTTAAAGTGACACCTTGCTGGTAGTTTCTAGTTTGAAGCAAAGTGATTTTTGTAACTCCTTCTCATGCAAGCAATAAAATGGAGGATCCAGTCAAGGTTTAAAATCTCGTACCGGACATCGTACTGTTTTTTTAATGGTACGAGACAGTGCCAATGTATCGGAGATATCTCGGACGTACCGAATTTTGTGTATCCACTTTATATTTATGTATATGTATTTATAAATATACATAAATCAGCATTACACATCACCTAAAGGTGTCTAATTTTACCTATCTAGCAAAATATTTGAGTAAATAAAATGCTACGGATAAAAAAGAACATATTGACACACTTGAGGGACTACAGATTTAATTGTACAATTTTTTCCTCTTTATGGAGTTAAGTGAGTTGACTGATGCGTGGGTGCTAGCTGTCTCCCACATTTTAATTTTAGTTCAATTCATTTATCTTCCCAAGTCTCAACACCGTTTTAACTTTTATTGTACTTTTGGCTCACAGACTTATCTCAGTTGCTTTCCTTATCTCTCACAAAAAATTCGTCAGTGTCTTTGATCTAATTTGAAAACTAGTGTTCTACTCTTTTGTTCCATCGTTCTATGCCAACCACCATGTCAATTTCAATGGTATCCAACTCCCACCGAATACATCGATTCTAAACCTAACTAGAACTCGTCTCGAGCACCTTGTACACGATCCATCCAGATCAGCTATGATTCCAGGGAGTCTCCCACCTCCCATAACTGTTCCCATGATTTTAGAGAGCGTTCACCCTCCATAAACGTGTCCACGATCACAGCGCATGATCACGGCGCACCAGAGGCAACAACCCTCCTCCACCTCTTATAAAAGAGAGACTTTGGAAAGGTACACCCTATTTACATGCCCCCACTCGCGGTAAATTGTGGCGAGGCAGTGTCTTAGCAGGTGACGCCCCCTCGCGATCTTTCGTGCCTTGGTGAAATCCATGACTTGGAGGCCCGCTTGGCAGATTGGGCCCGACATATCAAGGAGCCCCCTCAGAAGTCGAAATAAGGGAAGGGGACTATATTCCGAGTCTGTTAAGCCATGAATCGTTTGGGCTTCTATGACCACCGTTAGTGATGTTGATTATGTAATGGTAACCTTTAAATCGCCAGCAGTTGAGTCTCTCCTACCTTTATAAAAGGAGGGGACTTGCGAATGATATGAACCAAAGTTATCGGAGTTGGACCCGCACTCTTGTGCTTGGAGAAGAATTCACCTCAGTTGGTGATGAAGTATTCGGGGAAGTCTAGCTTGTGGGAGATCCAAAAGCGGGCGGATATAGTAGAAGTGGCTCTCTCCCACCTCAATCCACAAATGGAAGGCAATAGGAGAGTTCGTTGCCGTGGTCGAAGGTTGTGGATCGAGCAAATCCTCGCTCTGGGTGTCGAGGCAATACTCGATTTCATCCTTGAGGGCCGAGAATGGCGCCTCAAGAGCTGGAGATGGAGAAGATAGAAGTGAGAACCATAAAGGGGCTTGAGGAATTTTCCTTCTCAAGCTTTTACTAAAATTGGTTCTAAGTTACAAATGAAAAACTAGCCTCCTTTTATAGATGAAGGAGGGAATGGATGATGATTGGGGGTATGGGGTTACATTAGGGGAATGGGTGAGGGAGATGGGACAATGGGATCATGATCCATAATTAAGGGATTGGAAGGGAAGGGATGATGAAGTGAAATAGTAGACTACCTACTCCTTTACTTTCGATAAAATATATTTATGGAAATTACATGTAGGGAAAATTCATAAATATATAAAGATGGTGGAAAAGTCAACAATGGTGGCTAGGTGACTTGGTCGGATAGTGGAGGGCATGGAGGCGCGTGGGAGGAGGGTGGTGGCGCATGGCTACCATTTCCACAACAAAATGAGCTTCAAAATGTGATCCACCTCCTTGGATATTCAAGCATGCATCCGAAGTGCATCGGGGCTCCCGAGGATCATATCAAACAAGGAAGGAATCGCAAAAGTTGAGCACCAAGCACCTCCCTGCTCACGTTGCAAGGCAATACCTGATTTATGCTCACAGAATAGGGGAACTACGTTTTTGAACACCGAGCACCTCACTTCTCAAATGAAGAGCAATACCCGATACAATTCTCCAACAGGGTGCCTCTTATTGTTTCTTCACAAGTCCGGGGGAAAAGAAATCACAGGGGCGACAAAGGCATAGAGGTGGACTTGCTGAGGTTGAGCAGAACGGGTGGTGCCTTCTCTTCTGCTCCTCAACAATCCGGGAAAATAAAATACGGAGGTAACAAAGTTGCAGCATACCGAGGAGAAGAATGAGCGGTTGCTCTTCTTCTCTTTCTTGATGTCTTCGTGGAGAACGGAAAACATCAATGAACTCCCTCAAGCAGCATAGCTCTGATACCAATTGATATGAACCTCTGGAGCGGGGTTCACCTCATCTGATGGATCTAGCTTGCGGGAACTCCAAGAGGCGGAAATGGTAGAAGTTGCTCTCTCCCACCTCAATCCTCAAATGGAAGGCAATAGGAGAGTTCGTTGCCGGGGTCGAAGGTTGTGGATTGAGCATCTCTTCGCTTTGGGTGTCGAGGCAATACTCGATTTCATTCTCCAACGGGGTGCCTCTCACTATTTCTTCACAACACAGGGAAAGGAAATCACAAGGGCAACCAAGGCACAGAGGCAGACTTGCCAAGGTTGAGCAGAATGGGTGACACCTTCTCTTCTACTTCTCAACAATCTGGGAAGAAGAAAATACAGAGGTAATGAAGATGGAGCTTACCGAGGAGGAGAAGAATGGGCGGTTCCTTTTCTTCTACTTCTCGATGGCTCTGTGGAGAGAAGAAAACACAAACAAACTCCTTCAAGTAGCATAGCTCTGATACCAATTGATATGAACCTCTAGAGCGGGGTTCACCTCATCCGACAGATCTAGCTTGCGGAAACTCCAAAAGGGGCAGAAATGGTAAAAGTGACTCTCTCCCACCTCAATCCTCAAATGGAAGGCAATAGAAGAGTTCGTTGCCGGGGTCGAAGGTTGTGGATCGAGCACCTCTCGCTCTGGGTCTCGAGGCAATACTCGATTTCATCCTTGAGGGCCGAGAATGGCACATCAAGAGCTGAAGATGGAGAAGATAGAAGTGAGAACCATAAAGGGGCTTGAGGAATTTTCCTTCTCAAGCTTTTACTAAAATTGGTTCTTTTTTACAAATGAGAAACTAGCCTCCTTTTATAGATGAATGAGAAAAAAGTGCGATGATGGGGGGTATGGGGTTACATGATGGGAATGGGTGAGGGAGATGGGACAAAGGGACCATGATCCATGAATTAAGAGATTGGAAGAGAAGGGATGGTGGTAGGCTACCTACTACCTACTCCCTTTCTTTCCATAAAACATATTTATGGAAATTACATGTAGGGAAAATACATTATACAAAATAAGATGGTAGAAAAGTCAACAATGGTGGCTATGGACTTGGCCAAATGGTGGGCGATGGTGGAGGGCATGGTGGCATGTGGGAGGAGGACGGTGGTGTGTGGAAGATACTTGGGGGTGCGTCGACCACCGTGGCTCCCATTTCCTCAATAAAATGAGCTTCAAAATGTGACCCACCTCCTTTGATCTTCAAGCATGCATCCGGAGTGAATCGGGGCTCCTGAGGATCATATCAACATAGATGCGTGGAAGATGAAGAAGGGGGCTTTGAGTTCAAAGAAGATTCCCCAAATGCCAGAGAACATGGAGAAGATGACTATGGCACTGTTTTCGGCGCAGGTCTTGGCAGGGTTGAGGATGCCCCTACCGCCGTTTGTGTAGGACTTGTGCACATGGTGGCAAGTACTGCCAACACATCTAGGGCCTAACGTGTTTGGGCATATATCGGCCTTCGTAGTGCTGTGCAAATTGGCGAAGGTTCCGGTGTTTGTTGTTGTGCTCCTTAGTTTTTATCACCTCGATCTAGAGAAGGATGGGTCCATCTGCTTCCATGTGACATCGAATTACGTGTGGGTCAACTTGATTGTGTCGTTCTTCGCATCGCCGAAGTCAAATCATGATTGGCACAAGAAGTTCTTCTCCGTGCCTGTGGATGCGGCGTGGTAGTTCCCCACAGAGAGGACCACCATACCTGCGCATAAGATGTCTGCGAGGATAGTTCTGACAATTGAAAGGAGGAGGCAAATGGACTGCAGAGGCTTGATCAAGTAGCTGGTAGAGGTATACTGGCTGGTAGTTCCCCTTCAAGCCGGACCAACTAGATGAGTTGGTGCTCCGATGGGCGAGCCTTAATATGGGGCACTTGGTGGACAAAGATGTGGCTCCGCCTTTCGAAAGGTGGACTTGCGATTTCCGCGAAGATTTCGTTGAGGCCCTGGAGAGGGCCCTTGCCGAGCCGCGCGAGTAGTATTCTTGTTTAAGTATGTGTTAAGACTTGCAAATGATAAACGTTTTGTGTGCAGATAAGGAGCCTCGCGTGACTGTGGAAAAGAAGCAGGCGAATACCCTCACCGCGATTCACGTCCATCAGCTGTTGTGAGAGGGGGAAAGCCCTGGTGAAGCTTTAAAGAAAGTCCTTGGGGAGTTTGTTCCCCTGCGTGTAGAGGTGGGTGGCGATGGGGTGTCGCGAGAGTGGGAGGTGTTGTTACAGTCACCCCGGGCAGGTGGTGACTTCTGGGTATCCTAGGGCTCCGTTCCAAACATGCAGGGCATGTTTTCTGTTTGTCAGATAGCCCCCAGATCTTTTCTAAGTAACATTCTCGAGAATTCTTTACATATTTGAAGTCGCACGAGTTCTCCGCACCTTTCCGCGGAAAATATTTTTCGGGGTTGGGATGTTCGTTCTCGGGCGACACTTGGGGCTCGGGATGAACAATTTGATGGCGCCAATGGTGTGTGGTATTTTATGACTCAGGATGATTATTGTGGTGATAACCAAGCAAGCACACATGACGGGATTACTTGGTTAAGCTAGCAAGCACACATGTCGGGATTTGCTCGGATTAAGCGGGATGATATTTAACACTTAGGGATATTTTCGGCTTGGACTTGGTGACTAAGGTGCCTAAGTGTGTGCTTGTCATGTCACTCATTATGGTGGCTAGGTGTGTGCTTGTCATATGACTCATTATGGTAAGAAGTATTTAAGGTGAAAAGTTAGTAAGAATTTCATTTTTTCATCTCACCATTCTCTCTCAAATCGCCAACTTCACCATCTTCCTCTCACATTTACTTCATCTTCTCAAGAATAACCACACACACAAGTCGCTCTCCTTGATTCCTAGACAAGGCCGAAAGTATATGTGTTCAACACAAATAAGCCTTAGCCGATTTGTTCAAGGGCTTAAGGAAGGTTGTTCTTGGTGCTAATCTTGAGGTGAGCATGTCTCCTTCATGTTTTTGGTATATTAGAAGCAAGGTTTGTGGTTAAAACGCCTTAAGGTCGAATTGAAGGGAAGGGTATTTTTAGTAATTATGGTGTGTTCGGGGGAGAGGTCTAAATTGGTGATCTCGTGACACCTCGGGTTCTTCGGTATTCTGTTTCTGCACTTAGTTCTGATATTCTGGATATACCTTGCGGTATACTCTATTTGTGACCATATGACAGTAGGGGATCGTGACCCAGGCTGGTACCATGCCTCTATCAGCTTCGGCTTCTGACCTCTTAGAGAGGACTGTCGTTCTGTCTGTATGCTTTCATGGGTCTCCGGCAGTTCTAACCGCGTCCTTCGGGACTCTATCTGTTATTTATGTTTATATTTGTTTACTAATCCTTAGCATGATGATAGCATGATTTCAATGTTTGATACATGATGTTTGCTATTTTCTGATATTTTGCGGTGTTTGGTTGCATATGTCTCGGTACTCATCATATTTGCATATATTCTTGTGTTTTTGTGTGTTCCTTGTTTTGCAGGTACCTGCACGCTTACCTTACCTCAGCCCTTGCTGGGTCATCCCGAGGACTCACCCCTTCTGTTTACCACCTTTCAGGTGTACCTAATAAGCAGCCAGCAGACTAGAGTTCCACGGTGTTTTCTGTATTTGGATCAGTTCTCTGCAGTTCTGACACGGAACTTTTGTTAAGTTATAGGGGTAGTCTCAGTAGAGGTTATAGTCTACTTTCTGATTTCTAGATTATGGCTAAGCATAGTATATGAGTCTTCTCACAGTTAACTTGTCTCTCTCTTCTGTTTGTGTGTTAGCAGTGGTAGCAGCGGTACTTGCGCGAATCTTCTGATCTCGGAGTTTCTCATAGATTCTACACATAGGTATTCTGGGGTTTTCCTTTGTCGGCTCTGTAGATGTATATGCATACATGTCATTTGTCTGATCATGCTATGTATCCTAGATAAATTCTTCTTCGGTATACATATCCTGGATATTCTATATGACTGGGGACTCGCCCATTTCATTGGGGGTGGGGCTCGTGATGTGATCACACATTGATGTTCCAGACATATTCTGTATTGGTATGATTCTGTTATGCATATGTATAGTGATGACTATGTACTCACCCATTTCAGTGGGGGCGGGGCTCGTCTCGATATTATCCATGAACTGCATGTTTGGTGATGGTGGAGTACTCGCCAATTTCAGTGGGGCGGGGCTCGCCATGGATAGTTAGGGTTTATACTATCTACTTGCCATGTATGAGATTTGCAGGCGTTCTCAGGTACTGGGCCTTCGAGAATGAGACTTTGCGGGCTGTGGCACGAGACCACCACACGCAGCGGGTCTCGGTTGGACTGACCGCTTCCGTTTATGCAGCTCCCGCTGCAGCTTCTATTTCCGTCGCCGCGGAGCGGCCCCGCCTCCGTAGCCGGGCGTGGGCGCCCCGTGACAGGTCCCCTGATGATTACGTTTTATAGATTTATATTTCACCTCTAAACTGTGGTTTTTATTATAATTATTGCAAGTTCTTAGTGTTGGCGCAAGTGTTTTTGTAGGGTTCGCATGTCTAAGGAGAAGTTGGAGAAAAAGAGTTCAAAACGAGCTGAATTGCACGGGAAAGAGAAGGCAGGGACCAAACTGAACTTTATGGAGAAGTTCAAGGAGTTGGGAAGGCATCAGACTAAGTGAGCAGCCAGTGTGCCATCGAGGAAGGACGGTGAGCGGTCGCTCATTGTGAGGTGCATTTTCACCGTAGCTGCAGGGTGGTGAGCGGCCGGTGTGCGGCCAAAAACTTAGTGAGCGATCACTCACAATGCCTTTGTGAGCGACATCTCACCCTTAGTGAGCAATCACTCACTCTTGTTTTAAAAGTCACCTTCATCCTCATTTTCTCGTTGGGCAAGTTGGAGTAGGTGACGAAAATTCCGGTTTCTCTCACTTTTCAAGCTCAAATATGGCTAATTGCTTTTAGGTGTTTCCCAAAGTACATTGTCACTCCTTTTTGTTGATTATGATGAGTATGTAAGCTTGTTAGAGTTGATTTTTGTACAACAACTACCACACTTTCTTTCTCTAGCTCCATACTTGCTCTCCTAGGGTTTTATGGTTCTTGCCTATTCCTCTTCATGCTAGCTACGAATTTGAAGCTTTTATTGAAGGATTGAGGCTTTGCATTCAAGTTTTTAGTTCATTTCTTCGCACTTATATCTCTTTTTTACATTTATGCTATTGAATATTATTGATTTTGAATTTACTATGAATTGTGAGTAGTTCAATATTCCTTGGGTTGATTATAATGATGAAGTGTTACTAGGTTGATTATGGTTGATTGGTTGAGTTTTGCAAGTTTTGTAACATTTTCTTGGGATTAAAGAGGGTAATTTAGGTGTAGGAGGCCTACTACACTTCTATGCCCCACGTGTTCGATGAAATACTCCAGAGAGATTTTGTTGAGCTTGACTTAGGGAAAATTATTAGATGTTCTAGGATTAATTTGAGAGAATTAATCTAGGGTGTTAGGAGATATTTTGGCTAATCAGTAATGCCACAACAATTGATGCAATTGAAGAGATCTTTCTTGGTCTTTTGTTGTGAGAATAGCTCTAGTGTAATAACTTGAGCTTGATTAATATGAAACTCTTCAATGCTTGCAAGAATCACAATTAATCACCAACCTAGTGAGCTCAACACTAATCAACCCAAAGGAGATTTTTATCCATTTATATTTCATTCCAAATTTGTGAGCATTGCATTTTAGATAAAACTTGCATTTGTATGGTAGTATAAGTTAGTTTGATTTAGTTTGAATCTAGGACTCTAACCTCCAATTCATCATGCATCATTCATCATTTCCAATTGTTACACTTAGTTGAAAAATCCAAAAACATAGCATTAACTAAAAATTCTACAATTACACTACAATCTCTTGGGTTCGACCTGTTACCGACACCCGGTACGTATTTCAGTTAATTACGCAATTAAGTGTCAAAATTGGGATTAGTGTATATGAAGTGTGGTTTGTGTGAAATATGAAGTCCCGAGGATGTGTTTCAGTTTCCGTTCCTGTTATTGACACCCGGTGTGGATTTGAGTAAATTACGCGATTAAGCGTAATTACCGGGATTAGCGATTTTTGTATGGCTCGGGACTCATAATTAGTCATATGAAGCATGTTTTGTGTGTGATATGAAGTCCCGAGAATGTGTCTCAGATTTCGTTCCGTTCGGAGTTACGGTTTGAAAGTTGCAATTTTCGGGTTGGACTAAATTGCAACTTTTGAAAGTTTGGGGGCTAAAGTGAAAAAGAGGAAAAGTGAACACAAATGATTGAGGGAGCCCAATCATGCGGCTGAAAAGGTCGTCCCCCACGATCCCGGTCCACCATCAACGGCACTAAGGAGGCAACCGCCCTCCACCAACTCCTATAAAAAGGAGACTTGGGAAACGTAAACCCTATCTACACACCCATACTCCTCTTTTTACTCCTAAGTACTCTGTTTCTCCCTTGCAGACCACTCTCCCTGTAGCAGATCATTCCTCAAGATATCCGAGAGCTCGACCCGCTTAGGAACGAGAGTATCAAGTTGTTTATTCTATTGCAGGATCATGACTCTTCTATCACTAAATCAGGAGAATCCCATTAGGGACATCATGAAATTACAACCGTAAATCATTAAATTTCTCATGAATTTCCAATAGTGGATCACCAATTTCACTAATGGATCATGGATTACAATTTTTCACTACTAGGTTACTAATTTCCTATAATGGAGAATTAATTTCACTACTGGATCTTGGTTTTCCTATAGTGGATCATCAAATTGGCACAACAAATCATCAATATGCTACAATGGATCATAGGTAAAATCTAGAGCCTGAAGTGAAAGAGGGAAAAGAGTGGCATGACCTTTCATTGGTTGATCCTAAATTTTATCTTCTTCTTCTCTTCCATCAGTTCACTCGCATTGCACAACTCACTGGCGTCCAAACTCCCGTCTCCTGGTCCTCATCAATCACCACCTCGGCTCACTGCCAATTATCTCCTTGCCTCCTGAAGCGTCGCTTCGACGTCATCTTGTTCCATAGATTTGTCTGGAACTCATGATCTCACGGACCAACTACTAGAATTGAAGCTTTCATATCTGTTACTTCTTGATTTCCCAAACAGCCACCGTCATCGGCTGAAGCGGTAAGGCTACTTCACACCTCCCGTTGCTAGTGTGCACTTTTGATTGCCCTTTGTCACCATCTGCTTCATCAAAGTCTTGCCTCCCGTTGATTTCCTTGTCACCTAGTCCATGCCGCATGCGGCTAGAGGTTTGATTGATCTGTGAAACGTCGTAGATATAGATTAGTGGCATATTTTTGTAATTATTTGGTTTTTTAAGCAGTTAAGCGCACCACAAAGTGACTCAATGAAGAAATTTCGGTTAACCTTATAAAACAAGCCTAACCTGGGAAAACTCCAGTTCAATTGACCCAACCACGGTTTCCTTTTAGGGTCAATTTCAACTTGGGCGAAAGGATGTAATTCTTCTCTCCCTGAAAATTTGATTAATTTGTTTTCTTGTTTTCAAAGTATTTATTCTAATTTCAAAGTATTTATTCTATGATTTCTTTTCTGGAATGTTTTGACATATAAAATTGAATAATTTGATATGTATATATATATACCATAATTTAAAGTTTAAATTTTCTAAATATTTTGTTTTGAATATTTTTCCCACTATTTATCTTAGAAAAATTTGAATAAACACTACTACACACTATGATGGCCCTAGAATTTTTTGTATGTGGGGGCATAATTTATTTCTTATTTCTTAAGTTTTTACTTCCTTAAACTCTCATTGGTACACAACCCAAGCCACATCGTGTTACAGTTACCCCTGCGAGTTTATATAATTTATCTGATAAATTGTTAAACCGGGTTCAACAACATATGATGAAGATCGGGGTTTCTATCAAGTGTTCTTTTGAATAATTGAGGTCTTGGGGTTTGTGTTCAGTTGCGGGGATATTTCAGTGAAGGCCCGGGATTTTGTTAAAACTTTGTGGCACACATTTTCTGTCGATCAGTATGCTTGGAAATTTTATCGGGACCTTATACAAGTGAACTGTCAACATATTTGAGGTTGCACGAGTCCCCCGCACATTTCCGCGGAAAATAGTTTTCGGGGACGGGACGTGTTTCCTGTCGATCAGTAAGCTCGAGAATTTTATCGGGACCTTATAAAAGTGAATTTTCAACATATTTGAGGTCGTATGAGCATCCTGCATCTTTCCGCAAAAAATATTTATCGGGGTCGGGATGTTCGTTCCCGGGTGACGCCCGGGGGCTCGGGATGAAAGTTTTGTGACGACAGTGGTGTGAGGTGTGTATGACTCGGGATGTGTAATGTGATGATAACCGTGCCAAGCACACGTGACGGGATTACTCGGTTGAGCTAGCAAGCGCACACGTCGGGATTTGCTCGGGTTAAGCTGGCGCAGTATGACACTCGGGACTTATAATTAAACATGTGACGCATGATTTGTTCGTGATATGATATCCCGAGAGTTGTGTTCAGATTTCGTTCCGATCGGAGAAGCAGTTTGAAAGTTACAGTTGGACTAAATTGCAACTTTTGAAAGTTCGGGGGCCAAAGTGTAAAAAAGGAAAATTTGGCACAATAATTGAAAGAGAACAAGAGTGAGGCGGTTAACATGGTGGAGAATGGGACATTTGTCCCATTTTCATTAAAAAGGAGAAAAAGAAAAGAAAGGAAATTATAAAAGGAAGAAATATGCCAAAGAGGCATGATTTTCTCCTTCTTCCTCTTCCTTCTCCTTCTCTACCATAAGTTCTCCATGGATGTGCCTCTTTGAGCTCCAAAACTGATTTCCTTCAATACTCGAAGAAGCTTCGAGGTATGGTTACCAAAACGATCCTTGTGTTGTGTAAGTGAATAATCTGAGGTCAGTTTGTGAAGATTCAGCCCGGTTTATAAACCACGAGCTGCTGAAGTTTGGAAGTAATTATGGAACCACCTTCTATGCTTGGTTTATTGGTCTCTAAACGTTTCTTGCGCCTTCTTGTGCATGTTTTGTAACATGGGTGTAAGCAGAAACCTTCCAGAAACACTGCCGAAATCCGTTTCTAATTTCCTGCACGGAAACCTATCTTCAGTTTCAGTGAAAGGTAAGGGTGTATTTGTGATCAGAGTGAAGAGATGAGTCTTTTGTGCTATTTGGCTTCGTTAGAAAAGGCTCGGTGTGAAAGCCGTTTTTCCGACCCGAGCTTCGGTTTTGGCGTCAATGATATTGACTGATTCTGTGAATTCTGAATGTGTATTCTGTATCTGTGGATTGTTTGCGAACAGGGAGTAATCAGAAATTCATCTGAAACTCTGCCGAAATTTCTACCGGGACTGTCGATCGGGAATTCTGGTTTGGACTCCAGTGAGAGGTAAGGGTTCAATGTGTCTTCTGGTACTGCATTATTCAGCATGCGTAGCAGAATATATATTGAAGCTAGGTTTAGTCTGAGGGGTGGCCCGGTAACACTAAACCTATTCCCATGGTATAAGCATTGGTTTGCAGGATTCGGTATTAGCATTCTAGGATGTGCTGCTACACCCAAATGGTGTAGCATTCTGATATGTTCTGATTCAACTCCTACGGGGGTGGTGTTCTGATTCAACTCCTTCGGGGGTGGTGTTCTGATTCAACTCCTACGGGGGTGGTGTTCTGATATGACGGTGGGGATCACGACCCCGAGCTGGCCATGCTCTTCTGTATCTGATTCTGTCTGTGCCTCGGCTAAGGCCGGGAAGACCGTCATTCTGCTTAACTTCATTATAAATCATTGTTTGAACTGCCTTGCATTTGGTTGAAATTGCATTGTTTGAGCATGTGTTTGCATTTATATTTGGTTGTATATTCTTGTATATCTGCGTTTTTCTTTGGTTGCAGGTTTCTTGTGCATCAATAAAACCATGCTTATACCTGTACCCTTACTAAGTTCTTTCGAGGACTTACCCCCTTATAAATAGGAAAGAGAGCTGATAAGCAACCCGCCAAGTAGAAACGGGGGTTTGCCTTAGTGTTGTGCTTTTCAGGTACCTATTGTGCTCTCTGTTCAGTGTATTCAGTGTGTGTGGGGGAAGGGGTAAGGTCCAGTGTGTGGATGATCGTGTATTATCAGCGTTCAATGTTGTGATAGTGTGTGATGTGAGTCCCGGTAAAATCGCCAAATGTGTGAGTGGTATAAGTGAGTGATTGTGCAAGTGTAGTGGTGGTGAGATTTCGGCTAGTGTGTTCAGTGTGTGTGATTCTGCATGATCAGTTGCTAGCCATGTGTATGTGCTTTGTGTTCTGGGATTTCAACTAGATTTGTGTATCGTGTGTAAATTAGTGTGATAAGTGTGTTCGAGATTTTCTGATGTGTATATTTAGTTCCGAGTATTTCGGTATGTATGTGTATACAGTTTCTGGAAATTCTGTGAAAATGTCTATTGTGTGTGTAATTCAGTATGATCAGTTGTGTAAGTCTATTGTGGATGTGAATCGATAAGATCAGTGTGACAGGGATTTTCTGATATGTGTATTCGGTTCCGAGGTTCCCTATATGTGTGTTATGTACTGGAAATTCTGAGTAGTTTTATTCGGTTCTGGATTCAGTTATATATGAGCACTTTGGGGTTTCTCACGGTTAAACTTTCTTATGTGTGTAGCAGCAGCATCTATTACGTCGATGATTGTGGTTGGACCTTGGAGCGTCCCCCCCTCGCACGTCCCGTATGTATTCCAATTGGATATTTCTGGCTCTGTATATTGTAAATATCAATCATACTTGTAGTAGTATCATATCTGAGGTTTATGCTGGAAATTCTGTGTGTGTATATGTGCTGGAAGTTCTGTGAGTTTTGGTGCGGAAATATTGTGAGTATATGTGTTGATGGCACAAGATGTGTGCTGATCTTCAGTTCTGGAATGTGAGTATGTGCAGTGATATGTTTGTGCAGGAAGTCATAGTGTTGTGTAAATTTGTGCAAAAACTGTGATGGGTAGGAGTTTGTGATTGATCTGCGTTGAAATTCTGTTGTGTGAATGAAATGTGTGAAGTGTGAGGTTTTGTGCAGGAAATGTGAAATGGTGCGAATATGCAACTTATTGTGACTTTGTGTTTGTTACGCATAGTATCGTGATCCTGAGTGTGATTGATAATGATTATCATGCTCGATCACTGTTATGATCAAAATTTTTAAGTGGCCCTGGGGTTAGAGTGGCTCACTTACTGATTGTGTGTACTGTGCGCGCTGTTACCCCCGAGTAAAGTGTGTAATCAGGGTGATTAGCGATAATACTAATCATCCGTACGCTTCCGCGGTAAGCGGGGGTAACACATCGCCCCCGCGTGCGCATCTACGGGACCACACCACTCCGCAAGGCCTAAGCCTCGTCGGTATCTAAGGAAACACGCCTCTCCGCGAGGACTAAGCCTCTGCCTCGCCTATAAGGCCATATCCCTTCGCGAGACCTAGCGCCATCACTCCTTCGGGAAGCATCGCATTATGCGAGGCCACTCCCTCGCATGGGAGGCCCGTAACAACAGGCGAGACAATGCCTTCTCCCCCGCGAAGCTGGATCGCCCAAATGACTTAGCCGCGATTCAAGTAGGGCAACTGGTGACGGTAACCACCACGATGCGTGTAAACCTCCCACGTTCGCCACTACTCCACTTTCCCCATCAGTCGGAAACATGGGCAACCACCCCACTACCTCAGATCATGGGGCATCCATGACCTCATCGACCGCCTATAAAAGGATGACTTGGGAAAGGTACACCCTATCTACACACACACACTCCTCTCTTTGCTCCTGAGTATTCTGTTTCATCCTTTGCAGACCACTCTGTAGCATTCGATCGTCGTCCTCAAAGTCGCATCACTCCTCCAAGCATCTGAGAACCCGTACCGCAAAGGAACGAGGCTATCAGATTGGTGCCGTCTGTGGGAAACAACGGACCACGAGGATCTACCAACTGTGCGAACATGCCTCGAGCTAAAAGCAGCACTCAACAGAACGGCAACTCCGGGAGAAATGCAAGCACCGAGCACCGTCTCCAGAGGGATGAAGTCTCGGTTCACTCCACCAATGAATGCACCTCCCACCTCTAGTGCATGTCATTCCTCCTGGCAGAATGGGTGGGGTGCAACAGAATCTCGTCCTCCAACTGGTCACTATTCCCGGCTTGGACCCGGGGCAACCTTCACCGCCATCACAGAAGCTATTACGCAGAATCTACGCGACACCCTAGTAGATACCCTGAAGGGAATCCTGGGCTTGATGGGAGTCATCCCAGCTCCCCAGCATGTGCAGGACTTACCGCAACCACCCCTCCGAGAGCTCCGGCAAGAGAACTACGCCGATCCCGCGCTTATCGCAGCTCTCACTGCCCTTGCTCGTCGTATCGAGCAGATGGAGAAGCGCGAGAAAAAGGTGAACATGCCTTAGTCCGCTCAGTTGGGCCTGGACCACCACTGGACCCAACCATTCACCAAGCAGATATTAACGGCCCCGCTCCCTGAGCAATTCCGTCAACCAAAGCTTAACGCCTACGACGGCCTCTCCAATCCAGACATCCATCTCCAGCGCTACATCTCAACAATGGCCATAGCCAGGGCCGATGACGTTACCCTCTGCTGTGCTTTCCGTTCCACACTCACTGGAGCTGCGGCCGCTTGGTATAACATTTTGCGCGATAAGCAGTTCGACTACTTCTAGCTCTCCTGTGCATTTTCTAATCACTTCATCGTCTCCAAGCCGCCGCCCAAAACTGTGGGGCACCTCCTAAAAGTCTGGCAGAGAAGGGAAGAATCTCTTCGGGACTACATACACCACTTCCAGGCAAAAGCAATCATGGTCCCTAATCTCGGCGAGGAGACTAGACTCCTCACCGCGATACAGGGCCTCCAATGGGATTCCTACTTCTTCATAGATGTTACCACCAACCCACCCCACAACATAGAGCACTTCCTAGAAAGGGCAACCAAGTTCATGAATGTGGAAGAGATCACTAGGCCTCTGGGAAGAGGCCCGACGAATAATGCGAAGGGACAACCCCCTAGCATACAGGATAGAAATCAAGGGCCTCGCCGACAGCCATCCCCGCAACTCTCTAGGGAAAGGGTTTACCCAACGCTCCCTCCTCTAAGAGACTCCTATGCCAACATCCTCCATGCCCTAGAGCAAAAGTGCGAAGTATCGAGATGGCCCCGCCCTCTCCCCAAGGGAGCCTGCAAACAGACAGACAAGTACTGTCGCTACCACCGCGACAAGGGCCATGACACCGAGGATTGCATCGAGCTCAAACGAATGCTATCAGAAATGATCAGCCAAGGAAAGCTCACTGAATTCCTCATTTGCGATCCCCACTCGCGTCGAGACTCCCCCAGGGGTCGCAAGCACGATGGCGATCGCAAAGAACGCGAACCACGCAGGTTTAACGGGGCGTAGGCTGGAGCTGACCGAATTCCCCCCGCCAGGGGACATATCAACGTCATCACCCGCTGCGAGGCGTCACTATATGAGGCAAATATATCATATTGATCACACCGCAAGTCGCCTTATCCATCGCCGTGACGGGACCTTCGTGGTGGTCCCCCACTCAGACCCTCTAGTCATAACAGCCCGCTTCGCGGGATGGGACACTGATAGGGTCTACATGGACACGGGGGCTAACGCCAACGTCGTCTAAAACCAGACCCTGGTAGAAGCAAAGGTTCCCCTGTCACGCATCCAGCCAACAAAGGGAGCAACCTATGGCGTGGGAAGGGAGGAAATCCCAACGCTAGGGGCAATTACGCTCCCGTTCATGATGATGGAGGACAAGAATTTAGTCTGCCATTCGAGCATCGTGGACTTCATCGTCCTGGATCTGCCACCCCCTACAATACGATCATTGGGTGGCACACGCAAACAGAGTTCCACATCCACTGCGATGTGCGAGCCTTCACAGTGCTATTCAACACCAACTTGGGTGATGCCTACATCTACATAAACCAGAACATGGCCAAGGGTAACTACGTTACCACGCTCGCAGGGCCCCCCAAGCTTCCCCAGCCAGAGCCAAAGTGGAAGCAACCCGCGTCAGATCCCGACCAGCGCGATGACATCGCCCCAGACCTTTCTGGCGCCTTTGATGAAGTGGAGATCGCGCTAGGGAAAAAATTCAGCGTGGAAAGAGATATCTCAGAACAAAACAAGGAGGCACTCATACACCTTCTCCACGCCAACAAGGACGTGTTTGCACGGAGCCCAGCCGACATGCCCGGCGTAGACCCATAGGTCATCTCCCACAAAATCAATGTACTCCCTGACTTCAAGCCAGTTAGGCAAAAAACTAGGGGCATGACCCCCGTTCGCAAAGAATTTGTACGCACTGAGGTGTAGAAGTTGCTTGAAGCTAATATAATTAAGGATCTTCATTACTTGGAATATAGGTTGATAACATTGTCCACACTAATAGAGCGTGGATTATAAGGGAGTTAATAGCGCGTGCCCCAAAGATCCGTACCCCTTGCCTCTTATCGAACAACTGGTGGATTCCACTACTAGATACCCCGTCTTGTCCTTCCTGGATGCCTACAACGGTTACCACGAAGTCTTCTTGGACCCATAAGACACAATAAAGACAGCGTTCACGACTGGCGAAGCCGTCTATCACTACATCCGCATGCCATTAGGTCTCAAGAATGCAGGCACGACTTTCCAAAGGCTGGTTAACATGGTCTTCACTAGCCAGATAGGGAGAAACTTAGAAGCCTATGTCGACGACATAGTGGTCAAGAGTAAAGCGGTGGGTAACCATCTATGGGACTTAGAAGTAACCCAACGAAATGCATCTTCGGCGACGGCATCGGCGAAGGTGAATTCTTGGGCTATCAAGTGTCAGGGGGCGGGATAAGCTCAAACCCAAAGAAGGTCGAAGCCATCGCCAGCTTGCACCAGCCTCAAGGGCTGCGCGATGTCCAGCAACTCAACGGCAGGTTAGTAGCATTGGGGCGGTTCATATCCAAACTCGGTGACAGATGCAAACCTTTCTTCAACCAGATCAGGAAGAAGAAAGCCTGCAAATGGATGGAGGATTGCCAAGAGGCCTACGAGGCCATCAAGAAACACCTCCAAAACCTCCCAACACTCAAGTGCCCCAGACCTGGCGATGACCTGGTCCTCTACCTCTCCACAACCAATAACAGTGTAGCTTTAGTCCTAATTAAGGAGGAAGATGGGAAGCAGTGGCCCGTCTATTACACGAGTCACACATTGTAAACGCGATACCCTCCCTTACAAAAGGCAGTCCTGGCGCTAGTCTACGCCACTCAGAACTTGAAACCATACTTCCAGGGCCACACAATCACGGTCCGCACTGATCTCCCAATAAAGGAAATAATGGAATGTCCGGAACATTCGAGGCGCCTCGCCAAATGGTGCATTGAGATGAGCGAATACAACATCAACTAAGAGCCGGGACAGGCAATAAAAGGACAGGCCCTCGCAGACTTCATCGTTGAATTCGCCATAACAGACATGCAGAATCCCAATGAACAAGTACCAGCAAAACTGGTATCGCCAGAATGTAATATGTTTGTCGATGGAGCCTCAAATGCTGGCTCACCAGTGGGTGATGTATACTTACGGGGACCTCTAGGTATGGAATCTTCTTTAAGAGTCGCATTTCAGTTCCTAGTAACCAACAATGTGGCAGTATATGAGGCCCTCGCTGCGGGCATACAAATTGCACTAAGAGCTGGCATCCGCCGTCTCAACATTCACAGCGATTCCTAGTTGGTCATCCACCAAGTCCAGGTTATCTCAAAATGCAAGAGCCCATACTTATCAAATATCTCAAGCTCATCAACTCCTTGCGCACAGGCTTCGAAGAGGTCATCTTCATCCACATACCACGCTCAGAAAACGTTAAGGCGGACCTACTGTCAAAAGGAAAAACCAACTCGGCTTCTGAGACCCTTGCCTAGCCTTCAATCGTAGAACAACTGGACTGTGGTGTCATGATTGAATCTCAGGGGGAACCAGACGACTGGTGAAATGCCATCATCAACCAGTTAAAGGCAAACGGCAAAGGCGTTAGACTCAACAAGCTCTGCACTCGCGCAACACGACTTGTCCTCATCAACGATCTGCAATGGCGTAGAGGATACTCTTCCCCGCTCCAACGCTGCCTCAACACACGCAAGAGGCACGCGGTGCTCGAGAACATACATCAAGGCTCCTGCGGTGCCCACATAGCGGCAGACACATTGGCTCATAAAGCCCTACGCCTAGGCTACTATTGGCCAATGCTGAAAAAGGATGCGGTAGCGATGGTACAGAAATGCCATCAATGCCAAATCAACTCTAGAGTGCAACGACTCCCCTCTACGGAGTCACCCACAATCTCAAACCACATTCCCTTCGCCCTATGGGGCCTCAACCTAATCGGTCCGATGCCAACAGTCCCAGGACAATTCTGGTTCTGCGTTTTGGTAGTTGACTATTTCACCAAATGGGTCGTGGTGGAACCACTTGCAAAAATAACCTCGGAATGCATCATCAGCTTCCTCTGGAAGAGCATAGTTTGCCGATATGGGAGCCCACGCGCCATCATCAAGGAAAACGGAACTCAGTTCGCCAACGCCGAAGCCAACATCCAAATGTTGTACGCCCCCGTGACCCACCCCCAAGCCAAGGGCAAGTAGAGGTCACCAATCGCACACTAAAATAGGGACCGAGAAAGCGTCTCCCTGGAGTAAAGGGTGATGGGTACAGGAACTACCAAGCGTGCTTTGTGACTACCGTACAACACCGCGAACACCTACGGGAGACACTCCTTTCTCCCTCGTGTACGGTATGGAGGCACTCCTCCCAATCGAAGCGGATCTCAAAAAAATATGGACGATCAACTTCGCCACTGAGGCCAACAGCCAAGTCCTTTCCGCAAAACTGGAACTCCTCAGAAAGTTCGCTTTCAAACAACGTGTCAACACAAGACACGACGCCAAAGTCAAATATAAATCACTATGCGTAAGAGGCCTCGCCTTGCTCCGCTCAAGCCTTGCCAACCGCGAAACAAAGGACGGAGTCCTGCGGCCCAACTGGGATGGCCCATACATAATACACTGCCAAGTGAGGCACGGCGTTTTTGAACTACAGGGCCACAACGGAAAACACTCCCTCACAACTACCATGCGGACGACCTACGTCCATACTATGTATAAGTGTTTCTCCATTAATAAAACGCTATCGTGTTTATTCCTCGTGTATAACTCTCTTAAAGCAACAACGGCTACATGCCCTCTGCACCCGATCAGTCAGAGCGGCAAATGATCACACTACAATACTCGACAAACCCTCCGCACCTGACCGGTCGGAGCGGTTCTATCCTGATCTAATAAGATCACGGACCTAGACCTTGTCAAGTCAAAACATCTACGTTGTCAACACATAAACAGTGCTAGTCTACACTAACCAAGGGCATCGCCCCATCGAGATCCCGCGAGACACTTTGCGAGGAAAGGGTGCATCGCCACCAATCCCCTCGCCAGACAAATATTAACTTTGACACACCCGCGAACAAAAACCATTCAATCATTTATTATTTACATCTTATGTACAATACAAAATGCAAAAAGGGGGGTCATCCAAATGCTTGGAGACTCCGACACCTATGGCGGGGATCGCCCGCACCCTTGGGGACTCCGCAGCCTCCCAAAAGGGCATGCCAAGAAGCGCCCATCTTCTGCCCGTCCTCGCCCATCTTTAAGTCAGTCCAAGTCTGGATTGATCCAGGAGGGACATAGTACAACCAATCCTTTGCCTTGTCTGCTAATGAGAACGTAAAAGCGCTCAGCTTGATTTGTTCTTCCGTGACAACTTGTGGCTTCATGGTAGAACAGACCACGTGAAATTCCTTCAAGTGCTTATGGGGGTCTTCTCCTGCAAGTCCATGAAAGGTAGGCAATAAATGAATCAAACTAGATTTTAATTTAAATGCTATCTCTATTTCAGGAAATTGGATACACAAAGGTTGTTGGACAACGTCTGGAGTTGCCACCTCCCTGAGGGTTCGTCGCGCTGCCATCTCCTCTTCAAAACCAACCTCTTTTTCACTCTCAGAGTTGTTGTCCGCAGCTTCCGGAGTTGTAGGATTGAGCACTTGTCTCTTCAATTTCGGGATCAAACACTAATTCTCTTGTACGAGAAGATCGGGGCATAAATCAGCAAACAATAAAAAGAAACTCTAAAGAAAAAGAAAATCCCCGGCAACGGCGCCAAATTTTTGGTCGGTTGTCGAACCCGCTAAAAATAATTCTGGTCTCACTAAAAACTCAGAATAAAATAATTTGTGTATAGTGGTGAAAACCAGGTCGAATCCCAAGGAAAAGCTTTGAATTAAAGTTTCTAAACAATTAACTGAAATAAAAGGTTGGGGGGTTTTGTTGAATCAAATGCTAAAAGTAATCAGCTGTAAATTTAAATGAATTAATTAAATAATAAAGACCCTAAGCCTAGGGTTGATTATTCACTCTAAACATATGGTTGATCATTGAAACAAATATTTCTTTATCTCAAGCAAATAAACTGGATCCCTCCTAAAGCTAGAAAGAACCCAAATAATTCATTGATAAATTAACCAGAACAAGCGATTAATTAATTCCTTAATCCCAAGCAACTAGATATTGAGAAGCAATTTTTAATCAACCTAGAACTATCCTGAAGAACAATGATAGAATTATTTATTCCAAGCAACCACCTAGAGAAGATAGTATGATTTAACTTGCTCTATCTCTTCTATGTGAATTAACAAGAAATTTACGAAATTCCAATTAATCAACTTGCTTCTAAACAAATCCTTTCACACAAGCGGTTAAAAAGATTCAAGCATAATCACAATTTCAGAACCAATTAACAAGCGAGAAATAGAAAATCAATTGCAATAAATAAGTACTAAGAAGAAATAGATACTTGAGCATTAAAGAAAGTTATAACTCAAAATCAATTCTCACAACCAAGAGTTTGAAGATTTTTAATTACCAACTAGTTGGAAAAACCTATAGTGGATTCTAACACTATCTAATTAAACTAACTAATTAACTAACAATTCCAAAGACTAAAATACCCTTTTAAGCCAAAACCACCATCCACCCTCACCACCACCCTTACCACCGCCGCCACCGCCGCGGTCGCCGAAACCATTGCCGCGACCGCCGGAACCACCGTCACAGCCGCCGGAACATCCTTCACGGCAATTGGAACCACCGTCGATGCCCCCGGACCTCCACCGCGGCCACCGGAACCACCGCTGCGGCAGCCGGAACCACTATCGTGGCTTCCGCGCTAGTCTTACCTCACATCATCTTGCTTCATCCAGATCTGATATCGTCGGAGATCGCTGGAGACGAAGACCAGTCATTTTTTGACTTCGTTGCAAGCCGTCGGAGATGGTTCCACGGTGAAGGAGAACACCGTGTACGACCGTACGTTTCGCCGGTGTCGTCCACCACAACTTCCTCCATCACCTATAGATCGTGGAGATCTGAAGTGGTTCTTGATAGCCATATCGCGACAGTTAGAGATGGAGCTCGCGGTGGTTCGCGATGGCCATATAACAGCTGTTAGACCCATCGGCGGCCACATCGCTGGCGATTGGAGTCAGCTTTGATTCTTTAAAGACTTCAGATCGAACTCCAGATCTGCGAGGCCAGCGGCAAGGAGAGGAGTTGGAAAGCCTTCGTCGCCTGCCGTGGATCATCTCTCTGGCCATTGGAGATTTGATAAATATGGAGTATTTATTAGGAGGGTATTTCAGACTTTACACTTCTAGTTGGTTTACCAACTAGTTGGTAAATAGTGCTCCCCTTGCTTTGGTGGTTGTGTCCTTCTCAACCTCTCAAATCTTGGCTGACTTCCAAAAGGTCTCTGAACCTCGCCTCTGCTCCTCATCTTTATTCTTCCTGTCAACTTAGTCCCCAATGCTCAATTGAGATGATTTCAGCCCAGCAACAGCATCCAGGTCGCTACTTTGAAGCTCCTTTTGATCGCCTTAGCCTGCGAACTGGGTTTTGGGTCCTTCATATGAAATGTAGTTCCGGATGCTAGCTTTCAAACGCATCTTGAATCATCCAATTCAGATTACTGTAGCTCAAGTTATGATTTTCCTTGAAAGATAACTCCAATATGTCAATAATCCGATATCATGAATATTTGCAAAATTAAAAATTGAATCCATATTTAACTCAAAATGGGCCTTTAAAGCTCAAAACTTATTAAAATAGCTAAAGTTTGGGAAATATATTTAACAATTATCAACTTATCAAATTCCTCCACATTTAAATGGAACATTGTCCTCAATGTTCAGAATTAACCATAAAGGAGTAAAAGGAAAGACAATTTCCTGACAGGTGATGTGATGATGCTTGCCAACTGAAAATGAGATTTGAAGGTGCTCATCTTCAAGGTGACTTCTTCTCCAACTCCAAAAAATTAAATCCTACTAAAGAAAATTTGGTTGTGAGATTGTTATAAAGGTAAAGACTTAAAACTAATAAAAACATCAAAATGAAAATTGAATGAAATGAAAGAAAGTAATCCTAATTATTGCGGGTTGCCTCCCGAGAGCGTCTTTCTTTATTGTCTTGGGCTAGACAATCCTCTAGATTATTCAAGTCTATAGATAGGATCATCCAAGTGAAATTCTTCTATGAAATTAGACACTGTAGCATTTGCTAAAAAAGGTTTAAGCCTATGACCATTCACTTTAAAGATTTTGTTAGTCTCCATGCTTTCAATCTCGATAACACCACGAGGAAAATTTTTAACAACAATAAAAGTACCAATCCATCTGGATCTCAACTTACCTGGCATGAGCTTCAATCTTGAATTAAAAAGCAATACCTTTTGACCAGCAACAAATTCCTTACGGTGCAGCCACTTGTCATTAAGGTACTTTGTTCTGTTTTTGTACATGTTGGCATTGTCGTACGCCTCTAAACAAATTTCCTCCAACTCTTGCAGCTGTAAATTTCTCTCAATTCCAACTTCTTTCATATCCAAGTTGCACTGTTTAATAGCCCAAAATGCACGATGTTCAATTTTCACAGGTAAATGACACATCTTACCAAAAACTAACCGATATGGGGACATTCCAATAGGAGTTTTATAAGCTGTCCGGTAAGCCCAAAGTGCATCTTCCAGGTGCAAGCTCCAATCTTTCCGGTTAGGATTCACCGTCTTTTCAAGAATGTTTTTTATTTCTCTATTGGACACTTCCGCTTGACCATTTGCCTACGGGTGGTAGGCAGTAGCTACCCGATGGTGCACTCCATACTTCCTCATCAACGCCTCAACGGTACGATTGAAAAAATGCGTACCTTGATTGCTGATTATAGCTCGTGGAATACCGAACCTACTAAAAATGTTAGACCTGAGAAAGACTACAACAACCTTGGAATCAAGTACGGGTAGTTTTGGCTTCTACCCATTTTGAAACATAGTCCACAACAAGTAAGATATAGAGAAAACCGAAAGAGCTAGGAAAAGGTCCCATAAAATCCATTCCCCACACATCAAAAATCTCACAGAATAACATAGGGGTTTTGGGCATTTCATTCCTAGTAAACAAATTTCCTACTCTTTGACATTTATCACAACCTTTGCAAAACTGATAGACATCCTTAAATAAAGTCTCCCAGTAAAACCCACTGTCAAGAATTTTCCTAGCTGTTCTTTTTGGGCCAAAATGCCCTCCACATGCATAATTATGACAATAGCTAAGAATGAAATGAATTTCATCATTAGGAACACATTTACGAATAATTTGATCTGACCCTATTTTCCAAAGATACGGCTCATCCCATAAGTAATACCTAGAGTCATTTTTTATTTTGTTTCTCTTTGCTTTAGTCAAATCCTTAGGTAAAATTCCAGCAACTAGGAAATTAACAATATCAGCAAACTAGGGTTCCTTACCTTCCACCTGCAGGAGTTGTTCGTCAAGAAACAACTCTGAAATCGGTAACGCATCCTCTTCACGCACCAGCCTGCTCAAATGATTAGCCATAGAATTGTCAGCTCCTCTCTTGTCCTTTATCTCTAAGTCAAACTCTTGTAATAAGAGTACCCAGTGTATCAGCCTCGGTTTAGATTCCTTCTTTGCTAGCAAGTACCTAAGGGTTGCATGATCAGAATAAACAATTATTTTAGATCCCAACAAATTTGATCAAAATTTATCTAAAGCAAAAACAATAGCTAAAAGCTCTTTTTCTGTGGTGGAGTAGTTGCAATGGGTAGCATTCAACGTTCGTGATGCGTAGTAGATAACATGGCTGCACTTACCCACTCTCTGTCCAAGTTAGGGGAGAGCATTATTTGACCGAAATCGAAAAAACGGAAAATTGAATTAATTTGGTTCGGTTTCGGTTGAAACCGAAATTATACTAAACAGTTTCGGTTCGGTTTCGGTTTCGGTTTCATGAGCCAGTTTATTCGGTTAACCGAAAACCGAATTTTATGTTTTTAATTTTTTTTCTTTGGCCTATTTATGTTTTATATAACTGTTTTTATGGTAGTTTAAGACTTTATTTAGTTATTTAAGACTTGATTCGATTACATGAATGAATTTTGTAATTGAAATTCAATTTGTTCGATTTTGTTAGGTGAAATCGAAACAAAATAGAATTAAAGGAAAAATTCGACCAGTTCGGTTTAAAACCGAACCGAACCTTAGAAATTCTGTTTCGGTTTTTTCGGTTGCAACATCTAATTCAACCAATTCGGTTTGTTATGGTCGAAAACCATAAACCGATCAAACCGACCTATTCAATTCGGTTTTATCCGAACAAACCGAATGCTCACCCCTAGTCCAAGTACTGCTCCTACTGCGTATTTACTTGCATCACACATTATCTCGAAGGGTAAATCCCAATTTGGAGGTTGTATAATTGGTGCATATGTGAGCAGCTCCTTGAACTTGTCAAAAGCAAACTTGCAATCTTCTCCAAAGTCAAATTGAACATCCTTTTGTAGCAATCTAGATAAGGGTTATGCAACCTTTGAAAAATCTCTAATGAAGCGCCTATAAAAACCTACATGACAAGAAAACTTTCAAGCCTTTGATCGATGAATAGAAGTGGAAAGTGATCCTTTCTTGTGGCTACATTTAATTTCCGAAAATCAATGCCTATTCGCCATCCATTTTGTACTCTCATGGGAATCAATTCGTCCTGTGCATTAGGAACAAGAGATAGTCCAGTTTTCTTAGGAACAACATGTGTAGGACTTACCCACTGACTATCTGATATAGGATAAATGATTCCTTGCTCCAAAAGCTTCAGAATTTCCTTTAGAACCTCTTCCTTCATTGCTGGATAACATAAAGTCCCCTTATGCACATCAATTTTAGTTCTGGCAGTTTTCATAAAAGGTCTTCCTAACAAAATGTGAGGTGAATTAGAAGCAAATTTATCGTCCATGTCAATGACATAAAAATCCACCGGAAATATAAGCTCTTTTACTCTAACTAAAACATCCTCAACAATGCCCTCTGGATCTGAGTTGGACCTATCAACAAGCTGAATTATGATCTTTGTTTCTTTCATAGGTCCTAAATTCAAAGAATTATGAACAGAGAGTGGCATGACATTTATTGATGCACCCAAATCAAGCATGACCTTTTCTACTTTATTATTGCCTTGACACAGGGTATAGTAAACATACCTGGATCCTTGCATTTTGGAGGCAATTTCCTCTGTATAATTGTAGAAATATTCTCACCTACCATTACCTTCTCATCTGATTTCAGCTTTTTTTGTTGATGCACAGCTCTTATGAGAAATTTTGCATACATGGGTACTTGCTTTATTGCATCCAACAAAGGTATGTTGACTTCAACCTTCCGAAAAGTCTCTAAAATTTCTTTTTCGGATTCTCCTTCCTTTGCTGGTTTTGCCAACCATACACAAAAAGGAGGTTTAATAATGATTTTTGGCTTCTGGATAGCTGGCCTTTCACTAGTCTCTTCACCCATAGTTGCTGGAATTTTGCTCTCATTGTCTTCTTTAGGTGCTGCTAATTCAGGGGTGGAAGGCTGCACCTCTTTTCCGCTCCTAAGAGTCATGGCACTTGCATTTTCTCTTGGATTAACTTCAAGTTGTGATGGCAATCTCCCCTTTTTAGCTTCTATTCTTCCTACCAAAGCTGCTAATTGTGAAACCTCCCAGCTCCTTGATGCTAGCCCTTGTTTCTTGTTGAAACATCTGAGTGTTGGTTGCTAAGGCTTTCACAATATCTTCTAAAGTCATATTTGAGTTCTGTCCCTGATTTTGTTGAGGAGGAGTTTGCCAATTGAACCCAAAAGATTGATGTTAGGCTGTCCATATCGAAAATTTGGATGATCTCTCCAACCAGGATTGTATTGATTTGAGTATGGATCATATCTCCGTGGTTGGTTCACAAACCCACTTGTAGCACTTACTTGAGGTGTTGATTCCTCCTAGAGTTGTGGACAAGAATCTGTAACATGTCCTGAAATTGCACAAATCACACAAACTCTTGAATTTTGCACTTGTCCCAATGCAACTTGTCTAACAAGAGAGGTTAGCTCAGAAATTTGAGATTCCAAATTGGAAGTAGTCACCTCATTAACTTTCTTTGGTATATGCTCCACTCTTGTTCCAAATTGTTGTGAATTAACTGCCATTTTAGAATTCAAGTCTTTTGCCTCTTGAGGAGCCTTTTCAACAAGTGCTCCTCCACTTGCAGCATCCAGCATGCTTCGATCCATGAATAATAGCCCATCGTAAAAATATTGCAACAACAGCTGATCAGAAATCTGGTGGTGTGGACAACTAGCGCAGAGGTGGTTGAAGCATTCCCAATACTCATACAAACTCTCCTGTGTATTGACGATTACCGCTGATTTCCTTTATGATAGTTCCAACCCTTGAAACCGGGAAAAACTTCTGTAGAAACGTTCTCTTCAAGTCATTCCAAGTCCAAATTTATCCAGAAGGAAGGCAGTACAACCAATCCTTTGCTTTGTCTGCTAATGAGAATGGAAAAGCCCTCAGCTTGATTTGTTCTTTTGTGACTCCTTGTGGCTTCATGAAAGAATAGACCACGTGAAATTCCTTCAAGTGCTTATGAGGGTCTTCTCTTGCAAGTCCATGAAAGGTAGGCAATAAATGAATCAAACCTGATTTTAATTCAAAAGCTACCCAATTTTAGGAAATTGGATGCACAAAGGTTGTTGGGCAACGTCTGGAGCTGCAAACTCCCTAAGAGTTTGTCGCGCTGTCATCTCTTCTTCAAAATCAGATTCTTTTTCACTTTCAGAGTTGTTGTCCGTAGCTTCCGGAGTTATAGGATTGAGCGCTTGTCTCTTCAACTTCCTATTAGCCTTTGTTGTCTTCTCAGTTTCGGGATCAAACACCAATTCTCCTGTAAGAGAAGATCAGGGCATAAATTAGCAAAGAATAAAAAGAAACTCTAAACAAAAGAATTTCACCGGCGACAGTGCCAAGTTTTGGTCGGGCGTCGAAATCTCCAAAAATAATTATGGTCTCATTATCAACTTAGAATAAGCTAATTTGTGTATAGTGGTGAAAACCAGGTAGAATCGCAAGGAAAATCTTTGAATTAAAGTTTCTAAGCAATTAACTGAAATAAAAGGTCGGGGGGTTTTTTTCGAATCAAATGCTAAAAGAAATCAGTTGCAAATTAAACGAATGAATCAAATACTAAAATCACTTAGCCTGGGGTTGATTATCCACTCCAAACATATAGTTGATCATCGAAAGAAATTTTTCTTTAACTCAAGCAAATAAACCGGATTCCTCGTAAAGTTAGAAAGAACCCAAATAATCCATTGATAAATTAAATAGAACAAGCGACTAATTAATTCCTTAATCCCAAGCAACTAGATATTGAAAAGCAATTTCTAATCAACCTAGAACTAGCATGAAGAACAATGATCGAATTGTTTATTCCAAGTAACCACTTACAGAAGCTAATATGATTTGACATGCTCTATTTCTTCTATATGAATTAACAAGAAATTTACGAAATTCCATTTAATCCACTTGCTTCTAAACGAATCCTTTAACACAAACGGCTAAAATGATTCAAGCATAATCACAATTTCACAACCAATCCTACAAGCGAGAATTAGAAATCGATTGTAATAATTAATTAAGTACTAGGAAGAAATAGATACTTGAAATTGAAGAAAGTTATACCTCAAAATCAATTCTCACAACCAAGAGATTGGAGATAGAAATCTACCCTAGACTAAACTAAGAAATTTACTCACATGGTTGGGATAAAACGCCTGAAAGAAAAATAAAATTGAAAGGCTAGAGGGTAAAATTGGAATCCATATTTAATCATTTGTGTCCAAACTTCCTTTTATGTAAAAGACAATTGGAAGCTTTTATCTTTCCACTTTTGCAAGTTTTATCACGCATGCAAAAATGCTTTATGCCTTTTTGGAAGGCTTTTGCATGCATGGAAGGTGTAAGAGCCTTTTGGCTTTCCAAGCCAAAATGATGGATGTAAATTAACCAATCATATTATGAAAAATAGGATGGTTAATTTCACATCCCAAGGAGGCTTCTTTCACCCTTTTATGTTGCAAACAAACCATTTGTGAAGGTAGACTTCATTATTGCCGAAATATTGACTCATTTTTTAGAGCATTTTGGCTTGAATTCTCATTTCTTCAACCATCCCCTTGTTCCATGATTGGTGGTTCAAGATTTATATCTAGTATTGCTCAATCAAGTAGTTGAGAGGTGCTAGATCCATCTCTACCCTAAAATTAAGTTTTTGTCATATTTTAGTCCTAAAATTTGAATTCTTGACCTAATCGAATCCTTTCCGTCCAGCTTCGCCGTTAAAGTGGACGGAATGAGTAAAATCCGTCGGCGGTCCTACTTTTTATGGTTTTGACCTATTATGGTCCCGTTTTAAGTTTTTGCCCTATTTTAGTCATAAATTTTGAATTCTTGACCCAATCGAGTCCTTTCCGTCCAACTTCACCGTTAAAGTGGACAAAATAATGCAAAATATCTATTTTACCCCTCTGTTAATTGCAATAACACCCCTCAATACTTTTAAACTAAACAATTGGCAAAAGCACGAATAAACCACTAAACTATTCGAATCGTCACGACTCGGCCATTGATCTATTTAACGGGCCGAATCACCCCTGAACTCCTCAGATTGTACCGAACTCATCATTCCGTTCATTTTTTGATGATGTGGCTGACGGACTTTAACACGTGGATGTAGCTAGCGGGAAATATAGAAATGGGTTAAGGGTGGACAGGCAGGAATCAACATAGGTGGCTTCTATTTTTCCCAAGTGATAGAGGAGGGTTAGTGCTAGAAGACGATAGTGGTGGTGGGGTGTAAGAATCAATTTCAGAAACGATTCGATTCTCTCTACAAAAGACGCTTATGAGTTTGTGACTTTGTGCAGATGAAAGAAAACAGATATGTTATTTTATTTGTTCATTGTGCTGATTGAGTGGGTTTTGAATCTAGCAACCATAGACATTGGTGGATAGGGTTTTTTTTGTTTTTTTATTATTCTCACTCACACATTTATTTTTGGTACTGTATCATATTCGGGTAGTTGTGTTTATGTCCAAAAAAAATCGGTTGGTGGGTATGTGTTGATGTTATGCTGGGGACCGTTTTGGAGGGGTCAAGAATTCAATTAGGTTAAGAATTCGAAATTTAGGACTGAAATATGACAAAAACTTAAAACGGGACCATAATAGGTCAAAAACATAAAAAGTAAGACCGCCGACGGATTTTACTCATCATATCATAGATCGACATCAATACCTTGTTAGATCAGTATCAATAAATTGTTAGATCAGCATCAATACCTTGTTAGATCGACATCAATACCTTGTTAGATCAGTATCAATACCTTGTTAGATCAGCATCAATACCTTGTTAGATCGACATCAATACCTTGTTAGATCGACATCAATACATTGTTAAATCAGCATCAATACCTTGTTAGATCGGCATCAATACCTTGTTAGATCGATATCAATACCTTGTTAGATCGATATCAATACCTTGTTAGATCGATATCAATACCTTGTTAGATTGACATCAATACATTTTTAGATCAACATCAATACCTTGTTAGATCAGCACCAATACATTGTTAGATCAACATCAATACCTTGTTAAATCAAGTGTTTAGCAACGATAAGCGCTATTTCAAAGTTTGAAGCTTCGCAAATTTTTCACTGCTTCCTTGAAAGCAACAAAGTAGCGCACGAGCTTGCAAAGTTTGCTCTTACAAGCAACAGGTTGGTGATATGGCTCGGATGCTCGCCTCCTGCTATTCTTGATTGCTTATAAATTTAGCTTTTGTTAGACTTTGCTTTCTATCGATCTCCTTTCTCTCTCTCTCCCTCCTTTGCCCCCACTGGGGTTTTCTACATTGTATTTTCTTCGTTGTTCTCTTAGGACAAGTAGCGAATCCAGGTCTATGTAGTTAAAATTTTTTTTTCCTTCGGCATTAAAAATGAGAGTTAGCTCCTTGTTGGGATCCCTTTCCTTATAAAAAAAAGGAACACAGCCTAGGTAGGTAAGCTAGTAATTAATTAAGAAATTAGTCCAAAATGCTGTACCCATAAGGGTTGAGCGGAGTTGAAACGATGTTGGCGTGGAAGAAGATCTTCCTTCCTTGCAAAAGGATGGCGCATGTCATGAACTGAAACTCCGAAAGTATTATTATCAGCGAAGTAAATGCAACTGGGCTTGAAACTCGAACGGGTCTGGGCCGTGACCTGAAGAGAAAAGGAGGAGGAGTTTCGGCCCAAGAACAGAGCTCTGTCTTCCAGACCCTGCACAGTATTCGTCCATGTCCTTGACTTCAAATCCAACTCAAACACCGGATACTGATCCATCTCCACCATCTCCACCCAATAAACCCCTAACAGCTTCCCGGACGACTCCACCAGATTGCATCTAACCTCCGACGGCGATCGCCGCCCTAGCCGGGTCCCACCAGGAGCCGCCGCCACCTGCTCTGCTATGCCGGAGATCATGTCGCAGACGAAAACAGAGCCGTCCATGTTGCAGCCATATAGTTGTCGGTCGTAAAAGATGAGGTCACAACATTTACGTTTGCCTCCACTGGTCATCTGTGTCCACCCAGGCTCTCCCGCTCTCCATGTCGCCACTTTCCCGCCGCTATGGATCACGGCCACCGTGAAGTTGGCTGATTCCGATGGAGTCGACGACAACACTGCCTTTTCCGTGTCCTTGAAGCCAGCCGGCAACAAAACTCGCAGCCCGGCAGAGAGGATGGGGTGGAAGAGGCTCATGTCCAGATTAATCTTATCGATTATAAAGATCCAACCTTTGGACGAAAGCAAGGTTGGCCGTCGCCTCGCAGCTCCGGCAGCGGCAACTCAAAAAATTGGAGCCTGCTGAAGCTGTACATCTTGGGCAATTTCTCCTCTGGCTCTGCTACTATCAACAACGGCGGAATCTGCTCCGCTTGGCCCAGGTCGTCGTCCACGATGGATCCGCGCCATGGCAATGACGACTGCTTAGGATCGACGTCGACGAGGCACACAAGTAACAAAAACAAAACAGCCAAGAAAAGAAACAGCCCCGAATAAAAGATCACCATCGCTAATTGCTTCTCTGCACAAAAACAAAACCTCACGAGTTTCAACTCAAGTCTCAGCAGCCACGACACAACTATATATCACTCCTATATATGCACACAAAACCTACACAAACTTGACTTCAAAAGACAGCAGACCATGTTAATCACAAGTTAAGTCCTCCACTTCTTCAGATATCGTCATATTAATCTTATTCTTTTTCCGAACGGAAAAATTGAAATTCATTAAACTCCAAACATCCTGTCCCATGAGATGGGGAACAACGAAGAAAATTACACCACAAACATACACTCGTCAAAACATTATGAGCCAGCCACAATGTTTGCAGACCATATACCTTTAGATTGTAGCAGAGTCAGAGTACGGCAATTGGGGATTAAGAATCCAACCAGATCAAGAACCCACCAAATTCGAATTCCTGGCCTTAATCAAGAGATGCAATAATGCTTGGATGTCCGACACCAGTTGTAGCAATCTCCATTGTCTCCCTTCCATCACAAACTTGTTCCTTGCTTAATATATGACGATATATATTAATCTATGAATGATATCACAAGTCAATCCCCACAAACTTGGTGTGTTTATAAATGGAGTCCCCATACTATACACATATGTGTAGGTACACATAGCAGATTAGATACCCAATTTACAAAACCGTTTCAGCCCAAATCCATCCGAAAATATCAAATATCTAAATTACTCCCACACGTTTTCTCTGTACATTGGCATGTGTATGTACCTACCCTATACGATGGCGAAGCCAGATTGAGAATTAGGGTGGCCGAACAATGCAAATATTATCCTCATTTAATAACACACGTAACCAAAATTTGATCAACATAATTCACAAATCATAGATTCAAATTATTATTAAAAAGAATTCATTAAAAAATTTCAAACAAAAATATTCGGAAACTAGAACATTAATGTATAATTTATATTTAAAATATTTTCTTTATCTATTAAAATGTGGAAAAAATAAAATCATAAAATAAATGCTGAAAATGAAACGCACACTTTTTTTAGAGACGGATGTAATAATAAAAAAAATTTCCGTAGATGTGACGTTCAATTAAAAATGATTTGGGACAATAGGTAGAATGGTAGACTTCAATTAAAACTGATTTGGGGTAAATAGGCAACAAAGAGAAATTAGAGTATTAGACATTATGACAACGAGCCAATAAAGGGGAATTAGATTTTAGGGCAATAAGCTAATTGTTTTGTTTTGTATCAAACTCGTATCCTTAACTTGATGGTTGACTTGTTAGTATACTTTTCTGTTGAAAAAATGGCAAAAGCGCAAAGTGGTGGATGAAGTTGGAGGTTTAGCGTGTTCTTTATAAAGGAAAATGTTTAGGTTTTAGTTATTATTTAGATTTTAGTTATTATTTAGATTTAGGATTGAGCTGAGTTTAATGTTTTAAGTTTGACCTATTAGTAAATATAAATTTTAGTGTATAAATCACCAAATTGAACATAATCTATAAAAATTTAAAAGTAACCCCTATTTTATAAAAATATTCATTATATACCCCATTCTTTGAAAATGTTGGGGGTGACAATAGTCACCCCAGGTCATATGATAGCTTCGCCAATGACCCTATAATTGGTAGTTTATTAATGATATCGTCTTAACCAACGAAAAATTTGTGAGAACAGAGATAATAATTTGGCAACTAATTCTAAGTCAAGTGAATATGGAGTATAAATTATTACTCCATCCTAGAGAAGAAATATATTTTCCCACTAAAAAAGTTTGTTTTTATCTTATACTCCCTAGTCCCTCCCAGGGGTGTAAAACGAATCGAGCTGATTCGCAAGTGGCTCAAGCTCAAGCTCGAACCATGTGAAACAAACCGAGCTACACGAGCTCGAGCCGTTTTCATTGTTTGTGAACGAATTCGAGTCGAGCCCGAACATTAGACGTTCTGCTCGTTAAATTCGCGAGCTAATTTGAACATCTAAGGAATTACTTATAACCCTCAAGAAATGCATACACCAGATTTCAGACGCTCCACAGCCTATACTCGTACTCAATGGAGAAAACAGAGGTCTCCAGATTCCGGACTCGCTGTTGCTCCCTTACTCCAACGCCTGGTACTCCTCCATCCACCAGCTTCCTTACTCTGCTCCCGTACTCCGCCGTCCACCAACTGCTTGCGAATCTCTAACTACAATTGTTTGTACTCAATTTCCTGTCCATTTCATCATAAGATCCGTTTCAACTGGAATTCTCGTGTCAATGACGGCTCCCACTGGGTTATCGGCATCGACCCGAACATCTGAGGTGCTTTGGCTCTGCTGAAAACAAATCACTCTGGTTTCTCTGCTCAGGTTTGAATTTTTGTGATTCATTCTCCTACGATGTGACTGAAATGCTTCTTTATTTTCAATTGAAAATAACATTTCACCGTTGTAATTTTTATTTAGAATAGGGTTCGATTGAAACTGATCAAATTTGTCACTGTTGTAGGCCCAAATGCTAGAATTATCTAGGAGATTGGCTAACTAGAAAAATCTATAATAATCCTAGCTAGGAAATATCTACACTAACCAACTTACTAGAACATTCTAGGAAAATATCTTGTAAGATGTAACCGACCTCCACTATTATAAATAGAGGAGGCCGGCGCTATAGTGTTGTGTGTGTAGTGTGAGTTAGTGCACAAGTAAGAAAGTGTGAGAGCAAGGGTGACTGGAGTAGCAGCACGTTGCTGCAAGTATAGAGAAACAAAAGAGAGGTGTGTGAGTGATTGTATAATAAATTAATGAGTGTAATATAATTTGGCCCAAAATTAATAAAAGGCCAATTTTGTTCAATGCTTGATCTCCAACAGCCTTGTCCTATCATTCTCAACACAACAAAAATATGAGTTCCACCTAACTCCTCTCACAGTGCTTTTCCCCAGCTATCTATTAATGTTTGGGTTATCTCACGTTATGTGTAGAACCTAGATCTACTAATATACATATTCTTCAGCAGTTATTCTATTAAATGTTATTAATATGTTTGATCTGATTCCATTTGACTATTCTGAATGCATTTTTTGGGTTGCTCAGTCAGTATTTACATCAGCTCTTGCACATAAATGACAACTTGCATCCCATTCCATTCATCGTGTATACTTGCATAAATTTCATCCCGACGCTTTAGGACCAATTCAAGTTTCTATCCTTCCTCCACTAGCATCAATTTTTCTTTATACGTAATCATTCCATCTGTTGCCACGTTGTTCATGCATAATCATGTAATAATGTATTCATAGTTGAGATAGTGAAAACTTTGATTTTCGAAGCTCATAAGTCTTCTGTTTATTTTGCATATTTTGTAGCTCGGGAATTTGAACAGAGAAGAAAAATGATGATGGTCAATGCCAACTTTCTTTTGGATAGGCTTTGCAAAGGAAGCCTATAGGCTATACGTTCACTACGTACTTGGAGGCAATGCAGTAACGCCTGGGGCGTTACTATGGGGCCGAAAAGCGTAGTAGCGCCCCAGGCATTACTCAGGGCGCTACCAGTCAGAGGCGTGTCAGAGCTAGTAGCGCCCTGGTAACGCCCTTTGGCGTTACTGTGGGGCCGAAAATATTAGTAGCGCCCAAGGCATTACTCAGGGCGCTACTGGTCAGAGCTTGTCAGAGAGAGTAGCGCCCTGGTAATGCCATTGTGCGTTACGGTCGTCCTATTTCAGACGCACCCCATTCCCATTCCCTTTCCCCTTCATTTGCATTTGCAGAACCTCCGCCAAAGTTTGATTTCCTCCGGCGTCCCTCCCTCCCTCTCGCAACCGGCCTCCCTCCCTCTCTCTCGCAACCGGCCTCCCTCCCTCCCTCTCGCAACCGGCCGCCCTCCCTCCCTCTCGCAACCGGCCTCCCTCCCACACTCTCGCAACCGGCCTCCCTCCCTCCCTCTCGCAACCGGCCTCCCTCCCTCCCTCTCGCAACCGGCCTCCCTCCCTCCCTCTCGCAACCGGCCTCCCTCCCTCCCTCGCGCAACCGGCCGCCCTCCCTCCAACTCGCAACCGGCCTCCGTCAGCCTCCCTCTCGCAACCGGCCTCCCTCTGCCGCACCCGTCACGCCGGCATATTAAATGTTAAACATAAAAAAAACATAAAAAAACATTTGAAAGTTAATAGATTAAATGTTAAACATAAAAAAAACAGAATTCGGGCCAGTAGCGCCAAGTAGGGGGCTGGGGCGCTACCAGGCCTGTCAGCTTGGCAGGCCTGTTGTCAGGCTTGGTAGCGCCCTGGTAACGCGTTGGACTGAAGTAATGGCTCGAATGGTAGTGCCCTGGTAACGCCCTTTGGCGTTACCATTCGTAACGGATTGGTAACGAAATTGGCGTTACCAGGCCTTCTACAAATACGTAGTGGTTGTTTATGTAAATTTGGATATGTTCATGTAGTGGATTTATTTATGTTCATGTTTTATCTTGAAGGATTATTAGTTGTTGCTTATTAGTCAACCATGAGATTTGAGACATTTCAGGTTTCCCAAGCCGAGTCGAACCAGGCTTTACGAACTAAGCCTCTTTGAGATTAATCAAAACATTAGTTTCTCGAGATTTTCGAGCTCACGAGCTGAGTGCGAACATCAAACGAGCCGAGCTCGAGCCGTCTTTTTCAAGCTCGGCTCGAACATGCTCGAACTTGAGCCACCTCTCACGAACTTGAACTCGAGCATGAACATGTGATGTTCGGACTCGGCTCGGCTCGTTTACACCTCTAGTCCCTCCTATAAATTATACTGTATTTTTATTTTTCACATCAACTTTATTGTATAATCCTCACTTTTCTCTTTCAATTTAAAAATATTATTTTTATCTTATATACATATTTTATTCAAGTTAATGAGTACTTCGTATTTCTTAATCTGTGTGTCCAGTTAAATATATTTTCTTTTCTGGGACAAAGAAAGATGATATATTACGCCATTTGTATTTTTTTCTTAAAAACTCGTGACGTAACATTCCATTACATGATGGAATATAGTTGAATAATTTTTTTTTAATTAAAAAATTGTATTAGTGACTGGTTCGACGCGAATCATATAGCTGAATGTGTTAATCATATTTTTATCATTCGATAGGTTTATCCTATATTTCCTCTTAGTGTTATACATCCAGAAACTTGTAATTCAACTCGTAACCTTGAATTTTGGTTAATTTAGCTCTTCAATTATGAGCTCCAGGATGCACTATTACTAGTACTGCTAGTTTGTGGAGTCCTGGAGTTGTTGTACCTTCTTCCATGGATTTCAGCTCCAACAAGCTTGTCTTTAGTCAAACTTACCTTTCTTACAACATCACTAATGCTCATCCTTTCTTTAGGAAGCTCAGCTGAACAAGCAACACCAACTTCCAGGACTCAGATCAAACATTCCTCAACTTTCTGGTTTCCTTGTTCTTGGGTTCTCTTGGGTTTTCACATAGAAGAGAAGGATCAGTAATCTCCAGCACATGTCTGGGAAGACCTCTCTTCACACATTCATGCAAATTAAGACCTTCTTTGAAGACTTCATCTGTAGGTCTTTTCCCTGTGAACATTTCCAGAAGAAGAATCCCATAGTTGTAGACATCATCACTTGTTGATACCTCACTTCCCATGCCATATTCTAGAGAAAAAATTCACTTGTTCAAGATTCAACATCTGTAGATAATTATTTGCCTTGTTTGTTATAGTATTATGAAAATGTAGAGTTAGTTACCTATAGCAGCATATCCAATTGTTCCTCTGATCCCAATTGAGCCAATCTCGTTCGCTAAAGAGTTTTGAGTTTCTTCTTGGATGAACCTCGCTAACCCAAAATCACCTAAATGAGCAGTCATTTGTTCATCGAGAAGGAAATTGCTTGGTTTGAGATCACAGTGAACGATCTGTGTTTCACACTGGTTGTTGAGATAATCCAATGCTGATGCAATATCAATTGCCACAGATAGCCTCTGAACCACGTTCGGATTCTTTGGTTTTCCTTCCGAGGCTTCAAGTTTAGTACCATCATGCAGCCACTACTCTAAGCTCTTGTTACTCATGAACTCATATATCAAAGCATTGAAATCGTTGCCTGCTTGGTCAATGCCTGAACACATTGTGAGTATTTTAACAAGATTCTGATGCCTGATATTCCGTTGTGCCTCACACTTTCCAAGAAAACTCTTGGATGCTCCTTGGCGAACAAGGTTGTTGACTTTAATGGCAACAATGATCCCACCAGCTCCAAAGATACCTTTTTACACTAAGCCAAAACTACCAGCACCAATCAGATTGGCCGAGGAGAAACCATTGGTAGCTTTTAGGAGGGTGTGATGGGAAATCTCCAAAAACGAATTTTCCTCCACTTTGCTTGATACTGACTTTTGTCTTTTGTTCCTTATCCAGTAGAAAAGGAAAATCATTGATACAAAAGATAATGCTAGAAGAGCAGATATTGATGAAATGATCATCTTTGTGGTTGATGTGATTCTCTTCTTCTTGGCATGAAAATGACAACTAGGCAGTTGAAGTTGAGGAATGCCACCACAAAGCTTCTTATTCCCCATTACTGAAACTGCACTCCTATTAGTGAAAATTCCTTCTGAAGGAACCGAAGCTCGAAAATGTGTTTGAAGATAAATCCAAGGAATGCAACAAATTGAGTTGCTGCAAAAAACATGGAATTTCATCGGAAAGTCCATTTCAAGAAACATTCAACACTTGAAGGGCTTTCAGTGAATTTAAGGAAAACGGAATCGTCCCTTCGAACAAGTTTCCACTCAGATCAAGGCTGTCAAGACTTTGGCAGTGAGCAAGGCCATCTGGCATTTGATCGGAGAGCATATTTTGACTAAAATTCAGGTTGGTAACTAGTTTCAGATTTCCTATGCGTGATGGAAGTGGACCTGTTAACTGCTTGCTAGATAAATCCAGCCTGATTGATAAGGCTGCAAGATCAAAGAGTTGTGGCGGTATTGCACTAGTAAGGTTGTTCCTGGAAACGTCTAACTCTTCCAAGCTTTTGCACTTGCCTAGACTTTGAGAGATGTTGTCATGAAGATGGTTTCCGCCAAGATACAGCCTCGTTAACCTTTCTAGGTCTCCAAAAGATGATGGAATGACCCCGGTCAGATTGTTTTGTCATAAAACCAGCATATTTAACTTTGGTATTGTCCCCAATTCAGAAGGAATATGACCTGAAAATTAATTGCTTGACAGGCCTAGCACTTCTAAGTTGATCAGATTCTGAAATGCATAAGGAAGGCTTCCAGAAAGCTTGTTGTTATCTGCAGAAAATTCTTATACATTAGTTGAAAAATTGTTGAAAATTTAGTAAGGGAGCGGTACCAGAAAAGTCATTAAGTACTGCAGAGGTAGTTTCCCAAGACCTTCCAGTATAGCACCAGTGAGTAAATTTTCTATAGAAAGGATTTGCAGGGATCTCTGTTGAGTTTATGCTTCATGAAGCTGCTCAACGTGATTGACTTGAGAGGAAGAGAATGACTTGGTCAGCAAGTTCACAAAGGAGGAATTCTACTGGAACTCAAATTGTTTTGTTTCTTTACTATCTTATTTAATTAGGCTTAAGATGTTACGTTGCTTTGCAGCAAGTTTCTAGGAGTTATACTATCATTTAGTTTATTTAGGAGAATAAGCTAAGTCATAAGTCTTTACCAATTAGAAATAGGATTAATGTTATTTTAGGATTCCTATATCAACTAGGATTTGGTTTGTTATAAGCCTATATAAGCTTAAGGTTGTAAGCATAATAAATCAATAAAGTTTCTCCCGGTTTCATACGGTTTCTTCTTCTTTGTTCTCTCCTCTTCACCTCTCTCACCACCAAAAAGACCAACAAGAATCTCAAGTTCTGAAAAGAGTCGGGAATATTCCCAGTTAGACTGTTACGGCGTAGAGAAAGCATTCATAGCTTTGACAGACGACTGAGCACATTGGGATTTTGTCCAGCTAGTCGGTTGCTTGTAAGACCCTAATGTCTTAGCTCCAAGCAAGAAGATACATTATAAGGAATGATGGCAGAAAAGGAGTTGTTAGTCAAATCTAAGTCTTCCAACCTCCTCAAGTTTCCAAATGTTTGAGGGATTATGGAACCGAAGCTACTGTTCCTAAGGTCAAGTACCCTTAGAAAGCTTAGATTTCTAACATATGGTGATAGGGATCCGACGAGTCCTAATGACTGCAGAACCAGACTGGTAACTCTCTGATGTTTTTGACAGCAAGTAACCCCTTACCATCGGCAGAAATGGGCAGAATAATTCCACAAGGGCATGATCTGTTGGAATTCCTTGGTGCACTAAGAACTTCTGAGCTAATACTCCAGCTTAGAGGAGCTGGGAGTAACTTGACGGAGAAGAAACGATTAGAGCACATTTTATCAAAGTAGGGGTATTTTAGTAAATGTGCACTAATGAGCTTAAAAGAGCTTGAATATGTAAAATGGAAATGATTGGAATTACTTTGTGTAATTCGGACCTTATTTATCAATCATAACCACCTCTAAAGCCACTTATCAAAGTAAGGGTGTTTTGATAATTTTGGTGTAAGGTGTATGCACCTTGAACCATGGAATAACTCCATCTTTGCCAATTTATGAGGTTGGAAATGTAGTTGCCAAATTATGAGGTTTGCAATTTATGAGGTTGGCAATGTGGTTGCCACATTGATGAGGTAGGCAATGTGGTTGACACATTTAAGGGAGAGCTTTTGGTAGCTCTCATCCATCTATAAATAGATGGGAGGAAGTGCCTTATTCTCCAGCTCTCATTCCATTATCTTCTTCAACTTCTAAATCTCTCTCAAAGTGCCGAATTCTTGAGCCAAGTTTTGGAGCAATAAGAGTGGAATTATTTGTGTCATTCCACACAAAAAATTCAAGGTGCTTCACATCTCATCCGTCCTCTTCCCTTCTCCTCTTAGTGCAAGGCGTCATTATCATCATCTCTGGAAGCCAAGGGCTGCCATTGGAGCAATCTTGAAAGCTTAAGGAAGGAGCATACATCGGATTGGAGCAAGGATTAAAATAATCCTTAAGCGGTTTTTTCCCTTTGGTGCAAGATATGCTTACGCCTCTTAGTATCATGTTTAGTTCTTCATCTTTATACTCTATTGATGCTGGATTCATTAGTTTCCTGGCATGATTTGATGAGATAATATCATGCTTGTAAAGAAGATACCGTTAATATATGTTATGTGAAGTAGAGTATTACATGTGTATGAGGAAAATCCACATGAGAGCATGTTTATCCACATGAAAGCATGTTTGAGGGACCTCTAAAATCAACATGATCCTATTCTGGTCTCTAGTAACCTTGGCCTTGAACTCCAGTAAAACATTGAGGTTAGTATTGTTCAGGAAGCTGTGAGCTTCCAAACTAAGACAAGGGAGGATGGCAATGGAAACACAGGTTAGAATCACCCAAAAGAGAGTTGTGAAGCAAGACATTTCTGTACTGAGGAGTGCTGTGATTATCAAACTTTTAGTTGTATATAGGAGCGGAAAGGGAGAGAAAAAAAGACCAAGTAGGTGTAAAGTAACATTGCCTTATATGAAATTTGGCATACCGTTGTTGAATGATTTTGTGGGTTGCCATTTTGTGAGTTAATTAGTCCTAGTGGGTTTCATCCATTATTGGTGGGTGTCTCGATAAGGCACTTTCTAAGATTAAAATATTGCAACCGTCTGTCTTCTTAGTTTCCAAGAATTTCATCTTTGCTTTTGATTGCTTGTATTGTAAGGTAAGTTGGTTTCCATTTTCATTTCATTTGTTTTTTCAAAAACAAGCAACCGAACTAAACTCACTTTCCTATATGTTCAGGTTATTTAAAATTATTCGGGTTTCTTCAGGTACAGGTTGTTTCAGATTTCACCTCAATCTGGTTCAAATCATTTACTTTGTTGAGTAATTCATATTTGGGTGGAACAAGTTGTTCAGGTTGGGTTAATTTTTTACATTCTTACGGAAGGAGTTGTAAAGTTGTTTTTTTTTTAAATAGAATTAATCCGAGAGGGATATTTCCAAGGCAAATAGAAGGAAAAAATTGTATTTTTCAGAAAACTTTGTAATCTACCTTTTTGAAATATCATAAGTGGAGTTCAGCTTCTCTCCATTCATTGGAAAGAGCAGTGGAGCTGGATGAGTGACACATCACCCCTTAACTTTTCTTATTTCAGGGGTGAAGTGTTACTCATTCACCCCATTGCTCTCTCCAATGAATGGAGAGAAATTCAACTCCCAAAAGAGTGAGCATCTACAACAACGCTAGCTATCAGACACCTAAGTCAAATATAACTAATAAAAATAGAAAAAATACACAAATCTTTGAACCAACAACACTAGCTATTATAGTAGCCATAATAGATTTTTATGTTAGGCTCTCCAAATTTGGGAGTAAATATAATAAAATAAATGTGGTTGATTTCAACATAATAATAAATATGACTACCTATAATAGCTAGTATTGATGTTGTGACAATGTTAAACTCACTAGTCAGAATAGCACTTTTATTATTTGGCTAAAATTTAACATAAAATTAGCTAGTATTGTCGGAGATGCTCTAAGTGAATACTCCATTCATCATCGATTAGTTATAGTATTTGATTAACATAGAGATTAAGGATGATGAAGATTATATGTGTTTTCAAATTATGCTCTTAGTGGATGGGGTTGGATAGAGTGTTTGTGGGATTCATTTATGTGAAATTGAATTTAAGAATATTTAAGTAACTTTAGCATTAGAAAGTTTTCCTTTATACTACTACGAAACTAGGTAATTTTTGTAGAATAACCCAAAAGCCAAAACAGAATTAGACAGGTTTTTCAAGGACTGATGTAGTATTTGATTAAATCCAACTTCAAAAGAGTAGCAAACTCTCTGATGCTTCTAGCTGAAATCTCCGCCATCCCAGTCGCTCTGCCTATGGCCAAAGTGTCCACTGTGACAGTCAACTAGCAGTACCAAAATGGCCTTTGGATGGAAAAATCATCCTATCAATTCTTTGTAGCACCCAGGCCAACAAATTAACCTTTTGCAAGAATTCACAATTCAAATCAGTGCATTGTAAACAATATCAAGGTAAGAAGTTTCCCTATTCTTTACAGTTCACACATTAATATTTTAATCTTTCAGCAAAATGGGTGTGGTAAATTGTAGAAAGAACCCTAAAATAGTCAAGATCCGAACAAAACCAGCATTTTGACTTTTACTGCTTAGAATTACGATTTTGTGAACATTTAGTTGATGTTAGTGCATGATACACTGCATGGTTTCGATGAGTACCACAATTCTAGGGTTCATATGCATAATTTGACTGAAAAATATGTATGCGGCTAATTAAGTTCTTTTACTCAGTTACCTGGGATTTCTTATCCAAAATTGTTGAATATTTCCTAAACATGATCATTTTCTTCACAAAAGAAACAAAAAATATTTGACTTTGCTTCACATAGTATACAACATGATTTATCTTCCATGGCACATTACTAGTTTTGATTGTATTTCTATAGGTGCCCCTTCTTCGATGAATTCCAACTCCACGAAGCTTGTCCTTGGAAAAAGATAGCTTGTTCAATGCATCACTAATGCCCATGCTTTCTTTGGGAAGCTCATTTGAACAAGCAACTCCAATTTGCATGACCGAGATCAGACATTCCTAAACTTTCTCAGCTCCTATTCTACTTGACTCTTCTGGGGTTTCAGAAAGGACAAGGATCAGTAATCTCTAGCACATGTAGGGGAAGAGCTCTCTTCACACATCCATGGTGATTAAGACCTTCTTTGAAAATTTCATCTGTAGGACATTTTCCAGTGAACATTTCGAGAAGAAAGATCCAAGCTGTAGACATCACCACTTGTTGATACCTCACTTCCCATGCCATATTCTGTAAAAACGAATTCACCTATTCAAGAGAGTTCTATATGTATGATTTCAGAGATTATTGATGATATTGTTGACTTACCTGGGGGAGCATATCCAACATTTCCTCTAATGCCAATTGAGCTGGTCTCATTCATCGAAGAGTTTTGTGCTTCCTCATAGAGAAGCTTCACTAACCCGAAGCCACCTAAATGTTTCGTCATGTGATCATCGAGAAGGATGTTACTTGGCTTGAGATCACAGTGAACTAATGGTGTTGCACACTGGTTGTGGAGATAGTCTAGCACTGATGCAATATCACTTGCTACAGACAACCTTTGACTTAGATTCAGATTCTTCGCCCTTTCTTGTGAGTCATTGAGTTTGGCAACATCATTCAGCCATTGCTCTAAGATTCCATTACTTATGAATTTATTAATCAAAGCCTTAAAGTCTTTTCCAAATCGGTCAATCCCTGGATAGACTGTGAGTATCTTAGCAATTTTTCGGTGTCTAATACCACATAGTGCTTCACATTCAGCAAGAAAACTCTTCGAGGCACTTAGACGAAGGGGGTTAAGTACTTTAATGGCAACAATAATTCCACCAGTATCAAGAATACCTTTGTACACTGAACCAAAACTACCAACACCAATCACATTAGCTGAGGAAAACCCATTGGTAGCAGTTAGGAGGTTGTTGTAAGATATCTCCATAAAATAAATTTCTGGCTTGATTGATGTTGACTTCTATCTTTTTTTTCCTTAGCCGGTAGAAAAAAATAGATCATTGCGAGGAAAGATATTGCTAGTAAAGCAAAGACTGTTGGAATGATGATTTTTATTGAGGATGTTATTCTCTTCTTATTGGATTGGAAATGAAAACTAGGTAGTTGAAGCTCTGGTATGCCCCCATAAAGCGTCTTGTTTCCCTTTAATGAAATTGCACTCCCGTTTATGAAAATTCCTTCAGAAGACACCAAACCCTCAAAATCATTTAAAGATAGATTCAAGGACTGCAACTAATTGAGTTGTTGCAAAATACTCGAAATTTCACCAGAAACTCTATTTTGAGAAACATTCAACACATGAAGGGATTTTAGTGAACTAAAGGCAGGAAGAATTGTCCTTTGAAACATGTTTCCACTAAGTTCAAGGGTCTCAAGACCTACGTAGCGAGTAAGGCTGTCTGGTAGCTGGCCCAAGAGCATATTTTGACAAAAATTCAATCAGCTAACTAGTTTAAGATTTCCTATTTGTGATGGAAGTGTTCCTGTTAACATTTTTCTAGATAGGTCTAGGTTGACTGATAAGTCTGAAAGATCGAAGCGTTCTTGCGGTATTGCATTGGTAAGCTTGTTGTCAGAAAGATCTAGCACTTCCAAGTGATAGCCAAAGGGTGATCTCCGGCTGTCAAGGATTCTCCGACGACTTAGATAGGGCAGCTCCGGTACCTGAGAAGAGTAAGACAAAGGACACTTTCAGGTGCAGACAGAGAAGAGAGGTGTGGGTGTGTAGTAATCACCTTATTTGAGGCAGGCACCACCCAATTTATAGGGTGGTGCCAGGTCCCGTTATGGGGCCTTGAATGCTGGAGAACCTACATAAATGTGTCCTTAATTGGGACGGCTGTGTATTAATGGTGTAATAACAGTGGAGTTATTGCGGAGTTACTCCCTCTCCTTTGGCTTGATGCTATAATTAGTGTAACGGCTGTCTTGAGGGAGGCAGCAAGCGTTTACGGCTAACGGATTTATACGGGGCGCCCTTATTGGTAGGAGGGGCTCTCCGTAAATACGAGGCTGGCTGTGGTGGGCGTGGCCCGTGTGGCGTTTGCATTTGGCAATACAGCCGTATGGGCTGGCCCATATATATCAGTATGTCCTCCCCCCACAGCGGAGGATGGGTTGGGCCCATGTGCTCCGCTTTGGAAGGAAGTATCGTGGTTGATGTTGGGCCCATGTGGTATTGTGCCGTTTTGGAGCTTAATTGGGGAAGAGCCCAGAAGTTGTCCCAATGTTGGCCCAATACCATTTGTGGCGGTTGTAAAGCACTTTTTCAAAATTTGCGCTTTTTGCGCCGTTTGTAATTATGGGGGAAGTCGTTTCACCTCCCATCGGCCTCTACTTTTACGTCAACCCATGTGAGGAGTCAGTTTTCCCGAATTCTCGCTTTCCTTGCTTTTTCGCTTCAGTTTCCTCTTCACTCTAGTTTCCATTTTCGACGATTACGGAAGAATTTCCCGGCGAGATTTGAAGAACCCCACCGTTGAATCTTTCATTTTCATCTTCGGCGTATCAATCAGTAAGTATCACCGTGTTTATTTCATTTTTTTCCGTCGCGACTGTGTCGCGATCATGTTTTTACCGCGCCGCTGCCTGGGTTCTTGGGTCTTAGGGTTTAAGTTTTTGAATTTGTGGTTTATTTCTGTAGATGGCTCCCAAGAATCCAAGCAAGCCTGGCGTCGGCCCTGATGTCGGTGAGCTGTGGCCCCGAACAGCTCTGTCGGAGAACAAAATGGTCGACATTTGCCGGAACCACCATGTTTATTCGAAGGTGGTTTGTGGGCTCTCTCCGGCAGATGCACTGAGGAGGGCGGGGATGGAGCTGAACGACGGTGCCCTGAGGGAGCAGACCATGGTGGTCTACGAGGCTCAGCTGAAAGCTGGGCTAAGGCTCCCCCTCTGTTCCCTGTTGCTGCAACTGTGCGAGGGGTGGGGAATTTGCCCCGGGCAGTTGGCCCCGAACGTGTTTACTATCATAAACGCGTTCGTAGTGGCCTGCCATTTGGCGAAGGCAGTGGTGCTGCCGGAAGTGTTCCTTCAGTTTTACACCCTGAAGAGGCTGGTGGGGCACCCCTTCTACCAATTGACCCCCGAGGAGGTGAAGGTAGGCAACAAAATGGTGAAGAGGCGTTTTGGGACAGAGGCTGAAGGCAGTCACTGCCGATGGGGTGAAGTTCGAGGCGTTGTTCCTCTCCGAGCACCACTCAAACCGAAGCCTTTCGGTCCAGCTCAACCAAGCGCTCGACTCGAATCAGCAGCTGGAGGGCAAGGTGGAGGAGAAGGACAAACTCATCGAGGAGCTATCCCTGAGGGCTGCCAAGGCAGAGGAGCTGGCCTCGAGGACGGCGGCCCAAGTCGAAGAATGTGCCAGAACCCTCAATGAGGTGATGGGCTCCATATTGGCGGACCTTACAACCTTCGTAGAACTTGAAGGCCAAATTGGTCTTAAGTTGTACGGAGGTGAAAGTGTTCAGCCGCGTGTTTTTGTGAAGTCCATCGCTGAGAGGACTGCTCGAATGGGCAAGGCATTCGAGCTGCTGACCGTCAAAGTGGTCGATGCGCAGGCCATGGAGGGGGTCCGCTACGCTGAAGGATTCCTTCGTTGCCGCCACCAAGTGGAGGCCCTGCTTGAGAAGGCACAGCTGGATCCCCTCGATGAGACCAAGGTTGAGGAGCCAACCCAAGCGGAATTGTTCGAGTGGGGTAGGACAGGGAAGAAGTTAGGGGTGGAATATCCTTATGATATTCTGCCAGGGCATGTAGAGGATTCCCCTGTTGTACTCCCAAATGATGATGCCCCCAAGTAATTTTTGAGGTTTTGTCTTGTAATTAAAATTTTGCACGTACGTTATAAAGCAGTGAACAACGCGTGGACTTCGTATTTTGTCTTTTTAGTATTTTGTCTTTTTAGTTGTCATATGAATATTGTTTGCACAACGCGTGGACTTCGTATTTTGTTTGTATTGCTTCAAGGCAAATTTGTTTAAGACAAAACGTGCAACTCTTCGTAGAATTGACTGTCTTTTATTCGATGTGTGTTGCTCGAATATTGAAGTCCTGAAGAACTTTAAATGTTCAATTCTTCGGGGTTATACCTTGTAATTGATTTTTGTCCTTACTTTATAAAGCAGTGGACGTTGTTCGTAGAGTTGACCGTGTGTCAATATTGCTTGCATAATACGAAGACTTTGAAGATTGCTTTGTAACATTCATCGCTTTTTATTCGATGTACCAATACTGATTGTACAACGCAAAGAGTTTGAATATCTTTGTCAATTTACTTAAAGGAAAATACATGACCTAGACGTAATAAGGCCTTAAGTCGTCGATGTGATAGTCGTTTTTTAGCCTTTTGCCTTGGTGGTCCTTTAATTTGTAGACGCCGCCTCTTTCTTTACTGTGCACGACGTAAGGTCCTGCCCATCTGGAACGAAGGGCGCCATGGCCAGGATTACGACCTGACAACTCTGCCCTTAGCAAGACCATACCACCCACGTAAATCTACTTTGCCCGAATTTTAGCGTTGTGCTCGAGGTTTGCTCTTTGTCGTAAGGCCATAAGCCTAAGCCCGCTCTCATTATGAGGTCCAGACGTGCCCGAAGCCCGCTCTCATTATGAGGGGCGTCGTAATATAGTGTTCGGATTGTTGGTATAGAGACCTCGATTGGGAGCAAGGTGTCGACGCCGTAGACCAAGAAGAAAGGAGTTTCTCCTGTAGGGCCCCGCGTAGTTGTTCGGTAGTCCCAGAGGACGCTGGGTAGCGCCTCGACCCACTTCCCTTTTTTGTCATCGAGGCGCTTTTTCAGGCCTTCTTTGATTGTGCGATTTGTGACTTCTACCTGGCCATTTGACTGCGGGTGTGCCACAGGGGCGTAGAGCATTTGTATATTCATCCTAATGGCCCAATCCTTAAGCTTTTTGCTCGCGAATTGAGTCCTATTGTCTGTGATTATGGCCTTTGGAGCACCGTATCGCGCCACTAGGTCGTGCCAGAGGAACTGTATGACCTTGGCAGTCGTTATTTTCTTGAGTGGCCGGACCTCGACCCACTTAGTGAAGTAGTCGACAGCCACTATACAGAATTTGAACTGCCCCTTGGCCTTAGGCATTGGCCCGATTAGATCGAGGCCCCACAACGCGAAGGGTATAGGATACGTCTCCGTAACCGCTACGTTTGCAGGCTGCCACTGGATGCGGGAGTTGAGCTGGTATTTATGGCACGTTCACACCAAATCATTCGCGTCTTTCCTCAATGTTGGCCAACAATAACCGAGGCGCAAGTATTTGTGCGCCAGAGCATCGGAGCCAATGTGTGCTCCGCAAACTCCTGAGTAGACTTCGTTCAGGATGAGTTTGGAGTCATCGGGACCGATACACCGTTGTAAAGGAGCAGAATACCCTTTACGCCATAATGTACCATCTATGATGACATGGCGGGATGACTGCGTCCTTATTTTCTTTTGTAACGCTGGTGGGCCCTCGATTGCGCCAGTTTGGAGATACTGAAGGATTGGGTGCCTCCAGTCAGTTGCTACATTGGCATCGATCGCATGAATTGTATTTATCGAAGGTTGTGCTAAGGTTTCGAGTATTGCATCCGTCCGTCCCTTAGACAACTTGTCAGCTATAGTGTTTTGATCCATTGGGATCTTATTAATATTCAGCTGTTCGAATTGCCCCTGTAGGCTTTTGACGAGCCGTAAGTATCTCGAGAGAACGGGGTCCTTGCACTCATTAGTCCCCGTGACCTGGTTTACGACGAGCTGTGAGTCACTGTGCACAGTCAGACGTCACAAGCCAGCTTTCAGGGCAGTTTTGAGACCCGATACGAGGGCCTCGTATTCTGCCACGTTGTTTGTGACGGGGAACTGGAAAGCCACTCGTAAGCTGGCCTCCATGCCGTGTGGGCCCTTGATATGAACGCCCCCTCCTGGGCGATCAGCACTGGATGAACCATCCACGAACATGTCCCACTCGGGAGGCTCGAACTCTGCTGGTGGCTCCCTCGAAGGACCATGTTCGAAGGGATAGATGGAGAGCTCGGCCATGAAGTCCGCCAAAGCTTGTGCCTTTATGGCTCGTCGAGGCTCGAACTTGATGTCGTATTCCCCGAGCTCGATGCACCAACGGGCTAAACGACCACTATGCTCTGGTCTGTTTAGGATGTCCCTGATTGGTAGATCCGTTCTGACGATGATCGTGTGGGCTTGGAAATATGCTCGTAATTTCCTGGCAGCCACGATCAAAGCGTAAATCGTTTTTTGAAGGGGAGGGTAGTTAACCTCGGCCCCTCGTAGCGTGTGACTTGTGTAATAGACGGGCCACTGTTGCGGGCCCTCCTCCTTAACGAGCACTGAAGAGACAGTGCTGTTCGAAGTGGAGAGGTAGATGACGAGTTCGTCCCCTGGTTGCGGGCATTTCAGTGTTGGAAAATCAGAGAGGTGCTTCTTGATTTGCTCGAAGGCTTCTTGGCATTCCGGTGTACAGGTGAATGCCTTTTTCATGCCGTTTCAAAGAACGGCTTGCATTTGTCTCCCAGTTTGGAAATGAATCGCCCCAAGGCAACAATTCTTCCTGTGAGTTGTTGGATTTCCTTATTGTTTCTTGGCGGCGCCATATCCGTGATGGCTGATATTTTCTTAAGGTTGGCGTCGATTCCCCTTTCGGAGATCATGTAGCCCAGAAATTTCCCGGCTCCAACGAAGAAAGAACATTTGGCTGGATTGAGCCTCATGTTGTATCGTCGGAACGACTTGAAAGTTTCGTCCAGATCCTGAAGGTGGTCTTCGAATGTCACTGGTGTTTGCTCCAGTGTCGATGTAAACCCTGTTGGTGTCGTAACCCGCGATCCTTGCTGTGATAAGCAGTGGGTCGGAGTGTGGAACGACAACCTTTGTCCCGTTGGGGCGGTAGATGACGTTCTCCTCGAGGTGGTCGATCTGCAAGATTTCCCTTGCATAGCGTTTTCTGGAGGAGGCGCCTTCTGACTTAGTGAGCATGTGAATGATGCCCGCTGGTGGTGGAGGCGGCAAGTTTTGCCTCCGAGGGCTGTTGTGTCGACGACGCGTTTTTTCGCGGTCGTCGCTGTCGTCGTCCCTCTTGCGGCCTTTGGGGAATTCCTTGCAGGGGGAAGGGGAGTCGGATAGGAATTCCTTGAGGTTACCCTGCTCAATCATCTCAGAGATGAGATTTCTGAGTTGGAAGCAGACCTCCGTGTCGTGGCCACGATCCTTGTGGTAGAGGCAGTACTTGTCAAACCCCCTCGTGTTCTTATGCTAGATGGGTTGAGGCCACTTGGGGACCTTGTTCTGCTTCTCCAGCATTAGAAGGATGTTCGTGCGGGTGTCACGAAGTGCAGGGTGGTGGTCGGAGGTCCTCGAACTGACGTTCGAGGGTTGGTACCTCGATGAGGCAGACACCTTGTCGAACTTCTTGTTGCGGTCGCTTGTGGGGGGCCTGTTGTAGGGATTGTTCATCTCCTCGGAGTTCATGAATCGATTGGCCCGATCGATGAACTCAGCCTTCGTTGTGACGGGGTTTTAATTGATGTTGTCGCGAGCCTTGACTCGCTGAAGGCCTCGAGTTACGGCCAGAGCTGCATGTCCGAGGAGAGACCACGGACTTGGGCGGCTTCCGCCTGAAACCGTCGGATGTAGTCACGGAGCGGTTCCTCCCTTTGCTGTTTCACTCTGAGCAAGTGTTGGACAGTCTTGGGGGGAGGTCGAGCTCCCATGAAGTGGCGCAGGAACGATGAGGCGAGGTCCTTAAAGGATTTGAAATGCTGGCCTCGTAGCGTTCCAAACCACGTTGAAGCAGCCCCTTTTAGGGTGGAGCTGAAAGCCTTGCAGAGTATGGGGTCGGAAGCGCGAGCCATCTCCATTTGGGAGATGTAGCGTCGTAGATGGTCGACGGGGTCTGTTGTTGCGTCGTAGCTTTCGATGACTGGCATTCGAAAGCTGGCCGGCGCCTGGACGGCGATGACGTCCTCCGTGAAGGGCTGCGTGAGGAGGACCTCGATGTCGTCGAGGACCAGGTTTGGTGTCTTAACCTGTTCCTCGACCACGTTGATTCGTCGGAGGAGGTCGTCGACATCAAGGTTCCCAGCAGATGGGTTTTGATTTTGGGATTGCTCGTCCCGGTCGTTGTGAGGCGAGAGACGAGCAGCCTGCATTTCCGCCTTGATGGTTTGCACCATGAAGGCTTTCATTTCATTGAGCATGCTTGCCTGGTGGAGCGTTATCTGAGCGGGATCGACGATGACCTGCTGGGGGGTCGTCGAGGTTCCAGCGAGATATGTCAGAGTGGCCGCTTGCGGCTGTGGGGGCTGCTGTACCCCTGGTGTGCCATTAACAAGGAGTGGCGGGGTTGCCACCAACTGGGAGTTGTGGGGCTGTTGTGTCCCCGTTGCGCCACCAGCAGGGGGTGGTGGAGGTACATCAGAGGAGCTGGAAGCAGCTTCCTCAACATGCACACTGTTGTGTGTCTTCCTTGTTTTTGCCATGAAAATGGGTAAGGAAGGGGAAAAAAAATTTGACAGGAAAGAAAAACGGTTGTTTCTCGTTTCCCACAGACGGCGCCAAATTGATAGCCAAAGGGTGATCTCCAGCTGTCAAGGATTCTCCGACGACTGAGATAGGGCAGCTCCGGTACCTGAGAAGAGTAAGACAAAGGACACTTTCAGGTGCAGACGGAGAAGAGAGGTGTTGTTACGGCCACCCCGAGCGGGTTGCGACGGGTGACCCGGCTCGGTTTTGGCCTGCGGGTCACGTTTTGGCGTTCAGACGGCTTCCGAGCCCTATCCGAGTGTCATTTTGGCGAACCCTTCCGTATTTGAGGTCGTGTGGGTCCCCGGACGCTTTCCGCCGAAAATATTTTTCTCGCGCCGGGGTTGTCGGGGTCGCCTCGGGGACGTACAGCGGGCTCGGTAGCACTCTCGAGATCTCAGTTTGGGAAGCCGTTTGTAGTTTTGGAGTCGTGGTGACGTCCGGAGGTGTTTGTGGAGTTTAATATTTGGGACCAGGACGTTCGGTTCGGCGACTCCGGGGCTCGGGGCGGGAATCCCGGGGCTCGGGATGGAAATTTTCTGACGGCCTTGGGGTAAGTTGTGTTATAATTTAAGATGGAATTTATGAGTATTTTTGTAGAATTTTGGAGTGACGGAATTTGGTTAAGGTTGACGCGCCGCACGTCAGGTTTCTGTTCGGGTTCAGCGAGCTCGGTAGGACACTCCGGAGAGGCAAATGAATTTCTGAAAAATGTTCTGTGCATGTTATAATATTCTGAAGATTGTATCCGAGTTTCATTAATTTTGGAATTCGGTAATTATTTTTGGGCAAAAAGAATTGGAACTTTCGGAAAAATGGGGAGTTAATTGAATTATGGTTGCAAAATAAATAAAAAGGGGTATGGGCAGCAGCAGCTCTTTTGGTCGGCAGTATGTGTGTGTGTGGGAGATGAGGGACACTTGTCCCTTTATGATTTAATTTGAAAAAGGGAAGAGTTATAAAAGGCAAAAAAATTACATAGTAATTGAAAAAATTCATTTCATTTCTTCTTCTTTCTTCCTTCTCCTCTCTCTGCCGAAACCATGTTCAGCCATGGCTACTGTTCACCAAGCTTCTCCTTCTTCATATTTGGCAAGAAATCAACAAGGTTTTGGGTGCAAATCATTGGTAAGTTTCTCCTCTTCTTCTCTTTGTAAGGATGGAAGCATGAATTTGGATGGAAAATGGGTTAGAGAGGATTTTGTGTTTGTTCTTTGCTATGAGTTTTGATGATCCTCTTGCTCCCAAATTTTAGTATGTTGTTCCTGGGCTTGAGAGGAGTAAGAATCTATGGTTGGATTTTGGAAAAACTCCTTAGTTTGAAGAAACCCTAAATGCCGAATTATTGATGCGTAAATTCGAGCTCTGCTTCTGGTGCAGCACGAAATATGTGCGCAGCGCACAGGCTTGCGCACAGGTTGTGCACAGCCTTGTGCGCAGCGCACAGCCTTGCGCACAGGTTGTGCGCAGCCTTGTGCGCACAGCCTGGCGCACAAAGTTGTGCGCAATGCGCAGCGCACAGCTCCTATGCAGACAAAGCCAAAGCGTAGCTGCGCAAAGCCAGAACAGACAGCGCATTGCCGAAGTTGTGCACATGCCAAAACTCACCCAAGAAGAACTTAGATATGAAGAGAAGTAAGTTTCGATGAAGGGAAGACTAATTTTGGTTGAAATATCATTTTCGGGTTAGAAATGAGAAAGTTAGATTTATACGAGTTTACCGGGAAAAGTGTCCGGAATGCGGGTTTAAGGGTTGGAATACGTTTGTGGGGGTTGGAATAACAAGGTTCAGGCTCGGTTTGTAAAACCGAGCTTTCGTGGAATTTTCCGGGAAAGTGCGGGTTTGTACAGTAAATTTCTTCTCGGAGTTATTAGGATGTGTTCGACTCAACTATGGTTACCCACTTGATTCTGCGTTGGTGGAGTAGCGTGGGACCATTGGAGCCAAGTTGTGCATTACGGGTCGGAAGCTGGGGTTTTCCGAGTGTTGGGCTGCGGGGCAGCGTATCCGAGGTAAGGGCTTAATTTGGTAAAATGTACGTTTGTTCTGCTCCATATGTGTTATCAGGTATGATATCTCTCGCTGTGTTTGTATGCTTTATTTATATGTTCTGCTACGTGTCCGCACCGAAGGGTGCCGACATTCTGCGTATCCGCACCGTGAGTGCCGATATTGCCTGTGTCCGCACCGAAGGGTGCCGACATTCTGCGTATCCGCACCGTGAGTGCCTATACGTCTGTTCTGTGACCCTACGACAGTTTGGGGATCGCGACCCCAGCCGGTACCGTGCTATCTGCTCTGCTCGACCAGTATATTCGACCTCTCGCTGAGGGTCAGCATGGTCGCTCGGCGGTTGGACCGCATATGTTGGTTTCTGATTTTCGTTATATTTTATGCTTATATGTACATGCATATGTTGTGATATTCTGTTTTGCAGGTTCAGATTGTTGCCCTGTGGGCAAACTGCACTTTTACCTTAAGCCCTTACTGAGTCCTTTCGAGGACTCACCCTTTTATTTGTTTACCATCTTTCAGGCAGTCTGACAAGCAACCAGCGGCATAGAGATCCGCGGTGCTTCCTGACATCTTGGGTTCTGTAGCAGCAGCAGTACCACGTGCGGGAATTCTTGAGCGAGAGGCTTCTGATTCCGCACTTAGGTATATATATATTTATAGGATTTTGTTTAATGGCTCTGTAGTTGTAGCTGCATGCATGTAGGTCAGATCATGAATTTGTATATGCCATATGATCGGAAATATATTCTGCCTTTGATGTTTTCTCGAGTCGGCGGAGCCCGACTTGCCTATATCGGATTTGTTATGATATGAATTCGGTGTTTCGTGGTTGTTGCGATGGTTGATGTTTGATACCATGAACCGCATGTGTGGTGAAAGTTGGATTATTCGTATACTTGCCTTGCATGAGTATTTAGGTTGCTAGTTGTTACTTGACGATTTTGTTTGGAGCTCGATGCTCCGCTGCCACGCTTTCCGCCGTAATTCCTGTTTCCGACGCCGCGCCGGCTCCGCCTCCGCAACCGGGCGGGGTGGCTGTGACAAGTTGGTATCGAGCCAGGTTGGGTCGGAATGACCCAAAAGGTAAAGTATGTTGGCTTTGGGTATGGAATGTGGAAGGCAAGTATACAAGTTCGAGGGTGGACTTTTGGAGTAAGTTAAGTCTGCTCATGGGTAAGTAATCGTGAAGTGACTTCGAGGTACAAGCCACCGTTCTACGTTTCATTCTGGGGCGGTTCTGTACGGAGACTGGCCACCTCCTTATTTGAACCGTTTCGGAATGGATGTGGAGCAGCGGGCGGTTCTTTGGAGCACTTTGAAAAATTTGAGGTACTCTGATGAATCTTGGGTGATTTGTGTGGTGTTTCTGATTAATGAGCATGGTTTGGTTTTGTGGTTTAAAGTTGAATATTTGGTTGTGAGATTCTGAAAAAGAATCTCTGCATCATGCATTGCATTACACTACAGAGCCTTAGAAAACTGCTGCTAGCTTCTGTAGAGATTAGGAGTGACCGATTTTTGTCTGGACTCGCTTGGTCTCGAAGCTGTCTCAGGTTGGATTCACACGCGTAGGCAGTGTGTTTTGCGACCGGAGGGAGGGATTGTAATCCCATGCCTCCGAGAGATAGGGTTTGAACTGTTGGTTATGGGTTGAGTTGGTATATGGGTTGGAAATTTGGTTTGGGATAAGTTGTTTTTCTGGTTGGACTTGGTTTGAGGAATTGTGTATTACACGCGAATAGCGTGATTTGGTATCGGAGGCGGGACCGAGATCCCACACCCCGTGGAATAGGATACGGGTTCGCGTAACCTGTGGTCCGAACAACCACACTCACCGCCCCGAGGTTTAGCGGTCGTACGGACCCTCTCTCGATTTGGTATTACCGCCACCCTAGCCGGGTTCGTGGCGGCAGAGGCGGGGAAAATCTGCTTATGCCACGGTAAGGGCATTTTGATCGGTGGTGATAGCGAGACTATAGCCACTACTCGCTCTGACTTTGGAGTTGGTAAGTGAGTGACTCAGGAGCGTGGTCACTACGACACCTAGACTTCTCGTCGGTCCTATCAACGACGGGGAGATCTCGAGACACCAACTGACGAGGTTGGACTTTTGGAGAGGTTTTAGAGTTTGGATCCCCCGAGGTTCGGCGGCCGAGGAGGGCCGGAGGTATTAGAGACTTGGTTTGCAGGAATTGACAAACTCCTGGAGGGAGGCTATTCGAGCCGGTTGGCGCCGGGCCAACGGCTACTCCGGCCGATTGCTTCCGGATTCTCAACCGGAGTTCGGATTGACCCGATATCTGATTTCCGTGTCCTGGCAGCAGACCGACATTTCCGCTGAAAATATTTTTCGGGCCGGGGGTTGCCGTCGGACGATTTTCGGGATTTTGGGCGGAGAAACGGCTCCCGGAGTGACCCGGGACTCGATTTGCGCTTTGAGGAAGATCTGAGTCGGGATATAATTTACATTTTTCTGTGAAGAAAAATGTTCTGGGTCGGAAATTACGGTTTCGGGCAGTTTAGTAGAGGTAGAGAGGGAGCACCACCGGCACGATCTTATCCGATTTGTAGTAGGTATCGGTCAGGTTGAATTTGTTATCGGCAGGAGGGCCGATGTTTACGAAAGGTGTCCGATACTCTTTGGTACGGGATTGCCCTCTACCGTAGGGCAGAGTCACAGGAAGTTCTGTAAGGTACCGTACTTCCGAATGAAATACCGGTTCATGCGTTATTTGATACAGAGCATTTGTTCTCATTGTAACACCGAAATGTGTTACATTTCGTATCTGTCTGTTAGTACCTTGCCTCAAACGCATTTAGTAAAAACTGCTGAGTCAGTTTACTGCTTTCTAAGGAGATGGTTCGAGTTGTGCGATATCTCGTAGGCGGACATCCGATAGAATCGGATTTGTTGGTTTGAGACGCGCCGAACTATGATATTATTCTTGGGATGGACTGGCTATCCAAGAATTCTGTGCACATTGATTGTGCAACCCGTACCATTATGGTTTCTGGAGAGGTACTACCTCTCACGACTCCGACTGGTTTGACTATCGCAAAGACGGCATGCAAAGGTTGCGATTCGGATCATCCGTCGATAGTTGGTGTTGGGGGAAAGTTATGGTCTGAATGAGGCTGGTACTAGGTTGAAGTTAGATAGTATGCCTTGGTTCGAGATTTTCCGCAGTATTTCCTGAGGAGTTGCCCGGATTACCATAAGAGCGGGAATTGTGTTTGACACCCACCGCAATGGCATCGCTCCGATATCTATTCCTCCTTATCGGATGTCTATTTCGAGATGCAGGAGTAGAAGAAGCAACTGGAGGAATTACAGACAAGAGTTTCGTTCGACCGAGCACTTCAGCGTGGAGTGCTCGTTCTGCTTTGTTAAGAAGAATGATGGGACACTCTGACTTTGTGTTGATTACAGACGGTTGAATGCTCTTATTGGGAAGAATAAGTATTCGTTACCGAGGATTGACGATCTTTTGATCAACTTCGGGGTTCGAGAGTTTCTCGAAGATTGATCTCCGATCTGGATACTTTCAGCTTAGGGTGAAGGAGGAGGATATACCTAAGACTGCTTTCCGCACCCGATTTGGACACTTAGAGATTACGGTCATGCCATTTGGGCTGACCAATGCTCCGGTAGCATTCTTGGATCTGATGCATCGGGTGTTCCGACCATACCTGGATTCATTTGTAGTGGTCTTTATTGATGATATTCTGATATATTCTCGGGATGCGAACTCGCATCGGGAGCTTCTGAGGATAGTTCTGCAGACACTCTGGGGAACATCAGCTTTATGCTAAATTCTCAAAGTGTGAGTTCTGGATTCGGGAAGTCACCTTTCTGGGACACATTATATCTGAGTATGGTCTGTCTGTGGATCCAGAGAAGGTGAAGGCAATTTGGGATTGGAAACAATCTACCACGGTACGGGAGATCAAGAGCTCCCTGGGGTTAGCAGGATTTTTATCGGAGGTTTGTACTGGGATTTTCTATTCTGGCATCTCCGCTTACGCAGTTGACCAGGAAGGGTCAACGATTTATCTGGTCTGATAAGTGTGAGCAGAATTTTCAGGAGTTGAAACGGCAGTTGACTAACGCTCCGATTCTGACTCTTTCAGATCCGATCTTACCGTATGTGAATTATACGGATGCCTCCACATCCAGTTTGGGGTGTGTGTTGGTGCAAGAGCGTTTTGTGGTAGCTTATGGGTCGAGGCAGCTGCGACCGCATAAGCTGAGCTAACTGACACATGATCTGGAGTTGGCTGCAGTGATTTATGCGTTGAATCATTGGAGGCAATATCTGTTTGATAATAAATTTCAGATTTTTACCGACCATAAGAGTCTGAAATATCTGTTTACGCAAAAGGAGCTTAATTTGAGACATTGCGGATGGCTCGAATACATTAAGGACTATGGTTGTTGTATCGAGTACATCTCGGCACGGCAACACGGTTGCCGATGCCTTGGGCAGGAAGTATACCGGCTTAATTAAGGGAGGAAATGTTGGGGACTGATCCGAGGAAAGTGATCTCGACGTGCCTTTGGCACAGTGGCAGCTACGGGAGCGTGCTCAGGTTATTACACTTATTATACATTCTGAGTGGCTTGATAGGATGCGCGAAGTGCAAGGTAGAGATTTGGTATTGAAGAAGTTATCTGGGGAAGATAAGGGTTTATGTATTACCGACGTTTCAGTATAGGCAGGGATCGCTATACTTCTGAGACCGCCTTTGTGTATCAGAGGATCAGGAGTTCGAATGATATTTTGAGGGGCACACTGAGCGGTGTGAGCATCAGAACCGGCAGGACTTTCGACCGCACCGCCCGACACGGTTTCATCATGATGCTATCTGGGTTTTTTTTTCGAGGATCGGGCCGACAAAGTGCGTACACTTTTCGCCTATTCGGCCGCTGCACTCTACGGAGAAGCTTGCCCGGCTTTACATCGTGAGATTGTACGTTTACATGGAGCACCAGACTCCATTGAATCTGACCGTGATCCGTGTTTTACAAAGACAATTCTGGATTGCTTTTCATGAAGCATTGGGCACGCGACTCCATCCGAATCTGACTTTATCACCCACCGACGGACGGGCAATGGAGTGGGTGATTCTGATATTGGAGGATATGCTGTGAATCTGTACTTCGGATTTTGGAGGAGTTTGGGACCAGCAGTTACTTTGATAGAGTTCTCGTACAACAATTGCTATCAGACTACGTTTGACATGTGCACCATATGAGGTGTTGTACGGGAGGAGGTGTATGACACCATACTGTTGGACAGATGCGTCTGATGGGGTTAAGCTGGGACCCGAGTTTTTTTTGAGAGGAGACTAGGCGAAGATCAGATTGTTATAGGCGCGGATTAAAACCGCGAATGACTACACCACTGGTTGTACGAACCGCCGCCGTAGGCTCGGAATCTGAGTTTGGTAATAGAATTTGACTGGAGGTAACACCGTTCAGAGAAACAGTAAGATGTGATAGGCGGGGCGAGTTACCCCGAGTTATATCGGTTTTTATGAGTTTCCAGGTTGTTAGGTTGGCCTTACCCCCCCCAACTATTTCTATGTTACGTGATGTCTTCCAGGATAGCCTGTTGTGGATCGGTTAGACTTAGGTTCGATCGTCTGGGGTTGTCCGGTAGAAATACCGCAACCGACTGGGTGCAATAAGATGCACCCGGAGGGTGGGACGCCGTGAGGCTCAGTATGGTAGTCTAAACTACCACTCCCGCCGCACCAAGACGGTGGTCCGATTGTTCTGGATTAGAGGAATGTTTGTATATTCGGTGGGTAGTGTCACTGTCTGGTTGAGTTCAGTGCTACTTTGGAGGACCAAGAGTTCTAAGGGGGAGAATGTTACGGTCACCCCGAGCGGGTTGCGACCGGGTGACCCGGGGCTCCGGTTTTGGCCTGCGGGTCACGTTTTTCGGCGTTCAGACGGCTTCCGAGCCCTATCCGAGTATCATTTTGGCGAACCCTTCCGTATTTGAGGTCGTGTGGGTCCCCCGGACGTTTCCGCCGAAAATATTTTTCTGGCGCCGGGGGGTTGTCGGGGTCGCCTCGGGACGTACAGCGGGCTCGGTAGCACTCTCGAGATCTCAGTTTGGGAAGCCGTTTGTAGTTTTGGAGTCGTGGTGACGTCCCGGAGGTGTTTGTGGAGTTTAATATTTGGGACGGGACGTTCGGTTCCGGGCGACTCCCGGGGCTCGGGACGGGAATCCCGGGGCTCGGGATGGAAATTTTCTGACGGCTTTGGGGTAAGTTGTGTTATAATTTAAGATGGAATTTATGAGTATTTTTGTAGAATTTTGGAGTGACGGAATTTCGGTTCAGGTTGACACGCTCGCACGTCGGGTTTTGGTTCGGGTTCAGCGAGCTCGGTAGGACACTCCGGAAAGGCAAATGAATTTCTGAAAAATGTTCTGTGCATGTTATAATATTCTGAAGATTGTGTCCGAGTTTCATTAATTTTGGAATTCGGTAATTATTTTTGGGCAAAAAGAATTGGAACTTTCGGAAAAATGGGGAGTTAATTGAATTATGGTTGCAAAATAAATAATAGAGAGTATGGGCAGCAGCAGCTCTTTTGGTCGGCAGTATGTGTGTGTGTGGGAGATGAGGGACACTTGTCCCTTTATGATTTAATTTGAAAAAGGGAAGAGTTATAAAAGGCAAAAAAATTACATAGTAATTGAAAAAATTCATTTCATTTCTTCTTCTTCCTTTCTTCTTCTCTCTCCGAAACCATGTTCAGCCATGGCTACTGTTCACCAAGCTTCTCCTTCTTCATATTTGGCAAGAAATCCACAAGGTTTTGGGTGCAAATCATTGGTAAGTTTCTCCTCTTCTTCTCTTTGTAAGGATGGAAGCATGAATTTGGATGGAAAATGGGTTAGAGAGGATTTTGTGTTTGTTCTTTGCTATGAGTTTTGATGATCCTCTTGCTCCCAAATTTTAGTATGTTGTTCCTGGGCTTGAGAGGAGTAAGAATCTATGGTTGGATTTTGGAAAAACTCCTTAGTTTGAAGAAACCCTAAATGCCGAATTATTGATGCGTAAATTCGAGCTCTGCAGTGCGGTAGACGAAATATGCGCAGCGCACAGACAAAGCTTGCGCACAGGTTGTGCACACAGCCTTGTGCTAGCGCCCTTTTTAACCTTGCGCACAGGTTGTGCGCAGCTCATGGCGCAGCTGCACACTTGCGCACAGGTTGTGCGCAGCCTTGTCTGCAATAAGCATATGCGCACAGTGTTGTGCGCAACTTTTGTGCATAGCGCACAGCCAAATTAAGTATACACAAAGTTGTGCACATGCCAAAACTCACCCAAGAAGAACTTAGATATGAAGAGAAGTAAGTTTCGATGAAGGGAAGACTAATTTTGGTTGAAATATCATTTTCGGGTTAGAAATGAGAAAGTTAGATTTATACGAGTTTACCGGGAAAAGTGTCTGGAATGCGGGTTTAAGGGTTGGAATACGTTTGTGGGGGTTGGAATAACAAGGTTCAGGCTCGGTTTGTAAAACCGAGCTTTCTGTGGAATTTTCCGGGAAAGTGCGGGTTTGTACAGAAATTTCTTTCTGGAGTTATTAGGATGTGTTCTGACTCAACTATGGTTACCCAGCTTGATTCTGCGTTGGTGGAGTAGCGTGGGACCATTGGAGCCAAGTTGTGCATTACGGGTCGGAAGCTGGGGTTTTCCGAGTGTTGGGCTGCGGGGCAGCGTATCCGAGGTAAGGGCTTAACTTGGTAAAATGTACGTTTGTTCTGCTCCATATGTGTTATCAGGTATGATATCTCTGCTGTGTTTGTATGCTTTATTTATATGTTCTGTTCTGTGTCCGCACTGAAGGGGTGCCGACATTCTGCGTATCCGCACCAGGAGTGCCGATACTTCTGTTCTGTGTCCGCACTGAAGGGGTGCCGACATTCTGCGTATCCGCACCAGGAGTGCCGATACTTCTGTTCTGTGACCCTACGACAGTTTGGGGCTCGCGACCCCAGCCGGTACCGTGCTATCTGTTCTGTTCTGATCTGTATATTCTGACCTCTGCTGAGGGCTGTCGCATGGTCGCTCGGCGGTTGGACCGCATATGTTGGTTTCTGATTTTCGTTATATTTTATGCTTATATGTACATGCATATGTTGTGATATTCTGTTTTGCAGAGTTGATTGTTGCCACTGTGGGCAAACCGCACTTTACCTTAAGCCCTTACTGAGTCCTTTCGAGGACTCACCCTTTTATTTGTTTACCATCTTTCAGGCAGTCTGACAAGCAACCAGCGGCATAGAGATCCGCGGTGCTTCCTGACATCTTGGGTTCTGTAGCAGCAGCAGTACCACGTGCGGGAATTCTTGAGCGAGAGGCTTCTGATTCCGCACTTAGGTATATTTATATATAGGATTTCGTTTAATGGCTCTGTAGCTGTAACTGCATGCATGTAGGTCAGATCATGAATTTGTATATGCCATATGATCGGAAATATATTCTGCCTTTGATGTTTTCTGAGTCGAGGGCGGAGCCCCGACTTGCCTATATCGGATTTGTTATGATATGAATTCAGTGTTTCTGTGGTTGTTGCGATGTTTGATGTTTGATACCATGAACTGCATGTGTGGTGAAAGTTGGATTATTCGTATACTTGCCTTGCATGAGTATTTAGGTTGCTAGTTGTTACTTGACGGTTTTGTTTGGAGCTCGATGCTCCGTTGCCACGCTTTCCGCCGTAATTCCTGTTTCCGACGTCGCGGCCGGCTCCGCCTCCGCAACCGGGCGGTGGCTGTGACAGTGTGGGTGTGTAGTAATCACCTTATTTGAGGCGGGCACCACCCAATTTATAGGTGGTGCCAGTCCCGTGGGGCCTTGAATCTTTGGAGAACCTCCATAAATGTGTCCTTAATTGGGACGGCTGTATTAATGGTGTAATAACAGTGGAGTTATTGCGGAGTTACTCCCTCTCCTTTGGCTTGATGCCATAATTAGTGTAACGGCTGTCTTGAGGGAGGCAGCAAGCGTTTACGGCTAACGGACTTATACGGGACGCCCTTATTGGTAGGAGGGGCTCTCCGTAAATACGAGGCTGGCTGTGGTGGGCGTGGCTGGTGTGGCGTTTGCATTTGGCAATACATCCGTATGGGCTGGCCCATATATATCACCAAGCTTTTGCATTGTCCTAGACTTTTAGGGATGTTGCCTTGTAGATAGTTTCAGCTAAGGTACAACCTTGTTAAATTTTTCAGGTTTCCAAAAGATGATGGAATGGGCCCAAATAGATTGTTTAGAATTAAATCTAGGGCATTTATGTCACCCCACGGGGGAAGCACACAGACGATTACAGTGTTCATTAACACCGTTACCACACTCAATTGGGGTAACAGATCACACACACAACATACATCCTTCAGGTGGGCCACGTGGGCCCCACAAGCCATCTTATATTTTTCGTTCGTAGAAATTTTACACACATACTACATACAAAATACTGTACAAACACATCCGCATACCCACAACTGAAACTCAGCACATATCTGATACCACAACACATATACATATCTAATTTTCAGCAGAAACACTAAATATGATACTTCTACATGTATGTGTGTCATCTACAATATACAGAGTCACAAAAATTTCTATTGGAATACATCTGAAACGTGCGAGGTGGTGACACTCCAAGGTCCAACTAAAGTCCTCGATGTGCAGAATACTGATGCTGCTACACACATAAGAAAGTTTAACCGTCAGAAAACCATGGTGCTCATATATAATATCGAAGCCCAGAACTGAATACCACACACACATTATATCACAACTGATCGGAACACACACATCAAAAATCTCGGTCACACTTTATCACACACAACAGAGATTACCCCTTAATCCATACATACTTAACCATAACTGATCAGAGCACACACAAATGTACCTGAAATATCAAAACACAAAAGCTAACCCCCGAACTCTATCCAGCGGCCTGCTTATCAGGTACTCCTGAAAATGATAATATAAGGGGTAAGTCATCGATGAAAACTTAGTAAGGGCTGAGGTATAAACATTGGTTATCTTGATGCACAAGAAACCTACAACCAAAGCTAAAAGCATATACACAAAAATATACATACATACACATGCTCAACTAATGCAAAATCCAATCAAATGCAATGCAAATCAAACAACAGATTATAATAAGGTTAGATGGAACACAGTGACGGTATTCCCGACTATAGCCGAGGCACACACACATAATCACACACAAGAGCATGGCCAGCTCGGAGTCATGATCCCCACCATCAAATCACACACAAAACACCTTATAGGTGTACCATATCACCACACCATTTAGGTGTTGTATCACATCCAGAGTATTGATCCAGAAAACCTGCACACCAATGCCTATACCATATGACTAAGTTTGGCATCACCGGGGCCACCCCTCAAACCAAACCTAGCCTCAATATACTCTGATACGCATTTCATAAATTACTCCAAAATGCAGTACCAAGAGACACACTGAACCCTTACCTTATACACAAAGTCCGAAATTAGTTCCCGTTTAGATTTCCAGAACCCGATTTCCGTAGAGCTTCGGCTTAATTTCTGGCCAACCCCCTGTTGACAAATCATCAAAATATCACAGAATACACGCTCAGGAACCATAAAATCATAGATCCAAGCGGCTTCGCTGCACACCAGAAAATCAGACGTCAACGATTTTGCACACAGAATCTCATTTACAAAATCTGATCCGTACAAAGTATATAACTCTCCACCGTAAATAACATATCTCATTACCTCTTTCAGATCAGAACTTTGGTTGCCGTGCAGAAAATCAGAACCTGATTTCGGCAGCACTCCAGACGCGTTTCGGCTCAAACCTCTTTTCAACACTGATCAAGAAACATGTACACAACACTTAGAAGCAATAAAATCATACCCCTAAGTGGCACCTCGAACATTCCAGAATTTACGGCTTTCAAACGGAGCCGTTTATGAAAAATCTAATCCGTAGGATGTTTAAAACTTCTCACAAGGATCAATTTAATACCTTTATCTTGAAAATTGGTTGAAAATCCACCAAATTCCCGCACAAGAGCTAGCTTCTGTGACGAATGACACTTTGAGGCCGAGAAGAAGAACAAAATAGAAAAGAATTCGTGACTTTAAAGCATTTAACATTCTTCACATGCTTGCTTGCTTACTTGCTTGTTAAATGCTTTACACATAATACTTGCTTGCTTGTTTGCTTAATATGCCACCACATGCTTGATTATAAATTCTTATCATGCTTTCTCCTTTCACACCGTGTGATCAGTTTCTTTCATTTCATTTATTTCAACTTTTTTCCAATTTGGCCCCCAAAGTTTACAAAGATGCAATTTAGTCCAACCGCAACTTACATAACTTTCAAACCGCTCCACCAAACGAAGTATCATCTGAATACCATTCCCGTGACTCTATAATACCACAAAACATGATTAACATGTTTAAAGAAAATCAAGCCTCAATCTTCACAAAAATCCGCAAATCCCGGTTTGCATAAAATTACCAGAGCACACACACATACACGTCGGGAATAGGTAACGTTTCTGATCTTCACCAAAAATCCGCAAATCCCGATTTTAACGCTTAATCATACCAATTAATCATGCACTTACCGGGCGTCGGTAACAATTTAGCCTTGGCATTGTCTCCTGTTCAGTAGGAATATGACCTGAAATTTGATTGCCTGCCAGGTCAAGATATTCCAAGTTGTGTAGATTTTGAAATGCACTAGGAATATATCCTGACGGGTCGTTGAAATCAGCAGTAAATATTAAAATACTAGTTGATAAATTGCCAATGCACTGCGGTAAAACTCCTTCAAAGTTGTTGGAGCTTAGTTCCAATCGTCTTAAACGAGTAAGATTAACCGTAGTGCAGAGGAAGTTCATCTCATTTGCTACATGGTTCCGAGCTCATATCTAGGGATTCTGAACCTCTCAAGCTTATCCAGCTTTTCTAAAGAAGGAACACCTCCAGTGAGGTTATTGAATGTAAGCTGAATTTGGGCAAGATTTGTGCAATTGGTCAATGACATTGGAATTTTTCCAGTGAATTGGTTTGTGGCTATACTAAAGAATTTAAGTTTGGGCATAGCAATTCCAATATGAGAGGGAAGAGTACCTTGTATATGATTCAGTGTTATCTCAAAAACTCTCATATCGGAAAGATTGGAAAGTGAGGGAGGGATAGTTCCAGAAATATCATTAGAATATGTGGAGAGAAACTGCAGAGGTAGTCGGCTGAGGCCTTCAGGCATAGCTCCGGTGTGAAGATTTTCGCCGACATTAAGGTATTGCAAGGTGGATATGTTCTGAAATGAGTCTGGAATATTTCCAGTTAGATTGTTTCGGCGTAGATGAAGCTTCTCTAGGTTTGACAGACGGCCGAGAACATTTGGGATCTCTCCAACTAGTCTGTTGCAAGAATCAATTCTCTGAGCTTCAAGCAAAAAGATATATTAGATGGAATTGCACCAGAAATGGAGTTGTTGGTCAAAGATGCTGCTTCCAATCTCTGTAAGTTTCCAATTTCTTGAGGGATGGAATTCAAGCTATTGTTTCTAAGGTCCGGTACCCTTAGAAAGCTCAGATTGCCAACATAGGGTGATATTGATCCAATGAGTCCTGATGACTGCAGCTCCAATCTGGTTACTCTCTCGTGCTTTCTGCCGCAAGTAACCCCATACCATTGACAGAAGTGGACTGAATCATTCCACAAGCGCATGATCCCGAACCGGTCTCCAGTTATTTTGGCCTTGATCTCCATCAAAGCGTTGTGGTCTGCTTCATTGAGGAAGCTGTTACTTTCCAGACTAAGGCATGGGAGGATTGTTATGGAGACGGAGGTTAGAAGCAGCCAAGAGAGGCTTGTTAACCAAGTCATTTCTGTGCTTAGCAGTACTGGCCAAGAAAAGTTTCAAGTTTTTGTCATGTAAGGCAAGATGGGATTCAACATGCATGCTTGTATAGAAGCTTCCATTTTATAAGTTGATCCAGATTCTCTTCCCATTTTCAGGAGTTCTGTGGAGTACAATAATAAAGCTAGGTATATAGCGAGCTCTATTAACTGTTAATTAGAATTAATGTATTTATATTCTTTACCTTTTCAGATATGCTAAAGTATGGATCTTTCGATTAATGGCAGGTTTACTTGAAAATGTGTTTCATTTTATAAAATTGCTTTTCCTAATCTATCCTCTTCTACAAACAGAAAATGTATATTTAAATTTATGGCTAAAGTTTCGAGTTGTTTCATACTGTCAAGAACATTTAATGTAGCAGTATAATTAAATCGGTTTCTCCAGGTAAATGGAAAGTGTAAATTGGAAATATGTATGTATTGGTTTGTATTGACTCTTATTATTATGGTTTGTATGATTTTATTTCTATATGGTTGACCCATCAAATGAGGTAAATTGTCTATGAAGCCAAAGATTACAAATTAGTGACTTGACTTGCAATTTGTTTTATATATAGCACGGTTGTAAAAACCGGACCAGACTGGTCGATTGAACTATGAACCAGTCACTAAAATTTCAGTTAACCAGTGGTATAGTAAAAAATCGGTTAAAACCAGACCTATAAAACCGTTTAAAAACCGGTTCTAAAATATTGAAGGACAAAACGATCATTCAATAGTGTAGAAGAGAGATTAGAGAAATAAATGAAGAAATAGATCCATAAAAAAGGAAAGAAACAAAGAACATAGACATGAAAAGAAAAATAGAGAAATTTTCTACTCAAAGTGCGCGGCTATTAAGATGATTAAGTGAAAGCCCATTTTTTTGGTTTTGTTTACTTAATTTCAAATCAGCCACTAAGTTATTTTTTTTGTAGAAGTCATTATATTTTTATACTTATTACTTTCAATCTCTCATTTTTTTATACTTATATTATTTTGTAAAATCCCTCATTATTTCTTGAGAATATTTATTATTATGTTGTATATGAATTACTTTATGATAAATTTAAAAGATAAGTATTTATTAATATTTTATAACAATAAAATAACTGTTGAATCACTGATTGAATCGATTTAACCGGTTGAACCTTACACCACTAACTTAACTTAACTGTTCTATAGGGTTCGGTTTTTTAAACTATGATATATAGTGTATTATATATAGTGGGGCGTATCTCCGGAGTGCATGGCGGGTCATTCCACCGCTGGCGCATGTCTCCAGTTCGGTGAACACGGAATTTATTAGGAGCAACAAAAAGAGACTTGTTCAGCATTGTTGCACTTTGTATTGTCGTGCCTTGCGGAGCAAGAAAGAGGCTGCATACTGTCCGCGTTTTGTACACTGGAGAAGCCTGATCTGCTTTATTCATCATAATCATCATCTTCATATCGCGAGTAGGTTGCTGGGACGCTATGGTTTCAATTTATTTTATTTTTTTCATAAGGATTTGAATTTATTTGTTTATCTCTAAGAGAACTTGCCAAAAACATGGTATTACACATGGTTTCCAAACCAACCCGATGGCTACCACCCCCCATTGGCTCCTACAAAATTCACACTGATGTTGCCCTCTGTACGAAGTCCAATTGTGCAGCTGATGGCCACCAGACCCAACCACCCAAAAAGGCCTAACAAAAGACCCTGAAACCAGCCCAACACAAGGGCCCATTAAAAAACTCTTAAGTAAATGGTGACTAAAACCTCAATAAACATTCTCGGACGTAATGAATACTTACCCGAACATATCACGAGGAATTTCCCGTGGAACCCTCCCGCATATATAAAACACGTGTCCAAATAACGCTATATTGAAATATTACGGCTTTGTCACCATTAATATTAGCTATATAAGACATTTATGGCATAAGTCAAATGGATCGATCTTTTCAGTGACTTCATTGACAAGATCCATCAACTCCCCATCTCCTCGAATTCCGAGAAACACGTAACGTACGAATCCCAATGGCATCCAGTAACATTAACACGCGTCAACTATGCAGACACGTGGCGGCTGCCAAAACTGATCCGCCACCAAATGGCGCCGTCTGTGGGAAATGTGGTGGCCCAAATAAACAAGTCCCTTCAATAGGGCTTGAGGACCATTCACTGTCCGACTCATCTGTACCGGAAGGAGGTGGCTCCACCGATGGCCGAACGGCCGATCCCAGTTATCAGAGCTATTCTAAGAATACGTCACACAGAGCGACTTCCTTACGGCCAACTTCCAGCTCCCACCGGGGCGACAGTCAGTTAAACGCGAACCTTGTCCAGACGGTGCGAGCGGTACTCCGGGAAGAACGCAGCAACAAACACCAGTCTGAAAAATCCCGGAGTACATGAGACGAACAACGATCACGGAAAACTGATACTGTAGACCGACGAAGCCGTCAGAGGTCCAGGTCCCCCAGAGATAGTAGGAGGGGGCGATCCCCGAGGGCCGAGAGGTTGACAACAGGGGACCCTCGAGACGAGATTATACGCCAAATGCTCCGCCGATTGGAGTAGGTCAATAGAAATTCTGTCAGGCCAGAACCCAAGTATGATGCAGTTTCGGAAAATGGACCATTTACCAAACGCATCCGGGATAGTCAAATCCCCCGGACGTTTAATCTGCCCCACCCACTGGAGATCTACAGTGGTTCAAGAGATCCGGATGCTTTCATCCGAAAGTACAAACGGGCAATGGAGCTCAAGGGTGCCAACGAGGCAGCACTATGCAAGTGCTTCAAAGTCGCGCTAGGAGGGCCGGCGTCCGCTTGGTACAATTCTCTCCTCCTGTTACCCACACACATGATGCGTAATTAAGTTAATTACGTGTTTAAGTTTAATTACCGGATTTTCGATAATTTCTGTTTTGGGACTTGCTTTGCTTGTTTGGTAATTGTGGATTTGATTTGGTGAATTTTGGGGCAACCCGGGACGGATTTAGAATTAATTACGCGGCTGCGCGTAATTTCTGGGAGTTGCAATTCCAAGTGACTCGGGACTTATAATTAGATAAGAAAAATAGGTTTTATGGGTTTTATGATATCCTGAGTATGTGGTTAAAGTTTGGTTCCAATCGGAGTAAGTTTGGTAAAAAGCTGCATTTAGTGACGGAACTTACGGTTTGTAATATGAATGTGATATTGGAAATTGAACATTTTGGAAGAAAAGGAAATGATGGGGCGGATGGGTGAGAGAGAGAAAGGGACATGTGTCCCCTTCTTAGTTGAAGGAGAAAAGAAAGAAAGGGATTTATGGTATATGTATTTATGTGATAATACATATATGCATATAAGTAAAAGAAAAGAGTAAATTGGTCAACACTTCACACTTCTTCTTCTTCTTCCATCCGTTTTCTTCTCTCTCTCTCCCTCACGTCCGCCATTGTTGAGCTTGGAGCTCACAACTGATTTTCGTCGTTTCGCGGTAAGCCACTTAAATCGTTCATTGGGTTGTGTAGTTGAGTAATCTGAAGTCTGTTTTGGAAGAATCAGTTTAGTTTGCAAGTTATGAGCATTTGAATTTTGGAGTGAATAGTGTCATATGCTCCTTTGTTTGATTTTTCAGTTCCTAAGCGTTCTCGGCACTTCCTTGTGCGTGTTTGATAACGAGAACGTAGGAAGAAACGCACCCGAGGTTGTGCCGATTCGCGTCTGAAAATTTGGGTGTAATTTTCGGCGGAGGATTTAGCGAAAGGTAAGGGCATTTACGTGTTCGAGTAGAATTCTTATTCATTAGTGTAATTGGTTACATTAGAAGAGGCTCGGTGTGAAAGCCGTTTTTCCCGGCCCGAGCCTCGGTTTTGGCGCCATTGTTAATGGCTATTTCTGTGAATTCTGAATGTGTTTTCTGTATCTGGGATTGATTGTGAACAGGGAGTTGTTTGAGAATTGGACCGAAACTCTGCTGAAATTTCTACCGGGACTGTCGATCGAAAATTCGGATTTGGACTCTAACCCGAGGTAAGGGTTCAGTGTGTGTTTAGGAGTATTGCTTTGCGTAGCAAGCATACTCGGATATAGACTGAGGCTAGGTTTGGAAGAGGGGAGTGCCGCGATGACGCCGACCTAGTTCCTGGTATAGACATTGTTGTCTTTGGAACCGATTGGGATTCCGATATACCTACGATGGTTATCGATGAATTTACCGGGATTCCGATATACCTACGATGGTTATCGATGATTCATATTGATTGACCAATGGGGTCGCTCCCCCGAGCTGGTACCATGCTCTACCGACCGATTGTGAATGGGCGTATGGCCATTGCCGGTTGGACCGGGGCAGATCTCGCCATGGTCCATAACAAAGAATGTTACCGTTTCGATTGTGAATTGAATGTGATTGTGATTGACCGACTGCATTGCATATGTTTGATTGTGTTGCATTGATTGAGCATTTGATTGATTGGTGATATTATTTGTGTATATCGTATTCGTTACATTTTCGATTGCGGGTACATTGTATCATTGTCATTATTCTTGCACCATGTCTATACATGTTCTCTTACTAAGTTCTTTCGAGAACTTACCCTTATATCTACCGTTTCAGGAAAGGGAAAGGAAAAGCAAGTCGCCGAGTAGAGGCGAGGTTGCTAGAGTTTGAGGGTTTGGACAGCAGCAGCAGTAGTTTCACTTTGGTGCGGTTGGATTCCGCGTGACCGTTATTGGTTGGTTTCTTGTATTCCGAACTTGGTTCTGGCTCTGTATATTGTTCATAACATGCATGTTTCGTTTTGTAAGGTTCGGTTGTGTAATGGTAAGGATTGCATAAGTGTTATGTTCAGGTTCGGAACCGTTTGTTTCGCGTTGTAATTTCAGGTTTGGGGTTCAGTCGGAGGGTCGGGTGATCACCAACTCCAACACTTTGCAATTTGATGACTTGCTGTTTTTTAGGTGATCACCAGGTGATCAACTCGCTTCAACTTGATGATCACCAGGCGATCAACTGGATTCTAGATGATCACCCTGTGATCAACTCATTCAGCTCCAGGATGTTTTGAGACTCCCTGGTTTTTAGGTGACCACCCGGTGATCATCTAAATAAGAAATTTTGCCCCTTTTGATCCTCTAACTTCTCCTTTTGTTACGTCTTGTCCCAAAATGACCTGAAGTGCCAAAATCAGTAATTTTATGAGAAAAACAACCCCATTCGCATAGGTAAACATCTTGGGACTTAGTTGAGCATTAGTGCTATGGTTTAAGGAAATTTTTGGGTGATCCCCAGAGGCGGTTGCCTTGTTGTTAGGGTGGTTTGTGATAAGGTTGTGAGTGAACCGTCGCGCCCCCCTTCCCCGTTCCCGGTTTGGTTCCGTTCTCCGTGCGCTCCAAGCGTAGTGCGGGATTGTAAGGAGTGGGGGTGGGGTGACAACATTACGACCCACTCATCATCACCCTCAGAATAGGGACTATCGATGTCAGAAGGGTGCTCTGCGATGACAGCTCGAACGCTGATATGTTGTTCGCCGAAGCATAAAGAGGACTAAGGTTGAAGGCAAGCAGGCTGATTCCAATCAGAACAGCAACATATGGAGTTGGTCCGGATGAGCTGCCGGTGCTCGGGTGCATCGAACTCCCCGCTATGTTCATTGGAACCGGGCCCGAAGAACAATCTCGGTATACTACCATCATGGTAAAATGGCTGATTGTGGACGTCCCTTCGGCTTACAACGCAATCATCGGGAGAGAGACTCAGGGTGCTATCCACATGAGAAGTAACGTAAAATACCTCACCATCACCTTTGAGACTGATGAAGGCGTTGCTTCAATCTATGTAAGCCAGAAGGAGGCCAAAGATGTCATGGCTTTGGCCCAGAAAGGTCTGGGACCGAAATGCTCAAAAGAAGAGGATGAAGAGACAACAGCAACCGAAGAAGTCGTCCTGGAAGGAGAACGAACTACGAGAATAGCCAAAGACATGCCCGAGGGCAGTAAGGCAAAACTTGTAAATCTCCTTCACATGAAAAAAGATCTTTTCGCCTACTCTCCAAGTGATATGCCCGGAATAGACCAGAAAGTAATCCAACATAGTCTGCACGTCGACCCAAACGTCAGGCCCGTAAAGCAGTAGAAGAGGAATAATGCACCGTTCAAAAGGATTTTCATTAAAGAGCAAATCTCGAAGCTTCTAAACGCATGAGTAATAAGAGAAGTATCTTAGCCCGAATGGCTAAGTAATCCCGTAGTAGCGTCTCGGGAAGATAGCGACAAACTACGTATGTGCATTGACTTCACAAATGTAAATGATGCCTGCCCGAAGGACTCGTATCCTACACCTCCGGTCGATAGGCTCATGGATTCTACAGCCGGACACGCGCGACATAGCTTCCTTGACGCTTACAGTGGATACCACCAGATCCGGATGAATCCAGCAGATGAGGAGAAGACTTCTTTCATAAGCGACTCCGGTATTCATTGTTACATCCAAATACCTTTTGGGCTCAAAAACGCCGGAGCAATTTACCAGAGGTTGATGGATAAAATCTTCTCCGGTCAAATAGGGAGGATCCTCGAAGTATACGTGATGACATCATCATAAAGAGTAAAGAGGAGGATGACCTAATCTGGGACATCGAGGAAGTGTTCGGTCAAATCAGAAAGTACGGACTCCGTCTAAATCCGGACAAATGTGTTTTCGGAGTAACGGCGGGGAAGTTTCTGAGGTTCATGGTTTACGAACGAGGGATCGATGCAAACCCGGCCAAGATCAAAGCCTTATTCAACTCCTAGACACCCTCATCCATCAAAGATGTGCAAAGGCTGCTTGGGAAAATCACGGCCTGCCGACTTCATTGCCGAGTTACCTCGGGGACCCGAAGATGACTTGGTAGAAGTAAAAATAGCCCGGTATGGACTCTTCATGTAGACGGTGCTTCGGGATTAGAAAGACAAGAAGCGGGATTAGTGCTCAAGTACCCAAGGTATGAAAGCAACCCGGTCCATCAAATTCACTTTCCCGGTAATGAATAATGCGGCCGAATACGAAGCCTTGACTGCCGGACTAGAATTGGCTCAGAAAGCCGGAATTCAATCCCTACGGGCATGCAGTGACTCGAACCTTCTCGTCCAGCTGACAAACGGAGAATACGAGGTCAAGGAGCCCAGCCTCAAGAAGTATGCTGACGTCGTCAAGAAGTTAACTGCGCAGTTCGAAAAATTGACTATCGAAAAGATTCCACGGGCTCTTAATTCCAAAGCTGACTTGCTCTCCAAGTCCGCATCCTACGACAAAGAAAGGGAGAACCCATGCATCAATAACCTCCGGGTATTCTGTATGACGTCGGGATGGAGAGCTCCGTACTGGAAGTACATAACCGAAGGGTTTCTCCCAGAGGATCCTATCGTGGCGAAACAAGTCAGAAGGAAATCCAGCAAGTTCATGATAATCCGATGTCAGTTGTTCCGAAAAGGTTTTTCTTCGCCCCTTTAGAAATGCATCGGCGAGAAAGAAATGGAAGAAATCTTGAGGGAAGTGCATGAAGGTACCTGCGGGTCCCATATCAGGTTAGATGCTCTCACAGCAGCTATACTTCGGCAAGGCTATTTCTGGCCGAGCCTGAAAGAAGATGCAAAGAAGTTGGTCAACAAGTGCAAGAAGTGTCAGGAGCATGCCCGGATACAGAGGGTTCCTTGAGTATGTATCATCTTCGGATTACCCGATACCCTTTGCCGTGTGGGAATAGACTTGATTGGGGCATTGCCAATGGCTCCGGAAGAGTGAAATACTGCGTTGTCGCCGTAGATTACTTCACCAAGTGGATAGAAGCCGAACCATTGGCCTCGATCGCAGCGGACAACATCCGGGAATTCATCTGGAAGAACATCATTTGTAGGTTTGGGTGCCTGAAAGTACTTGTCGCCGACAACGGGACCCAATTCACAGATGGAGGATTCCAAGACTTTACCGAAGAATTCGGCATCAAGCTTCACTTTGCTTCGGTCGCACACCCACAAGGAAACGGGCAAGTCGAAGTATCAAACCGGACGTTGAAGGACGGTCTAAAAAGGAGACTTGGAAGTGCTAAGGGAAAATGGTCCGGAGAACTCCCACACGTCCTATGGAGTTACCGGACCACTCCCTGCAAGTCAACAGGGGAGACTTCATTTTCCCTAGCCTATGGGTCCGAAGCTCTCATCCCTGTTAAAAAAACAAACCCGTCACTCCGGGTTATGATTTTCGAAGAAAGCGCCAACGAAGAAGGACTGAGGACAAGCCTAGATTTCCTCGAAGATAGAAGAGAAGAAGCAGAACTTCGGAGGAAGGCCTTCCAGTAAAGAACCGCGGCTTCAGCCAATTCAAAAGTGAAGACAAAAAGTATCAAGGTTGGAGACCTAGTTCTACGGCAAACCAAACTGGGTTCCCGAAGACCACAAGGGGGTTCTTTTGCTCCGAACTACGAAGGCCCGTATAGAGTAATCGCCGAAGAAGGGAAGGGAGTTTACAAATTAACAGATCCCGAAGGAAGAGAGTTTTCCAACTCATTTCATTCAGAAGCACTGCGAAAGTACTATGTATAGCCCAGTCAGTTATATACGTATGTCCGGGAAAAGATAATTTCGCAATTAGACAAGTTCTTAATAAAAATCCCGGAGGTTTCATTAATTAATCCCAAAGGATTCATTTACAATTCCCGGAGTACCCTCCAAAGGAAAACAAAAAAGGAGAAACTACTAGGGAAACCAAACTAGGTTCCCGAAGACCACAAGGGGTTCCTTTGCCCCGAATCAGGAAGGCCTGTTTAGAGTAATCGTCGAAGAAAAGAATGGAGTTTACAAATTATCAGATCCCAAAGAAGAGAGTTTTCCAACTCATTTCATTTAGAAGCATTGCGAAAGTACTATGTGTAGCCCGAAGTTAGTTGTATGTATACGTCCGGGAAAAGATGATTTCGCAATCAGACAAGTTCTTAATAAAAATCCCGGAGGTTTCATTAATTAATCCCGAAGTATTCCTTTACAATTCCCGGAGTACCCTCCAGAACAAAAAAAAAGGAAAACAACTACTAAGGGAAGCTAAACTCGTTCGGGTGAACTGGCTCAAGAGCCCTAAAAAATTCTTCCCCGAACCAGGAAGGATCTACCAGACGTTCTTTGTTGCTATTCAGCCTGGAGAGATCTGCGTGCGGGTTCCGTTCCACGATTTGCCTCCGGGCAAGGCAAAAGCCTTGGTCGAATTTATCGACAGACATTTGGACCGCGTCCTTCACGGCTCCCTCCCAGGCCTCCTTTTCTTCCCGGACTGTTGCAGTCTCCTCCCGGGCAGCCTTAACCTCTTCCCGGAGATCCTTGAGGTCCTATTCTGAGTGATTCTTAAGGTTTTTCAGATTTACCTCAAGATCCCTCTTCACTTTCTCAAGAGCCTCAACCCATCGCCGGAGCTCTTCTTCAGAATCTTTCTGAGCAGCAACAGTGCTCAGGAATGCAGCCTCGATGTGGGCGAGCTGTGAGGCAGTGGATGGATCGGGAAGATCGTCTTGGCCAACGTTCGGGAGAGCCAGAGCTGAAGAGCTCAATGTTTGGGATGCCCGGAGCAACTGCTCGTAGTGTGAAACTCTTTGAATGAGTTTCGCGACTACGACTATAGCTTTAGTAGCCCTTTGTTCAGCGCTACTCCGGGCATCATCCATCTTCTGGACAACTTGGGACACCCAGCCCGAAAGGCACATCATCTGCACAAAGTTCTGAAAGTTAGGAACAAATTTTGTTTAGAAGGAATCAATAAAAAGAAAGCTATACTACCTGAGAGCCAAGAACGTTCAGCCTGGAGGTGGCTACAGCCAGGTTCGGGAATTGATGTTCCAAGCAGTCCATGGTCCAGGCGGTAGAGACCCCTTTCCATATCTCTAGGGCCATCTCATTGGCATCCTCTTCATCCATGAGGTTCTGTTCCTCATGGATAAGCCACTTCGGCTCCCGGGGGATCAGATCTGATCCATACCGGGCCAGCTCGGCGTCCCGCTCCTGCCTTGCCTTCTCTTGGGCCTCTTTCCACCATGGACCTATACGACAGAAATGCGTCCGGGTGACTTCATGAACTGGATCATCTCCGAACATTCGGGAAAGATTCCCGAATATATTCCATAAACACTTATGCTCTAAGGAGACGCGTTGATTACCTAGATCGAAGTCCGAAGGCAAAACCCCCGGAGCTTGCTCTTCAGCTACAGACGTCGCCTTGTATTTCCCCCGAAGACGCCTTCTTTTGTCCGGAGAAGGACCTGCCTGATCATATGCATCGAACAGGTCCTCAAAAGTAGTCTCCGTATCCTCCAGACGGACCGGTGAAAGAACTTCAGAAGGGCCAGAGGCAGAAACCTCCGGGACATTCGCAGTGTCCCTCTTCCTTTTCTTCGGCTCAACCGGGAGTGCGGGAGGCCAGCCTTGGAAGGCTCCTTGGTGGGCTTAGCCTTAAGGCCCTTGAACAATCCCTAGAGGCCTATCTTCGGGGCCATTTCGTAAAAGAAGAAAACAATTAGTTAATACATAAAAAGGAATGTAAACGAACCGAAGTAAGAGTATAAACCTTCCACGAAGGCCACATGCGGGATTTCACCCCGCAGACGCCTAACCAACACCAAATCTTGGGGCGAGGAGTCTCCTGATTCCAAGAGCCCTTAGGTCACCTTGAATGATCCCGGGAAGGACAGAACTCCTTGGGTGATGAGGACCCAATTTATCGGGATAGGGAATGGTTCGGGATGGTCATCCCCGAACCAATCGACTAGTTAACGCAACTTGCCCCGGAATGCTTTGTAGTTTTCCCGAGCACCGTCCAACTCCAATAGGCAGGAAGGGTCCTTCACGTCCACGAGTTCTCCAACCTTCTGAACAGTTTGAAGGTCCCACGATGCTTCGGGCTTCAGGAAAAAAAACTCCCCGTGCCACCCTTTCCTGCTCGAAGGCAGATGCCAGATAAGGTTGAACTTCCTTGTGGGATTCCCCCTGGCCCCGAAGTAGTAAAAGCAGTTCCTTGGGTTCGGGACGATTTTGTAAAACTGCAGGAAAGTGGAAGTTTTGGGAAGTCGGTATGAGGAATTCAAAAAGAATGCAAAACCTCATTCCAAAAGCCCGAACCATATAAGTTCGGGCAATTCAGAGGAAGGATAAAAATCCCTCAAAATCCTGGACCTCACAGTTCGGGAAATTCAAAAGACCAATTGAAAGTCAAATTCCCGAGACCATGGAAATCAAAGAAGATGCAGTAAAGCTATTTCCCGGACCAAAACCGCCTTGGATCGTCCGGGAAGGAGTACTGATATATTCGGACTCCTTGCAATCGACCAAATGACAAAGGGGGGGACTTGATGGCCACCAGGCCCAATCACCCAAAAAGGCCTAACAAAAGGCCCAGAAAGCAGCCCAACAAGGCCTAACAAAAACTCTTAAGTAAATGGTGACTAAAACCTCCGGACATTCCCGGACGTAATGAATATAAAACACGTGTCTAAATAACGCTATATTGAAATATTACGGCTTTGTCACCATTAATATTAGCTATATAAGACATTTATGGCATAAGTCAAATGGATCGATCTTTTCAGTGACTTCATTGACAAGATCCATCAACTCCCCATCTTCTCGAATTTCGAGAAGCGCGTAACGCACGAATCCCAATGGCATCCAGCAACATTAACGCGCGTCAACTACGCAGACACGTGGTGGTTGCCAAGACAGATCCGCCACCAAAGCAGCAATTGGGGTGGTTGCACGTGATGCTTAATCATAGGTATTGTTTGCACTCTCATACGTTTTGACTATGTGGGTTCTTATGTTCTATATCTTGAGGCTTTGACTCTGCTCCGAGGAATATGGGAAGCACTCTGCGAGAACTTACCGAGGATCTTGGTAGAGTCAGACTCCCAATTACCTGTCATAGAACTTTTTAGCTCGCGTTCCCCCTCCTGTTACTACTGCGGAGAGTCACTATAGATGACATTCGGTTCTTTTTATCTTTATTTTCTTCATACTATGTAATTTCCATTCCTCGTACCTTAATGGTGTCGCTCATAGCATTGCTCACCATGGCCTAGAGTATATAGGTAGATTGGATTGGGGACTCACTCGCCCCTTTTGGTTGTTATCGGCATTAGCTGCCTAAAATTGAATGAAGCTCCTAAAAAAAAGTATTTCCTTCATTCCAAATTACTAGTTGTTATATTTCTTTTCCATTATTTAATCTATAAATTGTTTTCTTCAACATTTTATTATACGGTGTCAAATAATTTAGAAATATATTCTAAAGAATACAATAGGTAAAGGGTGCCTTCAAGAAGAAATATTTAGGAAGCATAATTTTGTGTTTTTGAAAGATAAATGTGATATCTTTGTGAGAGGAGAAATTGAACATAAAACTTTATTTTGAATATTTCAAGATTAAAAGTTAGGAGAAATAGGTGGAGAAGAACACAACCACAACGCTTAAACCTAGAGCCGACAAAGATTTGAAAATCAAGCACGAATTTTGTTGATATTTTATACTCCATCTGTCTAAAAATATACTTGTATATATATATATTTAAAGGGTAAAGTGCACTCATGGTCCTGTAACTTTAATTATTGTACCACTAGGGTCCTGTTTTAACTTTTTGTACTAATAAAGTCTCGTTTTCAAGTTTTTTCTTCATCCATGGTCCTATTTGACATTTTTTACCTCAATTTTTAAAATATTGCCCTTTTAAACAATTGTAAAATATAAAAATCACCCTAACGTTTAACGAAACTTTCAATTTTACCCTCAATTTTTATAAACCCTAAAACTCTACCCTAACTTTTACAAATACTTACAATTCTACCCTAAAAATTTTATCTTCACTTTATCTCACCACCCTACAATCCACCACCACCGGAATTCTCGTCGGACCACCGACAACCTTCACTGGAATGCCCTCTAAGCTACGAAACGCAACTCTAAGCGGTAGATCCGCAGCCCAGGGCCGCGAATCACTGGCCAAGGGCGGCGAATCGCCGGCACATGTGTGAATCGCAAGCCCTAGGCCCCGAATCGCCGCCCAGCGGCGAATCATGGTCCCTTGGTTTTTGGCGGCGGCCCATGGCTTTCCGGCGGTGGTGGGTCAAATGGTGGTTGAGATAGGTGAGTTGAAAAATTTAAGGTAGATTGGAGGGTTTGTTTGTAGAATTTTAAAAATTGAGGGTGTAAATGATATAATAAAAAAATTCAGTTTATATTCGTTATTGTACCATTTCTGTGAAAGGGTAAAATAGTAAAATAATCGTAAAAATGACCATGGATGAAGAAAAAACTTGAGAACGAGACTTTATCGACAAAAAGATAAAACAGGACCTAGTGGTACAATAATTAAAGTTACAAAACCATGGGTGCACTTTACTTTATATTTAAATTTCATATTCTAAGATTCAGTGATTGAATCGAATATTTACAAGGATTAATAGAGAAAAATCATAAAAATATATCTAGAATATTTATATTTAAATTTATGATGTAGATAAAAATTATTTAACTTAAAATACCTAAATAATCATTTAAAAAAATAGATAAGGAAATCATAAATTAAATATTGTGAAACAACAATAAATGTATGGATGTTTTTATGATGGAGGGTAACTTTGGGCTACCTAAGAAATATTTGAAAAATCTCGGTGACTATTACCGAAATATTTTTCTTGGATGAACTGACGGTTATTTAAAGGATTAAAGTGTTTGATGGTAAATAGTTGGAAAAAGTACAAATAAACCCTTCAACAATCTGTTTTGTCACAAAATGGCCGTTGAAGTTTCTAAACATCCGATTAAACCACTCAACTTGTTAAAATGTACTGATTTAGCCATTACACGTTAAGTTAATGGTATATGCCAAGAATATTCCGTGACATGTGCTTACGTGGTGCAAGTTCGCTTAATAAGTAGGAGTTGCTTAATCAAATAAATAAATAAACCAGGAGTTGTGTATAACATGGGAAATCCGGTTCTCCTAATTTAGGAGTTAGGGTTCGTCGATCCGAATCAATTGAAGAAAATTGACGTGGTTAATTTGGGGTAAGATTAAATTCAGGTTTAGGGATCGAGCTAAACAAATTGATTGGAGCAGACATGTCCAGAGATGTTTGATTTGGTAGTCCAAGCACTTCGATTGGTGAATCCAACAACGAAGGCGTCCAATTTCTAGGGCGAGATCGACTTTGAGCAACAGAAGACATGGTGATAATGTGTTATGCTTCGCAATGAACGTGCAAGAATGTGGACTTCGTAGACCGAAGAAACCTTGCAGGAAGATGTTACAACCGTGCTCATAAATTAGTATGTTTTTACTATGGTTTTGATTTGATGGCTCTTTTGTTCCAAATTTATCTTAATGGTGTTGATATAGAAGCTTACTTTTGCATTAAGGACAAAATTGAAAGTTATTTGTTTGGATTGAACTGAGTAGAGCATTGAGAAGGAAATGGTTCTAACGATGCTCCCCATATATACCGAGAATGTTAGTCCGAGAAAGTAGAATGGGTGGTTGAAACATCTCATTGCTAAGCAAAATGGTGGGGTGGAGCTGCAACAATGAGCATTATGGAGGTGGAGGGCGTACATGGGTGGTGGAGGAGGAACCAGGATAGATTATAAGAGTTTGGGTTTGATTTCAAAAGGTGATAAGTTGTGGTTGTGAGTTGTTGTAGCACTAGCAAAGAACCTAGGTGAGAATAACAACTAAGTTGGTGAAGTCACAAAGAACCTAGTTGCATATAATAACAAAAGAACTAAGTCATGTATCTTCATTGAGTTGCTCTTGGATTTGATGCACTAACAGAGCCGCAACTCTCTAGACAAAATCAACACATATCCACTTCTTCATTGAGTTTCTTGGGGATTTGATGAACCGGCTTCAAGAATTGAACCAGGAGGGGTTGAAAACATCGGTCTCTAACAACATACTTATTCTGAAAGTTTCCCCTAACATAGCCCATCTAGAACATGTATGTTGTTGTAGCTGCAGATCGTATTTCATAACACAACATTTTGTTACCCTATATTAAGCAATGACAGCACACATTAGAAAACATATCAAGATTCGGAAGCAATTTAGTGTACCCCTAACTATGAAAAAGAAGAAGAAGAAGAAACTAGCTGACCATGTAACATCCAAGACTATCTCCACTCGTATATTTATAGGGTTTTGGATAAATCTACCACCATAATGAATATTTATTCCAATCCTTTACTATTTCAGTAGCCTCACCTAGTGTAGGTTGCTCACTACAATGTTGTAAAAAGTAAAAATCAATAGAAACAAAGCAACCACTTTACATATTACTTCATAATAACAGTCCTCCATTAAAGTTAACAAAATGGTCACCCATTTGCCCATTCTACACATAGGAATATGCCTATAAACTATCATACCAAAATCATTCAATACACAAGCACACACTACACAACAAAAACATGTGGCGTACAAAAATATAAAAACCCCTAAACTAAACTTTCAAGTGACCAATTACAACACAAGAAAATAGGGGCGGGAATGACTACATTTCTATTTCCATGACTTCACCGTTTCCTCATTTGTTTCAAAGAACCATAAAAATTGAATCGACCGGAGTGTCACCCAACGTTTTCCTCCGCTAAATCGCCTCACTTCTCTAACCCTAACCACGAAGCCACTTTTAGTCTGCCATATAAGAGAAGTATCTCCGGATGACTTTAGGGGCATGCACCTTCAACATCCCGCCTTAACTTCGCCGTTTCCACCGTGTAAATCCATCAGCCACATCACCCAAATTTAGTGCTAATGGCTTAGTCGGTACTTTTAAGAAGTAGAGTGGTTGAATTGGCCGTTTAGAAAGCTTGATGGTCATTTCGTGACAAAATGGAAAGTTGGAGGGTTTATTCATGATTTTTATATAAATAGTTTAAGAACTAAGTTGAGTTGGAACAATTTATCTATCTAGTTTTAGTCTTTCTAGAGACTAAAAGATCGAGTCCATATAGTTGAGTGACTAATAGATAATTTCCTTACAAGTTTGACGGTTGAGCAGCCAAAAATCACCACAAACAGAAAGCGGAGACACGACTCGAATGAGTTGGGATTTGGGAATTAAAGAGCCATAAGCGCTCAACGAAGCAAGTTCCTTGCCCGGCGCCGATTGGTTCGGTGTAAAGCCTAACTTTCGAGCTTTCAGAGATAGCTGAACCGACGCCGGACACAACCTATAACCTCCGTCGCTTTGAACTCTTCGCCGCCTCAACGCCACTTCGTTGCCTAGTGTTCGTGACTCACCGTTGATCTTCGTCGATTTGGTAGCTCGCGGCTCTATAGTCCTCAGTGCCTTGTCTATGTTTCTTTTGTTCATCAATTTCTTGCCAAGATCAAGAGTTTCAAGTTGGGCGATCTTGTTATTGCGAAGGCCAATGGTTTCTTTTGTGCTATTTTTCTCCGATCCGTTTCATTCTTTTTCGCTTGGTGCTCTGTCGGTGCTCTTTCATGCTCTTTGATTTCGTTTATTCTTTCTTTTTTCACTTGCATTAATATTTCGTGCCAATTGAGTGCTAGTTTATTTTGTTTATACAGTTTATTGGAATGTTGAGGAAGATTTTTTGGTTTTATAAATTTGCTCTGCTTTCATGTACTTGCATTGGTTTTGGTTGATTTTGAGCTTCCTATAATTGTCTTCATGGTTCATTATTGCGTTTAGCAAGTATATCATTTATCAGTAGGTTGTTTTAGAATGTGTGACTCCTAAGCTACAAGTAAGGTGACTTAATCAGCAAGTCACCATACTATACAAGGACTAGGAGTTGTTCTTGGTCATATTCACAAAGCATAAAAGTCAAAAATAGAAAATAGAAATAAAACAATAATTTAAAAACAGCATCATGCTTTTGAGCAAGGATGGATGTTTAGGAGTTACAAATCCTTTTGAAGCTGTCCACCCGATTATAAGTCGTGTAGCCAATATTGAAATCAGATTTCGGAATGGACATATCTATACCGTCCTTGTGGATACTACATTTTGGTCTAATTTCTTAATTACTATAATCATCATTCATCAATAGGTTGATTTATAATGTGTTGTGAAATATTCTATCTCCGGTGCGGTCATAAGTATTCTTTCTCTGTTTTCTTTTTGTCACTTGAGAATGACAATCACATTCTTTGCTCAAGTTCATGTTTGCATCATTAGCCATGTTATATGAGGGGTTCTTTCTTGAGGATCCTATGATCGAGTCCTCCTATTTTGTCCACCTGCTGGTGATAAGAGTTTTGTGAAGATTTCTATTGTGACTATAAGCAAGACCAGACTAATGCTTCCCGCGATACGGCAGCCCTTGCCTTTCGGCGCCAACTACTCACCTGTCGACTATGTCCCCAAGATGCTGCCAATTGGGCTGATGCCATATGGTCAAGTTCACCTCAAAGTTGATAAAATCCATATGTTGCCTTTCCAAGTAGACACGGCTTGTTCTCTTGTTGTTGTTGTAGTCCGCGCCCTTGGAAAATCACCCGGCATTGTCTCAAGCCTAGAACAGGAGATTCGGCAACATCATCTTCCTCTCTTGACGCTGAACAATTTCAGTAACATTAAAGTATCAATAGCATTCTCCTTACTCTATTTTCAGCCTTCTATAGCTGCTAGGAGGCGAATTCCGATTGGGGTGATCACGAAGTCGAGCCCTGCCACCACACCCGGGCATACTTTGGACCATTTCTATGGTTTTACGTGGTATGGGTGATGGTATCAATGGTATGGCTGTGATGTGATCACCGGGCGGGGTTCACACAATCCGACGGATCTAGCTTGCGGGAGCTCCAAAATGGCGGAAATGGTAGAAGTGGCTCCGATCACCTCCTCGCTCGTACAACGGGCAATAATCGGAATTGTGCCGGGTCGATGGTTGCGGCTCGAGCACCTCTCCGCTCGGGATGACGGGGCAATACTCGAGATACATCTTGAGGGCCGGCTATGGCACCTCAAGGGCTGGAGATGGAGAAGATAGAAGTGAGAACCATAAAGGGGCTTGAGGAATGTTCCTTCTCAAGCTTTCATTAAAATTGGTTATGGGGTTTCAAAATGATACAAGCCTAGCTTAAATAGGGAGAGGAGATAGTGGGAGGTTATTATCCAACCATTTATGGTGAAAATATGGTGGATAATAGCCTTAATGATGGTGTAATCTTGTCTCGTCCCAGTGCAGTTATTACCCGACTTACTAAGTTAGTGGGTGATTATTATCCAACCAATAACTTAAGTATGATGATATATATGGGCCAGCCCATACGGCTGTATTGCCAAATGCAAACGCCGCACGGGCCACGCCCACCACGGCCAGCCTCGTATTTACGGAGAGCCCCTCCTACCAATAAGGGTGCCCCGTATAAATCCGTTAGCCGTAAAAGGCTTGCTGCCTCCATCAAAACAGCCGTTACACTAATTATGGCATCAAGCCAAAGGAGAGGGAGTAACTCCGCAATAACTCCACTGTTATTACACCATTAATACACAGCCGTCCCAATTATGGACACATTTATGGAGATTCTCCAGCATTCAAGGCCCCGTAACGGGACCTGGCACCACCCTATATAATGGGTGGTGCCTGCCTCAAATAAGGTGATTACTACACACCCACACCTCTCTTCTCTGTCTGCACCTGAAAGTGTCCTTTGTCTTACTCTTCTCAGGTACCGGAGCTGCCCTATCTCAGTCGTCGGAGAATCCTTGACAGCCGGAGATCACCCTTTGGCTATCAATTTGGCGCCGTCTGTGGGAAACGAAAAACAGCCGTTTTTTCTTTCCTAATCAACTTTTTCTCCCCTAACCATTTTCATGGCGAAAACAAGGAGAACTCACAACAGTGTGCATGTCGAGGATGCTGCTTCCAGCTCCTCTGATGTGCCTCCACCACCCCCTGCTGGTGGTGCAACGGGGACACAACAGCCCCACAACTCCCAGTTGGTGGCAACCCCGCCGCTCCCTGTTAATGACACACCAGGGGCGCAGCAGACCCCGCAGCCACAAGCTGCCACTCTGACATACCTCGCTGGGACCTCGACGACCCCCCAGCAGGTCATCGTCGACCCCGCTCAGATGGCGCTCCTCCAAACCAGCATGCTTAATGAAATGAAAGCCTTCATGGTGCAAACCATCAAGGCAGAAATACAGGCGGCCCGCCTTCCGCCTCACAACGACCGGGACGAACAGTCCCAGAATCAAAACCCACCTACTGGGAACCTTGACGTTGACGACCTCCTCCGACGAATCAACGTGGTCGAGGAACAGGTCAAAACACCAAACCTGGTCCTCGACGACATCGAGGTCCTCCTGACGCAGCCCTTCACAGAGGACATCATCGCCGTCCAGGCGCCGGCCAGCTTTCGAATGCCAGTCATCGAAAGCTACGATGCAACAACAGACCCCGTCGACCATCTTCGACGTTACATCTCCCAAATGGAGATGGCTCGCGCCTCCGACCCCATACTCTGCAAAGCTTTCAGCTCCACTCTCAAAGGGGCTGCTTCAACGTGGTTTGGAACGCTACGAGGCCAGCATTTCAAATGCTTTAAGGACCTCGCCTCATCGTTCCTGCGCCACTTCATGGGAGCTCGACCTCCCCCCAAGACTGTCCAACACTTGTTAAGAGTGAAACAGCAAAGGGAGGAACCACTCCGTGACTACATCCGACGGTTTCAGGCGGAAGCCGTCCAAGTCCAGGGTCTCTCCTCGGATATGCAGCTCCTGGCCGCAACTCAAGGCCTTCAGCGCGAGTCAAGGCTCGCGTACAACATCAATGAAAACCCCGTCACAACGATGGGTGAGTTCATCGATCGGGCCACTCGATTCATGAACTCCGAGGAGATGAACAAGCCCTACAACAGGCCCCCCACAAGCGACCGCAACAAAAGTTCGACAAGGGGTCTCTCATCGAGGTACCAGCCCTCGAATGTCGGTTCGAGGCCCTCCGATCATCACCCCGCACTTCGTGACACCCGCACGAACATCTTGCTAATCTTTGGAGAAGCGAACAAGGTCCCCAAGTGGCCTCAGCCCATCCAAAGCATAAGAATACGAGGGGTTTGACAAGTCTTGCCTCTACCACAAGGATCGTGGACACGACACGGAGGCATGCTTTCAACTCAGAAACCTCATCTCTGAGATGATCGAGCAGGGCAAGCTCAAGGAATTCTTGTCCGACTCCACCTCCCCTTGCAAGGATTTCCCCAAAGGCCGCAAGAGGGACGACGACAGCGACGACCGCGAGAAAACGCGTCGTCGACACAACAGCCCTCGAAGGCAAAACTTGCCACCACCACCACCGGGCATCATTCACGTGCTCACTAAGTCGGAAGGCGCCCTCCAGAAAGCGATATGCAAGGGAAATCTTGCAGATCGACCACCTCGAGGAGAACGTCATCTATCGCCCCAACGGGACAAAGGTTGTCGTTCCACACTCCGATCCACTGCTTATCACAGCAAGGATCGCGGGTTACGACACCAACAGGGTGTACATCGACACTGGTGCAAACACCAGTGTCATTTTCAAGGACATGCTCGATAAACTCGGGGTACACATGTCCGCTATAAGAAGAAGCTCCAGCCCTACCTCCGGCATCGGCAGGGACATTGTGCCAACAATAGGGGTCATCAACCTGCCCCTCATGTTAATTGGGGACACACAATTCGGCACGGTTGATTGCTACTCCATTATGACAGAGTTTCTGGTGCTCGAAGTCCCTTCCACGTACAACGCCATCGTTGGTCGACCAAGCCAGGTCGAATTCCACATGAGGTGCGACATCCGCTCTCTCACGGTCACATTCGCAACACCTCGTGGGGACGCAAACATCTACATCGACCAGCGAACGGCAAGGACAAACTACGTGGCCTCTTTGAGCTCAACGGTTGATCCACAAACCTCGAAGGAGATCGAGGATCCCGTAGAGCCCGACGACAGGCCGCGCCTCGATGACGTGACGGAAGAAATCGACGTCGTCCCGGGCAAGAAGTTTAAGGTTGGCAAAAACCTTAAACAAAAGGAGAAGATGGCCCTCATTCACCTCCTCGAGGCAAACCTCGACGTCTTCGCCTGGAGCTTGAAGGACCTGCCGGGCGTCGATCCTAGCGTCATCACCCACAAGCTTAATGTATTCCCGGATTCAAAACCGGTTAAACAAAAGAAAAGGGGTATGGCCCCCTCGAAAAAGCAATTTGTAAAAGAGGAAGTTTCTAAACTCCTCGACGCCGGAATAATAAAAGAAATTCAGTACTCCGAGTGGCTCGCTAACATAGTTTTAGCTGACAAAACTAATGGTGACCTTCGTATGTGCGTCGATTTCACGGGCGTCAATAGGCATTGTCCAAAGGACCCCTATCCGTTACCGGTCATCGACCAACTCGTGGACGCCACTTCCAAATACAAATACTTGTCGTTCATGGACGCTAAGAGTGGTTACCACCAAATCTACATGGATCCCGAGGACGCCTTCAAAATGGCGTTCACAACGGGCGTTGACGTATACTACTACATTCGAATGCCTTTTGGGCTCAAAAATGCTGGAGCCACCTACTAGCGTCTAATGAACAAGGTCTTTGCCCACCAAATGGGCCGTAACCTGGAAGCGTACGTCGACGATGTCATTGTGAAAAGCATGACATTCGAAGACCACCTTCAAGATCTGGCCGAGACTTTCAAGTCATTCCGACGATACAACATGAGGCTCAATCCAGCCAAGTGTTCTTTCTTCGTTGGAGCCGGAAATTCTGGGCTACATGATCTCCGAAAGGGGAATCGACGCCAACCTTAAGAAAATATCAGCCATCACGGATATGGCGCCACCAAGGAACATTAAGGAAATCCAACAACTCACAGGAAGAATTGTTGCCTTGGGGCGATTCATTTCCAAACTGGGAGACAAGTGCAAGCCGTTCTTTGAACAGCTTCGCATGAAAAAGGCATTCACTTGGACACCGGAATGCCAAGAAGCCTTCGAGCAAATCAAGAAGCACCTCTCTGATTTGCCAACACTGAAGTGCCCGCAACCAGGGGACGAACTCGTCATCTACCTCTCCACTTCGAATAGCACTGTCTCTTCAGTGCTCGTTAAGGAGGAGGGCCCGCAACAGTGGCCCGTCTATTACACAAGTCACACGCTACGAGGGGCCGAGGTTAACTACCCTCCCTTTCAAAAAATGATCTACGCTTTGATCGTGGCTGCCAGGAAATTACGAGCATATTTCCAAGCCCACACGATCATCGTCAGAACGGATCTACCAATCAGGGACATCCTAAACAGACCAGAACATAGTGGTCATTTAGCCCGTTGGTGCATCGAGCTCGGGGAATACGACATTAAGTTCGAACCTCGATGAGCCATAAAGGCACAAGCTTTGGCGGACTTCATGGCCGAGCTCTCCATCTATCCCCTCGAACATGGTCCTTTGAGGGAGCCACCAGCAGAGTTGGAGCCTCCCGAGTGGGACATGTTCGTGGATGGTTCATCCAGTGCTGATCGCCCAGGAGGAGGCGTTCATATCAAGGGCCCACACGGCATGGAGGCCAGCTTACGAGTGGCTTTCCAGTTCCCCGTCACAAACAACGTGGCAGAATACGAGGCCCTCGTATCGGGTCTCAAAACTGCCCTGAAAGCTGGCTTGCGACGTCTGACTGTGCACAGTGACTCACAGCTCGTCGTAAGCCAGGTCACGGGGACTAATGAGTGCAAGGACCCCGTTCTCTCGAGGTACTTGCGGCTCGTCAAAAGCCTACAAGGGCAATTCGAACAGCTGAGTATTAATAAGATCTCAAGGGATCAAAACACCATGGCTGACAAGTTGTCTAATGGACGGACAGATGCAATCCTCGAAATCTTAGCGCAACCTTCGATAAATACAGTTCATGCGATCGATGCCGATGTAGCAACTGACTGGAGGTACCCAATCCTTCAGTACCTCCAAACTGGCGCAATCGAGGGCCCACCAGCGTTACAAAAGAAAATAAGGACGCAGTCATCCCGCCATGTTATCATAGATGGTACATTATGGCGTAAAGGGTATTCTGCTCCTTTACAACGGTGTATCGGCTCCGATGACTCCAAACTCATCTGAACGAAGTCCACTCAGGAGTTTGCGGAGCACACATTGGCTCCGATGCGCTGGCGCACAAATGCTTGCGCCTCGGTTATTATTGGCCAACATTGAGGAAAGGCGCGCATGATTTAGTGCGAACATGCCATAAATGCCAGCTCAACTCCCGCATCCAGCGGCAGCCTGCAAACGAAGCGGTTACGGAGACGTATCCTATACCCTTCGCGTTGTGGGGCCTTGATTTAATCGGGCCAATGCCTAAGGCCAAGGGGCAGTTCAAATTCTGTATAGTGGCTGTCGACTACTTCACTAAGTGGGTCGAGGTCCGGCCACTCAAGAAAATAACGACTGCCAAGGTCATACACTTCCTCTGGCACGACCTCGTGGCGCGATACGGCGCACCAAAGGCCATAATCACAGACAATGGGACTCAATTCGCGAGCAAAAAGCTTAAGGATTGGGCCACTAAGATGAATATACAAATGCTCTACGCCCCTGTGGCGCACCCACAGTCAAATGGCCAGGTAGAAGTCACAAATCGCACAATCAAAGAAGGCCTGAAAAAGCGCCTCGATGACAACAAATTGAAATGGGTCGAGGCGCTACCCAGCGTCCTCTAGGACTACCGAACAACTACGCGAGGACCTACAGGGAAACTCCTTTCTCCTGGTTTACGGCGTTGACGCCTTGCTCCCAATCGAAGTCTCTATACCAACAATCCGAACACTATATTACGACGCCCTCATAATGAGAGCGGGCTTGGGCACGTCTGGACCTCGTCGAAGAACTCCGCGAGGGTGCCGGACTTAGGCTTATGGCCTTACGGCATATAGCAAACCTCGACCACAACGCTAAAATTCGGGCAAAACAGATCTACGTGGGTGGTATGGTCTTGCTAAGGGCAGAGTTGTCAGGTCGTAATCCTGGCCATGGCGCCCTTCGCTCCAGATGGGCAGGACCTTACGTCGTGCACAGTAAAGAAAGAGGCGGCGTCTACAAACTAAAAGACCACCAAGGCAAAAAGCTCAAAAATGACTATCACGTCGACGACTTGAGGCCTTACTACGTCTAAGTTGTGTATTTTCCTTTAAATAAATTGGCAAAGATATTCAAACCCTTTGCATTGTGCAATGAATATTGGTACATCGAATAAAAAGCAATAGTCAAAGTCTTCGCAATTTGCAAGCAATATTGGCACACAGTCAACTATACAAAAAAGGTCCATTGCTTTATAAAGTAAGGACAAAAATTAATTACAAGGTATGACCCAAAAAATTTGAACATTTAAAGCTCTTCAGGACTTCGACGTTCGAGCAATACACATCTAATACAAGACAGTCAACTCTACAAAGAGTTACACGCTTTGTCTTCAAGAAGTTTGCCTCCAAACGAATACGAAGTCTACGCGTTGTGCAAACAGCATTCATACGACAAATAAAAGCGCAATAAATGCTATCAACTTGTTCACTGCTTTGTAAAGTAGGATCAAAATTTAATTACAGGTCAAAACCCCAAAATTACTTGGGGCCATCATCGTTTGGGGGAGCATTAGGGGCGTTATCTACATGCCCTGGCAGAATATCATAAGGATATTCCGCCCCTAGTTTCTTCCCAACCCTTCCCCACTCGAACAATTCAGCCTCGGAGGGCTCTTCAACCTTCATTGCATTGAGGGATCCAGCTGCGCCGTTTCTAGCATGATGGTTTCCACTTGGCGGTGGCAGCGCAGAATCCTTCGGCATAACGAACCCCTCCATGGCCTTGGCATCGACCGTGTTCTCGGTTAACGGCTCGAAGGCTTTGCCCACTCGAGCAGCCCTCTCAACGATGGACTTCACAAAAACACGAGGCTAAATACTTTCACCTCCGTACAATTTAAGACCAATTTGGTCTTCAACTTTTACGAAGGTTGTAAGGTCAGCCAATCTGGACCCCATCACCTCATTGAGGGTTCTGGCCAATTCTTCGACTTGGGCCGCCGCCTTCGAGGCCTGCTCCTCTGCCTTAGCAGCCCTCAGGGATAGCTCCTCGATGAGTTTCTCCTTCACCTCACCCTGGGCCTCCATCCTTTGGCACGCCCCGAGCACCTGCTCCATCTCAGCTGTGAGGTCATTGTTCGCATGGTGCTCGGTGAGGAAGAGGGCCTCAAACTTCTTCCCATCAGCCATGGCAGCCTTCAGCCTTTGGCCAAGCATACCCATAGCCCTGTGGAGGCCAACCTCTTCCTCTTTCAAGGAAGACACCTCGGCCTTCAGAGATGACGCCTCGGCCTCCTTCTCAGCCAAGGCCTTCTTCAGGCACTCCACTGCCTCGAGTCCTTGGCCTTGGCCTCGAGGCTCCTCACGTAGGCTTGGAGGTCCTCGATTTTGGCCACCAGGCCTTGAGCGATGCCTCTCCTGCAAGTTAAAAGCAACGCGTATAAACAAAAGTACGCTGACAAGAACAATAAATAACACAAAGGGAGTCGAGGATTGTGACTTACTCGAGTAAGGCCACTGGCAGATGTCCTTCGCAATGTCCAGGAGCTCCGAGGATGTATGCTTCAAAAATGCCGGTCACGGGAAGTGAGAGCCCTCCGTAATTTTCAATCTCACCTCCTTGTCCCCGAGGAGCACCGACCCGTCACGAGTCACCCTCATCACGGGGTCCCAAGCTTCCACCGGGGCCGAGACCCTTGCGCTTGAAGGACTTGGCTCGCAGCTCTCGCCGATAGTCCTCGAGCAGCTGGGGCTCGTATACCGGGTCTAGCCCCTTAAGGCTCTTCGGGACCCTCGAAGGCCTCTTAACAACTGCTCGAGGAGCCACAACAGCTCTTCGAGCATCTGCCAAGAGACTCACAGGCTCCTTCATGCCTCGATTGATAGTCTCGCTCCTAAAGAAGGCCCGGACTCTCGGTTGATGTGGTGGAGAAGATGATGTTCTTGAGACTCCAAGCTTGCTGTTCCTTCTTGATAGTCTCGTTCCTAGAAGGCCCGGACTTCTTGAGTAATCTGTAAAAGATAGGAAGAATACTCGAAGTAGCAAGAGGGGAGTGGGGGCGTGTAGTAGCTTACCCGATTTAGGGTGGACATCACCCTATTTATAGAGTGATGCCAGGAGAAGAGCCTCCCAGCTTGAAGCCCTTTAGACAGTTGTTGAGATAAGTCTGTGTCGATCGATTGGAGATAAGGCGGTTGTGATGATGAAGATCTCAGCAAACCGCCTTAGGTGATTCACTTGTCGAGAATGTCTGGCGTATAAATCTGGTGAAGATCTCCCAGGCTCGTGCTGCCCTCCTTATTGGCCGGTTGATGTCAGACGACCAAGTGGTCTATCTCCAAGTGGAGCAAGCGGCGGGCGAAGGCCTATAGGGGCGAAGGCCCAAATAGAATATAGCCAAATAAGGGGTGAGGGTTGCACGAACCTGGGTACCAAGGCCTTATCTGGGCGGGGCCAGTATAGGCAGGAGACTGGGAGTAAGACCCATGGAGGCGAAGGAGATCGCGAGGGCTCGCCCTAAGACCGCGAGGGAGGCTCGCGCAGGCTTTAGAAACGCAAGGGTGAGTATGAGACGTCGCCCCTGCGAGTCTTGAGGCCCGCGAGGCGTGACCCCGCGTAGGTGAGGCTGGAGACCACAAGGATGAGACCTCGCGAAGGCTATACTGGAGACCACAAGGATGAGGCTTCCTCAAAGGCCTTGTACGATTATAATATGACGCGAGGGCGCGTTTGCTTGGGTAGTGTACCAAGATGCCTCCTCCTGAGAGCGGAGTATGGGCAGGGTCCTGTACTCCGTTTTTTCGAAAGTACTTTGCTGAGGGCCGACGTAGCAGCCATAAGTGAAAATCTTGCTGAGGACCGACGTAGCAGCCATAAGTGAAAATCGTTTGTGATCCTTGTGAGTTTTTGAGGAGGGGGGCATTTGCTTGGGTAGTGTACCAAGATGCCTCCTCCTGAAGGCAGAGTATGGGCAGGGTCCCGTACTCTGTTCAAATTCCAAGTCTCTGGAGTTGGCGAAGGCGCTTGGGCCGCTTATGGACCGCTTGATTGTGAAGGCAGCGAAGAGTCCCTTCAGCATTTAATGCAGGAGAGATAAAGGAAGATGAGAGGTTTATCGACCGTTATGGGACGCAACACGTGGCGCCGTAGGGTCGATTACGCTTTGTAAAAGCGTTTCTTCTTTTGTACGGCAGGGAGAGGTTTAATAACCGCTGGATGCCGGCACGTGGCGCCTCAGAGCCGTTCACGCTTAAAAGCGCTTTTTCATTTTGGCGGGCTTATAAAAGCGTACTCCGAGAAGATTGAAGCCTTTCTTCTCCACTCTTGCATTTGTTCGCTCCGCTCCGAGTAACCCTTTCGTATTCTTGCGTTTCTTGGCTATTTCATCGGCAGCTTGAGAGGTGATTTGCGGTGGTTCCTCCTTTTCGCTTTGAGATTCCGCCGGTCAACTGTTCGTTTGCCAGCCGCTCCGTCCGTTCTTGCTTACTTCTTAACTAATCAGGTAAGTTTCCGCTCCCTGCATACTGAGTGCCTCCAGTTCTCTGAGCGCACTGAGCGTTTGACGAAATGCCTTTGCTGGGCTGTTTTGATTTATATGCCTATTTGTTCTTCTTTTGCAGAGATGGATTCCAAGGAAGCTGTTCGCCCAAAGTGGTCGCTCCTCTCGAGAAGACCACGGTGAAGTTTGAGAGAATTCACCAGATATGGTGGAGGCCTTCGCCCGTGGAGAAAACGCCGGTATATGCGTCCCGTGCGGGTGTTTGTCGGGCGATGGGTTGGCCTGCTACCGAGGAGAACAAGGAGAACCGGTGCCGTGCTCAGACACGGCGCAGCTTGCGGCGGGATTACGGTATCCCTTTCCGCAATCGGGTGCAAGATCTTTGTGCTGATTGGGAATGCCCCAACTCGCTTGGCGCCAATACTTTCCCGAGTATTGCGGGCTTTATTGTCGCCGCCACATGGCCGGCGTGAAGCCATTCGCCGACGTGTTCAACCGCTTTCTATCGGTTGAGCCGAGGAGTGGGGGCGCGTTCTTCACGTCACTCCCATAAACGCTGGAGGTAACCACTCCATCTCCTTCACCGCCTCACCCGATCCTACCATAATTGGCATGGATCTTGTTTCTTCTTTCCCCGCGAAGGCTCATGGGACATTCCCGTGGCGAGGACGCGACACTCCGTGCAAAGCATTGCGCGGAGGCCTAAGCTGACTCACGGGGGAGTGCGATGGTAGGCATACGTTTAACTACCGGGGTGGTTAGACGATGTCCTTTCGAGGAGCGCGTGCGAGGCGTTCTTCCCTTCTCGCCTGCCCAATCGACGAGACCACCCTAAGGTGGGCTGGGATTAGCACGGGTTTCGTGCTGGACCCTAGGGTGCCCCCGCCATACGAGGGATGGGCTCCCGTCCATCGTGGGACAATGATAGACTCTTTCTTCGCTGCTCTAGCGGCGCCCAAAGGTACGCTGCGCATACATACAAATATACTGTAAATTTGTAAGAGGTCTGGTAGAACCTGGTCTGAAGTCCCTCTTTGTCTGCAGATGCCGTTGCAGAGTCTGGCGAAGCCCAGGGTAAGAAAGCATCCATGCGTATTGCCCAACGAGTGCACCTGGCCTGTGCACTTGGGGAAGACGCCCCTGCCGGGGCGGTCAAGGTGTTGGGACCCATTGTCCCCAAACTGCCCAAAAAGAGGGCTGGTATCAAGGCTTCGATGGCTTCTCAGCCGGAGAAGAAGAAGAGAAAGGTGGCTGCAGCGCAGCCCGGAGAAGGGGGTGCCCTTGCTGTTGCCGAGGGATCCAGGGCCGTGGAGCCGACTGGAGAGGCGGAGGCTCGCCGAGGCGGAGGGGCCCGCTGCAGTCTTTTTAATCGCGGAGGCTGTGGAGCCTCGCTGGGAAGAAGTTCCTGGGGGGAGCCCATGGCTGAAGAAGCCGAAGAGTGGAGTTTGAAGTGCCTCTTACTGTTGAAGAGGTCGTGCCTTCGCAGAGGGCCCAGAGGGAGCGCGAGCAGATAGCGCTGCTCCCATAGAGGCCGTGCCCATCTCGGTGGTGCAGCCTATTTCTTCCGAGGAGGCCGCTGAAGCCTTTGTATCCGGGCTCTTCGCGAGCCCTTCACCAGCTTCAAGGTGAAGACTTGCCCGGTCATGTGGTCGCGGCAGAGATCATCACCAGAGGAAGAGTGCCTCCTCCCAAGGGTAAGATGTCAGCGGCTAACATCCTGATCTCTATGAGAAGGAGGGGCAACCAAGCTGCAAAGGCCATTGGGAGTCCCGGCCAACGGGAGGTACCAGTCATTCCTACGGAGGAGGCGGAGACCACTAATGCAAGGGAGGAGATCCCTGCAGCCATCCCTTCTGGAGAGGGGATCCCTGAAGAGGCCCCTTCAGGGGAGAAGGCCCCTGCAACAAAGGGGAAGAGGATCCTGGTGGTTGAGGAGACTTCTTCCTCTTCTAATAGTGAGGCCCCTGAGGAAGGGGGTCTGTAACACGGTCCTCTGCGAGGACAAGTGGTTGGGAGATTGCCCAACCTTCCAAAGCAGCCACCGGAAGTCGGTGGATGGGGGCGTCCTTCCGCTGGTAAGTCTTTTTGACTTTGACAAGTGTTTTCTTTGTTTTTGAGTTCATACTGCTTCCTAGTTGCTTGATGCCTGTTCTTTGTAGGTGAGGGCCCTTCAGTGCCAAAGGGCCGGTCCTCGTGAGGCTCTCGTGGACCAAGGGGTCCTGACAGAGATCCCTGCCGATTTGGGGACCAGGACCGAGGTCCTTGAGAAAACCGGAGTCTGGTCTCACTATTTGGAGCGGAGGCGCGTTGCTGCCAAGTCGGTCCCCAAGTGGTCTGAGGAGCCAGACCTCCTGAGAGTCCAGAGGCACCAGACCAGACTCAGGGTGTACAGGGAGCAAGGGAGGCTCCTGAAAGATGCATGGGATCCGGTCTTCCTTCTTAGGAACAGCAGTTCACTGCTGCGGGGAGGGGAGCAAACCCTCCAATCCTGCCTGGAGGGGCTGCGCACCCCCTATGACAGGGAGGTGACCGAGCGGAGCCTGGACTCCCCTGCTGAATTCATGAGGGAGGCAGCTCAACAGAGTCTGCAGGTAAGACAGCTTCTGGTCTTCATGTATAAGTTTAGTTTAGCCTTTTTCTGCTTCTGCTTTAATAGCACCGGGATGTAGGCGGCTGTCAAAGGTCATGTCATTGCCGAGCAATGGCATGACTTCAAGTATGCCAATAAGCGGGACGACGCCCAGATATCGTAGATTGCTTCTCTCGTGAGGGAGCTGGAGTCCTCAACGAAGAGGGAGGAGGAGCTTAAAGAGGAGCATGCCAAGCGTGGGGCCCAACTAGAGAGTTGGTGCGATTATGGCAACCAAGCGCGGGCACACAGCATGCGGTACCGGTGGGAGCAGGCCTGCTTACTTGATGTTGCGAAGCAACGCTTCCTTCAGCAGGTAGCAATGCTGGAAGCCAAGCAGCTTGAAAATGCTGTCTTGAAGGAGTCCCTCCTTTCTTTGGAGGCAGAAACCAAAGCTGCCCTTGCAGTGGCGAAGGCCCGGGTTGAGCAGGCAGAGGCCGCAGCTGAGGAGGCGAGGCGCCAAGCTATTGTCCAAGCTCCATTAGCAGAGAAGAAGGTGTAGGAGGGCAGGCTTGCGGTTGAGGTTGCCCTGAAGGCACGCCTGGAGGTCGCCACTGACCTGGAGAAGGCAATGGCCTCGGTGTGGGAGATGGAGAAGGCTCGGGCCTTCCTCCTTTGAAGGTGAGGATCCTGAGTCCTCTTCCTCCATCAAGGTGTCCATCCCTGAGCGGATGCCTCGACTGGTGGAGAAGCTTGGCGAGATCCAAGCCCTGGGCGAAGCGGGGGCGCAGGCCTACGAGGAGGGCTGGCTGCGATGCCGCTTCCAAGTGGAGAAGGCGTTTCCAGCTCTAAGTCTTGGGATCCTGGATGCTGCCAACACCAATGAGCCAACGGTAGAGGCGCTGCGTCAGTGGGGGGAGCAGGGAAGGAAGATGGGCGATGCCTGGTATGCCCTCTTGGACTAGGGTGGAGGTTCCAACATGTGGATGCCCCCCTATCTTTGTATAAAGACCTGCATTCACACACTTTTTGGGAACAATAGATGAAGTAAAATTTCCTTTTACCTTCACTGCTTTTGTAGATTCGCTTTATCTCGCGATAGCCCCGTAGGTACGTTAGCTAAGTTTAACAACCATAGGCTAAGTCCTGTCTCATGGAGAGATGTCCTTCTGGGGTCCGCGAAGGCGAAGCCACAGGACTACTTATCAAGGAGCCGGAGACTCGCTTTAAGTTTATAGTGACGAGGCACTCAAGATCCGCAACGGCGGAGCCACATGAGTCATTCCAAATGACTTGTGGGTTTACTTGGTGAGACAAGCTGTGATGGAGACCACTTTTTTGAGATAAGTTCAGGGCCCCTTTCTTGGACAACTGTTTAGGGAGTAAGCCCTTGGGTAGTGGACGGTGTACCAAGTAGAAGACCCCTGTAGTTTGCTCATCATTTATACGATAAGCATGCAGTAAAAAGGTTCAGTTTACCTGGAGCCTGGAGTCGCGCGTTTGGCGAAGGCAGTAGGACGCTTGTTGAGACAAGTGGAGAACCATCTGAGGTTCTGGGGGGTAAGACCCACTGCTGTGTCTGGGGAGCCCTTGCGGAAGGTCTGCTGTGGCGCTCGAGGACGACTTACACATAGACCTCCCTGAAGGAGCCAAAAGGGGGTTACCCTTCCGCAGCGCAAGGGGGTTACCCTTGGGGCGGGGCGAGTTGAAGGTCGGTTGGGGAATGAGACCCGCAACCACCTGTGTGGAGAAGTCCGAGCGGAAGGTCTGCTGTGGCGTGCGAGGACGACTTACACATAGACCTTCCTGAAGGAGCCAAAAGGGGGTTACCCTTCCGCAGCGCAAGGGGATTACCCTTGGGGGGGGCGAGTTGAAGGTCGGTTGGGGAATGAGACCCGCAACCACCTGTGTGGAGAAGTCCGAGCGGAAGGTCTGCTGTGGCGTGCGAGGACGACTTACACATAGACCTTCCTGAAGGAGCCAAAAGGGGGTTACCCTTCCGCAGCGCAAGGGGATTAGTTGAAGGTCGGTTGGGGAATGAGACCCGCAACCACCTGTGTGGAGAAGTCCGAGCGGAAGGTCTGCTGTGGCGTGCGAGGACGACTTACACATAGACCTTCCTGAAGGAGCCAAAAGGGGGTTACCCTTCCGCAGCGCAAGGGGATTACCCTTGGGGCGGGGCGAGTTGAAGGTCGGTTGGGGAATGAGACCCGCAACCACCTGTGTGGAGAAGTCCGAGCGGAAGGTCTGCTGTGGCGTGCGAGGACGACTTACACATAGACCTTCCTGAAGGAGCCAAAAGGGGGTTACCCTTCCGCAGCGCAAGGGGATTACCCTTGGGGCGGGCGAGTTGAAGGTCGGTTGGGGAATGAGACCCGCAACCACCGTGTGGAGAAGTCCGAGCGGAAGGTCTGCTGTGGCGTGCGAGGACGACTTACACATAGACCTTCCCGAAGGAGCCAAAAGGGGGTTACCCTTCCGCAGCGCAAGGGGATTACCCTTGGGGCGGGCGAGTTGAAGGTCGGTTGGGGAATGAGACCCGCAACCACCGTGTGGAGAAGTCCGAGCGGAAGGTCTGCTGTGGCGTGCGAGGACGACTTACACATAGACCTTCCCGAAGGAGCCAAAAGGGGGTTACCCTTCCGCAGCGCAAGGGGATTACCCTTGGGGCGGGCGAGTTGAAGGTCGGTTGGGGAATGAGACCCGCAACCACCGTGTGGAGAAGTCCGAGCGGAAGGTCTCGCTGTGGCGTGCGAGGACGACTTACACATAGACCTTCCCGAAGGAGCCAAAAGGGGGTTACCCTTCCGCAGCGCAAGGGGATTACCCTTGGGGCGGGCGAGTTGAAGGTCGGTTGGGAATGAGACCCGCAACCACCTGTGTGGAGAAGTGAGACTGACAAGGTCTCGATGCCATAACTCGTGCAGTAGCCACCTGACCGGCCGGGTACAGAGGGCGATGAAGAGGGCATTTGAAATGCCATGTAAGTCAGAAGACAGAAGAAATACATATGTATTTTATTGAATTTGTAAGACTAAGGACTTACACGTAATATGGGCGCAAGTCATCCGCATGAAAGTTATGGGGAGCAGACGACCATCATGGTCTTGTAGTTCATAGACTCGGGCGGACTTGTTTATGAACAATATAAGGCCCGCCCCAGCTTGGGTCGCAGGACACCCCGCTTGGGGTCGCGAGCGGTGAGGGTCGATTTAAGCAAGGCAAGGCCTCCTTGTTGCAGTGCCTTGGGTTTTACCCGGGAATTATGGTGAAGACCGAGCCTCTGCTTGAGGGCGGTCATGCGAAGGCGAGCACCTTCGCGTAATTCTTCGATTAAGTCGAGTTTGGCACGGAGCCCTTGAGCATTGGCTTCGCTGAAGTTGATCATACGGATTGTAGGGAGGTCTACCTCAATAGGCAGGAGCGCATCTCGCGCCGTATACTAGAGAGAAAGGCGTCTCTCCCGTGGGGTTCGTGTTGTGGTGCGATAGTCCCATAAGACACTTGGGAGTTCATCTACCCAGCGGCCCTTGCCTCCAGGCGCTTCTTGAGGCCTTCCTTGAGGGTTCGGTTGGTGACCTCAACCTGCCCATTAGACTGGGGGTGCGCCACCGGGGCAAAAAGCATGCGGACATTATTGTCCTGAGCCCATTGTTGGACACTGTGACTGGCGAACTGAGTGCCATTGTCTGTAATAATAGCACGAGGGCTGCCGTACCGGCAGACAAGATTCTTCCAAAGAAACTTGATAATCTTGGCGGAAGTGATGGAGACCAGGGGTTCTACCTCGACCCATTTAGAAAAATAATCAATCGCTACAACACGTGGTGCATCGACTGAGCGGTCGGCATTGGACCAATGAGGTCGAGGCCCCACAGGGCGAAAGGCACTGGATTTGTCAGTGCTGGAGATTCCGCGGATGGTAGCCGCTGGATGCGAGAATTGATTTGGCACTGGTGGCACGTTTTGACCAAAGGCAGCGCGCCCTTTTTCAAGGTAGGCCAAGAATACCCTTGACGAAGGGCTTTGTGGGCAAGTGCCTCCGCAGCGATGTGAGCGCCACAATTGCCTTGGTGGAGAGTGTCCAAGACAGAGCGCCCTCAAGGGTGCTAAGGCACCGTTGTAGAGGCGCCGCAAACCCGCGATGCCATAATTGGTCATCAATGAGGACGAAGCGGAGGGCTTGCTTGCGAACCTGGGGATCTGTGGTGCTGGCTTTTAGCGCAGCAATGATAGGGTTTCTCCAGTCTCAGGATCGGATCATGCGTTGCTAGAGAGGCAATATCAATATCTTCCGTGATGGAAGGACTGGCCGAGTGGCTGTGGTGGAGGGAGTCTTTCCTTTGATAGCATGTCTGCTGTAGTGTTCTCGTAACGAGGAACATGTATGAAGATGACTTCTTCAAAGTCGGTTCGTAGGTGTTTACCAACTTAAGGTATTTGATCGTGGTGGCGTCCTTGCACTCGGCGCACCCTTGAACTCCGGTGAATCACCACCGCGAGTCGTGGACATGGAGGCGGCGAATGCCTCGCCCTTGTGGCGAGTTTCAGCCCGGCGACGAGGGCCTCATATTCTGCAACACTGTTAGTTACTTGAAATTGAAAAGAGACACGAAGGAATACTTCCATACCTAGGGGTCCACGTAGATACACACTTCGCGGGGATTCAAGTTTGGATGAGCCATCCACAAATAAGTCCCATTCGGGAGGAGTGGGTCGAGGTGCGGCCCTGCTCAGGGGCCGAGAGTATATCAGCATTCGAGAATTCCGCAATAAAGTCGGCGAGGGCCTGGCCCTTAATTGCCTTTCTGGGCTCATAATTGATGTTAAAACCGCCAAGTTCGATACACCACTTGGCGAGGCGTCCTGAATGTTCGGGGCGCCTTAGGATGTCCTGAATTGGCAAGTCCGTTCAGACTATAATAGTGTGCCCTTGGAAGTAGGGCTTGAGCTTCCTTGCTGCATATACAAGAGACAATATAGCCTTTTGGAGGGGAGGATACCTTGTTTCCGTATCTTGGAGAGTATGGCTGGTGTAATAGACCGGCCATTGCTTGGCGGCCTCTTCCTTAATAAGGACAGAAGCGACACTTCTTTCTTAGGTGGAGAGTTAAAGGACCAGGTCATCGCCTGGCCTAGGGCACTTGAGTGCCGGTAGTTCTTGCAAGTGTCGTTTGATGGAGGCATATGCCTCCTGACATTCCTCCGTCCATTTGCAAGCTTTTTTCTTGCGAATCTGATCGAAGAAAGGTTTGCAGCGATCACTTAGTTTGGAGACGAATCGTCCCAAGGCCACTAGCTTTCCTGCCAGCTGTTGGACTTCCTTGAGCCCCCTGGGGGTGCGCAAGGTAGTGATTGCCTCAATCTTTTTGGGATTTGCATGGATTCCTCCATTGAGATTTGGTATCCCAGAACTTCCTTCGCCCACGCCGAAGATACACTTCTTTGGATTTAATCGCATATTGTATTTGCGGAAGTTGTCGAATGTTTCCTTCAAGTCTGTGAGATGGGTTGAGGTGGCCTTGCTTTTGACCACAATGTCATCCACATAAGCTTCAAGATTTCGGCCAATCTGGCCTGCGAAGACTTGATTTACAAGCCTTTGGAAGGTAGCCCCCGCATTCTTTAAGCCGAAGGGCATTCTGATATAATGATATACGGCCTCGCCAGTAGTAAAGGCGGTTTTTACCGCGTCCTCTGGGTCCATAAAGACTTTGTGGTACCCGCTGTAAGCATCGAGAAAAGAAAACCGAGTGATGAACGGTTGAGTCAACCAGTTGGTCAATGGATGGTAAAGGATAGGGGTCCCTTGGGCAGGCCCTATTAACCCCCTTGTAGTCCACACAAAGTCGCCACTGACCGCCCTCTTTATCGGCGAGGACAATATTCGCAACCCATTCAGAGTAGTGAACTTCCTTGATTATATTTGCCTTAAGCAATTTCTGCACTTCAGTGCGTACAAAGTCCTTACGGTCAAGGGCCATGCCCCTTGTTTTCTGTCTAACCGAGCTAAAGCCGGGAGTACACTTAACTTGTGAGAAATAACAGCAGGATCAACTCCCGGTAGGTCCTCGTGGCTCCATGCGAAGACATCACCGTTGGCATGGAGGAGATGGATGAGCGCTTGCTGGTCTTTTTCCAAGAGGACCTTTCCCAACCGAAACTTCATCACGGGAGAGATCTCAACAACTTCAAAGGCTCCGCACAAGTCAGGCAGTTTCGCCCGCAGACCAGCTTCCTCTGCGGGTGCCTTCCTCTTAGGCTCGGATGGCCGGGAAGCTGGGGGCCCGGCGAGGGCAGAGACATAATTGCCTCCGCCACATTCTCGTTGACAAAGATATAGGCATCCCCACCGCAGTGTGAAAAACTAAAGTCGTGGTTCGTACATCACAGCGGACATGGAACTCGGGCTTGAGTATGTCGCCCGATGATGGCGTTATATGGCGTAGGAGATCCAGACAATAAAGTCCACATAGCTCGAATGACATACCCGCTTTTTTCCTTGGTGGTTCCCATCATCATGTAGGGCAGGGGTGATCGACCCCAAGGTTGGGATTTCATCCCGTCCTATTCCAAAGGTGGCCCTCGGGCTGAATTTGTGACAAAGGCACCTTTGCCTCAACCAGAGTGTGCTTGTAGATCACGTTGGCATTTGCCCCGTATCCATGTAGATTCTGCCGACGCCCCATCCCGCAATACGGGCAAAGTGATAACCAAGGGGTCAGCGTGCGGTATTGCCACAGAGGTGCCATCGCTGCGATGCAAAAACCGAGTAGAGGAGTGGTCTATCCGGTAGATCTGCCTCATATGACGGCGTCTTGCCAAGCGCCTTCACACCGTGTGATTACGCCGATATGTCCCCTTGCCGGGGGACTCGAACCAGATTCTCCCGACTGGGTTTTGTTGGGAGCGCCCGCCGGCGGTCCTCCGGCCGGCGCCTTCACGGTCACCTTCTCTTCTACGGCCCTCCTCGCTTTGGAGCAAGTACTCCCGAGCTTGCCTTGAGCCAGCATTTCTCCAATCATGCGCTTGAGCTCAAAACAGTCCTCGTGTCGTGACCTTTGTCACGGTGGTAGCGGCAAAACTTGTTGCTTTGCCTTGTTATTTCCTCGGGAGAGGGGCGAGGCCAAGTGGGGACCTCCTCTTTGTTCCAAGGCATGGAGGATGTTGGTACGAGATTCCCTCAACGGGGAAGAGAAATGTATGCCCTCTCCCTACCGGGGGCGTGGTACCGCTTTGAGACCTAGGGTCCGGCCGCGAGGGCTGTCCCTTGGCGTCCGCCGTGGCGGCTCGCGAGTGGTCGAGTGACCTCTTCCGTATTCATGAACCGCGACGCTGTACTTAAGAATTGTTCCATATTGGTGGGCGGGTTAGTGTGGACATCCACAAAGAAAAGGGACTCCCAAATGAGGCCTTGGATAGCTGCAAGCAAAGCGAGCTTCTTCTCCCGCATTAGGGACCCGGATAGACTCGGCCCGGAAGCGTTGAATATATTCTCCGAGGGGCTCATCCTTTTTCTCGCCGTATCTTAAGAAGGTGTCCCGCCGTTTTAGGAGGTGGTTTGGATACCACAAAATGGTTGGAGAAGTTGCGGGATAGCTCCTCGAAGGAATCAAACCGTTTGTCCCGAATAGTGGTATACCAGTTGGCAGCGGCCCCAGTAAGTGTGGAGCTGAAAGCTCTACAGAGCGTGTTGTCGTCCGCCCTTGCTATTGCCATTGCGGAGACGTAACGCTGGAGATGAATATCAGGGTCTGACAGGCCATCATAAGCATCCAGCTTAGGCTGACGAAACTGGTCCTAAGAGGGGTTTCTAAAACCCTCTCGAGTAAAAGGTTGGGTCCAGAGGTGGTCCGCACTCCATCCTCGGAGATATTATGGACACCGGCCCTTTCATCTCTTTTTCCACTTCCTCTAATCGCCTAGTAAGCGCGATAAGTAATGACGAAGAAGGATCAGGTTACTTACTTGCCGAGGAGGAGTAGCCGGGCGGTCGTGCTGATTAGTCCGCAGCTGCCCAACGCTATCCAGAACGCCCCGAAGAGTGGTGGCGAGAGTTTCACGTAAGTTGAAAGCAACCGCCTCAGTGATCGTTTGCAGGACGGCCGGATCCAGGCCCGTTGGAGGGGTGTTTGGAGGTGGAGTGTTATGCTCCTGAGGCATGTTACGGTTAACGTGGGAGGAGCTTTCCTCCGTTGAGTGAATAGAGAGTTCTCCCCGTTGTGGGGGAACGTGGTTCGGGGATGGCTCTGATGGTGGATCATTGTTCGTATTTGTCCCGGGGGGATTCCTCCTCCCTTGACGACTGCTCTGTTGGCACTCCGGTGGTTGGCATGACTTATTGCTTGTGGTTTGTAATATGGGTTTATAGTAAGAACTTTCGCTCCCACAGACGGCGCCAAACCGATAGTCTCGCTCCTAAAGAAGGCCCGGACTCTCGCTGATGTGGTGGAGAAGATGATGTTCTTGAGACTCCAAGCTTGCTGTTCAGAGTAATCTGTAAAAGATAGGAAGAATACTCAGAAGTAGCAAGAGGGGAGTGGGGGGGGCGTGTAGTAGCTTACCCGATTTAGGGTGGACATCACCCTATTTATAGAGTGATGCCAGGAGAAGAGCCTCCCCCAGTTGAAGCCCTTTAGACAGTTGTTGAGATAAGTCTCGTGTCGATCGATTGGAGATAAGGCGGTTGTGATGATGAAGATCTCAGCAAACCGCCTTAGGTGATTCACTTGTCGAGAATGTCCGCGTATAAATCTGGTGAAGATCTCCTGTGCTCGTGCTGCCCTCCTTATTGGCCGGTTGATGTCAGACGACCAAGTGGTCTATCTCCAAGTGGAGCAAGCGGCGGGCGAAGGCCTATAGGGGCGAAGGCCCAAATAGAATATAGCCAAATAAGGGGTGAGGGTTGCACGAACCTGGGTACCAGGGCCTTATCTGGGCGGGGCCAGTATAGGCAGTGAGACCGGGAGTAAGACCCATGGAGGCGAAGGAGATCGCGAGGGCTCGCCCTAAGACCGCGAGGGTGGCCGCGCAGGCTTTAGAAACGCAAGGGTGAGTATGAGACGTCGCCCATGCGAGTCTTGAGGCCCGCGAGGCGTGACCCCGCGTAGGTGAGGCCGGAGACCACAAGGATGAGACCTCGCGAAGGCTATACCGAGACCACAAGGATGAGGCTTCCTCAAAGGCCTTGTACGATTATAATATGACGCGAGGGCGCGTTGCTTGGGTAGTGTACCAAAGACTCAACGGTTGGGTTCTTGAATCTCGCGGGAAAATCTTCCGTAAACGCCGAAAATGGAAACAAAAGAGAAGAGGAAACAGAAGCGAAAAAGCAAGGAAAGCGAGAATTCGGGAAAACTGACTCACATGGGTTGACGTATAAGTAGAGGCCGATGGGAGGTGAAACGACTTCCCCCCATAATTACAAACGGCGCAAAAAGCGCAAATTTTGAAAAAGTGCTTTACAACCACCACAAATGGTGTTGGGCCAACAATTGGGCAAACATTGGGACAACTCCTCGGCTCTTCCCCAATTAAACACCAAAACGGCACAATACCACATGGGCCCAACTTCAACCACGATACTTCCTTCTAAAGCGGAGCACAGGGGCCCAACCCATCCTCCGCTGTGGGGAGGACATATCAGATATATGGGCCACCCATACGGTCAGATTGCCAAATGCAACGCCGCACGGCCACGCCCACCACAGGCCAGCCTCGTATTTACGGAGAGCCCTCCTACAATAAGGGCGCCCGTATAAATCCGTTAGCCGTAAAAGGCTTGCTGCCTCCATCAAAACAAATTACACTAATTATGGCATCAAGCCAAAGGAGAGGAGTAACTCCGCAATAACTCCACCGTTATTACACCATTAATACACAACCGTCCCAATTATGGACACATTTATGGAGATTCTCCAGCATTCAAGGCCCTCAGACGGACTGCACCACCCTATATAATGGGTGGTGCCTGCCTCAAATAAGGTGATTACGACACACCCACACTGCTCTTCTCTGTCTGCACCTGAAAGTGTCCTTTGTCTTACTCTTCTCAGGTACAGGAGCTGCCCTATCTCAGTCGTCGGAGAATCCTTGATAGCCGGAGATTACCCTTTGGCTATCATATTTGGATCCGTTGCACATGTGCCCTACATTGCACCAGCTTCCGACGTTTTGTTCGTCTGTGCTTTCCGCCCAAAAGGTGAAGAGTTAGTTTTCCTTGAGTGATGGTTCCAGGAGGTGTAGGTAATTGACGCAATTAATCATTGCATTGGTCAGTTTTGTTCATAGTTTGATACTGCTCTGTTTTGTACAAAAGCTTGAGAGATTTGAGCTTGAGAGCAGTTTGTGAAGATTTCAGCAATTTAATCCTGATATCTCTCATGCGTACGAAGGCTTTTGTGGTGAATTACCGTTCAGTGAACAGTTAAATCGTGTTTTAGTCCTGATATCTCTCATGTGTTTATGGGTTTGCACGTTTTCCTATTATGTGTCATGTTTCTTTGCCTTTTCTTCCTTGGTACCACGAGATTAGCATCCTGTTTAGTTTTTCTTTGCTTTGATTAGACGGTATTGGTTCTTCCACATCACCGACCTATAACCTGATCTTTTGCATGTGTCTGTGATAAGTTATTTTTTTCCAATCTGTACATGCTTTGGAATTTACCATTTGACCACCAGGTGAGTGTTGTGCGTGGGCTGGGAGTTTGCCAGAGTTCGCTGCTGCAGTTGGCAGAGGTGTTCTGCTGAAGCTTCCATCGTTGATCATCATCTATTTGAGCAATTTATTGGAATGGAATGATGAAATCACTCATGAACAATGAGAAAGTGATTTGTCTTCTTACTTTTGTGAATGACAAATCTGCATAAGGCTCTTGGAAGGAGGATTCTCCAGAACAAAACAAATGGAAGGCTCAGGGCATTTCATGTCTTTTACATGTTCTCTCATCATTAAGGTGTTTTCTCTGTAAACTTTGGTTGTTTGATCATGCCCCAACCCCTATTGCCCTTAGTTGTTTATATTTAAGACGTGGAAAGGCTATTTTCTGGACATTTGTTGATAAAGTTTTGCCTGATTTTTTCGGATTACTAGATGGAATTAATATCAAGTTGAGGAAGTAGCTCTTGGTAAGGGTAAGCGCCAGAGAAGCTGCTACTCTTCGTTTTAGTTGAGGTTATTGAGGCTAACATTAATTTCTTTCTAAATGTTTTGGTCTTTTGCTTCAGTAAGTTTAGATTGTTGGTTATAATGGTTTTGCTTGTCGTTTTTGTGATTTTGTCAAGGATTTCTGGTCTGGAGCTTAAATATTTAATGATGAGTTGGCTGGGACTTTGTTCAGTATGCATGAGTTCTTTCCTTTCTGGAGCATTCATGTTTTCTACTATTACTGTTGGTTTTTCCATGCAGCTTTCTTTGTGTAACTTCTACTTGATTAAGTCAACTCTATTAAAGTTAAAACCTTGCTCTGTTTTTTCTTTTCTGTTTCATTCTCTGGCTTATATATGTAGTTAGCTTAATGTTGTTTGCACTATTTGTATACTAGATCAGGAAGCATAGAAAATTTTGTTTGCCCTTTATTACTTGGAATCTTGATGTTCTGATTGTACTATCTCATACATCCTGTATGCAATGAAAACAACAGTTTGAAACAGTCATGAAGGGAATGACAAGTCAATTTTGAGGGCTATATCAATATGCTTCCACTGCATTGTTTAGCTATGTGTTTTGTTACCATCAGCAGGTGATGATGCATTGCCCAGGATTTTAGTTAATTCTTTAGCTATGTTTGGGTGATTAGATTAGAAATCGACTCTGTGAAATTAAGTAACTCAATTAACTAATCTATTAAACTAAAAGACTAAAATACCCTTTGTAGAGATTTATTAAGAGGGTAAATTGACATTTTCACGATATGTGTTTTTCCACATATGTGATAAATAGACGCCCACTTAAGATAAAATTTTAATTATGATAGCGCTATCATATCTCATTTAATGGTGGTAAGCAGTTTCGAAAAGGAGACTAGTAGATGTTGGCGATGGTCATTTGCATAGAAAATTTGTGGATAAGCACATTGTGCAAATAATCATTGCCGCTTTCTGCTGGCATCATGCATCTAATATGCATAATTTATTGCATCTTGAACCCTTTATCCTAGCTTAAATTAACATGTTTTTAAATAAAAATAAAAATTATTGTTTATTTCTTACAATATCTTTGTAAATAAAAACAATAAATTTATATATATAAATGATTAGTTAGTTTGTTAATGTCTCTAGTTTTAAAATATTTTGTAGAAATTTTCAAGTAAATTATTTCTAATAAAAATTGGAGTTAAACAAAACAGAAATTGGAAAATGAAGACGGGCATAGTAATAAAATAAATAAAGGCAACAAGAATTAAATAATATCTTGAATTTCCTAGAGACACTATATCAAATGTCATCACTTTCTTTCTGCTCTAACTATTTCAGCGTTTCTATCTCTAAATATTAATTATGAAATATAACACCAACCTGCTTGCGAAGCAAGGTTGGAGAATCTTAACGAAATCAAACTCGATCTGTTCATAAGTCCTGAAGCACAAATATTTCCGCCATGGGGATTTCCTTCATGCTAGTGCAAGCCACAACTCTTCCTTAACGTGGCGCAGCATCTTGGAGGGTAAAGTGGTTTTGAATCATGGTGTGCGTTGGCAAATCGGAAATGGTACCAAAATTCGAGCTTGGCTCGACCCATGGCTGCCGGGCAATGCTCCGCTGCGGCCTGCAGGACCAATGCTGCGGGAGGGGATCTTCTTCACGCTTCAGACCTGATAAATCAAGCGGCAGGTGATTGGAGGTCAGATTTACTCGATTTTCTTTTTATCCCATCAGATGTGGAGAGGATTAGAAAAATTCAACTCGGTTCAACACATAGCGAGGATACTTTAATGTGACAATATGAGTCTTTTGGCGAGTACACAGTCCAAGTGGGTACCATCTTTTACGTAACTCCGGAGAATATTGAAGTCACCAACACCGAAAGAAAGATTTGGAAGACGATCTGGGAGCGCAAGTGCTTAAGAAAACTAAGATTTTTGTGTGGCGTTTATTCAAAGGATGTCTACCTGTGAAGGCCGAGGTCGCTCGAAGACATATCGAGGAAGAATTGTTGTGTCCCTTGTGTAATGAGGAGAGTGAAACGGAGACTCATGTGTTGTTCCAAAGGCGCTAAAGTTGCGTATGTTTGGCGTCTTAGAGGTGTCGGATGCATGCCGACGCATCACCGCCCACCGGCGATAATTGGTTCAACCTTATTGATAATATTAAACCGCCCGGAGGATGGGAGCACGTGTTCATCATAGCTTGGACAATATGGTATCACAAAAACTGCAAGGTACATCAGTGCCGGCCTCGAGATTCCAGGGCCCAAAGCGAAAGCAAAAATTGGGCCCTGTCAAATTATAATTATTACGTCCTATAAAATTAATCACATTTGATTTTTAGACTTATTTTTTATTTAAATTTTCACTAAGAATAATTTCTCAAAACAATTTGAAAAATATATTTAGAAACTAGTCACATTCAATTTTTCATTTACATATGAACTTATACTCCACAATATATAAGTCAATATGTTGTAAGAAAAACAAACATAATTAATTTTCTGGAACAGATGGAGTATTTAAATAATCTTTTACTTTAAAAATATTTATGTGTACATATGTATATACATAACACAAATATTACAACACAGATTTATTTAAATAATACCAACATATTTACATGTTCCAGAAACTGATTGTGAAAAATAAATTCGTGCTGTGTAATCACAGTATTCTCAACGTTTGACATGAAGTCATGTGGGGAAATGATTTGATTATGAAATGGTTTTGATATGTTTCTCTCTTTTTTCCTAACATGTTTACATATGTTTACACAAATTCTGTTTAATGTTGGTATTATTTAAATAAATCTGTTTGTTGTGCTACTTTATTTATATGTCATATTATCATTTTTTTCTCTTTATATATATATATATATATACAAACATATATATATATATATATATATATTGGGCCCCTAAAATAGCCCAAAGCAAGAGCTTTATAGGAACCCCTCAGGGCCGGCCCTAAGGTACATGAACACATGAACTTTAATGTGCATAATGTAGTATGGCGGTGGAAAGAGCCATGAATGAGGCAAAGGTGGCGAGTCCCCGGCTGTTGGGAACAAGATTGGGCTGGATAGCACCACCGGTGGGCTGGACAAAAATGAACACGGATGTGGCAATGGGCACGAGACGGTCGGATCGGTATTGGAGCGGTTATGAGGGACGGTGCAAGCAAAGTACTAGCAGCTCTCACTCTACCCGCTCAAAGCCTCCACGATGTCCTTGATGCCGAAAGTCTAGCTATTTATGAAGGTTTACATAGGCTGGGACGCTTTAGTACCTCTAGGATTATTGTGGAGTCCGATGCAAGCCGAGGTTGTAGGAGCTATTCGCTTAGGCAAGGACTTCCGGTCTGAAGCCTCGATCAAGTGTTTAGTAGCGAGAAGCGCTATTTCAAAGTTTGAAGCATCGCAAATTTTTCACCGCTTCCGAGAAAGCAACAAAGTAGCGCACAAGCTTTTAAAGTTTGCTCTTACAAGCAACGAGTTGGCGATCCGCTCGGATGCTCGCCTCCAGCCTATTCTTGATTACTTATGAATTTAGCTTTTGTTTGACATTTCTTTCTCTCGATCTCCTCTACCTCTCTCTGTTCTCTCTCTGTTCTCTCTCTCTCTCTCTCTCTCCCTCTCTCTCCTTTGCCCTCACTGGGGTTTCTACAGTATCTTCCCGTTGTTCTCCTAGGACAAGTAGCGAATCCAGTCTATGTAGTTTTATTTTATTTTTGACTTGGCATTAAAAATGAGAGTTAGCTCCTTGTTGGGATCCCTCTCCAGAGATCCCTTTTCTTATATAAAAACAAGAACACAGCCTTGGTAGGTAAGCTAATAATTGATTAAGAAATTAGACCAAAATGTTGTACCCACAAGGGTTGAGCGGAGTTGAAACGATGTTGGCGTGGAAGAAGATCTTCATTCCTTGCAAAACGACGGCGCATGTCATGAACTGAAAATCTGAAAGTATTATTATCAGCGAAGTAAATGCAACTGGGCTTGAAACTCGAACGGGTCCGGGCCGTGACTTGAAGAGAGGAGGAGGAGTTTCGGCCTAAGAATAGAGCTCGCCTTCTAGACCTGCACAATATTCGTCCATGGGATCGTGCTAGAGTGCCAACGCTGGTACCAACCTTAGCCTATGTGGTGTAGATGTGGCATGCCACACAAGATGCTGACTGGGTTTGTTAGTTTTGGATTATTACAGTAAAGGCCCTGATTAATAACAACTGAAACCCTTGAAAATAATAAGGAATTACAGTTGATGTAAAACGGTTGACGGTGGTGAAAGTGGAGAACGTGGACTTTCAAATTCTAACGCTTCTTGTCGCGGAGGTTCGATCAGTAGAGTCTTCTCTTTGTTCATGTTTGCGTCAAGAAGCTCCTCCCCATCACCCAGCCACCCGCCGCTTGCTCCCTCGACCTCTTATCTCCAACCTTCGTTGGTTGTCGCGAATACATGTTCCATCCACCCATACGCAACCACCGGAGCCAATAATTTAAAGGCTCGAACTCGACACACCCTATTGAGCCGTCTCCGAGCAACCAACTCCTCATTCGAAGCCCAGCGATTCAGTTGCCAAGCTCATCCCAGTCACGCCTCCGCCATCAATGGCCGCCCAGTCTTCATGGCCAAGTAAGAAGTATGCAGTGAGATTTTTTGTTCGTTGAAAAGGTTGAAGTGCTATTTCTGATTGCCTGCGACGGTTGAGTTCCTACCGTCGTCGCTGCCGGCCGAACTACATTTTCACCAGAATCTCACAAGTCTGCACATTCTCAATCTCGCATCAATACCTTATTAGATCGACATCAATACCTTGTTAGATCAGCATCAATACCTTGTTAGATCGACATCTCTTGGAGGTGGACTTATTTAGTCAAGTACGAGGATCGGGTGAGGTTGTGTTCTGAGTCTGGTTTAGTCCAGAGGTGGACTTCTGTTCTGTGTACGGGTTTGATAGGGCGAGCCACCGTGCTACTACCCGATTCCGTGGATGTTCGGTATGGGTCCGCCACCCCTTACTTGAACATTTTTGGAAGAGGTGTCAGAGTAGGGGTCAGTTCTTCGAGACGTACTAAACAGAATCAGATCTGGAAATCAGGAAAGGCTGGTGTCCAGAGTTAGAACTTCTGATATGCATATGTGATTCTGAGTTCAGGTGTGATTGTATCATGCATTACATTTACATTATAAAGCCTATAGAAATACCGCTGCTAGCTTCTGTTAGACACTTACCGTCTTGTATGTGCTCTTGGTATCCGTGAATTTCAGGAGTCATGGTTAATACTCACAGGTGACTGGGTCAGCAGGAGCCCCGATTCGGGGATGTTAGACTGCTTGAGCGATTTCTACGTCTAAATCCGACAATGTTTGATGGCAAGGGAGCCCCGATATGGAGAAGACGCTCAAGATGTTACACTTGTCTTCCACCACTATGGTATCCCTGGCTACATACAACTTGGCCTCGGCAGCAGATCATTGGTGGAGGAGTGTACGGAGCGACATGAGAGTACAGCTTTGAGCATAGAGATGAGCGAGACCTGTATGGGTTAGGAGGAGTTTTCTCGAGTGTTCTGGAGTACTATATCGGTGATGCGATCGAGATCTGCATCGAGGCGCTTCAACGATGCAGCAGCGAGGGTGATAGGACAGTGCAAGACTGTGTGCGGGAGTTCGATCGGTTGGTTCGTTTTGTTCCACTGTACTATGGGTTTGAGGAACAGAAGGCCAAGCGGTTTATATGAGGACTGCGCCCCGATATCAGATGGCGTTGCGACCCCTGGGCATCACTACTTATCGCGAGGCAGTTCAGAAGGCTCGGCCACGGAGCAGGAGGAGTCTCCTTATTAATCTCGTGAGAGTGTACCGGGTTCCGGATTTCAGAGATCACGGAGACCTTTCAGGAGTACTGGGTAGACGTCTAGGGCCGGGCCGAGCAACATAGGAAAGGGCATTGTAGCAGCACCATCTAGACCTCTTTGTCGCAGTTGTGGGACATTTCATGCTGGTCGACCATGTTATCGAGAGTCCGACCGATGTCTGAGATGCGGGTCCATGGAGCACTGGATCCGCGACTGTCCTCTGATGCCCAGACAGGAGTCCGGCAGTTTTCCTCGGGCACCACCTCTACAGCAGCCTAGTGCATGCATGGGATGGTAGCCACCTCGAGAGAGGTCCGCGACAGCCAACGTGACTACCACTTCCACCACCATAGCAGCCTCGAGCGGCGAGTTTTTCGGATTGAGCAGGTGAGTCGATTCAGCAGGAGTGTTGAAAGGTACATTGCTTCTGAATGATATATCTGTTAATGTGCTTTTCAACACCGGTGCTTCCATATCGGTTGTAGCATAGAAATGTGCTCAATCTCTGCAATTATCTATTTATCAACTGTCGATGTGTTTTTGATTAAAACCGCCGAGTCGTATTTGTTGAAATGAATGAGCTAAAGAAAGAATTGGATGAATTGATTGCGAAAGGGTTCATTAAACCGAACACTTCTCCATAGGGTGCTCTAGTTATGTTTGTAAGAAAGAAGGATGGAACCCTCGGGTTGTGCATCGATTATCGGAAGATAAATGAAATTACAGTGAAGTACATGTATCCGTTACCCAGGATTGACAATCTGTTTGATCAGCTGAAAGGAGCAAAGGTCTTTTCAAAGATCGACCTGCGGTCCAGATACTTTCAGTTATGAGTTAAGGAGGAAGACATTCCGAAGTCTGCGTTTCAGACTCTGTATGGACACTACTAGTACACGGTTATATTGTTCGGTCTGACTAACGCTCCTGCAACATTTATGGATCTGATGAACAGAGTCTTCCGCCCTTACCTAGATTCGTTTGTGGTGTTCATAGATGACATCTGGTTTATTCCAAGGACTAGGATGCACATCAGATCATCGAGGATAGTGCTACGGACACCGTGGGAACATCGGCTTTATGCCAAGTTCTCCATGTGTGAGTTCTGGATTCGTGAGGTTGCTATTCGGGTCATGTTATTGGAGAATATGGCTTATATGTGGATCCCGAGAAGATTAGGGCGGTACGAGATCGAAGCAGCCCACAAATGTTCGTGAGATCAAGAGCTTTCTGGGATTGGCTGGGTACTATCGGAGGTTTGTTCAGGGCTTTTCCGTTCTAGCCTCACCCCTTACTCAATTAACTCAGAAGCGGCAAGCTTTTGTATGGTCTGACGAGTGCGAGTGCAGTTTCCAGGAGCTTAAGCGGAGGTTGACGGACCCTCCAATTCTGATATTACCGGATCCGAGTGCACCATATGTTATCTACACATATGCGTAACGAGTCGGATTGGGATTTGTTTTGATGTAGGGAAATAACGTCATTGCTTATGGGTCGAGACAGCTTTGACCGCATGAGTAAAACTATCCGACACATGATCCGGAACTAGCTATAGTGATATATGCTCTAAAGCAAAGTGGAGACAATATTTGCTCAGAACAAATTTCAGATTTATACCAACCACAAGAGTCTGAAGTATTTGTTAACTTAGAAGGAGTTGAACATGAGACAACGTAGGTGGCTCGAGTATATTAAAGATTTCGATTGTAGCATCGAGTACACCGCGGGTAAAGGTAACTTTGTGGCGATTCTCGAGCAGGTGAAGTACATGAGATTGATCGGGGTGGAGACACAGATCACGTGACCAAGGATGATGATCCGTTGTGCTTATGGCGCGATTGGAGGCGTTGGGAGGACGCACATGTATGTACTCTGACTATTCAGTCCGGATGGTTGGATAGCGTTCGAGATGCACAAGGCAAGGATCCAGAGCTGAAGAAGATATCGGGCGAGAGCAAAGGATCACTGCGTCGGTCATTTGAGTACAGACAGAGGTTGCTGTAATTCAGGGGTCGGTTGTATGTGCCCGGTATTCAGCACTCTAGGATGAAATTATGACAGACGCCCATTCGAGTCGATTGAACATTCACCCATGAGGCGAGAAGATGTACAATGATCTGAGGACGCACTGGTGGCCTGGCATGTGCAGAGACATTGCCACCTATATCTCAAAGTGTGCTACATGTCAGAGAGTGAAGATTGAGCATCAGAAACCAACAGGAAAATTGCAGATGTTGCCCATTCCGGTTAGGAAATGGGGTAATGTCATGATGGATTTTTTGACAGGTCTACCTATGACACGATCACATCACGATGCTATTTGGGTCATAGTAGACCGATTAACTAAATGTGCTCACTTTTGCCCATCTCGAGTATTAGATCCACTGGAGAAGTTTACATAAAGAGATCGTGCGATTACATGGAGTACCAGATTCCATAGTGTCTGATCGGGATCCGCGCTTCACCGCACGATTCTGGAATGCTTTTCATAAAGCATTGGGCACGTGTATCCATCTGAGCACAGCATATCATCCTTAGACTGATGGACAACCGAAGAGGGTTATTCAGATTCTGGAGGATATGCTACGAAGCTGTGCGATAGATTCCGGAGGTGACTAAAATCATCACTTGCCGTTGGCAGAGTTCTCGTACAACAATAGTTATCAGAGTACCATCGGCATGGCGCCTTACGAGGCTTTGTATGGACGGAGGTGTATGACACCTCATTGCTGGGCAGAGGCATCAGACAGAGTGGAGTTAGGACCTGAGATCATCGAGGAGACAACGCAGAAGATTAAGAAGAATCAGGCACGGTTGAAGGCTGCCAACGACATAACCACCTCGTATGTGAACAGACGTCGAAGAGATCTGGAGTTTGAGGTGGGTGATAAGGTGATGTGGACATCAGCCCCATTTTTGTGATAAAGGTGAACCCTTCAACCCGAGGGTCCAAAAGGCCCTCGGCAAAGGCTTGGATGAAGAAGAAGCGGCCCTCTAAGTGCCGGCGAGGCCCCAAAGCGAAGCCACACTTGGCAGATCTCCGTGAGAGGACCTTGAACGCCTCCTCCAAGCTAAGGCCAAATTCCAAGACGAGGCCGAGCTTGCGAAGGTCCTTGGCGAACCCAAGGTCCTTGGCGAACCCAAGGTCCTTGGCGAACCCATGGCCATTGGCGAACCCATGGCCCTTGGCGAACCCATGGCCCTTTGCGACCCAGGGCTTCTCCCGCGAGCCCATGGTCATCGGCGAAGACCCTGTGCCACACTTTCAAATGCAAGCAAAGCCCCAGGTGTTCGCCAGGCTGAAGAAGCCTCCCTACGCCAGGCAAACAAACCCTTCAACTTATGCAGAGGCCCTTCCTCCCATTTTCCCGCCAACTCCAATTCTGGGGAAATGGATGCCGCCAGGGCAGGTAGCCTACAATGTCACATCATCTGTCACCTCTCATTTAGCCTACCCTAAATCAAGGAAGTTGGTTCCCTTGTCAAAATCACTCATTATTTTCCTTTTACCATTCTCCTTTTATATAAGGAGCATTGTAACCATTGTAAACCCTAGAACTCATTTTGTAAGAACACATATTTGCTGAAAAATGCATATTGTTCTTCTTGGGTCTCAAATCTTGCTCCCAATCCATTAGTGATCCATTGCAAGAGGATCCAATATAATACCTAGCATTGTTTGATCTCGTAGTCAAAAGGTTCTAGGTCCCATTTTCCTTTCCTGCACTTTCAAGGGCATTGCCTCACCTCGTAGTAAGGAGGTTCCCTTGGCCGACTTTGTCTTTCTCTGCTTTCCTCCTCTCGCTTTTCGCTTTCCACTCTTTTGGAAACCGCCTCCAACGAGCTAGATCCGAGCTCGTGATCACGAAACCCCCCGTGATCACATCAGTTGGTATCAGAGCCAAAGCGCTCACTGGAGGTATCGTATCGTACCGTATCGGTTGTTTAAATTTCTTCAAGTAAAGCTTTTTGTTTTCTTTCGAAAACTTGAAGAAAAGTTATCGGTTAATGATCTCTTGAGAGAAACCGAGTAGTTGTTATCCCTGTTTAAAGTTCATAAAAGGTTTATGAAACTGTGAGTGATTTCGGATTTGAAAAGAAAAGAGTTTCCCTGTGTGCAAAAGGACAAGAGTTGCAGAAAAGAAATATTCAAACCAGTTCATAAATTCTGGGAAAAAGTTCTAAGTGTTCTTGAAGAGTTCATCACGAAACTCAAGTGAACAGTACTCACAGATCGAAAATAGTTTCAAAACCTGAACTTACAGTGTTTATATTGGCAAAAAGCCTTTTCTATCTCACTCCCAACTTCTTTCAACCACCGACCAACCTCAAGACCTTAGTTCCAAGTAACTAGAACTTTGTGCTTTACTTGTTTCGGACATTGCTAAGATTTCATTGGATATTCTTTGCATGTTTGCATTTGATCTTAATCGTAGATTGGTGGTAAGTTTTGAAACTTGTGAGAACCATTGTGTTCTAAACACAAGAGAAGAGAGTAAACACTAAGGGAGTGTGGTAAGGATTCGCGTTCTTTGTCTACATGTGCAAAACTTGAGTATCATGGAATATTTGGAAGAGGACTGCTACCCGAGTCGGATCCTTGTTACCAAGAGTCGACTCATCGGCGCAGGGAACCCTTGACCATACATACCAAGAGTACTACTCGAGTGCCCCAACGACCAAGAGACTGGCGAGAACCAGCCCCATGCTCCGAATGTGACCATTCCTACCCCGTTGCTCATAACCCTTACTACACCGTCTGAAGGCCCTACAGCACCCCTTCTACCCTACTGACCATGGATATTACTCGTGTTCAGACCACGAACAATGGGTGGCGAGCCCTCGCTATCGCCAAGATAACCCCCTCACCTGCCGCTACCCCAAGGCCAGGAGGACTTATCCCCCACACTCGCATTACTCCCCTAGTCCGTCGTATCCTAGCTGTACGACGCCCAGCTTTGAGCCACCCCCCATTCGCAGGTCTCCACCCTCCAATCGTAAGACCACGAGGGTCCCCACCTACAAGGGTGCTTCATCTCACCATTCACCTTCTGGCCGGAAGGGCGAAGCCATACAAGAAGAGCCTCAATGTCCTTCACTGCAATCAACACCACCCTCCAACTCCCGCATTGGTGGCGAGCCCTCGCTATCGCCAAGATAACCCCCTCACTGCCGCTACCCCAAGGCCTGGAGGACTTATCCCCACACTCGCATTACTCCCTATTCCGTCGTATCCTAGCCGTACGACGCCCAGCCTGAACCACCCCCATTCGCAGTCTCCACCCTCCAACCGTAAGACAATAAGGGTCCCCATCTACAAGGGTGCTTCGTCTCACCATTCACCTTCTGGCCGGCAGGGCGGAGCCACACGAAAAGAGCCTCAATGCACTTCACCTGCAATCAACAGCCACCCTCCAACTCCTGCATTGGAACAGACCCTGATGCACAACCGCAAAGAAAAGTCTAGCTTCTCAACCATCCTTGATGAAATAAGACAACTTGTACTTGTGGCCCAGACCAACTTTTACAAGAACACATGGGGGAAGCTGTAACCGATGGTAAGGTTGAGAGAAAAGCGACTGAGAGGCAAGAAGGAACTATGAGGGAAGAGGGAAGAGAAGAAAGAGAGAAAAGTGAGGAGGTCCAAGAGACCTTGAGTAAGAAAAAGAGTGATCCGAGAGAAAAGTCTGAGAAGGAAGTGGAGAGAAAACAAGAGGGAAACTCCACGACCAAAAATAGCGAAAGTGAGGACAACTCGCTAACTCCTGTTTCGGATCAACCATCTTTTTCCCCTTTGAGTGTGCAGGTCACCAAGGAAAGAGGAGCTGAAGACTGTCTTGAAGGACTCCGGCAGCAAGTGTCACACGCCCTCGCACAAGAAGAAGAATGCAAGAGGGAGGAACCAAACATGGGTAACTGTGCTTCTAATCCCCCATCTCTTAACATTGAATATGAATTGGGGAATACGTTGAGTGATCCCATGCATATTTCGGGATATGATTTGGACTCTTTGCATTTGGACTATGCCAATGAATGGCCTAGGCTTACGTTTGACCCCGGGATAACCCATTGAGCATGCCATGTTGAACAATTTTGTTTGTAGAAATAGTATCATGATTAGCATGAGTATCTCGTATGGGTTTGATTCAAAGTTGAGTGTAAGGTTGAAGTGAAGGGAAAGTGCGGATTGTCCATCTCGTTCCTTCAACTATTTTGGAACTTTAATGTTTAAATTTTAGTCCACTAACCCCTAATGTCTCTTCTATTTTGTTGTGGTGTCTTATGATTTGTAGGGATGTCTTCCTTATGAATCCAAGGACGGATTCTTTTGAAGAGGGAGGGTATGATGTGGACATCAGCCCCATTTTTGTGATAAGGGGTAATCATTCCTCCAGAGAGTCTAAAGGACCCTCGGCGAAGGCTTGGATGAAGAAGAAGCGGCCCTCTAAGCGCCGGCGAGGCCCCAAAGCGAAGCCACACTTGGCGGATCTCTAGGAGAGGACCTTGAACGCCTCCTCCAAGCTAAGGCCAAATTCCAAGATGAGGCCGAGCTTGCGAAGGTCCATTGGCGAGCCCAAGGTCCTTGGCGAAACCATGGTTCTTGGCGAACCCATGGCTCTTGGCGAACCCATGGCCCCCGTTGAATTCATGGCCATTGGCGAACCCATGGCCCTTTGTGACCTGTGGTTTCTCCCACGAGCCCATAGTCATCGGCGAAGACCCTGTGCCACACTTTCAAATGCAAGTGAAGCCCCAGGTGTTCGCCAGGCTGAAGAAGCCTTCCTACACAAGGCAGGCGAACCCTTCAACGTATGCAGAGGCCCTTCCTTCCATTTTTCCCGCCAACTCCAATTCTGGGGAAATGGACGCCGCCAGAGCAGGTAGCCTACAATGTCCCATCATCTGCCACCTCTCATTTAGCCTACCCTAAATCAAGGAAGTTGTTTCCCTTGTCAAGTCACTCATTAGATTTCTTTTTACCATTCTCCTTCTATATAAGAAGCTTGTAACCATTGTAAACCCTAGAACTCATATATTGTAAGAACACATATCCGCCGCGAATCGGCCATATTGTTCTTCTTGGGTCTCAAATCTTGCTCCACCAATCCATTAGTGATCCATTGCAAGAGGATCCAATATAATACCTAGCATTGTTTGATCTCGTAGTCAAAAGGTTCTAGGTCCCATTTTCCTATCCTGCACTTTCAAGGGCATTGCCTCACCTCGTAGTGAGGAGGTTCCCTTGGTCGACTTTGTCTTTCGCTGTTTCCTCCTCTATTTTTCGTTTCCAGTCTTCTGGAAACCGCCTCCAACGATCTAGATCCTAGCTCGTGATCACTTACCCCCGTGATCACATCATAAAGTATGGCTGAAGGTGGCACCGATCGGGAGGATTGTCGATTTGGTAGACGGGGCAAGTTAGCCCCGAGATATATTGGTCCGTATGAGATTCTTGATACCCTGGTTCCTTGACGGGACTTGGTTTTCGAGATACTTGAACGATGAGGAGATGGTGAGAACGACGATGTGAAGCTCTGGAGTAATCTGCAAGATGTAAAACGGAATACTCAGGAGCAGAAAGAGGAGTGGAGCTGTGTAGATAGGGTGTACCTTTCCCAAGCCATCCTTTTATGGGAGGGGTTGAGGTGGCGGTTGTCCCATGATCCAGTAGTGGAGTGCTCCCACGTTCGGAGTAGTGGAAGACCGGAGGTGCGATGAAAACGTGGGTAGGTCGTGAGATAACCGTTCTCGGCTTCCTTTCCTCAGTCTGTGATTTGTCGCTAAGTGTTGGATTGCGAAGGCTAGGAGGTGCGAAGGCCCTGCCTAGTGAAGCCGGGGAGATGCGAATACGCAAGGTCCCGGCGAAGCTAGTAGGTGCGAAGCTCTCCCGATAACACCTTCGCGAGATGTGGTGGCATCGCGGTGCGTATCCTTGGTTGCTGCTGATGCTGACGCGAGGGGCGCGATGCGCGAGGGGCATTTGCTTGGGTAGTTTACCAAGGTGCCTCCTCCTAGAGGCGGAGTATGGCCAGGGTCCTGTACTCCGTGTTTTGGATCGAAGTTGACCGTTGGGCAACAATCACTTTGACAGAGAGCCAAACGCTTTCCTACTATTATTGATTCACGACACGCGGTTCGTTGGGATTGGTTCTCCGTTCGAGCGACGGCGGCCGTTAGGGTTGGGCCTATGAATAGCCGACTTGATCGTAGCTCTCCACTCTTTGCATTCTCGCTCTTTGCTCAATTTACATCTGCCGCTTCGTATTCTCGTTGCTTCCTTTTTTCCTTTGCTTGCATCTGGTACTTGTTGTGTTTTCGTGTTTGTGCCTCTGTCTCTTGTTGCTTTTGCATTGGCTCGCTCGTCTTCTTAATCTCAGGTGAGGGTTCGTTCTTTCGCTCCTTGCATGTAAGGTGTTTGACGAAATTGCTGATTGACTGCTCATCTTCTCACGCCTTGTTTCATTCTTCTTCTCGTCGCAGAATGGCTGCTAAGGGAATTGCTCGCCTACTGCGTCCCGCCATGGACAAGTCTGTCGTGAAGGTTGACAAGCTTCACCAGGATCTTGTCAAGGCCTTCTTCCCCATCGAGGAAGTGGCGGTGATCACGGCGCGGAGTGGGCCTTGCAAGGCGCTCAAGATTCCGCAAATGCGGGAGAACACTGAGAGCGCCGCGTTGTGCCTTTACACTACCCGGATGTCTTCCGGGCTGAGGTTCCCTTTGCCTCCCTTTGTCCAAGATCTGTGTACTTTGTGGGGTCAACCACCGTCACGGCTTGGGCCCAACACCTTCATTCAAATCGCTGGCTTCATCGTGGCGTGGCGTGCCGGTTGGTCAGGTGGAGCCGTCACTGATGTCTTCCTACGATTCTATCGACTGACTGCGAACAGGGGGACGGTTTTTCTATGTCACCCCCTTAGTGTCGGGGAACAACTCTGTGTCTTTTGGTATTCCTCGAAGTCTCATCATGACCGGCATAGTAGTTTCTTCTTTGTTTGCAGGGGATGAGTCCTGGGGTTTCCTAGTGGCGAGGACTTCGAGGTCTGTGAAGAGCATGGCTCCAAAGCCGGTCTGTACACGGACGGGCAAAGGTGGCGTGAATACGTTCATCTTCCGGGATGGCTAGACGATGTGCTTGCGAGGAGGTCTGCGATGACTGTTCCCATTCTCCCTCGTGCAGCTAGACGAGGTGACCTTGAGGTGGGCTAGCATCGGCACGGGTTACCCGATGGACTCCAAAGTGCCTCCACCTTATGAAGGTTGGGCACCCGCGCATCGTGGAGAAGTGGTGGATGCACTTCGTACTGCCCACGTAGGGCCAAGAGGTATGCGTTGATTAGATGTCCTCTTATTTCATATGCGAACATGTACTAATCTTGGTGGTGTCCAGATGCTTCTGTCCATCCTGATGAGGAGAAAGGGAAAAGGGGGTCTATGCGCGCCGCAAAGGTGCATTCATCTAGCCTGCGCATATAGGCAAAATGCTTCTCCTGCTACGGAGAAGGTGTTGGGTGCTATTGAGCCCCTCAAAGGAAGAGGCCAGCCACCAGCGCTCCGGCGCCACTCCAAGGCTAGGCGAAGAGGAAAAAGGAGGCTAGCGATGCGGCGCAGCCTCGTGCGAAAAAGGCTTCTCATGAGTCAAACTGAGACAAAGGCGCGAGGGCCTATTCTGTGAAGCGCTTCCTAGTGTGAAGGAAGTGGCTAAGGGGGATCTCTGGAAGCACCCCGTGGAAGAGACGGTTCGCGAGATTCCAGTGATGGAACCGTTGATCCTTCCGTGAATGTGGCGACGACATCGGCTGAAGACACCAGAATGGATGCCTTTGTTTCTGAGCTCGGCGAGCTCTCCTAGGCGAGTGGTCCAATTGCCCATGAGAGTGTTGTGGTAGAAGCCTCTCCGCAGTTGAGGTTCCTCCCAGTGGAGGTCTCTCCTCGGGTGGATGCTTCTCCTCGGGTGGGGCATCTCCACCAAAGGACATAACTTCAGCAGGTGATCTCCTGCTAGCTATGAGGAGGAAAGCCAAGATGGCCGCGAAGGCCAGCATTTCTGTTGGAAAAACGCCGCAGCCCCCACAGTGGAGCGGAGTGCCCGTGTTGGTGACACTCAACCAGAGATGGGAAGTGATGTTAGGGGCGCTTCCCCAACAAGCGGCCAGGCTTCCCAAAGGGAAGGGTCTCCGAGAGGGTGCCCCCAAGCATCCCAGGCCGCTCCCGCCAACGATGCCTTGGTTGCGAAGGTCCCAGAGAAAACGAGCGCTGGGATGTGGTCCGCCCTTCATGCGACCCATCCGGGAGTGGTGTTTGGGCGAAGCCACAGTGTCACCCGGCGACCGGCGAGACCATCCTTGCCCCGGACCAGGCCCTTCACCGGTAAGTGCCTTCCCTCGTGTGCATTTTTGCTTCCGAGCTTCTCTTTGTTGTGCTAACAAGTCGTTTGATGTAGAGGACCTACGCGGTAGCATCCGCTAGAGTGTGGTGGACTTGGGCGCGGCGGCCGTGCTTGAGGAGACTGGGTGCAGTCGCACTTCCTCGAAGGGAAGCGTGTTGCTGCCGAAGGCCCCCAAATGGTCTCGAGGATCCCGCCACGCTGAAGTCCCCGAGAGAGGAGCTCGGGCGAAGGTGTACAAGGAAGAGGGCATGCCTCCGGAGGGCACAGGACCTTGTCTTTTGTTGAACAACAAGTCCTCCTTGTTGTTGGGAGGGGAGCATTCGCTGATGTCCCGCTTGGAGGGGCTTCGTACCCCCTTTGACAAGGAGTTGATGGACCGCAGCCTGGACTCTCTAGTCGAGTTCATAAAGGAGGTTACCAAGCACAACCTTCAGGTGAGGCATCTCCCCTATTCTCTGTTTTCTGTTCTCTAATTTCTGTACTAACTCCTTTTGATGCAGGCTGCCATCAACGAGTATGCCGGTCTCAGCCAGTGGCAAAAGTTCCTGAGCTACGCGAACGCGAGGGACAGTGCCCATGTTTGTTACGGCCACCCCGAGCGGGTTGCGGCCGGGTGACCCGGCTCGGTTTTAGCTGCGGGTCACGTTTTCGGCGTTCAGACGGCTCCCGAGCCCTATCCGAGTATCATTTTGGCGAACCCCTCCGTATTTGAGGTCGTGTGGGTCCCCGGACGTTTCCGCGAAAATATTTTTCCGCGCCGAGGGGTTGTCGGGCCGCCTCGGGGCGTACAGCGGGCTCGGTAGCACTCTCGAGATCTCAGTTTGGGAAGCCGTTTGTAGTTTTGGAGTCGTGGTGACGTCCGGAGGTGGTTGTGGAGTTTAATATTTGGGGTGGGACGTTCGGTTCGGGCGACTCCGGGGCTCGGGGCAGGAATCCCGGGGCTCGGGGCGGGAATCCCGGGGCTCGGGATGGAAATTTTCTGACGGCTTTGGGGTAAGTTGTGTTTTAATTTAATATGGAATTTATGGGTATTTTTATAGAATTTTGGAGTAGCGGAATTTGGTTCGAGTTGACACCCTCGCACGCGTCGGGTTCTGGTTCGGGTTCAGCTAGCTCGGTAGGACACTCCGGAAAGGTAAATGAATTTCTGAAAAATGTTCTGTGAATGTTATAATATTCTGAAGATTGTGTCCGAGTTGCATTAATGTTGGAATTCGGTAATTATTTTTGGGCAAAAAGAATTGGAACTATCGGAAAAATTGAGAGTTAAATTGAAAAAGGATTCAAATTAAATAAAAATCAGCATGGGCACAGCAGCAGATTTTCGGCAGCACCATTTTTAATTTAAGGAAGAGAAGTATGGGCTAAAAGTGATGAAAATATATAAGGCTTAATATTTTCATAAAATGAGACTTATTTCATTTCTTCTTCTTCTTCATCTTCTCAAAGTTCAGCCGACACCATTGATGAGCAACCTCCAAGCTTGAACTTCTTCTTCTTAGTTGGAATCAAAGAGAAATTGGGTGCTTTGAGTGGTAAGTACCTTCCTAAGTCCTCTTTTCTCATTAGTTTTGAAGTTTAGTGGTGAAAAGAGAAGTTTTGGTAAATGATGGGTTTGTTCTTAGCTATAAGCTAGGATGATTCTCTTCCTCCCATGTTTTAGTATGTTGTTCTTGGGTGGTAGGAGAGTGTTAATCAAGTGTTGGATTTTGGAAAACACAACTTGGATGGAAACCCTATATTGGCCGAATTTATGGAAGATTTTCCAAAATGGTGTGTGTTTGTTATCTTGTTTCATGCTTCAAGTATGTTAGTCCTAGCATGATTCTAAGACTATCTATGGTTTTAATTTGATGGAAAACAAGTTGAGGGAAAAATCCCTCTTTGGCGAAATCTTCAAGCTAGGGTTTATGTTGATTTTGGTTGATTTAAGTGGAATTGGTTAGTAATCTTGGTTAAGTAGTGTATTTGGTAATTAAAGAGAGCTAAGGGAACTTTGTTTGGATTAAAATGGAAGTTGGGTGAGAAATCCCTAACTTGGCGAATTGTTCAAAGAAGGATTTTGTTGATTTTGATGCAATTGGTTAGTAACGTTGGTTAAGAAATGAAATTGGTGATTAGTGTGATTAATTAGAAGCTTGTATGGTTTGATTTGGAAGTGTGGTGAAAAATTAGTAAAGGGCCGAATTGTTGAAGTGGTTCTTTTTCTATGTTGGTGATGTGTGTTGATCGAATTGGATGCTAAATTGGTATTGTGGATGAAAGTAGGTGTGTTATGGCGTTTGAAATACCATTTTCGGGTTAGAAATGAGAAAGTTAGTTTTATACGGGTTTACCGGGAAAAGTGTATGGAATGCGGGTTTAAGGGTTGGAATATGTTTTTGGGAGTTGGAATAAAAAGGTTCTAGCTCGGTTCGTAAAACCGAGCTTTACGTGGAATTTTCCGGAAAGTGCGGGTTTGTGCGGAAATTGTTTTACGGGGTTTGTTTGGATGTGTTACGATCCAACTATGGTTGTCTGACTTGATTACTGCGTTGGTGGAGTAAGCGCGGACCCGTAGGAGCCAAGTTGTGCATTTCGAGTCGGGAGTCGGGATTTTCCGAGTGTTGGGCTGCGGGCGGCGTTTACGAGGTAAGGGCTTAATTGGGTAAAATGTATGTTTGTTACGCTCCGTATATGTTATCGGGTATGATACCTTTGTTGTATTCGTATATTTTATTATTATATGATCTGATTACGTGACGAGACCCGTATGGTTGGAGAGACCACGGGTGCTCCTTGGTTACATTACTGCGTATCCGCACCGGAGTGCCGATACTTACATTACGTGACCTACGGCAGTTTGGGGATCGTGACCCCGGCCGGTACCGTGCTATCTGTTCTGTTCTGATCTGTGTATTCTGACCTCTGCTGAGGGCTGTCGTTACGTGTCGTTCTGGCGGTTGGACCGCATATGATGGATTCTGCTTTGTTTTATGTTTTATGTTCGTATGTATATGTATATGATGTGATAATCCGTTTTGCGAGTTGATTGTCGCCACATGGGCAAACTACATTTTACCATTAGCCCTTCGGGTCCTTTCGAGGACTCACCCTTTTATCTGTTTACCACTTTCAGGCCGTCACGACAAGCAACCGGCGGAGTAGAGGTTCCGCGGTGCTTCCTTCATTTTGAGGTTGGGTTGCGGCGGCGGTACCACGTGCGGAGGTCGCTTGATTCCGCGCTAGGTATTTATAGGGTTTTGATTACGGCTCTGTGTCAGCTTGCATGCATATAGTTCGAGATCATGTAGTTGTAAATGTTTACAACTTGAGATATATTCCTTTCATTGTCTTGAGTCGAGGCGGAGCCCGACTTGCCTATATTGGTAATCTTTGTTTAATTGTGGTGCACAGTGATTTTGTGTTTGTGGCAATGATAGATGTTGGATAAACCATGAAGCGCATGTTTGGTAGAAGTTGGGTGGTTGCGCATGCTTGCCTTGTACGAGCTTTTAGGTTGCTAGTCGATACTCGTTTGTTACGTATTTGAGCTCGATGCTCACGCCGCGTTTTCCGCCGTAATTCCTGTTTCGGCGTCGCGGCCGGCTCCGCCTCCATGACCGGGCGGGGTGGCTGTGACAAGTTGGTATCGAGCGAGTCGGGTTAAAGTGACCCAAGAGGTAAAGTATGTTGGTTATGGTATGGTGTGTGGAAGGTAAGCATACAAGTCCGAGGGTGGACTGTTGGAGCAAATCATGCTAGTTCATGGGTAGGTACTACGAGTAATGACTTCGAAGGGCGAGCTACTGGTTTACACTTCATTCAGGTGGTTCGATGCGAGCACGATCAACTCCTTATTTGAACCATTTCGGAATGCGTGTGGAGCGGTGGCGGTTCTTTGGAGCATTATGGAAGGTGTGGGTGATACATGAAGTGATTTCGTGATTATAAGCATGATCGATTCTATATTAAGGTTTATTATTTAGTTTGGGATTATGAAAAGAATCCTTGCCTCATGCATTGCATGACACTCTGAGCCATAAAATCTGCTGCTAGCTTTAGGAAGAGAAAGTTTATTATTGGGTTATATGGTTTTGGGTTGATCCATTTTCGGTATGGCTAGAACGCGCCGCCGGCGTGAGCAAAGCAGGAGGGTCGGGACCGGGATCCCACACCCCCAAGGGTTTGACGGCGGGTTAAGAGAAACCCGGGATACGGCGATCACACACACCCCGAGTGATCAGCGATCGAGGACCCGCTCTGATATACTACAGTGTTGGGTCGAGTTCGGCGATTCTGAGTACCGTAGTACCAGCCAGCGGATTCGAGGGCAGCGGCAGGCACGAGGAGGCCGGACAGGCCACGGCGGAGACAGCCGGTACAGGAGGTGGGCAGCAGCCACCTCGGTGCGCGAGATCAGCGAGATAGTGATTACGAGGAGGAGATCTGCGCGGTCTTGAGAGTTCTCGTCGGTCCCACCACCGACGGGAGGAGGCTGAGACGCCTTGATCGATGAGATCGAGACTTACGGAGCGGTTTCAGCGTTTGAACCCCAGGGTTCAACGGCCGTGGAGGACTGAGGCAGGCGAGGCATGGTTTGCGGGAGTTGACAAGCTCCTTGGGAGGCTACACCTTCCGTCGAGGTGAGAGTCTCGTTGGCTACATTCAATCTGCGGGGCAGGTGCGAGATCATTGGTGGAGGAGCCTCGGGGGCCGTCGAGAGCCGAGGCGGCACGTGATGGGGGGCGGGGTTCGGACTTGACTTGGGAGCGGTTGCTTACTACTTCCATCAGCGATACATTGGGGATGCCGTCGAGACCTCCGTCGAGCACAGTTTGATGACTGGAGCGAGGCACGGGACCGTTAGTGAGTACGGCGGGAGTTTGACCGATTGGTCTGCTATGTGCCGCAGATATTATGGCATGGAGCGGAGAAGGCCAAGCGGTTCATTCGCCGCTTGCGTCTGAGTATCGGTGGGCTTTGAGACCTCTGGACATCACTTCCTATCATGAGGCATGCGAAGGCCCAACTCCTCGGCGGGAGGAGGTTGAGAGTCGGTACCTACCGCACCGACCCGATGATAGAGGAGGGCTTACGCACGGCGAGGTTCAGCGAGGTCTTCGGGGAGGTCGGGTAGGTGCAGGCGAGCGGCGAGGACTACGCCGGCATCCCGACTTGTGCGAGTTGTGGCGGGCAGCACCGGGCCGGCCATGTTACGAGCGATCGGGGCAGTGTACTGCGATGTGGGTCTAGCGATCATTGGATTCGTGATTGTCCTCGGCGACGCCGGGGCAGGGTCAGCGGTGCTACACGTCCGCAGCCTCGGTTTCAGCCTAACGCACCCGGGCGCGGTTCCTGTGAGGCGGACCGAGGCCATCACAGCGGCCGAGGCGACCGTTTCAGCCACCCCCTCGCCACGGCACTGGAGTAGGGCGTGTATTCCAGGTGGAGCGGGGTGAGACATCGCAGCGTGAGCCTCCACCACGGCAGCCCGGAGTAGGGCGGGTGTTTCGTATCGAGCGGGGAGAGACTTCGCGGCGTGGGGCGCTCCAGGTACTTTACTTCGAGCGATACTCCTGTTCGTGCATTATTTGACATCAAGGGCGTCTGTTTGATTGTGGCACAAAGGTGTGTCGAGTCTCTCCACTGACTACCGGTGGACTTCCGGCGTCTTCATGGTGAAGGCGGTGAGTCGATTTACGCTTTCAATGAGATGGTACGGGACTGCGTGCTATCCATTGGCGATCACCAGATTATGTCGGATCTGCTAGTGTTGAACACACGAAGTATGGCGTTATTCTTGGGATGGATTGGCTGTCCAAGAATTCCGTGCATATTGATTGTGCCAACCGTGAGTATTACGGTCTCGGAGAGGTGTTGCCTCTCGAGTTCGAGATGGGGCGAAGGCGGTCGGGACCGGCATGGAGCTGCGAGTTACGGATCGAGTCCCGATAGTGGATTCGGAGGAGTACTACGGTCTGAACACGTCGATACTCGGTTGGAGCTGGATAAGATTCCGATTATCCGAGATTTTCCGCGAGTATTTCGGAGGACTTGCCGAGATGCCACGAGGCGGGAGATCACGTTTGAGATCCGATTGCAGCTGGTTCTACTCCCATTTCCATTCCACCGTATCGGATGCCGATAGTGGAAATGGTGGAGCTGAAGAAGCGATTAGAGGAAGCTGCAGGAGAAGGGCTTCATCCGTCCGAGCACTTCACCATGGGGTGCTCGATTCTATTCGTGAAGAAGAAGGATGGGTCACTCGGGTTGTGTATAGATTACAGATGGTTGAACGCCATCACCATCAAGAACAAGTACCCATTGCGAGGATCGGCGATCTCTTTGATCGGGTGAGAGGTGCGAAGATCTTTTGAAGATCGATCTGCGATCGGGGTACTTTCGATTGCGAGTGAAGGAGGAGGACATTCCGAAGACAGCTTTCCGTGCAGCGGTATGGGCACTATGAGTATACAGTGATGCCGTTTGGTTTGACTAATGCACCGGCTGCGTTTATGGATATGATGAGCAGAGTGTTCGGCCGTATCTGGACTCATTTGTGGTAGTGTTCATCGATGACATTCGATTTACTCTCGGGATGAGGATTTACAGGAGCATCGAGGATTGTTTTGCGAGACACTTTGGGAACACCAGCTTTACGCTAAGTTCTCAAAGTGTGACTTCTGAATCCGAGAGGTGTCTTTTAAGGGCATATCATCGGTGAGCACGGTTTGGCGGTGGATCCCAAGAAAGTTAAGGCGATGCAGAGTGGAAGCAGCCAACCTCGGTACGGGAGATCGGGGAGTTTTACGGGGTTAGCGAGGCTACTACCGACGGTTTGTGCCAGGGTTTTCCGTTTTGGCTTCCCCACTCACGCAGATTAACCAAGAAGGGCAGCCATTTGTGTGGTCGAGAGAAGTGTGAGCGGAACTTTCGGGAGCTGAGCGGACAGCTGACCAACGCACCGATCTTGGTCCTACCCGACCGAGTCTACCTTATGTGATCTACACGGATGCATCTAGGTGCAGGTTGGGATGTGTTTTGATGCGGGGCGGGCGTGATAGCTTATGGAGTCGCGGCGGCTTCGACCGCATGAGCGAGAACTATCCTACGCATGATCTTGAGTTGGCTGCGGTGATCTATGCGGCTGAAGCAATGGAGGCACTACCTACTCGGCAGCAAATTTCAGATTTTCACAGATCATAAGAGTCTGAAATATCTGTTCACTCGAAGGAGTTGAACATGAGGCGCGCAGTGGCTCGAGTACATCAAGGACTACGATTGCACCATCGAGTACACCGAGGGCAAAGGTAATACTGATGGCCGATGCTCGAGTAGGAAGTACACCGGGGTTGTCGAGAGGAGGCGATGCTTGAGATCGGACGAGGAGAATGATCTAGTGTGCTGTGGCACCGGTGGGAGCTGCTTGGGAGCGAGCTCGGTATACACTTTGACCATTCATTCGGAGTGGTTGGGCCAGTGCGAGAGGCACGGGAGAGGATCAGAGCTGAAGAAGCTGTCCGGAGAGGACAAAGGGGCCTTGCTACCGGCGTTTGATACGAGCGAGGCTCTGTACTTGAGAGATCGGTTGTATGTGCCGAGGATCGGGCACTACGGGATGAAATTCAGCGGAGGCACATTCGAGTCGATTGAGCATTCATCCCGGTAGTGAGAAGATGTATCGGGACTTGCGTACCCATTTGGTGGCGGGTATGCGGAGACACATTGCCACACATGTGTCTAAGTGTGCCACTTGTCGGCGGGTGAAGGTGGAGCATCGAAACCGGCGAGGGCGTTACAGACTTTGCCCATTCCAGTCGGGAAGTGGGGCAACATCACGATGGATTTTACTGCACTACCCACGACCCGGTCTCACCACGATGCCATCTGGGTTATCGTGGACCGCTTGACGAAGTGTGCTCACTTTACGCGATCCGGATAGCAGACTCTCTGAGAAGCTTGCCCATCGTATATCGAGAGATTGTGCGGTTACATGGAGTACCAGACTCCATTGTGTCGGTCGGGATCCGCGTTTTACCGCACATTTCAGGCGCCTTTCATAAGGCAGGCACGCGACTCCATCGAGTACAGCTTACCATCCCCAAACCGGCGGTCGATCGGGCGGGTGATTCAGATCTGGAGGATATCTTTGCGGAGCTGTACCTTGGATTTCGGAGGATTGGGACAAGCGATTTGCCGTTGGTAGAATTTTCATATAATAACGATTATCAGTACCATCGGCATGGCACCGTTTGAGGCGTATGTATGGACGACGGTGCATGACACCGCCTTGTTGGGTGAGATGTCAGCGAGATTGGTAGGTCCCGAGCTCATTGAGAGACCACCGCAAAAATCAAGTTGATTCAGGCGCGGTTGAAGACCGCGACGACCGCACCACCTCATATGCGAGCAGGCGACGCGAGACTTGGAGTTTGAGGTGGGCGGCAGGTTTGGTTGAAGGTGGCGCCGATTCGGGGGCAGTCGGTCGGCGAGGCAGGGTAAGTTAGCCCCAAGGTATATCGGACCGTACGAGATTACGGAGCGGATAGGCGAGTTGGCCTACGAGTTAGCTCTACCTCCGAGCATGTCTGCGGTGCACAACGTTTTCACGTCGGTATGTTGAAGAAGTGCATCACGGATCACTGTGCGAGCGATTCCGGTGGAGGAGGTTGTTGGAGCCTGATTTGTCGTATCGGGAGGTGCAGGTGCCTTTACGGGACGCGATACTCGGAAACTCGGAGCAAGTTGATTCCCATGGTCAAGGTTCGGTGGTCACATCATACGGACCGGGAAGCGACTTGGGAAAGCAGCGAGGACATCGAGAGCGATACCCGAGCGATATCAGCGTTTGATGCCCCTCTTGGAGGACCAAGAGTCCTAAGGGGAGGATGTTACGGTCACCCCGAGCGGGTTGCGGCCAGGGTGACCGAGCTCGGTTTTAACTGCGGGTCACGTTTTCGGCGTTCAGGCGGCTCACGAGCCTTATCAGAGTATCATTTTGGCGAACCCTATAGTATTTGAGGTCGTGTGGGTCCCCCGGACGTTTCAGCTGAAAATATTTTTAAGGCGCCGGGGGGGTTGTCGGGGACGTCTCGGGACGTACAGCGGGCTCGGAAGCAATCTCTATATCTCAGTTTGGGAAGCCGTTTGAAGTTGTGGAGTCGTGGTGACGTCCGGAGGTGGTTGTGGAGTTTAATATTTGGGGTGGGACGTTCGGTTCGGGCGACTCCGGGGCTCGGGGCGGGAATCCCGGGGCTCGGGATGGAAATTTTCTAACGGCTTTGGGGTAAGTTGTGTTTTAATTTAATATGGAATTTATGGGTATTTTTATAGAATTTTGGAGTGACGGAATTTCGGTTCAGGTTGACACCCTCGCACGTCGGGTTTTGGTTCGGGTTCAGCGAGCTCGGTAGGACACTCCGGAAAGGTAAATGAATTTCTGAAAAATGTTCTGTGAATGTTATAATATTCTGAAGATTGTGTCCAAGTTTCGTTAATTTTGGAATTCGGTAATTATTTTTGGGTAAAAAGAATTGGAACTTTCGGAAAAATTGGGAGTTAATTTGCAATAGGTTGCAAATTAAATAAAAATCAGCATGGGCACAGCAGCAGATTTTCGGCAGCAAGTGGGGAGGATTTGGGACACTTGGCCATTTTTAATTTAAGGAAGAGAAGTATGGGCTAAAAGTGATGAAAATATATAAGGCTTAATATTTTCATAAAATGAGACTTATTTCATTTCTTCTTCTTCTTCATCTTCTCCAAGTTCTGCCGCCACCATTGATGAGCAACCTCCAAGCTTGAACTTCTTCTTCTTAGTTGGAATCAAAGAGAAATTGGGTGCTTTGAGTGGTAAGTACCTTCCTAAGTCCTCTTTTCTCATTAGTTTTGAAGTTTAGTGGTGAAAAGAGAAGTTTTGGTAAATGATGGGTTTGTTCTTAGCTATAAGCTAGGATGATTCTCTTCCTCCCATGTTTTAGTATGTTGTTCTTGGGTGGTAGGAGAGTGTTAATCAAGTGTTGGATTTTGGAAAACACAACTTGGATGGAAACCCTATATTGGCCGAATTTATGGAAGATTTTCCAAAATGGTGTGTGTTTGTTATCTTGTTTCATGCTTCAAGTATGTTAGTCCTAGCATGATTCTAAGACTATCTATGGTTTTAATTTGATGGAAAACAAGTTGAGGAAAAATCCCTCTTTGGCGAAATCTTCAAGCTAGGGTTTATGTTGATTTTGGTTGATTTAAGTGGAATTGGTTAGTAATCTTGGTTATGTAGTGTATTTGGTAAATAAAGAGAGCTAAGGGAACTTTGTTTGGATTAAAATGGAAGTTGGGTGAGAAATCCCTAACATGGCGAATTGTTCAAAGAAGGATTTTGTTGATTTTGATGCAATTGGTTAGTAACGTTGGTTAAGAAATGAAATTGGTGATTAGTGTGATTAATTAGAAGCTTGTATGGTTTGATTTGGAAGTGTGGTGAAAAATTAGTAAAGGGCGAATTGTTGAAGTGGTTCTTTTTCTATGTTGGTGATGTGTGTTGATCGAATTGGATGCTAAATTGGTATTGTGGATGAAAGTAGGTGTGTTATGGCGTTTGAAATACCATTTTCGGGTTAGAAATGAGAAAGTTAGTTTTATACGGGTTTACCGGGAAAAGTGTATGCGGAATGCGGGTTTAAGGGTTGGAATATGTTTGTGGGAGTTGGAATAACAAGGTTCTAGCTCGGTTCGTAAACCGAGCTTTACGTGGAATTTTCCGGGAAAGTGCGGGTTTGTGCGGAAATTGTTTTACGGGGTTTGTTTGGATGTGTTACGATCCAACTATGGTTGTACTGACTTGATTACTGCGTTGGTGGAGTAGCGCGGACCCGTAGGAGCCAAGTTGTGCATTTCGGTCGGGAGTCGGGATTTTCCGAGTGTTGGGCTGCGGGCGGCGTTTACGAGGTAAGGGCTTAATTGGGTAAAATGTATGTTTGTTACTCTCCGTATATGTTATCGGGTATGATACCTTTGTTGTATTCGTATATTTTATTATTATATGATCTGATTACGTGAGCGAGACCCGTATGGTTGGAGAGACCACGGGTGCTCCTTGGTTACATTACTGCGTATCCGCACCGGAGTGCCGATACTTACATTACGTGACCTACGGCGGTTTGGGGATCGCGACCCCAGCCGATACCGTGCTATCTATTACATTACGATCTGTGTATTCTGACCTCTGCTGAGGGCTGTCGTTACGGGTCGTTCTGGCGGTTGGACCGCATATGATGGATTCTGCTTTGTTTTATGTTTTATGTTCGTATGTATATGTATATGATGTGATAATCCGTTTTGCGAGTTGATTGTCGCCACATGGGCAAACTACATTTTACCATTAGCCCTTCGGGTCCTTTCGAGGACTCACCCTTTTATCTGTTTACCACTTTCAGGCCGTCACGACAAGCAACCGGCGGAGTAGAGGTTCCGCGGTGCTTCCTTCATTTTGAGGTTGGGTTGCGGCGGCGGTACCACGTGCGGAGGTCGCTTGATTCCGCGCTAGGTATTTATAGGGTTTTGATTACGGCTCTGTGGCAGTGTGCATGCATATAGTTCGATCATGTAGTTGTAAATGTTTACAACTTGAGATATATTCCTTACATTGTCTTAGTCGAGGCGGAGCCCGACTTGCCTATATTGGTAATCTTTGTTTAATTGTGGTGCACAGTGATTTTGTGTTTGTGGCAATGATAGATGTTGGATAAACCATGAACTGCATGTTTGGTAGAAGTTGGGTGGTTGCGCATGCTTGCCTTGTACGAGCTTTTAGGTTGCTAGTCGATACTCGTTTGTTACGTATTTGAGCTCGATGCTCACGCCGCGTTTTCCGCCGTAATTCTGTTTCCGGCGTCGCGGCCGGCTCCGCCTCCATGACCGGGCGGGGTGGCTGTGACAATGTTGCTGAAATTGCACGCTTTGAAGAAAGAGGCGAGAGGCTGCCCAAGCTGCCAAGGCCGAGGCCGAGAGGGTGGACAAAAGAGTGGCGGAGCTGGAATCTTGGTGCTGTCCTCAACAAGGAGAAGGCGGAGTCCCACCTGGAGCACTTGAAGACGGACGCTTTGGGAGAAGCCCAAAGTTTGGTGTCCCCTTCGCGAGGCGGAGCTGGCGAAGAGAGAGGATGAGCTCGTAGAGAAGGAAGGCGAGGTCGATGTTACGAAGACGACATTCTCTTCCACTGAAGTCAGATGTAGAGGACCGCTTTGAAGGATGCTGCGGACAACTCTTGGGCCAGAGCTTGGTAGGCTGGACATTGCAAACCAAAGACATCGATTTGGTCGCAGACCTCATGTGTGCACTGGGGTCTTCCAGCTTGAGCCGGACCTTGGGCTGGAACTGTATTCTGGGGAGGATCCTAAACATGAATCAACCTACACGGTAAAGATCCATGAGAGATGGCCTCGCCTGAGGCAGAAGATTGATGAACTCGGGACCCAGAGCGAAGTTGGAGCTCAAGGGTATAAGGAAAGGGTTCAGGTCATGTGCTTGACCCCAGTTAGGTTGGCCCTTGAGCCGTTGTAATTTTGTACTGTAAAGAATGTACAATTCTAACAGTTTTAATTGAATAAATCAGTTTACCTCGATTATCCACGTTTTTCCTTCATTCTGCGATAGCTTTGTAGGGGCTGTAGCAATTTGCTAAGATAAGTCGTTGTGTCTGTTGGGATTCACTTGGCGGGGTCCCAAATGTTAGAGGGATTTCTTGTGGTTCGCGAGGCGAAGACATCAAAGACCTCAATGTCAAAGGTGATTCCCAACGTGGGGATTTATCGAGGTTCGCATCGCGTGGCCCCCAAGAGCGATCGAGGATTCTTTGTGGTTCGCATAGGTGAAACCATCATAGACCTCTGCAAAGCTGTTTCAAGCTTGGGGATCTGTTGGGATTCACATCATGGGGTCCTAAAGATCTTTACCGCAAGGTTCCCCTTGGCGATGCCCTTGGGTAGTGTACGCATGTTTGCGTGTATGGGCGACCTGACAAGGTCTGATGCCGTGACCTTAATAGGTTAGGCGTTTAGCCGTCCCGACTGTCGGAGTGCGAAGGCGTTGGCGATTTTGGCGAGATTGCTCTGCAATAGTGTTAAGAAGTGGAGAAGTATTTCATTTATTCAAGCCATGGGGTTACCATGATTTATACATAGTATGGACGAAGGGCATCTGCATGGAAGTTATGAGGAGTGGTTTCCCATCTTGGTCCCGCAACTCATGACGCCCGGCCGGACTTGCTTGTGGATGATGTAGGGTCATCCCGGTTGGGTCGCAGGACGCCTTGTTTGGGGTAGCAAGCGGTGAGACGGACTGAGTAGCGCGAGGCCACCTAGTTTGAGTGCCTTGGGCTTGACTTTGGCGTCATGTTGCAAGTTGAGACGTTGTTTGAGAGCGAACAAGCGGCGTGCCGCCGCGCAATTCCTCGGCGAGTCGATTTTGCGCGAAGTCCTCGAGTGCTGGCTTCATCATTGAAATTGATTATCCTTATTGCTGGGAAGTCTGCTTCGATGGGAAGAAGTGCGTCAGTACCATAGACCAGGGAGAACGGTGTCTCTCCTGTTGGCATTCTCGTTGTTGTTCTGTAGTCCCATAAGACGTTTGGGAGCTCATCAACCCATCACCCCTTTGCGCCAGTCAGGCGCTTCTTGAGTCCCTCCTTAATTGTGCAGTTGGTGACCTCAACTTGTTCATTGGATTGGGGGTGTGCCACAAGGGCAAACATCATGCGGATCTTGTTGTCCTCTGCCCATTCTTTGCCTGTGTGGCGGCAAAGCTGGCTGCCATTATGCAGTAATGATGGCGCGGGGCTGCCATATCGACAAACAATGCTTTTCCACAGAATTTGATGATCTTGGAGGATGTTATCTTTACCAAGGGTTCAACTTCAATCCACTTTGTGAAATAATCCACGGTGACAACACGTAACCGGTGCGACTTGTTGCCTTTGGCATTGGTCCGATGAGGTCGAGACCCCATAGGCGAAGGGCACAGGGTTTGTGAGTACGGGAGATTCTGTGGATCGAGTCGTTGGGCGCGCGAGTTGATCGGCATTGATGGCACGTTTTGACAAGTGAGGCTGCGTCTTTCTTCAAGGTAGGCCAGTGGTATCCCCGGCCGAGGGCTTTGTGTGCAAGTGCCTCCGCGGCAATGTGGGCACCACAACCGCCCGGTGAATGGTCTCCAATACGGTGAGTCCCTCGGTGGTGAGGCAACGTTGGAGGGTGAAGAGAATCACGATGCCACGGCAGCCCGTTTATGAGGGCAAATCTTGTCACTCGAGTGCGGGTGCGCGGATCTGTGGGGGTCCCCACAGGCTGGGCGATGATGGCGTTCGCCGATCATCTGGATCTTCTTACGCTTGGCGAGCCAATGTCCACAGCTTTGTCGATGAATGGTCGAGCCAGGGTCTCCAATGTCGAAGGTGTCTTTCCTTTGGAGAGCATATCCGCAATGGTGTTCTCAGAACGAGGGATATGAATGAAGACTGCCTCCTCGAAGTTCGTCCGCAGGGAGTTGACAAGCTTGAGGTACTTGATCAGAGTGGCATCCTTGCACTCTGAGCACCCCTGTACTTGGTGTATCACCAGTTGGGAATCGCTGTGAATGTGTATTCGGCGAATACCCACTCGATAGCCAATTCGAGGCCCGCGATGAGGGCTTCATATTCTACAACGTTATTAGTTACCGGGAACTGAAAGGATACGCGGAGAGTGGTTTCCATACCTAGAGGGGTCCACGCAAGTAGACGCCCCCTGCTTTGAGGATCTTTGCTTTAGATGTGCCATCAATGTACATTTCCCATTAAGGGGTGGAGGTTCAAGCGCCGATATTTGTTCTGTGGTGTGTGACACTCAGTGCGAGAATTTTGCCAGGAAGTCCGCGAGGGCCTGACCCTTTATCGCTTTGCGGGGTTCATAGTTGATGTCATATCCGCTCAGTTTAATGCACCACTTTGCGAAGCGGCCTGAGTGCTCCGGTCTTTGAAGGATCTCCTTGATTGGGAGGTACGTTCGTACTGTGATGGAGTGCCCTTAGAAGTAGGGCCTGAGCTTCCTGGCTGCATAGACTAGTGACAAGATAGCTTTTTGTAAAGGAGGGTACCTTGTTTACGCGGATTGTAAGGTGTGGTTGGAGTAGTAGACCGGCCACTACTTGTCAGCTTCCTCCTTGATGAGAAGAGATGCCACGCTGTTGCTCATTGTGGAGAGATACAAGACAAGGTCATCGCCAGGCACAGGGCACTTGAGGTGGGCAGGTCACAGGTCTTTGCTTGATGGTGTCGTACGCAGCTTGGCAGTCCTCCATCCACTTGCAAGCCTTCTTCTTCCGGATTTGGTTGAAGAAAGGATTGCAACGGTCGCTGAGTTTTGATATGAATCGACCCGGGGCTACTAACCTTCTGTTAGTTCTTTGGGCGTCTTTAGGCCTCTGGGAATGCAAAGGTTGGCGATGGCCTCGATCTCCTTGGGATTGGCGCGAATCCCCCCTCTTAAGACTTGGTAACCGAGAAACTTCCCTTCGCCAATGCCAAAGATGCACTTCTTTGGATTCAGGTGCATGTTGTATGCGCGGAAGTTGGTGAAGGTTTCTTCTAGATCCTCCAGGTTTTTGGTGGTGGCTTTTCTCTTCACCACTATGTCGTCAATGGAGGCTTTAAGGTTCCTCCCTATTTGATCCGCGAAGACTCTGTTCACCAACCTTTGAAAGATCGCCCCTACATTCCTCAAGCCGAAAGGCATGCCAATGTAGTGGTAAACCGCTTCGCCGGTTGTGAAGGTGGTCTGTACAGCATCTTCGAGATCCATGAAGATTTGATGGTAGCCACTGTACGCATTGAGGAAGGAGAGGACTGGGTATTGCACAGTTGAGTCTACCGGTTGGTCTATGGGAGGTAAGGGTTATGGGTCTCTAGGGCAGGCCTGTTGACCCTTGTAGTCCACACACAGCGCCATTCGGCTCGGGATACTCGGAAACTCTGTAGCAAGTAAATTCCTATGGTCAAAATTCAGTGGTCACATCATTCTGACCGGGAGGTAACTTGGGAGATCGAGAAGGATATGATGGAACGATATCCCGAGGAGTATCAGAGACTGAGGACCCTCTTGGAGGACCTAGAGTCCTAAGAGGAGGAGATTGTTACAGCTGCCACGTGCCGGGCGACTTTCGAGGTAATTTCTGTCGATTAACGATCCGTTTTCTGATTTCTGTGAAGTTGGAAGATAAATTTAAACATGTTGAACATGTTTTCTGGGTGTTATGAAGTCCCGGAGTTGGTGTCAGAATTTCAGTTCAGTTGGAGATCCCGTTAGGAAGTTATGCAAGTTGCAGTTGGACTAAATTGCAACTTTGCAAAGTTTGGATGACCAAATTGTAAATGTATAAAATTGAAGGGTTTCCCCTTAAGGAAGGTAAGAGATGCAGCAGAATGAGAGAATGAAATGGTGGAGCATGCAAGCTAGCATGAGGTGGAAGAAATGAAAGAAAAATATAAAAGGAGAGAATTTATTTTCATCTCATTTCTTCTTCTTCCTTTCTTCACATTGCTTCGTGCATGGAGGACTTATGTGAAAGAGCTGTGGATTTAGAGATTCATTGCATGATGTGTTTTCCATAATCATGCCTCTCCACTTTCACAAAGGAGAAAGAGGAGGAGGAAGAAGAAGGAGATGTAGATATGTACCTTCCACATTTGAAAAACAGCGAAAGGATCTTTGTCCTTGCTCCTAAACGTATGCTCCAAGTCTTCCTCCTTGGTGGCGAATTCCTCTTCTATCCTCAAGCCTTCAAATTGTTTGATGAGGAAGATTGCATGTGATGGAATGAGGTTCATTTGTGTTAAAGAGACACAAAATAGTTCCACCGAAATGCTCTAGGAATGCTTGAATAATTCGACCAAGAACAAGAGAGAAGAGAGAAGTTTCGGATTTCAAGAGTGTCCCTGTGTTGTGGCCAAATCATCTATTTATAGATGATGTAGGGACTTACAAGGAAGGGCTACAACTCTCTTATGGCCAAAAGTACACATACTTTCGGTCTAGGGAGTGGTTACTCTCCTTTGTACACTCCTCGTCCAAAGACAAAGTAACTACACAATATGGCGAAGGGGTGCCTTCCCTTGAGGTGCCTCTTCGCCAAATTAAGGCTCTCTTGGCTGATTTATACTTTGTAACTTCCAAGGGATGTGCACAAATACACTAGGGTGCATACACCATGCACCTCAATTGCCAAAGCCATGTCCTTTTACCAAAATACCCTTATTTTGTATAAAAGGATGCTAATAAGTAGTTACTACATATGAAACATCACAAATGTTCCATATAGTCACAATTCACATAGTTGAATTCCATAGAACTCATTTCAGCTCACTTTGAGCTGAAATCACTTCTCCATTTGAGATGAGCTCAAAAGGACTTGGTGCGCTAATAATTCCAACAAACTCCCACTCGCACTAAGTTATCTTTTGATTGTGAACTCCCACTCAAATAAAATCTCTTTTAACACATATGTAGGCCAAAGTAAACAAGTACATTCACACAAGTAGAGTTAAGTGCGACCCCAAGGCATACACATAAAATCACTTTCATTGTGGTTGTTAGACACAATGAAAGCTTGTCCTCTTCAAAGTAACAACATGCTTGAACCAATCAAGCAACGGTGTATTGTTTGAACTCATCAAGCATGCTTGAACTTCTTCAAGCTCACTTGAACTCATCAAGTGGTGCCTTCTGAGACCCCAGACACAATGATACACTCCACTTAATCACAATCAGTCTTTTCTTGATTTTCAACCATTTGAAATCAATGATTGTATTAAGAAGCTGAGATCTCATTCACAAGTGCTCATAAATCAATCTTAATCATACTACACATAGTATGTGGGCCCAAGATTAAATTTAGAGCATGTATAGATATTCTCGTTCCCTTACTTAAATTCTTCTTTGTCGCAGTAGGAGCGGAATCCCGGTTGAGTGGTTGATGACAACCCATGATGGTGTTCTTGAGACTCCAAGCTTGTCGTTCGAGTAATCTGTAAAAGATAAGGAGAATACTCGAAGTAGCAAGAGAGGAGTGGGGGCGTGTAGTAGCTTACCCGGTTTAAGGTGGGCATCCCCTATTTATAGGGAGATGCCAGGAGAAGAGCCTCCCCCAGTTGAAGCCTTGGACAGGCTGTGAGACAGGACTGACAAGTCTGTCAGATTTGGAGAGATAAGTCTATGTCAGACTGATTGGAGATAAGGCGGCTGTGATGATGAAGATCTCAGCAAACCGCCTTAGAAGATTCACCTGTAAGGGAATGTTTGGCGTACAAATCTGGTGAAGATCACTCAGGCTCGTGCTGGCCTCCTTATTGGCTGATTGATGTCAGAGATGACCAAGTGGTCTATCTCCAAGTGGAGCAAGTGGCAGGCGAAGGCCTGCAAGGGGCGAAGGCCCAGATAGAACATAGCCAAATAAGGAGTGAGGGTCGCACGAACCTGAGTATAAGGGCCTTATCTGGGCGAGGCCAGTATAGGCAAGAGAGTCCTCGCGAAGGCGAGTTGAGGCTGTGGGAGTAAGACCCGCGAAGGCGAGTGAGATCGCACGGGCGATACCTGAGACCGCGAGGGCAACCTGCGCAGGCCTAAGAGACGCAAAGGCGAGTGTGAGACATCGCCAAGGCGAGGCTTAAAGCCTGCGAGGGTAAGGCCTCGCGCAGGTGAGACTGGAGACCTCGCGAAGGCGAGACTGGAGACCGCAAGGGTGAGACCTATGGGTCTTTGTATAGTTCTGATGCGACGCGAGGACGCGTTTGCTTGGGTAGTGTACCAAGATGCCTCCTCCTGAGAGCGGAGTATGGGCAGGGTCCTGTACTCCGTTTTGGAGGTATTGTGTTGAGGACAATAGTAGTCATAAGTCTGGACTTGTGTGGAGTGTGAAGACCTTTTTCGATCTGATTAAAAATGTCGGATTCTTCACGATCCTTGTGGCGGGAGAGGGGGCATCGCTTGGGTAGTGTACCAAGATGCCTCCTCCTGAAGGCAGAGTATGGGTAGGGTCCCGTACTCTGTTAAAATCCCAAGTCTTGGAGCTGGCGAAGGCGCTACGCTGCTGGTGGGCCGTTTGGAGTGCAGCGGCAGTGAAGGGTCCTTTCAGCATTTAAAGCAGGAGAGATGACAGGAAGTGAAAGGTTTACTAACCGTTATGGGACGCGGCACGTGGCGCCCCAGGAGTTGATTACGCTTTTAAAAAGCGTTTCTCTGATTTTGCACGGAAGGTAAAAGGTCTTCTAACCGCTAGATGTCAGCACGTGGCGCCTTGGGAGCCAATTCCGCTAAAAGGTGCTTTCCATTTTGGCGGGCTTATAAAAGCGTATTGGAGAAGTTTGAAGCCTTTCACCTTCATTCTCGTATTTCCTCACTTTTGCTCTGAGTAATCTTTTCGCATTTCTTGCGTTTTTCGAACCGTTCAACAACTGTTGGGAGCTTTTCTGTGGTGGTTCTCTACTTTTCGTTCGAGTTTTCACCGTTCATCCGTGCATTCGTCGACTGTCCCTTCCGCTTCACAACGAATCAGGTAAGATCTCGTTTTTCGGCACAGTTAGTGCTTCCAACTTTCTGAGCACACTGAGTGCTTGATGAAATGCCCCTGTTTGGGCTGTTCCGATTTATATGCCTGTTGCTCTACTTTTTGCAGAAATGGAGTCCAAAGAGGCTGTTCGTCCAGTGCTCGCCACCGTGGAGAAGACCATGGTGAAATTTGACAAGATCCACCAGGATATGGTGGAGGCTTTCTGGCCCGTGGAGAAGGTGCCGGTATACTCGTCCCGTTCGGGCGTCTGTCGGGCGATGGGTTGGCCCGTTACTGCGGAGAATATGGAGAATCGGGTGCTGTGTCTGTACACAGCACAGCTTGCGGCGGGGTTGCGGTTTCCCCTTCCGCCGTTGGTGCAAGATTTGTGCGCCGAGTGGGGGATGCCACCAACACAGTTGGCGCCCAACACTTTTCTGACCATAGCGGGCTTCATTGTTGCCTGCCATATGGCCGGTGTGAAGCCTTTTGCTGACGTCTTCAACCACTTCTACCGGCTGGAGCTGAGGAGTGGGAGTGCGTTTTTCTACGTCACTCCCATAAACGTCGGAGGCAACCATTCCATTTCCTTCACTGCCTCGCCCAAGTCCTACCACAACTGGCACGGGTCCTTCTTCTTCGTGCCCCGTGACAACTCATGGGACTTTCCCTGCGCGAGGACGCAGCTACCCGTGCACAGCATCGCGCGGAGGCCTGAATTGTCCTCTGAAGGAGTGCGGTGGCGGGCATACATCCAACTACTGGGGTGGTTGGACGACGTTTTTTCAAGGAGCGCTTGTGACGAGCTCTTCCCCTTCTCGGCTGCCCAACTAGATGAGACCACTCTGAGGTGGGCTGGGATCAGCACGGGCTTCGTGCTGGACCCTGAGGTGCCTCCGCCATACGAGGGATGGGCCCCCGCCCACCGTGGGACGGCGGTAGACTCTCTTTACGCGGCGCTGGCAGGGCCCAAAGGTATGCTTTGTATTTTACAAGTGTATTGCATAAGTGTAAGAGGCTTTAGTAAAACCTGGTTTGAAGCTTTTCTTTTACTTGTAGATGTCTCTGTGGAGTCTGGTGAAGGCCGGGGCAAGAGAGCGTCCATGCGCATTGCCCAACAAGTGCACCTGGCATGTGCATTTGGGAAGGATGCCCCTGCTGGGGCTGTCAAGGCGTTGGGGCGCATTACCCCAAAGCCGTCCAAGAAGAGGGCTGGCATCAAGTCGTCAGCGTTCCCTCAAGGAAAAAAGAGGAGGGTGGCTGCCAGTGCGGCGCAGCCTGGAGAGGGGAGTGCCCCTACTGCTGTTGAGGAGGCCAGGGGGCCTGTTGAGGCGAGGGGATCTGCAGCGGTCCCCTCTACTGAAGATGCGGCGAGGCCGGCTGGAGAGGCCAAGGGGCCTGTTGAAGCAGAGGGGTCTGCAGCAGTCCCTTCTACTGAGGAGGCTGCAGAGCCTGTTGGGGGGGAGGTCCCCAGTGTTGTGGAGGAGGCCGAGGAGCCTGCTGCTGAGATGGCCGAGGGAGTAGAGGTGGGGGTCCCTCCCAGTGTTGAAGAGGCCATGCCCTCTGCAGAGGGCTCAGAGGGAGTGCAGGCAGGCAACGCTGCTCCCATAGAGGCTGTGCCCATATCAGTGGTGCAGCCAATCTCCCTTGAGGAGGCTGCTGCTGAAGACTTTGTGTCTGGGCTCTTTGCGAGCCCCTCCCCAGTCCAAGGCGAAGACGTGCCTGGGCACGTGGTCGTGGCAGAAATCCTTGCCACAGGCAGAATGCCTCCTCCAAAGGGCAAGATGTCAGCGGGGGAAATCCTGCTGTCTATGAGGAGGAGGAGCCAACAGGCTGCTAAGGCCATTGACAGTTCTGGCCAGCAGGAGGCCATGGTCACTCCTGTGGAGGAGGAGGTGTTGATCACACCTGCAGGAGAGGGGGTGGAGGCCACCATTGCAAGGGAGGAGGCCCCTGCAGCAATCCCTTCGAGGGAGGAGGTCCCTGAAGCGTCTCCTTCTAGGGAGAAGGCCCTTGCGGCAAAGGGGAAGAGGATCCTGAGGATTGAGGAGACTTCTTCCTCTTCTGATGGCGAAGTCCCTGAGGAGGGGGCACTGGTGGCGCAGTCCTCTGTGAGGGCCAGTGGTTGGGAAGTAGCCCAACCTTCCAGTAGTCAGCCAGAGGCTATTGGATGGGGACAACCTTCTGCTGGTAAGTTCCTTGACTTTGCAAGTTTGTTTCTCTTGTTTTGAGATTATGTCTCAGTTTTCTCAGTTGTACTGCCCTTAACTGTTGTAGGTGCGGGGCCTTCTGCGCAAGAGCCCGTCCTTCGCGAGGTCCCAGTGGACCAAGGGACAATGACCGAGGTCCCTGCAGACCTGGGGACCAGAACCGAGGTCCTTGAGGAGGCTGGGGTGTGGTCCCACTTCTTGGAGCGAAGGCGAGTCGCTGCCAAGTCAGCCCCTAAGTGGTCTGAGGAGCCGGACACCCTGAGGCTCAAGAGGCATGAGGCCAGGGCCAGGGTGTACAGGAGGGAAAGGGAAGCTCCTGCGCGATGCGTGGGACCCAGTCTTCCTTCTCAGAAACAACAGTTCACTGCTGAGGGGAGGGGAGAAAACCCTCCTATCATGACTGGAGGGGCTGCGCACACCCTACGACAGGTTGGTGACAGAGCGGAGCCTAGACTCCCCTGCTGAGTTTATGAGGGAGGCAGCCCAACAGAGTCTGCAGGTAAGACAACTTCTGGTCTTTATACATAAGCCTGGCTTGCTTTCTTTCTGCCTTTGTTTTAAATAATATTGGATGTAGGGCTCCGTCAGAGGACATGCTGCCATGGAGCAATGGCATGACTTTCTGAAGTATGCCAACAAGCGGGACGACGCCCAGATAGCGGAAATTGCGTCCCTTAGGAGGGACGCCAAGAGGAGCAGGTCAAACGTGTGGCCCAACTGGAGACTTGGTGTGACTTCCTTAACAAGGAGCGGTCTGCTTGCAGGATGCGCCGGTGGGAGCAGGCCCGTCTGATTGATGCCTTTCAAAGAACGCTTCTTTCAACAAGAAGCGGCATTGAAAGCCAAATGATTGAGAATGCTGTCATGAAGCGATCATTCCTCTCTTTGGAGGCTGACACAAAAACTTCCCTTGCAGAGGCGAAGGCCAAAGTCGAGCGCTGGCGGAGGCTGCGGCGAGAAGTGAGGCGCCGAGCCATCGCCCGAGCCCAAATGGCGGAGGAGAAAGCCGAGGAGAGCAGGCTTGCTGCTGAGGCCGCCATGAAGGCACGCCCGAGGTCACCACCGCCTTGAGAAAGCGGTGGCCTCGGTATGGGAGATGGAGAAGGCTTTGGGCCTCCCTCCCTTCGTAGATGAGGATCATGAGTCTCCTTCCTCCATCAAGGTTGTTACACCCACCCCCGACGTTTTGCCTTTTCTGTAAATATCGGCCGGAAGGTCAAATACTGTAATTTTCAGATCACATATGACTTGTGATTATTTTATGGAATCAGTATTTGAATGTTAATTATGTGGTTAATTAAGTGTTTTGCGTAGTGGGAAAACTGGTACGGTCACCCCGAGCGGATTGTGACCTGGGTGACCCGGGTCTTCGGTTTTGGCATGCGGGTCATGTTTTGGGCGGTCAGCGAGCTCCGAGTCTTACCTGGGGATTATTTTTGGGAATCCTTCTGGATTTGAGGTCCTACAGGTACCCCGGACATTTCCGCGGAAAATATTTTTCCGGGGCCGGGACTTGTCTGGGGACGTACAACGGGCTCGGTAGTGCTCCCTGGACCTCGGAAAAGGAAACCGTTTGCATATTTGGGATCGTGGGAACATTCCGCACCTTTTTACGGAGTATATATTTTGGGATGGGACGTTCGGTCCCGGGCGACTCCCGGGGCTCGGGACGGGATTCCCGGGGCTCGGGATGGAAGTTTTTCGACGGCTTCGGTGTTTGACGTGTTATTTCACGAGACGGTGTTTATGGTAATTTTTGTGGATTTTTGTGCATGTCCGGATTTTGGTTCGGGTTTTAACGAGCGTACGTCGGGAATTACGTGGTTGGCGTTTGCGAGGGATTGGCGCGCCAACACTTGGCATTTCAGATATTTTTGGTTTGTGGTGAGTCATGGGCATGACTATTTTGTCATGGGAAAAGTGTCCCATGGCCCACCACATTTTGGCATAAAAGAGAAGTATTATGCCAAAAATGCCAATTTAATTCATTTCTTCTTCTTCCTCATCACTCATCCGCCAACTTCATCTCCATTTTCAAGCTCCCAAGTGTTCTTCATCCATGGCTGAAACTATCAAGGGTTGAGCTTAAGAATTTGGTAAGCTTCTCTTCTCCATGTTCTTAGTAAGTTCTTGAACTCTCTTCATTGGCTGGCCAGAATACTTCTCTTGTGTTCGTGGCTAAATCTGTCCTTCTGTGTTTCGAATTGGCTTTGGTGGTAGTTAGAAGAAATCTTCCTTAACCTCTTGGCTACAACTTTGCTGAAGGGGCCATGGTCCAAAAACGTCGGGAAGACCTCTTCTGAGCTGTACGAAAACGGGTCTGCTGTGATGTTGGTGCTGAAAACTCAAATTTGAAGTTTCGGGTTTTGAGGTTTAACAAGCTGGGTTTAATCTTTTGGTAAGCTTTTCTTCTTCATGTTTTAGCAAGTTTGAAGCATGAATTTTGGTTGGAAAAGAAGAGTTGAAACCGAATTGAGTTTACTCCTTGCTATGTGTTATGATGATTCTCTTGATTCCATGTTTAAGTATGTTGTTCTTGGTATGGAGGAGAGTAGGAATCAAGGTTTAATTTTGGAAGAACACCATGTTTAAAGAAAAACCCAAATGGCCTAGAATTCAATTGGTTAGGGTTTTGGTTGATTTTGGGTGATTAAGGTGTAATTGGTTAGTAAGCATGCTTAAGAAGTGAAATTGGTGGTTAAAGTAAGCAATTGGAACTTTGAATGGGTTGATTTGGATAGTGGGTAAAAAGTTGGTGGTTGGCCGAAAATTGAAATGAAACTTTAGTTAGGTTGGTGTTGTGTTTTGGATGTTTTGGATGGTGAATTGGTATTGTGGATGGAAGTAGGTCCGTAATGATGTTTGGAACGTCATTTTCGGACAATAGGTGAAAAAGTTACCTTTTGCGGGGTTGCGGGTAAAAGTGTCTGGAATCTGGATTTTATGGCTTGGTTGTATTTGTGGATGTTTGGGTAAGGATCTTCTAGCTCGGTTTGAGAAACCGAGCTTTACGTGGAAGTTTGCGGAAAAGTGCGGGATTGCGCGGGTTTGGGTTCCGGGGTCGTGTTTTGGTAGTTTATTTCTTTGTTTGGTTGTCCGACTTGTTTCGGTGTTGGTGGTGTAGTGCGGGACTTCAAAAGTCACTTTACCACTTTTCGGGCCGGAGCCGGGTTTTCCGGGGGTTTCTTTGCGAGGTGTAGGTGGCCCCAATAGAGTTTCCGTTTGGCCAAGGTAAGGGTTTAATTTCCTTAATGCACATTTCATGTGTATTAGGTTAGTTAAGGGCTAGTACTTGGGTCGAGGTGGGGACCGGTGACTCCGGGTCTAGTCACATGGTATGTAGTGGTGCAGGGTTTTTGCTTAAATATGGGTTGGACTTTTATCATATCGGACTTGCTTATCGGGGTCGACAACGGACCCATATTTATGTTGGTACGTGAGAAGTCCGTGAGTTCGGCTGACGGGGACGCCGGGACCTAAGCCGGTATGCCAACCGTGGTCGTTAACTCACGATGTTATGTGTTGGCTTTATGCCGTTTGGGCCGGCTTGATTAGGGGCGATATCCCTCGCCGGTACCACGCGTTATGACCCGATCATCGGTGTGAGCTTAACAAGCTGTATGCTACGGTGAGTCCTATTTCGCCTCCTCAGAACAGTGCGAGTCTGACTCCGATCCAAGCCATAATCACTCCAGATTCTCAGAATTTAGTACAAGACACTCCAGAACAGAAGCTGTTGCCTGGAACTCAGAGTTCAGGTCCTCTCCCTGTGGGATCGAGGACTAAAACACAGGCCATGGATGAAGGCTTGTTCACCTCTACGAGGGAGGCGAGTGTGCCGCCGCGACCTAGGATTTCAGGGAAGAAAGACTGGATGAAAATAGTTGCTGAGGAGCACCGAAAAGAAACCTCAGGTATTCGAATTGAACAGCCTATGCGTTTTACGTTGACCTTTGATGAAACTGTGGCTGGGCAGGATGAGGTGATTCTATCTGATGAGGAGATTGAAGAGGGAAAACAGAGATGGAAGGATACTTTGGTTGGGTGTGTGATGGGGGCTGAGATTACCCGAGAAAGCATGGAAAAATTCGTTAAAGCCAAGTGGAAACAGGTTGCTTTGCCCCTAATCTCCAAACAATCAGGTTTATTTTTGTTTCGGTTTTCAAATGAGGATGATATGCTCAAGATTTTAGAATCTCCTACACAATTCATCTTTGACAAGCCTCTGCTCCTTCGCCAATTCACTACAAACATGGTTTTGTGCAAAGATCTTTTCAAGTCAATGCCAGTGTGGGTGAGATTACCACATCTCAGCTTGCAGTATTGGACACCCCGCATCATTGGTAAGATAGTTAGTAAGATTGGTAGACCACTGCTTGCGGATTCTGCTACTATAAATATGACTCGTCTGAACAGCCCTCGGATTCTAGTAGATTTGCACCATCAGGAGGAGATTGTTCATGAAATAAAATTCAAAGCACATGGGATCAGTTATACTCAGCCAGTGACATACGATTGGCACCTAAACCATGTGCCACATGTGGGAAATGGGGGCACATGACTACTGAATGTGATCCTGATAAAAGGAGGAGAAAAGGTCCAATTAAGAAACAGGAGAAGCAGGTGGAAGTGGAGAAGCCTATCATAGATATCCCTGCTACTTCTAAAGATGAAGATGATGGGTTCCAACTAGTTGGGAAGAAGAACCTTACTTGGAAGATTAAGGAGAAACCTGTCAATCAAGATGGTCAAGTAAATATAGTGCCTCAACGCCAGAACCTGAAGATGAAAGGGGTTGTGGTTGAGAATAGTTTTATTGGCTTAGAAGGTTTCAATGAAGATGCTTCTGAGCCTGAAGTTGAACCTCCTGATGTGGATGTCTTGGAACATTAGAGGTTTCAACAAACCTAATAAGCAAAGAGAGGTTAGAAAAATTATAAAACAAAAAAATCTTCAACTTGTGGCTCTCTTGGAGACTCGGGTGAAGGCTAAAAAAGCTACCAATATTACTAAATCTTGCTTTCCAGGTTGGGGCTTCATTAATAATTATTATGAGGCTTTGAATGGTAGGATTTGGCTTTTATGGGACCAGAATTTTCTTAGGATCACTTTGCTTAAATGTGATAGACAGTTTGTCCATGTGAAGATTGAGCATTTGGTAGAGATGTGGGAGTGCACGACCACTGTTATATATGCTGAAAATGATGTAGCTCTAAGGAGTCAAGCTTGGTTGGAAATTAAGCATAGTGCTCCTAGTGACAGTACTCCTTGGATTGTCCTTGGTGACTTTAATGAAGTTGTGAGCTCAGAAGAGAAATTCTCCTTTGGTAATACTTTTCTGCATTCCTCTGGCCTAAAGGAAATGTGCTTAGAGCTTGGATTGGTGGATATTCAGAGCGAGGGAGCTTTTTTTACTTGGTCCAACAGCCAAGAGGGTCAAGCTAGAATTCAATGCAAGTTAGACAGAGTTTTGGGGAACGAGGCATGGGTTACCACGTTTGGGGCCTCTTATGTTCAATTCCAAAACCATTTACACTCTGATCATTCGATGGCTTTGGTGCACTTAAAGAAGGATTTGTTTGTGCCTCGGTCAGTTTTAAATATTTAAATATGTGGTGCTCTCATCAGGATTACCTAAGTGTTGTGAACTGTGCTTGGAATAGTGTGGATCTTGACTTAAGGAACCCTGTTTCATGTTTAGGTCAGAAGCTTAAAGCTGTCAAGTGTGCTTTAAGGAAGCTTAATTCGGAGTATTTCAGTAATATTTCTTTGAGAGTGAAGGAATCATTAGAGGAGTATGAAAAAGCCTCAGCTGAAGCCGTGGAGTATCTGAAGATGTTCGGTGGCAGCTGACTAGAGAGAAGAGGGAGTATCTCTTGACAATGAAACGAGAGGAGGAGTTTTATGCCCAAAAGTCCAGAAATGATTGGATAAAGCTAGGGATGGCAACACTAGATATTTCCATGCTTGTGTAAAGGAGAGACGAGCAGCTGCTTCCATTGCTTGCTTGAAGACTCAGGATGGACAGATATTAACTTCTCATGATCAGATGAGTGAGGAGTTGTTGTCTTACTTCCAATCTTTACTTGCTATGGACCAGAATATGATTTTTCTGCCTCAAACTTCGGTTGTCTCGTATGGGAGAGTTCTCACTTCAGATCAGACTGATGACTTGATTGCTCCTATCACAAAATCAGAGGTTAAAGAGGCTTTGTTTAGTATGCATGCTGATAAAGCCCCTGGTCCAGATGGTTTTTCGGCTGGATTTTTTAAGAGACATTGGGATGTGGTGGGAGATCTCTTGCATGCTGTGGTCATATACTGTTTGGAAAGAGGTATGATTCCAAAAACTCTTGCAGCTACTAGCATTCACCTCATTCCTAAATCTAAACATTCTGTGTTTGCTAGTGACTTCCGTCCCATCTCTTGCTGCAATGTAGTGTACAAGGTCATTTCAAAAATTCTTACTTTGAGGCTTCAACCCCTCTTGCCTTTTCGATTAATGACTGTCAAGGGGTTTTATTAAGTCAAGATCCATTGCTGACAATATTCTGATTTGTCATGAACAAATTAGAGGTTATGCTAGGAAACATATCTCTCCTAGTATGCTAATTAAGGCAGATTTGAAAAAGCTTATGATTCAGTTTCCTGGACTTTCTTGAAGAATTATCTTCCTTTGCTTGGCTTTCCTGCTGAGTTTGTGAGATGGATAATGACTTGTGTTGAGAGTCCCTGGTATTCTATTGTGTTGCATGGAACTTTGGAAGGGTTCTTTCAAGGTAAGAAGGGGCTGAGGCAAGGGGACCCAATTTCTCCTTCATTATTTGTTATTACTATGGATTATTTGTCTCGGGTCCTTGTTAAACTTTTTTCAAAGAAGTTGATTGATTACCATCCTAAGTGCTCAAGGGTGAAACTTTCACATCTTCTTTTTGCTGATGATGTGATGATTTTTGCCAAACCAACTCTGAGTTCTGCTGATCATATTAAGGCTTCCTTGAATTTTTTCTCCGGTTCCACGGGGTTGAGTTGTAACGCCTCGGAAAAGTCACATTTTCTTGGCTGGTGTGAGTACTTGATGTGGTCATGCAGATGGAAAATATTCTTGGAATGCAAGTGGGTCAATTGCCAATTTCTTATTTGGGAGTACCTTTAGTGCGATCCAGGATTTTGGTTAAACACTGTTTGCCTTTGAAGGATAAAATTCTTGCTAGACTTTCTTCATGGACTACAAAGTTCCTTTCATACGCTGGAAAAGTGCAGCTGATATGCTCTGTGATTTTTAGTATCCAGAATTATTGGTCTCTTCTTTTTCCGTTACCGAAGGAGCTTTTGAACAGTATTGAACAAGCTTGTAGAGCCTTCTTATGGTCTGGTAGCCTGGAGTCAAAAAAATCCCCTGTGGCATGGAAGTATGTTTGTTGCCCTAAGTCTCAAGGAGGCTTGGGGATTTTTTCCCTCACTTTATGGAATCTAGCTGCGGGGGCAAAGAAAATGTGGAGATTATTTTCTGATAGAGAAAGCTTATGGGTAAAATGGGTGCACAGCTACTATATTAAAAGCTGTGATTTCTGGACTATGTTGCCTCCAAAAAACTCCTCAGTTGTTTGGAAGAAAATCCTGGATCAAAGAGAAGTCTTTGCTGAATTTGTTCAGCAGAAGATAAGTTTAAATTCTTTCAAGATGTGTGATGCCTACATTCATTGTTCTGAAAATTTTGATGCAGTCTTGTGGAAGAAATTAGTGTGGGGATCTTATCATATCCCTAAAACTTCGATTATTTCGTGGCTCACCTGCTGGAATAGACTTGCAACTTTGGATAGGGTGTCCAAATGGAATGATACAGTAAACATTACATGCAGATTGTGTGATATGGCTCCTGAATCTAGAAACCACATTTTTGAATGCTGGTTTTCTAGGAAAGTTTTCATTGAAGTTTTGGCTGCTTGTAAGCTTTTCTCGCCTCCTATCTTGTGGGAAAACTTTGTCTCTTGGATGTCAGAGTGATCAGGAGAAGCTTAGTGGCAGCTTCTATATATTTTGTTTGGCTGGAGCGTAATGCTAGAGTTTTCAGGAGTTCTCCGGCCTCAGATTGGAAGACAGTGGTAAGAAAATGCATAGATTTGGTGCAACTCAGAACAGGACTGGATATTGCTCTCCTTTTCTCCTAGCTTACCTGTCTCTAATTCTCGGTTGCTTGTGTTGTATAGAGAATATATAGTTGTCATTTATTTTTGAGATTAGGTCCTCCTTCATTTTGGGTCAGGTTTGACTCTTTTTGTAAAGTCTCTGGCCTCAAATTTTGTAAGTGCCTTTCGGCCTTTTACATATTAATGAAATGACTCAGAATTTTGAAGAAAAAAAACAAGCCGCTGTAGGGTGCTGTCGAGGGTTCGGGGAACCTTTGTATTGGTGTACCACCTGTCCGACGGGACTTAAGAGCATCATCACATATGCATGTCATAATCCTGCTATATTTAGGACTGTATTATTTAGTTCATGGTATTCTAACCCTTTTATGCGGGAAATGTTTTAAAAGGTTTTACCACTACCGTACCTACCCCCTTACGGAGTTCTTTCGAGAACTCACCCCCACTTATTATGGTTTCAGGGATCCGGGAAAACGACTGCGGTGTAGATTTCCCAGATTATCGTTGTGCGTTTTTGGCTATAAGGTACTATTTGTTAAGTTGGGGTGTTTCTCATTAGTTACTTTTGTGATCATTTTGGTGTTGGATTTTGACTTCTATTCTCCTGTTTATGTTCAAAGATCCCAGCAGATCTAGCTAGCAAGGTACTTTCTTGCTTTTGGACTCGGCTCTGTATATGTTTGCATGTAGGTTAGTTTCAGTACTTGGGATGTATCTTATTCGTAGGAAGTTTTCGGCCCTACGAAGAGGGCGGAACTTCTTCTGCCTGTATATCTTATCTGCTCTTTCGCGCGCGCGATATTCTGTAAAACCACTAACGTGTCTCGGGTGCAGGTTTAGGACTAGAAAGATGTCGTAAAATCTGCAACACGACTTAACCTTAAAACTGAAAGGGAAACGCTTTTAAGGGTGGGGTTTCTTGTCCACTCAAAACCTATTTAAGAGAACTCCGCGTTCACCCGCAGCCGTCTTCGCAAGCTTCCTCAACCACAAGACAACCGCGCTTCCGGTGTTCCGGGCGGTGGGGTGACAATTTGGTATCGAGCGGTTTAGGGTTAGAGTTAGGAATGGTTAGACTTTCCGACCTAAAATCTGTTTTAGCTCGGGGTAATTTAAATAAAAGAGTAGCTAACTTTTACTAAAATTGCTCTAGAACTTTAGGAAGATTTAGGATTGGTTAGTTTGCACCATAACCTAGCATAACCTACGAAACTCAAAGTGGTTAATGAATGTCGCGCCAGATGATCCACAAAGGATGTCGATTATCTGATCTTTTCAAGTTAGGCAAGCAAAGGAATTGCTGCCGAAATTCTTTGTTTTAGTTACATGCATTCATTTACAGAGCCATTAGGAAACTGCTGGTTGCTAAACTTGGAGAATAATTTGTCTTTTTGTTTGATCTGTGGGTTTCTAGATGGTACGCACGAGGCAAGACCGCGCTATTCGCTCGGATACTTTCGGACCCCTCTCGGGAGAGTGACACCTGGAGGAGGGTACATCGTCGGGTTAGGCAGTTTACACCGAGATCTTAATCAAAGTCCCAACTGAGTTATGGGCAACGCCAGGAGCCCGACCTTTTGTTGGAGATCATACGCACTGCTTTTGGTTGATGTCTTGACACGAGGGATGTATTGTCGGCGGGGAGAGCGGCAGTGAGTATGCGCCGACTGTTACACCCACGACACGGAGACTACATGTACCGATTCCACTCGATATAGATCTACTTCGATTTCGAGGAGGAGGAGATCGAGTGAGTCGCGAGTCGCACCCACTCTCGGAGGACCAGAGCAGCGGCGCACCGCCGCACCACACATTGTGCTCGCAAGGATCGGAGGGTCGATCACCGGTACATCATTGCCGACCGAGGGATGAGTCTGTTTCCGATTCCGGGGTACACGAGGACCCCGAGACCGCGCAGAGAGGGCACTGCCGGTTATGATGAGGTTGGGATGATGGAGCGCCTGCAGCGCTTCAACCCACCCAAGTTCTCGGGCAAGACTGGGCCAGACACAGCCGAGAGCTGGCTGACTGATATGGAGCGGCTGGTGACCAGATTGGGGTTGCCATCCGAGGCGATGGTATCTCTTGCTACCTTTTATCTACGTGACGCAGCTCACAACTGGTGGCAAGGGATAGTTCAGGACCGGGCGGCACAGTACCGGGAGTTGAGGCGTGTTGACCCAGGGATGTCTTGGGAGGAGTTTTCCCGCCTTTACCATGAGAGGTGGTTGGGGTATGCTATCAGAGAGCGCCGACAGGCTGAGTTCGACGCACTCACCCAGGGCAGCCGATCAGTCACTGAGTACGAGCTGGAGTTCAGCCGACTGATCCGCTACTCTTCCCAGTCTGACTCTTCAGAGCGAGAGAGGACGAGGAGGTTCATCCGGGGCTTGCGCCCTCAGATCAGGGAGCATCTGATTGCTCTCAGTATTTCTGCTTATCATGAGGCCATCCAGAAGGCCCTTTTGCTGGAGACTGAGAGGGTCGGAGCCGTAGCCACACCTTCCCGATCACAGAGCAGCGGGAAGCCGTCGGGCAGCGAGGCCAAGGCGCAACGTGGGACCAGAGCAGGCCGGGCAGATTTGGCTGAGGCATGAGCGAGACTCCTTTTACACAGCCCGGTATGTCGAGACTGCGGCAGACGTCATGAGGTTCGGACGTGCTTGAGCAGCATGCAGTGCACGAAGTGCGGGGCCACGGACCATTAGGGTCAAGGACTGTCCCGCAGACACGGTTCGGGCGGCAGACCTCCACCGAGAGGACCACCGACCAGGGGCCATCCAGGGGCCGCGGTTCAGCTCGAGGAGCTTTGAGAGCTCCACCTCGAGAGCCACAAATTGCGCCACCCCCAAGATAATGGACTACCCGGCCAAAGACGGGTTTATCAGATCGAGCAGGCCGGCACGTCTCAGCAGGGAGCATTAGCAGGTATTATCCTTTTAAATAATGTACCGGATAATGCATTATTTGACACCGGCGCTTCCATTTCTGCTATATCTGGGAGATGTGCGACATCTCTAGTTTTGCCTATCACCTACACGGCGAGTGTAGTTGTTATGCCCTTCTGGTAGGACGTGTCCGTATTCGAACGAGGTTGCTCAGGAATGTATCCTAAGTATTGGGCGTCATCAGATCGAGTCTCAGCTACTGATCTTGGATACGTCCAAGTACGACATTATTCTGGGGATGGATTGGTTGTCGCAGCACGATGTGAAGATCGACTGCGCCAAGCGTCAGATTCTAGTTTCCGGAGAGGTCGTACAGATTGGCTACCCACAGAAGCCAGTGGAGCAGAGTATGGAGCTGAGCATATTGGAGCACATTCCAGTTGTTGGTGAGGAGGACTACTTCGGTCTTAACACTACAGGTACACGCTCAGAGTTAGATCAGATTCCTGTAGTCCGTTATTTTCCGCATGTCTTTCCAGAGGAGTTACCGGGTATGCCACCTAGGAGAGAGATCACTTTTGAGATTCAGTTGCAGCCAGGGTCGACTCCGATTTCCATCTGTCACAGCCACCCCGCCCGGTTGCGGAGGCGGAGCCGGCCGCGACGTCGGAAACAGGAATTACGGCGGAAAACGCGGCAATGAGCATCGAGCTCAAATACGTAACAAACGAGTATCGACTAGCAACCTACAGAACCCATACATGGCAAGTATACATGATAACTCGACAAAATACCAACCAAGCAGTTCATGGTATACCAAACATTGCTCATCGCAACAACCACAGAAACACTGAATTCATATCATAACAAATCCAATATAGGCAAGTCGGGGCTCCGCACTCTACTCAGAAGGCATCAAAGGCAGAATATATTTCCGGTCATATGGCATATACAAATTCATGATCTGACCTACATGCATGCATCTACAACTACAGAGCCATTAAACAAAATCCTATATATATAAATATACCTAAGTGCGGAATCAGAAGCCTCTCGCTCAAGAATTCCCGCACGTGGTACTGCTGCTGCTACAGAACCCAAAATGTCAGGAAGCACCGCGGATCTCTATTCCGCTGGTTGCTTGTCAGACTGCCTGAAAGATGGTAAACAAATAAAAGGGTGAGTCCTCGAAAGGACCCAAGAAGGGCTTAAGGTAAAGTGCGCTTTGCCCATTGTGGCAACAATCAACTCGCAAAATGTAATATCACAAAGATTTGCATGTACATATAAACATAAAGCATAACGTAAATCGAATCCAACATATGCGGTCCAACCGCCGTAACGACTCAGTAACGACCCCTCGGAGAGGTCGAATATACAGATCGTAATGTAATGTATAGCACGGTACCGGCCGGGGTCGCGAGCCCCAAACCGCCGTAGGGTCACGTAACGTGGCATATCGGCACTCCCGCGGATACACGCAGTAATGTCGGCACCCTTCGGCGGACACGTAATGAAGTATCGGCACTCCCGGTGCGGATACGCAGAATGTCGGCACCCCTTCAGTGCGGACACAGAACAGAAGTATCGGCACTCCCGGTGCGGATACGCAGAACAGAATCAAGGAGCACCCGTGGCCTCTTCGACCATTCGGGTCTCGTCACAGAACATAACATATAATAATAATAAGAATACATAAACATAAACAGAAGTAACATTACCTGATAACCATATACGTAATGAATAGGAACCCGGCCTCTAAGGTCATCCGGGCCTTGAAACAGAACAAACGTACATTTTACCAAATTGAGCCCTTACCTCAGAAACACTGCCTCGCAGCCCAAGACTCGGGAAATCCCGACTCCCGACCCGAAATGCACAACTTGGCTCCTACGGGTCCGCGCTACTCCACCAACGCAGAATCAAGTCAGTACAACCATAGTTGGATCGTAACACATCCAAACAAACCCCGTAAAACAATTTCCGCACAAACCCGCACTTTCCTAAAATTCCACGTAAAGCTCGGTTTCACAAACCGAGCTAGAACATTGTTACTTATACATCCATAAACACAACCAAACATTTAAATCATACCTTCTTCCCAAATCGCTTCACACAAGTCCGAATCGAAATTCTCGCTCACGTCCCCGCATAAATTTCGCAGAGTTTCAGTGCTTTCCGACTACCCCCTGCTCACAAATGATCCACATACATGATATATGTTCGAATTCACGGAATCAGCCAATATCATTGGCGCCAAAACCGAGGCTCGGGCCGGAAAACGGCTTTCACACCGAGCCTTTTCTCGACAAAACCAATTACACCAATGTAATCGTAACTTCGCTCCGATCACAAATATATCCTTACCTTTCGCTGAATCCACCGTTGGATTTTACACCAAATTTTTCGACGCACTTCGGCACCACCTCAGCGCGCTTTCTTCCTACGCTCCTATTATCAAACATGCACAAGAAGATGCCGAACGTTTAGAAACCAAGAAATCAAACAAACCTTGTGATTCCATAATCACTTCCAAACTTTAACACTCACGGTTTACAAACCGGCTGAAACTTCACAAACCGACCTCAGATTATTCACTTACACAACACAAGGATCGTTTTGACATGCTTACCTCAAAGCTTGGCCGAGTAACCTTCAAGTTCAGTTTTGAGCTCAACATGGCGCAACAATGGTGAAAGAGAAACGGCAGAAAGGAAGAAGAAGAAAGAAGTATGGCTTTTTTTCCATTTTTATTTCCTTTTATACTTGTTTTTCTTCCTTTTTCTTTTTCTTTTTTCCTTCTTTAAATTAAGAAGGGACAAGTGTCCCTCCTCTTTTGCTGCTGCCGACAACATCAGCTGCTGTGCCCATGCTGATTTTTATTAAATTTGCACCCCATTGCAAATTAACTCCCAATTTTTCCGAAAGTTCCAATTCTTTTGCCCAAAAATAATTACCGAATTCCAAAATTAATGAAACTCGGACACAATCTTCAGAATATTATAACATGCACAGAACATTTTTCAGAAATTCATTTGCCTTTCCGGAGTGTCCTACCGAGCTCGCTGAACCCGAGCCAAAACCCGACGCCATGAGCGTGTCAACCTTAACCGAAATTCCGTCACTCCAAAATTCTATAAAAATATCCATAAATTCCATCTTAAATTAAAACACAACTTACCCCAAAGCCGTCAGAAAATTTCCATCCCGAGTCCCGGGATTCCCGCCCCGAGCCCCGGAGTCGCCCGAACCGAACGTCCCGCCCCAAATATTAAACTCCACAACCACCACCGGACGTTTCCACGACTCCAAAACTACAAACGGCTTCTCAAACTGAGATCTCGAGAGCGCTACCGAGCCCGCTGTACGTCCCGAGGCGACCCCGACAACCCTCCGGCGCCAGAAAAATATTTTCGGCGGAAACGTCCGGGGGACCCACACGACCTCAAATACGGAAGGGTTCGCCAAAATGATACTCGGATAGGGCTCGGGAGCCGTCTGAACGCCGAAAAACGTGACCCGCAGGCCAAAACCGGAGCCCCGGGTCACCCGGTCGCAACCCGCTCGGGGTGACCGTAACATTCTCCCCCCCTTAGAACTCTTGGTCCTCCAAGAGTAGTCTGAACCAACCAGACAGTGTCGCTACCAACCGTAAAATATAGACATTCCTCTAACCTGTAACAATCGGACCACCGTATCGGTGCGGCGGGAGTGGTAGTTTAGACTACCATACAGAGCCTCACGGCGCCCCACCCTCCGGGTGCATCTTATTGCACCCGAGTCAGCTTGCCGGTATTTCTACCAGACAACCCTGCATAAGCATCGAACCTAAATCTAACCGATCCACAACAGGCTATTCTAGAAGATACCAAATAAAACAGAAACAGTTGGGGGGGGTAAGGCCAACCTAACAACTTACTCTGGAAACTCATGAAAACCGATATAACTCGGGGTAACTTGCCCCGCCTATCAAATCTTACTGTTCCTCCGCACGGTACTACCTCCACCAAATTCTCGCCACCAAACTCGATTCAAAAGCCCTACGGCGACGGTTCGTATAAACAAGGGTGTGTCATTCGCGGTTTTAATCCGCGCCTGTAATAACTGATCTTCGCCGTAGACTCCTCTCAAAAGCTCGGGTCCCAGGCTTCAACCCCATCGACGCATCTGTCCAACAAGATGGTGTCATACACCTCCCGTACAACACCTCATAGGGTGCCATGTCAAACGTAGTCCAAAGCAATTGTTGTATGAGAACTCTATCAAAGTAATCGCTAGTCCCAAACTCCTCCAAAATCCAAAGTACAGATTTGCAACACATCCTCCAATATCAGAATCACCCGCTCCGACTGCCCGTCCGTCTGCGGGTGATAAGCTGTATTCAGATGGGGTCGCGTGCCCAATGCTTCATGAAAAGCAATCCAGAATCGTGCTGTAAAACGCGGATCACGGTTAGATTCAATGGAGTCCGGTGCTCCATGTAAACGTACAATCTCCCTGATGTAAAGCCGGGCAAGCTTCTCCAGAGGGTCTGTGACCCGAATAGGCGTAAAGTGTACGCACTTTGTCACCGATCCACAAAACCCGATAGCATCATGATGAAACCGTGTCGTGGCAAGGCAGAAAGTCCATCATAACATTACCCCACTTCCAGACCGGAATGGGCAAAGTCTGCAGTGTCCTCGCCGGTTCCTCGATGCTCACACCGCCGAGTGTGCCTCTAAAATATCATTCCGTAACTCCCGATCCTCGTGTACATAAAGGCGATCTCGAAGTATAGCAATCCTCGCCTATACCGAAACGCCGGTAACCCATAAACCCTTATCTTCCCCGTATAATTTCTTCAATACCGGATTTCTACCTTGCGCTTCGCGCATCCTATCAAGCCACTCGTAATGTATAGTAAGTGTATACCCGAGCACGCTCCCGTAGCTGCCACCGTGCCAAAGGCACGTCGATCACTCTCCTCGGATCGGTCACCAACATTTCCTCCTTAACTAATCCGGTATACTTCCCGCCAGAGCATCGGCAACCGTGTTGCCCTTGCCGAGATGTACTCGATACAACAACCATAGTCCTTAATGTATTCGAGCCATCTGCGCCGCCTCAAATTAAGCTCCTTCACAGAAACAGATATTTCAGACTCTTATGGTCGGTAAGAATCTGAAATTTACTACCAAACAGATATTGCTTCCAATGTTTCAGCGCACAAATTACTATAGCCAACTCCAGATCATGTGTCGGATAGTTCAGCTCATGCGGTCGTAGCTGCCTCGACCCATAAGCTACCACAAAACGCTCCTGCACCAACACACATCCCAAACCAGATGTGGAAGCATCCGTATAATTCACATACGGTAAGATCGGATCTGAAAGAGTCAGAATCGGAGCGTTAGTCAACTGCCGTTTTCAACTCCTGAAAATTCTGTTCACACCTCACACCTATCGTAAGCGGAGATCAGATATACGGTTGACCTTAACTTCTTGGTCAATCGCGTAAGCGGAGATGCCATAACAGAAAAACCCCTGTACAAACCTCCGACAATATCCTCGCTAACCCTAAGAGGCTCCTGATCTCCCGCATCGTGGTAGGTTGTTTCCAATCCCGAACTGCCCTCACCTTCTCTCGGGTTCACGCAGACCATGCTCGGAATAACGTGTCCTTAAAAGTGACTTCCCGAATCCAGAACTCACACTTTGAGAATTTAGCATAAAGCTGATGTTCCCAAAGTGTCTGCAGAACTACCTCAGATGCTCCCGATGCGAATCCTCATCCCGAGAATATATCAGAATATCATCAATAAAACCACCGTAAATGAGTCCAAGTACGGTCGGAACTCCCGATGCATCGATCCATGAATGCCACCGAACATTGGTCAGCCCGAACGGCATGACCGTAAACTCAAAGTGTCCAAATCGGGTGCGGAAAGCGTCTTAGGTATGTCCTCTTTCTTCACCCTAAGCTGAAAATACCCAGATCGTAGATCAATCTTCGAGAAAACTCTCGAATCCCGAAGTTGATCAAAAGATCGTTAATCCTCGGTAACGGATACTTATTCTTCCCAATAAGAGCATTCAACCGTCTGTAATCAACACAAAGTCAGAGTGTCCCATCATTCTTCTTAACAAACAAAACCAGAGCACCCCCCCGCTGAAGTGCTCGGTCGGACGAAACTCTTTTGCTGTAATTCCTCCAGTTGCTTCTTCTACTCCTGCATCTCAGAAATAGGCATCCGATAAGGAGGAATAGATATCGGAGCAGTACCCGACTGCAGGTGGATCTCAAACACAATTTCCCGCGACCCGAAACCCGGAACCTTTCTTTTTCAACCTTCTGGACCTCAGAATCTGTCAATTCAAGCTGAATTAGCGACTTTACCAACCACACTACCAAACTACACCCCCGACCCATAATCGAAAATCCGGCAGAATTTCGGTAAAATTCCAGTTTTCCGCAGAAACATCAGAATTCAGAACCGATTCAGAACATGCAAGAATTCACTTCAATAATCACAAATCAATCCACAGAACACATCAAATTCAACAGAAATTCCCAACATAATCAGTCAAAAATTCGGCCAAAAGGTGAGTTCTCACCCGTGTTGTGTTTCCAACGATCCAACGTTATTTTCCTAATCCTTACCTACCCAACATCAACATATATGAACCACACAACGATCCAACGGTTCAATTCCATCAAAACTCAGATCGAAGCCAAGAACATCAACTTTCCAATATTGCCAAATACTCAACAGAATCGAACCATACCTCGAGACAGTAGTACTCGAGTTGCCGATCAACTTCCCAGCTTGAACTCTCGGACCAAGAAGCAATCTAGAGCAAGCTTTGGAAGCTTGTAAAACACAACAATGGTGGCTTTAGAGAGAGGAAGAAATCTGCAGTGAAGAAGGAAGAAGAATACGTTTGCATTTTTGCAAGACTTGCCAAAACTTAAGTCTTGTAATAATAAGTCATGTGCTTTGCACATGACATCCTTTTTGACATCATAGTGAATCATAATCACTAGAAATAACGAGAGACCAAGTCCAATACTTTCCACTAATCACATTTCGCCAAGTGTCACAGCTTGGCTCGCCCCGAGCCCGAAAACTGCCCGAAACCGTAATTTCGACCTAACATTTTTCTTCACGTAAAATGTAAATTATATCCCCGACTCCGCATCTTCCTCAAAACCGCAAATCTGAGTCCCGGTCACTCCCGAGCCGCTTTCTCCGCCTGTAATCTCGAAAATCGTCCGACGGCAACCCCCGCCCCGAAAAATATTTTCCGCGGAAATGTCCTAGACATCGCCAGACACTAGAAATCGATATCGGGTCAATCCGAACTCCGGTTCAACTGAAGCACCGACCGAGTAGCCGCTATTCCCGCTGCCAACCGGCTCGAATAGCCTCCTCCGTGAGTTTGTCAATTCCTGCAAACCAAGTCTCTACTACCTCCGGCCCTCCTCGGCCGCCGAACCCTCGGGGGGTTCAAACTCTAAAACCTCTCCGTAAGTCCGACCTCGCTGACCGGTGCCTCGATCTCCCCGTCGTTGATAGGCCCGACGAGAAGTCTAGGTGTCGAGTGACCACCCTTGTCGAGTCACTTACTTACCAATTCCAAAGCTGTAGCGAGCAGTGGCTAAAGTCTCGCTATCACCACCTGATCAAAATGCCCCTACTGTGGCATAATCAGATTTTTCCCTGCCTACTGCCACCCCTGAGCCTGCTAGGCTGGCGGTAATACCAATTCAGAGAGGGGTCCTTACGACCACTAAACCTCGGGGGCGGTGAGTGTGGTTGTTCAGACCCTGGGTTACGCTGAACCCGTATCCTATTCCACGGAGGTGTGGGATCCCAGTCCCGCCCCTCCGGTACCAAAACACGCTGTTCGCATGTAATAAACATTCCCTTAAACCAAGTCCAACCAAAGCCAACTTATCCCATATCCACAAGTCCAAATCAACTAACTCTTCCCCATCTATCCAAAAGCCAGCAGCAGATTCTAAGGCTCAGTAGTGTAATGCAATGTAATGCATGATGCAGAGATTCTTTTTCGAATCTCACAACCAAATATTCAACTTTAAACCCAAAACCAAACCACGCTCATAACACAGAAACACCACACAAATCACCCAAGATTCATAAGAGTACCTCAAATTTTCCAAAGTGCTCCAAAGAACCGCCCGCTGCTCCACATCCATTCCGAAACGGTTCAAATAAGGAGGTGGCCAGTCTCCGTACAGAACCGCCCCAGAATGAAACGTAGAACGGTGGCTTGTACCTCGAAGTCACTTCCACAGTTACTTACCCATGAACAGACTTAACTTACTCCAAAAGTCCACCCTCGGACTTGTATACTTGCCTTCCACATTTCATATCAAAACCAAACATACTTTACCTTTTGGGTCAATCCGACCCAACCTGCTCTCGATACCAACTTGTCACAGCCACCCCGCCCGGTTGCGGAGGCGGAGCCGGCCGCGACGCCGGAAACAGGAATTACGGCGGAAAACGCGGCAATGAGCATCGAGCTCAAATACGTAACAAACGAGTATCGACTAGCAACCTACGTAACCCATACATGGCAAGTATACATGATAACTCGACAAAATACCAACCAAGCAGCTTCATGGTATACCAAACATTGCTCATCGCAACAACCACGTAAACACCGAATTCATATCATAACAAATCCAATATAGGCAAGTCAGGGCTCCGCCCTCGACTCAGAAGGCATCAAAGGCAGAATATATTTCCGATCATATGGCATATACAAATTCATGACCTGACCTACATGCATGCATCTACAGCTACAGAGCCATTAAACGAAATCCTATATATATACCTATGTGCGGAGTCAGAAGCCTCTCGCTCAAGAATTTCCGCACGTGGTACCGCCGCCGCTGAGTAACCCAAATGTCGGGAAGCACCGCGGATCTCTATTCCGCTGGTTGCTTGTCGATCGCCTGAAAGATGGTAAACAAATAAAAGGGTGAGTCCTCGAAAGGACCCAGAAGGGCTTAAGGTAAAGTGCGCTTTGCCCATTGTGGCAACAATCAACTCGCAAAATGTAATATCACAAAGATTTGCATGTACATATAAACATAAAGCATAACGTAAATCGAATCCAACATATGCGGTCCAACCGCCGTAACGACTCAGAACGACAGCCCTCGCAGAGGTCGAATATACAGATCGTAATGCAATGTATAGCACGGTACCGGCCGGGTCGCGAGCCCCAAACCGCCGTAGGTCACGTAACGTAAGTATCGGCACTCCCGGTGCGGATACACGCAGTAATGTCGGCACCCCTTCGGCGGACACGTAATGTAAGTATCGGCACTCCCGCGCGGATACGCAGAATGTCGGCACCCTTCAAAGGCGGACACGTAATGTAAGTATCGGCACTCCGGTGCGGATACGCAGAATGTAATCAAGGAGCACCCGTGGCCTCTTCGACCATTCGGGTCTCGCTGCGTAATGTAACATATAATAATAATAAGAATACATAAACATAAACAGTAAGTAACATTACCTGATAACCATATACAGAACAGAATAGGAACCCGGGCCTCTAAGGTCATCCGGGCCTTGAAACAGAACAAACGTACATTTTACCAAATTAAGCCCTTACCTCGGAAACGCCGCCCCGCAGCCCAACACTCGGAAAATCCCAACTCCCGACCCGAAATGCACAACTTGGCTCCTACGGGTCCGCGCTACTCCACCAACGCAGAATCAATCTGTACAACAATAGTTGGATCAGAACATATCCAAAAAAAACACAGAAAACAATTTCCGCACAAACCCGCACTTTCCCGGAAAATTTCACGTAAAGCTTCGGTTTCCACGAACCGAGCTAGAACATTGTTACCGATACATCCATAAACACAACCAAGCATTCAAATCATACCTTCTTCCCAAATCATTCACACAAGTCCGAATCGAAATTCTTGTTCGACGTCCCCGGTACAAATTTCGGCAGAGTTTCAGCTGCTTTCCGACTACCCCTGCTCACAAATGATCCACAGATATGAATATATGTTCGAATTCACAGAATCAGCCAATATCATTGGCGCCAAAACCGAGGCTCGGGCCGGAAAACGGCTTTCACACCGAGCCTTTTCTGACAAAACCAATTACACCAACAGAATCAGAACTTCGCTCTGATCACAAATATATCCTTACCTTTCGCTGAATCCACCGTTGGATTTTACACCAAATTTTTCAGACGCACTTCGGCACCACCTCAGGCGCGTTTCTTCCTACGCTCCTATTATCAAACATGCACAAGAAGATGCCGGGAACGTTTAGAAACCAAGAAATCAAACAAACCTTGTGATTCCATAATCACTTCCAAATTTCAATGCACTCACGGTTTACAAACCGGCGTAAACCTTCACAAACCGACCTCGATTATTCACTTACACAACACAAGGATCGCTTTTGACATGCTTACCTCAAAGCTTGGCCGAGTAACCTTCAAGTTCAGTTTTGAGCTCAACATGGCGCAACAATGGTGAATGAGAAACGGCAGAAAGGAAGAAGAAGAAAGAAGTATGGCTTTTCTTTCCATTTTTATTTCCTTTTATACTTGTTTTTCTTCCTTTTTCTTTTTCTTTTTCCTTCTTTAAATTAAGAAGGGACAAGTGTCCCTCCTCTTTGCTGCTGCCGACAACATCAGCTGCTGTGCCCATGCTGATTTTTATTAAATTTGCACCCCATTGCAAATTAACTCCCAATTTTTCCGAAAGTTCCAATTCTTTTTGCCCAAAAATAATTACCGAATTCCAAAATTAATGAAACTCGGACACAATCTTCAGAATATTATAACATGCACAGAACATTTTTCAGAAATTCATTTGCCTTTCCGGAGTGTCCTACCGAGCTCGCTGAACCCGAACCAAAACCCGACGTGCGAGCGTGTCAACCTTAACCGAAATTCCGTCACTCCAAAATTCTATAAAAATATCCATAAATTCCATCTTAAATTAAAACACAACTTACCCCAAAGCCGTCAGAAAATTTCCATCCCGAGTCCCGGGATTCCCGTCCCGAGCCCCGGGAGTCGCCCGGAACCGAACGTCCCGCCCCAAATATTAAACTCCACAACCACCACCGGGACGTTTCCACGACTCCAAAACTACAAACGGCTTCTCAAACTGAGATCTTGAGAGCGCTACCGAGCCCGCTGTACGTCCCGAGGCGACCCCGACAACCCTCCGGCGCACTAAAAATATTTGCGGCGTAAACGTCCGGGGTACCCCAACGACCTCAAATACGGAAGGGTTCGCCAAAATGATACTCGGATAGGGCTCGGGAGCCGTCTGAACGCCGAAAAACCTGACCCGCAGGCCAAAACCGGAGCCCCGGGTCACCCGGTCGCAACCCGCTCGGGGTGACCGTAACAACTTGTTTGACCACTCGAGGAGCTAGGGTGTTTTCGAAGATCGACTGCGGTCGTTACTTCCAGCTTCGCATAAGGGAAGAGGACATTCCCAAGACTGCGCACTCGCACTGCGGGCATTATGAGTGCACCGTCATGCCATTTGGTTTGACGAACGCACCACCGCATTCATGGACATGATGCACCGGGTGTTCCGCCCGTATTTGGATTCCTTTGTGATAGTCTTCATCGACGACATTCTTGTCTATTCTCCCGATGAGGAATCACATCAGGAACACTTGGGATCAGATCGAGACACTTGCGCACAACCAGCTTGTACGTTAAGTTCTCTAAGTGCGATTTTTGGATGCGGGAGGTATCTTTTCTGGGTCACATCGTAGGGAAGCGTGGTATTTCAGTGGATCCAGAGAAGACCAAGTCAGTTGAGGAGTGGAGACAGCCACGGACGGTCAAGGACATTCGGAGTTTCCTGGGTTTGGCAGGGTACTATCGCAGGTTTGTACCAGGATTCTCCATACTTGCATCACCGCTCACTCGGTTGACCAAGAAGGGTCAGCCGCTTTGTTTGGTCCTCACCGCGAGGACAGCTTCCAGAACTCAAGCGGTTATTGACACATGCTCCGATTTTGAGCCAACCAGACCCGGCACTACCTTACGTGATCTTTACTGACGCGTCAAGGACGGGGCTCGGTTGCGTGTTGATGCAAGGGCAGCATGTCATCGCGTATGGGTCGAGACAGATGCGACCACACGAGCAGAACTACCCGACGTATGACTTGGAGTTAGCTGCGATTGTTTATGCTCTCAAGAAGTGGAGGCACTACCTACTCTGCAACAGGTTCCAAATTTTCACCGACCACAGGAGTTTGAAATATCTGTTCACACAGAAGGATCTGAACATGTGACAGCGACGGTGGCTCGAGTACATGAAGGATTATGACTGCACCATCGAGTACACCGCCGGCAAGGGGAATTCAGTGGCAGATGCTTTAAGCAGGAAGTACACGGGCATTGTCAATGGTGGGAATCTTGAGAACAAGGCCGAGGGGTCAGATCTGATGTTGCTTTGGCATCAGTGGGAGCAGTGGGAGCAAGCTCAGATCTGCACTTTGACAGTCCAGTCTGATTGGCTGACTGACATCCGAGAGGCACAGGTCAGAGACGTGGGCTTGAGAAAGCTCTCGGGAGAGGACAAGGGAGCCTTGCGACCACACTTTGAGTACAAGCAGGGATTGCTGTACTTCCGGAGTCGCCTCTATGTACCAGATGAATCGTCGATTCGAGATCGATTATTGGGAGAGGCGCACTCCAAGAGTTTGAGCATCCACCCCGGAGGTGAGAAAATGTACCACGACCTTCGATCTCACTTCGGTGGCCAGGGATGAGAAGGGACATAGCCGCCTTTGTGGCGAAGTGTGCAACTTGTCGGCGTGTCAAGGTAGAGCACCGTAAACCAGCTAGAATGCTGCAGACTCTACCTATACCCGCCGTGAAGTGGGGTAACATCACGATGGATTTCCTGACCGGTTTACCTCCGACTAGAGCGCATCACGATGCTATTTGGGTCATAGTCGACCGGCTGACTAAGTGTGCACATTTTCTGCCGATGCGAGTGACTGACTCGCTGGAGAAGCTTGCCCAGTTGTACATTCGGGAGATCGTGCGACTACATGGGGTGCCGGACTCCATCGTATCCGATAGAGATCCACGATTTACCGCGAGGTTTTGGGGTGCCTTTCATAAGGCTCTGGGCACGCGACTTCACCTGAGCACGGCATATCATCCTCAGACGGATGGGCAGTCAGAAAGGGTTATTCAGATTGTTGAGGATATGCTCAGGAGTTGTGTTTTGGATTTTGGGGGACATTGGGATCAGCACCTACCGTTAGTAGAATTCTCCTATAACAACAGTTACTAGACTACTATCGGTATGGCACCTTATGAGGCACTGTATGGTCGGAGATGCATGACGCCACACTGTTGGACAGATGCCTCGGACAGGATGACCATTGGTCTCGAACTCATAGAGGAGACGATGGAGAAGATCCGTTTTATTCAGATGCAGATGAAGGCCGCAAATGTGTTACACCCACCCCGACGTTTTGCCTTTTCTCGTAAATATCGGGAGGAAGGTCAAATATCAGTAATTTTCAGATCACATATGACTTGTGATTATTTTATGGAATCAGTATTTGAATGTTAATTATGTGGTTAATTAAGTGTTTTGCGTAGTGGGAAAATCTGGGTCACCCCGAGCGGGTCAGGACTGGGTGACCCGGGCTTCGGTTTTGGCTGCGGGTCATGTTTTCGGGCGGTCAGCGAGCTCCCGAGTCTTATCTGGGATTATTTTTGGGAATCCTTCTGGATTTGAGGTCCTACAGTACCCCGGACATTTCCGCGGAAAATATTTTTCCGGGGTTGTCCTGGGACGTACCTGGCTCGGTAGCGCTCCTGGACCTCGGAAAAGGAAACCGTTTGCATATTTGGGATTGTGGGAACATTCCGCACCTTTTTACGGAGTATATTTTTTGGGACGGGACGTTCAGTCCCGGGCGACTCCCGGGGCTCGGGACGGGATTCCCGGGGCTCGGGATGGAAATTTTTTCGACGGCTTCGGTGTTTGACGTGTTATTTCACGAGACGGTTTTTATGGTAATTTTTGTGGATTTTTGGCATGGCCGGATTTTGGTTCGGGTTTTCACGCGCGTACGTCGGGAATTACGCGGTTGGCGTTGGCGCGGGATTGGCGCGCCAACACTTGGCATTTCAGATTTTTTGGGTTTGTGGTGAGTCATGGGTATGACTATTTTGTCATGGGACAAGTGTCCCATGGCCCACCACATTTTTGGCATAAAAGAGAGCATTTTATGCTAAAATTCCAATTAATCAACATTTCTTCTTCTTCTCTCTCACTCATCCGCCACCATCTTCATCATTCTTCAAGCTTTGTGTTCTTCATCCATGGCTGATTTCATCAAGGATTGGGCTTAAGATTTTGGTAAGCTTCTTTTCTTCATCCTTTGCAAGTTTGAAGCATGAAATGGTAGGAAAAGAGAAGAGTTAGAACCGAAAATTTTAACTCTTTGCTATGAGTTGTGATGATCTTCTTGAATCCATGTTTAAGTATGTTGTTCTTGGTATGGAGGAGAGTAGTAATCAAGGTTTAATTTTGGAAGAACACCATGTTTGAAGAAAAACCCTAATTGCCGAAAATTAAGTTGAAAATTCTAACTTGGTAATTAGTGGTGTTCTTGAATCATGCTCTTAATATGTTGTTCCTAGCATGATTCTAAGGTGTTGTATGGATTCAATTTGGAAGTAAGCATGTTGGGTAAAAATCCCCCAAATGGCCGAATTGTTTGGTTAGGGTTTTGGTTGATTTTGGGTGATTAAGGTGTAATTGGTTAGTAAGCATGCTTAAGAAGTGGAATTGGTGGTTAAAGTGTGTAATTGGAACTTTGAATGGATTGATTTGGAAGAATGGTGAAAAGTTGGTGTGAATCCGAAAATTGAAATGAAACTTTATCTAGGTTGATGTTGTGTTTTGGATGTTTTGGATGGTAATTTGGAATTGGGAATGGAAGTAGGTTCGTAATGATGTTTGGAACGTCATTTTCGGACAATAGGAGGAAGAGTTACCTTTATGCGGGTTTACGGGTAAAAGTGTCTGGAATCTGGATTTTATGGCTTGGTTGTGTTTGTGGATGTTTGGGTAAGGATGTTCTAGCTCGGTTTGAGAAACCGAGCTTTCTGTGGAATTTTGCGGGAAAGTGCGGGATTGTGCGGGTTTGGGTTGCGGGGTTGTGTTTTGGTAGTTTCTGACTGCTGTTTGGTTGTTCAGCTTGATTCGGTGTTGGTGGTGTAGTGCGGGACTTCAAAAGTCACTTTACCACTTTTCGGGCCGGGAGCCGGGTTTTCCCGGGGTTTTGCTGTGAGGTGTAGGTGGCCTCAGTAGAGTTCCATTTGGCCAAGGTAAGGGGTTTAATTTCCTTAATGCACATTTCATGTGTATTAGGTTAGTTAAGGGCTAGTACTTGGGTCGAGGGTGGGGCCCGGTGACTCCCGGGTCTAGTCACATGGTACGTAGTGGTCTGCAGGGTTTTTGCTTAAATATGGGTTGGACTTTTATCATATCGGACTTGCTTATCGGGGGTCGACAACGGACCCATATTTATGTTGGTACGTGAGAAGTCCGTGAGTTCGGCTGACGGGGACGTCGGGACCTAAGCCGGTATGCCAACCGTGGTCGTTAACTCACTATGTTATGTGTTGGCTTTATGCCGTTTGGGCCGACAGTTAGGGGTGATATCCCCTCGCTGGTACCACGCGTTATGACCCGATCATCAGTGTGAGCTTAACAAGCCGCTGTAGGGTGCTGTCGAGGGTTCGGGGAACCTTTGTATTGGTGTACCACCTGTCCGACGGGACTTAAGAGCATCATCACATATGCATGTCATAATCCTGATATATTTAGGACTGTATTATTTAGTTCATGGCATTCTAACCCTTTTATGCAGGGAAATGTTTTAAAAGGTTTTACCACTACCGTACCTACCCCCTTACGGAGTTCTTTCGAGAACTCACCCCCCCACTTATTATGGTTTCAGGGGATCCGGGCAAACGACCTGCGGTGTAGATTTCCCGCAGTTATCGTTGTGCGTTTTTTGGCTATAAGGTACTATTTGTTAAGTTGGGGGTGTTTCTCGTTAGTTACTTTTTGTGATCATTTTGGTGTTGGATTTTGACTTCTATTCTCCTGTTTATGTTCAGCATCCCAGCAGATCTAGCTAGCAAGGTACTTTACTGTTTTGGACTCGGCTCTGTATATGTTTGCATGTAGGTTAGTTTCAGTACTTGGGATGTATCTTATTCGTAGGAAGTTTCCGGCCCTACGAAGAGGGCGGAACTTCTTCTGCCTGTATATCTTATCTGCTCTTTCGCGCGCGATATTCTGTAAAACCACTAACGTGTCTCGGGTGCAGGTTTAGGACTAGAAAGATGTCGTAAAATCTGCAACACGACTTAACCTTAAAACTGAAAGGGAAACGTTTTTAAGGGTTGGGTTTCGGGTCCAGTCAAATCCTATTTAAGAGAACTCCGCGTTCACCCGCCGCCGTCTTCGCAAGCTTCCGCAACCACTCGACAACCGCGCTTCCGGTGTTCCGGGAGACCCGCAACTACCTGTGTGGAGGAGTCCGTGCGGAAGGTCTGCTGTGGCGCGCGAGGGCGACTTACACATAGACCTCCCTGAAGGAGCCAAAAGGGGGTTACCCTTCCACAGCGCAAGGGGGTTACCCTTGGGGCGGGGCGAGTTGAAGGTCAGTTGGGGACGAGACCCGCAACTACCTGTATGGAGGAGTCTATGAGGAAGGTCAGCTCTGGCGCGCCAGGGCGACATACACATAGACCTCCCAGAAGGAGCCAAAAGGGGGTTACCCTTCCGCATCGCAAGGGGGTTACCCTTGGGGCGGGGCGAGTTGAAGGTCAGTTGGGGACGAGACCCACAACTACCTGCGTGGAGGAGTGCGTGCGGAAGGTCTGTTGTGGCGCGCGAGGACGACTTACACATAGACCTCCCTGAATTAGCCAAAAAGAGGGTTACCCTTCCGCAGCGCAAGGGGGTTACCCTTGGGGCAGGGCGAGTTGAAGGTCAGTTGGGGATGAGACCCGCAACAACCAGTGTGGAGGAGTCCGAGCGGAAGGTCTGCTGTGGCGTGCGAGGACGACTTACACATAGACCTCCCTGAAGGAGCCAAAAGGGGGTTACCCTTCCGCAGCGCAAGGGGGTTACCCTTGGGGCGGGGCGAGTTGAAGGTCAGTTGGGGATGAGACCCGCAACTACCTGGCGCGACCGCAGGGGGCTTCCCTTTGTTTGGGTGCGCAAGTGAGACCTGACAAGGTCTGATGCCGTGATTTTGGCGAGTGGCCAGTCTGACCGGTTGGGTGCAGAGGGCGATTGGGAGGGCATTTGTAATGCCACGTGATGCTGCAAAAGAGGGAGAAATACACATGTATTTTATTGAATTGAAGACGTAAGACTGAGGACTTACACGAAATATGGACGTAAGTCATCCGCATGAAAGTTGCGGGGAAGAAGACGACCATCATGGTCTTGTAGTTCATAGACTCCTGGGCGGACCTGTTTATGAACAATATAGGGTCCGTCCCAGTTAGGTCGCAAGACACCTGCTTTGGGGTCGCGAGCGGTGAGGGCCGATTTAAGCAGGCAAGGCCCCTTGTTGTAGTGCCTTGGGCTTGATCCGGCATTATGGTGAAGACTGAGCCTCTGTTTGAGGGCAAACATGCGAAGGCGAGCGCCTCGCATAATTCCTCGATTAAGTCAAGTTTGGCACAAAGTCCCTGAGCATTGGCTTCACTGGTGAAGTTGATCATGCGGATCGTAGGGAGGTCTGCCTCAATAGGCAGAAGCGCATCCGCGCCATATACTAGAGAGAAAGGCGTTTCGCCTGTTGGGGTTCGCGTTGTGGTGCGATAGTCCCACAAGACACTTGGGAGTTCATCTACCCAGCGGCCTTTGGCCCCCTCAAGGCGCTTCTTGAGGGTGCGGTTGGTGACCTCAACCTGCCCATTAGACTGGGGGTGCGCCACTGGGGCGAAAAGCATGCGGACATTGTTGTCCTGGGCCCATTGTTGGACGTTGTGGCTGGCAAACTGAGTGCCATTATCTGTAATAATAGCACGAGGGCTGCCGTATCGGCGCACAAGATTTTTCCACAGAATTTGATGATCTTTGCGTAAGTGATGGAGACCATGGGTTCTACTTTGACCCATTTAGAAAAATAATCAAGTGCAACCACACAGAAGCGGTACTGACCTGGAGCGGTCGGCATTGGACCAATGAGATCAAGGCCCCACAGGGCGAAGGGCTCTGGGTTTGTCAGTGCCGGAGATTCCGTAGATGGCAGTCGCTGGATGCGAGAGTTGATCCGCACCGGTGGCATGTTTTGACCAAAGGCGGCGCGTCCTTTTTCAAGGTAGGCCAATAGTACCCTTGACGAAGGGCTTTGTGGGCAAGTGCCTCCGCAGCAATGTGTGCGCCACAATTGCCTTGGTGGAGAGTATCCAAGACAGAGTGTCCCTCAAGGGTGCTGAGGCATCGTTGGAGGGGTGCTGCAAACCCGCGATGCCATAATTGGTCATCAATGAGAACAAAACGGATGGCCCTTTTGCGAGCTTGGGGGTCCGTGGCACTGGCTTTCAGCTCAGCGATAATAGGGTCTCTCCAGTCTACGACCGGATCCTGTGTTGCCAGTGAGGCAATATCAATAGCCTCTGAAATGGAAGGGCTGGCCAGGGTGGCCATGGTGGAGGGAGTCTTTCCCTTGGATAGCATGTCTGCTGTGGTGTTCTCAGAACGAGGAATGTGGATAAAAATAGCCTCCTCAAAGTTGGTCCGCAAGGCGTTCACCAATTTGAGGTATTTGGTCAGGGTGGCGTCTTTGCATTTAGCGCACCCTTGGACCTCGGTGAATCACCGCCATGAGTCGCTGTGGATATGAAGGCGGCGAATGCCTGCCCTTATGGCGAGCTTGAGCCCCGCGATGAGGGCCTCATATTCTGCAACATTATTAGTTACTTGGAATTGGAAAGAGACACGAAGGGATACTTCCATACCTAGGGGTCCGCGCAGATATACGCCCCTTGCGGGGATCCAAGTTTGGATGAGCCATCCACGAACATGTCCCACTCTGGGGGAATGGGTTGTGGTGCGGAACCCTGCTCTGGGGCCGGGATGATGTCAACATCCGAAAATTCCGCAATGAAGTCGGCGAGGGCCTGGCCCTTAATTGCCTTTCTAGGCTCATAGTTGATGTTAAAGCCACCAAGCTCTATACACCATTTGGCAAGGCGCCCTGAGTGTTCGGGCCGCCTCAGAATATCCTAGATTGGTAAGTCCGTTCGGACTATAATTGTGTGCCCTTGGAAGTAGGGCTTGAGCTTCCTTGCCGCATATACAAGAGATAAGATAGCTTTTTAGAGAGGAGGATACCTTGTTTCTGTATCCTGGAGGGTGTGACTGGTGTAGTAGACTGGCCATTGTTTGGCAGCCTCTTCCTTGATAAGGACAGAGGCGACGCTCCTGTCAGAGGTGGCGAGGTAGAGGACCAGGTCATCGCCTGGTCTAGGGCACTTGAGTGCAGGCAACTCTTGTAAGTGTTGCTTGATTGAATCGTATGCCTCCTGGCATTCTTCTGTCCACTTGCAAGCTTTTTCTTGCGGATTTGGTTGAAGAAAGGTCTGCAGCGATCGCTGAGTTTAGAGACAAACCGCCCCAAGGCAACCAGCTTTCCTGCCAGTTGCTGAACGTCTTTGAGCCCCCTAGGGGTGCGCAAAGTGGTGATAGCTTCAATCTTTTTGGGATTCGCATGAATCCCTCCTTTGGAGATCTGGTAACCCAGAAAATTGCCTTCGCCAACGCCAAAGATACACTTCTTTGGGTTCAACCGCATATTGTACTTGCGGAAGTTGGCGAACGTTTCCTCTAAGTCCGCGAGGTGTGTGGAGGTGGCCTTGCTTTTGACCACAATGTCATCGACATAAGCTTCAAGATTTCGGCCGATTTGGTCCGCGAAGACTTGATTCACAAGCCTTTGAAAAGTAGCCCCCGCATTTTTTAAGCCAAAGGGCATTCTGATATAATGGTAGACGGCTTCGCCAGTAGTGAAGGCGGTTTTTACCGCGTCCTCTGGGTCCATAAAAACTTGATGGTACCCGCTGTATGCGTCGAGGAAGGAGAAGACAGAGTGATGAACGGTTGAGTCAACCAGTTGATCGATAGAAGGCCGGGGATAGGGATCCCTTGGGCAGGCCCTATTAACCCCTTTGTAGTCTACGCAAAGTCGCCACTGACCACCCTCTTTATCGGCGAGGACTATATTTGCGACCCACTCAGAGTAGTGAACCTCCTTGATTATATTTGCCTTAAGCAATTTCTGCACCTCTGTGCGTACAAAGTCCTTACGGTCAGGGGCCATGCCCCTTGTTTTTTGTCTAACCGGGCTAAAGCCGGGGAGTACACTCAACTTGTGAGAAATGATAGCAGGATCCACACCTGGTAAGTCCTCAGGAGTCCATGCGAAGACATCGCCGTTGGCATGGAGGAGATGGATGAGTGCTTGCTGGTCTTTTTCTTCAAGGTCTTTTCCCACCCGGAATTTCTTGCCAGGGGAGATTTCAACCTCCTCAAAGGCCCTAGACAAGTCAGGAGCGACCTCGCCCGCGGGTCCAGTCTCTTCCATGGGTGCCTTTCTTTTAGGCTCAGATGGCTTGGGGAGCGGGGGAGGTCCCGCTAGGGCAGAGACATAATTGCCCCTGGCCACATTTTGGTTGACAAAGATATAGGCATCCCCTGCCGCAGTGTGGAAAACCAAAGTCAGAGCCCGCACATCACAATGGACGTGGAACTCAGTATGAGTGTGGCGCCCAATGATGGCGTTGTATGGTGTAGGGAGATCCAGGACGATAAAGTCCACAAAGCTGGAGTGGCACACTTGCTTCTTTTCTTTGGTGGTCCCCATCATCATGTAGGGGAGCGTGATTGACCCTAAAGTTGGGATTTCATCCCGCCCCACTCCAAAGGTGGCCCCCTTGGCAGGTTGAATTTGTGACAAAGGCACCTTGGCCTCAACCAGAGTGTGCTTGTAGATTACGTTGGCATTCGCCCCAGTGTCCATGTAGACTCTGTCAATGTCCCATCCTGCGATGCGGGCAGTGATAACCAAAGGGTCCGCGTGCGGTACCGCCACCGAGGTGCCATCGCGGCGATGCAGTAAGTGAGTAGAAGAGTGATTGACCTGGTAGATCTGTCTCATATGACGGCGTCTCGCCGATGCGCCTTCACATTGTGTGATTACGCTGATGTGCCCCCTTGGTGGGGGAATTTCGACCAGACCTTCTCGATCTGGGTTCTGTTGGGAGCGACCCAGTCTACGGTCCCCCTGACGGCGGTCCTCCTGGTTATTTTCCCGCCTGCGATCCCCATCATCGTGGAGTAAGAACTCCCTGAGTTTGCCTTGAGCGAGCATTTCCCCAATCATGCGTTTAAGCTCAAAACAGTCCTCAGTGTCGTGTCCCTTGTCGCGATGGTAACGACAATACTTGGTGCTAGACCTGACGACCTCCTGGGAGAGGGGGCGGGGCCACTTGGGAACCTCCCTCTTTTGTTCCAGGGCATGGAGTATGTTGGTGCGAGATTCCCTTAGTGGGGGAAGAGTAAAATACGCCCCCTCTCTGTTGGATGGCGTAGGGTACTGTCTCTGGGACCTGGAGTCCGGTCGTGAGGGCTGTCCCTTTGCATCTGCCGTGGCGGCCCTGGCGAGTGGTCGAGTGACCTCTTCCGTGTTCATAAACCGTGAGGCAGTGCTCAAGAACTGTTCCATGTTGGTGGGGGGGTTGGTGTGCACGTCCACAAAGAAAAGGGATTCCCAGCGGAGGCCCTGAATGGCTGCAAGTAGGCGGGCTTCCACCCCAGATTAGGGACTTGGATAGATTCTGCCTGGAAACGCTGGATATACTCCCTGAGGGGCTCATCTTTCTTTTGCCGTATTTTAAGGAGGTGTCCCGCCGTTTTGGGGGGAGGTTTAGATACCACAAAGTGGTTGGAGAAGTTGCGGGAGAGTTCCTCAAAGGAGTTAAACCGTTTATCACGGAGGGTGGTATACCAGTTGGCGGCGGCTCCGTGAGCGTGGAGCTGAAGGCTCTACAGAGCGTGTTATCGTCCGCTCTTGCGATGGCCATCGCAGAAACGTAACGCTGGAGATGAATATCAGGGTCTGAGAGACCGTCGTAAGCGTCCAGCTTAGGCTGGCGAAACTGTTCTGGAAGAGGGTCTCCAACACCCGTTAGGTGAAAGGTTGGGTCCAGAGGTGGTCCAGACCCATTCTGGAAACATTATGAACACTGGCTCTTTCGTCCCTCTTTTCCACTTCTTCTAATCGTCTAGTAAGTGCGATAAGTAACGACGAAGAAGGGTCAGGGTTACTTACTTGTTGAGGAGGAGTAGCTGGGCGTTCGGGCTGATTAGTCCGTAGCGTTCCAACGCTATCCAGAACGCCCTCAGAGTGGTGGCGAGCGTTTCGCGCAAGTTGAGAGCAACCGCATCAGTGATTGTTTGCAGAACGGCCGGATCAAGGCTCGTTGGTGGAGTGTTTGGTGGTGGAGTGTTGCGCTCCTGAGGCACGTTACGGTTCACGTGGGAGGAGCTTTCCTCCGTTGAGTGAACAGAGAGTTCTCCCCGTTGTGGGGGAACGTTACTTGGAGATGGTTCCGATCGTAGATCGTTGTTTGTGTTTGTCGCGGGAGGATTCCTCCGTCCCTGACGACTGTGCCTACTTGCACTCCGGGTAGTTGGCATGGCTTACTACTTGTGGTTTGTAATATGGGTTTACGAGAAGAACTTTTTTGTTTCTTTCGTTCCCACAGACGGCGCCAAACTGATATTCTCGTTCCCAGAGTAGGAGCGGAATCAAGTTGAGTGGTTGATGAAGATGGTGTTCTTGAGACTCCAAGCTTGCTGTTCAGAGTAATCTGTAAAAGATAAGAAGAATACTCAGAAGTAGCAAGAGAGGAGTGGGGGGGCGTGTAGTAGCTTACCCAGTTTAAGGTGGACATCCCCCTATTTATAGGGAGATGCCAGGAGAAGAGCCTCCCAGGTTGAAGCCTTGGACAGGCTGTGAGACAGGACTGACAAGTCTGTCGATTTGGAGAGATAAGTCTGTGTCAGACTGATTGGAGATAAGGCGGCTGTGATGATGAAGATCTCAGCAAACCGCCTTAGAAGATTCACCTGTAAGGGAATGTTTGGCGTACAAATCTGGTGAAGATCACTCAGGCTCGTGCTGGCCTCCTTATTGGCTGATTGATGTCAGATGACCAAGTGGTCTATCTCCAAGTGGAGCAAGTGGCAGGCGAAGGCCTGCAAGGGGCGAAGGCCCAGATAGAACATAGCCAAATAAGGAGTGAGGGTCGCACGAACCTGAGTATAAGGGCCTTATCTGGGCGAGGCCAGTATAGGCAAGAGAGTCCTCGCGAAGGCGAGTTGAGGCTGTGGGAGTAAGACCCGCGAAGGCGAGTGAGATCGCACGGGCGATACCTGAGACCGCGAGGGCAACCCGCGCAGGCCTAAGAGACGCAAAGGCGAGTGTGAGACATCGCCAAGGCGAGGCTTAAAGCCTGCGAGGGTAAGGCCTCGCGCAGGTGAGACTGGAGACCTCGCGAAGGCGAGACTGGAGACCGCAAGGGTGAGACCTATGGGTCTTTGTATAGTTCTGATGCGACGCGAGGACGCGTTTGCTTGGGTAGTGTACCAACTACCCAAGAAAATGCCCCTCGCAATCTCGCCACTCGCGTCATCATCATCAGCAGTTGAGGAAACACACCGCGATACCACCGGATCGCGCGAAGGCGTTATAAGGGGAGCTTCACGCCTACTGGCTTCATCAGGACTTCGCGGGTTTGCATCTCCTGGTTTCGCCAAACAAGGCCTTCGCATCTCCTAGTTTTCGCCGCCCATCACTTAGCAATGCCACGGACTGGGGGAAGGAAGCTGGAAACGGTCGCCTCCACGACTTGCCTACGTTCTCTTTCACACCTCCAGTCTCCCACTACTCTGGAACGTGGGGGAGCACTCCACCCCAATCACGGGACAACCGCTACCTCAACGCCTGCTATAAAAGGATGTCTTGGGAAATGTACACCCTATCTAGACACCTCCACTCCTCTTTCTGCTCCTGAGTATTCCGTTTTACATCTTGCAGATTACTCCGAAGCTCAAGATCATCGTTCCGATCACTCCTCCACCATTCAAGTATCTGGAAGCCCAGTCCCGTAAAGGAACCATGCTATCCATTCAACCAGCGGGGGCAGATGCCGCCGCAAGGTCAGGGCGTGTTGCCCTCACGGCGAACCATAACCAACCGGCCAGTGTGGTGGGGCGCCACACAATGTCATTGTTCAGAACTCAGCGGTTGTCGGTCTTGATCCCACAATTCTTGCGGCGACATCAAGCCGCCGTGCAAAATCTGCGCGGCGTTCTGACCGCAGGAGGTTTCCAGGCTATCCAACAGCAACTGAGTCATCAGGAACCTCCCCTTCCTCTGCCGCAATAGGAAGTCCACCCTGACCCGGCTCACTCCTCCGCGCTCGCCGCCATCGCCAGGCGCTTGGAACAAATAGAGAAGAGGGAAGCAAGGGCGAACACACCCTACTCCACCAGCTTGGGGCTGGATCACCTCTGGACCCAACCTTTTACCCAAAGAATCCTGGAGGCTCACTGCCGGAGCACTTCCGCCAGCCTATGACGGTCTTTCGGACCACGACATCCATCTCCAACGCTACATCTCTGCGATGGCGATCGCAAGGGCTGATGACAACACTCTCTGTAGGACCTTTAGCTCTACTCTCACCGGAGCCGCCACAAATTGGTACACCACCCTTCGCGGTAAACAATTCGACTCCTTTGAGGAACTCTCTCGCGTTTTCTCTAACCACTTCGTCGTCTCCAAGCCTCTTCCAAAGACAACAGGGCACCTGCTGAAGGTGCGACAGAGGAAGGATGAATCCCTCAGGGACTACGTCCCAACGCCTGTGGAGAATCCATCCGGGTTCCAAACACGGTGAGGAGACTCGTCTCGATGGCAATCAGAGGTCTCCAGTGGGGTTCCCTGTTCTTCACGGATGTGCACACCAACCCTCCCCACAACATGGAGCAGTTCCTAGATAGGGCAACTAGGTTCATGCATACTGAGGAGATTACCAGACCCTACCTCAAGAGCTCAGCGACTGACACGAGGGGACAGCCCTCGCACGTGCAAGACTCCAGGGGCAAGGGTCCGCGGAGGCAGCCGCCTCCACATCACAGTGCGAGCAGCCCCTGGGAGCTGATCAGATCCCACCTGCCAGGGGTCACATCAATGTGATCACCCAGTGCGAAGGTGCAGCTGTGAGGCGTCGTTATATGAGGCAAATCTATCAGCTGGACCACACGGCCGGCCACCTCATCCATCGCCGTGATGGGACTTCTTTGGCGATCCCACACTCAGACCCACTCATCATCACGGCCCGCATCGCTGGATGGGACATTGGCTGGATCTACATGGATACAGGGGCTAATGCCAACGTCATTTACAAGCACACACTTGTTGAGGCGAAGGTACCCCTGTCCCAAATCAAACTGGAAAAGGGGACAACTTTTGGGATTGGAAGGGAGGAGATCCCAACCTTGGGGGCCATCACGCTCCCATTCATGATGGTAGGTGCCACTAAGGACAACAGGCAGGTCTATCACTCAAGCTTCGTGGACTTCATCGTCCTCGACCTCCCCTCGCCTTACAATGCCATTGTTGGGCGCGCCACGCAGACCGAATTCCACATCCGTTGTGATGTGCGCACCTTAACATTGGTGTTCCGCACCTCGGCTGGCGATGCCTACATCTATGTCAGCCAGAATGTGGCAAGGGGCAACTACGTCAACGCGCTCGCTGGCCCCTCTCAGCTGCCTCAATGCATGGAGCCAAAGAGGAAGAAACCAGCTGAGGAGCTTGTGCCAGAGGGCGAAGTGGCCCCAGACCTATCTGGTCACTTTGAAGAGGTCGAGATATCGCCAGGGAAGAAGTTCCGCATTGGAAAGGACCTCCCAGAAAAAGATAAGGAAGCCCTCATTCACCTCCTCCAGGCCAACATTGACGTCTTTGCATGGAGCCCGGCTGACCTCCCAGGCGTAGATCCTTCTGTAATCTCCCACAAACTTAATGTACTCCCTGGCTTCAAGCCAGTTAGGCAGAAAACGAGGGGCATGGCCCCGGACAAAAAATAGTTTGTACGCACTGGGGTGCAGAAGTTGCTTGAAGCTAATATAATTAAGGAAGTTCATTACTCTGAGTGGGTCGCTAACCTTGTGCTTGCTGACAAAGAAAACAGAGAATGGCGACTATGTGTGGACTACAAGGGGGTCAACAGGGCCTGCCCTAGAGACCCATACCCCTTTCCTCCCATAGACCAACTGGTGGACTCAACCGTGCGATACCCAGTACTTTCTTTCCTTGATGCGTACAGTGGCTACCATCAAATCTTCATGGACCCCGAAGATGCCATGAAGACCGCCTTCACAACCGGCGAAGCAGTCTACCACTACATTCACATGCCTTTTGGCTTGAGGAATGCAGGGGCAACTTTGAAGCCAAAGGTTAGTGAATAGGGTGTTCGCAAACCAAATTGGGAGAAACCTTAAAGCGTATGTTGATGACATAGTGGTAAAGAGCAAAGCCACCGCCAAACACTTGGAGGACCTAAAAGAAACCTTCGCCAACTTCCGCGCATACAACATGCGCCTGAACCCAAAGAAGTGCATCTTTGGCGTTGGCGAAGGGAAATTTCTTGGTTACCAGATCTCAAGAGGAGGGATTCGCGCGAATCCCAAAAAGATAGAAGCCATCGCCAACCTTCTCATTCCAAGAGGCCTGAAAGATGTCCAACAACTAACAGGAAGGTTAGTCGCCTTGGGACGGTTTATATCAAAGCTCAGCGACCGTTGCAAGCCTTTCTTTAACCAGATCAGAAAGAAGAAAGCCTGCAAATGGACGGAGGACTGCCAGGAGGCGTATGACACCATCAAGCAGCACCTACAGGAGTTGCCCACACTCAAGTGTCCCAGGTCTGGCGATGACCTTGTCCTGTATCTCTCCACAACGAGCAACAGTGTGGCGTCAGTTCTCATCAAGGAGGAAGGTGACAAGTAGTGGCCGGTCTACTACACCAGCCACACCTTACAATCAGCAGAGACAAGGTATCCTCCCTTACAGAAAGCTATCTTGTCATTTGTCTATGCAGCAAGGAAGCTGAAGCCACGCCTCAGAACAAGTATCGGCACTGAACCTCCACCCCCAGTGGGAGATGTACGTTGATGGCACATCCAAAGCGACATCTCCAGCAGGGGGCATCTACTTGCACGACCCTAGGTATGGAAAGCACTCTCCTTGTATCGTTTCAATTCTCTATGACTAATAACGTTGCAGAATATGAGGCCCTCATCGCGGGCCTCAAGCTAGCCATCAAAGTGGGTATTCGCCGAATACACGTGCATAGCGATTCCCAACTGGTGATACACCAAGTACAGGGGTGCTCAGAGTGCAAGGATGCCACTCTGATCAAATACCTGAGGCTTGTCAATTAAATACGGACGAAATTCGAGTAGGCAGTATTAATTAATATCCATCGATCTGAGAACACCATTTCGGATATGCTCTCCAAGGGGAAAACACCTTCGACATTGGAGACCCTGGCTCAACCATCTATAGACGGAGCTGTAGACATTGGCTCACTTGAAGCAACTGATCCGGATGACTGGCGAACTCCCATCATCGCCGAACTCAAGGGGATGGACACAGATCCACGCACTCACACTCGAGTGACGAGATTCATCCTCGTAAATAGGCTATTGTGGCACCGCGGGTTCTCCTCACCACTTCAACGTTGCATTACCGCCAAGGGAGGACTCAGTGTGTTGGATACCATCCACCAGGGCAGCTGCGGTGCCCACATTGCAGCAGAGGCGCTGGCACACAAGACCCTTCGCCCAGGGTACTACTGGCCAACCTTGAAGAAAGACACAGCCTCACTGGTCAGAACATGCCATCAATGCCAGATCAACTCGCGCATCCAACGACTACCATCAACGGAATCTCCCACGCTCACAAACCCTATACCCTTCGCCCTTTGGGGCCTTGACCTTATTGGGCCAATGCCAAAGGCGACAGGCCAGTACCAGTTCTGTGTTGTCGCCGTGGACTACTTCACTAAGTGGATTGAGGTCGAGCCCTTGGTGAAGATCACATCCTCCAAAATCATCAGCTTCTTGTGGAAGAACATCGTCTGCCGATATGGCAGCATCGCACCATCATCACAGCATAATGGAAGCTTGATTCACCAAAGAATGGGCTGACGATAACAAGATCCGCATGCTATATGCCCGATGGCGCACCCCCAGTCCAATGGCCAAGTTGAGGTGACCAACCGCACAATCAAGGAAGGGCTCAAGAAATGCCTGGCTGGCGCAAAGGGGCAATGGGTCGATGAACTTCCCAGCGTCCTGTGCGACTACAGGATGACAAAGAGAACACCAACGGGGGAGACGCCTTTCTCCCTGGTCTATGGCGTTGATGCACTCCTCCCCATTGAGGCAGACTTCCCAACAATAAGGATGATCAACTTCAACGATGAGGCCAACACTCGAGGACTCCGCGCCAAACTAGACCTGCTCGAAGAACTGCGCGAAGGAGCACGCCTTCACCTGTTCTCTCTCAAACAGCGTCTCAACTTGCAACATGACGCCAGAGTCAAACCCAAGGCACTCAAACCGGGAGGGCTCGCGCTACTCAGATCGGTCATCACTACTTGCGACCCCAAACAGGGCGTCTTGAGACCCAACTGGGATGGTCCTTACATCATCCACAAACAAGTCCGACCGGGCGTCAATGAGTTGCAAGACCAAGATGGGAAACAGCTCCCCCGCAACTTCCATGCGGACGACCTCCGTCCATACTATGTGTAAATCATGGCAACCCCATGACTTGAATGAATGAAATATTTCTCCACTTCTTAACACCGCAGCAAAATAATCTCACCCACGATCGCCCAAACGCCTTCTACACTCGACCGGTCGAATGGCTAAAAGCCTAACCTATTAAGGCAATGACATCAGACCTTGTCAGGTCGCCCACACGCATACGTACACTGCCCAAGGGCATCGCCAACGCGAACCTTGCGAGAAATCTTTGGGACCCCGCGATGTGAATCCCAACAGATCCCCAAGCTTGAAACAACTTTGCAAACGTTTTTGGTGGCTTCACCAACGCGAACCACAATCCCTTCAACTTTGGGGCCACGCGGTGCAAACCCCAATAGATCATCGGGCTGGAAATCAACACATTGAGGTCCTTCATGGCTTCGCCCACGCGAACCACAAGCAATCCCTCAAGTCTTTGGGACCCCGCGAAGCGAATCCCAACAGATACACTAACAGCCTGACAAATTGCTAAATTCCTCTACCAAGCTATCGCGGAAATGAAGAAAAACAAGGACGATCGAGGTGAACTAACTTGTCCATTTATAATATTGTAACTATATACTCTTTACATGTGCAAAATTACTACGACCCCGAGGCACATGAGATAAACTCAGCCTCCATGGTTGACAATGCTGTCTGTGTTTGTTTCTTACTACACCATGTAGTAGCCCCACCATTAAACATAAATACATAACCAGATGTAGATATACTGAGTCACGATCTCCACCCCAATCAGCATCGAGTAACCATGCAAATCAAGCTTCTTGCCTTCATAGCATAGCCAATAATCTTTAGTACCTTTAAGGTACCGTAGAACCCTCTTGACACTCTTCCAATGCTGCATTCCAGGGTTTGAAGAAAATCGAGCCAATAAGCCAACCGCTTGGCTAATGTCAGCCTTGTACACAACATGGCATACAATAAGGAACCTATAGCACTCAGGTATGGTATGTTTGTCATTTCTTCCTTTTCTGCTGGAGTCGTGGGACACATGTCCCCTCCAATCTTGCATCCATATGCAAGTGGGGTATTCATGGGTTTGGAGTTGGTTAAATTAAACCTTTCTAAGATCTTATCAATGTAAGGTTCCTGTGAGAGGCCTAAAAAGCGTTCCTTTCTATTCCGGTGTATCTTGACACCTAAAATAAAAAAGCTTCTCCCATGTCTTTCATGTCATCCTTTGATGGTTGTCATTAACTCAACTCCACTACTTGCAATTAGTATGTCATCTACATACAAGGTCATTATAGCATACTCGGATCTAGACGAGTACAAGTATACACAATGATCTTCATGAATCATTACAAAGCCATAGCTTGTAATTGCATAATGGAACTTCAAGTACCATTGTCTTGAAGCTTGCTTAGGACCAGAAATAGACTTTTTAAGTCTACATACCTTGTCCTCAAGACCTTCTTGGACAAACCCTTCTGGTTGTCTTATATAGATCTCTTCACTCAAATCACCATTGAGGAAGGCTGTTTTTGTAGGGGTTTTGTATCATCAAATAACGCAGCGGAAAAATAAAACCCCGGACAGGATCCATGTATAATCGAAAATGGTACAATTGATAGCCAAAGAACGATCTCCGGCTGTCAAGTGATCTTTGACGACTGAAATAGGGCAACTCCGGTACCTGAGAAGAGTAAGACAAATGACACTTTCAGGTGTAGATAGAGAAGAGAGGTGTGGGTGTGTAGTAATCACCTTATTTGAGGCAGGCACCACCCAATATATAGGGTGGTGCTAGGTCCCGTTGCGGGGCCTTAAACGCTGGAGAATCTCCATAAATGTGTCCATAATTGGGATGGCGGCGTATTAATGGTGTAATAACAGTGGAGTTATTGCGGAGTTACTCCCTCTCCTTTGGCTTAATCCCATAATTAGTGTAACGGTTGTTTTGAGGAGGCAGAAACGTCTTACGGCTAATGGATCTATACGGGACGCCCTTATTGGTAAGAGGGCTCTCCGTAATTACGAGGCCGGCTGTGGTGGACGCGGCCCATATGGCGTTTGCATTTGACAATACAGCCGTATGGGCTGGCCCATATATATCAGTATGTCCTCCTCCCACAGCGGAGGATGGGTTGGGCCCCTGTGCTCCGTTTTGGAAGGAAGTATCACGATAGATGTTGAGCCCATGCGGTATTGTGCCGTTTTGGAGGCTAATTGGGGAAGAGCCCAGGAGCTGTCCCCAATGTTGGCCCAATTTTTGGCCCAATACCATTTGTGGCGGTTTGCAAAGCACTTTTCAAAATTTGCGCTTTTTGCGCCGTTTGTAATTATGGGGGAAGTAGTTTCACCTCTCATCGGCCTCTACTTATACATCAACCCATGTGGGGTCGGTTTCCCGAATTCTTGCTTTCCTTGCTTTTGCGCTTGATTTCCTCTTTCACTCTAGTTTCCATTTTCGGCGATTACCGAAGAATTTCCCGATGAGATTCGAAGAACCCAACCGTTGAATCTTCCGTTTTCGCTTCCGGCGTATTAATCAGTAAGTGGTATCCCCTTTTAATTTCTCTTTTTCGTCGCGACAGTGTCGCGAATGAGGCGCCGCCGCGCCACTGCCTGGGTTCTTGGGTCTAGGGTTTAATTTTTTGAATTCGTGGTTTATTTCTGTAGATGGCTCCCAAGAATCCAAGCAAGACCGGCGTTAGCCACGATGTCGGGGAGCTATGGCCCCGAACTGCACTGTCGGAGAAGAAGATGGCAGATATTTGCCAGAACCACCATGTGTATACGCGGGTGGTCTGTGGGCTTTCTCCGGCAGATGTGTTGAGAAGGGCGGGGTTGGGGTTGAGCAACGAGGCCATGAGGGAACAGACCATGGTCGTCTTCGAAGCCCAGTTGAAAGCTGGACTGAGGCTCCCCCTCTGCTCCCTGTTGCTGCAACTATGCGAGGGGTGGGGGGTTTGCCCCGGGCAACTGGCCCCGAACGTGTTTGCTACCGTAAATGCGTTCGTCGTGGCGTGCCATCTGGCGAAAACAGCGGTGCTACCGGAGACCTTTTTGCAGTTTTATACACTAAAAAGGCCGGTCGGGCATCCATTCTACCAGCTAACCCCTGAGGAGGTGAAAGTGGGCAACAAAATGGTGAAGATCGGGGTCTTCGCTGAAACTACCAGCTCTTGGGGGAGCTGGAAGAACAACTTCTTCATCCTCAAGGAGGATAGTTTGGGGTTCCCTGCGTACTTCATCAAGGAGAAGGACGCAAGGGTGTCGGTGAGACCCTCCTTGTGGGCGGGTAGCGAGGGGAAGAAAGCCCTCGACGCCCTATGCGAATGGGTCCGCGACGTAGAAAGGCTCGAGGAGTGTAAGGGTGGGTTTCCCTTCACTCTATCCAGTCTGGACGAAGTGGTCTGCGGAGAGTAGGGGTTAGCGGGGCCCATCGTCTTCCGAGCCACGTAGACGCCCTAAAGGACTGGATGGAGGGCACAGGACGGAGACCTCATTGAGCGCTTCGAAGGCGCTTTCAGCAACCCCCATTGTCTGTTTCGTACCCTTTTTTGCTTTTTTGTTTCTGTGTTTGCGCATTTTGAATGCTATTATAACCTGACCTTGTGTTTTGTTACAGCCAAGATGTCGCATCCCAGCGTCCTCTTTGCCAAGAAGCAGGACTTGAGGGAAGCCACGAAGATAAAGATGGACGAGGAGGTCCTGCGGAGCCCGTTCAAAGGGCTATCGAGGGCCAACTGCTGGGACCTCGAAGGGTGGGGAGGCCCGAGGAGTGGAGGCCTTGGTGACGGAGGCCCAACCCGGTCAGCGTAGCTGGCCCCGTACTCATCAAGGAAATTTCTGAGGATTCGAGGAGCGAGAATCTTCGGAGAAACGCCCCGAATCGCAGGTATTACTCTTGTCTCCTCTGGGTGTTTGGTTGACCTTCCTTATTTTGTATTCTCATCCCCTTTTTAATTTCGCAGGTGGCGAGAGGGCACAGAAGTGTCTTCGGACAGCAGCCCGAGCGCCGCTAAGGACAAAGGGAAGGGACCGGCCCTCGAGGAGCCGTCCACCAGCCCCGTTCGAGGCATGAAGGAGCCTGTGGGGCTCTTGGCAGATGCTCGAAGAGCTGTTGTGGCTCCTCGAGCAGTTTTTAAGAGGCCTTCGAAGGTCCCGAAGAGCCTTAAGGGGATAGACCCGGTGTTCGAGCCCCGGTGCTTGAGGACTATCGGCGAGAGGCTGCGGCCAAGTCCTTCAAGCGCAAGGGTCTAGCCCTGGTGGAAGCGTGGGATCCCGTGATGAGGGTGACTCGTGACGAGTCAGTGCTCCTCGGGGAGAGGGAGGTGAGATTGAAAGTTGCGGAGGGGTTCCCACTTCCCCGTGACCGACACTTTTTGAAGCATACATCCTCGGAGCCCCAGGATATTGCGAAGGACATCTGCCAGGGCCTTACTCGAGTAAGTCAGAATCCTCGACTCCTTTTGTGTTATTTATTGTTTTTTTCTGCGTACTTCTGTTTATATGCTTTGCGTTTTTAACTTGCAGGAGCTTGTACTGGCTCAAGGCCTGGTGGCCAAGATCGAGGACCTTCAAGCCCTCGTGAGGAGCCTTGAGGCCAAGGCAAAGGACTCCGAGGAAGTGGAGAGCCTAAAGAAGGCCTTGGCTGAAAAGGAGGCCGAGTTGGCTTCCTCGAGGAAAGAGGAGGCTAACACTCTCAGAGCCATGAGTGTCATTGGCAAGCAGCTGAAGGCTTCCATGGCCGATGGAAAGAAGCACGAGGCCCTCTTCGTCACCGAGCACCACGCGAAGAAAGAGCTCGAAGCTGAGATGGAGCAAGTGCTCGGGGAGTGCCAAAGGATGGAGGCCCAGGCTGAGGTGAAGGACAAGCTCATCGAGGAGCTGTCCTTGAGGGCTGCCAAGGCCGAGGAGCTGGCCTCGAAGGTTGCAGTCCATATCAAAGACTGCACCAAAACCCTTAATGAGGTGGTGGGCTCCAGTGTGGCTAACCCTATAGCCTTCGTACAACTAGAAGACCAAATTGGTCTGAAGTTGTATGGTGGTGAAAGTGTTCAGCCACCTATTTTTGTAAAGTCCATCGCTGAGAGGACTGCTCGAATGGGTAGGGCCTTCGAGGTGTTGACCAACAAATTGGTCGATAATCAGGCCATGGAGGGGGTCCGCTACGCTGAGGGATTCCTACTATGCCGCCACCAAGTGGAGGCGATGGTTGAGAAAGCACAGCTGGATCCCCTTGATGCGACGAAGGTCGAGGAGCCCTCCCAGGCGCTTTTGTTTGAGTGGGGTAGGGCAGGGAAAAAATTAGGAGTGGAATATCCTTATGATATTCTGCCCGGGCATGTAGAGGATTCCTCTGTCGTACCCCTAAAAGATGATGCCCCCAAGTAATTTTTGGGGTTTAACTTGTAATTAATTTTTGCTCTTACTTTTATAAAGTATGAACAATTTCTGAGCTATTGTGTTTATTTGAAGCATGAATATTGCCTGTATAACGCAAAGGATTTGTATTCGCTTTAAAGCAAACTTCTTTAAGTCAAAGCGTGCAATTCTTCGTAGAATTGACTGTCTTTGATTTGGTGTGTATTGCTCGAATATTGACAAAGTAATTAATTCTTATCCTTGCTTTATAAAACATTGGGCAGTCCTCGTGGAGTTGAGTGTGTGCCAACAGTGCTTGCATAATGCGAAGAATTTGAATATTGCTTTTCATTCGACGTACGAATATCGCTTTGTACAACACAGAGACTTTGAATACCCCTGCCAATTTATTTAAAGGAAAGCGTACAACTTAGACGTAATAAGGCCGTAAGTCGTCGACGTGGTAGTCGTTTTGAGCTTTTTGCCTTGATGATCCTTTAATTTGTAGACACCTCCTCTTTCTTTACTATGTACGATGTATGGTCCTGCCCATCTGGAACGAAGGGCGTCGTGGCCAGGATTACGACCTGACAACTCTGCCCTTAGCAAGACCATACCACCCACGTAGATTTGCTTTGCCCGAATTTTGGCGTTGTGGTCGAGGTTTGCTCGTTGCCGTAAGGCCAGAAGCCTAAGTCTGGCACCCTCGCGGAGTTCTTCGACGAGGTCCAAACGCGCCCGGAGACCGCTCTCATTATGAGGAGCGTCGTAATACAGCGTTCGGATTGTTGGTATAGAGACTTCGATTGGAAGCAAGGCATCGACGCCGTAAACCAAGGAGAAAGGAGTTTCCCTGTAGGTCCCCGCATAGTTGTTCAATAGTCCCGAGAGGACCTTTGGGTAGCGCCTCGACCCATTTCCCTTTGTTGTCATCGAGGCGCTTTTCAGGCCCTCTTTGATTGTGCGATTTGTGACTTCTACCTGGCCATTTGATGTGGGTGTGCCACGGGCGTAGAGCATTTGTATATTCATCTTGATGGCCCAATCCTTGAGCTTTTGCTCGTGAATTGTGTCCCATTATCTGTGATTATGGCTTTCGGTACGCCGTATCGCGCCACGAGGTCGTGCCAGAGGAAGTGTATGACTTTGGTCGTCGTTATTTTCTTGAGTGGCCGGACCTCGACCCACTTGGTGAAGTAGTCGACAGCCACTATACAGAATTTGAACTGCCCTTTGGCCTTAGGCATTGGCCCGATTAGGTCGAGGCCCCACAACGCGAAGGGTATAGGATAGGTCTCCGTAACCGCTTCGTTTGCAGGCTGCCGCTGGATGCGGGAGTTAAGCTGGCATTTGTGGCACGTTCGCACCAAATCATGCGCGTCTTTCCTCAATGTTGGCCAATAATAACCGAGGCGCAAGCATTTGTGCGCCGACATCGGAGCCAATGTGCGCTCCGCAAACTCCCGAGTGCACTTCGTTCAAGATGAGTTTGGAGTCATCGGGACCGATACACCGTTGTAAAGGAGCAGAATACCCTTTACGCCATAACGTACCATCTATGATGACATGGCGGGATGATCGCGTCCTTATCTTCTTCTATAACACTGGCGGGCCCTCGATTGCGCCGGTTTGGAGATCTTGGAGGATTGGGTGCCTCCAATCAATTGCTACGTTAGCATCGATCGCGTGAATTGTATTTATCGAAGGTTGTGCTAAGGTTTCGAGGATTGCATCCGTCCGTCCCTTAGACAACTTGTCAGCCACAGTGTTTTGATCCCTTGGGATCTTATTAATATTCAGCTGCTCGAATTGCCCTTGTAGGCTTTTGACGAGCCGTAAGTACCTCGAGAGAACTGGGTCCTTGCACTCATTAGTTCCCGTAACCTGGCTTACGACGAGCTGCGAGTCACTGTGCACAGTTAGACGTCGCAAGCCAGCTTTCAAGGCAGTTTTGAGACCCGATACGAGGGCCTCGTATTCTGCAACGTTGTTTGTGACAGGGAACTGGAAAGCCACTCGTAAGTTGGCCTCCATGCCGTGTGGGCCCTTGATGTGAACGCCTCCTCCTGGGCGGTCAGCACTGGATGAACCATCCACGAACATGTCCCACTCGGGAGGCTCCAACTCTGTTGGTGGATCCCTCGAAGGGCCATGTTCGAGGGGATAGATGGAGAGCTCGGCCATGAAGTCCACCAAAGCTTGCGCCTTTATGGCTCGTCGAGGCTCGAACTTGATGTCGTATTCCCCGAGCTCGATGCACCAACGGGCTAAACGACCACTATGCTCAGGTCTGTTTAGGATGTCCCTGATTGGTAGATCCGTTCTGACGATGATCGTGTGGGCTTGGAAATATGCTCGTAATTTCCTGGCAGCCACGATCAAAGCGTAAATTGTTTTTTGAAGGGTAGGGTAGTTAACCTCGACTCCTCGTAACTTGTGACTTGTGTAATAGACGGGCCACTGTCGCGAGCCCTCCTCCTTAACGAGCACTGAAGAGACAGTGCTGTTTGAAGTGGAGAGGTAGATGACGAGTTCGTCCCCTGGTTGCGGGCATTTCAGTGTTGGCAAATCAGAGAGGTGCTTCTTGATTTGCTCGAAGGCTTCTTGGCATTCTGGTGTCCAAGTGAATGCCTTTTTCATGCGAAGCTGTTCAAAAAACGGCTTGCATTTGTCTCCCAGTTTGGAAATGAATCGCCCCAAGGCAACAATTCTTCCGGTGAGTTGCTGGATTTCCTTAATGTTCCTTGGTGGCGCCATATCCGTGATGGCTGATATTTTCTTAAGGTTGGCGTCGATTCCCCTTTCGGAGATCATGTAACCCAGGAATTTCCCGGCTCCAACGAAGAAAGAACACTTGGCTGGGTTGAGCCTCATGTTGTATCGTCGGAATGACTTGAAAGTCTCAGCCAGATCTTGAAGGTGGTCTTCGAATGTCATGCTTTTCACAATGACATCGTCGACGTATGCTTCCAGGTTACGGCCCATTTGGTGGGCAAAGACTCTGTTCATTAGACGCTGGTAGGTGGCTCCAGCGTTTTTGAGCCCAAAAGGCATTCGAATGTAGTAGTATACGTCATCGCCCGTTGTGAACGCCGTTTTGAAGGCGTCCTCGGGATCCATGTAGATTTGGTGATAACCACTCTTAGCGTCCATGAACGACAAGTACTTGTACTTGGAAGTTGCGTCCACGAGCTGGTCGATAACCGGTAACGGATAGGGGTCCTTTGGACAATGCCTATTGACGCCCGTGAAATCGACGCACATACGAAGGTCACCGTTAGTTTTGTCAGCTAAAACTATGTTAGCGAGCCACTCGGAGTACTGAATTTCTTTTATTATTCCAGCGTCGAGGAGTTTGGAAACCTCCTCTTTTACAAATTGCTTTTTGGAGGGCCATACCCCGTTTCTTTTGCTTAACCGGCTTTGAATCCGGGAATACATTAAGTTTGTGGGTGATGACGCTAGGATCGACGCCCGGCAGGTCCTTCAAGCTCCAGGCAAAGACGTCAAGGTTTGCCTCGAGGAGGTGGATGAGCGCCATCTTCTCCTTTTGTTTAAGGTTTTTGCCAACCTTAAATTTCTTGCACAGGAACAGCGTCGATTTCTTCTGTCACTTCATCGAGGCGTGGCCTGTCGTCGGGTTCCGCGGGATCCTCGTTCTCCCTCGAGGCCCGTGGATCAACCGTAGAGCTCAAAGAGGCCACGTAGTTTGTCCTTGCCGTTCGCTGGTCGATGTAGATGTTTGCATCCCCACGAGGTGTTGCAAACGTGACCGTGAGAGAGCGGATGTCGCACCTCATGTGGAATTCGACCTGGCTTGGTCGACCAACGATGGCATTGTACGTGGAAGGGACTTCGAGGACCAGGAACTCTGTCATAATGGAATGGCAGTCAACCGTGCCAAATTGTGTGCCCCCAATTAACATGAGGGCAGGTTGACGATCCCTATTGTTGGCACGATATCCCTGCCGATGCCAAAGGTAGGGCCGGAGCTCCTTCGTATAGCGGACATGTGTACCCCGAGTTTGTCGAGCATGTCCTTAAAAATGACACTGGTGTTTGCACCAATGTCGATGTAGACACGGTTGGTGTCGTAACCCGCAATCCTTGCTGTGATAAGCAATGGATCGGAGTGTAAAACGACAACCTTTGTCCCGTTGGGGCGACAGATGACGTTCTCTCGAGGTGGTCGATCTGCAAGATTTCCCTTGCATATCGCTTTACGGAAGAGGCGCCTTCGACTTAGTGAGCATGTGAATGATGCCCGCTGGTGGTGGTGGCGGCAAGTTTTGCCTCCGAGGGCTGTTGTGTCGACGACGCGTTTTTTCGCGGTTGTCGCTGTCGTCGTCCCTCTTGCGGCCTTTGGGGAATTTCTTGCATGGGGAGGAGGAGTCGGACATGAATTCCTTGAGCTTACCCTGCTCAATCATCTCAGAGATGAGATTTCTGAGTTGGAAGCACGCCTCCGTGTCATGGCCACGGTCCTTGTGGTAGAGGCAGTACTTGTCAAACCCCCTCGTATTCTTATGCTGGATGGGTTGAGGCCACTTGGGGACCTTGTTCTGCTTCTCCAGCATTAGAAGAATGTTCGTGCGGGTGTCACGAAGTGCGGGGTGATGATCAGAGGTCCTCGGACCTACGTTCGAGGGCTGGTACCTCGATGAGACAGACCCCTTGTCGAACTTTTTGTTGCGGTCGCTTGTGGGGGGCCTGTTGTAAGGCTTGTTCATCTCCTCGAAGTTCATAAATCGAGTGGCCCGATCGATGAACTCACCCATCGTCGTGACGGGGTTTTCATTGATGTTATACGCGAGCCTCGACTCGCGCTGAAGGCCTTGAGTTGCGGCCAGGAGCTGCATGTCCGAGGAGAGACCCTGGACTTGGACAGCTTCCGCCTGAAACCGCCGGATGTAGTCACGGAGCGGTTCCTCCCTTTGCTGTTTCACTCTTAACAAGTGTTGGACAGTCTTTGGGGGAGGTCGGGCTCCCATGAAGTGGCACGAGAGCGATGAGGCGAGGTCCTTAAAGCATTTGAAATGCTGGCCTCGTAGCGTTCGAACCACGTTGAAGCAGCCCCTTTGAGAGTAGAGCTTAAAGAATTGCAAAGTATGGGATCCGAGGCGCGAGCCATATCCATTTGGGAGATGTAACTTCGAAGATGGTCGACGGGTGCATTGTTGCATCGTAGCTTTGATTGGTGACATTCGAAAGCTAGCCAGCGCTGGACAGCGAGGATGTCCTCTATGAAAGGCTGCGTCAGGAGGACCTCGATGTCGTCGAGGACCAGGTTTGGTGTTTTGACCTGTTCCTCAACCACGTTGATTCGTCGGAGGAGGTCGTCAACGTCAAGGTTCCCAGTCGGTGGGTTTTGATTCTGGGACTGCTCGTCCCGGTCGTTGTGATGCGGGAAGCGAGCAGCCTGTATTTCCGCCTTTATGGTTTGCACCATAAAAGCTTTCATTTCATTAAGTATGCTTGCCTGGAGGAGCGCTATCTGAGCGGGATCGACGATGACCTGCTGGGGGGTCGTCGAGGTCCCAGCGAGGTATGTCAGAGTGGCAGCTTGTGGCTGCGGGGTCTGCTGCGCCCCTGGTGTGTCATCAACCGGGAGCGGCGGGGTTGCCCCCAACGGGGTGTTGTGGGGCTGTTGCGTCCCCGTTGCACCACCAGCAGGGGGTGGTGGGGGCACATCAGAGGAGCTGGAAGCAGCGTCCTCGACATGCACACTGTTGTGAGTTCTCCTTGTTTTCGCCATGAAAATGGTTAGGGGAGAGAAAAGTTGATTAGGAAAGAAAAAACGGCTGTTTTTCGTTTCCCACAGACGGCGCCAATTGATAGCCAAAGAACGATCTCCGATTTGTCAAGTGATCTCCGATGACTGAAGTAGGGCAACTCCGGTACCTGAGAAGAGTAAGACAAAGGACACTTTCAGGTGCAGACAGAGAAGAGAGGTGTGGGTGTGTAGTAATCACCTTATTTGAGGCAGGCACCACCCAATATATAGGGTGGTGCTAGGTCCCGTTGCGGGGCCTTAAACGCTGGAGAATCTCCATAAATGTGTCCATAATTGGGATGGCGGCGTATTAATGGTGTAATAACAGTGGAGTTATTGCGGAGTTACTCCCTCTCCTTTGGCTTAATGCCATAATTAGTGTAACGGTTGTTTTGAGGGAGGCAGCAAACGTTTTACGGTTAACGGATCTATACGGGGCGCGCGCCCCGTAATTACGAGGCCGACTGTGGTGGACACGGCCCATATGGCGTTTGCATTTGACAATACAACCGTATGGGCTGGCCATATATATCAACAATTATGGTTGAAGAAATTACCAGAAAATTACTTCAAATGCGTTCCCGGTAGATCTGAATGTACAGACCCTCTACAGTATCCACGCACGAGCAATTACTGAGTCCACGTTCCTCCATTTTGCCGTGCTAGCGACAGTTCCTCAGAGAATAGAGCATACGAGATCAATCAGAAAATTACAGAGAACGTTTCTGTATTTGGTGAAACTATGTCAAAAACACAGTGAGCAAACAACAAAAACGTATATGCATCCGGGCGGCGACAAGTTATATAATTAACCTATCTTTTTGGTTAATTACATAACTAGTCCCTAGCGTCATTCCTCTATATTACTTAAGTGTTTAACTTTCCAAAAGTTGACACTTAAGTCACCAAACTTTTATCTCTTGCTGAAAACACTCTATAATTAACTCACTGAGCGTGCGACCCTGTAGGTTCTTATTACGTTGGCAATAATTATGATGTCTCACTCATAATTACTGACAATGAGCGGTATCTAGCAACACATTACCGTTACCCAAGTAATATAGAATCCGTTTAAAAACGTGACGGAAACTTCACCTATCAACCAAACCACATTAGTGCACATGTTATGTCTTTCATCATATTCTCTAATTGAACCGTGTTCAACCTGGCGATGGAGAATAAACTCCCGTGTCATGGGAGTGACGAATCTCGTCTTGACGTATGTCAGTCTTACTCCGTAATTCACTACACACCCAAAACTAGCACACTCCTTCGGTCAAGAAGGGATAGCACAGAGAATCAAAGTATGCAGCTCACTACGAGAAGATCTCCATACTCTCAGGTCAGAAGACTACACGCACTATGGTTTATGTGTAGAGCTTATAATAATCATGTCACGATTACTTAAGTTCTACCAAGTGGGTCGGACCATTACAACTACTTATGTAATCATAAGCTAGATTCCACGTCCCACGTGAATCTACCCTTATGCTAGTCTCGCATGTGTTATATCAACCTTTGTTCTTTATAACACTCGACTATGGCCATTTAGGAACATCTCATGCTCCAAGGTTTTATTATTATTATTGTTCTTTATTAACGCAAAAACAAAAGACAAAAATAATAATCTGAACAATGCCTCTTAATTAAATAATCATGTCAGCGTTCCAAAGCCAATACACACCAATATAGGTTGGATGGCTTTTGGGCACTACATACACCTACAGACTCCCACTTGCACTAAAGCCAATCCAGCATCTGTTTGAGACCGATATACCTAGAGTGGCCCTCATGCTTCTGTTTCGCTAGAGTCTTTGTAAGCATATCCGCCACATTGCGATCCGTGTCTACTCTCTATATGGATACGTCGCCTCGCTCCAAGATTTCTATAATCAGGTGATAACGCCGAAGGATATGTTTGGATCTCTGGTGAGATCGTGGTTCCTTTGCTTGAGCGATCGCTCCATTGTTGTCACAATAGAGCTGAATCGTATCCTGAGCACTAGGGACCACATCAAGTTCTGAAATGAACTTTCTGATCCAAACAGCCTCCTTCGCAGCGTCAGAGGCGGCAATATATTCTGCTTCTATTGTAGAGTCCGCGACTGTCTGCTGCTTTGAGCTCTTCCAACTCACAGCACCACCATTTAAGCAAAACACATACCCAGATTGTGATCTGAAATCGTCCACGTCAGTCTGGAAGCTAGCATCTGTGTAACCCTTTACACAAAGCTCTTCTTCGCCTCCATAGACCAAGAAGACATCCTTAGTCCTTCTCAAGAACTTAAGAATGTTCTTAACGGCCACCCAGTGTTTCTCACCTGGGTCTGACTGGAATCTGCTCGTCATGCTCAAAGCATACGATACATCTGGTCGAGTACATAACATGGCATACATGATAGATCCGATTGCTGATGCATACGGAATCTCATCCATTCGCTTCCTTTCCTCACGTGTCTGTGGACACTGCGTCTCGGAAAGAGGTGTGCCATGGGTCATAGGCAAGAATCCCCTCTTGGACTCATGCATATTAAACCTCCTCAAAATCTTATCTAGGTATGTACTCTGACTTAGTCCAAGTAACTTGTTTGATCTATCTCTATAGATCTTTATGCCGATCAGAAGTATGTCATCGACATACAATACCAGAATGACAATAGCGCTCCCACTAACCTTCTTGTACACACAAGGTTCATCATCGTTCTTGATAAAGCCAAACTCTTTTATTACTTCATCAAAACGTAGATTCCAGCTTACGGAAGCGTGCTTTAATCCATAAATGGATCTCTGCAGCTTGCATACCTTATGAGCCTTCTTAGGATCAACAAAACCCTCGGGTTGTGTCATAAACACATCCTCAAGTATCTTTCCATTCAAGAAAGCGGTCTTGACATCCATCTGCCAAACCTCATAGTCATGGTATGCGGCTATAGCTGAAAGGATCCATATGGATTTAAGCATGGCAGCAGACGAAAAGGTTTTGTCATAGTCAATACCATGAACTTGCCTGAAACCCTTTGCAACGAGTCACCCCTTATAGGTAATTACATTACCATCCATGTCGGTCTTCCTTTTAAAGACCCACTTGCAACCTATGGGCTTTGCCCCATCAGGTGCAAGGAACCAGTCCCAGAACTTGGTTTTGTGACATGGATTCCATCTCGATCTCATGGCTTCTAGCCACTTCTCAAAACCTGGTCACGATATAGCTTCTGGTAGGATGTCGGCTCGTCATCAATGACAATCACATCACCGGAATCAGTCACGAAAAAACCGTAGTATCTCTCTGGCTGATTTCGTGCTCTACCGCTTCTACGTAGGTCTTGTGTTACTTGAACAGGTTGTACTACCACATCATTATGTGATTCCTGTTCATGTTCCCTCTCAAGAGCTAAAGTATTCTCTTGTTCTCGAATTTCTTGAGTTCTATGCCTCTCCCACTGTTTCCTTTGGAAATAAAATTTCTCCCAAGGAAAGCACCGATCGTGACACAAACACTTTCTGGTTGACGGGATCATAGAAGTAGTATCTCTTAGTCCTACTAGGGTACCCAACAAAGAACACTTAAGTGATCTGGACTCGAGCTTATCTGTGATCAACTTCTTCACATTAGCCTCGCAGACCCAGATTCTCATAAGCGACAAAGCTGGGCCTCTTCCCATGCCATAACTCATATGGTGTCGTTTGTCTTGTCTTGGATGGAACTCGGTTAAGTGTAAACGCTGCCGTTTCAAGAGCATAGCCCGGAAGGATGTTGGAAGATCAGCATGACCCATCATAGATCGAACCATGTCCATCAAGGTCCGATTCCTCCTCTCGGACACACCATTTAACTGAGGTGTTCCAGGTGGAGTGAGTTGTGACACTATGCCACAATCTCTCAGATGGTTAAGAAACTCTTGGGTTAAGTACTCACCACCTCGATCCGATCGAAGTTTCTTGATACTCTTTCCAAGTTGATTCTGTACTTCATTCTGAAACTCTTTGAACTTTTCAAAAGTCTCAGATTTGTGCGCCATCAGTACACATAACCATACCTACTGAAATCATCGGTAAAGGTAACGAATTACCGAAATCCTCTTCTAGCACGAGTGCTCGGCCCACACACTTCATTGTGAATAAGCTCCGGCACCTCGGTGGCCCTTTCACTGTTTCCAGTGAATGGCGCCCTTGCCATCTTGCCATGTAAACAAGCTTCCAAAGTCTCATATGATCCGAGATCAAATGAGTCCAACATTCCACTTTCATGGAGTTTGGTTATGCGTCTCTCGTTTATGTGGCCTAATCGACAATGCCAAAGATATGTTTCGTTTGAATCATTAGTTTTGATCTTCTTAGCTTGGATGTTATAGATTGGATTATTTAGATCTAGAACATATAAACCATTATTCAAATGTGCGTTAGCATATAGTATCTCATTCAAATAAACGGAACAAACATTGTCCTTTATAATGAATGAAAAACCTTTCTTGTCCAAACAAGAAACAGAAATCAAATTTCTGGAAATAACAGGCACATAATAACAGTTTTCGAGTTCTAAAATAAATCCAGTAGGTAAAGTAATGAAGCAAGATCCGACAGCTACAGCAGCAACCCGTGCTCCGTTGCCAACTCGAAGATCCACTTCTCCCTTTACCAATGCTCTACTTTTCCTTAGATCCTGCACATTTGAACAAATGTGAGATCCACATCCAGTGTCCAACACCCAAGATGTAGAAGTAGAAACATGTAACTCTATAACAAGGATACGAAGCGTTGCCCGCGGCACCCTTCTCGGTCTCCTCGATCCAGGCTTGCGGTCTCGCTTCCAATGTCCCGGTCTCCCACAATGGAAGCAATTCTGCACCTTCTCGCTAACTCCCCGGATGGTTTCGGTGTTTGAGCGGGAGTTGGGATAGCAGTTTTGGCTACCCTAGCCTTACCCTTTCCCTTCTGTTCTTTCGGACCCTCTCTTCCTTCCATTGTTCTGGACAACCATAACAACCTTCTCACTACGAAGATTGTGCTCAGATGTTCGCAACATGTTGAGCAACTCAGGAAGAGACTTCTGAAGATCATGCATGTTAAAGTTCATAACAAACTGATTATAGCTCTCTGGGAGAGACTGCAAGATCAAATCAGTAGCCAGATCAGCTGGCAGACCGGCATCCAACTTCTGGAGTCCCTCTATGTACCCAATCATCTTGAACACATATGGAACTCAAACCTGCTATGGCTAGTGCTTGAATAACAGTAACTTTAGGTAGGCTACCTTGCCAATTGCACCGTGTGCAATTCTTGTATCATTGAGTGGAGTTGCAGTGCAGCACCTTGTTATGGCAAAACCTACTCACTTAACTCCCACTCAATCGGTCTCCAAACTGCCAACCGTGTTGGTGGAATGGTCAAGCCCGACCCATCACCTAGAACTCGCCTTTAATCAAGATTAAAGTGTGGCACCTCGCTATGGCGAAACCTACCACACGATGATCGAGCTATATGATGTGTCTCGCGATGGAAGACCATGAGCTTAATATGAGTTGAGGGATTTTAATTGGTCTCACTAGTTTTAAATTTCTCCGGTTGATTAAACATGCATCAATCAACCTAAACATGCCATCTATTACTGAAAATAGATAGTACCACAGTTATAGCCCAATCTAGATGTATCCCGAGCAAAGGGATCCATAAAACCTAGAAAGAAAAAGACCTATACTAGTCTCTTTCTTGCTAGCGTCTCTTGGGTCCGCACCTTTCTTCCTTAGTCTTCTCGATCCAATCTTCTTGTCCAAGCGTTTGTGATTACATTTAAATTACATTTAAGAAACCTCTTTTACATTGAGGGGAGTGGATGAGAAGAGAATTATACAACGAGAATATATAAGGAGAGGCACGGCGCGCAGGCCGTATTTACCAAAAATACATCCATTCATTCCCAGGCTATAACCACGTACCATGCATCAAATAATCATCCAAACATGCTAAAACACTCATTCAACAAGTTTGATATTCAATTAATGCATTCGAAAGTTATGGGTCAAATTTGAGTAAAAATAAATTTTTAAGGACCTTTACGTAATTTTTAAAATTTGTCTCGGGTGAAAATATTTTAAAACAGCGCTCAGGACTATTTTAAATATTACCAGAAAATTTTATGATTTTTTCTTAAGTTTGAATTAATTTCGGGCAAAAATATATCAAATAGGGTCCCCGAAATTAATTTGAAGCTTAAAACAAAATTAGGCTAATCTGCACAATTTTAAAAACTTGCGGTGGCGGGGAGCAATTCGCTGGTTCGGGCGAACCGGGAGGGTCGGGCCAGCGAACCGACCGGCCCATCTGGTTCACCCGAACCCGGTGGCTGATTTCCGGGGCGGGCTGGCGGAGTCGGGTTGGGCTGGCCGGGCCGAGCCCGGCCTTGCGGGCCCAGGCTGTTGGCGGGCCAAGCTACGGGCCGAAGCCCGGCTCGCGGACCCGATGGCGGCCCGGCCAGTGGGCTGCCAGCGCGAGCTAGGGTTTTAGCCCATGCCGCGCGGCCCATCCTCGATCGTCGTCGCCGTTCCCGGAGACTCCCTCCGATGACGCCGCCTCGACTCCGTTGGAACCGTCCGTCGCCCGATTAGCCATCCACGCGCTTCGTCGCCATCCAACGGCCGGATCGCCGTGGCGGTGGCGTCGAATCCACGTTTTTCTGTTCACCCGAATTTAAAATATGAACATCAATAAATATTCGTTTTTCAGATTTAATTTTTACAAAAATTCACCAAGAATAATTAGGCGATAATTAATTCAAAATCCAATTTTAATTAATCATCTCCAATTATTAACATGCAATAATTTTTCTAAACGAAACAATTAATTGAACACGAGATAATGATACCGGATTGTACAAGTTGCTCGATACCATTGTTGGGGTTTTGTATCATCAAATAATGCGGTGGAAAAATAAAACCCCGGACGGGATCCATGTACAATCGAAAGCGGTACAATTATGGTTGGAGAAATTACGAGAAAATTACTTCAAATGCGTTCGGTAGATCACGAGCGTCTGGACCCTCTACGTTATCCACGCGCGAGCAATTACGAGTCCACGTTCCTCCTTTTGTCGTGCTAGCGGCGGTTCCTCGGAGAAGCGGAGCACGAGATCAATCGAGGAAATTACGAAAGCGTTTACGTATTCTCTAATAATTTTCCCGTTCCAAACCGGAAAAAATATTTGGTGAAGCGTGTCAAAAACACGGTGAGCAAACAACAAAAACGTATATGCATCCGGGCGGCGACAAGTTATACAATTAACCTAGCTTTTGGGTTAATTACATAACTAGTCCCTAGCCTCATTCCTCTATATTACTTAAGTGTTTAACTTTCCAAAAGTTGACACTTAAGTCACCAAACTCTTATCTCTTGCCGAAAACACTATATAATTAACTCACCGAGCGTGCGACCACAGAGGTTCTTATTACGTTGGCAATAATTATGATGTCTCACTCATAATTACTGATGTGAGCGGTATCTAGCAATACATCAACATTGCCCAAGTAATATAGAATTCGTTTAAAAACGCGACGGAAACTTCACCTATCAACCAAACCACATTAGTGCACATGTTATGTCTTTTCATCATATTCTCAAATTGAACCGTGTTCAACCTGGCGATGGATAATAAACTCCCGTGACATGGGAGTAGCGAATCCCGTCTTGACGTAAGGCAGTCTTACTCGTAATTCACTACACACCCAAAACTAGCACACTCCTTCGGTCAAGAAGGGATAGCACATAGAATCAAAGTATGCAGCTCACTACGAGAAGATCTTCATACTCTCAGGTCAGAAGACTACACGCACTATGGTTTATGTGTAGAGCTTATAATAATCATGTCACGATTACTTAAGTTCTACCAAGTGGGTCGGACCATTACAACTACTTATGTAATCATAAGCTAGATTCCACGTCCCACGTGAATCTACCCTTATGCTAGTCTCGCATGTGTTATATCAACATTTGTTCTTTATAACACTCGACTAGGGCCATTTAGGAACATCTCATGCTCCAAGGTTTTATTATTATTATTGTTCTTTATTAACGCAAAAACAAAAGACAACAATAATAATCTGAACAATGCCTCTTAATTAAATAATCATGTCAGCGTTCCAAAGCCAATACACACCAATATAGGTTGGATGGCTTTTGGGCACTACATACACCTACAGTTTTAACATCCATTTGATGTAACTCTAGATCCAAGTATGCCACAATGGCAAGTAGTAATCTGATGGAATTGAATTTCACTACAGGTGAGAAGGTATCTTTGAAATCAATACCTTTCTTTTGTGAGAAACCCTTAGCCACCAACCAGGCTTTGTATCTTTCAATACTTCCATCAGAATTCTTCTTTATCTTTAACACCCATTTATTACCAATGGCCTTCCGACCAATAGGAAGATCTGACAATTCCCACACACCATTCACTACCATAGAATGAAGTTCTTCATTTATGGCATTTAGCCATTCTTCTCTTTGTGCACTATTAAGAGCTTCTTTAATATTACTTGGTTCATCTATTTCAGATGACACCAAATAAGTTTCACCCTCCGAGAGACCCCACCTTTTGGGTTGTCTCGATTCCCTAGTTGATCTTCTCAACATGGGCGGAGGTGATTCTAGCTCTTGTTGATCTTCAACTCCCTCTTGAACAAGTGTATCCTCTACAGGATCTTGTTCCATGTGATCAAACACATTGGATTCATCATTAGGAGACACAACTTCCTCTTGTTGAGGTACTCCTTGTGAAGTAGGTGTACCTTGTGCAAGCTGGTACTTGACATCAAATACCAATCTTTCTTTGTGACTGATATCTAAGAACACATAACCTTTCGAATCAATGCAATATCCAAGGAAAGCACATTTCTTTCCCGAGGACCCAATTTTCCCAAAGGATGGTGGGACATGCACATAAGCAAGGCAACCCCAAGGGTGAATGTAGCTTAGGTTAGGCGACCTCTTCTTCCAAAACGCATTTGGAGAAGAGTCGATGTTCTTATTTGGTACTCTATTGAGAATGTGAACTGCACAAAGCGTGCATCACTCCAATAGATGATGTCCAAGTTAGCCTTAGCCATCATAGACCTTAACATATCCATTAGAGTTCTGTTCTTTCTTACAGACAATACATTTTGTTAGGGTGTCCAAGAAAGAGAGAAATCCATCTGGATTCCTTTAATTTCACAAAAGGCTTTGAAGGCATTTGAATTATACTATTCACCTCTATCCGTTCTCAAAGATTTTATTTTCTACCAGGCGATCCAAACCTGGATCGGGAGAGAACCAGGCGACCAAATTATTCAGCCAGGCGGTCGCCTGGCCTATCTGATGATGGACAGGCGACCAGGCGGATCGCCTAGCTCCCGGAAATCAGCTTCCCTCCACTTTTGAAACCTAGCCATTTTTGTTGACTATCACTATTTGAGGTTTTAATTTCCATTTTCAGCACCTTTTGTAAATTCTTTGGTTTCTATAAACCATATAACTTCATAAATATGAGTTATATGATTTATGGGAATTAGAGAGAAAGGGTTTCAACCCTTCCCATCCATCCCCTCACTTCACCCACCTTAATCTTAGGAGGCTTGTCTCTAGGCTATCTCTCTCCTCCCTTCCCTCACCATTTTAGTTAGGCTTAGGGTTCATTTGCAACTTAGAACATATATTGTAAGAACTCTTGTTGCTGAAAATACAAGGCCATTGTTCTTCATTTGTTCTCAAATCTTGCTTCACCAATCCATTAGTGATCCATGCAAGAGGGTCCAATTAAATACCTAGCATTGTTTGATCAAGTAGTCAAAAGGTTCTAGGTTCCATTCCATCCCTCCCTTTGCCGAATTTGAAGCTCCATTTCTTTGGAGTTCTTCCTCACTCAAGCTAGATCAAAGCTCATGATCATGCAACCCTTGTGTGATCATATCACATGGCATCAAGGGTTGAGAACTCAACCATGATCTCATCCACCATGGTCGAAAGAAGGGTTACTCGACAAAGACGATTCTTTTTCAGATAAGCCACATAGGCTGTCTGGTCTTGCCCTTCTTCCGGTTGAGCAACCTGACCTCCATCAGATAAAACCTCAAGTGTAATGAACTTGACCTTTTGCTGCCAAATCAGATAGTTGTCACCATCCAATTTGAGGTCCTTGTTCAGTTCAGCTACAATATTCTTACATGCCATCTACATGACGCAAATCACATGTATCAATGTTCAATCAATCACAACAAGACTCAACAAAGCAACAAATACATGTAACTACTTCAAACATGTTCATATATGGCAAAAGGAATGCATATAGCATCCAATTAGAAACACACAAACATGTTTCCATAGTTTCACATACATGTTCTAATTGAGCCTCCAAGAAGGTTCAAATATCTTACTTTATGGTTTCATGTACACATACATGAATAGCTTATGTAACATTACATATGATATTTCTCTCAAACCTTAGTCTCATCACCCATAAGTCTCCTTGATACAATTCCCAGGAAAGGTGGAGGGGTCACATTGATCCCGCTTAAAACCCACCTCCTTAGACAGAATCATACCAATTTGACAGGGTCCCTAGAAACCTTAGCTTACAGAAATGTCATATCCTCCTTAAACCAAGTCTCATTTCCCTCAAGTCCATCATAGTGGTGAACAAATCACCAGTACTAAGACCATCTTAGGGTTGAGGTTCTTAGTCTAAGTCAAGGAACAATGTCACATACATGCAACTTATGCATACTAGTAAGAACATGTAGAAAATACACAAAGAACACATCTTGGTTTATTCCTCCTTGAATTAAGTCTCTCATCCCTCAAGTCACCATAGTGATAATTCCCAGGAAGGAGGGACACAATGGTACCGCTTAAGTTCCTTCCTAGACAAAATTACCATCTAATTAAGACTATCTCCGGGTAAAGCCAATAACTCAAGTGAAGAATTACACCAAGAACTTATCTTGTGCATTTCATGCCATAAACACAATTATATCATGTTCTAACTTTCATATAGATATACATGTGAATCACAAAGAAGCAACATACATGCTTTCATTCAATCATACTCATGAACATATACATAAGCATACAATGATTCACATTCATTTATAACCCCTTCGAATAACCCAATCGGGGGTTTGGCAAACCCAGCCTTCATGGAACATATACATAAGCATACAATGATCCACCTTGCCCCTCGCGAAAGCGAATTCTGCCCCTCACAGAACACAGCTTGCGAACCCAGCCTTCGCGGAATAGGGACTGGCGAACGCCTGTCAGGCGAAGCCTTGACACTGGCGAACCCCTCATGCAGCGAACGCCTATCAGGCAAACCCTTGACACTAGCAAACCCCTGTCAGGGGAAACCTGGACACTGGCGAACGCCTGTCAGAGGACCGCGAGTCGTCATACAAGGTTCTCATACAAGATACTTTTATCTTGACCGAATTCACACATACATGTAATTTTCATGATTTTAATCATCTTCAAACATACAAGCATGCATACGGTTCATACCCTTCATGAACGATCATAACAATTGCATGCAATACTCATTCAACCCGAAATGCATATTTTCATGGAACATGCATATGAGTTCAAGCAACACAGGCTCTGATACCATTTGTAGATTTAGAGATTCATAGCATGATGTGTTTTCCATAATCATGCCTCTCCACTTTCACAAAGAAGAAAGAGGAGAAGGAGGAAGAAGAAGGAGATGTAGATATGTACCTTGCACCTTTGAAAAACAGCGAAAGGATCTTTGTCCTTGCTCCTAAACGTATGCTCCAAGTCTTCCTCCTTGGTGGCGAATTCCTCTTCAATCCTCAAGCCTTCAAATTGTTTGATGAGGGCAGATTGCATGTGATGGAATGAGGTTCTTTTGTGTTAAAGAGACACAAAATAGTTCCACCCAAAATTCTCTAGGAATGCTTGAATAATTCGGCCAAGAACAAGAGAGAAGAGAGAACATTCAAATTTCAAGAGTGTGTCTGTGTTGTGGCCAAATCATCTATTTATAGATGATGTAGGGAGTTACAAGGAAGTGCTACAACTCCCTTATGGCCGAAAGTACACATACTTTCGGCCTAGGGAGTGGTTACTCCCCCTTGTACACTCTCTTGTCCAAAGACAAAATAACTACCCTATATGGCGAAGGGGTGCCTTCCCTTGAGGTGCCTCTTCGCCAAATTAAGGCTCTCTTGGCTGATTTATGCTTGGTAACTTCCAAGGGATGTGCACACATACACTAGGGTGCATACACCATGCACCTCAATTGCCAAAGTCATGTCCTTTTACCAAAATACCCTTATTTTGTATAAAAGGATATTAATAAGTAGTTACTACACATGAAACATCACAAATGTTCCATATAGTCACAATTCACATAGTTGAATTCCATAGAACTCATTTCAACTCACTTTGAGCTGAAATCACTTCTCCATTTGAGATGAGCTCAAAAGGACTTGGTGCACTAAGAATTCCAACAAGTGCTTCTTGATGATTTGGTGAATCCTTATGAAAAGGAAGTTAAGTTGAAATGATTAGGAGTACTGAAGAAAACTTTAGAGGTAATGATATATGTTATTCACGGTGAAGATTTATACGCTTCCTACGGATTAGAATCTTTATTGCATGCTCTGTTGATCAGTTGTGAAGAGAAAGAGAACTGAAAGTCTGTAGAAACTGGTATCGTGGATGCTCCTCTCCGCCGCGGGTTCATGAACTTCGTTGCCTTTTCGTGCGCAAAACAAATGGGTTGCACGGAAATCTTCGATGTATAAGGTAAGGGTTCAGTTTTTCCTTAATTTTTCATTCTAGGATGCTTATAATATGTATGTCGGGGCAAATTGGGGAAGAGGCTTTGCATGAATCGAAAAGAGGCTACGCATGAATCTGGAAAGAGGTTTCGCATGGTCTAAGGAAGGGTTCACGCCGTATCTAAAAGGAGGCTTCGCATGGGTGCTTGGCTGGAGGATTTCACGGGCGGCTCCGTCACGGGGTCTTCGCATTCGCGTAGGAGGATGCGCATGGGCGGCCTCGCTTAGAGGTTTCGCCGGGAGGGACTTCGCCTTCGCCTAGGGGTTTCTTCACCCTTACACTTTCAGTATTGCGATGCGGCCTTCAGCTTCCTCTAGCCTCGGTAATACCGAACTTAGCTTATGGCATAGGCTAGGATATACGAGTGGATTCTGTTATCTGCTTCGGGATAACTTGTTTAACAAGTTTCCTTCTGTATTCTGTTATCTGAATCTGTTCTAACGGCAGGGATTCCGGTTTTTGTTATCTAGATTTTCTATTATTCTGCAAGATCCGATTCTCATTTGAGCACATTCTAAGGTTAATGACGGTTGTCTTATGTTTTCTGTTTAGCAGCGGTGACCTACGTGGATTTGCGTTCTGAGGATCTTAGTGTACCAGATCCCTCCACACACGTAGGTATTCTGGATATTAGGTTCTGACTCTGTATATGTAAACACATGCATGTAAATTTACGTTACATCACATATGTATATGTAATATGAGTATATGTATGTTTGATTCAGATGATCCTCGTTACTTGCACTACATGTTAATAGCATGAATAAGGTAAAGGAAAATTTTAATCGGTTGGGTTTAGACCACTACATCAAGAGAACTCTGTTTTACTGTTTCCCCGATTCCAGTTCCCGCTGACGCCGACGGGTGTTCAGCATCACGTGCACTTCCGCCGAAGGGGGTAACAACGTCACTAAGCCGATTACTTTTGAAATGGTGACGGGCATGGCATCACCAAGGCCGTTACCTTTGAAATGGTAGCGGGCCGCCTGTCACCAACTCCTGTACCAGTTTTCACCGGTTTTGATGCCCTTTCAAATTCTCCTGCCCATGCAGCCCGCTCAATATACATATATATATATATATATATATATATATATATATGATATATATATATATATAGATATATGTGTGTGTGTGTAGGTTAAAGTGCACACATGGTTCTGTAACTTTAATTATTGTACCACTAGGGTCCTGTTTTAACTTTTTGTACTAATAAAGTCTTGTTTTCAAGTTTTTTCTTCATCCATGGTCCTTTTTACGATTATTTTACCATTTCACATAAATGGTACAATAACGAACATAAACTGAATTTTTCTTATTATACCATTTACACCCTCAACTTTTGAAATTTGACCCACCACCGTCGAAAAGCCACGCGCCACAGCCGGAAAACCACGGGACCGTGATTCGCAGCCTAGGGCTTGCGATTTACGCCCTTAGGCCGCCGATCACCGGCCTGGGCACACGATCCGCTGCCTTGGGCGTGCGCTTCGCAGCCCTAGGCTCGCGATCTGCGGCCTTGGGCATGCGAGCCACGACCCTGGGCACGCTATCCGCGGCCCTGTGCTCGCGATCCGCCGTCCTGTGCCGACGGTTTTCCGCCCTTGGCTGGCGATCCGCGACCCTGGGCTGCGGATCTACCTCATAGACTTGCGTTTCGTAGCTTAGAGATCATTCCAGCGAAGGCTGTCGGCGGTCCGGTGAGATTTCTGGTGGTGGTGGTGGTGGATAGGAGGGTGGTGAGAAAATTTTTAGGGTAGAATTGTATGTATTTGTAAAAATTAGAGTAAAATTTTAGGGTTTATAAAAATTGAGGGTAAAATTGAAAGTTTCGTTAAATGTTAGGGTGATTTTTATATTTTACAATTGTTTAAAAGGGAAATATTTTAAAATTTGAGGGCAAAAATGTCAAATATGACCATGGATGAAGAAAAAACTTGAAAACTGGACTTTATTAGTACAAAAAGTTAAAACAGGACTTTAGTGGTACAATAATTAAAGTTACAGGACCATGGGTGCACTTTACCCTATATATAATCATAATATATAAACATAAATACTTATACATTAATATATGTATTTACGTTAATATGTATTTACATTACATCGATACTAATTATATACATATATACATAAATTCGTAAACATATGGATTAAGTAGTTAATTGTTTAACATACATAATTATGCGTTCAACATTTAATTATCGCGAACTTCTAATTCTCCTCATCTAGTACATCGTTGTGAAATTCGAGCATTTTCGGCTCACCGTGACTATCAACTAGTGAAATACTCATGTCATTATCTACCACAACTATGGTTTCTCAAATTCGTGGCTCTTGTAGAGGATCGTCATCTTTCCTCGTCTCGTTGTTATCGCCCGATGAACGTTGATGACCTTCACCTTTGAAATGTCGATGCTTCATCTTGAAGAAGTTCCATCTCTTTTTCAGATCCTGGTGTTATGAGGTGTAACACCCCAATTACCCACTAGGAAATTTTAGGGTAAATTAAAATTTTTGAAAAAAATTTATTTAATAGGAAATTTGAAACTCACGTTATAAAAACTTCACAACGGTAAAAGAAGGTGTTACTCAAACACACGCCAAGATATTACAAACCAGATTGTGCAATGGAAATTAACAATTACGAAAGTTCATTTATTAAACCCAAAAACACTTAGAAGCCATGCCGAGAAGTTATAGCGCGTCTCCACCCGGTCGTTGCTCCTCCTCGAAGTACGCATGTTCGTACTCCGAGTCGACGAGAGTGCATAGAAGTCATCCCCGTAAAACTCACCTGTAAATAATAGGGTGAGCTTCTAATTGCTCAGTAAGGAGGAAAGATTACAGGCCCTTCCCTAGGGTCGTAATATTTCCTCAAAAACAAAATCTAAAAATAAAGAACTTAAACATAATAAATTCAACATATATACACAAAATATAGCTCAACATGAAACCATAACCAACATGTAGATATATGGACCAACATGAAATAGATAACATTTTCACAGTCTGAATTATGCCGAAGTCTAAATGCAAGAATAATCTCTAGTCCGGTTATCATACGCCATAAAATATTTTGGCAACCATTTTTGAAAACCGATGTCGTCGGTTGAGCCTAGCCGATGGGCATGTACGGCCGCACTCTCGGGAATGCCCCTTAAGCGAGCCACTAGGGATGCCGCCGGGCGAGCCCAATGGGATGTCTACGCCGAGACAGAGCCTCTCGTGAATGCCAATCACGCCTCGGGATGGCAGAGCACATGCATGAATCTATATGTGGTGGGTGTGTACAACACCGCACTCTCGGGAATGCCCCTTAAGTAGAGCCACTAGGGATACCGCCAGGCCGAGCCCAATGGGATGTCTACGCCGAGACAGAGCCTCTCGTGAATGCCAATCACGCCTCGGGATGGCGAGCACATGCAAATCACAGTTGGGTTCGGATCACCCGTTCCGAACCGCTCGTCTAAAGTTACGGCTTAGTTAAGTCACGTAGGGCCGAATCCACGACACCTCTCATGTCTTAACCTTTTGTCCAGAAAACCCATTTTATCCATAAAATTCATTTTGTCCAGAAAATTCATTTTGTCCAGTTTCCAATGCAGTCATGCGATACAATACATCAACAACATGTCACATCCAATAGTGATGCATGATTGCTATCCAGTTACTTCATTACGCCTTTAGGTGAAACCATGCCCTAATATTTTCTACTTTTATTGTAATCTTGTTACTTGCGTGATATCATGATAATCATTTACAAATTTACTGGTTGTTTTACTTGTGTGCACTCTTATCTCGTGAGTTATTTCCCAACCTTACTTAATCATCATTTTCGTACCTAATTTGCTATCTAGCGGCTTAGGTTAACTTTTACGGTCCTATCATGATCCTAGCGTTTGATTCCAACTCTAAACATGTTACTACCCCATATTGTACCTACACATGATACTAATAAATTATTAGCTCACCGGCCCTAGCATAAAACTAACGGAGTTCGTTTAACGAGCCTAGCATGCCACTAGCGAGTACGACGGTCGTAGCAAGATACTAGCGTATGCAACATCCAACGTACATATCATACATATATGTCAATCAAGCGGTCAACAACCCAAATGATAACAATTCTTAAGTGTGAACATATAAGGTAACACGAATAATTATGGTACGCTACCCAGTTTGCCCGATAGAATGTTTATTAAGTCCATTTGTTAACTTAGAATTCGTTATTCGAGATTTTATTTATGAAGCAAAATAAGACGACTCAAAGGAAGAACCTCATCTTAACCCCCTTACTTGGATGTAGCCGGGAATAAGCGTCGGCTACGGATCAGGAATGGTCGGCACTTCGCTCGGAGTTGGAACTTGAAATATAGAACCTAGCGATAGCAAGAAAATCAATGAAAATTTCATGAGACTCACTTGAGAATGTTTACAGGTGTCGGCTGGTAGAATTTACGGAAGTGTAACGGAAGCTCTAACAATTCTCTAATGGTCCAAGATAGTTCTAGGTAAGGTTTGGGCTAAGGTGTGGAGTCCGGTAATTTTTGGGTGGCCAAAACGCACAAAAACTAAATTTTAAGAATTTTAAACTATTTTTAAGGGTTAAAATAATTATTTAATAATATAAATAATTTAAAAGTTGAAAATAAGACTTTGAAACTATTGTAAACACTAACATAGGATTTTTGACCAAGAATGGAAATTTTGCTCAACTCACACTAATTAATAACAAATATACAAGGGAAAAACTAATTAATAAAAGAAAGTACAATTTATACAACAAAATAATTTTTGTCAAAATCTGTATAGCAAGTAAAATCATTAGTTTTCCTGTAAATTTTCAAAAATTTTAGATCTACAATGTAATTTTTCTCAACTCTTAACTATTTTTAATCAAATAAGTAAAGAGGAAACTAATTAATAAATAAAATAAATATTTACAGAACAAAAGTGACTCCTGAAATTTTCCACATAGAATATATAATTAGCCAAAAATCCTTGCAAAGTTTCATAAATGAAAGAGCAAAAATAAGAAGGATATCAATTTTCTAAGTTCTAGACCATAACTTACAAGAAAGTAAAATAAAAATCATTTTTCGAAAATTTAAAAGTTACAACTCTCAAAATATGTTCGAAACACAAAAGGATAGAGGCTCTAAAAACTCAATGTGAAATTATAACAAGAAAGTATTTCTCTTTCAAATTAGGAATGTACTAGTATATATACTTTTATAACAACTAGTCAAAAATAAAATAAATGATAAACACATTTGTTACTTTGCAGATGTTCCGAATTATAATAATTACTTAGTTTTATAGTATATAAATAAGTTTCTCCAATTCCTAACTCCAACAACTTAAAGTAAAATAAAATTAAGCTTAATTTATAATATTAAGAAAAATATTTTCAAAAAAATAAAAACAACCCAGAATCAAAGAAATAAAGTTGGAAAATCAAATATTAGGTATTTAAGGTATTCTGTTAACATTTCATGATTTTACAACATAAAGAAGTATTTTTAACACAATTAAAACATTTCAGAAATAAATAGGTGCAATGGCCAAAATGTCACTTTTCAAAGTTTCCAGTGGCCTCAGTGTAACCTGAAACAAAAGATAGGGTAAGACCGAACAAGGAAGAAAGTTTAGGGGCTAAACTCGGGTTTTACCAAAGAAGTTGCAGACTTCTTCTTCTCCGGTGAACTTCTCACCGAAACCGGGCTCTACGGCGGCGCAACGGCGGCGATACGGCGGACGTCAAGAAGTCGCGGCGGACTTGGGTCCTTCCGGTTTGACTCGTCAATCTCGTTCGAATGGTGGTAGTGGTTCCGGCCGAAAGTGACCTTGGCGGCCGAATTTGGCCGTCGAACCGAAATAATACTTTTCGGTTTTGAGCAAATCTCTTTCTACAGAGCACCTCAGGCTACGAAATTTGAGGGAAAGGTTACTAGACAAAGATAATGGCAGTGGTTTGTGGCATCGAAAATGGCTGAGGAGGGAGAAAAGGATAAATGGCCGAATTTCTTCTTTCTTCGTTTTCTCCCTCTTTGCTGAAGATGGCTCCATTTTCTAGCCAAAAAGAACGATTGACAGGAGCTAAACGTGATGATGATGGAGTGAGGCCAGATTTTCCAATGGATTGACAGGAGAAGCAAAATCAGAAGTCGGCGGAAGACTCGCCGTTCGTCCTTTCTTTCTTTTTTTCTTTTTTTTAAAACGATTTTAATTCATAATTAACACAAAAATTAATAAAATTAATAAAATTCCCCTCTTTAATTTCTAAACTACAAAAAAAAAACAAAATGACCTAAAATACAATACATACAATAAAATTTGAAATGATAATAAAATACTAACACATAAGAAGGAAAACAAATAACAAGGGTAAATATGAAATGATAAAATCAATATTATGTGCAAGAGGCTGATTTAACCAAAATATGGATTTTAGAAAAATTAAGAAATACATTAAATAATAAAATTAAATTGATTGATAAAATAAGTTCATAAAAGATAGAATGTAGTATTTTTATTAAATGATAAAAACAAAACACATGAAATACTAACAACATATCCTTAAAATAATGAAATGATAAAATTTTATAAATGGAGAAAAGAAAAATAAGTTAACCAAATAACAATTTCGCAAAGTTCATAAAATACCGGAAATGATGAGTATATAAAATAATGAAAATGTAACTATATAGACCAAGGAGAAAAGTTAAAGTATATATATATATATATAAATTAAAGTTCGTAAAAGATGAAATTCCCTCAAATGACAAAATAGTAAACGTACATGAAATGATGATGTCCACGTGAAATATAAATATAACGAAAGTAAGCAAGCAAATGTAAACATGAAATAAAATTTACCGCAACCTAAATCGCTAGTTCAGAACGAGAATTCTAGGGTTATTAAATCTTACCCCCCTTAAAAGAAAATTTTACCCCAAATTTGGAACGGTTGTGTATTGAGTATCACCTCAAAGGTGTGGGAACTTCTTTCGTAGGTCTTCTTCGACTTCCCACGTCGCTTCTTCTTCACCATGATGATTCCAGATGACCTTCACTAACTTGACGACCTTATTGCGTAAAACCTTTTCCTTTGTGTCGACAATGGCCATAGGTTCCTCGATATAGGTCAAATCATCATTCAGTTGCAGTGGCTCCCATGGTATCACATGAGAGGGGTCGGGGTGGTACTTCCGAAGGCTACTAACATGAAACACATTGTGAACGCCAGCCAAGGTGGGTGGCAAGGCAAGTCGATAGGCTAGACTGCCAACTCGCTCAAGGATCTCGAAAGGGCCAATGTAGCGAGGTGCTAACTTTCCCTTGACTCTGAAACGTTGTACACCCTTGGTGGGTGACACCTTAAGGAACACGTGATCGCCTACGTCAAATTCTAGGGGTCTACGTCGGCAATCAGCGTAGCTTCTCTGTCGGTCCGAGCTGTCATAAGGTTCTTCCGAATTAGTCGATCTTGTCGAGGTTTGCTGGACCAATTTGGGACCTAACAAGGGTCTATCCTCGACTTCTTCCCAACAAACCGGGTACGGCAACTCCGTCCATACAATGCTTCATAGGGAGTCATCTGGATACTGGCATGATAACTGTTGTTGTACGCAAACTCCACAAGGGGTAAATCCTGATTCCAGGACTCCTTGTGATCCAGAGCACAGGCTCTCAGCATGTCTTCCAGGGTTTGGATAGTCCGTTCAGATTGTCCATCAGTCTGAGGATGGAAGGCCGTACTCATGAAAGTGGAAGTTCCCATCTCTTTCTGAAATGCCTTCCAGAAGTGTGATGTAAATCGTGGATCTCTATCGGAGATAATGCTCTTTGGTACTCCATGTAATCGAACTATCTCTGCGATATAAACTTCTGCCAGCCGAACTACGTACCAAGTCTTACGGATAGGCAGGAAATGAGCGGACTTGGTCAGCCGATCGACAATCACCCAAATGGCATCATGTCGACGCTGGGTAGTAGGTAGTCCGACTATGAAATCCATGGTGATGTCATCCCACTTCCATTGAGGGATCTCCAATGGTTGCAAAAGTCCTCCAGGTCTCTGATGCTCGATCTTAACCTTTTGACAGGTCAAACATTTTGATACAAAGTCTGCGATATCCTTTTTCATGCCATTCCACCAGAAGCCTTTTCTCAAATTCTGGTACATTTTGGAGCTCCCTGGGTGGATAGACAACTTAGAAGCGTGACCTTCGATTAGGACATCCTTCTTCATGTCACCTGTCACAGGAACCACCGGGCGACCTCGAAATCGAGAGCATCATCGACCACACTAAACTCTTCCTTCTTTGTACTCCTCCACTCTTGACATTCTGGGTCTACCTTCTGAGTTTCTCTCACCTTTCGGATCAACATGGGTTCTAATTGCAGGTTTGCTAAGAAGCCATGAGATGTGTGTGCTTGAATTGAAATGTGCATCTCACTGAACTCCTGTAGCAACTTCCACTCGCTAACCAGAAGGGTGTTCAAGGTAGCTCCACCTTTCCTGCTTAAGGCGTCTGCGACCAAGTTAACCTTCCCTGGATGGTATTGAATGGTGCAGTTGAAATCCGCAAGATATTCAACCCATCGACGTTGACGGTTGTTAAGGTCCTTCTGAGTTAATAAGTACTGTAAACTTTTGTTATCTGTGAAAACTTCAAACTCTTCCCATACGCTTAATGTCTCCAAAGCTTCAGCGCATGGATCACAGCTGCCAACTCTAAATCATGAGTAGGGTAGTTCACTTCATGAGGTTTGAGTTGTCTGGACCCGTATGCGATTACCTTCCCAGCCTGCATCAACACACAGCCCAGACCCTGGTGTGACGCATCAGTGTACACTGCAAACCAACTTTTCCCGTCCGGAAGAGTGAGGATCGGCAGTCACCAAACGCTTTCTTTAGCTCTTGAAAGCTTTCCTCACACTTCTCGGTCCACGTGAAAGGTTGATTTTTCTTAGTTAGCTGTGTTAGGGAGCGTGCCAACTTTGAATAACCTTTCACAAACCGTCTGTAATAACTCGCCAATCCTAAGAAACTCCCGATCTCCGTAACGGCCGCCGGTTGCTTCCAATTTGTAATCGCTTCAACCTTACTTGGATCAACAGAGATTCCTTCCTTAGTAATGACATGGCCCAAAGGCCACCTGATCTAACCAAAACTCACATTTATCCAGCTTCGCATATAACCGGTGCTCCTTCAAGGTTTGCAAGGTAATCTCCAAATGTTGTTTGTGAGTCTCCACATCCAGTGAGTAGATCAGAATGTCATCAATAAAAGCGATCACAAACTTGTCCAAGTATGGTTGGAATACTTTGTTCATCAGTCCCATAAAGGCGGCGGGAGCATTAGTCAAGCCAAAAGACATCACTAGGAATTCGTAGTGCCCGTAACGGGTACGGAAAGCCATCTTGGGCACATCTGTCTCCTTGATCCTTAATCGATGATACCACGATCTGAGATCAATCTTCGAAAACACCGAAGCTCCTCGCAGCTGATCAAAGGGGTCGTCAATTCTCGGCAAGGGATACCAGTTCTTCACTGTCACCTTGTTCAGCTATCGATAATCTATGCACATTCTCAAACTTTCGTCCTTCTTCTTCACAAACAAGATGGGTGCTCCCCACGGGGATGTGCTCGGCCGTATCAGCCCCTTATCAAGCAGTTCTTGAAGTTGAGTCTTCAATTCGCTAATTCGACGGTGCCATTCGATAAGGTGCTCGAGAGATTGGTGCTGTACAGGGTAGTACATCGATTGTGAAATCAGTTTCTCGACAAGGTGGAAGAACGGGTAAATCAGCTGGGAACACATCGAGAAAATCTTCAATGATTGGACTACCAGCAGTCGACTTGGCTTGTCTGGTTTTGCTCGGATCTGCGAGGTAACCCTCACAGCCTCGGCGGAGGAATTTCTCATCTTTCAAACTCGAGATGAGTTTGGACTCGCGTTTCTTTCTCTCGATCAAGGGCTTTTTGCTCAATGTAAAACATAGATGCAATGATTCAAATACATTTATAAACACCTTACTCACCCTCGTTTTGTCTATTGTAATAAAGAGGCTTCGAGTAAGGGATCGAACCCAAGGGAATTGAGCGTTTCTAGACTAGTATGCTAAGTGTGTAACTAAACTAATATGTAATGTAAGGGATGCAATTGAATGATATGGTTGGTGGATGGGAGGAGTGACTAAAGTAAGTTAAATGCAAAGCAACAGTGGAATGCAAGCAATGCCAAATTCTTGTGGACTTTCATATATAGAGATCTCCTAGGGATTGGATGTAGATTGAAGAATGATTATGAGTTCTAACCATGATTTAGAGGTGGATTACAAAAGGTTAACATACTTCCATTTCTAGATAGCATGTCAATCTCAATCAATCAACTAACCTAACCAATTCTCATTGCATTAGCATTAGGAGAGAAGGCATAAAGCTCTTAATCAATTCACCAATCGACTCCTAGAGGTTATCTCTAACACACAGCAAGTCAATTGATCAAATCCCTTAGGCATAGTTCATTAAAACCTCTCTCGAGCATTTCTACGAACACCTTGTATGCATATGCTAAAGTTAGCCATTCTCTAACATATTTAAGCATTCAATGATCAAGGAAATGATATCTAAATCCAAACAAGTTATGAAACTCACAAATCTATACTCAATAACAACAATCCCCAAGAAGGAACAAAATCTACCTACTCATACTCATGGTACTACTCAAACAAGCATTCAAGAACACAAGTATTAAAGAGTAGAAAGAGGGAGAGTGGGAAGAAATCACCCTATATAAGATCATCCACAAGAGCCCCAATCAACCTCCCATGTTCTTGGGGTTGAAGGGGCTCAAAGCCCTAGTATAAGAGAGGAAGAACAACTCCAAGAATCAATATTGCTCTCAAAATTCGCCTAAATGGTGAGTGTCACTTAAAACTTACCCTAAGAGTCTATATATAGGTAGATATAATGTCTAAAGGGCCCCTAGATATGTTGGACACCTTTAGGGTGTTAATTGAGGGTAAAATAGTCCAGAAAAATCGGTGCAAAAGTGTTGTTATCGAGAAACGTCGCGGTGGCCCCAAACATTTAAGTTGCAGTTGTTGGCGCCACGATGGCGCCACGATGGAGCCACGAGTGTGTCGAGTTGAGGCCGAGAGCTCTCGCGGCGCCAGCTTGGCTCCGCGATGGTGCCGCGAGCTTGTTTCACTTGCTGGCCGAGAGCAATTGTGGCGCCACTTGGCTCGCGATGGTGCCGCGAGCTTGTTGCACCAAAACTTCCTATTCCAAACGCGAGGGGTTTCGGTGCATAGCCTTCAAATCCGAGCCTTCATTTCCACTCTTCATTGTGCGAGATTCCCTTTGCTCTCCTCAAGCTTCATTTCTACTATTTGAATGTGCACCTACAAATACACAAATGTACTAAATAATACGTGCAAATATGATCAAATTCGCTCAAATGCATTATGGAAATGATTTGAAACACTTGAAATGTGATATGTGTATGCTACACATCACACCCCCAAACTCAAAATGTTGCTAGTCCCTAGCAACGCAAGCATCTACAATCTCAATACTAAACATGCAATCCACCAATGCTCACTCAAGATAGACTACAATCCGAACCGCTCATCAACAAGCATGCAAGTGATCAAAGAAGTTTTAAAACTTTGGTCTCAACATAAGAAACATAGGGTCACTTTCTAAGTGTTTCACTCGGAGATTGGGAAGTGTACGTGTGCATTGTGATCTTACCATGCGTTGTCAATCCATAAGCTTGCAAGCGAACCCAAACTCCTCCACTAAAGTCTCAAAAGACATTGCATGTCTTGCCGGTCAGATGGTCTTTCATTCGGGTTGTAATGAGGCCAGGCTTGGTGAAAGTGGTGTTCGGTTGAAGGCTTTCTATAGGTGGAGCTTATATGAAACAACTTAAGCTTACAAGAATACGGGCATCTAAAGATAGAACAAAAGTTACAACATCAAAACCCACACTTGCACCTTTTTCAAGCATCACACCCATCACAATTTTGAACTCTTTCAACACAAAATGCAATCCTGACATGCACAATAAATTCAAGTGCCTTTCTTTTACTTTTCATCTCTTTTTTCTTTTTTTCATTCTTTCTATTTTATTTTTATTGAACTTAGGCACACTTTTACAAGAATTGTGATTGCATCACTTACTCTCACCTCAAAGCACAACAATTGATGATCCCCCCAACTCACATATTCAACACACTAAATTTCTTTCTTTCTTTTTTTCCTAAAGCCCAAAATAACATGCTCAAGAAGTTTCAGGGACGAAAAGGTAATACAAGAGACGAGATATGGCTTAAGATGTGGTTAATCAAAGAATCCGGCTTAAGGCTCAAATGGGTTTATCTAATGAGTTAAGGTACAGTTGGCTATTTGGTCGACCGGCTCATCCTAAATTGCCATCGTCTTCCCATTCAACACACAACAAATGTGGACTTGAAAAGGTTTCAAGCAAGCAAGTTCTAGCTCAAACGCACAGAAGATACTCTCAACAAAGATTATGTCACACACAAGTCATATCATTGAAAATAAGATTTGGCACAAAAACTCACAAGGTAAAATTCTCTATTTAAAACATTGAGGACAAAATTCTACCACTTCAGTGATCACCAGCATAAATGTCGACAAAGGTTTTAAACAATAATCAAACTTATTGGGGCAAAGGAATCATGCTAAAGTACGAGACAAAACTAGCTGCTTGCATGGTGTTTCAATCAAATCCATCATACATAAAAGTACAACCTCACTTCCCATCATCAACATAAGCACAACCCCCCCAAACTCGAAATGAGCAATGTCCTCATGCGCAGAGGGGAGATGAAAGAAAAAGGGAACGGGAGGTCATACCTGGGGGGCCAAGTTAGGCCCCCGGATCCTGGGTAGAAGCGGGACCGGCTGCACTATCGGCGCTGGAGCTGTTGGGAGGGGATTGAGAAGTGCACAACTAAAAGCATCCACGTGATCTTAAGCTCCAAAAAATGATCATCCACCTGAAAATTAATCTCACACATCAATGCACTGATACTTTTATTGAAACATGAATTTAAAGAAACTTAAAAGAACTAAAACATGAAATTTGAAACGGTCAAGTTGCCTCCCAACAAGCGCTAATTTTTAAGCCTTTAGCTAGGCATGGATGATGAAGTTTCAAGTAACTCCTTTTGGCCTCCTATCATCCACAACATGAAGATCAAGAGGGTGTTTCCTTCCAAGATCCACTAGACTCATCTTTCTTGGATGTTTCCATGGCATGCATCCCATTCTTTTCATCCACCCTTCACAACACTTATCCAACTTGAAGATTTCTACATATTCATCTTGGGGCACTTGAGAGCAAGAAGTGGGTGTTGCTCCTAAAGATTTCTTCATACTTTTCCTCTATGTTTTGCTCCAAGTGCTCAAATTTCTCTTCCAAATACCAATATTCAAGTATTGGCTCACATCTCTCATTTGTGGCATCGTGTTGAACCTTTTGGATCTCCATTAGGTCACAAGAGTACTCATTGGTGCTAGACTCCTCTTGTAGTAACTCTTGTATGTCTAAAGTCATTTGTGCACATAAAGCTTACATGTTCTTCAATGATGCCCTTGTTTCTACTTCTCCAAAGGCCATCTGGATGGTCAAAGTGTTAAATATCTCTTCAAACATGATGTTGCCTACTCTCATCTTCATAGCCAAGTCCTCTATTAACTCACTAATAGAAGGCTTGTACTCTATTTGAAGCTCCATGAAGATTGGTGAAAGATGGGGACTTTCTCTTTGAAATCTTTCCTCTTCTCTTTTGTTGCTTTCCGCATTTCATTTACAAGATCTTCCAACATTTGATTCATGGAAACCAACACTTCATTTTGTTGCGCAAGAGGTGGTTCTTTCGTTACTTTGCCTATCTCCTCCTCACTTTGAATGTTGCTTGCCCTCATTTCATCCACAAGATTTTCGAACATTTGATTCATGGAAAGCAAAACTTCATTTCGTTGCACAAGAGGTGGTGGAAATGTGACATAATGGCACTCATGAGGATTTACTCCATAATCTTCATATGTTGGCTCCCAAGTGTAGCATGTTTGATGATTGTAGCCATTTCCTCTCCATGAGTGTTGTCCATAAGACCAAGTATCTTCGTGAGCATCCATGTCCTCCAAATTATAGTGGTCTTGGTTGGTCTTCCACGTGTTGTGGTGTGCCATTAGTAGCACAAGAGATGGCACCTACGATGCAAGATAAGAAATGGAAGTTAACATGGTCTAAAATCTTTAATGCAAGGAAGTAGATATGATATGCAACATGCAACACAAAACACAAAAGTCTAAAAACTTACACTCAATTCCCGCAACGGCGCCAATTTGATCAAGGGCTTTTGCTCAATGTAAAACATAGATGCAATGATTCAAATACATTTATAAACACCTTACTCACCCTCGTTTTGTCTATTGTAATAAAGAGGCTTCGAGTAAGGGATCGAACCCAAGGGAATTGAGCGTTTCTAGACTAGTATGCTAAGTGTGTAACTAAACTAATATGTAATGTAAGGGATGCAATTGAATGATATGGTTGGTGGATGGGAGGAGTGACTAAAGTAAGTTAAATGCAAAGCAACAGTGGAATGCAAGCAATGCCAAATTCTTGTGGACTTTCATATATAGAGATCTCCTAGGGATTGGATGTAGATTGAAGAATGATTATGAGTTCTAACCATGATTTAGAGGTGGATTACAAAAGGTTAACATACTTCCATTTCTAGATAGCATGTCAATCTCAATCAATCAACTAACCTAACCAATTCTCATTGCATTAGCATTAGGAGAGAAGGCATAAAGCTCTTAATCAATTCACCAATCGACTCCTAGAGGTTATCTCTAACACACAGCAAGTCAATTGATCAAATCCCTTAGGCATAGTTCATTAAAACCTCTCTCGAGCATTTCTACGAACACCTTGTATGCATATGCTAAAGTTAGCCATTCTCTAACATATTTAAGCATTCAATGATCAAGGAAATGATATCTAAATCCAAACAAGTTATGAAACTCACAAATCTATACTCAATAACAACAATCCCCAAGAAGGAACAAAATCTACCTACTCATACTCATGGTACTACTCAAACAAGCATTCAAGAACACAAGTATTAAAGAGTAGAAAGAGGGAGAGTGGGAAGAAATCACCCTATATAAGATCATCCACAAGAGCCCCAATCAACCTCCCATATTCTTGGGGTTGAAGGGGCTCAAAGCCCTAGTATAAGAGAGGAAGAACAACTCCAAGAATCAATATTGCTCTCAAAATTCGCCTAAATGGTGAGTGTCACTTAAAACTTACCCTAAGAGTCTATATATAGGTAGATATAATGTCTAAAGGGCCCCTAGATATGTTGGACACCTTTAGGGTGTTAATTGAGGGTAAAATAGTCCAAAAAATCGGTGCAAAAGTGTTGTTATCGAGAAACGTCGCGGTGGCCCCGAAACATTTAAGTTGCAGGTGTTGGCGCCACGATGGCGCCACGATGGAGCCACGAGTGTGTCGAGTTGAGGCCGAGAGCTCTCGCGGCGCCAGCTTGGCTCCGCGATGGTGCCGCGAGCTTGTTGCACCAAAAACTTCCTATTCCAAACGCGAGGGTTTCGTGCATAGCCTTCAAATCCGAGCCTTCATTTCCACTCTTCATTGTGCGAGATTCCCCTTTGCTCTCCTCAAGCTTCATTTCTACTATTTGAATGTGCACCTACAAATACACAAATGTACTAAATAATACGTGCAAATATGAACAAATTCGCTCAAATGCATGATGGAAATGATTTGAAACACTTGGAAATGTGATATGTGTATGCTACACATCACTCTCATCTACAAACCGTACCTCGGTACCTTCAGAATGGTGAAAGTGACCAGCTTTTGTCGACAATCCACCTTAGCATGATGTTTGTGCAACCAATCCATGCCTAGTATACAATCGAATTCGGTCATATCCAGTACCACTAGATTGACGTCCGGATATGCCCTTCAATCAATACCGGGCAGGATCAAGTATCTTTGGTTGAGCTCATACTGTCACTGGATGGCGTGGTGATGACAAGTACGAACGGGAGTTCTTCGACTGGCTTATTCAAATGCTTGGAGAAGGATGTGGAAATGAAGGAGTGTGACGCCCCCGAATCTATAAGTACTCTAACAGGTACCCCAGAAATGGAAAGAGTACCTAAGCATGAATCTAGATACTATAGCCTTAGCACGCCAAAACGGAATTGAAGTTTAAGAACGGAGAAAGGAACGTACCTTGCACCATCTCGGGTGCCTCTTGACCTTCCCGAGTAGAGATAGTGTAAACACGCCCAGCTACGCGTGGCCTCTTCGCGGGGTGGGCTTCTGGAGCACTCGTCGTAGCTGGCGGAGGAAGTGGTGGCTTCTTCTTGGGACAATCCCTAGCAAGATGGCCCACTTCATGGCAGTAGAAGCAGGTGATACACACGCCTCCGACAGGATGGAGGTAGTGACAGGTCTGGCATCGAGGATCATCCGCTCTTGGTGCTGATGCCGGTGCGGCGGGTCTCACAGCTCCGCGCCCAAAGCCAATAGGAGGTGACCGATAAGGCCCAACAGGTAATGTCCTACCGTGCCCGAACTGCCCTTGCCCCTGGGCGTGGATCAGTCTTGGTGCGGAATGAGAAGTGGTACCCTGCACAGGTCGCGGAGGAACTCGACCACGAAAAGTGCTGACAGGGGATGGATGGTCCCTTATTCTGGACTCCCCGCGCTGCGCGAGACTCACCACCTTCTCGAAGGTCGGGATTTCTTGCATAAAGAGTTTGTCACCGAGATCATCTCGAAGTCCATCAATATACCTGTTATCTTCACGTTAGTTGTCATCTAGCGTAACGGGGAAACACATCATATAAGGAAACATACCTCTGAATTTTTCTCTCCTCCGAGTTTATGATATGCGGTGCATATCGGGATAAGGCAGTGTACTTGGCGGTGTATTGATCCACCGACAGTTCCCCTGGACCAAATTGAGGAACTCTTTCTCCTTAGCAGCTCGCCGGGTCTCCGAAAAGTATCGACCATAGAAGGTCTTCACAAAAACCGCCCAATCTATGAAGCCTCCAGCCTCACGTGGAACCCCTGGGTGAGTGGCATCCTACCAAGTTAGGGCCTCATGTGTCAGACAGTTGGTGGCAACCTCCACATGGTCTTCAGCAGGTAAGTGTAGTACCTGGAGTGCTCTCTCGGCGGAGCGGACCCACTCCTCAGCACTAGTTGGGTCTATTCCCACGCTTAAAGTTCCTGCCATTCCACTTTCATCGCGATGCTATGCTCCTCTATCCTGCAATCTGGGTGGTGGCTCAGGAGGTCGTTGCTCCAGTCGTTCGAGGACGCGGCCCATGGACTATACCGCCTCACGCATGGCGGCATCACCAGATACCGTGCTCCGACCGGGAAAGTCCGCAGTGCCCCTCGTAGGGCAACTCATCCGCAGGAGCGCCTGTGCCCATGTTTCCGCGACCTCGTCCCCGCCTACGACCAGACGGTGGGGTGGTAGGTCATAGTTGTCCATGACCTAAGGTGTAGGAAGAAGAATCTAACATGGTCAACTACCGACAAAATATAGTCACATACAACAAGATATGGAACTAAGTATAAGAAAGCTAATTTCTTCCTAACCCTCCTTATTACTACATTTTTAAATTCCAAGTTGTTATCATTAGTCTCTAACCAATCCTAAACATTATGCTCAATTATGCAAGGTAATTACTAAGTTAATAACAGCCAACGAACAACTTACCAAGTGGAACCGCTGCCTCCTCGACGACATGGCTCCTAAACAATTTGTTGTGCCTGACTTGCAAGTATGAAAGGGTCGTACACCTTCAATCGAGATATGTGTTCTACATCGATTATCTCAGAGTGTTTATCCGTACTTACAGCGTTATGCTGGTCAAACCACGTCCCCTTGAATATCGTCAGCTTAGATTCGTTGTAGCGAAGCACCATAATTTCATCAATCCAGCCATAAACATCTACTCAATCTTCCTCATTTGTATCCCGAAATACACAAACACCCCAATTAGCGGTTGTCTTTTTCTACCCATTTTCCTTTGTATGAAACCTGATCCCGTTTAAAAATGAGCCGCCCCATGATTTCACCGTCATTCGCGGCCCACATGCCAAGTCATATATTAACAGGGGAAACGACAACCGATTTCTCTCAGCGAAGTTCTTGAACCACGCAGCAAAATGTGAAAATCTGTACTTATCCAAACCATCAGTGGCTAATGCAGGGTAACGAGAGCATGCAACCTTATTGATTTGTCTGCACAAATGAATAACATTAATTTGAAATTCGACTAGTTAATGGAATAAAAATTACACGATCATGGAAATTACCTTATATATGGTTCAACTTTGGGAAAACTCATGAGAATATATGTTTGCACATGTCACAATTCCTTGTCTGTCAATTCTCTATTCCGTAGTTCCTCAAAGTGTGATACTGGATGGTTAAAAACTAATAGACCATTTTCTTCAAACGTTGCGTTGTACACTAGGTTGTGTATCTGAGGGTTGACATGCGTACCCAGATTTTCATCCATGTAATGCTCATAGAAATGTGTTACCTCTTGTATTAAATACTTCTCAATAATCGATAATTCCTTAGATTGTTTATTGGTACATTTTTGTTTAAGCGTCTTCATGCACCTCTCAAACCCGTACATCCACCAAAATTGGACAGAACCACAAATTTTAAGCTCCCATGGTAGATGCACAGTAAGGTGTTCCCATGGTAGATGCACAAATTTTAAGCTCCCATGGTAGATGCACAACGTGACGACAATAAAGTCATCCAATTTCTCTATGTCTTCTAACCTGAATTCCTTAGCGCAGACTATTCTGAAGAATTTGCTAAATTCCACTATTGGAACCCAAATATCATCAGCAATGTTGCCACATAACACAACTGGAAGTAATTTTTGCATAAAAACATGACAATCGTGCGTCTTCATGCCGTAAAATGAATTATTGGATGTGTTTACACAACTTCCGATGTTAGACGCATATCCATCGGGAATTTTAGACTATTTTTCAATCAAGTGCAAACATTCCCAATCTATTCTTGATTCAAAGTGTAAATAGCCTTAGGATTACATAGTCTTCCATCACGTCTGGGAAACAAATGCAACTCACTTCGGATTTCCATCGCCTCAAGATAACGTCTTGAGTTTTCGTTGTCTTTACTCTTCCCTTTTTGATTCATGACTGTGTAGAATACAATGTAGAAACAATTCTTCTTTATATGCATCACATCGAGGTTATGTCTCACCAACAAATGAGGCCAGTACGGCAACTCCTAGAAGATCGATTTTTTGATCCAATTATGAGACACCCCAAATCCATCAAGTCATTGTCTGTCCCAATGTGAACCAAAAGGTGAGAACTCAATTTCGTTAAGCTCTGCTAGAATTTCCAACCCAGATTTATACCTGATTTCATCACGTCGCTCTCTGAAACCCCATTTGAAACTATCATTACGATATCTATACCGACAGGGTAAAAATCTTCGATGACAACCCCACCAACAAGCTTTACGCCCATGAGTTAGCTGGAAACTAGACACGTCTTCCGCAAAATATGGACACGCAAGTTTTCCATGCATGCTCCAGCCAGATAGCACACCGTATGTCGGAAAGTTACTGATTGTCCAAAGCAAACAAGCTCTCATTGTAAATTCCTTCTTCGGTGTGCATCCCACATTTAAACCCCTGACATCCATAGAAAAATTAACTCATCGATCAACGGTTGCAAGAAGACATCAATGTTATGTCCCGGTGATTGAGGTCCCGAGATTAGCAATGGAAAAAATGCACGACTGCTTCATGCATAAATCAGGAGGCAGATTATATACTATGATGAATACCGACCACATCGAATAAGTGTTATCGGTATCAGACAATGGATTAAATCCATCAGTGCATAACCCTAATCGGACATTTCCAACCTCTATGGCAAAATCAGGATAAAGCTCATCAACATGTTTCCATGCCCGCGATTGGTCGGGATGTCCAAGCATACCATTTGTGTTTGCATTCGCCTTTACATGATAACTCATAAATTTAGCCGTTTTCGATGACTGGTAAAGCTGCTTGAGCTGCTCAGTGATTGGAAGATAACGTAGGACCTTCTTCGGCTTAAGTTTCGGATTTCCGCATCGATCCAAACCCCCATGAATATACCTTTCCACACCACACACTCCACAATGCATTAAATGGTTGTACCTACCGTGAAGGAACATGCAATTGTTCTCGCATGCATGAATCTTGATGTACGGTAACCCTAAGTCTCTTATCATCTTCTTCACCTCAGTAGTGATCTGTGACAATGCATTTTGTCCAGGTAATATTTCATCCACAACTTTCATAATTTTGGACCATGTCGCATCCGAGATATTGCTCTGACATGTCACGCTAAAAAACTTTGTCAATACGACTAACCTCTTATGCTCAACACGATACTCATCATATAGAGGTTGTGAGGCAGCTTCAATCAATTTATAAAAATTTTGCGCCTCTTCATTAGGAGTTTCAACTTCCATTTCATTTTCAACCTCATTTCCTTGAACATCATCATGCATGCTAAGATTATCAAGATCATTTCCATCAATATTGTCATCACTTTCAAGATTTTCCTCATTTTCAAGTTCTAAAGTGTTGTATTGCAATCTTAAACCTTCATGAACCATTTGTAGGACGTCTCATCCTTGATAGTTATTATTCGATTTCATTTCAGTACTCGCACGTGCAGTACTAGATGACGATGCTTTAAAATTCATTCTATCAGAACCATCATAGATAACGGATTGATCTGTATAGCCTCACCATGACTATCTCAAACATAGTAATCGGGTTTAAATCCATACTCACATAAATGAGTTCCAACTATAACTTTAAGAGTATCGATTTTTGCACTTTTTACACGGACACTTCACAGTATCCCACCCTTTCGACTCTACAAATGTGAACGCAACGTTCAAAAATTCCTTAAGACCCTCACAAAATCGCAGATTCAATTCACGAGTAGCCTTTTGTAATCGCTTATACATCCACACGTGTCCTTCAACCATTTTCAGTGCTCCTATACATAAGAATGTAAAATACATACAAAATTGTAATTAATTAATTAATTAACAAACCAAAAATTCAATTGCTACTTACATATTTTCATGTACTTTAAATTAATTTTCCTAAACTAAGGGTGCATGGGTCCTATATCCTATTCATAAAAAGACAATTAGTATATCGAACTTTTATGGTTGTATATGCTTAACTTGTACGCCCTACATAAAATTCGACAGCATTTCACCTTAATTCCACATTAAACCATTTTTTCCGGGTTTCAAATACCCAATTTGCATATGACAAGGATCGAGACAAAAATATAGCCGAAATTATTGCAGGTGTACCGATTATACATATACAACTATCATAAAAGTTCAATATACCGATTGTACTTTTACAAACTGTCCAACCTGGACAATCCATGAATATTCAATAGAATATTATATTTCATAACATTGTATCCAAAATGGAATATAATACTATTCATTTAATATTCTACCTAATATCCACAGACAAGAACTATGGCTCAAATCTAGATCATCAAAATTTCTACATTTTTAACAAATATTTAAATAACTACAATACCTCAAAATGAAATTAAATATACATTTATAAAAACAAAAATGAAAATAAACACAAAATACATACCTACCTCGGTACCTCAGTATATTTTTCTTTGTTGCCTGATTTTTTTTTACAAAAAAAAAAAGATATGTCGGAGATCCATTTACGGAGAAACTAGATCTAGATGCGTGCCAAGAATTGAACCACGATGAAGATCACCGCATATCAGAGACCAATGGCTTGATTAAACATACAAATTAACCTAGTATTTTAGAAATGGGGATGAATGGGAAAGAATAGTGAGAAATGAACTCGAGAGCACAGATCTTTGTTTGCTCCTGAGCTATCTGCAAATGAAGGGAAGAAGGAAGAGAGAACAAATATTTATTGAGGGGGCGTTACCAAAGACGCTACCACTGACACACGGGCAGATGTGGCAGCCTTTGTCAGGTTGTTGGGTGTTTAGTAGCGGGCCCAACATTACCAATGTGGTAACGGGCTCGCCTTTTACCTTGCCCACCGTTAACAATAATTTTTTTCTCCTAATTGACTAATTTAATTTTTAGGGACCTATTCGATTGATCTAATTTTGATTCTGACTTAATCAAAAGAAAAAGGAAGTGAGGAAATGAAGAAAATAAATATAATTATCGTAATAATATAATAATCCGAAAATAATATAATAATTCGAAAATAATATAATAATTTAAAAATAATATGAATATGATAATAATAATAATAATAATAATAATAATAATCTAATTTAATCTACATAATTAGGAGTTTCAATTTAATCCTAACTCTAACTCTAACTCTAACTCTAACTCTAACTCTAACTCATTCTCTATAACTAACCCTCAATTAAACCCTAAGGGGGGGAACTAACAGAGAAAAATAAAAAGATCATCAAAAATAATCATTTGCCATTGTTCACCTCCGCCGCATCTCCTGTCGCCAACATCACGCCTCCACCATCGTCAACCCTTGGAAATCCATCTTCATCCGTCGAAACCTTTGGAAACCGAGCCACCGAGGCCGCCTTGGGGTCACTACGCCGCCTGGACTAGCCCGACCGTCCTTCAAGAAGCTGCCACGAGCCACTGCGCACTCCTCCAACAACGCAAACATGGGCAAACTTCCGGTGATCCACTCCCACCGAGCCTCCACCCTCCGCCAACCGCATCCTCGGTGGTAACCTAATCCCACCGTTGCTCTGACGCCGCTACGAACCCTCTGTCACCAGTGCACCCATACCGGCCGCAACCATCACCGTCTACCGCCATTCACCAGCCCTAGCAAAAACAGCGGACCCGATTCAACCTAGCGCATCTCCAGGCCTCTTGCCGCCCAAATCAGTCACCACAACGTCGACTCCTCCATCCCAGTCACCACCGTCGCTTTTCGAGCCGAAAACGCCGCCGGAGGAGGGTCGAGTCGCTTCCGGCGGACAAATACCTTGCTAACCGGAACCGCCTCCTGCATCTCGCCTCAGATCTCAAACTACCGCCCAGCCGCCGCTTGCGAGCCGTCGGCAACCCCACAGTCACCGGAGCACCTTTCGTAGCCAAAGCCAGCGTTTCCCGCCGCCATTCACCTCGGAACCGACCCCCTGGCCGCCGGACCTGCGCTCGCCAAAACTCGCAAACCAGGAGGCGACGTGGCCTCTTCTCCTTCCATGAAAACCCGGTAGAACTCCCCCTTGATCCTTGCTTCTTTATATTTTTGTCAACTAAGTCACTAACTCCCTTTTGTTTTCGCTTTTCAGGTTTAACAGGTTTTAAGTTTTACTTTGTTACAAATGGGTCACTGACAACATTGTGTTTTTTTTTATTATTTGTTCCTCATGAGTTTATTTGGTTCCATAATTGTTACTTTGATTAATTTTATGTCAATTAACATGTTTTTTACATAGTTCTGACCATTATAAAAAATACAAAAATCAGTTATCATCATTTATTTTTGAATTCTCTCCTTGTGATTATTGTATTAGTTTGTGTTTCCCACCATCATCATTTGAGCTAATTTGAGAGTTATCCTATATTCTTGTAGAGTTTGTTTGGGTTTTTAGAACCTCCAAGAAGAAGGCAATTTGACTGCCACACCGCATCAACAAATCTCCGAGGCAACTTGACCGTCTCCAACATCCAGGCAATTCGACCGCCGCTTCACCGATTTGACAGGTACGCATTCTAACCCCGACTCTCCCAGTCCAACGGGAGCGAACTACGTGGGCTTTGATCCCGATTCGAACGGCACGAGGCGCTTGAAGCCCATAATCCGTGCCCAAGTCCAATTAACTAAAATTAACCCATTGTTTGAAAATAAAAAAATAATCATTTTGCATTATTTAATTTATGGGAATCGGCTTTTATTTTGTTTTAAGAATTATTTTCAGACAAATTGGGTGCCTAACACCTTTCCAATTTGTACCCAATCCCCGGGTTTAAAATCTCTGGTTTTCGTGGAAATTGCCTTTTCTAAATTTCGAGTCAAAAATTGGGTTTTTCCTTAATTTCCCATTTTCTAAAAACAAAGGTGGCGACTCCTCGTTTTCTCCAAAATTGGCGGAAAAGCCCCGACGAGCGGCCCTCCCGCTCACACCCACTACTTTTTTAAAAAAGTGACGGCGATAGTAGCGGGCTGCCCATTTCTACATGATTGATAGCTTTTTGGGACCACGGTAGCGGGCAACCCGTTACCAAGCCCACTACCATAGTCCCAACAACTACGTGGTGAAATTGTTCTTAAGTATACATACATATACCATGTATTTTGAAGAAAACAAATCAATGGTACCTAGTCCCCCCCATTAACATGTACTAGGGTTGTAAAATAGCTGAACCGTGCTTGAACCTCACTGGCTTGAGCTTGGCTTCGAAATCATGAAAGTTGGCTCGAATTCGAGTTTGGGTGAGCAGAACCCAAAAAAACTAGCTCGAGCTTGGCTCATTATTTGTCTTAGTTTTATTTTGAGTCAAATTACATTGCAACACAGAATATGGAAAACAATTCATCCAATTATTTAAGAACGTGTGTGTATATATATATATATATATATATATATATATATATATATATATATATATATATATATATCGTATAACAAAATGTTAAAAATAATAATTCATAAATTACATGCTAGAAGAGAAGAAATATAACAATTAATCTAGGTTCCCTTTCTCGCAATCCAAAAATAAATGATATAAAAACATTACAACTTACTAACTCGACCTCTATATATATATATATATATATATATAGATGAGTGCTAGATTTGGGGCCTAAGCTCAGCAAAAAAAAGGAAAAAAAAGGTTAGGTGCAAAACTTCTAAATTACTAGTAATATTTACAAAATAAAAAAGACAAAGCTAGAAATAAAGCGTAAACTCGAAGAAACCAATTAACTTAGTGAGGTGATAACTAATCTGTAATTAATTAATGTTATCATGTTTGAAAAACATGGAATTAGGAACAACGTCTTGTAGAAGTCCATAGTCACCAACTTGATGATGATACTGCTGAAACATGTTATAGCTCGGCGGATACATAGAGCCCGCCGCCGCCATCACCGCCGCTGCCCCACCGCCGTGGCTGCCGTTGAAATGCATCAACAGCTCGTGGGGCAGTTGCGAGGCGGCCACCGGCGCCGGTGTCAGGACGGAAGAGTGGAACATGGCGGCGCCACCGCGGAGGGTGGTGGGGATGGGGTGGTTGTGTTGGCCCTCATAGGTCGTTATCACAACTGAGGGGTCTTGGTACGATCTCTCTACACGTTTCTTTACTTTGCACCTTTGTGTAGTACAACGGTAGTAGCTCCTGAAAAAGCAATGTTTTGGCAGAAGTACCATCAAGGTTTTATTTCTTGCAAAGACACCACTTTAACAGTCAAACTAGTAGTAGTAGTAGTTGAATTATTGACTAAGTAAAAGTAATTGCTTAGAGAATAAGTTATATACTATCAATTTCTTGACCTTTCACTAGTCACATGCAATGGACAAAATGATATATATATATGTAGAGTTTAATTCTTCCAATTTTCAGTTGGGAAACTCATCGATGTGCCAGACTACTTAAAAACAATAATCAATTATTTAATTAAATAAGTACGTCGCGTTTAACACAAAAAATATAAATATGTGGTAGTGCACTCAACTGCACTGTTTGTTGAACAATTGGCATTGCTTTACTCGAAGCCAGAATTTCAGGAAAAAATATTAATGATGCTTATGAGATTTAAAAAATGGATGAAACTAGCTAGCAATTTAAACATATACTACATTACAATAAATGTATAGCTCAATATCTCATTTTAATGAAATATAAACATTCCCATCTCCAACTATATTTACGAGAGGGGTTGTATTTTATTGAATACCTTGTAGTATACTCCGTATTTATATAGTACTCCATGTCCTAAAATTTTAAACATTCCCTTTTTAGTATTTAATATATGATGTTTTAATAATATTTTAAAATCAAAATAATGATAGAGTGATTTTCTACTCAGAATAATTAAAATAAATAGAATATGAATGGGAAATGATCAAGGGTTATTAGTAAAATTTTAATTTGAATAAAAGCATATATAATAGAAAAGATTACCGTGGATAAGGGCTATTTTTCACTGCTTTTTGTCCATATTTTCTCCATCTGTAACCATCTTCTAGATGATCAATTTCACTCTTGGTCATGAAAGCAAAACGTGGCTCTCGTGTTTTCTCTCCTTTTTGCTTCGCTTTGCCTCTGCGTAAACGACACAAGTAACAAACAATCTATTAGCTGTAATTGCACCAATCAACATGTACAAAATCAAAAAATAATGTAAAACTGTACATAAAAAAAGAAAATAAAAGAGTGTAAAAAGAAAAAAAAAAAAAAAAAGAGGTTAATATACGTTTTCTTATCGGCGTTTTGATCTCCTCCGTCTTCAGGAGACTTCTTACTCTTGCCGGAATCTTCTTCAGTCCCGGCTTCCGTAGAAGATGAAGAAATGGAAGAATTTGGAGTTGTGGCAGTGCAAACCACACTGACCGCCGGCTGCGGCTTCTTAATTCCTTCTACCGACGAGAACACGTCGGAAGAAGAAGACGGCAAAAAGCCAAAGGACTTTTCCAAGGAAGCGTAGTCCATGGTGGACCCGTTTAGACAATCACTCAAACTCATGTAAGAGGAAGGATCATGAAAGTCTTGTGAGTTGTACATGCCGGCGCCCTGCTCCGCTGCCGCGAGGAGGCGGTGGTCGTGGTGGTGGAAGTAGATGAGGTCTTGGTGTTCACCGGACATATATAGAGGATATATAGGAACTACAGGTCTTTCTTGTGACTTGGATTTTTTTTGCTTTCTTGTATTGATTTCTATCTAGTTGAAAGGTCTTGTTTTGTATGTATAGAGACTTCTATAAGTCTCTTTTAGTACATGAAGTTAAGTTTGAGATGGAGGTCATTTTTATATACTCACTCTTCCACCTCAAAGTATTTACACTTTTTATTCTACAAATATGTATACATATGATTTGTGTTTTAACATAAATTTTACATATGAAATTATTTAGCTAAAAGTATTTTAAAAATATATATAGAAATTATACATATCTATTTACTGTTTATGTATAAATTATTTTACTTTAAATTTCAAAATTGTTGAAAATGAAATTTATGGTAAAGTATGTTAAATTATTTTAATAATTTACTTATGTGACCCATGTAAATAATGGACTACTATTTCTATTTGGACCGAATCCAATATGATGACTATTGAGATTATGAAATAGAGTTAGATTGGAATTAGTTTTCCTACCTTCTTTATAAATATTGTGTGGCTACTATTAACAAAGTAGCAGAAAAGTATACGTTCAGCATCATCCCATAACGCACGCAAGGGGAAAAAATAGATAGTAAAAGTCACACTTAGGGATTGAGTTTTTCTCAGAAAATCAAGATAAGTATGAACCGAGGTTAGACCCAATTATTGTAGTTAATTGTGCAAATCAATCTCGTTAAAGCGATCCCTATTATGGTGGATTGAAAAGAAATTATCCAACAATTGGTTTCAGAGCATGGTTTTATAACTAATTGATTTTCCGATTAAAATTTGATCAATCAAAATTTCATGAAAAAATTATGTATACCGATTTCTTGGATGAAAATTTCGGAACCTTGCGATTTTGTTCCATACGAACATATATAATTTTTGTCGAAAACAGTAATTTGTTTCATGTGATGATATCGATCTTGGTGCTCTGATGGTGTACCAATTATATGGTGCCCATGTTATTGTTTTTTTTTTCTCCATAAAATTAAGTAATCGTGAATACCTATTTGGAGCATAAAAGCTTTTATGTGTGATTGGAAAATATCAATTAATTTTCACATAAACTGATGGCAACACTTGTTGCTGTGAGGTATTCCCGTATATGATAAATGCTAGAAGCATTAATGGTTTGGCTTCATGATGACAGCGAAGGTTGTTTTGTTGATAATGATGACTTTGCAATTAGTTTTTGTTATCTGATCAAGACTATTGTAGCTTTGTGCAATTGGTCATACTATCTTTGCAATTGTTTCATTATCGAAATTTCCGCAGTGTTTTTGTATGTGAGAATTAAATCTCATATGAATGATTAAGATTTTATATCGATTGAATGTTTAAAGGTTGTTAGTCATCAAAGTGATTTACCTTGAAGGGTTAGCGAGATATTTAATTTGTGCAAGATCAAAATTATGATATTACTCAATTAAATGTCTTTGAATGTAGAGATTGTTAGTCACCAAAGTAGCTTATCTTAGAAAGTAGCATAGACAATTAATTATGTAATTTTCAATTGCTCATGTTTGTGATGATGCTAAATGACGAAATGTAAAGTAAGATCATTAATTATAATGCTAGCAGTCACCCAAATTATTATGGCTTTGGTGACTTATTATGATCTGGAGCTTTACTTGGATAGATGTAAAGAGTTGAAAGTAAGATCAATAATTATAATGCTAGCAGTCACCCAAATGTGGATCATTGTTTGTAATTAATGACACAAAGGGACTTATCTACTTACTTGGTTGATGTGTTTGTATATCCAAAGATATCATGCACACTACGTGGAGAATGCAATATTGTCATGGCTTTACCGCGCACAAGCCGCAGAAAGGGGTTAGCGTGGTAAAGCTCGCAGTTCAAGTCATGGTAAGGGTTTATCGCGCAGATGCCACGGCAGGCCGCAATAAAGCCCTTTTAGGGTTTCTCTCCTTCTCATTTCACAATCCGCCGTTTCCTCATTTTCATCATCTCTCCTAGCTCCATCTTCATCTTCTTCCTTCATCTCTTTCTCTTCATCTTTCTCTCGTGATTGGAAAACAAATGAGGCAGAGGCAATGAGACCGATAATATTCAAGGGTTCTATTTCATGTCTTTTTTTAATAAATGTTCTAGTCCAAATCTTTATGTTCATCCATCTTTATTGAATTTGCATGAGTGTGAATGTTGCAGCGAAGGATCGGACTTCGTTTGTATGCGAGTGGTGTATGACGGAGTTAATAGGAGGAACTTTTGGCCTTCAAATAACAATTTATGGGATGTATGTTATTCACTTCACCATCAATTGATATGGCAAGGCTGTAAGAATTGATGTCGAACCAAGTATAATATTTGTCAAGGCTTCAAGTTGCTACTGTTAAATTTGGAGTCATAAACACTTGCTACGAATTTGTATAATTATATAGAGTACTTGGTTGTTTAAAGCCCTTTTCGCTTTACCATCACTCTTCTTTCGGGTTTTGTGGCTTTTTGGGGTTTTGTGGATGAATTCGGATGAATATTCATCCGGATTCATCCACTTTTTTATTATTTAAAATGGTTATCATGTCGGCCCGTGGCGCGATAAGCCAGCTGTAATGATCATGCGGCCTCTTCTGCAGATAAGGTGCCTACCGCGAGCTTATTTACCACGGGAGATACGGCGGCCTCTTCCGCGGTTCTTACTGCGGCTCTACGGCGAGGGAGTCCGCGGTAAAGCCTATTTGCTTGGCGTAGTGGCATGTTGATTTGGGTATGATTGATTGTCTATTAAATTTTTCATGTTAGCATCATTATTGATTGGATTTATGTATTAAGTTATCACCCAAAGGTGAACTTAGATACATGACTAATGATATATTCTTTTTGAATCCATTAAAGATACTCAAAGCATTAATGTATGAGCTTGTATAATGTTTGAAGTTTCTTCTAATGTGTTCGCTATAGGTAGTGGAATGATCAAGTTCAATGGGCTTAATTATGTTCACTCGGTCAACAAATTTAGTTTCAGCTAGGTGTTTTGGATTTAGACCTATCTATTGTTTCGAACGAAAAGCCCGCAACCATTACTGAAACCAAGTACTAACGATGAATGTTCTCTTTATGAGGTCCGGGAACGGTCTAATAGGCTGAACTTAAACTTGATGGGAATGATGATGGCTGAAAATGTTAAGCCGCCAATGCCCAAAACGGACAATGCAAAGGAATTTATGATGAAAATTAATGAATACTCCCAATCGGATACAACTAACAAGTCCATTGTGGTGAGCTTGATGAGTGAGTGAGAGCCAAGAAATTTGATTGGTCACAGCCCATCCATGATCATGTAATAGGCATGATGAATCGGAAGCAAAGTTGAACTTTCTAAATATAGATATGAGTGAATCCTTTTTGGTACAGTTCATCATGAACTCACTTCCTTTTGAGTTTGGTAAGTTCCAGATGAATTACAACACCATTAAGGAAAAATATAACATTCTGAACATTCAAGAAATAAAGGCCATATGAAAGGTTCACTCTGTCCATCTCGGTTTATGAAGGATCTAGCGGTAAGGGTAAGCCGGGTAAGAAGGGCAAGAAAAGGACAAAGCCCCTATGAAAGTTGTTGAGGGCGGAATCCATAAAAAGAAATGTCTATTCTGCAATAAGATTGGTCATCTCAAAATTGATTACCCGAAAAGAAAGCATGGTTTGAAAAGATAGGTACATATTATGTTTCTATATGTTTCGAATTAAACCTTAGTAATGCAGGGATTTCTTACAATCCAGCCCATAAGTGTAACTGAAAAGTTCTTGATTATGAGAAATAGAATGAAGGCACGACTAGAGGACATTGGGACGTACAGATTGATTTTGGACACTGGACATTTTCTAGATCTAGAAAAGTGTCTCTATGTACATGACTGTACTAGAAACTTAATATCTGTTGGAAAGTTGGATGATTTAGGATTTAATGTTAAGTTTGGAAGTGGTATGTTTTCGTTATTCAAACAAGAGTACTATTATGATTCTCGGTACTGCTTTGATAGTTTATACCATTTCGATCTTGATTTAATTATGTTGAATCTCCGTTTCATGTTGAGCAAAGTGTAGTATAGGCAGTAAACATAGCGCACATAATGAATGCTCTTCCTTCTCGTGAATAAAAGGTTGGGTCATATATTCAAGGAAAATATATTGAGGTTGGTGAAAAGTGAAATCTTACCTCAACTTGATTTTTCAGATTGGGATGTGTGTGTCGATTGCATTAAAGGGAAGCAAATAAAATGCACATATAAGAATCTAGATACAAGAAGCGATCAACTCCTTTAGTTGATACACACCGATATCTGTGGACTCTTTGATGTTTCATCTTTGGACGGTGAAAGGTATTTATCACTTTTATTGATGACTTCTCACGATATTGTTATATATATCTGCTGCATGAATAGACTCAATCGGTGGAATGCTCTCGAAATATTCATTAATGAGGTGGAAAGGCAATTGGATAGAAAAGTGAAAAGTGATGAGATTACATAGGGGTGGTGAATATTATGGAAAGTTTGATGCGAACGGATAGCATAAAGGTCCATTTGCAAAGTTCTTTGAAAGTCGTGGCATTTGTGCACAATATACAATGTTCGGCACACCACAAAAAAATGGTGTGGTAAAAAGGCGGAATCATACTCTTATTGATATGGTTAGAAGCATGATAAGTCATAATAGAGTACCTACTTTATTATGGATGCATACATTAAGGACTGCATATCTTCTAAATAGGGTTCCTAGTAAGGCGATTCCTAACACACCTTATGAATCTGTGGACGGGAATGAAACTCGGTTTAAGGCATTTTCATGTTTGGGGCTGCCCAATGAAGTACATATTTTTAATCCACATGAAAGGAAGCTTGATGCAAGAATCATTAGCAGTTACTTCATTGGCTATTCGGAAAAGTCGAAGGGGTATAGATTTTACCGTCCTAACCATAGTACAAGAATTGTTGAGTATAGGTAATGCTCGGTTAATTGAGAATGGTGAGTTCGGTGGGAGTGGAGAAGCACGAAGGTGGATCTTCAAGAAATTCGGGTAGAAAATGATGCACTCGACATTTCTTCACAGATTGTCGTACCTCTTGTTGTATCACGGACACACAACATTCATGAACAACAAAATAATGCTCCAAACCCACATGATGAACATGTAGTTAATGAGTCGGCTAATGATGAGCAAGTCTTGAATGATCAAGTGGAAGATGAACCAAATGAAAGAGTATTAAGAAGGTATGAAAAGCAAAGAAAACCAGCTATTTCGGATAACTATGTGGTTTACTCACTTGAACATGAATGTGACTTGAGCATTGGTAATAACCCTGTCTCTTTAAAAGAAGCCATAAATCATGATATATAATTCTAAAAAGTGGATAAATTTCATGAAAGAAGAGTTGAAATCAATGGATGAGAACAAAGTTTGGGACCTTGTTGAGTTGCCAAAAGGATCGAAACGAGTCGGCTGTAAATTGGTCTTTAAGACCAAGCAGAACTCAAAAGGGAACATCAAAAGGTACAAGGCCAGACTTGTCGCCAAAGGTTACACTCAGAAGAATGACATTGATTACAAAGAGACCTTTTCTTCAGTTTCAAAAAAGGACTCTTCGAAAATTATTATGGCTTTGGTGACTTATTATGATCTGGAGCTTTACTAGATAGATGTAAAGACCGCCTTTCTAAATGGTGACTTGGAAGATTAATTTTATATGGACCAACCAGAAGGGTTATTAATCAAAAGAAAGGAAAATTTGGTGTGTGAGCTAAATAAATCGATATATGGACTAAAACAAGCTTCCCGATAGTTGTATTGAAAGTTTAATAATACCATTACATCTTATGGTTTGTAGAAAACATCGTCGATCGGTGTTCTACATGAAGGTCAGTGGGAGCAAGTTTGTTATGTTAGTCCTATATGTTGATGATATCCTACTTGCTGCTAATGATGTTGGCTTGTTGCATGATGTTAAGAAGTTTCTCTCTAAGAACTTTGAGATGAAAGATGTGGGTGAGACATCCTATGTGATAAGAATACAAATATTATGTGATAGATCACAAAGATTTTTAGGATTATCTCAGAAAGGCTACATCTCTAAAGTATTAGAGAGATTTAGAATGGAAAAGTGCTCTCATAGGGTAGTTCCAATTCAGAAAGGAGACAAGTTCAGTGAAAGTAATGTCCTAAGAATGATTTGGATCGAAAAAATGGAATCTATTCCCTATGCTTCTATGGTTGGGAGCTTGATGTACACCCAGACATGTTCTCGGCCAGATATCAGCTTTATTGTTGGAATGTTAGGCCGTTACCAAAGCAATCCTGGATTGGACCACTGGAAAGCTGCAAAGAAAGTCCTTAGGTACTTACAAGGCACCAAGGATCACATGCTCACTTGTAGGAGGTCAGATCACCTTGAGGTGGTTGGATACTCGGATTCAGACTATCGAATGTGTGGACTCAAGGAAATCGAGATTCGATTACATGTTTTTGCTAGCCGGATGAGCAGCTTCATGGAAGAGTAGAAAGCAGTCCATCATTGCTACTTCCACTATGGAGGCTGAATTTGTGGCATGTTTTGAGGGCACTGTTCATGGATTGTGGTTGCGGAACTTTATCTCAGGTCTTGGAATTGTCGACAGTATTGTCAGACCGCTGAGAATTTATTGTGCTAATTTTGTATATGTATTCTATTCTAAGAATGATAAGTACTCAAAGGGTGCAAAATACATGGAGTTGAAGTACTTGTCAGTAAAAGAAAAAGTGTAGAAACAAAGAGTGATTATTGAGCATGTTGGTTCTGATTTAATGATAGCGGATCCGTTAACTGAGGGATTATCGCCCATGACATTTATTGGACATGTTAAAAGGATGGGCATAATAGAAAAGTCCTTATTAGCATAACGGTTTTATATGTATACATATGATAGTTCTACTTGAATTGATGACACTCTAGAATTCAATTAATGTTATGTTTTTGCTTATTTATACATGTATATTTATGGTTTGAGTTCCCTCATTTATGAATTGACGATTATAGTTACACTCATCTAAAGTACGAGGATTAAAGTTTCCCTCAATTATTGTTAAACTTGAGTTGAGTTGATATATGATACATGGCAGGAATCAAGTCAATTAAATGACTTGTGACCGTCATGATCCTATCATTTCAATTCAGTTAAATATGATGACTTGAATGATTCAATGTAAAGTGCGCACTTATGAGTTTGAACAATCAAGTTGTCACATGGGCCAAGTAGGAGAATGTTAAATTATTTTAGTAATTTAATTATATGGCTCATGTAAATAATGGACTACTATTTCTATTTGGACTGAACTCAATATGATTACTATTGGGACTATGAAATAGGGTTAGATTGTAATTAGGTTTCCTTTTCCTCTCCCTTATAAATAGTGTGTGACTACAATTAACCTAGTAGCAGAAAAACATACGTTCGACACTATTATAGAACGCACATAAAAAGAAAGAGATGGTAAAAGTCATGCTTAGAGTTTGAGTTCTTCTCGGAAAATCAAGATAAGCATGGACCGAGGTTAGTCCTAATTATTGTATTTAATTGGGAAAAACCAATATTGTTAGAACGGTCCTATTTTACAGTGGATTGAAAAGAAATAATCTAACAAAGTATTTATGGAATGAAATACGTACTTATAAATTTAGCATGTTTTAATAACATTTTTCTAACATTGTTCTACTTTAGTAGTAATATCACTAAACATCTAATCTTATTTTACAAAGTTTAATGATTTCATGTATAAATGAGGGTAAAAATTTTGGCAGTTTTTTTACCCAAAAAAAAAACAAGTGATGATGGAAATAGATGTTGAACTTATTAAGACCTTTACTTTATTTTCTTAAGAGTTTTAATGTCCAACTTGACTATGTCTCTAAAATGGAATCAATAATACGGATCAATGTGAATTTTTTAAAAAAAATTTAGGACGGAAAAATAATTGTTGGTTAGCTGAATCTTTAATGAGAGACCGACTTGTAGTTAGGAGACACTGGTTAATTATTACCAAATTGATAATGAGAAGGTTGACAAAACAGCTTCCAATTAGAGTAGCAAAACGTGCGTTCTAGTATGGAAACAAATCTATCCATGCTACCAAGTCTCCTCTACCAAAACATGGCCCATATTTTCTGATTTAAATCAATTTTTCTATTCTAACAGTAACATATCAATTACTTTGAATTCCTACCCGTCACCGTCATATGGCCTAATTTGTAAAAGTTGTATCTGATTATGAAATTGTTGTCTCATCCAAAGTGACAATAAACGTTGATTGATGATGAGGTTTCATTTTCTTATTTATTTATGTAATGGATTAATTATTTACATTTATGGAAATAAAGTTCTCTTTATTAGTAATTTTTTTTCGACCAAGAGATCGTTCGAATGATATTTCTACTACTTTTACACAATTATTGTAAATTTCTCTTCCACTTTTTAGAACTTTTGAAAGTTATTAAGGGGTTTTCAAACTTAGAACATTGCAAGTGAATTAATGGGTAATTAACCTTATCTAATTCATTAGTGAATTAGTCCTTAATTCACCTAAATTAATTCGGACTTCAACTAATTCACATTGAATTAGACGTGAAACTCACCATCACTTAAATAGAACTCTTTTTCTCTCAAAAAAAAAGAATAGAGCGCTCATGATGATGAGTGTGGTAACGTGGAATAAGTTTTAGTTTGTGTGGGTTCTTTTTTTGTCAGTGTTTGTGTTATATTCACCACTAACTAATCTTACCGTTTTTCACGAATCCTTAAATCTAGTGTCTCATTCTATCCAGTGAATTAAAAAATAATTCGTTTGTAAATTTCACACAAATTCGGTGAATTGTATTCGACTTATTTTTTAAGTTTGAAAGTCCAATTGATCATGGAAGATTATTTGCTATCAATTTTTTCTACTGTGACATCAGAATATACATGTTAGTTGATGTCGAACAAATTTATAATTTACCCTTAAAATTTATAACTACTGATCATTTATATAATTCATTTTCAATTTAATTAGTAAATGTACTGTTTTTAAACATATATTTATTCAAATTAAGTAAATTTTGAATAAATTATCATATATTTAATTAAATTAAACTCAATCATCACTTAAAATAGTGACTTAAGTCTCCTAAAAAACGCTGACTTTAGTTCAATAATAGAGCTTTAACACGAATATAGGTCATGTTTAAGAAATAACTGTTTCAATTAGTTGTAACGTTTTAGATAATTTTTTAATGGTTGAGATAACAACTAAACTCAAAAAACAACAATTGATAGTTTTTTCAAAACATAACAGTTATTTGAAAAAAATTATTACCAAACACACATAATATACGGTCTTGTTAACGGGTACTCGCGTAACATTATACTTTTATTTTATTATTCTTCTGTATCAAATCTGTTATGTTATTTCCTTATTTTTTATTATTATAATTATTAAACATATAAAAAAGTATAAGAAAAAAAACTTACTTTAAGAAGTGACAACAGAGCACTCATTAACATTTCCCTATTTCCCTATAATATAATATAAGGAGTGAGGACCAGCCTTTGAAAAGGAAGGAGCGTGAGAAAGTGGGAATGGGAGAGGCGCGTGGAGACGGAATTATTTACAAGTCAGCCAAAGACTACAGGAAAGGAGTCGGGGTCAGTGAGAGGCGGGGTGGGTGCCTTTCGGATGTTGATGGTTTTTTTTTTCTCGACGAGAAATTGGAATTGAGAGTGACCGGTGAAACTGGTCAAACTTTCAAACTTCAATTCCTGTTTTTTTCATCAACCTTACACGTGTCCCGTATTGGTACCGGCTTTTGACCGTAGACAGCACCTGACCAGTACATTGGCTTGTCGAGCTCCGCCACCCTGCCGCTCACGTCCCCACTACGTCACCCCATTCATTCTTCTCTTCTAACAGCTGGTCTAGTTAGGGCCGGATATTAGCCTAATTCGGATTCCGTGTCCAGAACCCCAACTTCTAATATTTCGTCTATGAAAAATTGATTCATTCAAATTTTATATTTTACGTAGCTAGGTGCGGGTTCATAATACATAAAAATTATGGGGACTTTCTATTAATATATAAAATTCTTTATTAGTGATGTCAAAATAAATTTTTGAGTTGCGTCAATTTAAAAATTATTAATACCTAAGTAGAGATTTGTATTTTTTGAGTGGTGTCAGTTGACACCACTCAATATATATTACATCGGACCCTGCATGTAACTAGGGGCGGGTTTATAATGGGAACATTCGAGTAAAATTTTACAAATTTTGACCGTAATAGTACTATTTACCCACGCTTATTTACTACATAGATGGTAAAACTCCTACCCATGCAAAGACTAAATTGCCCTTGATTATTAACTGATATATCTCACCTTTCCTATCAGGTCTGAAGCTTCCATTTCCCATTATTCAACTCAAAAAACCAGTAGCTAGTAAAAAACCAAAATCAATCTCAACTAGAAGTTGCGACATTGAAGCAGGAGAGAAGATCTTCACAGGCCGTTGCGATCTCCGCCTGTGATGTTCAGATCTGTTCGCGATCTCCGGTGACGAGATCGCGATGTCGTTTTCTGGCAGAGAGTAGATCTTCATCGGCCATCACGATCTTCGCCTGTGATGTTCAGATCTGTTCGCGATCTCTGGTGACGAGATCGCGATGTCATTTTCTGGTGGAGAGAAGATCTTCATCGGCCACCGCAATCTCCGCCTGTAATATGTTCGCGATCTTGACGAGATTGCGATGTTGTTTTCCGACAGAGAGAAGATCTTCATCGGCCACCAAGATCTCCGCCTGTGATGTTCATATGTGTTTGCGATCTCCAAGATCGCGATGTCATTTTTCTGATGATCTCTACGATCTATTCCAGATTTGTGATCTGTTCGCGATCTGTTCTGATGAAGGCTGGATCGTGATTTGGGAAGAGGAAGACGTTTGGAGGCAGGAGTCTAGTACCAGATCTGCAAGGTGTGCAAACATTATTACACTTTACTTTTGACTGTTTCTAATATTCATTAAGACACTATAGATAATTAAGTAGACAGTTTCATTATTTATTGAAATGTGCAAATTTAATCAATAAATAATTTAGATAATTAAATATACATTTTTTAAAATCGTTCACACAGTTTTCAATATGTTTTTAGTCACTATAACACTTTCTAATACACTCATATATTATTGTAACAAATACTCATAATATCGGTTAGCATGACAGATTTCAATATTAATGCAGACGCTATAACACTTTATAATAGACATTATAGTCGATTGTAATATATACTATCATATTTGGTTAGCTAGACAGTTTTCACTATTATTTTAGACATTATACCATTTTATAATAGACACTATAGAAATGTATAAAATAACTAATTAAACAGTACAATTTCTTGTAATAGGCAATGGTGGTGGTGACGTTGGTGCCAACAGTAGTGGAGGTGGTGCCAGAAGTGGTGCCGGTGGTGGCAGCAGTGGTAGCAATTCCGGTGGCAGCAGTGGTGGTTCCGGTAGCGACGACGGCGGCGGTGGTGCCGAGGGCTGCAGTTCCGACGTCAGCGTTCCGGTAGTAGTGGTGGTGCCGGAGGCGATGGTGGTTCCGGCAACGATGGTGGTGCCGGAGGCAACTACAGCGAAGGTTGTAGTGGTGGTTAGCTAGTTAACAAGTATTTTATCAACAAGGGTATTTTTGTCTTTTAATTTTCTGTGTTAATTAGTTTAGTTAGTTAAATAAGAGTAGATCGGATACAGTGCCGTTCCTGACATTCTATGGGCCCTAGGCAAAATAAAAAAATGAGACTCCGCCTATAAAATTTTGAAAATATAATTTCATATAAAAAATAGAAATGTTATTAAAAAATAGTACGTTTCATTACATTATGTCAATAACATCTTTTCAAATAAAAATTCATACAAAATAGAACATTTTTCTTCAACCTCCATCAATTATATCAATCATCTAAAAATCTACTCCTTGTAAGGTCACCTTTTATCACATTCAAAGAAAAAATCAAAACTAAATCACAAAAGCGGCTTCCACGAGCATTCCGAGATGCAAAATCATTAATAATATCATCAACATCAATGCTTTCTAATAAATCTTTCTCAACTTTTCTTGTGACATTGATGACCTCAAATAGGTTTTTATCAACTTTATCTTTGAAAAGTTTGTTTCAGCTGATGTCAGTTACAAACACGGCTAAAAAAAATTATAACTAATGAAAACATTCGGATAAAAATCTTTAGATTTTGTTAGCTTAAAAATTTCAATGGCTGACATTGACTAATTTGGCAAAGTCGTTTGCAACACTTTTAATTCATAGTATAAATTATTTAAATCAACATCATATGAATCACCATGAGAAATGTGAAGTGAAAATTAGCGAGTGACTATTAAAGACTATTAAAGTTTTTGGGGAAAATTGATATTTTTCATTTGAATTAATGATAGGTTGAATTGGAAAATGGAAGGAAGTTTTTTTGATACATTGGAGGTAGGGGATTGAGGATGGTAGAGACTTGAACACAAGACTCCACCTTATGTCCCATGAGCTTAGCCACTAGGCTACAAACTCAGAAGAGACAAAATAATTGAATGAGATTGAGAGAAAATGAGTTGAAAGCCCATGGAGATCATAGAGGAATTAAAGACGCTAATTCTCTCTCTTTCCCTTGGATATGTCGCTCGTCAAGTTGTTATTAACGCAAAATTAATTATTTTTTTACTGTATATAATATATTTTCAAATTGGGGCCCCTTTAGCTGTTGGGCCCTAGGCGGCTGCCCCTCAAGATTATCCTCAGAACCGGCCCTGATCGGATAGGTGGTTTACCACCTAGGTGGTAGATAACCGGACCCATAGGGACTAGTATGAACAAAAGCAACTAGTTTAATGGCTAACTGTCAATTAACCTAAATAGAAAAGAACACGGAGAGGCTCGAGTCGCGGTCTTAAGAAGCAAAATGGGTAAATAGAAGTTGGCATGCTATAAGTATGAAAAAGTTTCTATTTAAGTCAAAAAACTGATTACTTTATTATACAAGTCTTAATATTTTGATAAAAGGTTAAGAGTTAGTCCTAAATATTTATAATGTGGTTAATCATTATTAAGTGAAATATAAAGTAATATTTTCTAATAACAAATAAGAGTACGTGTTAGTATTTGATATTTTCGAAATATCCTATCATGGTGTTTTGAAATAGTTAAAATATTATTGTTTATTTCAAATTGTTGTTAAGAATTTTTAAGACTTTCAATTTTAAATAAACTATGATTGTATGCTTGAAATTCAATAATTCATATGGTTAAATATTATCTAGTGTAACATCCCCATACACACTTTTTTATAGCTTCTATTTGTTCTTACAAACATTTTTTTTTTGTATTGAAATTATGAGAACTATGGATATATAATGTTGAAAATCAAAATTATGAGTGATAGCCTCATTCCTTTGCGGTGCGGACTCTCAACTGCTTGGAGGAGTGATGCGACTTTGAGAACGAGGATCGACTACTACAGAGTGGTCTGCAAAAGATGAAACAAAATACTCAGGAGCAGAGAGAGGAGTGGGGGTGTGTAGATAGGGTGTACCTTTCCCAAGTCGTCCTTTTATAGGCGGTCCTGAGGTCGTGGATGCCCCATGAACTGAGGTAGTGGGGTGGCTGCCCATGTTTCCGACTGATGGGGAAGGTGGAGTAGTGGCGAACGTGGGAGGTTTTCACGCATCGTGGTGGTTACTGTCACCAGCTGCCCTACTTTAATAGCGGCTAAATCATGTGGGCGATCCAGCTTCGTGCGGGCGAAGGCATGGTCTCGCCTGTTGTTGCGGGCCTCCCATGCGAGGGAGTGGCCTCACATCCTGCGATGCGTCCCAATGGAGTGATGGCACTAGGTCTTGTGGAGGGATATGGCCTTGTAAGCGCTACGGAGGCTTAGGCCTTGTAGGCGCCGCGGAGGCTTAGGCCTCGCAGAGAGGCGTGTTTCCTTAGATACCGCGAAGGCTTAGGCCTTGCGGAGAGGTGTGGTCCCGTAGATGCGCACGCGAGGGCGATGTGGCTTGGGTAGTGTACCAAGGTGCCTCCCCCCGTAGGCGGAGTATGGGTTAGGTCCCTGTACTCTGCATTTTGTCTGTCTACCTTGTTATCGTAGGGATTTTGTTTTTGAGAGGGTGTGCGCTTTTTGTGTTACAGTCACCCCGAGCGGGTGGTGACTTCTGTGTATCCCGGAGCTCCGTTCCAAGCATGTGGGGCATGTTTTCTGTCGTTCAAATAGCTCCCGGATCTTTTCTAGCTATAGGTAACATTCTCGAGAATGCTTACATATTTTAGGTCGCACGAGTTCTCCGCACCTTTCCGCAAAAAATATTTTTCGGGATCGGGACGTTTTTTCTCGGGCGACACTCGGGGCTTATAATTAAACATGTGAAGCATGATTTATGTGTGATATGAAGTCCCGAGGATATAGCTCAGATTTCGTTTCGTTCGGAGAAGTGGTTTGAAAGTTGCACAATTTGGGTTGGACTAAATTGCAACTTTTGAAAGTTTGGGGGCCAAAGTGTAAAAAGAAGAAAATTGAGCCAATTATTGAAAGAGGACAAAATGGAAGTCGACTACATGAAAGGAAGAAAAGAAAGTGGGACACTTGGCAACATATAAGAAGAAATGGAAAACAAAATGGAAAAAAATATATATAAAGGAAGAAAATTACATTTTCTTCATCTTCTATCTTCTTCCAACCGTGAGTTTTTCCATGGAAATTCCATGTTCAAGCTCAAAACTAAACTTGAAGGAAACTTGAAGAAGCTTCAAGGTAAGCTTATCAAACTAATCCTTGTGATGAGTAAGGAAGTTAATACGGATCAGATTTTGTGAATTCAGCTCTGTTTGGAAACCGTGGCTTCTGAAATTTGTACATAATTATGGAACCACACCTTTGGTTGATTTTAAGGTTCCTAAACCTTCCTTGCATCTTCTTGTGCATACTTTGTGTCAGGGGTGTGAGCAGAAACCTTGCAGAAGTGCTGCCGAAATCCGTTTCTAATTTTCTGCACGGAAACTCAACTTCAGTTCTGTGAGAAGGTATGGGTATATTATTGATCAGGGCGAAGAATTACATCTTTTGTATGGTTCAGATTCTGTTGGAAATGCTTTATGTGAAAGCTGTTTTTTCCTGCATATGGTACTTTTTGGCGCCACCATCTGGGGGCTGATTTGATGAATTATGAGTATGTATTCGTATTCTGTGGATCAATTGTGTACATGGAGTGGGCAGAAACGCAGCCGAAACTCCGCTGAAACTTGTACCGGGATGGCTGAATGAGAATTTCGATTCAGACTTGTGTGTAAGGTAAGGGTTCAACTTCTCTCGTTATGCATTCTAGGAGGGATATCATGTATATCGGGGTTAGTTGAAGCGGGTTCCGGGTTGAGGACGGGTGTCCTGTGATCCCGGGGCCAGTTATATGGTAAGGTATAGGTATGCAGGTTCAAGGCCCAGAATGGTCTCGGAGACCTCGGGTTCTTCGGTATTCTATATCTGCACTAGGTCCTGATATTCTGTATATACCTTGCGGTATATTATGTCTGTTGTATACCCTGCGGTGTACTTTGTTTATGACCCTACGACAGTTGGGGATCGCGACCCCGGTTGGTACCATGCCTCTGTTAGCTTCGGCTTCTGACCTCTTGGAGAGGGCTGTCGTTCTGTTTATATGCACTCACGGGTCTCTGGCGGTTCTAACCGTATCCTTCGAGACTCTGTTTATTATTTATGCCTATATTTTTTGCATATATATATATATATATATATATATATTCTTGTGCTTTGTGTTTCCTTGTTTTGCAGGTACCCGCGCACTTAGCTCACTTTATGCAAACTGTACCTTACCTCAGCCCTTACTAGGTCCTCCCGAGGACTCACCCCTTCTGTTTACCACATTTTAGGTCTACTTGACAAGCAACAAGCGGACTAGAGTTCTGTGGTGCTTTCTGTTCTGTGATCAGGTATCTACAGTTCCAACACGGAACTTTTGTTAAGTTATAGGGGTAGTCTCGGTAGAGGTTATAGTCTATTTTCTGACTTCTGGATTTATGCTAAGTATAGCATATGGGTTTTCTCACAGTTAACTTATCTCTCTCTCTTCTGTTGTGTGTTAGCGGCAGCAGCAGCGGTACTTGCGGGAATCTTCTAATCTCGGAGTTTCTCCTAGATCCCGCACTTAGGTATTCTGGGGTTTTCCCTTGTCGGCTCTGTAGGTGTATATGCATGCATGTCATTTGTTGGATCATGCTATGTATCTTAGATACATTCTGCTTTTGTATATATCTCCTGAATTTGTGTATGATCGGGGACTCGCCCATGTCAGTGGAGGGCGGGACCCGTGCTGTGATCACATCTTGATATGTCAGACGTATTATGTATCTGAATGATTCTGTTATACATATATATGATGATTGAGTACTCGCCCATTTCAGTGAGGGCGGGGTTCGTTTCGATGTTATCCATGAACTGCATGTTTGGTGATGGTGGAGTGTTCGCCTATTTCAGTGGGACGGGGCTTGCCATGGATAATTAGGATGTATACTGTATACTTGCCATGGATGAGATTAGAAAGTTGCGGGTCAAAAAACGACCGAAAAATACAGGCGCGTAACTCTGTCTGCATACTCCGAGAGCAAAGCGTTCTCAGGCACCGGGCCTTAGAGAACGAGACTTTGCGGGCCGGGTCACGAGACCACTACATGCAGCGGGTCTCGGTTGGACCGACAACTTCCGTTTAAGCAGCTTGCGCTTCCGTTGTCGCGAAGCGGCCCCGCCTCCACAACCGGGCGCGGGCGCCCCGTGACAAGTTGGTATCAGAGCAGGACGGGTTTGACCGCATCGGTCACCCGAGAGGGCAGAGTATGACCAGTCCCGATGTGGACTTCTGAGGCAAGTATACCAATCCAGGAGTGGACTTCTGAGGCAGGAACAACTAGTTCAGGGATGAAATTCTACGGGGGACGACTTTGAGGGGCGAAGCTACTATTCCGTGTTCTGTTCTAGGGCGGTTCTGTATGGAGTCTGACCACCTCCTTATTTGAACCACCTTGGAATGTGCGGTGGAGCAGCGGGCGGTCCTTCAAGACATTCTTTCAAGATCAAGCCCCAGTGCTGTGGTAGCACTTCTGGGATGTTCAGGGTACACCGTGCAGATTTGGGGAATTTTGGACACCGAGGTGCGTTGTCACAGCGACCCCGCCCGGTTGCGGAGGCGGAGCCGACCGTGACGTTCGGAAACCGGAACCCACGGCGGAAAGCGCGGTTACGGAGCATTTTACCCACTAAACAGGGTAATCGACACTAACATGCAACCTACCGAAATCCATACATGGCAAGCATACAAGTAATATAACTTTCTCCAAATACCATACAAGACAAGACTGCAGAATCCATCTCATATACCAATTCAATATAGGCAAGCCGGGGCTCCGCCCTCGACTCAGAAGACAATCAAGATCAGATTATATTCCATAAACCCACATCATATACAACTCATGATTTAAATACATGCATGCAACTACAGCTACAGAGCCATCAAACTAAAATCTAAATGTACCTAGTGCGGAATCAGAAAACTGCTATCGTAGGAGGTTTCCGCACGCGATCATCACTTCTTCTTGCTGAAAATCCCAAATCCACTACAAGACCGCTGAAATCTACTCCGCCGGATGCTTATCAAACGGCCTGAAAGGTGGTAAACAAATAAGGGGTGAGTCCTCGGAAGGACCCAGTAAGGGCTGAGGTAAGATACAGTTTGAACAAGTACTGCTGAATCGAACCTGCAAAACAGAACAAACACAAGTACAAATATATATATATATATATATATATATACATATGCATGTATGCAAAGTCAGAGATGAGTCAGAATCCATCATACGCGGTCCAACCGCCAGAACGACCCAAAACGACAGCCCTCTCAAAGAGGTCAGAATATACGTAATGTAATGTAATGTAAAGCACGGTACCGGCTGGGGTCGCGATCCCCAAACTGTCGTAGGGTCACAGAGGTATACCTGCACTCCTGGTGCGTGTATACGTAAAGTGTCAGCACCCTCCAGTGCAGACACACAGAACAGAAGTACCTGCACTCCAGGTGCGTGTACAAACAGAATGTCGGCACCCTCAGTGCAGACACCGCGAATGTAACCACATTATAATAATGCATATGCGAAATAGAATATAATATATCAAAGCGTAAAAACATAAATACCAGCGCCTAGCGCGAATACGCAGAACATCATATAAACCCGTGGCCTTTAAGACCATTCGGGCCTTGAAACAGAACAAGTACAAACGTGTACCCTACCATATGACAGTCCCGGATCACCGAACCACCGTCCTCAACCCGGGACCCGCCTCAACTAAACCCGTATACAACAAGTCCCATACCAAGATGTATAACGAGAGAAATTGAACCCTTACCTCAAAACGCCGCCTCAGCATAACTTCCGGGAAATCCCGGCTTCCGACTCGAAAAGTCGCAACTTGCCTTTTCCGGTCCCACGCTACTTCACCAACGCAGTAATCAAGCTGAACAATCACAAACCAGTTAGAACTCATCCAAACAAACCCCAGAAACCAACTCCCGCACAATCCTGCACTTTCCCGCAAGAAATCCACAGAAAGCTCGGTTTTACGAACCGAGCTAGAACCATGTTAGTCCAACACCCACAAACATATTCCAACCTGTAAACCTACAGTCCGGACACTTTTCCTGGAAAACCCGCATAAAGGTAACTTTTCCATTTATTGTCCGAAACCAACGTTTTAAACACCTTACCGCACCTAAATCCAACCCCGATACCAATTTAGCATCCAATTCAACCAAAACACATCAACAACATGGAAAAAGAATCACTTGAACATTTCGGTCCTTAACCAATTTTTCACCACATTCCCAAATCAAACCATTCAAGCTTCCAATTAATCATATTAATCACCAATTCCACTTCCTAAGCATGCTTACTAACTAATTGCACCAAAATCAACAAAACCTCTTCCTTAACAATTCGGCCAAAAAGGGAATTTCCCACCTAACTTCCATTTCAATTCAGACAAAGTTCCATTTGCACTCTTTAATCACCAATTACACTTCTTAACCTTGATTACTAACCAATTTCACCCAAATCACCATAATTCAACATAAACCCTAATTCACTATTCACTCAATTTGGGACTTTCCTACTCAACCAATTTTCCACCAAATTGAAACCATAGAATGCCTTAGAATCATGCTAGGAACAACATATCCAAAGCATGATTCAAGAACACAACTCTACACCATTTTAGAAATTCCATCAATAATTCAAATAAATATGTTTCCCTCATCCATGGTGTTCTTCCAAAATCTAAACATAGATTCTTACTCCCCTCAAGCCCAAGAACAACATACTTAAATTTGGAAGCAAGAGAATCATCCAAACTAGTAGCTAAGAACAAACCTTAATTTCGAAAATTCCACTCTTTTTCCAACCAAAACTTGTTTCCAACAAGTAAAGAGAATAAGGGAGGAAGCTTACCACTAAAAGGATCCATTTTCTTGTTGATTTGAGCCAAGATTTGAACAACTTGAAGCTTCATGAACAGTACCCATGGCTGAAGGTTACGGGAAGGAGAAGAGAAGGAAGAAGAAGAAAGAAAAGAAATGAAATTAAGTAATTTTTTATGAAATACTTATCCTTATATATTATCTCCTCTTTACCATCTAAAATAACAAGTGGACAAGTGTCCACTATCACATGCTGCAGCCGACTTAGGCCCAACCCAGGCCCAAAATATTTAATACTTTTGGGTTAATTGCAAGATAACCCACCAATTCTCCAAATCTTTGCAATTAAAACCCCAAATATAAGTAACGAATTCCAAATGAAACCAAAACTGACCAGAATCCTCAGAATATCTTAACATTCATAAAACATTTTTCAAATATCTATTTACCCTTCCGAAGGCCCTACCGAGCTCGCTGAACCCGAACAAATCCGGCGTGGCCGCATAATAACCCCGACCTCAACCCGTCACCACAAAATTCCTCAAAATATCCATAAAATCCACTTTAAAATATAACCACTTACCCTGGAGCCATCGGAGAAATTCCATCCCGAGCCCCGGGATTCCGCCCAGAGCCCCGGGAGTCGCCCGAGACCGCACGTCACGTCGCGAAAAATATGCTCCGTAAAAATCTCCGGGACGCTCCTACGATTCCAAATCCGCAAACGGTTCCTCAATCCGAGGTCCTGGGAGCGCTACTGAGCCCGCTGTACGTCCCGAGCCAACCCCGACAACCCCCCGGCGCCGGAAAAATATTTTCGACGAAAACGTCCGGGGAACCCACACGACCTCAAAACCCGAAGGATTTCCAGAATTAAAGCTCAGATAAGTCTCGGGAGCCTTTTAACCATCTAAAAACGTGATCCGCAGGCCAAAACCGGAGCCCCGAGTCACCCGGGTCACAACCCGCTCGGGGGGGGACCGTAACATTCTGTGTTATATCCCACATGGAAGGTTTAAAGGGGATTATGGTGTATATAATGTACACCACCCTCCTTCCCTTCAAGAGGTCTTTTAACGGATGTTGGATTGAGGGGGAAAAGGCTCGGCCGTAACCCCAAGACCATCCATTCCGTTAGAAACAAAACCGTGAGGGGGAAAAGGCTGGGCCGTAACCCCAAAGCGGACAATATCTTGGCACTGTACACGGTTTGTTACATGCGTAGTGACGCGCGGGTCAGTTTCAGCCCTGGTGCGGGCTTCCGACATAATCCGGGTACCTTTATGTTTTGCTTGGTTGATCTTACAATGTGATTCTATGATATGATCATGATCTGATTCTGTGATTTAGTATCCAACATATGTGATTCTATGATTCTGAAAAGAATCTCTGCATCATGCATTGCATTGTGTTAAAGTTAAAGTGGCACATGGTGGCATTGTGATTCTATGATTCAGGATGTCATAGTTAAAGTGGCACATGGTGGCGGATTGATAGGCCATTTTGGCATCTCCAAGACATATGAGGCGGTCAAAGAGAATTTCTATTGGCCAAACCTCAAGAAGGATGTGATCAAGGTGTGTGCAAGATGTGTCACATGCCACAAAGCCAAATCCAAATTGCAACCGAAAGGGAAGTACACTCCTCTCCCTACACCTTCTTTACCATGGGTTGACATTACTATGGATTTCATTAGTGGATTTCCTAAACTTCACATGGTCATGATGCTATCTTTGTTGTGGTAGATAGATTCTCTAAAATGGCACATTTCATTTCATGCCACAAAACCGATGATGCATCTCATGTAGCTATCTTGTTCTTCAAGGAAATTGTGAAGTATCATGGCATTCCAAGGTCAATAGTAAGTGATAGGGATTCCAGGTTCCTAAGCGATTTTTTGAAGACACTTTGGTCTCGGTTAGGTACTAGCTTGGTGTATTCCACATCTAGTCATCCACAAACCGATGGGCAAACCGAAGTAACAAATAGGACCCTCACTACTATCTTGAGAACCATACTTAAAAAGAACTTGAGAGAATGGGAAAACTGTTTTCCACATGTTGAGTTTGCATACAATAGAGCATTTCATTCATCCACCTCACATAGTCCATTTGAGATAGTTTATGGTTTCAACCCTTTAACTCCATTGTACTTGGTTGCGTTATCCCATTCGGATCAACTTAATGTGGAAGGTAATAGGAAGCCTCAAAACATGAAAGATTTGCATGCTAAAGTCCAAAAACAAATTGAAAAAGTTAATGAGTCTTATGCTAGGAATGCAAACAAGGGAAGGAAATTTCGGTCATTTCAAGTAGGTGATTGGGTTTGGTTACATTTGAGGAAGGAAAGGTTCCCACAAGCTAGGAAAAATAAACTTTCACCTAGAGGAGATGGACCTTTCCAAATAAAAAAGAAAATCGGTGAAATGCATATGTTCTTGATTTGCCTCATGATGGTTCCTATAATGTGCATGCCACTTTTAATGTGTGTGATTTGGTTCCTTTTGAAGGTGAGCTAGGAGATTAGAATCCGTGGATGGATTCTTCTCAAGGGGGAGGGTATGATTAAAACATCACTCCTAAGAAAGTCTCAATGCATTCATGAGACTCATGGCACAAGGAGAGGAACGGGATGAGGATCAAGACCGAGCCAACAAACTTCAAGACATGGGCATTCAAGTGGAGAAGCACCCTAGAACCAAGGAAAGCGTCACCCTCACCATTCTTGTAGGTGAAGGACCAGGCGACCCACCCCTCAGTTCAGGCGGTCGCCTGGAGAGATACAGGTAGCTGGGCGAGATTCCAGGCGATCGCCTAGCCTCCTGTTTCACACACCTCCAAGCCTTGGCTGACTCAATTTCAGCCCAACAATCTGATATTTGAACACTTCAATTTGAATTAGAATGTAGTTTAAGTAATTTAGGCAATGGGAGGGAAAATGTGTAAGTGGAGGTCTTTGTCCACTAGGTATGGTTAGTGGAAGGTCCCTACCCACACTTACCATATCAAGGGGAATCCCTCCATCCTCCCTCCCCATTTATGGAAGCATCATCATGTCTTCCTTTTCTTACATGAAAATGGCAAGTAGACACACAAGGTTGTTGCCAAAAGTGTCTACCACACTTTGGGTAATAATCTCCACTTGCCATCTCTCATGTGATAAGCTAGAACATGTATAGAACTCATTTTCAGCATTCACACATCCGAAATTATTGACTCTTGAGAGCATTTTCGGTTTGAATTCTCATTCTATCAATGTAGGTTTAGAGATTCATAGCATGATGCGTTTTCCATAATCATGCCTCTCCACTTTCACAAAGAAGAAAGAGGAGAAGGAGGAAGAAGAAGGGGATGTAGATATGTACCTTGCACCTTTGAAAAACAGCGAAAGGATCTTTGTCCTTGCTCCTAAACGTATGCTCCAAGTCTTTCTCCTTGGTGGCGAATTCCTCTTCAATCCTCAAGCCTTTAAATTGTTTGATGAGGGCAGATTGCATGTGATGAAATGAGGTTCTTTTGTGTTAAAGAGACACAAAATAGTTCCACCCGAAATGCTCTAGGAATGCTTGAATAATTCGGCCAAGAACAAGAGAGAAGAGAGAAGTTTCGGATTTCAAGAGTGTATATGTGTTGTGGCCAAATCATCTATTTATAGATGATGTAGGGAGTTACAAGGAAGGGTTACAACTCCCTTATGGCCGAAAATATACATACTTTCGGCCTAGGGAGTGGTTACTCCCTCCTTGTACACTCCCTTGTCCAAAGACAAAGTAACTACCCTATATGGCGAATGGGTGTCTTCCCTTGAGGTGCCTCTTCGCCAAATTAAGGCTCTCTTGGCTGATTTATGTTTGGTAACTTCCAAGGGATGTGCACACATACACTAGGGTGCATACTGTTAACAATCATTTTTTTCCAATTCACTAATTTAATTTTTTTGAGGACTTATTCAACTAATCTAGATTTAACTCCGACTCAATCAAAAGAAAGAGGGCTGAATTGAATGTTTTGAACATTAAATATGATAAGAATGTCATTTACCCACCTTTTACTTAACATGCAAGTATCATTGTTGAGCACCATCCGACTCCGCCATCTTCGTCTCCTACCTTCACCCAAACTCTCCAACTCCACCCTAACCCTAGCCTCCAACTCCACCCTAACCCTAGCCTCCATCCCTCCCTATAAATAGCACCATCCTTCCATCAAGGAGGGCATCCAAAACAGCCGCAACGCATCCTTTCTCCTCGTTCTTCGGTTGCGTCTTGCAACTCCTGGCCATTCCTCCTCCACCACAACTCCTGGCCAGACCATCTCCCGACCTTTGGCGCACCCCCAACCTTGTCTTCCGCCAGACGTCGCCACCAGCCCCGCATCACAGCTGCGACTGCAGCAAAGGGAAGGCGGAGCTGACGCCATCTTCCGACATTCTCTCGTCCACCCTAGCGTTGCCAAGCCGCTGCGGATCACTCCCCAGTCGCCGGAGCACCTGCCGCAGCCCGAGTCGCCGCCGCCTTGTCGCCGTTCGCCATGAAAACGCGCAGCCCAGCCACTAGACCAGCGAACTCTGGCGCGGTTTGCGACTCGCAGAACACGTGTCACGTCTGTGTAAAATTAAAACCCGGTAAAACTCCCATCTAACCCTTGCTTGTTTTTATTTGTGTTAATAAAGTCCCTAACTTCTTTTCTTTTGCGTTTCTACAGGTTTAACAAGTTTTAACTTTGTTTTCTTACAGAAAGGTCACCAGACTGAGTTGTTTATTTTGTTCTTTTCATGACTCCTAGTTTTCTTTTTTCCAATTTTGTTCATAATCTATTTGTTTGTATAATAATTAATTCTAATCATCTTTTAATTTAATTTTCATTATTATCCCTTTCTTAAATATTCATGAAAAATTTCCTAAAAAATATATATTGTTCATGGTGTTATTTATTCATTTGACATTGATCATTCTTCATTATTTTTGCTAACATTCTCATTCTTCATTATTATTTTTGCTACTATTCTCATCTCTCATTATTTTTGCTAACATTCTCATCTCTCATTATTTTCGTTTACATCATCATAATAATTATAAGTTTTTCGTTATCATCATTGAGTTGATTCTAGAATATATTCCATTCTTCCAGAGTTTAGCTCGGGTTTTTTGGAATCTCCGAGGAAAGGCGATTCGACCGTCACACCAGACAAATCCTATGGCAATTCTACCACCGCTCCACCGATTTGACAGGTACATTCTCTAACCCAAAAATAACTCTCCCAGTCCAACAGGAGCGAACTACGTGGGCTTTGATCCCGATTCAAACGAGTACGTAGGCAGTTTGGAAGCCCATAATCCAGGCCCAAGTCCAATTAACTAAAATTAACCCATTGTTTGAAAATGAAAAAAATTAATCATTCTGCATTATTTAATTTATGGAAATCGGCTTTTATTTTGTTTTAAGAATTATTTTCAGACAAATTGGGTGCCTAATACCTTCCCAATTTGTACCTAATCACCGGACTTAAAATCTCTTATTTTCGCAGAATTGCCTTTTCTAAATTTCGGAGTCAAAAATTGGATTTTTCCTTAATTTCCCATTTTCTAAAAAATAAAGGTGGCGACTCCCTCGTTTTCCCCAAAATTGACAGAAAAGCCCCGACGAGCGGCCCTCCCGCTCACAGTGGCGACTCCGCTGGGGACCATTTCAAATTTTTTTGAAAATAAGAGGATTGAATGCTGAAAATATTTTTTAAAACATTATGAAAGCCGATTATGTGTGTGATATTTGTTGATTGCAAAGCATGGTGATTGACATATGTGTGCTCTGCATCACGGATATCTTGTTCATTTGTGTGTGCATTAACCTAGGTAGTGAGCCCCAGAGACCATGTTGCATAAGAAAGTTGGTCCTCCCAACATGACTATGCACTGGTCCCAACTCCACAGCGCTTGAAGGTCGTAAAGTACCGTTTGACCAATGGGTGCTCCTCGCACCCAGAGGGAGGTATATGCATATCTAGTTGTTGGAGAACCTTTCACCAACCCATTCTCACCCTCATGTACATAGTGACTTTAGAACTGAACTTTAGGTACCTAATATTCACGGTGTATTGCATATCTCGATGCTTGTTCAACATGTTGTTTGCTCCACACGATGTTTCATATGAATCCATTCCCTACATGTCCCCCGTGGGTAAGGATTGGGCCGTCGCTTTTCAACGATGGAATCCGGGAACCACCCTAAGCGCCTTTTGATATACCATTCCCTGCATGTAATGGCCACACACCCAACCATTAGTCCCGGCTTTAGGATTCCTACCCACTTTATGTCACCCGGTAAATATGATGTGTGCTATTGTACAAGTTGTTATCTTCGCTAACCTGTCTGTTTTTATAATTATATCTCACTTTGCATGCATATCATATAGATATATTCGGTGAAAGAATTCATTCCATGGATATATTTGGATTCCTCCCTGTTGCCCATGACGAGTCTTGGACTGCCACAATAGTGGAAACCCAGCCAGAGGCAATGGCTTTTTCCGAGTCAATGCAAAAGCGTCAGGGAGACTGTCTTACTTCCCAATAGGCCGTTTCGCTCAAGCCCAAGGTCCCCATAAATACATAACAGAACGACACTGCAGAGCTATGGGAAATGTGGAGGAGTTGGGATTTGTCAGAACATCAACTCTTTATTGCAAAATATGGTCATATCGCCAACTTACTCAGAGTTACGGTCAATCCGTCTCTCATTCGGGCATTAACACAATTCTGGGACCCCTATTACTAATGCTTTTCGTTCAACAAGATGGATCTCATGCCTACTCTCGAAGAATATGACAATCTCTTGGGAAGACAATCCAAGCATCCCGAGACCATTTATCAGCCTGATAAGCAGACAGAACCCCATCGAGCGCTGGCTCAGCTGATCATTAATCCATCTGTGTCATTTAAGTCATTATTCACGGCCAAGGGGCAGCATAAGTACATGGCCTGGAAGGATCTAAAGCAACTCATGACAACTTTCCCGGAACAGAGGCGTCGCCTTTTCGCACTAGCGGTATACGGGCTAGTGATTTTTCCAAAGCTAGTGGGGTACATTGACAGCAGAGTCATATATCTCCTCCATCTGATGTGCACATCTCAGGCCACTCCTACTCCTATCATTCTAGCTGAAACCATTCGATCGTTGAATTTCGTCGTCATAAAGGAGGAAGATTTATCGGTTGCGCCCACTTGCTCACTATATGGATCAAAAGTCATCTCCCCTGTGTTCGGGACAACATACGTAATCGGTTCTCTTATGATTTCAACCCCTTTCAAGCCTTTTTGGGTAGCAAATGGATTGAGCATTGCAACAAGGAGATTGGATCGATTATCTCAAGAATCTCACCGAAGAAAAAATTGTTTGGAGAGCTCCTTGGAGTTCGGGTACTCGAGTCCTATACCGTTGTGGTCTCTGCCCATGGATTCCCCTCTTGGGCATTTGGGGTGGTACTAGCTATGCTCCGGCGCAAAACTCGAAGAGAAGGAATACTGCTTCCCGAGAATGAATCCCCTCTACCTACAAAAAGACAATTAGAATCAGAGCTGGGTGAAGAGAAAGGAAGGAACAAGAAGGCAAAACTCGAGATTGAAGATCTTCAAAGTCAGGTAAAACATCTGGAAGAAAAGCTAGAGATGAAGAATCAGATGGTGGCCGGACTTGTTGAAGATGTTGATAATTGGACAAATGAGGCTTAAGAAATGGAAGAAGCTGCAAGGTTTTGGAAAAACGAATATGAAGGGCTCACAGACCAAGCTCGAATGGTTGCATTCATTACTGATGATCTGGGAAGGGAAGCGCAGGCAGTTGAGCGTTTGATTTGGCCATCGACATCCCCATTGATTCAGACTGCGGCAAACTTCATCAACAAAGCCAAGAAGAATCTTCGCAAGCTAGGAATGGGAATCATCCCAAATTAGAATGATGTTATCTGTAGATGCAATTTATGTGCTTTATAACGAGGACGATTTGCGCAAATATATCTATGGAATGTTTAGAATATGTCTCATATCATGCATCATTACATTGATATCCATTTAATCATAATTAAAATTCATTAGGAACACGCAAGAATTGAAGAAGTACATCCTTACAAGACAAATTGAAGAATGGCTGAGAACATCGAAGGGGGTTTTTCTGAAATGGAAAACAAGATAAACCTGTTGACCGAAAGCTTCAACACCCTGGTTGATATGATGAAAGGAAAACTTTCAGGAATGCCCGAGCAAGAATATCCTCTCTACCCGCCTGGATTTGAACCAAATAAGAAAAAGGCTGGAGAAACCTCATCTGGACCAACTGCACCAGATAATGACAAGAAGAAAGAGGGAGATGAGCAAAAGTTGGAGACCCTGGAGAAAAGATTACGTGCAATCGAGGGTGGCACACTACTGGGTACATTTAATGTAGATGATCTCTGCTTGGTCCCGGATGTCAAAATCCCAGCAGATTTCAAAATTCCAGAGTTCACAAAATATGATGGAACCACTTGCCCGATTACCCACCTGACATTATTTCTGAGAAAGATTCAGCCACTCACCAAAGACGAAAGAATCTGGATGACACTCTTTCGGGACAGTTTGACCAAGTCCCCTCTCCAATGGTATCTTGGCTTAGGTTCCAAAACTATCAAGACTTGGAACGATCTCGCTCAGGCATTTGTGAATAATTATCGGCATGTCACAGATCTGGCGCCAGATCGTCAGACCCTACAGAATTTGGAGAAAAGGAATCAAGAGACCTTCAAAGAGTATGCGCATAGGTGGAGGAATTTGGCAGCGCAAGTCCAGCCTCCCATGACCGAGAAGGAGATGGTGACCATGTTCATCCAAACATTGAAATCTCCTTTCTATGACAAGCTTATTGGAAACTCTACCAATAATTTCTCCGACGTGGTATTATCAGGAGAACGTATTGAATACGGAATCAAGACTGGAAAAATTGTGGATTACGTAAACAATGATGGGAGGCGGGGTGTGCCGCCGAGGAAAGAGGAAGCTCAGCTACCAGGAAGGGGGAGAGGAGCTCCATTAGTGGGGCAGTCGCATCCGGGCCTCGTCCATTCTTCCCCGTTAGACAGCCAAGAGCACTTGCTCCTTTGCCATCAATGCCTGCTTTACCGAGACAGAGGGAGATATTCGCTCCAATTCCAATTCCATATTCGGAACTATACCCGCAACTGATTCGGAGCGGACTCATCCGCCCCATTCCTACAAAACCACTGGAGCCTCCATATCCAGGATGGTACAACTCAAATGTCAAGTGTGCATACCATGATGGTGCGGTGGGACACGATCTGGAAAATTGCATAGCACTGAAACGAATGGTTCAACAATTACTTGACACGAAGTGGCTCGACTTTTCCAAAGAAGCGAATATCACTCAGAATCCACTGCCTGAGCATCAAGCGGGGCAAGTCAACGTAATAGAAATCGAAGAATGTGACCTAAATGGGGTTAACAAAGAATGCTCTCTCACAATCAGGAAATTCTCGCAAGAATTCCCCCAAGATAGAAATGCTTTTGCCATCATTGATGAGGGTACTTCTCTCAGGACCTAGACCGTTGGTGATCTCGGTGACAAATCCCACCATTAAACCTCTGATAGTGCAAGCACCGACACCTTTCCCATACCAATCGAACCAAGCCGTACCCTGGAAGTATGAGTACACCTCAAATGTTTCTGTAAATCAACCTGAAGTTGGGGGCATGACAAGAAGTGATCGAGTTTATTCCTCTCGGCAAGAAGATGAGCCTCCCTTGAAGAAATCAGTGCAAACTCGAGTAGTACCGGATGGTCCGGTGGAGATGAAAGAGGCCCCCAAATCTGTCACAGAAGAAGAGGCCTATGAATTCCTAAAGTTCATCAAGCAAAGTGACTACAGTGTGGTGGAGCAACTAAATCGCTTACCTGCGAAGATCTCCATACTATCTTTGTTGTTAAGTTCTGAAGCTCACCGGGAAGCGAATCTGAAAGTGTTGAATAAGGCATATGTTGCACATGATATTACTGTGAACCATTTTGATCATCTTGTTAATCACATAACTGCACAAAACCTCATCTCGTTCACCGATGAAGAAGTTCCCGAGGAGGGCAGAGGACATACTAGAGCCCTTCACATATTTGTTGGGTGTAAGGAACGAATCATGGCCAGGGTCCTTCTTGACAATGGCTCGGCACTAAACATAATGCCTTTAGGGACGTTGCACAAATTGGGCGTAGACCCTACCTACATCCACAACAGTAATATCGTGGTTCGGGCTTTTGATGGATCGAGAAGAGAAGTCACTGGTGACATTGAGTTACCCATACAAATCGGTCCTTGTGTTTTCCACACTACGTTCCAGGTCATGGACATGAAGCCAACATATAGTTGTTTGCTGGGAAGACCGTGGATACACATGGCTGGAGCCGTGCCCTCCTCCCTCCATCAAAAGGTGAAATTCATCGTGGAAGGAAAGTTGATCACTGTATTCGCTGAGGAAGATTGGCTACTGTCTAAAGCTGCTGATACTCAATATGTGGAAGCTGGAGAAGACAGTTACCCCTGCTCATTTAGATCGTTTGAAGTGGCCACAACCATATACGGGTTAAATCCTATTCCGAAGGTTCCAAATGCTACGCAAATGGTGGCGAAGCTTATGCTGAAGGATGGGTACACCACAGGAACAGGAATGGGGGCAGCATCACAAGGGATAACCAGACCATTGACTCTTCCATCAAATGAAGGGAAATTTGGTTTGGGATTTAAACCAACTCCCCGTGACAAGAACAATCAAGCTATCGAAGAAGAAGCAACTGGCGCAACTAGAGGGACACAACACTGACAGAGGAGAAGAAATGGAGATTCCTGGGTTATTTGAGACCTTTGTTAGTGGAGGCTTAGAACCCGCCCAAGGATATGAGAAGGCATTGGTCATTCAAGTTACCAAGATCTTTAATGACTTATCAGTTCAAGCAGTTTCAGATGAAGCCCTCGAAAGCTTGGAACTCGTTCGACCTTACGGACAACATGAAGCGTTGGACAACTGGGATGCCATGGAATTGCCTGTCTGGATTGAGGACTTTTCGAAGTAATTTTCTAGAAATGAGTCTTATTTTGAGACATTGTCTTTGCTTATTTGGACCTTTAGTTTTAACTTAATGTTTTTGTGAGGTTGTCATTCACGCATATTATCAATGAATTCCATCATTTCCATTCTCCCACATCTTATTCTCTTCTTCTCCTACTTCCCCACTCCCTTCTCATTCGAATGCAGAAATAATTCTTGCGATGACAACAATGAACGCAACCTGTTCATAAGTTTTGATAATCCTGTTAACGCTGCTGAATCTGACGAAGAGGATTCTGAAATATCTCCTGAATTATTAGAATTGATTGAGCAAGATGAACGACAGAGAGCAACAAGTCCCGAACCAAGTGAAACTATTAATTTGGGGAGAGAGTCGGAAGAGAAGTATGTCAAGGTCGGTACCTCTTTTCCTGAAAAAGAGAGGTTGGTTGAATTATTAAGGGAATATGTTGACATTTTCGCATGGTCCTACCAAGACATGCCAGGATTGAGTTCTGACATTGTAGTTCACAAGATTCCACTAAACCCCGAGGTCAAGCCCGTTCGGCAAAAGTGAGAAGGCTAAAGCCAGAATTGATTTTGAGAGTCAAAGAAGAAATCCAGAAGCTCTGGGATGCTGGTTTCATGGGTGTTGCCGAGTATACGGAATGGGTAGTTAACATAGTACCTATCGAAAAGGTGGAAAACGGAAAGTTAAGAGTGTGGCAAGACTACCGCCCCGTAAATAAGGCTAGTCCTAAGGACAACTTCCCCCTTCCTCATATCGATACCCTAGTGGACAACACCGCAGGAAATTCTTTTTTCTCATTCATGGACGGCTTTTCCGGGTATAACCAAATCAAAATGCATCCAAACGACATGCTAAAGACTGCCTTCATAACTTTGTGGGGGACATTCTATTACAAAGTAATGCCATTCGGATTGAAAAACGCTGGAGCCACTTATCAAAGGGCCATGGTTACACTATTCCATGATATGATGCATAAGGAGATTGAGGTGTATGTGGATGATATGATCGCTAAATCCCACTCCTGTCACCACCACCCCGTCGGACACCTTCCGGACCCGGCGGGAAGCGGTCGCCGGCCGGTGGGCGGTGGTGAGCAAGGTGGGACCGGATAGCGCAGCTAATGTGAGAGTATTTCGCGGGCCTTTAACTAACCCAGAGGTCCCTTTCTAACAACAGATCAAGTATGACAATTCATGCACGAAGCAGATCACAATAACGAAGCAATGGGCTCCGCCCATGATCGAAATATCGAAGCGAGGATATCAAAATCAGATTATCAAAAGGAAGTCTGTTCTTTCACTACCGAGCAGAGGCTTCCACACGAGATCAACATACTCATTCAATCAATTGAGCAGAACGCATATATATATATACATAACCATAATCAAACTTAGATGAATAGACAGACCTAATGATAACATGCTATCATAATACTACATGCCAACAGAGTATCATGCTACAGAGCTATCTACCGGCTGAAGATGCAACCGTACAAGAGTCGAGCGTCGGATAAAGAAACCGACGAGGAACCCGAAGTCTAGATCCAAAAGCTGCTAAACCCTCAAAATAGCTAACCGAACAGCTGGCGGAAATCCTACTCCGCTGGCCCGAATCCTTATCTCTGAAAAATATTAAGTAAGGGTGTGAGTTTTCCTTAAAGAAAAACCCGGTAAGAGCTTAGGCGTAATAACGATGTTCTTCCGACAAACTGCAAAGACAGATCGAAACAGATATACATACGAGATAGCAATATACGAAACAAGTAAGGTATGATGTGTGCACAACATCCGAATGTAACGGGTCATGGCTAGATCTTCCCGACCATGGCTAGATCTTCCCGGGCCACCGGCATTCGCCATGCGTCGGCATTCGCCATGCACCCAGCAAATCCCACATAATACGGACCATGGCTAGATCTTCCCCGACCATGGCTAGATCTTCCCGGCACGCATTCCGGCATTCGCCATGCGTCGGCATTCGCCATGCATCCAACAAACATCATAAATCACGGACCATGGCTAGATCTTCCCGGTCCAACCGGCATTCGCCATGCGTCCACACACACGAAACGAGAACCTGCGCACCGATGCTCCTACTGCGCACCGATACTCCTACCATGGGACTAGCCTTGGGGCTCCACAATCCCGATCTAAGACCGAAGTCAGAGACCGACGCCCAAGACTTGCCTCAACCATCCTACATTACAATAACATAGGTAGGTCGAACCCTTACCTCGGGTGGAAGCAACCGCAACCGTAGAGGGTAGCAGCCAAGCACCACACACCAAACTTCTTCCTTATGCAACCTCAAACCTTGCTTCACATAACACCTAAACAATTCACACACTTTCCACATTACACTTTTATTCAACACATCAATATCCATTGACAATTGGACCTCACTCCAAGACTTAAAGTTGCTCAAATTCATTGCCTAAACATGCTTGAAACCTTAAACCACACAAAACACATGCTTTTACTTTCCACCAAAAATCCGGATGAACTTTGTCTTAGGTATATAATCGGAGCATATTTGGACAATGTTCCAATTATCAATATTGCTCTAAACATACCCAATAGCAACAATTTGGATTGAATTCAACAATACAACACACTTCAATTCTCCACCATAAAACCTATGAGTTTTCTCTTAGCTCATAGATTAACCCATAATTGGACCTTTTACCAAGTATTAATGTTGTTCCAAAACTACCCAACAACACTAATTTGAGGTCAATTTAACAATCCCCCAAAATTCGTTCATCCTAGCTCAAGAACCCTAATTCGAATTTCCTTCAATTCATGCTCAATTCGTGTTGTAAAATGTGTTTCTACCTCTAATCCAACATAGAAACACCACTACTAACTCAAATGAACCAAGAGAACACGAAAATACCAACCTCTCAATTTGGGAAATTTCTCAAATTCATCCACCAAGTGTTGTTGGAGCGAATCCTTTGTTGATTCGTCGTTCTTGTAGTGATTCCCTTGCAGAATCCACCGTTTCCACGCACCAAAGAGTCCAAAATCACTTAGATAGGAGCAAAACCGAATTGAGAGAGAGTTGGGAGAGTTTTCGGAGTGAAAAACGCGAAAATGAGGTTGAAACCGAGCTGCTCGACTTAAATAGCCGAGCCAGGCGACGGTCAGGCGAAGCGTTTCCCCAGTCAGGCGATCGCGCACAGCCTTGCGCACAGGCTTGTGCACAGCGCACAGCCTTGCGCCTGGTGTGCAGAGCTTGTGCGCGCGCCTGAGCTTGCGCACAGATTGTGCACAAGTTGTGCACAGGCTTGTGCGCAGCGCACAGGCTTGCGCACAGATTGTGCACAAGTTGTGCACAGGCTGGTGCGCAGCGCACAGGCTTGCGCACAGGTTGTGCACAAGCCCCTCTAAATAGAATTGGGTTGGGCAGCAGCAGGGCAGACACGCAGAACAAAATAGAATTGGGAATTGGGAAGGCAATTGGGGAAAAAGAAGCTTCAATCCCTTAATTTTTAAAAATATACATTATATACCCTATCTTTTACAAAATGTTGGGGGTGGCAGTGGTCTCTCCCAGTCATTCAATAGCTTTGCCTCTGGAAGAACACCGAGGCAGGTGTCCAGGCGAAGACCAGGCGAACCGTTTCCTCGTCCGGGCGATCGCCTGGACCCAAAACTCACAAAATTCAGCCTCCAACAAGACTTAACCCAAAACCATTCCACTCCCAACACAACAATCAACAACAACAACAACTAACAAACTCCTCAAATTACAAATTTAAACATACCTCCAGAACTCCAGTCACCGGAGGCTGTTGCCGGAAAAGGTGGGGTGTAACATCCTCCCCCTTAAGACTCTTGGTCCTCCAAGAGCTCCTTAAGCGTTGGTACTCCCGAGGGTAGCGTTCGATCATATCTTTCTCCGTCTCCCGGGTTGCCTCCTTGTCGAATGGTGCGACCATTGCACCTTCACCATGGGAATTAACTTGCTCCTCAATTTGCAGTATCCCTAGCCAACAAAGATATTGGCTATTCCTTATAAGACAAGTCAGGTTCCAATTGCACTTCCTCAACTGGAATCGTTTGCGTCGGATCCATGACACACTTTTTCAGCATGCTCACGTGAAACACATTATGCACGGTGACAAGCTCTCCGGTAGTGCTAAACGATAAGCCACCTTTCCAATCCTTTCTAAAATATCGAATGGGCCAATATACCTCGGAGCTAACTTCCCTTTCCGACCAAATCTCATTATTCCCTTCATTGGTGCCACCTTCAACCACACTTTGTCGCCAACTTCAAACTCTAAGTCGCGACGCCTTATACATTCACATAAGCCGTGGTTCTATCATTTGCCGCTTTCAATCTTGCCTGAATTGTTTTGATCTTTTCTGTGGTCTCTTCAATCAATTCCGGACCAAGTTCAACCTTATCGGCGGTTCGGACCAACGGTGAGGTGTCATACACCTCCGTCCATAAAGAGCCTCGTAAGGTGCCATCTTGATTGTACTCTGATAACTATTGTTATACGAAAACTCTATGAGCGGTAGATGTTGATCCCAATCACCTCCGAAATCAATCGCACAGCTCCTCAGCATGTCCTCAAGTACTGTATCACCCTCTCGGATTGCCCATCAGTTTGTGGGTGATACGCGGTACTAAGGTGCAACCGGTACCGAAAGCTCGATGGAAAGCATTCCAGAAATGGGCTGTAAATCTTGGATCCCGATGCGAAACTATAGAATCCGGTACACCGTGCAACCGCACGATCTCTTTGATGTAGAGTCGTGCTAACTTGTCCAACGGGTCGGTGACCTTAATGGGCAAGAAATGCGCACACTTAGTCAACCGGTCCACAATTACCCAAATGGCATCATGACGTGCTCTCGTAGTGGGTAATCCGGTAAGAAAATCCATAGTCACGTTTCCCCACTTACGAACTGGGATAGGTAACGTCTGAAGCGTGCCCGCGGGCTTCTGATGCTCAACCTTTACCTGTTGGCTAGTGGTGCACTTTGCCACACACTCTGCAATATGCCTCCTCATACCTGGCCACCAGTAGTGTGACCTCAAATCGTGATACATCTTTTCACCGCCCGGATGAAAACTTAAGCTGTTATTATGAGCTTGATCCAAAATCTCATCTCTAAGAGCCACATCATTCGGCACGTACAAACGCTCTTTGAAGTATAGCAATCCTTGCCTATACTCAAAGAATGGGCGCATTGCTCCTTTAGCTTCTCCAGAAACCTGCTTCAAACTCTGATCTCTCATCTGAAATTCTCGGATCTGTCAATCCAAGAAGACTGAACCCTCAACACAAGTATCTGTTCCTGCTCTTGTAGCTGCCAACGGTGCCACAAGGCAATCAGGTCCGTATGCTCTGTTCGGTTTCCAGGTTCTCCACCTCTAACTATCCCGGTGTATGCCCTACTCAAGGCATCAGCCACCGTATTCCCTTTACTGCGGTGTACTCGATACTACGGTCATAATCTTTCATGTACTCGAGCCACCTTCTTTGGCGCATATTCAGATCTTTCTGCGTGAACAAGTACTTCAAGCTCTTATGATCGGTAAAGATTTGAAATTTGTTTCCCAACAAATAATGCCGCCATTGCTTGAGTGCATACATAACCGCAGCAAGCTCCAAATCATGAGTGGGATAGTTTTCCTCATGTGGTCGCATGGCTGTCGCGACCCATAAGCAATTACTGCTGGTTTTGCATAAGCACACACCCAGGACACTGTTCGTGAGGCATCGGTATAAATGACATAAGGCTGAGGCAGGTCGGGTAGAACCAGAATCGGTGCACTGTGTCGGTCTACACTTGAGCTCTTGAAAGCTCTTCTCACATTCATCCGACCATACAAACGCCTTACCCTTCTTTGTCGGTTGAGTGAGTGGAGAGGCAAGAACCGAGAAGGCTGGTGCAGACTTACGGTAGTAACCAGCTAACCGAGAAAACTACGGATATCCTTTCTTGATCGGGGTTGCCTCCACTCTTGAACAGACTTGATCTTCTCGGGTCGACGAAATTCCGTTCTCATTGATGATATGCCCGAGAAATGCTATCTCGCGCAACCAGAAATCACACTTGAAAACTTTGCATACAGTGGTTGTTAGACAAAGTTTCCAAAGCAATTCTCAAGTGCTCTTGATGTGTGTCCTCATCCAGAGAATAGATGAGTATATCATCAATGAAGACAACAATAAAATCGTCCAAGTAGGGGCGGAAAACCTCATTCATCAAATTCATGAAAGCTGCCGGGGCATTTGTCAGCCCAAAAGGCATGACAGTGTACTCATAGTGACCATAACGCGTGCGGCGCAGTTTCGGAATGTCTTCTTCCTTCACACGCATTTGGAAATAACCTGATCGGAGATCAATCTTTGAGAACACTTTAGCTCCTCGGAGCTGGTCGAACAGATCGTCAATCCGTGGTAACGGATATTTGTTCCTAACTGTCACCGCATTCAACCTTCTGTAATCAATACAGAGTCTAAGTGTTCCATCCTTCTTCTTAACAAATAACACCGGGGCTCCCCACGGTGATCTGCTCGATCGGATAAACCCCTTATCCAACAACTCATCCAACTGCTTCTTCAATTCCTTCATCTCCACTATCGGCATGCGATACGGAGGAATGGAGATAGGTGTAGCTCGGTCTGTAACACTATCTCAAAAATCACCTCCCGCTCGGGTGGCATACAGCAACTCTTCGAAACACTGCGGAAAGTATCTAACAATCGGAATTTTATCAAGTTCCATCCGCGTACTGCATCATTGAGTCCAAAGTACTCGCCTTCATCCGTCACGGGTAACTTCTCCATTACCTGAAGCTCCATGCTATTCTGAACAATCTCTACATCTGAGGGGGGAACAAGTGGTAATACTTGATCCGACACCACCAACTGTCGTTGCGCACAATCTATCCGTATGGAATGCTCCGAGAGCCAATCCATACCCAGAATCACATCATAATGTGACGTATCCAACACCAACAAATCAGAAGGAATCTGTCGCTCACCAACAGTTAACATGCAACCCTTGATAAGCTCATTACTGAACAGATACTGACTCCCGGCAGTTCGTACCAGGAATACTTGAGACAGATGAGTCACGGGAAGTTGCAAAGACTTTGCACATACGTGACACTATAGAAATCGAAGCACTGTGTCAAAAAGAGCACGAACGGAAATACCATTCAGAAACACCATACCTGCTAGTGCTCCTTTCGAGCCGCATCACCACGCTCAATCTGGAACACTCGTCCTGCCTTGCTGTTTGGTGCGGCTGGCGGCGGGGCTCTTGTAGTGGTGGCCGCATCTGCGTGGTCGGGGTCGTGGTCCAAATCGAGGAACACCACGCCCACGAGGAGCATAACTCTGAAATCCTTGTGGCCTTGCAACTCCACAGGTTGCCATCGAGGCAATCCTAATCATGTGGTCGGTTGACCCACATCTGAAACACATGCACGACTCTTTATAACAAACCGAGCCGGTGTGACTCCGGTCACAAGTCCGGCAGTACCAAGGCTCTGCTACCTTTGCCTTCCCTTTGCCCTTATCCTTGATCCAAGCCCACTAGAACTACCGCCGGTCTGTGGTGTCGTGCAGTCCACCACGTCCGGATCCTCTAACTCCACCAATGACAATCCCGTAGATCTCGGTGGTGTGTCACCGAAGCTGTATCCAAGTCCTCATTCTCAATCTTACGTGCTTTACGCACAGCCTCATGGTACCTATCAATGTTCAACGGTGCCAAGTACTTCCTGATGTCATGCTTCAACCCTCTCATGAATCTCTTTGCCTTGGCCTCCTCACTGGTGTTGTAATGAGGCACATAACGCACCAAGCGTTCAAACTCGTGCCCATACTCCATGCAGTCTTGCTTCCACGAGTCAAGGTATCAAACTCCGATTGCCGCCTATCTGTTGCGGCATAACCAATCCACTTCTCATGGAACAAGTGGGAAAATTCATCCCACGTCATACCCGGTCTCTCAACGCCTACGCACAAAGTCGGCCTTCCGAGTAGCCATAGTGGTCTCCCACCAATCATATGCCCGATCACGCAAATAAAAGGTAGCCAAAGACACCATCTCATTTGCCGGAAAACCAAGTCTGCCAAGCAACCGATCCATGTCCTTATACCACGTCTCCGCCGAATCCATTCCACCCTTGCCCGAGAAACGGGGTGGTTTGAATCGCTCAAACCGCTCCATCAAAGAAAGTTTATCAGAGCTGGTCGCACTATCAGATTTGAGCCGCTGGGCTCTCGGTATCTCAACAACAGAATCGGGCCTAGCCCGCACTCTCCCTCGTCGGGGCTGTGGGTCGACTTCCGCACCTAGATTCAGATTCCCCTCTTCTGTATCCACATGCTCTTGGTGCACATCATCCGCCTCAACGTCCTCCTCATGATCATGATAGCTAGTATCAGTCGATCCTACCGCAGTTGGCTGAGAACTCATAACATGTGTACTTCCTTGCTCTTCAACTCCTGTCCCTGCCCACATGTTATTGAGCGATCTGAGTCATTTGCCCCAACACTTGGGCCATCTGTTCCGGATCGGGTATCACATGCGGCTGAACTGGTGCCGCTCTTGGCGAGGTCTCCTCGACCTCTACCTCTTCCTCTATTCACATCTGGAGCAGGATTTCCTCCTCCTGCTTCATCATCCAACGCTCGAGTCCGTCAGTGTTGACCATTACTGAAATTCCAGAACATAAAGGGTTCACTTAACGGTTAGCATTACCTACGTTGGTAATCCTATCAGCTCTGTAGCATGAATGCAATGCATGATGCAAATCAATTCTCAAAATTACTTATACAAAACAATCCCTTAAAACCCGTGGTCTTTGCTTAGGAATAACACACTTCTCACTCGGCATCCACCGTCTGTTTTTAACGAGAGAGGTAATTTAAATTACCATCATGCACCTTACGGCATCTCATTCCCCAGGCACCTCTTATAGCACCCGAGTCAATTCTGGTATCCTACGCGGTAACCACGAGACAGTACCAAGTCACAAACTACCGGTACCAAAGAAATCATCTCTTGGTTGTTCTCAAGTGCGCTTAGACAAACCGCCCTCTTGTTCCACTTACCATTCCAACATGGTTCTTGTGGCGAGGTGGCCAGTCTCACCACACAACCATCTTGGAATCGATCGGTCGACCAGGGCTGTCAATCCTAACACACCCTCGCGCAACCAATTAACCACGCTCGATACCAAATTGTCACCACCACCCCGTCGGACACCTTCCGGACCCGGCGGGAAGCGGTCGCCGGCCGGTGGGCGGTGGTGAGCAAGGTGGGACCGGATAAGCGCAGCTAATGTGAGAGTATTTCGCGGGCCTTTAACTAACCCGATGGGTCCCTTTCTAACAACAGATCAAGTATGACAATTCATGCACGAAGCAGATCACAATAACGAAGCAATGGGCTCCGCCCATGATCGAATATCGAAGCGAGGATATCAAAATCAGATTATCAAAAGGAAGTCTGTTCTTTCACTACCGAGCAGAGGCTTCCACACGAGATCAACATACTCATTCAATCAATTCAGAGCGACGCATATATATATATACATAACCATAATCAAACTTAGATGAATAGACAGATCTAATGATAACATTCTATCATAATACTACATGCCAACATTTTATCATGCTACTGAGCTATCTAAAGGCTGAAGATTCAACCGTACAAGAGTCGTGCGTCGGATAAAGAAACCGAAGAGGAACCCGAAGTCTAGATCCAAAAGCTGCTAAACCCTCAACAATAGCTAACCGAACAGCCTAGCGGAAAACCTACTCCGCTGGCCCGAATCCTTATCTCTGAAAAATATTAAGTAAGGGTGTGAGTTTTCCTTAAAGAAAAACCCGGTAAGAGCTTAGGCGGTAGTAACGATGTTCTTCCGACAAACCTGCAAAGACAGATCGAAACAGATATACATACGAGATAGCAATATACGAAACAAGTAAGGTATGATGTGTGCACAACATCCGAATGTAACGGGTCATGGCTAGATCTTCCCGACCATGGCTAGATCTTCCCGGGCCACCGGCATTCGCCATGCGTCGGCATTCGCCATGCACCCAGCAAATCCCATATAATACGGACCATGGCTAGATCTTCCCCGACCATGGCTAGATCTTCCCCGGGCGCACCGGCATTCGCCATGCGTCGGCATTCGCCATGCATCCAACAAACATCATAAATCACGGACCATGGCTAGATCTTCCCGGTCCAACCGGCATTCGCCATGCGTCCACACACACGAAGCAGAACCTGCGCACCGATGCTCCTACTGCGCACCGATACTCCTACCATGGGACTAGCCTTGGGGCTCCACAATCCCGATCTAAGACCGAAGTCAGAGACCGACGCCCAAGACTTGCCTCAACCATCCTACATTACAATAACATAGGTAGGTCGAACCCTTACCTCGAATTGGAAGCAACCGCAACCGTAGAGGGTAGCAGCCAAGCACCACACACCAAACTTCTTCCTTATGCAACCTCAAACCTTGCTTCACATAACACCTAAACAATTCACACACTTTCCACATTACACTTTTATTCAACACATCAATATCCATTGACAATTGGACCTCACTCCAAGACTTAAAGTTGCTCAAATTCATTGCCTAAACATGCTTGAAACCTTAAACCACACAAAACACATGCTTTTACTTTCCACCAAAAATCCGGATGAACTTTGTCTTAGGTATATAATCGGAGCATATTTGGACAATGTTCCAATTATCAATATTGCTCTAAACATACCCAATAGCAACAATTTGGATTGAATTCAACAATACAACACACTTCAATTCTCCACCATAAAACCTATGAGTTTTCTCTTAGCTCATAGATTAACCCATAATTGGACCTTTTACCAAGTATTAATGTTGTTCCAAAACTACCCAACAACACTAATTTGAGGTCAATTTAACAATCCCCCAAAATTCGTTCATCCTAGCTCAAGAACCCTAATTCGAATTTCCTTCAATTCATGCTCAATTCGTGTTGTAAAATGTGTTTCTACCTCTAATCCAACATAGAAACACCACTACTAACTCAAATGAACCAAGAGAACACGAAAATACCAACCTCTCAATTTGGGAAATTTCTCAAATTCATCCACCAAGTGTTGTTGGAGCGAATCCTTTGTTGATTCGTCGTTCTTGTAGTGATTCCCTTGCAGAATCCACCGTTTCCACGCACCAAAGAGTCCAAAATCACTTAGATAGGAGCAAAACCGAATTGAGAGAGAGTTGGGAGAGTTTTCGGAGTGAAAAGCGAAAATGAGGTTGAAACCGAGCTGCTCGACTTAAATAGCCGAGCGAGCGACGGTCGGTGGCGTTTCCCGATCGAGCGATCGCGCCTGCCTTGCGCCACGAGCTTGTGCACAGCGCACAGCCTTGCGCCTGGTGTGCACGAGCTTGTGCGCGCGCCGAGCTTGCGCACGCAGATGGTGCACAAGTTGTGCACGAGCTGTGCTTGCACGAGCTTGCTTGCAGCGTTGTGCACAGTGCTGTGCGCAGCAAGTTGTGCACAAGTTGTGCACAAGCCCCTCTAAATAGAATTGGGTTGCGCAGCAGGTTGGACATTGCAGCGGCGGGCGGACACGCGAACAAAATAGAATTGGGAATTGGGAAGGCAATTGGGGAAAAGAAGCTTCAATCCCTTAATTTTTAAAAATATACATTATATACCCTATCTTTTACAAAATGTTGGGGGTGGCGGTGGTCACCCCAGTCATACAATAGCTTTGCCACTTTGGAAGAACACCGAGGCAGGTGTCCAGGCGAAGACCAGGCGAACCGTTTCCTCGTCCGGGCGATCGCCTGGACCCAAAACTCACAAAATTCAGCCTCCAACAAGACTTAACCCAAAACCATTCCACTCCCAACACAACAATCAACAACAACAACAACTAACAAACTCCTCAAATTACAAATTTAAACATACCTCCGAACTCCAGGACAACGGGATAGTACGGGACGGAAAGAATATGCAATCTATTATCTGAGCAAGAAGTTTGCTAAGTGCGAAGTGAAATACTCAGTCGTAGAAAAGACATGTTGTGCTCTTGCTTGGGCAGCAGGCCGTTTGAGACACTACATGCTCAACAACACCACGTTATTAATATCAAAAATGGATCCTATAAGATACATCTTCGAGAAGCCCGCATTGTCCGGTAGAATCGCCAAGTGGCAAATGCTTCTATTAGAGTATGATATTCAATTTGTATCACAAAAGGCTATCAAAGGAAGTATTATTGCGGAATATCTAGCCGATAAGGCCATGGATGATTACGAGCCCATGAGGATGGACTTCCCCGATAGGGATGTAATGACAATAGAGCATGATAACAACAAGGCTGAAGATGAACGTAGAGGTTGGAAGATGGCGTTCGACGGGGCGTCCAACGCTCTAGGCCAAGGTATCGGAGCAGTTATCGTCTCCCCTGACGGAAAACAATATCCACTCACAGCCAAACTCGCATTTCCAACTGCACTAATAACATAGCTGAATATGAGGCTTCTGCTATGGGTCTCAAAATGGCTCTAGAAATGCAGATTCAAGAGCTAGAGGTATACGGAGACTCAGCTTTGGTAATCTACCAGTTGAATAGAGAATGGCAAACACAAGATTCCAAGCTTATCCCTTACCAAAAATATGTGCATGGGCTAGCGAAAGAGTTTAAGAAAATAAGTTTTCATCATGTCCCAAGGGAAGAAATCAGATTCCCGATGCTTTAGCCACTTTGGCCGCCATGTACAAGATAGATAACCAAGAGTCAACCCCCACATTTAAAATAAAAGTCTCTGAGGTACCCGCTTATTGCACCAGTGTAGAGGAGGAAAAGGATGGCAAGCCTTGGTACTATGACATCAAAATGTACCTTCAGGAGCAAGTCTATCCACAGGGGGAATCTCACGGTGACAAAAAGTTTCTTCGAAGACTATCAACGAGTTTCTTTCTTAATGGAGACGTGCTTTATAAAAGAAGCCCCGACTTGGTTCTACTCCGTTGCGTAGACGCAAAAGAAGCCAACCGAATCATAGAGGAAATACACGAAGGCGTATGCGGAGCTCGTACCAATGGTCACACCATGGCAAAGCAGGTCTTAAGAGCTGGTTACTATTGGCTTACGTTAGAAACAGACTGCATCAACTATGTCAGGAAATGCCACAATTGTCAAATTTACGCAAATCGAATCCATGTTCCCCCAGCACCACTGAACGTGACCGCCATATCGTGGCCTTTTGCCATGTGGGGAATAGATGTAATCGGAGCAGTCAATCCAAAAGCTTCTAACGGACATAGGTTCATCCTGGTAGCCATTGATTATTTCACTAAATGGGTTGAGGCTGTTTCTTATGTTAACGTGACCTAAAATGTGATCTGTCGATTCATCAAGAGGGAAATCATTTGTCGCTACGGACTTCCTGAGCGCATCATTACGGATAATGGGACCAACTTGAATAACAAGATGATGACAAACCTGTGTAAACAATTCAATATCAAGCATCACAATTCAGCACCTTATCGGCCCATGATGAACGGTGCAGTAGAGGCGGCTAATAAGAATATCAAAAGGATCATTGAGAAGATGACTCTCACGTACAGAGACTGGCATGAGAAGCTACCATTCGGCTTACATGCATACAGAACCTCTGTCCGTATCTCTACCAGAGCTACACCGTTTTCCTTGGTGTATGGAATGGAAGCAGTGCTGCCTATCGAAGTTGAAATTCCCTCGCTGAGAATCCTGATGGACACCAAGTTGGAGGAAGCAGAATGGGTACAAGCGCGACATGAACAACTCAACTTGATCGATGAAAAGAGAATGACTGCTCTTTGTCATGGGCAGTTATATCAGAAGAGAATAATGCGAGCCTACAACAAGAAGGTCAAACCTCGCCAATTTGTCGAAGGAGATATCGTGTTGAAAGAGATCCTGCCTATAGTGTCTGATCCTAGAGGAACATGGACACCGAACTATGAAGGGCCTTATGTGGTGAAGAAGGCGTTCTCAGGAGGAGCATTAATCCTTGCAAAAATGGACGGGCAAGAATTACCAAAGCTGGTGAACTCAGATTCAGTCAAGAAATATTACGCATGATTCTTGAGATACTCATGATCTTTCGAGGAGGAAGCAGCAGTGAAGACGTGATTATCACAACATTCAAAGTTGTCAAAACAATCTTTCACTTCTTCCCCGTTCCTAGTCTTGTTTCTTTCGTACCTACACCTCTTGTACCCTTTTGATTCATGGTCTATGAAATCTGCATTCTTCCACTCTCTTTTCATGACTTTCACAACTATCATCGATGTTCTTGAACGACAATCTTACAAAAAGGATGGTTATGACTAAAATTTCATTTAAAGAAGAGCTCGTAAGTTACTTTGAAAAGGTTTCAAACGGACAGGCATATTCCGGAAGCCACCAGGTCTTCAATGTGTCATATTTGTCAATTGGGAAGAAAATGAGCAACAAGCTATCGAAATAATCCTCTGAAATTCCTTCAAGCTTAAGAATATAAGGTCACCAATAAATCCTGAGGCGGACATTTTGTATTAGGATGGGAGGAAACTTTAGGCTGTCAAACCTTCGCTGGACATCCAACGAAAGAGGAAGTCACTTTTTTTACGAGCAGAAGACAACACCCCAGTTAAGGCACAGTCAAAGAAAAATAAATAATCCAAAAAAAGGGAAATGAAAAGACATAAAAAATCACATTCTGCATATTGCATTCCACATATCGCACCTGCATGGCACCCCGCATAACAGGTACTAGAAAGGAAGAGTTGCTAGGAAGTTCACGCGAATGCTTCAGACAACCTACGAGGGGGAGGTAAGTGCCTAAATTTCGCTAAAAGGTAAGGAAGGTTCCTTCACCTTGGCTCGAAGAGAAAGGTTTCTCTTCTGAAATAGTAAGAGAGTTCCTACCTTTCCTCTCATTCCGAAATGAAAAGAGAAGCCTCTCTCGCTGAATGGTAAGAAGGTCATCACCATTCACTTCGTCTCGATATTTCAATCAAGTCTTTAAACAAAGAAGCAGGAAGGTTCCTTCGCTTCTTAAGGGAAAGAAAGGTTTCTTCCCTCTTCGGATAACAAGAAAGTTCTTGTTATTCCATCTCAATCAATCAATCAATCAGTCTTTCATCTACTTTCATCGAGTATTGAGAATGTTCTCAATCTCGCATCTTTGGGGTAGGGAAGGTTCCCTAACCTCGAATTGTGGAAATGTTTTCGCTATTCAACTCAATAGGAAGGTTCTTATTGAGAGAAACAAGGAAGGTTCCTTCGCTTCACGAATAATGAGAAGGTCTTGTTATTCGATTTCAATCAATCAGTCATTCATCTCACTTTTGTCGGGGAAGGTTCTCAATCTCGAGTTACCGGAGCAAGGAAGGTTCCTTCGCTTCACGAATAATGAGAAGGTTCTTATTATTCGATTTCAATCAATCCATCAGTCAGTCATCTATTTTTTTTGAGGATTGGGAGGATTCCCAATCTCACATCTTTGGGGTAGGGAAGGTTCCTTAACCTCCAATAGTGGGAAGGTTTCCGCTATTCAACTTAATAGGGAAGATTCTTATTGAGAGAAGCAAGGAAGGTTCCTTCGCTTCACGAGTAATGAGAAAGTTCTTGTTATTCGATCCAATCACACCAGTCATCAATTTTCACCGAGCATTGAGGAGAGTTCCTTAACTCTAAATAGTGGAAAGGTTTCCGCTATTCAATTCAATAGGAAAGTTCCTGTTGAATGAAGCAAGGTAGGTTCATTCGCTTCGGAAAGGTAAGAAAATTTTCTTCCTTTCATGAATGATGAGAAGGTTCTCGTTATTCGTCGGACAAAATTTGGGGTCATCCTACTTTGCGCGTTCCATTTCTCATGAAACACGCAAAGGGGGCAGCTGTTGACACCCGATTTTGTCCGGAGTAGTGATTTAGGTTTTTTTGTTTTTTCGGTATTTTTCCGTATTTTTATTTCATGTGATTTTTATCGACATTTTATGTATTTTTCGTCATTTTCGTTATTTTATGTAACTTTTGCCATTTTCGTTATTTTACGTAGTTTTTATCGTTTTTCACGTGTTAGCGTCATTTTCATTATTTTATGAACTTTTGTCGTATGTTTTTGTTATTTTATGAAACTTTTGTTATTTTGTCGTTTTTTATAATTTTCGGATGCTTTGGTTATTTTTCTTATTTTGGTACTTTTCGTTATTTTCATCATTTTATGTACTTTTGTTTCATTTTTCATGAACATTTTTTTTATTTCATGTCTTTTATTACTTCGTGTGCTTTTGTTATTTTCATGATTTTTATTTGTTCTTATCATTTTATTTGGTTTAATCTAGTTTTAAAATGTGTTTATTTTATTTATTTTAATTAAATAAAAAAAGAAAGAAAACAGAAAAATAAAATTAAAAAAAAAAAGAAAGGAAGGACTTACAGACTCACGGGTTTCCTCCTCCTCCTCCGCCGGCAACCTGCAGCCTCTGCTCTCATCAATCCATCAAAGATTTGTTCAAATCCTTCATCATTGAGCTGAAGCTCCTGTCAATCACGCATTTTGGCTATAAATAGAGCCATTTTAGAAAGAAAAAGAGGAAGAACTCGGCCAAAAGAAACGCATCCGAAAACACTTCTCCAACACCTTCAATCTCTATTTCTCCCCTCTCCTCCGCCGAAACTACTTCCATTACGTCGGCCTCACCCCCAGGATCTCAAATCTTTCATCCTTTTCGTTCGAAGTTGCCGGAGGGAGAAGAATTCTACACCGACCCGCAACCCGCCCCGCGCACGACCCGGATCAATCAGCCGAACCAGGTCGCGGTTCGACTCCCCACCACCGCCACGAGACTCGCCGGCCACCGTCCCGAAGCTCCCCGCCGTTTTCGTCGACCCAAACGGCCCGGAAACGGCAACCCAAGTTTGCTCCTTGCTCCCCTGTTCGTGCGCGACTTGCAGGTGAGTTTCTTCCTTTTCTTTTTTTTTTCAATTGCTGTATCTATTCCTTTTCTTTTTTCTTTTGTGTTGTTTGAGTCACTAAAAATCTAACCAATTAAAGTAATCTTCTGAAAAATCTTTAAAAATTGTGAGTTTAAGCACTAGCTTAAATTTTATCTCTTTTTTTTATAAATTTCTGAATTTTTATTAGTATTATTTTTTTATTATTATTAACATTATCCCATCCTTAATTATGTTCATGCCACTTATTATTATTATTTTCTGTTCGTTTTTTTATTTCACCCATCAATATTTGTTTTCACTTTCATGATTCGTATGACTTTTTTTGCCATGTCTTGTTTTTTATTATTTTACTTTATTTACTGTTATTAGATTTAAATCATGTGTTACGTGTTTAGGTGCCCATGTTTATTGCTTATCCTATTTTATTTGAGGTTTCGTCCGTTTCCTTTTTTTATATGTGTATATTTATAAATTGTTAATTGGCGTTTTCCTTTATTTGTTTAACTTGATTTTCTTTCATTTATTTATTTTTAACACAACTCTTTTTTTATTATTAATCTTTAAATCCAAGCCAACAAATCTATAAAAAAAACCCGTGGTACCAATTTTGGGTATACGAAAATTAACTATTTTTGTACGTAACTGACAAACGAGCTTAGATCTCCCGTAGACTATTTTTAAGTTTCCAATCGACCTAGGTAAAAAGATTGGTGGCGACTCCATGTCAAAAACCACGTCGCTACACAAGGTATAGATATTGATCTAACAAGGTATTGATGCTGATCTAACAATGTATTGATGTTGATCTAACAAGGAAGTGATGCTGATCTAACAAGTTATAGATGTTGATCTAACAAGATATTGATGTCGATCTAACAAGGTATTGATGCTGATGTAACAAGGTATTGATGTCGATCTAACAAGGTATTGATACTGATCTAACAAGGTATTGATGTCGATCTAACAGGGTATTGATGCTGATCTAACAAGGTATTGATGTCGATCTAACAAGGTATTGATGTTGATCTAACAAGGTATTGATGTCGATCTAACCCTTAAATCTTCTAATGATTGTTGTTCTTCTTTGATTGTGCAAAGGATTGATGACAAAAGTACCTTGGGTTGTCCACAAAAGGATGAAGAGGAGCATCATCACCCATTCGGCAAAGATGAGGAAACTAAGAGGGAGGGCACAAGGCTTGGTAGCTATACTCCTAATCCCTTAGTTTCTAATCTTGAGAATGATTTGAATCAAGTTAAGCATGTTTGCATTGATCATGAGCCTAATGAATGTAGTACATCCTTTGTTGATCATGCTTTGAAATTTTGTGATCATGACTTGATTTGTGCTAAGAATGAAGAGTACATGCCTACTTTAGCTAGGAAGTACATTTGCCATGATGTTTCGTTTGAGACCGAATCCACACCCATGCCATGCTCCTTGCAAGATAGACATAACCAACCCCCTTTGTTGAAAGTAAATGAAAAATTCATGCTTGGAACGAAAGAAAAGCTTGGTATGTCTAGACTAGTGTTTGATCCCAGAGCTAGTACATGTGGTTTGTTGAACTTTGATGATGAAAAGCATGCCAAAGATGACCTTGTTTATAGGCATGAGGAAAACATGGAGTTATATGTTTCAAATGTGCATGATAGTGAGTTTAAATTGAGACACAACCTTTTGTTTGAACTTGAACCCTCAACTTATAATGAGATATATTGGAATCCATTATTTGATGAAGAGAATGCCTTAAATGACACTATGCATATTTCGGATCATGACTTGGAGATGAATGATGTATTGCCCTCGGATGAGGTTAGTGAGCCTAATGACTTGTGTGACAAGTTTGGTGATGCATCTACATTTGAGTATGAAAATGAAGAAGAAATTAGTGAGGGTAAAGGAGGCCTACACTATTTCTTTCCTCATGAAGAAAATGATGAGCATGTTGAGATTAACAAGTGCATCAATGAATTTAACCATTATCCATATCCATGTGATGACACTTGCATTCCTCTATGTGATGAAGATTGGTTTTCTATTCAATAGCATGAATTCGAATGTGAAGAGAATAATGATTCTAAGTCCATAACATGTGATGATTTCTCTTCTTTACATGAAGAACCTCTTGAATATGACAATAATGAAAATGCATCTCGTTCATCATATGAAGTGTCCGAGCATTATGAGCTATATCCCTCGGATGATGAGCATGACTACTACCATGATGAGATGTATGAGCATGACATAAATCCCATGTCACCCACACCTAGCCATTTTCATTCTTTGATGTATGACTTTGACTCCTTGCATTCGGACAATGAGGGGTTCAGATGGCTGGGCGCCAACCAGGTGACCCAATCCACCACTCGGGCGGTTCCCTGGCCAGGCGAAGCTCAAGGCGACCCGACATCTTAACCCAGGCGGTTGCCCGGCTCCCATTTGCACGCGCCACCCTCAACATCAGGCCGCAGCACCACCACCTTTGGAGTGCTGCACCACCTTCCCATGCCTTGGGGATGCCGGGAGGTGAAGACTATGCGGCGGCCACCTCCCCCACTTGCGCCCACGCGCCGCCTCCTCCTCACGCGCCGCCACCTTGCCCACACGCCCCCATGTTTGGGCCGGCCCATTTCTGCCCCAAATCAGATATTTTGGCATGTTGGCTTGAATTTTGAACTTAGTTTATGTGTTTGAGGAAATGGGAGGGAAAACATGTAAGTGGAGGTCTTTATCCACTAGGTATGGTGAGTGGGTGGTCCTTACCCTCACTTGCCAAATCAAGTGGAATATCTCCATCCACTTTTTTCATATTTGGTAGTATCATCATGCCTTCTACTTTAAACATGAGAATGGTAAGTGAATTTGAAAGGAAATAGAGGAAATTGCCAAAAGTGTCTACTACACTTTGGGCAATAACCTCCACTACCATCTCTCACCCATTTAAGCTAGGAAGCATGAACTTTTCAACTTAGAATTCACATATCCAAAAATATTGACTCCCTTGAGAGCATTTTGGTTTAGAATTCTTACTCTATCAATCCATTCCCTTGTTCCATGAGACTTGGTTCAAGATTTATATCTAGTATTGCTCAATCAAGTAGTTGAGAGGTGCTAGATCCATCTCTACCCCTTGGCATTCAAAGTATTGCTTCATCAAATTGTGAAGAGGTGCTTTGTTGAAGCCGAAATTATCAAGTATTGTTGTGCCCATCTTCCATGCTAGATCCTTCCAAGAAGTTGATCCATCCGTGATCACATCAGGGTGAATGGCCTAGGCTTATATTTGACCCCGGGATAGACCATTGTGCATACCATGTTGAAAATTGAGGTTTGTAAAAGTAGTGCAACGTTTAGAATGAGTGAAGTGCATGAATTAGACTCTTGAGTGTGTTTACTATGAAGCGGCTATGCATGCAACTCTTGAAAAAACATGAGTATCTATACAGGATTGAATTGAAGCTATGTGTATGGTTGAAGTGAAGAGAAATGGCGGATTGTCCATCTCATTCCTTCAAACCGTTTTGGGAACTTTGATGTTTAAGCTTTAATTCACTAACCCTAATGTTCTCCAAGTTTGTTGTGGTGTCATAGTTTTTTGTAGGTTTCGAGCCTTGCAGATTCAAGGACAAAACTTCTCAAGAGGGAGGGAATGATATGAACCTAGGATCCACAACCAACAACAAAGTATCCAAGTTCAAAGAGGAGGTTGAATGAAGTTCGGAGCACCCTTTTAACAAGGAGGTTCAGCGGCCCAGTGCTCAAACCAGGTTGTCGCCCGACCAGGCGAAGCTTCAAGCGACCGCCTCCTTAATCCAGGCGATCGCCCGGCCTCCCTTTGCACGCGCCATCCTTAACTCTAGGTCATAGCACCACCACCCTTGGGATGTTGCACCACCTTCCCATGCCTTGAAAACGCCCAAAAGTGAAGGGGATGCGCCTGCTGGACCACCCACGCGCCTCCACGCGCCGCCACCTCCTTCTCCACGCACCCACCACCTCGGGACACATGCCCATCAGAATTGTCCAAGTTGAATCCGAAATCTCCCTCCATTTTGAAGATATTTTGAAAACAAATACTCCCTTTTATGTGTAAAAGACATATGGAAGCTTTTTTAGGTTACTTTTCACCTTTTTACTTTTTGGAAGCTTTTAGGTGTCATGCATGCAAAAGTGCTTTTCTTTTTGGAAGGCTTTTGGCATGCATGCATGTGTAAGAAGCTTTTATGCCTTTTGGAAGGTTTTAGAGACAATATGTGGATGAAAATTAACCACCCATGCTTGAAAAATTGGATGGTTAATTTCTCATCCAAAAAGTCTCTCTATAAGTAGGAAGAAAGGCTCATTTATGCCTGACACTTGTAAAAATCTGAAAATACTCCATTTGTATGAGTACTGGGTTTGAATTCTCATTTCATCAACTTCATTCCCTTGTTCCATATTCTTGTGTTCCATGTTCTTGGTTCAAGAAATATATCTAGTATTACTCAATCAATTAGTTGAGAAGTGCTTGATCCATCTCTACCCTTGGCATTATAAGAACATTAATTCATCAATTAGTGAAGAGGTGTTCTTGGCCGAAATTATCAAGTGTTGTTGGTGTTCATCTTCCAAGCTAGATCAAGTCAAGAGGTTGATCAGTCCATGATCATATCAGTATTGATGTCTATCTAACAAGGTATTGATGCTGATCTAACAAGAATTGATGTCGATCTAACAATGTATTGATGCTGATCTAACCTGATCTAACAAGGTATTGATGCTGGTCTAACATGGTATTGATGTCGATCAAACAAGGTATTGATGCTGATTTCACAAGGTAGTGATACGAATTTAACAAGGTTTTCATGCTGATCTAACAAGGTATTGATGTCGATCTGATAAGGTATTGATGTTGATCTAACAAGGTATTTATGTCGATCTGAGAAGGTATTGATGTTGATCTAACAAGGTATTGATGTCGATCTGATAAGGTATTGATGTTGATCTAACAAGGTATTTATGTCGATCTGAGAAGGTATTGATGCGTATCTAACAAGGTATTGATGCTGATCTAACAAGGTATTGATACTGATCTAACAAGGTATTGATGTCGATCTAACAAGGTATTGATGCTGATCTAACAAGGCATTGATGTTGATCTAACAACGTATTGATGTCGATCTATCAAGGCATTGATGTTGATCTAACAAGGTATTGATGTTGATCTAACAAGGTATTGATATCGATCTAACAAAGTATTGATGTCTATCTAACAAGGTATTGATATCGATCTGACAAGGTATTGATGTTTATTTAACAAGGTATTGATGCTGATCTAACAAGGTATTGATACGAATCTAACAAGGTATTGGTGCGGATCTAACAAGGTATTGGTGCGGATCTAACAAGGTATTGATGCTGATCTAACAAGGTATTGATGTCGATCTAACAACTTATTGATGTCGATCTACCAACGTATGGATGTCGATCTAACAAGGTATTGATGTCGATCTAACAAGGTATTGATGCTGAAGTAACAATGTATTGATTTCGATTTAACAAAGTATTGATACCTTGATGTTGATCTAACAAGTTATTGATGCTGATCTAACAAGGTATTGATGTCGATCTATCAAGGTATTAATACTGATCTAACAAGGTATTGATGCTGATCTAACAAGGTATTGATGTCGATATAACAAGGTATTGATGCTGATCTAACAAGGTATTGATGTCGATCTAACAAGGTATTGATGTCGATCTAACAAGGTATTGATGTTGATCTAACAAGGTATTGATTCTGATCTAACACAGTATTGATGTTGATCTAACAAGATATTGATGTCGATCTAACAAGGTATTGATGTTGATCTAAAAAGGTATTGATGCTGATCTAACAAGGTATTGATGTCGATCGAACAAGGTATTGATGTTGATCTAACAAGGTATTAATGCTGATCTAACAAGGTATTGATGTCGATCTAACAAGATTTTGATGCTGATCTAACAAATTATTGGAGAAATATTTAATTTTCAATTTTATTGGAATAATGTCTAATTTTTTTTCAATTTTTTTATATCAACTCCGCAAAATAGATTTATTTTAATCTCCAAGGAAAAGGGGAGAGGAAAATGTGACAAGGTACTGATGCTGATCTAACAAGGTATTGATGCTATATTCATGCTGCAGCACATAGATCTCTTTAGGGGTTCCAATTTCAATTCAAGGCTTGATGACCAGCTGTATATCAGTTGCTGCAGGATTTCTTATTTGTCGGACTTACTTTTCTCAGGTTTGAACAGCTTGCAAAAGGAAATCTCCCATGAAATCATTGCAAAGTACAAACTACCACAAGCTGATGTTGATGTGTCTCTCTGCTATGTCAATGTTAAAGTACCCCTATGTTTGATTTGTGTGTTTTTCTACGTTGCTCTTGGGATAGTGGCGTTAATTATTCTGTTGGCTGCATGTTGATCTTAGCTTACTTATATTTGTTGATCTTTCTTTCAGAATGTCGATCTTTATGCAACGCCTATGTTGATCTCTTGCTCTTAGTACGGCTATGTTGAATTTGTGTTTGCTACACGTTGATTTTAAGTACAATTTCATAGGAAGGACAGTGCTGACGAAGTTCGAGAAGATAAAGAGGAAGTAGTATCTAAAAAAACAGCAAATCGAAGTTAAGCATTGTCTATAAATTTAGTGCATGTTGTTGTCATTTTAATTATGGTATTGATCGAAACTGAAAATATGAGGTAAACAATGTAGGTGGGCTGTTGCTATCCGGAATTATCCGGCCGATGTTGCTAAAGTTATTGACAAAGTGAGAGAAGGTGAAGCCCACAAGAAGGCTTTGGAAGAAATTGGATTTGGAAGTATGCTGGACTTCCAGCCAATAACTGGTTGCAAAGGTAGCCTCGATATGTTGATGAAGATTGTTAAGGATTTTGATACGACATCATCAGCAATGATCATTGGAGAAGATCAAATTGAGCTGTCTGAGTTAGATTTGCAGCTTGCATTCGATTTTCCTATGGGTCCTCGGAACATTGAGTTGTTGCAGGAATCATACAATAAAGATGTCACTAATGATGATGACGTAGTAGTACAATGACGCAATCGTTATGGTTCTAAAACACCGACAAGAAATGAGCTGATGCAAGACCTGCTGTCAGACAAAGAAGCAAGAGAGCACTTCAAGAGGTGCTTTGTACTTTTCTTGGACACTTCTTTCATTGCGCCTAACAAGTCGTCCTCGACTCCATCAAATTGGAGGATTCTGAATATTTTAAGGAACATGGATGAGTTGAAGCAGTACAACTTTTGCAAGTACCTGCTGAACCATTTGGTTGCAGAAGTTGGAGATCTAAAGATAAAAATGGCTGGAAATGCATACTTCTGTGTGCAGTTTCTTCAGGTACTACTATATTTCTTTTTGAGTTATTTTTTGTACGTCGATATGTCACTTATGCTGATTGTTGTATATGGAATGTTGATTTGATTATGCTCACAACTGCATATTCTAAAACATAATAATCCATGCTGATTGGTTACTTACTATACCATGATCTTTTTCTTTCTCATGCGGATCAGTTATCTATTGTATACTTGTCTGGTTGTTGTATCACTAACAGTAAATGTTGTTCATTTTTTCTTGCAGTTGATCTATGTGTACAGAATGCACATATCAAACTTTGAATACCATAGAGATTTCTCATTGATGAAGTGGTTGACAAATGATCGTTTCGCATGTAGGATCAATCTAATGAAGACCAGGGGATGTGGTCATGATGTAGAAATCACAAAGGGGACGGTACGTTTCTTCTTCAGCTGATCTATGGTGATCTTTTGCTGTTTACTGTTGTTCTTAGGTTGGTTACTTTTGTTGATCTGTCTTTTTGCAGTGTAAACTGAATTCAATTATTCGAGATGCCATTGAACAAATTGAAATGAAAGAGAAGACAAGATTATTGGATTCCATATATAAGAAGAGGAGGATACGGCGAGGTTGAACCAGACGATGAAATTTGAAGATCGTCAACAACTAAGCGTTATGCAGGTGAGTGCGAACCTCAATCAACCTGCTGATGATTTTCAAACAGGATCTTCGAGAGTTCTACAACATCCAAAACTCTCGAAGATCCTGTTTGAAAATCATCAACAGGTTGATAGAGGGGTTCGATACTCACTGGTACAATGCTTAGTTGTTCAAACATTACTGGTTCAGCCCTCACTGCTGGTTCAACCCTTGCTGGTATCCTCCTCTTCTTATACATTGAATCCAATAATCTTGCCTTCTCTTTCACTTCGATTTGCTCAATGGCATCTCGAATAAATGGATTCTGTTTACACTACAAAAAGACAGATCAACAAAAGTAACCAACCTAAGAACAACAGTAAACAGCAAAAGATCACCATAGATCAGCTGAAGAAGAAATGTACCGTCCCCTTTGTGATTTCTACATCATGACCACATCCCCTGGTCTTCATTAGATTGATCCTACATGCGAAACGATCATTTGTCAACCACTTCATCAATGGGAAATCTCTATGGTATTCAAAGTTTGATATATGCATTTTGTACACATACATCAACTGCAAGAAAAAATGAACAACATTTACTGTTAGTAGTACAACAACCAGACAAGTATACAATAGATAACCGATCCACATGAGAAAGAAAAAGATCATGGTATAGTAAGTAACCAATCAACATGGATTATTATGTTTTAGAATATGCAGTTGTGAGCATAATCAAATCACCATTCCATATACAACAATCAACATAAGTGACATATCGACGTACAAAAAATAACTCAAAAAGAAATATAGTAGTATTATTCTACCTGAAGAAACTGCACACAGAAGGACGCATTTCCAGCCATTTTTATCTTTAAATCTCCAACTTTTGCAACCAAATGATTCAGCAGCTACTTGCAAAAGTTGTACTCCTTCACCTCATCCATGTTCCTTAAAATATTCAGAATCCTCCAATTTGATGGAGTCGAGGACGACTTGTTAGGCGCAATGAAAGAAGTGTCCAAGAAAACTACAAAGCACCTCTTGAAGTGCTCTCCTACTTCTTTGTCTGACAGCAGGTCTTGCATCAGTTCATTTCTTGTCGGTGTTTTAGAACCATAACGATTGCATCATTGTACTACTACGTCATCATCATCAGTGACATCTTTATAGCATGATTCCTACAACAACTCAATAATCCGAGGACCCATAGGAAAATCGAATGCAAGCTGCACATCTAACTCAGGCATCTCAATTCGATCTTCTCCAATGATCATTGCTGATGATGCAGTATCAAAATCCTTAACAATCTTCATCAACATATCGAGGCTACCTTTGCAACCAGTTATTGGCTGGAAGTCCAGCATACTTTCAAATCCAATTTCTTCCAAAGCCTTCTTGTGGGCTTCACTTTCTATCACTTTGTCAATAACTTTAGCAACATCGGCCGGGTAACTCCGGATAGCAACAGCCCACATACATTTTTCCCCCCCCATATTTTCAGTTTCGATCAATACCATAATTAAAATGACAACAACATGCACTAAATTTATAGACAATGCTTACTTTCAATTTGCTGTTTTTTTAGATAGTATTTCCTCTTTATCTTCTCGAACTTCGTCAGCACTGTCCTTCTTCCTGTGAAATTTTACTTAAAATCAACGTGTAGCAAACACAAATTCAACATAACCATACTAAGAGAGCAACATAGATCAACATAGGCGTTGCATAAAGATTGACATTCTGAAAGAAAGATCAACAAACATAAGCTAATATCAACATGCAGCAAACAGAATAATCCCAAGAGCAACGTAGAAAAACACACAAATCAAACATAGGGGTACTTTAACATCGACATCGCAGAGAGACACATCAACATAAGTAAAGTGAGATCGACATTCAACAAACAAAGAACATCGTATGAATGTCCAGATCAACATCGACATTATACAAAAACAGTTAGACATAGACACGTCCAAACCGACATTCAACAAACATAGATCGGACATTGCTATCCTAAAACAAACATCGAAGGAAGACAGATCGACATTTTACACTGACAGATAAAATCGAGATTAAACAAAGAAAGATCATCAATCGACATTCTAAAGACACAGATCGACATAGGTATGTTCATTCACTGGGACATTTAATAGAAAACGTAATGAGCGGCAACATCAATCCAGTATGTTTTATATTACCTCTTTCCCGTGATCTTCTTTCCCGCTGCTTTTTTAACTTCAGTTTCACATACATCCAAAACCAAATTCTCATTATTTTTCCCCTTCGACGCAGAGTTTTCCGATTCCTCTTCAGGTTCGTAGTCAGGGTCGGGGTTAACTTCCTGTGTTTTCTTGTTCTCTTCTATCTTCGACTTCTTGGAGTAGGGTTTCTCTGGATGCAACAAGCATGGTTTTCAAAACATAGTGCTCAGACGACAAATAATAAACAAGGAACCAGCTTAACATGTATGTTTGAGGTACACATGCCAAGCTACTAATTTTAGCTAATCAAGTCTCAAAGACAAATTATTACTCTCATTCGATAGGAAAAACCAATCACTAAATAAAGCACAAAATATAATAGCATGCACCAACTAATTTTCATAATCAGCTGAGGTTATAACTAAAAGACTTCAATTAATAAGACATGAACAACCGAGAAAATTATGAACTAGCTAATCGGTCAAATAAGTTCTGGTTATTATCTAGCCAACTGACTTAACAATAACTATGAGTTTTAATCCTTTTGGGCAGAAATTAACTTGACAATTGACCAAAACTGCAATTATAATTAATTAAAGAAAGTTAGATAGAAATTACCCAATTTGTGGTTTCACCGCCTAGGCCTCAAATCGGCGAGCCCGACCACCGATTCATGGCCTAGGCTCGCCAATTCGTGGCCTGGGCTAACCGATCCGAAAGCCTGGGCTCATAGATTCGCGGCCTGGGCTCATGATCTAGCGATCTGGCGGCCCACGGCCTCGATCCGCAGCTTGATGTCGTTTTTGGATGGTTTTCGAATTCCGACGGTGATCCGGTGGTGGACTGGTGGTGGCGCGACGATGGTTCGAAAGTGGGCGGAAGGGTGGTGGGTTTATTTGTAATATTTGAAAAAAATTGGTAAAATTGTTAACTTTAAAATTGTTTAGGGTGATTGAATTATCATGTTCAAAACTTAGCGTGCAAATATAGCTTTTAGGAAAAGTTCGCTAGTTAAAATTATCATTTTTCCAAAGTTCTGTTAAAATTAACGGCAAAAATGGACGGAAGGACCTCTGACGAGTAAAAAGTTTAAAAATGAGATTTAAAGAGGACAAAAAGTTAAAATGGAACCCCAATAAGACAAAAATTTAAGTTAAAGGACCTTCGGTGCACGTTACTTTTTTAATAAATATATACTGCCCCTATTGAATTGTTGTCTTTCATTTTAATTTGTGCAGCCTTTGTTCAAAGTTTCACAAGGTCTACCAAGACGTTCAGGCCATCTTCTGGGAGCGTTATGTCGGTATCCCGCCGACTTACTCGGAATTGACAGAGGAAGAGAATGAGGCATGGTTGGCCAAATTTATGGTAAACCATAGCTGGATTAATTTGATGTTTTTTTTATTTGTGTACACTTATATAAATTATTAATTACAAGTTTTCCTTTTCCAAGAAAACTACGCTTGGCGTCCGCGGTAGATGATGTGGCAAATCATCTGCACCAAATATGGGCTAAGATGTATAGGGGAAGGAAGGGTAAGATTGTATCTAACTATCGGGGAAAAGACCCCGTCACTCAGGAGAATCCCACTTATGATCACTAGCGATCGAAGATGCCAAAAGGGATCCCTCATGCCAACTGGGAAATGCTGATCGATTCCTTGAACACATAGGAGTTCAAGAAGATCTCGGAGAGGGCCCGACAGAATGCGTCGAGCGAGGCGGCTAAGAATCCACGAAAGAAGCATGGCTCGAAGACGAAGCATACCGTCTAAGAGAAGATGGCGATTAGAGAGCGTCGGCTCATCACCATCACCGACTTCTGGCGTCATTGGGACGGTGGGGACCACACTAAGTTCGAGGTAAAAAGTTCAAAGTTGTTGTCCTTATCATATTAAGATTTGTATTTATTTATCCTAACCAATGCGTTATTTGTCGCGCCCCGGGCCCTGGCGGAAAGAGGAAGCCCGCGCAGTACACCGCGGCGGCCCGGGGGAATGACGGTGTTGCGACCGGAACGTGAGTGGAAATTGAAAGCACTCCCAATGTGGTGGGATCCATAACCCAGCCCATAAAATTTCCTCCGAATGTGACCTATATGAAGATGACAATAACCCTCGACGCGGCTTGGAAACGGTTCGTTGCCGGTTTTCTTGCTCCGCACTTGAGGTTGTTGACTTCTAGCGCTTCTAACTTAACATGTAGAACTCAGGCGGGTCTGAAACCGCTTCCAGCCTCTTCCTCGTTTCCGGGGCTACGATACGGACTATTGGATGTCCCGTTTGGAAGTGAAACGAGGAAGATATGGCGCTTTGAAGTTGGCGTCCGGTTGCTGCCCGAAATGCTGACAAACGAAATTCCCGTAAATCACTATCCCGGGAAACGTTCTGACGTGCCCGAAAAATCTGCACCAGATTCAAACATACAGACGCCAAACTGTAAATCATACACGGCAGATATCCACAGGTAAGACGAGCTCTGCCCCACTGAAATGGGCAAGTACTCGGTCTACACAATCATCATGGACTAAGGTCATGAAATGGAACACACACATGTACATGCAGTTTGAAACATGGAATCCAAGTATATTTCATCGTATGTCAAACCCGGACATACACGCAAACATAACCTAAACAGAATCTAGATAACATACAAAGTGAGCCTTGCCCCCACTGAAATGGGCAAGTACTCAACAGATACAATGTGCCTTATGCACCAGTATAAGTACTGTATATCCTTATACAGGCAGCAGAGATGCTAACTACATGCATGCTCGCTATTTACATACAGAGCCAACCATAAGGATATGAACACCGACGAGACTCGGAATTAGAAGTCCTCAACTTCTCAGCGGATTCTCGCGTAGACAACTGTTGATGCTACTACAACACAAGAGTACAACTGTTAGTAATTCCCGATGTCCTAGACAGCACCACATAAAAAGCAGAACTCAGAATTATGCTCAGATTTTAGACACATCACAGAGAACATAGATTACGCAGATATCGACAGAGACTCGATTCACATTGATCGCACTGACGTAGATACAGATTCACTATTTCAAACTCGATGTAGATACAGATTCAAACTACGATTGCACTCGCGATGATTCGTACTTAGGTATTCATGATTTGACTACTGATTTCATATATTTCAGATCCCGGATACTATAGTTACTCAAAGAGACCGCCCTTACAGACGTAAAATCATATAGAAATAGAAGGGTACCTAAAATGAATCGACAACACACCCCGGACTCACTCTGCGGGTTGTTGGTCGTACTCAAACGGTAAATGAAAGGGGTAAGTCCTCTTTTGAGAACTTAGTAAGGGTTTAGGCATAGCCATAGTTTATCTTTACGTATAAAAACCTGCAAAACAAAGACAAAGACAAAGGAAATACAAACACGTAGCAGATAACCAATAGATGTTCAACCAATGCAAATAATTCATATGCAATGCACATAAGCAGAATTGTTAGTATAACAAACATACACGCTCGGAAACGGTAGTCCACTCTGGCCCAGCCACGTTATGAACTACCGCAGACACATGAGACTGGTACAAGCTCGGGGTAGCTAACTTCATCAGAACACCACCCCGAAGGAGTTGATTCAAAACACCACCCCCGTAGGAGTTGAATCAGAACACCACCCCCGTAGGAGTTGAATCAGAACACCACCCCCGAAGGAGTTGAATCAGAACACCACCCCCGAAGGAGTTGAATCAGAACATCAGCATCTTCGAGTCCTCGCACCTGCACACCAATGCCTATCCCGACTAACCAAGTTTGGGTATCCTCGGGCCACCCTCAATCCAAACTCAGCCTTGGTACACCCAGACACGCATTTCATAACATAATCTGAAATGCATAATCGAGAGCAATACTGAAACCCTTACCGTACTATTACCGATCCGCAGAAGAATCCCGGGAAAATCCCGACGCTCGGCCCGAAGCGCGGTAGTGTGACTTCCCAAGTCCCGCACTACTCCACAACTGCTGATTCAAGCTGAACAACCATATACAAATTAGAAATCACCAATCCAAACCCCCGGGAACTAATCCCGCACATTCCCTCACTTTCCCGCAAAATTCCACAGAAAGCTCGGATTTCTCAAACCGAGCTAGAACACTAATGTTTACCCTTAAACATGTACAACCAAGCATTTAAAACATACTTTCCCAAATTTAAGCACTCAAGCAAGTAGGTCGGTTACCTTCACAATTTCAGAAAACGATGTTCCAAACACCGTTTGTTACCTACTTCAATTCCCGATATCATTTCAATACCAATACATTCTCGAAACACATCACAACCATAAACATACCCTTCCCTCAATTTCGGCCTTAACATGCTTTTCATACCAAAATCCATTTCAATCCAATTAGGGTTCCATTCTCATGCCTAATTCAACAATTAAACATTCTAAGCATGTTTACTAACATACTTCACCATAATCACCCAAAATCACACCAACCTTCACATAAACAATTCGGCCCATTTGAGCACTTTTCATCCAACATGCTCACCTTCAAATTGAACCATAATATCAACTCCTAATCATGTTAGAAACAACATATCCAAAGCATGATCCAAGATGACATCGATTCAACATACTTAAGATTTAGTGAGCAATTCGGCCAAGTTAGGGTTTTGCAACCTAAGATGTTCTTCCATAATCCAAACCTTGATTCCTACACCAAATCATACCAAGAACAACATATCCCAAGCTTGAAGCAAGAAGATGAACAAATCATCTAGCTAAGGCTTATCATGAATTCGGCCTTAACACATATCAACCACCAATCATACTTCAAACACACCAAACTTATGAAGGAAACAAGCTTACCTCAAGCTACACCAAGAACAATCCTTCCTTAATCCTTGAAAGATGAAGAACACATGAGAGGTAAGGGGAAGAGAGTGAAGCCGATGGTTTGAGAGAAGAAGAAATGAGCCAAAATCTCATTTCTTTCTAAATTCATACCTTTTATACTTCTTAACAAATGACACACACACCTTAGTCACTTGCCACCTTCACACACACCTTAGTCATCATGCCACCTTAACACACACACACACACCTTAGTCACCATAGTGAGTCACTTGCCAAGCCAAATCTGAAATTTGCCTAAGTGTCGAAGTATTATTCCGCGCCAACTTAACCCGAGTAAATCCCCGACGTGTGTGCTTGTTATCCAGACCAAATAATCCCGTCATGTGTGCTTGCTCAGTTACATCCACAATAATTATCCCGAGTCACAAAATACCACAAACCCTTGGCGCCATCAAATTTTCCATTCCGAGCCCCGAGCGTCGCCCGAGAATGAACGTCCCGACCCTAAAAATTTTTTCGCGGAAAGGTGTGGTGGACTCTTGCGACCTCAAATATACAAGCATTCCCAAAAATGTTACTCAGAAAAGATCCGGGAGCTATCTGATCAACAGAAAACATGTCCCGCATGCTTGGAACAGAGCCCCGAGATACACAGGAGTCACCACCAGCTCGGGGTGACTGTAACATTCTCCCCGCCTTAAGACTCTTGGTCCCCAAGAGTAACCTGAATTATACAGATGTCCCTAAGGACCAGAATATATATATATATATATATATATATATATATATATATATATACGTCCCGAGGACCGAATGAAGCAGCAAAGCAGATCGTAATATCGTAATGTAATTCCGATACAAAGTTGGCGTAACATCGATACTTGAATAGCAGAATAACAGAATACCCTGAACAGATAGAATTACCAGATAGACCATAGATACGGAAATTCCGAGACTTATCTGAACAATTCTTACTTCTCTTCACCTGACATACTCGGACCAACAACGGTGGTCCCAACCCCAGGGTGCATCTTGTTGCGCCCCGAGTCAGTTGCCGGTATTTCTACCTGACAACCCCAGACAGTACCGAATCTATACCTAACAGACCTTCAACATGCCCTGAGAAACCCAGCAGAAAATAGACGGAATACCAGACGGATAACAGGTACTGAGCTCCTGCTGCCCACCCAGAGATATAAGATGCAGATAAACAGACAAACCAATTTCTAACCAGTTCGTTCACAACCAGATACTGATCCTAACAGAAAGAAGAACTACCACAGATGTAACGTTAAGAAGTGGTGTACCTTCCAACGCTACCTGCCGAGCAGGTCCCTGCTGTCGGCGAGTAACCGGCATCTTGAGAATTCCCAACAGAAAACCAAGTGCACACAGATAATGGTTAAGTACTATTGTAAAAGCAAGCAGCAGTATTCCTATGGCTCTGTAATGTAAATGCAAATGCATGATGCAATAGCGTCCTAACCAGACATATAATCCAGAATTTCAGAAATCACAGATATCATAGACATATGTCATACGCCGATGACCAATTCAGAAAATTCAGCACACGTAGATATATCAAATTTAACAGAGCAGACTCAGAAGAGAATACCAATACCGATTAGGAGATCCCGTGCTGAACTGAAACAGAAAACCAAATAACTATGCTCCAGAAAACCATAATAATAACTATGCTCCATATATAGAAAACCTTTCTTGAGAAAACCATGATATGATGACCTGCTCTGATACCAACTTGTCGCGCCATGGGCCCCGGCGGAAAGCGACTGCGGCTCGGGGGAACGACGGTGTTGCGACCGGAACGGGAGTGGAAATTGAAAACACTCCCGATGTGGTGGGATCCATAACCCGACCCATAATATTTCCTCCGAATGTGACCTATATGAAGATGACAATCACCCTCGACGCGGCTTGGAAACGGTTCGTTGCCGGTTTTCTTGCTCCGCACTTGAGGTTGTTGACTTCCAGCACTTCTAACTTCACGTTTAGAACTCAGGTGGGTCTGAAACTGCATCCAACCTCTTCCTCATTTCCGGGGCTACGAAACGGACTATTGGATGACCCTATTTGAACGTGAAACAAAGAAGATATGGCGCTTTGAAGTTGGCGTCCGGTTGCTGCCCGAAATGCTGACAAACGAAATTCCCGTAAATCGCTATCCCAGGACACGTTCTAACATGCCCGAAAAATCTGCATTGGATTCAAATATACAGACGCCAAATAGCAAATCATACACGGCAGATATCCACAGGTAAGACAAGCCATGCCCCCACTGAAATGGGCAAGTACACGGTCTACACAATCATCATGGACTAAGGTCACGGAATGGAACACACACATGTACATGCAGTTTGAAACATGGAATCCAAGTATATTTCATCGTATCTCAAACCCGCAGATACACGCAGACATAACCTAAACAGAATCCAGATAGCATACAAAGTAAGCCTTGCCCCCACTGAAATGGGCAAGTACTCAACAGATACAATGTGCCTTATGCACCAGTATAAGTACTGTATATACTTATACAGGCAGCAGAGAAGCTAACTACATGCATGCTCGCTATTTACATACAGAGCCAACCAGAAGGATACGAACACCGACGAGACGCAGAATTAGAAATCCTCAACTTCTCAGCGGATTCTCGCGTAGACAACTGCTGCTACTACAACACAAGAGTACAACCGTTAGTAATTTCCGACGTGCTAAACAGCACCGTAGAAAAAGCAGAACTCAGAATTATGCTCAGATTTCAGACACATTGCAGAGAACACAGATATCAGACACATACTCAAATTCACATTCAGATTCATACTACAGATTCAGACTCGGATGTAGACACAGATTCGGACTACAGATTCAGATATCAGATCTCATACTATAGTTACTCAAAGAGACTGCCCCTTATAGACAGAAAATTAGACAGAACAGAAGAATACCTGAAACAGAATCAGGCAACACACCCCAGACTCACTCTGCGGGTTGTTGGTCAGGTACTCCTGAAACGGTAAACAGAAAGGGGTAAGTCCTCTTTTGAGAACTTAGTAAGGGCTTGGGGATAGGCATGGATTATCTTTACGTATGGAAACCTGCAAAACAAAGGAAAAGACAAAGGAAATACAAACACGGAGCAGATAAACAACATATACTCAACCAATGCAAATCAATCATATGAAATGCACATAAGCAAAATTGTTATTATAACAAACAGACACGCTCGGAAACGGTAGTCCACTCTGGCCCAGCCACGTTATGAACTACCGCAGACACATGAGACTGGTACCAGCTCGGGGCATCTAACCCCATCAGAACACCACCCCCGTAGGAGTTGAATCAGAACACCACCCCCGAAGGAGTTGAATCAGAACACCACCCCCGAAGGAGTTGAATCAGAACATCAGCATCTTCGAGTCCTCGCACCTGCACACCAATGCCTATCCCGACTGACCAAATTTTGTATCCTCGGACCACCCTCAATCCAAACTCAGCCTCGGTACACCCAGACTCACATTTCATAAAGTAATCTGAAATGCAGAATCGAGAGCAATACTGAAACCCTTACCGTACTATTACCGATCCGTAGAAGAATCCCGGGAAAATCCCGACGCTCAGCCCGAAGTGCGGTAGTGTGACTTCCCAAGTCCCGCACTACTCCACAACTGCTGATTCAAGCTGAACAACTATATACAAATCAGAAATCACCAATCCAAACCCCCGGGAACTAATCCCGCACATTCCCTCACTTTCCCGCAAAATTCCACAGAAAGCTCGGATTTCTCAAACCGAGCTAGAACCCTGATGTTTATCCTTAAACATGCACAACCAAGCATTTAAAACATACTTTCCCAAATTTAAGAAATCAAGCAAGTAGGTCGGTTACCTTCACAATCTCAGAAAACCATGTTCCAAACACCGTTTGTTACCTACTTCAATTCCCGATATCATTTCAATACCAATACATCCCCGAAACACATCACAACCATAAACATACACTTCCCTCAATTTCGGGCTTAATATGCTTTTTATACCAAAATCCATTTCAATCCAATTAGGGTTCCATTCTCATGCCTAATTCAACAATTAAACATTCTAAGCATGTTTACTAACATACTTCACCATAATCACCCAAAATCACACCAACCTTCACATAAACAATCGGCCCATTTGGGCACTTTTCATCCAACATGCACACCTTCAAATTGAACTCTAATATCAACTCCTAATCATGCTAGAAACAACATATCCAAAGCATGATAAAAAATGACATCAATTCAACATACTTAAGATTTAGTGAGCAATTCGGCCAAGTTAGGGTTTTGCAACCCAAGATGCTCTTCCATAATCCAAACATTGATTCCTGCACCAAATCATACCAAGAACAAAATATCCCAAGCTTGAAGCAATAAGATGAACAAATCATCTAGCTAAGGCTTATCATGAATTCGGCCTTAACACATATCAACCACCAATCATACTTCAAACACACCAAACTTATGAAGGAAACAAGCTTACCTTAAGCTTACACCAAGAACAATCCTTCCTTAATCCTTGAAAGATGAAGAACACATGATAGGTAAGAGGAATAGAGTGAAGCCGATGGTTTGAGAGAAGAAGAAATGAACCAAAATCTCATTTCTTTCTAAATTCATAACTTTTATACTTCTTAACAAATGACACACACCTTAGTCATTTTGCCACCTTCACACACACCTTAGTCACCATGCCACCTTAACACACACACACGTTAGTCACCATAGTGAGTCACTTGCCAACCAAATCCGAAATTTTCCTAAGTGTCAAAGTATTATCCCACGCCAACTTAACCCGAGTAAATCCCGACCCGTGCGCTTGCTATCCCGACCAAATAATCCCGTCATGTGTGCTTGCTCGGTTACCTCCACAATAATTATCCCGAGTCACAAAATACCACAAACCTTTGGCGCCATCAAATTTTCCATCCCGAGCCCCGAGCGTCGCCCGAGAATGAACGTCCTGACCTTGAAAAAAAATTTCCGCGGAAAGGTGCGGGGAACTCATGCGACCTTAAATATACAAACATTCCCAAAAATGTTGCTAAAAAGATCCGGGAGCTATTTGATCAACAGAAAACATGCCCCGCATGCTTGGAACGGAGCCCCGGGATACACAGGAGTCACCACCCGCTCGGGGTGACTGTAACTTTATTTATTAACTAGGAGGAGTACACGAGGTTGGTGCTGGAGAAAAACGTAGATAAAGACGCTCCTTCTTTTGATGAGGCGATCTTCAGAGCGGTAATAGGCGAGCCCCTCAATGGGCGTTGTGTTGGTGCCTCCCCGTAGCTTGTCCATCCGGAGCAGTGTCGGCCACATCGGCCATCACAGGTAATTAATTTGAAACTTTTTAAAAGCTTAAGGGTTGAATTTTACGATTTCTTAAATATTATGGCAAGATTAAAAATTTAAGGACCAAATTGTAAAGTTTTTGAAAATGTTCGACTTAATTTTAAACTTGAAAACCCTTATATGTAACTTATTCTACTATACTTTTATATTCATATACTTTCAGCGCAATCTTGCCGCTGAGGAGGCACGCCGGAAGGCAGAGGATGATCGCCTCAGGATCGACTCTGAGCTGCGTATGCTGAGGGAGCATTAGGCTGAGTACGAGGTTCATGTGAACCGTACTCTTCAGCAAGAGCGACATTAGACCAAGGAGTTGCGATGTCATAAAAAGGAGCTGCGACGGCAGTACGACGAATCCTTCAGCGTCCACGGGACCACTGTGCCGCCAAATTTCACCCCATATGATGTGTTTTCTTATGGATTAAGAAAGACACTTGAATGATCTTTTTCTTGTCTAGAAAAGAATGATAAAATTGGTCAACACCCCCTCTTGAATCCAAGAAATGGTTCAAGCAAAAGTGAAGTTTTGCCAAGGGAAGGAAGATGGATCCAACACCTCTTTCTTCAAGAGAAAGAAACCTTGGATTTAGCAAACTTGATCAAAACTTTTGAACAAGAGTTGAGTGGAAAAGTGTAGTAGAAATGAAGAGAATTTTCTCTCAAATTTGCAAAGTGAATTTCATATATGATGTGTCCTCAAAATGTAGAAACAACCCCTATTTATAAGTAGGGAATTAACCTAGGGTAGAAAGAAAAATAAAATAAAATTACAAATAAAATTAATGGAAAATTAATTTCTATACTAATTGACCAATTTATTTGTAGCATTAGTTATCATATTCAAGTGCCCATTTGATGCTTGTAACCTTTGGAGATGAAAGGTGTAACTTGTGAAATTATCCTTTATCCTCAAACTTCTTTCATCTTGTCACTTGAGTCCTCTAGTTTCCCAAAGTGATTTGCTCTTCTTGGGCCACAATTATGATAGAGAATATTTGGGTCACTCCTTTGGCTTGCTCCTTGGGTTTGGTGGGAAAAATATCCACTTTTCCCTCTTCTTCTTCAATCTTTTCATTTTGCTCCTCCAAGCTTGCAAAATCCTTCATGAATAGGGAAAGAGCTTGGTTGGTCTTCTTTGCTCTTGCTCTTGTGATTGGGCCTCCAATTCCTTGTAAAGGATCTTGGGCTTTGGGCCTTGGTGGGTTCACATCACCATACATGATCCCGACACCACAGCAGCCTTAGTGGATCTGGCGCCCGCCTGCGGGGTGGCCGACACCCAACATCCACGGTGCTGATTACTATATCCCGGAAATGTCGACGCCACAGCAGCAGTAGTCTCGGTAGTCGCCTCCCAGCTATGTCTACGACCCGAACAAGTTTAGGCGGATCAGTGAGACGTTTGAGCCATTCACTTTAGGGTTCAACCTATCGCGCCAGCCGGACTAGCGGTCGCCGCCACAGGAGGACTAGGGCGATGACGATTTCCACTTACCGACCCCGTAGGACACTTTTGTAAAAATAATTTTATTTATCATGTTTTATATTGTAAAAGTTACATTTGGTTAATTTCTAATAATTATTATGTTTGCTTTTATTTCTAATTTATAAATATTATTAATTATATTATTTATTCTATATATTAAATGTTGCAAAATAAAAAAATTAATTGAAAACAAAAACAAATGGTAGCAGGCTGGTATGAGGGCGGGGCGTTACCAGCTATGTCTGCTTGCAGCGCTTGAGTGGCATAGGAGTAGGGGGCTGCCCGTTACCATGCCCTCTACTAATGGTAGCGGGCTTGTTGACAGAGAAAAGTAAAAAAACGGCCTAAAAAGTAACGGGAATGGTGACGGGCTACCTCGCCACCATAGTAACGGGATAGGTAAAGGGTAGCGGGCTACCATCGTCCCATTATAAATGTAGTGTTTGAAACATATCTTTGTAATTTTTCCGAGTCATTATTTGAAAATATGTTACACACATATTCCTAAATTATAATCCTTTAAACCCTCCTCTTAGAAATTAAGCATTTCACCCCATATGAACCCACCACTATTTAATTATTATTATTATTATTATTATTATTACATAGGGAGTAGAGGATTGGAGATGGTGAGAACTTGAATACAAATTCTCCACTCATGTTCTTTTTTTTTAACACGGAAAACTTACTTTATTAATGAAATATCATTACAAAATAAGTCGTAGTGAACGACAAACCTAAGTACAAAAAGCAGGGACATATAACCTAGCCCACTAAGGGTAAAATCCCACACAAGTAGAATAACTACGCAAAGTCAAAGCCACTGAAATCAGGCTCGCCCGTACCGACCTCCAAAGGACGATGGTCATGATCACTATGACGGATAAAAGATATCGAATCCCGTATCTAGTACCCTTGCATGGTACCGGCACACCATAGTGAGCTAAGAGGAGCACCAACCATAGTGACAATGGTGAATGCAGCAAACCACCATAGCAGCAACCAAAACAACAAAATAATAACCTAGATAATGCAATAGACCACTAAAGTAGCTAACATCAAACAAAACCGATAACACAAAACAACACAAGCAAAACAAAACAAAACAAAACAAAACAACCTAAATAAATGGTCCAATTAAACAAAGAGGCTAAGATTTCCTAACTAACCCTCACAGCCAACAAATCCCAGAACCATAAGATGATGGCTCTAGGCATGATGAGGCAACCCTCAACCCCGCCAAATACTATAAGAACACCCCACCAGCATGCATCGGTGACTGAGGACAGGGTGAACTTTCCAGCCAGTTGAAATCAGAATAAGAAGCAATCGGATGAGTTGATGATGTCATGGCCAGACCCACGAGCAGCGAGACACCTTGGCAGAGACGAGCCTCCAGCGAAAGGCTCAAACCGGAACGATGACGGAGAGATGCACACGAACCACCAACAACCACAAACAGGACCACCGGCCATAGAGGATCCAGATCGCCAGCGTGTCTAATACAGAGGCCCAATGGTGGCGAGAAGCAGCCGACCGTTTCCAGGCAACATCGCCGCGAATTGCAGGGCCCAAGCCGACTTGGTCTTCACTCCAACAGCAAACAGGGATCATCACACATGGATCTCGACCCGTGGAGACCGCGACACACAATATGTTAGAAGCTCAAGCACATGCTCATGACTAAGACTAAACATTTTTTGACCCGTCTTTAAAGCAAACTTTTGTTATTGTGGAATTGCGGAATTGGGAAGAGGATACAAAAAAGTGTGCAATTTTCAACACGAGTGAAGAAATTGGACACAGATTTAAATTTAAAATACCAATTTCTTATCACTTTTTCAATTGATTTGTTTAATTTGATGATTGAATTGTGGGTTGAGGCATTCCTCTCCTCTCCTAAACTACCGCTTGTCACTCGCCACCGGCCCACCACTGCTGGAGCCAGCGTGATCAGCAAAGTGAGATGGTGGAAAGGTGAATGTTGGTGTCTCTAGCAAACGACCCACAGAAGCTGAATTCTCATGTTCCAAATGAGAGCAAGCAAACATAACTAAAAACAATCAAACAAGAATCTCTCTTAAGAAATTATGAGAAGATAGAGTAGGCTACTACCATCAGTTAACCTTAAGGTTAGATTGTTTCAAGCCATAGCCATTTTTTTCTCTTCCTCAAGCCTCTGCAGCTCGGTCAATCTTTCGGCCCAAGCTCTTTCTCGTGCCATTGCGGCCATCTTGCGCTCGACTTGATGAATCTTCTTTTTCTTCTTAGCCTCCTGCATTTGTGCTTTCCTCTTCTTTCTCTCAGCCTGAAATCCAGAATATACAGACGACCAGGAATCAAAAAATCACTCTTGAAGATAGCAAGCGAAAAATAGTTGACAAGAAACGAAAAGTAGATGGAAATAAGCTCGGTATGACTGCCAAAATATAAACACTAATAGTGCAGTGCTTTCTCAAAAGAGATCCTTTCACTGAAAACTAAAGCGCAACCAACACAAAAGGACCTATTCTTTTACTAAAATAAATACGATATGAAACCTAAGTGCAAACGTCACACGAGACCTTTTTCTTTTCAACATAAAACTTCATTCTTAATAAATACTCGAGAAAACATTAGAAAAGGATAACTATGATAAAGTCATATAAACACACCAAGTAGTTCCATATGAGAATCAAATAGCTCTACAAAGCTTGAACGCCAATCGAAACCTATTGCTTTTGCAAAGTACTGAATCATAAATAATGCCTCTATATTTAAATCATAAATAATGCTTCTATACCAAGAAGAAACTGATGTTAATATTTCTTAAGACTTCTATAGATTGAATAATAAGATGTGTTACAGCTGCTATGTTCTGTCAATCAACTGGTAGGACCCCATAAACTTTCTTAAGGCCGAGTCAGGAACCTTTGTTTGTAGTCTCTTTAATCCGGTATTCACTCCACCCTTGTTGCTACTATCCGCTCGAGGCAGTGGAACCAATACCATTCCGCGCACCCCACCTAGAACTGTTATGCCTGACTGAGCTTGAGCCCTGAGTTTTGCTTGTTATGCTCTGTTCCTTTACTCAGCAGAGGGCAGAAGCAAGGCATTTTAATGGGGAAGATACAATTGCGAAGTGAATACGGTACGTCTCCCAAGGTCTCTATATCTAAGTTACCTAACTTGGGATTCAAGCATCACCCCAAGTGCCAGATGTTCAAGATGTACCATTTGCCGTTAAGTGATGGAGATTCATAGATGATGAATGTCATTTGCCGTAAAGTGATGGCGATTGGAAAAAAGGACTGAACCGAAATGTAAGTACGACCAAAATATAATTTGGTGCCAGCAGAGCCTAAACTCGAAACCCACCAAAATGACATCGAGCTTGAGCTTGAGCTAAGGGGTTGAGCACACCTCATGCCATTAACACACTCATCACTGCTGGGAACCTGCCTTACTGATGAAGGTTCACATGCCAGGCATTTCGATCGAATAACCACCCTAATAAACTGTTTTGCTTCCAATCTTTTATCATATGTTAGGAGATTACAGCTGGTCAAGTCTATTCTGAATGGCTTGCAGGTCTGCTGATCATCATCTTTCTTTTCCCCAAGAAATTAATTTAAATGTAAAAGCTAGACATGTTAGAAATCAGCTTGCTCAAAAAGCAGAAGAAATAAGGCCACTGAATTGTTGTCTAAGGGCAAATTCTAATGAGAATATCAGACCTACACGAGGAAAATAGAGTTGTGATCTGACATTGTAGCCGCTGTCTGTATCAATGCATGGTTGTCGATGCTTAATGGATTGCTCACTTAAGACAAACTGTAGAGTCTGGGCCATTTAGAATCCAGGTGACTACATTATGTGTAATATGGAGAATGAAACTCAGCAGACATCTAGCCCTTGAATTTTATCATGCACTAAATGTTTGAGCGGTATATTGGTGTGGCTACAAATAAGGGGGGGGGGGGATCAAAGGAGGTATGTCAAGGTCTTTCAGGCGTCTGCATAAACTGAGGAATAAATAGACAACCACCAGAATCAAGATCCCTGTGGTTTTTTGAAGCTATGCTAGTTAACCTAACAAAGACTACTTAGTAAGCTATCAAATCAGAATGCAGCACAAGTAAAATTGGTGAAGCACTCAACGTGCAGTTAATGCACATGGCTGCAGTAGGGATGGTTAACTGCCCTAGTAGAACATTAGGAATGGTTAAAATTGGTCATTCTACAACAAACTTATGTTCTGCAAAACAATTGACATCAGCTTCTTCAAGTGCATTGCCAAATTGCTATTTCTAATATAAATATGTTCTCTGAAGACTCAAGTAAGTAGTTTTAGCACTTACTGTCATTCATTTATCACGAACTGTGGCCCTAAATTGTGGAGATCGTGTTAAGAGGGTGCCAACTACTTGTTTAAGTATTGCAAGAGCTGGAAGCTACGATTAGTGATTGTTCTGGCAGAAATAGTAACTTAGCCAGCAAGCCATAATTCTCTGTAACAACTAACTAAAGCCATTCTCAGTTTTTATAGTAATCTGGGTAATTCTAGTGGATCTTCTGGGGTTTCATATGTCCTGAAATGTTGCCATGTAGCTTAAAATATTAGGGCTTCTTTCAATAATTTCAAATAATATGAGGGTTGATCATAATTTTTGCCTCCTCCCCTGCCTCTTTGCCACACTTTCGTTTCAGTAAAGTCATGGTATTGAAATCATGATTTCGCAGTAGAAGAACGGGGTCCTCTAAATAATTAAAGACATGCACATCCAATGAGCAACTTCTAAGCTCTGGTAATAAACTGTCCAAATCGAAGAATGAGATGCCTTGAAAATTATTTTTCAAGAAAAGAAAAGCAGAACATTACCAGCACAAATGCGCGGTGCAGCCTTCGACGCTTCTTGTCATTCCTTTGTTTGACACTGCCTTCATTGGGGTTGTTAGGGAGAATTGGCTCCCCTGGGGTGTACTGTACCCAAGCATATGGCCCTGAAAATACTCAACATATTACCATCCTCATCCTATTTTTCAACTCAGTTTATTGATTACATTCAAAATCACAAAAACCCTTTACCTTATGAAAATTAAAATTATAAAAAAAATATGGTTTCTTTCTTTTTAAGACCACCCAACACACGTACCATGGATTGACGGAACTCACATGATAAACTTCTTTTCTCACCACAGATTACAGGTTACACACAAGATCACAGCAGACCCTTACGGCATGCCTGATTATAACAACATACTATAAAGAGCACTTGTCAAGAGCTTGAGAGTAAGGGCACTAACATTACGAGCACTTTTCTCACAAAGTTACCCATAACAGAAACATGCCTGAACTCGCTCAATACATACCAGACTGGGGGATAAGTAGCATAACACAAAAACAAGTAAAAGGAAGCCAAGTAATTAACTGAAAATAAGATGAACTAATCAACAATGATTTCATTGACCACATTCAAAATCAGAACAGGGCTTTAACAGTCAAACAAAACTGACAAATTACTTAATAAGAAAAAAACAAGCCAACAAAAAAAATGTTTAACTCTCACAAAAAGGGAATAAAAACACACACAGCAAACAACATTTTAACATAGGAGTAATAAACAAGATTAAGTATCAGAAATACCACAAAAAGGGAAGAAAAACACACACAGTAAACAGCATAAACAACAATTTCAACGTAGGAGTAATAAACAAGATTAGGCATCAGAAATACCAGGAGGTCTCAAGGCAGCCCGTTTCCGACATGGGTTCAATTGGGGTCGTCTCTTGGGCAAACGAGTGTCCGTCAGACTGTGGAGATGGCTAGCCATCGAAACCCATGGAACAGAGGGATTAACCGACCTTTCTGAGATAGAGCGGAGGAGGGTTTTGCCTGGCGATGACGAGGAAAGAAGACACGAAGCTGGTGAAGGACGAGACAACAGATTTCGAGAGATAGGAGGAATCAGAGCTCTTAGAGCCCCAAATCCCATTTTCGATTGCAAACGCCAACAATGAATCAGTCTTGCTCTTTTCCCCGGTACGACGGCGGATGGGGATGATGCGAGAAGTCCGATGTCGAAGGAATGCGACGGACGTCTTGTAAATGGTAAGGAAAAATTAGAGCCAACAATTCTATTACTAAGTACCACTTAATATGAAGTACTTGAAGTACACCCTTCAAGTACTTCAACTTTGACGTTCTAGTCCTTATAGTTTCATTATTGTCAGTGTTTTTGTATTATCTCTATTTTGGAGGCAGAAAATAGTTGTGATCATGCAAAAAAGCAAGATTTCTCATTTTTAGACTCTAATAAACAATTTTGATTGAAAGAAATCATGATTTGTGGTTTAAAATTTGATTTTGGATCTGGAGCGAAAACACATGCGATTTGACTATTGTGGAGGCTTCGAAAGAACTCCATTTGTTAAATCCTTAAAGCTGTTTACATAGTGTTGTAACTCTATTTATCGCATCACCCTTAAATTAGTCAATATTGGTCAGCGGTCTTAGTGAGGGCCCTAAAGTTAGTCATTCTAGAACTTTCTAGATGGATGGTTTGTATAAGATTTTGCGTAAGCGCGTTGGATTGCTGAGAAAAAGGGTTGGAGAATTGTAAACTAGCGTTTGGGTAAAGCGATTGTATAGTATTAAAACCAGAAGTATAATTATATTCGATATTTAACAATAATGTATGTTGTAAACACTACGTGGAGAAATCTGCTTACTGCGGCCTTCGTCGCAGTAAATGCCGCAGTAAATGGCGTTTACTGCGAAATTTACTGCGGTAGAGGCCGCAGTAAACGCCATTTACTGCGGCCTCCGCCGCAGTAAAATCTGACTTCTCTACGTAGTGAAATGGAAATACGTAGCAACATATATTGTATTTAGGTGTTTTGGGCATGAAATATTTTCCATGATATCTTTTATGTTGACTCATGTTGAAGTTCTTGATTGATTGAGACCATGTATGTTGTAGTTGAACTTGTCATCATTTTTAATTTAGATTGATGTCTATCTTTCAATGTATTCAAGCTGATATAACAAGCAAGGTGTCTGCTGATCTATGCTTGGTGTTGATGTGGGAATCGTTTCACACCCCTAGCGTACGTCAGACGAAAACAATGACGATATGGAGGCCGAAAACGACGTTGGGCTTTACTGCAAAAGCGTCATCGTCCTGGGTTGAGCAGCTAACCTCATTAATGCTACTTACTAATAGAAGTACGGATTGAGATGGAGTTAACTACCTTTAGTGGTGGGTGTGGGTCTTTAATGAACTGTAATTACGGTAATTACGCACCTGTGAATGAAACATTCCACCGTCTCAGCCGTTTGCTCTTGTGGGGTTTGGTTGTTGTCTTCAGGCTTCTTCTTTGGTTACTCTTTGTGGGTTGGTTGGTGTTAAGGTTGTTTGGTGGTGTTGCGCATGCTGTGTGGTTCTACTACCCATCCGAAGGTAAGAGGTGCGTATTTATGGTTCATTGTTCGAAGGTTGATATACGCATGTGTGCGAGGACTTAAGCTGGGATCCTCCTGCACATGCGAATTGGAAAGGTAAAAATGTTGAATTCTTGGAAGTTTTTGACGATCATTGGAAAGCAATTGTGTTGCAGTTGAGTAAGCCAGTGCACAGGTGGGAGCAGAGAAGGGAGGTTCCTAAATGGCCTCGCCCACTACCCAAGGGTGTCGCGAGGTCAGGCAACAAGTACTGCTGCTATCATCACGATAAGGGCCACGACACCGAGGAATGCGTGGAGCTTAAGCGCATGCTGGCAGAAATGATAGCTCAAGGAAAGCTCACTGAATTCCTTGTTCGCAACCCCTCCCCGCAAAGGGGTTCACCCAGGGGGTACAAGCGCGAAGGCGATCGGGAGGATCGCGACCGCGAGCACCACAGGCAAAACAGGGCCCCTGGGGGCGCTGATCAAATCCCACCTGCCAGGGGTCACATCAATGTGATTACACAGTGCGAAGGCGCCGCTACATGAGGCAAATCTATCAGCTGGACCACACGGCCAGCCATCTCATTCATCGTCGCGATGGGACTTCCGTGGCGATCCCCCATTCAGATCCACTCATCATCACGGCTCGCATCGCCGGATGGGACATCGGCCGGATCTACATGGATACAGGGGCCAACGCCAACGTCGTCTACAAGCACACACTTGTTGAGGCAAAGGTACCCCTGTCCCAAATCAAGCCGGCGAAGGGGGCCACTTTTGGAATTGGGAGGGACGAAATCCCAACCTTGGGGGCCATCACGCTCCCATTCATGATGGTGGGCACCACCAGGGACAACAGGCAAGTCTGCCACTCAAGCTTCGTGGACTTCATCGTCCTCGATCTCCCTTCGCCTTACAATGCCATTGTTGGGCGCGCCACACTGACCGAATTCCATATCCGTTGTGATGTGCGCACCTTAACATTGGTGTTTCACACCTCAGCCGGTGACGCCTACATCTATGTCAACTAGAATGTGGCGAGGGGCAACTACGTCAACGCGCTCGCTGGCCCCTCTCAGCTGCCTCAATGCATGGAGCAAAAGAGAAAGAAGCCAGCCGAGGAGCCTGTGCTGGAAAGTGAAGTTGCCCCAGACCTATCTGGTGACTTTGAAGAGGTCGAGATATCGCCGGGGAAGAAGTTCCGCGTAGGGAAAGACCTCCCAAAGGAAGACAAGGAAGCCCTCATCCACCTCCTCCAGGCCAACATTGACGTCTTCGCATGGAGCCCAGCTGATCTCCCAGGCGTAGACCCTTCTGTTATCTCCCACAAACTCAATGTACTCCCTGGTTTTAAGCCAGTTAGGCAGAGGACAAGGGGCATGGCCCCAGATCGAAAAGAATTTGTACGCGCTGAGGTGCAAAAGTTGCTTGAGGCTAATATAATTAAGGAAGTTCATTATTCTGAGTGGGTCGCTAACATTGTTCTTGCTGACAAGGAAAATGGCGAATGGCGTCTGTGTGTGGACTACAAGGGAGTCAATAGGGCTTGCCCCAGAGATCCATACCCCTTACCCCCAATAGACCAACTGGTGGACTCAACTGTGCGATACCCGGTGCTTTCTTTCCTTGATGCATACAGTGGCTACCATCAAATTTTCATGGATCCTGACGATGCCATGAAAACCGCCTTCACAACCGGCGAAGCAATCTACCACTACATTCGCATGCCTTTTGTTCTGAGGAATGCAGGGCGACTTTTCAAAGGTTGGTAAACAGGTATTCGCAAGCCAAATTGGGAGAAACCTTGAAGCCTATGGAGAAGGGACATGTGTCCCTTCTTGGTTGAAGGAGAAATAAAAAGGAAGGGATGTTTGGAGAATTGTTTGTGTATTTATGTAATATTACATAAATGTGAATAAGTAAAGAAATGGAAATTGGTATTTTGGTAGGAAATGAGGGATGGGGCGGATGAGAGAGGGAGGAGATTGGACATGTGTCCACTTGTGAGTGAAGAAGGAAAAGAAAAGAAATGATTTTGGAAGAAAATATATGTATTTATGAGAATAATACATATATATATATGGGAAAAGGATTTTAAGTGGTCAACATTTTCAACTTCTTCTTCTCCACTTGCGTATCTCTCTCTCCCTCACTTCTCTTGCATCCGCCATTATTGGAGAGCTTGAGCTCACAACTGTTTTCCGTCAATTCGCGACCAAACTTCGAGGTAAACCACTTAAATCGTTCATTGGGTTGTATAGATCGATAATCTGAGGTCTGTTTTGGAAGAATCAGTGTATTTTGCAAGTTAGGAGCATTTGAATTTTGGAGTGAATAGTGTCATATGCTCCTTTGTTTGATTTTTCGGTTCCTAAGCGTTCTCGGCACTTCCTGGTGCATGTTTGATAACAGGAACGTAGGAAGAAACGCATCCGAGGTTGTGCTGATTCGCGTCTGAAAATTTGGGTGGAATTTTCGACGGAGGATTTAGCGAAAGGTAAGGATGTTTCTGTGTTCAGAATAGAATTCTGATTCCGATAGTGTATTTGGTTCTGTTAGAAGGGGCTCGGTGTGAAAGCCGTTTTTCCCGGCCGAGCCTCGATTTTGGCGCCTTTGATAACGAATGATTAGTGGATTCGAATTGAAATTGTGTATCTGTGATTGATTGTGAACAGGAGTTGCTTAGAAATTGGGCAGAAACTCTGCCGAAATTTCTACCGGGACCGTCGATCGAGAATTCGGATTTTGGACTACATTCGGAGGTAAGGGTTCAGTGTGTGTTTGGGAGTATTGCTTTGCGTAGCAAGCATACTCGGATATAGACTGAGGCTAGGTTCGGAAGAGGGGAGTGCCTCGATGACGCCGACCTAGTTCCTAGTATAGGCATTGTTGTGCAGGAACCGATTGAGATTTCGATATACCTACGATGGTTATCGATGAAATTACCGGGATTTCGATATACCTACGATGGTTTTCGATGATTGTATTGATTGACCGATGGGGGTCGCTCCCCCGAGCTGGTACCATGCTCTACCGACCGATTGTGAGTTATGAGACGCATGGCCATTGCCGGTTAGACCGGGGCAGATCTCGCCATGGTCCATAACAATGTGCTTTACTGTTTTGATTGCTTTACCGTTTCGATTGAGTATTGATTGTTTTTGTGATTGACCGATTGCATTGCTTATGTTTGTTGTGTTGCATTTACTGATTTCGATGGAGTATTGATTGTGTTTGTGATTGACCGATTATGGTTTATGAGACGATGGCAATGCCGGTTGGACCGGGAAGATCTCGCCATGGTCCATAACACCGTGCTTAACCGTTTCGATTGTGAATTGACCATGATTGTGATTGACCGATTGCATTGATTGAGCATAAGATTGATTGGTGAAATGCTTTGTGTATATCTTATTTGTTATGTTTCGATTGCGGAGTTCGGTGTATCGATTTATTGTAATCGCACAATGTTTATACTGCTCCTTACTAAGTTCTTTCGAGAACTTACCCTTATATTTACCGTTTCAGGAAATGGAAAGGAAAAGCAAGTCGCCGAGTAGAGGCGAGGTTGCTTGTTTGAAAGGTTTTGGACTAGAGGAGCAGCAGCAGCAGTTTCACCTTAGCGCGGTTGGATTCCGCGAGACCGCCGACTGGTTGGTTTCTTTTGTATTCCGAACTTGGTTCTGGCACAGTATATTGTCATAACATGAAGGTTTCGTATGTAAGGTTTGGTTGTGTAAATGGTTTGGTTTGCATAAGTGTTTGAGTTCAGTTCGGAACCGTTGGTTGTCGCGTTGAAATTTCAGGATTTGGGTTCGGTTGGAAGGTCGGTGATCGCGGGTGATCACCAACTCCAACACTTTGAAGTGTTGGTTTGCTGGTTTTTAGGTGATCACCAGGTGATCACCAACTCCAACACTTTGAATTGTTGGTTTGCTGTTTTTTAGGTGATCACCAGGTGATCACAAACTCCAACCCTTTGAATTGTTAGTTTGCTGTTTTTTAGGTGATCACCAGGTGATCACCACCTCCAACACTTTGAATTGTTGGTTTGCTGGTTTTTAGGTGATCACCAGGTGATCACCAACTCCAACACTTTGAATTTGTTGACCGGCTGTTTTTTAGGTGACCATCCGGTGATCACCTAAATATGAAATTTTGCCCTTTTGATCCTCTAACTTCTCCTTTTGTTATATTTTGTCCCAAAATGACCCGAAGTGCCAAATTTAGTAATTTTATGAGAAAAACAACCCTATTCGCATAGGTAAACATCTTGGAACTTAGTTGAGCATTAGTGCTATGGTTTAAGGAAATTTTTGGTGATCCCGAGGCGGTAGGGCTACCGCCCAAAGACTTGGAGGACCTGAAAGAGACCTTCGCCAACTTCCGCGCGTATAACATGCGCCTGAACCCAAAGAAGTGCATCTTTGGCGTTGGCGAAGGGAAATTTCTTGGTTACCAAGTCTCGAGAGGGGGAATTTGCGCCAACCCCAAGAAGATAGAGGGCATCACTAGCTTTCGCGTCCCAAGAGGCCTGAAGGACGTCCAACAGCTAGCAGGAAGGTTAGTCACCCTGGGACGGTTCATATCAAAGCTCAGCGACCGCTGCAAGCCTTTCTTCAACCAAATCCGGAAGAAGAAAGCCTGCAAATGGACTGAGGACTGCCAGGAAGCGTACGACACCATCAAGCAGCACCTACAGGAGCTACCCATGCTCAAATGCCCCAGGCCTGGCGATGACCTCGTCCTGTACCTCTCCACAACGAGCAACAGCGTGGCATCAGTCCTCATTAAGGAGGAAGGCGACAAACAATGGCCGGTCTACTACACCAGCCACACCTTACAATCGGCAGAGACAAGGTACCCTCCTTTACAGAAAGCTATCTTGTCATTAGTCTACGCAGCCAGGAAGCTCAAGCCCTACTTCCAAGGGCACACGATCACCGTGCGCACAAACCTTCCAATCAAGGAGATCCTCCAAAGACCCGAGCACTCAGGTCGCCTGGCTAAGTGGTGCATTGAACTAAGCGGGTACGACATCAACTATGAACCTCGCAAGGCAATAAAGGGCCAGGCCCTCGCAGACTTCTGGCGGAATTCTCAATTCCCGAGCATGGCACGCCTCGGGAACAAGTACCACCACCTGAACCTCCACCCCAGTGGGAGATGTATGTTGATGGCGCATCCAAAGCAAAGATCTCCAGCGGGAGCGTCTACCTGCGCGGACCCTTAGGTATGGAAAGCACTCTCCGTGTATCTTTCCAATTCCTTGTGACTAATAACGTTGCAGAATATGAAGCCCTCATCGCGGGCCTCAAGCTAGCCATCAAGGCGGGCATTCGCCGAATTCACGTGCACAGTGATTCACAACTGGTGATACACCAAGTACAGGGATGCTCAGAGTGCAAGGATGCTACTCTGGTCAAATACCTGAAGCTTGTCAATCAACTGCGGACAAACTTTGAGGAGGCAATCTTCATTCATATTCCCCGTTCCGAGAACACCATCGCAGATATGCTCTCAAAGGGGAAAACACCTTCGACGGTGGAAACCTTGGCGCGGCCATCTATAGACGGGACTGTGGACATTGGCTCCCTTGAAACAATAGACCCGGATGATTGGCGAACCCCCATTATCGCCGATCTAAAGGGGGCGGACACGGACCCTCGCACTCGCGCTCGAGTAACAAGATTCGTCCTCGTGAACGGGCTGCTGTGGCATCGCGGGTTCTCCTCACCACTCCAACGATGCCTCACCGCCAAGGAGGGACTTTGTGTATTGGAAGCCATCCACCAGGGCAGCTGCGGTGCCCACATTGCAGCAGAGGCACTGGCACACAAAGTCCTTCGCCAAGGGTACTACTGGCCAACCTTGAAGAAAGATGCAGCCTCACTGGTCAGAACATGCCATCAATGCCAAGTCAACTCGCGCATCCAACGATTACCATCAACGGAGTCCCCCGCACTCACAAATCCCGTACCCTTCGCCCTTTGGGGCCTTGACCTTATCGGGCCAATGCCAAAGGCGACAGGCCAGTACCAGTTCTGTGTTGTCGCCGTGGACTACTTCACTAAGTGGATTGAGGTCGAACCATTGGTGAAGATCACGTCCTCCAAAATCATCAGCTTCCTGTGGAAGAACATCGTCTGCAGATATGGCAGCCCTCGCGCCATCATCACAGACAATGGAAGCCAATTCGCTAGCCACAACGTCCAACAATGGGCTGAAGACAACAAGATCCGCATGCTCTACGCCCCAGTAGCTCACCCCCAGTCCAACGGCCAGGTTGAGGTAACCAACCGCACAATAAAGGAAGGGCTCAAGAAACGCCTGGCTGGCGCAAAAGGGAGATGGGTTGATGAACTCCCCAGTGTCCTATGGGACTATAGGACAACAAAGAGAACACCAACGGGGGAGACACCTTTCTCCCTGGTCTATGGCACAGATGCACTCCTCCCCATAGAAGCAGACTTCCCAACAATAAGGATGATCAACTTCAACGATGAGGCCAACAATCAAGGACTCCGCGCCAAACTAGACCTGCTTGAGGAACTCCGCGAGGGAGCGCGCCTTCGCCAGTTTGCCCTCAAACAGCGTCTCAACTTGCAACACGACGCTAAAGTCAGACCAAAGGCACTCAAGCCAGGAGGCCTCGCCCTACTTAGATCAGTCATCGCCGCTCGCGACCCCAAACAGGGCGTCCTGCGACCCAACTGGGATGGTCCTTACATCATCCACAAACAAGTCCGGCCGGGCGTCTATGAGTTACAGGACCAGGATGGAAGACACCTACCTCGTAACTTCCACGCGGATGACCTTCGCCCATACTACGTGTAAATCATGGTAACCCCATGGCTTGAATGAATGAGATGTTGCCCCACTTCTTAACACTAACGCAGAATAATATCATCAACGATCACCCAAACGCCTTCTGCACCCGACCGGTCAGAACGGCTAAAGCCTAACCTATTAAGGTAACGGCATAAGACCTTGTCAGGTCACCCATACACGCGAACGTGCGTACACTACCCAAGGGCATCGCTAACGCGAACCTTGCGAAAATCTTTGTGACCCCGCGATGCGAATCCCAATAGAAAATCTTTGGGACCCCGCGATGCGAATCCCAATAGATCCCAAGCTTGAAACAGCTTTGCAGAGGTCTCTGATGGCTTCGCCCATGCGAACCTCAGATAATCCCTCGAAAAATCTTTGGGACCCCGCGATGCGAATCCCAATAGACCCCAAGCTTGAAACAGCTTTGCAGAGGTCTCTGATGGCTTCGCCAATGCGAACCTCAGATAATCCCTCGCAGGATCTTTGGGCCCCGCAATGCGAACCCCAAAGGATCCCCAACGACTTAGCCTAGTGATTCGCTAACGTCCCCTACAAGGCTATCGCAGAAATAAAAGAGCGACAAGGTAACTGAAAACCTCTTCATTTCAATGTTAGAATTATACATTTACAGGCACAAAATTGCGATGGCTCAGGGGCCATCCTACCTAAAAGGGGGGTCGAACACATGACCAAAAGCCCCTTCCTAATCTAGCAAGGCATACCAGCCTGCCCCCATCTTCTTCCCTTGCTCGCCCCAGTCAAGCAGGGTGCTCGCCTCAGGATCATTAGTCTTAGAGGCGTCCAGGGCTCCCAAGTCCAACCCAGGATGAAGCTGCTCTGCTTGGAAGCGGCATCGCAGCCAACCTTCCTCGTATCCTTGCGCTCCAACCTCGCCCTGCGCCTGGAGCTCATCAATCCTCTGCCTTAGGCGAGGCCACCTATCATGGATCTTCACTTGGTAAGTTGATGTATGTGCAGGATCCTCTCCAGGATATAACGTCAGCCCAAGATCTCGCTCGAGATCCCACACCTCTTGCACCGCGCCCGTCAAGTTAAAATGCTGATGTGTGATGTCCAGCCTATCAAGCTCCGCGTTCTCAAGCTTCTCTGCAGTCTCCTTCAGACAGATCTCCGTTTCAGACTTTAGAGAAGAGAGCGTCGTCTTTAAAACAGTGACTTCGGCATTCTTCTCGGCGAGCTCATCTTCTCTCTTCGCCAGCTCCCCAGAAGCTTCTCCAGGAGCGCGTCCCTCTGCAGATGCCCCAGGCGAGACTCCTCCTTCTCCCTGGTAAGAGCCGCGCACCAGGTCTCCAGCTCAGCCACCCTCTTGTTGGCCCTCTCCGCCTCAGCCTTGGCAACGTGGACAGTTTCCACCTCCTTCTTCAAGCGAGCGATCTCGCTAATCTGGGCATGGTCCCTCGCATTCGCGTAGCTCAGGAACTGGTGCCACTGGCTGAGACCAGCGTACTCGTTAACGGCAGCCTGCGATGAGATGGGTCAACACAGAAACTGGAAGACAAGAAAACAAAGGCACAGGGAGATGACTCACCTGAAGGTTGCGCTTGGCGGCCTCCTTCAAAAACTCAACTGGGGAGTCCAGGCTTCGATCCATCAACTCCCTATCGAAGGGAGTGCGAAGCCCCTCCAAACACGACAGCATCGCGCGCTCTCCCCCACACAACAAAGAAGAATTGTTGTTCAGGAGGAGGACAGGGTCCCAAGCTCCTTCCAGGGGCAGATCCTCCTCCTTATAGACTTGCGCCCTGAGGTCTTCCCTCAAGGCCTTCAAGGCACCAGGGTCCTCAGTCCACTTGGGGATCTCCTTAGCGATCTCGCGCTTCCTCTCGAGGAAGTGCGACCACACCCCAGTCTCCTCCAGCACGGTCACTGCCGCGCCCAAGTCCACCACGCTGTCACGAATACTGCATGGTGGGCGAGAGGGCCCCGCCTCTGCAATGAGGGACTGGTTAGCACAACGAAGGAAACGTGAAAAACGAGGAAATGAAGAATGAAACTCACCTCGCGAGGGGCCTTGATCCAAAGCAGGGGGTTCGCACTGCGGTTTCACCCAAGCACTGCCCCCAGAAGGTTCGCAAGGGTGGCGAACCACATCCCAAGCACTCGTTTGAGAGGGGACCTCATTCAACGCCAAAGCCCCATCTACGACATCGCTTGGAGGACCTGAGGGTGCTTCCTCTGGAGCCCCTTCCCTCTGGGAAGCCTGGCTGCTTGTTGGGAGAACACCCCCATCATCTCTCCCCACTCCAAGCTGAATATCACCAGGCGCGAGAGCGCCACTCTCCGCGGGGACTGCGGGCGCCTTAACTCCAGTAGAACTGCCAGCCTTCGCGCTGGACTTGGACTTTCTTCGCATGGCCAACAGGAGATCGCCGGCCGAGGAAATCTTCTTTGAGGGTCCCCCCACCTGGGGAGAATCCTCAATCTGAGGGGTGGCCTCCGCTTGGGAAGGGAGAGGCAAAACAACACTCTCAGAAGGAACTTCAAGACTCGCCCTGGGAGGGCTCGCCAGCAACCCAGACACAAAGGCGTCCATCCCAGTATCTTCAACTGGCGTCGCCGCTTTCAACTGAGAACCAGGGGCCTCCACCACCGGAGTCTCACTAACCCCTTTCTCCCCAGAAACGCCTTCAGGAGCCCCCTCCTTGGGCACTTCATCAACACTGGGAGTCTCTCCCTGGACAGGTCCTCGCGGAGTGGCCTGGTCCGATCCGCGAGGAGCTTCCTCTCCAAGGCGCTGCGCCGCATCGCGGGACACCTTCTTCCTCTTCGCCCCTCCTACGAGCGGCACGCCTGAACCTGAGGCTGGCCTTTTCTTCCGCGAGGGTTGAACGGCACCGAGAACCTTCTCCGCGGCAGGGGGAGCGTTTTCCCTATACGCGCACGCGAGGTGGATCTGCACCGCAGCGCGCATGGAACCCCTCTTGCCTTTCTCCTCGCCAGGGTGAGCGGGAGCATCTGGAAGAACAAAAATCAGTACACAGACAAGGAAATAAAAGAAACACCACTCAGAACACACCTCTAGGTCCTGCGAGGGCAGCGCGAAGCGCATCCACCACCTCACCACGATGCGCGGGTGCCCAACCTTCATAAGGCGGAGGCACTTTGGGATCTATCAGGTGGCCGGTGCTAACACCAGCCCACCTGAGGACCACCTCATCCAGCTGGGTGAGGGAAAAAGGGAAAAGTGCATCGCACGAGCTCCTCGCCAACACGTCGTCCAGCCACCCAAGGAGGCGAACATATTCGCGCCACCTGTGCCCGTCCGCGTACAGAACAGGCCTTGGGGCCACACTCTGCACGGCCTCTGTAGTCCTCGCAACTGGGAACCGCCAGGACTCATCCCTGCAAACGAAGAAAAAACTACCATGCCAGTCATGGTGGGACTTTAAAGGAATACCAAAAGACACAGAACTATTCCCCCCAACACTAAGTGGAGTAACATGGAAAAATTGTCCCCCTGTTCGCAGCTCCAGCCGGTAGAAACGCAAGAAGACGTCCGCGAAGGGCTCCACCCCAGCCAACCGGCACGCCACGATGAACCCGGCGATATGGATGAAAGCGTTAGGGCCAAGCTGTGACGGTGGGAGACCCCATAAACAGGTCCTGGACAAGGGGGCAGTGGAAATCTCAACCCATAAGACATCTGGGCGGTGTAGAGACAGAGGGAAGAATTCTCCAGGTTCTCCAGCATCTGCGGGAGCTTCAACTCCTTGCACGGCCCAGTCCGTGCCGTTTACACATGCCCGACCTCAACGGGGAAGAAAGCCTTCTCAAGCTCCTGCTGAAGCTTATCAGGCTTCACAGCAGTCTTGTCCACGACAGGAACGACTGGGCGAGCAGGTTCTCTAGCAGCCATCACTACGACAGAACGAAAGAAAGATTAGGGAGATGAACAGTCTAAGAGCAATTTCATCGAACACCTCATAGGCAAAAGCGAAAGGAGTGACCTCTTACCTGAAATTGCGAAGACAGAAGCGAACCAGCGCAAGAACAACAGATGCGGTGAGGAATCGAGCACGTTCCACAAATATCAAACTTAAACGCAAAGGCAGAAACAAACAACCAGGCAGAAAAGAAACGAGAATGAAGTTCAAGCAAGAGAGCGAAAAGCAAAAGGACAGAGATCCGCGAAAGAAGTTGGTTATTTATAGGCACGGTCCTAACAAGACCGAAACATCGCCTCAAACGGAGAACTAATCCCAGTGGGACGCGTGTCAAAAATCGCTAACGGTAAGAAACGTTTGGCCTTCTGCCAAGGTGACTATTCCCAATGGTAACTTTAAGCCAAAACGCGGAGTACAGGACCCCGCCCCTACTCCGCCTCTAGGAGGAGGCACCTTGGTACACTACCCAAGCAAATGCCCCCTCGCATCTCGCCCCTCGCGGCGCCATCAGCAGCAGCCAAGGAAACGCGCCGCGATCACACCGGATCTCGCGAAGGCTTTGTCAAGGAAGCTTCGCACCTGCTGGCCTCGCCAGGACCTTGCGGGTTCGCATCTCCTGGCATCGCCAGACAGGGCCTTCGCGAACCCTGAGCTTCACCACCAATCACTTGGCGGCATGATAGACTGGGGAAAGGAGGCTGGGAATGGTCGTCCCACGATCTACCCACGTTCTCCGCTACGTCTCCAGCCTTCCGCAACTCAAGGACGTGGAGGAGCACTCCACCACTCCCATCACGGGACAACCGCCACCTCAACGCCTCCTATAAAAGGATGGCTTGGGAAAGGTACACCCTATCTACACACCTCCACTCCTCTTTCTGCTCCTGAGTATTCTATTTTACACCTTGCAGACTACTCCGGAGCTCAAGACCGTCGTTCCGACCGTTCCACCACCATTTAAGTATCTGGAAGCCCAGTCCCGTAAAGGAACCAGGCTATCAATTTCTCTAATTAGGTGATAACGCCGTAAATGGAATCTCTGGTGAAGCTATCAGCGTCTGAGCACTAGGGACCACATCAAGTTCTGAAATGAACTTTCGATCCAAACAGCCTCCTTCGCAGTGTCGAGGCGGCAATATATTCTCGCTTCTCTTTGTAGAGTCCGCGATCTGCTGCTTTGAGCTCTTCCAACTCACAAAGCACCACCATTTAAGCAAAACACATACCCAGTTGCGATCTGAAATCGTCCCACGTCGATCGAAGCTAGCATCTGTGTAACCCTTTACACAAAGCTCTTCTTCACCTCCATAGACCAAGAAGACATCCTTAGTCCTTTTCAAGAACTTAAGAATGTTCTTAACGGCCACCCAAAGTTTCTCACAGTGTCAGTCGAATCTGCTCGTCATGCTCAAAGCATACGATACATCTGGTCGAGTACATAACATGACATACATGATAGATCCGATTGCTGATGCATACGGAATCTCATCCATTCGCTTCCTTTCCTCACGTGTATGTGGACACTGCGTCTTGGAAAGAGGCGTGCCATGGGTTATAGGCAAGAATCCCCTCTTGGACTCATGCATATTAAACCTCCTCAGAATCTTATCTAGGTATGTACTCTGACTTAGTCCAAGTAACCTGTTTGATCTATCTCTATAGATCTTTATGCCGAGCACATAGGATGCTTCACGTAAGTCCTTCATCGAGAAGCATTTCCCTAACCAAGTCTTCACAGACTGAAGTACAGGGATATCATTTCCGATCAGAAGTATGTCATCGACATACAACACCATAATGACAATAGCGCTCCCACTAACCTTCTTGTACACACAAGGTTCATCTTCATTCTTGATAAAGCCAAACTCTTTTATTGCTTCATCAAAGCGTAGATTCCAGCTTCTGGAAGCCTGCTTTAATCCATAAATGGATCTCTGGAGCTTGCATACCTTATGAGCATTCTTAGGGTCAACAAAACCCTCGGGTTGTGTCATAAACACATCCTCTGGCTGATTTCATGCTCTACCGCTTCTACGTAGGTCTTGTGTTACTTGAACAGGTTGAACTACCACATCATTATGTGATTCCTGTTCATGTTCCCTCTCAAGAGCTGAAGTATTCTCTTGTTCTTGAATTTCTTCGAGTTCTATGCCTCTCCCACTGTTTCCTTCTCTCAAGGAAAGCACCAGTACGTGCCACAAACACTTTCTGATTGACGGGATCATAGAAGTAGTATCCCTTAGTCATACTAGGGTACCCAACAAAAGAACACTTAAGAGATCTGGACTCGAGCTTATCTGTGATCAACTTCTTCACATAAGCCTCGCAGCCCCAGATTCTCATAAATGACAAACTGGGCCTCTTGCCATAACTCATATGGTGTCGTTTGTACTGTCTTGGATGGAAATCGGTTAAGTGTAAACGCTGCCGTTTCAAGAGCATAACCCCAGAAGGATGTTGGAAGATCAGCATAACCCATCATAGATCGAACCATGTCCATCAAGGTCCGATTCCTCCTCTCGGACACACCATTTAATTGAGGTGTTCCAGGTGGAGTGAGTTGTGACACTATGCCACAATCTCTCAGATGGTTAAGAAACTCTTGGGTTAAGTACTCACCACCTCGATCCGATCGAAGTTTCTTGATACTCTTTCCAAGTTGATTCTGTACTTCATTCTGAAACTCTTTGAATTTTTCAAAAGTCTCGGTTTGTGCGCCATCAGTACACATAACCATACCTACGAAATCATCGGTAAAGGTAACGGCACCAAATCCTCCTCTAGCCTCGAGTGCTCGGCGGCCCACACACATCACCGTGAATAAGCTCCGGCACCTCGGTGGCCCTTTCACTGTTTCCGGTGAATGGCGCCCTGCCATCTTGCCAAGTAAACAAGCTTCACAAGTCTCATATGATCCGAGATCAAATGAGTCCAACATTCCACTTTCATGGAGTTTGGTTATGCGTCTCTCGTTTATGTGGCCTAATCGACAATGCCAAAGATATGTTTCGTTTGAATCATTAGTTTTGATCTTCTTAGCTTGGATGTTATAGATTGGATTATTTAGATCTAGAACATATAAACCATTATTCAAATGTGCGCTAGCATATAGTATCTCATTCAAATAAACGGAACAAACATTGTCCTTTATAATGAATGAAAAACCTTTCTTGTCCAAACAAGAAACAGAAATCAAATTTCTGGAAATAACAGGCACATAATAACAGTTTTTGAGTTCTAAAATAAATCCAGTAGGTAAAGTAATGAAGCAAGATCCGACAGCTATAGCAGCAACCCGTGCTCCGTTGCCAACTCGAAGATCCACTTCTCCCTTTACCAATGCTTTACTTTTCCTCAGATCCTGCACATTTGAACAAATGTGAGATCCACATCTAGTGTCCAACACCCAAGATGTAGAAGTAGAAACATGTAACTCTATAACAAGGATACCTGAAGCGTTGCCGGCGACACCCTTCTCGGTCTCCTCAATCCAGAGCTTGCAGTCTCGCTTCCAATGTCCTGGTCTCCCACAATGGAAGCAATTCTGCACCTTCTTGCTAACTCCCCCAAATGGTTTCAGTGTTTGAGCAGGAGTTGGGATAGCAGTTTTGGCTACCCTAGCCTTACCCTTTCCCTTCCTGTTCTTTCTGGACCCTCTCTTCCTTCCGTTGTTCTGGACAACCATAACAACCTTCTCACTATGAAGATTGTGCTCAGATGTTCGCAACATGTTGAGCAACTCAGGAAGAGACTTCTGAAGATCATGCATGTTAAAGTTCATAACAAACTGATTATAGCTCTCCGGGAGAGACTGCAAGATCAAATCAGTAGCCAGATCAACTGGCAGACTGGTATCCAACTTCTGGAGTCCCTCTATGTACCCAATCATCTTGAGCACATGTGGAACAACAGGAGATCCTTCTGCCAACTTACACCGAAACAATGCCCTAGAGATCTCAAACCTCTCATGCCTTGCCATTTTGCCAAACAGAGTCTTGAGATGCTCAATCATATCATAAGCACTCATTCCCTCATGTTGCTTATGCAACGTTGGCTCCATGCCCAAAAGCATGAGACATGAGACCTCAACAAAATCAGCATGATGCTTCAGAATAGCATCACGCTCTGCTCTGGGAGTATTAGCCGCCGGCTCATCAGGCAGAGGCTCTTCGAGCACATAACCTTTCTTCTCTCGCATTAAGATAATCCTCGAGTTACGAAACCAAGAAAGAAAGTTAGTCTCATTGAGCTTCTCCTTCTCGAGGGCAGATGGTAACGATAAAGTGTGTGTAGTTTGCGTCATGGTTATCTACAACAAGTAAACATACAGAAGAAGTAAGAACATAATTATTTAATTCCTCTTTTAATAAGGGCTTTTGATTAAAAGGGCTCCCACTATTTTCTTCAAGATAATAGCCCTCACTATCACCTCGGAATGTCAGAGCGTATAGACATTCTTAGCGGGACAAGATCCATAAGTTCACCGTTCAACTCAAACCTGCTATGGCTAGTGCTTGAATAACAATAACTTTAGGTAGGCTACCTTGCCAATTGAACCGTGTGCAATTCTTGTATCATTGTGTGGAGTTACGGCAACACCTTGCTATGGCGAAACCTACTCACTTAACTCCCACTCAATCGGTCTCCAAACTGCCAACCGTGTTGGTGGAATGGTCAAGCCCGACCCATCACCTAGAACTCGCCTTTAATCAAGATTAAAGTGTGGCACCTCGCTATGGCGAAACCTACCACACGATGATTGAGCTATATGACGTGTCTCGTGATGGAAGACCATGAGTTTAATATGTGTTGAGGGATTTTAATTGGTCTCACCAGTTTTAAATTTCTCCGATTGATTAAACATGCATCAATCAACCTAAACATGCCATCTATTACTGAAAATAGATCGTACCACGGTTATAGCCCAATCTAGATGTATCCCGAGCAAAGGGATCCATAAAACCTAGAAAGAAAAAGACCTATACTAGTCTCTTCCTTGCTAGCGTCTCTTGGGTCCGCGCCTTTCTTCCTTAGTCTTCTCGATCCAATCTTCTTGTCCAAGCGTTTGTGATTACATTTAAATTACATTTAAGAAACCTCTTTTACATAGAGGAGAGTAGATGAGAAGAGAAATTTACAATGAGAATATAAAGGAGAGGCGCGGCGCGCAGGCCGTATTTACCAAAAATACATTCATTCATTCCCAGGGCTATAACCGCGTACCATGCATCAAATAATCATCCAAACATGCTAAAACAACCATTCAACAAGTTTGATATTCAATTAATGCATTCATAAAGTTCTGGGTCAAATTTGAGTAAAAAATAAATTTTTAAGGACCTTTCTGTAATTTTTAAAATTTATCTCGGGCAAAAATATTTTAAAACAGCGCTCAGGGACTATTTTAAATATTACCATAAACTTTTATGAATTTTTCTTAAGTTTGAAATTAATTTAGTGAAAATATATCAAATAGGGTCCCAGAATTAATTTGAAGCTTAAAACAAAATTCTAGGCTAATTTGCACAATTTTAAAAACTTGCGGGGCGGGGGCCCAGTCGCTACTGGTTCGGGCGAACCGGGAGGGTCGAGGCCAGTGACCGACCGACCCGGCTGGTTCACCCGAACCAGTGGCGGGCGGTTTACTGGGCGGGTTGGCGGAGTCGAGTTTCGGCCGCCGGCCGGGCAGCGCTGTGGCGGGCCCAGCTGTTGGCGGGCAGTGCCGGACCCAGCAAGCCCAGGCTCGCTGACCCGATGGCGGCCCGGCCAGTGGGCTGCCACAGCGCGAGCTAGGGTTTTTAGCCCAGCCGCCGCCGTAGCCCATCCTCATCCGTCCGTTGCCGTTCCCGGAGCTCCCAACCTCCGATGACACCGCCACCGCTGCCGTTGGAACCATCTCGTCGCCGATTAGCCATCCACGCCGCTTCCGCCGCCATCCAACGGCCGGATCGCCGTGACGGTGGCGTCGAAGCCACGTTGTTATTGAAGCATGTGTCCCTGTTTGTTATGCATGTAAAGCCGTTACTTGACAGATGGACGACGACGGAGGCTTTCTTTGGAATTTCATGGCGTCATCATGTGGTGATAACAGTTATGATTGTGGCGCGAAGAACTGGGTTAGCTCTAGTAATGCAAGCTGGGATCCTCCTGCACAAGCGAATTGGAAAGGTAAAAATGTTGAATTCTTGGAAAATGTTGACGCGACAGAGTACAACGCAGAAGTGGAAGAGTGTAACGAGGACTTGTGTGATGACGAAGTTTTTGACGATCATTGGAAAGCAATTGTGTTGCAGTTGAGTAAGCCAGTGCACAGGTGGGAGCTTGTGGATCTTAAGGATATCGTTTTTGATGATACTGAGTGTGCAGAGAGGTTTTACAAATGTTATGCTAAATTATGGGTTTTGGAACGAGGAGAATTGAAAAAAGAATGTACGTGGGTATAGATATTATCATGAGAAGGAGGTGGGTGTGTACCAGATATGGGGGAAATGAGCAGAACCTTGTTCCCCATGAAAGGCAATGGAAACCCATGAGATTTGGAAGGTGTGGTTGTCCTGCTTCTTTCCGGGTGAATTTTGTGAAGGAAACTGGTAAGTATGAAGTAAGGGAGTTCAAGTCAGGTCATAATCATCCTATGGTTGGAAAACCTGAAATGCACCTTGTTGCATCACACAAAACCATAATTGATATGGCAAAGGAGCAAACGAAGCAGATGAAGAGTGTAGGCATCAAAACCAATGTTATAATGTACTACATGGTCTTAGTTGCAGGTGGTTTCAACAAAGTTGGCTTTAGCATTAAAGATCTTTACAACTTTGTCGATAGTGATAGAAGGGTTCAAATAATGGATAGTGATGCAGAGGCTGTTGGGGTTTTGTATCATCAAATAACGCAGCGGAAAAATAAAACCCCGGACAGGATCCATGTACAATAAAAAACGGTACAATTATGGTTGAAGAAATTACCAGAAAATTACTTCAAATGCGTTCCCGGTAGATCTGAACGTACAGACCCTCTACGGTATCCACGCGCGAGCAATTACTGAGTCCACGTTCCTCCTTTTTTCCGTGCTAGTGACAGTTCCTCGGAGAACAGAGCACACGAGATCAATCAGAAAATTACAGAGAACGTTTCTGTATTTTCTAATAATTTTTTCGGTTCCAAACCAGAAAAAGTATTTGGTGAAACTGTGTCAAAAAACACAGACTGAGCAAACAGCAAAATCGTATGCGCATTCAGGGGCAGCGACAAGTTATATAATTAACCTAGCTTTTTGGGTTAATTACATAACTAGTCCCTAGCCTCATTCCTCTATATTACTTAAGTGTTTAACTTTCCAAAAGTTGACACTTAAGTTACCAAACTTTTATCTCTTTCTGAAAAACCACGATAATTAAATCAATGATCGTGCTACCATGTAGGTTCTTATTACTTTGGCAATAATTATTATGTCTCAATCATAATTACCGATGATGTGATATCTAGCAACACATCACCGTTACCCAAGTAATATAGAATCCGTTTAAAACGCGACGGAAACTTCACCTATCAACCAAACCACATTAGTGCACATGTTATGTCTTTTCATCATATTCTCTAATTGAACCGTGTTCAACCTGGCCAGTGGAGAATAAACTCCCGTGACATGGGAGTAACGAATCCCGTCTTGACGTATGACAGTCTTACTCCGTAATTCACTACACACCCAAAACTAGCACACTCCTTCGGTCAAGAAGGGATAGCACATAGAATCAAAGTATGCAGCTCACTACGAGAAGATCTTCATACTCTCAGGTCAGAAGACTACACGCACTATGGTTTATGTATAGAGCTTATAATAATCATGTCACGATTACTTAAGTTCTACCAAGTGGGTCGGACCATTACAACTACTTATGTAATCATAAGCTAGATTCCACGTCCCACGTGAATCTACCCTTATGCTAGTCTCGCATGTGTTATATCAACCTTTGTTCTTTATAACACTCGACTAGGGCCATTTAGGAACATCTCATGCTCCAAGGTTTTATTATTATTATTATTATTGTTCTTTATTAACGCAAAAACAAAAGACAACAATAATAATCTGAACAATGCCTCTTAATTAAATAATCTTGTCAGCGTTTCTAAGCCAATACACACCAATATAGGTTGGATGGCTTTTGGGCACTACATACACCTATAGAGGCTGCTATAGGGTACTTGACTAGAGTTGTGGAGGGAGATCTGGTCATGTATTGCACATATCGTGTGGACGAGGAGAGTAGACTCCGCTATCTTTTATGGGCTGACAGCTAAATGCAAAGGGACTACCTGTCATTTGGTGATGTTGTCGGGTTCGATTCAACTTTCAGAACAAATGAGTACGGATTGCCTTTTATAACTTTCATCGGTGTGAATAACCATTTCTCCACAATCGTCTTTGCATGCGCTCTTTTGAATGAGCAAAGTGAGGAAGCTTTCGTTTGGTTGTTGGAGAACTTTGTAGAGTGTATGAGTGGGAAGACCCCTGTTTCAGTGATTACAGATCAAGACGCAGCCATGCGTGCAGCCATAAGGAAAGTCCTCCCAAATGCGGTTCATCATTTGTGTTCATGGAACCTAATGGGTAACTGCTCGAAAAAGGTGAAAGATGGAAAATTCAGACACGAGTTCCACGACATTTTTGTGAAGTTGATGCTCCGGATTGATGATGGCGATGATTTTGAGAGACTGTGGCATGCGAATGTGTCTGAGTATGGATTGCAAGATAACCCTTGGGTGAAGCAGATGTATGCGTGGAAAATGATGTGGGCGTTAGCGTATTTGAAGGATTACTTCTTTACCGGTATGTCAAGCAATCAAAGGTGTGAAGGAATGCACTCTTACCAGAAAAGGTTTGTTAGAAGTAGGCTGAAACTCTTCCAATTTGTGAGGCATGTAGAGATTGCATTGGCTAGAATGAGGAGAAGGTAATTGAACAATTACAATAGCAAGCATAAGGTGGCATAATTGACAACCCATCTTCTGGAACTAGAAAGACATCTTTCTGAAGTGTATACTTGATGCAATCTTGAATGGTGGCCGAAGAGATTAGAGGTGAAGCCCCTTATTTGTCTCGGAGGCAATTCACCGTCGACAGCGATGATGAGTTGCGGTTGTATTTAGTAGGACGTTATCGGAAATAGGAAGTTAGGAAAAGAGAAGTCTGTGTGCGTAGAGATGGTACCATGACATGTACTTGTCCACTTATGCGGAACAAAGGTACATGAACGTCGTTTATTGTAACAAAACGCTTTTGGCCTTACAAATGGCGTCTGTAGTCATGAGTACTAACGTTACAATTGTATGCTGTCGTTACTTTGTGTTGGGTTGCAGGTATCCCTTGCAAACACATGTTTTCTGTCATGAAGACGGAGCATGCGTCAAGAATTCCTGAGTCCTTGATACTGAGAAGGTGGACTAAGGCAGCTAGTGAACCATGTTCCCAACCGTCCATTGAGTTGCGGTCTGATGAGGAGTTGCCAGGGCAAGGCAACTGGACCTAGGTAACCTGTGCAACAAGATTGTGTACAATGGTGCAAGATGTCCATTGGAAGACTACCAGTGGATAAAGAATGCACTAAGAAATTTGGAAAACCGTGTTGACTAAGTTAGGGTGGAAGGTGACAATTTGAACCAAGAGGCAGATGGGAGAAACGCATGTCGGGTTCTCAATCCCGTTGCCATCACCTGCAGCAAGAAGAAAGCAAGTGGCACGACAACAAGGAAATGTAGCCGGTGTGGAGAGGTTGGGCACAACAAGAGGAAATGTGCTTGGCAGCATGTCGTCGAAGCTGAGCCACATGTGCAGCATGAGGCAGAGGTAGAGGCAGAACCGCAATCTCACATACTAGACCCTACGGCGCAGGCTCACTATAATCACTCAGGACGGCAATGGTTGTTTTCGCAGGAAGCCAAAAGTGACATGTCCCCTGTTTTTGGAGGGAACCACTGGCAAGATGAAGACGGAGGAGGAATGCAACCCCAGCTTGGCACGTTGTCATCTTCACTTACAATCAGACTTGGTCCCGAACCTGGTGGGTATTTTTATCCTTGGGACAATTCTTGATAGGTTGGTTGGGGACTTGTATATTGGAATAGAGTATGTCTTCTGTGTATATGATGTCGAGTATGTTTTGGATATGTTTTGGACCCCTGGATGACGTTAGTGACGTTTAAATGGAATGCGAATTTAAAACGAATTCTGCCGCGCAAGTGCTTCATTCGTGTGTTTTTGACCTTTCGCCGTCAGTGTATCATTTTTTACCCCTTCATGTGCGCGTAGTCCTAGTATATAAGGCAAGTGTGGCGGTCGGGTTGTATGAGTTAAGGCAAATGTGCGCGTAATTCTCACAAAATGCTTAGTTAATAATGGACTGTATGAGTTAAGGCTCGATGGCCATTCTGTTGCAACTCCTAGTTGCCATGTGACTAAAGTCATAGATCACAATCTATGACATGACGGTTGGCCATATAGGACAAGATAGGATGAATAAGTTAGCCAAAAGTGGCTTACTTGAATCCTTGACCGAAGTTATCCTACCAACTTGTCAGTCTTGCTTGGAAGGCAAGGCAATGAGAAAGCCTTTTGGGCGGACAACTAGGAGAACCGAGGCACTAAGTTTAGTCCATTCTGATCTTTGTGGACCTATGAGAATTGAATCCAGAAATGGGTTCAAGTACTTCATCACTTTTACTGATGACTGTACACGATTCACCCACGTCTTCTTGCTCAAAAACAAGGTAGAGGCCTTAGCATATTTTGAGAAATATGTACACTTGGTTGAGAACTAAGTAGGCAAGAAGGTGAAGTCCTTAAGGACAGACAGAGGTGGTGAGTACAGCTCCCTTGCATTCAAGGCCTTTTGTGAGTCGAAAGGCATTGCTAGAGAGTTCACCCTTTCTTGGACACCCCAGCAAAATGGTGTGTCCGAAAGAAAGAACCGAATTCTGATGGACATGGTACGGTCCATTATGGCTAAAGCTAACCTGGACGTGACCTATTGGAGTGATGCGCTGCTATGTGCGGTGCACATTCTCAATAGAGTACCTAGAAAGAACATCAACTCTTCTCCATATGAGTTATGGATGAAGAGGACCCCAAACTTAAGCTACTTGCAGCCTTGGGGCTGCTTAGCTTACGTACATGTCCCCGACCATCCGTTGGGAAAATTGGGACCAAGAGGAAAGAAGTGTGCTTTTCTCGGGTATTGTATGGAATCTAAGGGCTATGTGTTCTTGGATCTCAGTTTAAAGAAGGGTTTGGTGTTTGATGCAAGAAACGCCAACTTTGTGGAAACAGAGTTTCCAAAAGTTGGCGAAAGTGATGATTTAGCCTCAATAGGCCCGATCCTAGAAGAGGATCGACCGGGCACTTCACAAGTGCCGGTTACCTGATCGTACCTACTCCAGAGGGAGTACCTCAACTGCAAGAAGTTGAGGCTTCCCAAAATGAGCCTATAAACATGGACTCAAATGAACAGGATCCTGATCCTGAGGGATCTGTTCAAGAGGGAGTTGAGGTACTTCAAGAGCCAACACCTCCACCCCAGTTGAGAAGATCAACTCGGGAGTCCAAAGCACCTAAAAGGTGGGGACTATCGGAAGGTGAGACATACTTGGTTTCGTGCGAGATCGATGATCCAAGTAATGTCAAAGAAGCTCTTGAAGGGCCCCGAGAGAAGAGTGGTTAAAGGCAATGAATGATGAGTTGCATTCAATGCATGAAAACGAGGTATGAGAATTGTCTGATCTTCCTCGTGGCCGAAAAGTGATCGGCAATAAGTGGGTTCTTAAAATAAAGAAGAACTCTGATGGAAGTATCGAAAGGTACAAGGCCCGGTTGGTGGCCAAAGGCTTTACACAGAAGGAAGATGTTGATTTCAAAGACACTTTCTCTCATGTTGTAAAGTTTAATTCCATCAGATTTCTACTTGCGATAGTGGCAAACTTGGACCTTGAGTTGCATCAGATGGATGTGACCACCGCCTTCCTCAACGGTGAGTTGAGTGAAGAGATCTACATGAAACAACCCGAAGGGTTTGTCAAGTAGATCAAGAAGAGAAGGTATGTAGACTAAAGAAGTCTATAAATGGTCTCAAACAAGCTTCAAGACAATGGTACTTGAAGTTTCATCATGCAGTCACAAGCTATGGTTTTGTGATGATGCATGAGGACCACTGTGTGTACTTGTTCTTCAAAGAGTCCAGTTTTACCATTATGACATTATATGTCGACGACATTTTAATTGCAAGTAGTAGCTTGGAGTTGCTGCTCGCCATCAAAGGATGGCTGTCTTCCACCTTAAAAATGAAGGACCTGGGGGAAGCTTCTTATATCCTAGGTGTTAAGATACATCGGGACAGAAAGAAGCATATGTTTAACTTGACCAACTCTAAGCCAATGAACACGCCACTTGCATATGGTTGCAAAATTGGAGAGGATTTATGTCCTAAGACTCCAAAAGAGAAGGAAAAAATGACTAAGATACCTTACCTTAGTGCCATTGGTAGCCTTATATACGCCATGATTTGTACATGGCCGGACATAAGTCAAGCAGTTGGTTTACTTGCTAGATATTCTTTGAACCCTGGCATGGAGCATTGGAAGAATGTCAAAAGGATCCTTGGATACCTTAAAGGTACTAAGGATTATTGTCTATGTTATCAAGGAAAAACCCTTGATTTACACGGCTATTCCGATGCCGATTAGGGAGGAGATAGAGATTCTAGTAAATCTGCAAGTGGTTATATTTTCTTGCTAAATGGGGGCGCTACTACTTGGTGTAGTAAGAAACAAACCTGTACGGCCTTATCAACCATGGAGGCAGAATTCGTTTCTTGTGCCTCGGCTATCCAGGAAGCCCTGTGGCTTGGTTATTTTCTAAAAAACTTGGAGTCAATGGTCAAAATAAGTAAGCCCATTACTATCTACAGTGATAGTATGGCAGCTATGGCCTACACTAAGGACCCCAAGTATCATGGAAAAACCAAACACATTAGCATGAAATATAATTTCGTTTGAGATGCAGTTGAAGATGGTGAAGTCAAAATTGAATACATCTCAACAGACCTTATGGTGACAGATCCTCTCACTAAGCCATTGCCACCCATTGTGTTTGCTCGTCATGTCCGAGCAATGGGTCTTAGGAGATTGTAAACATGCTAAGTGTTGTATGACTTTCACCACTTTGGTGTCACACATGTATAAATGTATAATGATGATCAATAAAGTCATTATTTGATGTCATTAACTTGGTGGTACACTACCCAAGCAAATGCGTCCTCGCATCGCATCAGAATCACACAAGGCCCCGCAGGTCTCGCCCTCGCGGTCTCAAGTCTCGCCTTCGCGAGGTCTCTCACTCGCCTTCACGAGTCTCTTAGGCCTTCGCGGGTCACCCTCGCGGTCTCCAGTCTCACCTGCGCGAGGTCTCCAATCTCGCCTACGCGAGGTCTCACCCTCACGGTCTCAGATCCCACCTGCGCGAGGTCTCGCCCTCGCGGGTCTCAAGTCTCGCCTTCGCGAGGTCTCACACTCGCCTTCGCGAGTCTCTTAGGCCTTCGCGGGTCACCCTCGCGGTCTCAGGTCTCGCCCTCGCAGGTCTCGCCCTGGCGATCTCACTCACCTTCGCGGGTCTTGCTCCCGCGGTATCAACTCGCCTTCGCGAGGTCTCTCATGCCTTTACTGGCCCCGCCAAATAAGGCCCTTGCACTCAGGTTCGTGCGACCCTTACACCTTTATTGGCTTTGCTTTATCTGGGCCTTCGCCCTTTGCTAGCCTTCACCGCTACTTGCACAACTAAAGGATAGGCCACTTGGTCATCTGACACTAAGCAACCAATGAGGAGGTCAGCACGAGCCTGAGTGATCTTCACCAGATTTATACGCCAGACATTCTCTGACAAGCGAATCACCTAAGGCGGTTTGCTGAGATCTTCATCATCACAGCCGCCTTATCTCCAAAAGTCTGACAGACTTGTCTCACAGCCTGTCCAAGGGCTTCAACTGGGGGAGGCTTCTTCTCCTAGTATCACCCTATAAATAGGGTGATGCCCACCTTAAACTGGGTAAGCTACTACACGCCCCCCCACTCCTCTCTTGCTACTTCTGAGTATTCTCTTTATCTTCCACAGATTACTCTGAACAGCAAGCTTGGAGCTCTCAAGAACACAACACCACCAACCATTCAACTGAGAGTCCGCACCTGCTTTAGTAACGCGACTATCAGTTTGGCGCCGTCTGTGGGAACGAAGTTCTCATCAAAAACCCATATCACAAACCACAAGTAAGCCATGCCGGTTACCCGGAGCACAAGTAGGCATAGTCGCCAGGGGAGGAGGAATCCACCCGTTACGGTCACTAATAACGACCCACAATCGGAAGCCTCCCCAAACAACGTTCGCCCACAACAGGGAGAACTCTCTGTACATTCAACAGAGGGGAGCTCCTCCCACGTTAACCGTAAAGTGCCCCAGGGGTGCACCACCCACCACCAAATTCTCCGACAGCAGGCCTTGATCCGGCCGTCCTGCAATCAATCGCTGAGGCGGTGTCTCAAAATCTACCCGAAACACTCGCTAGTACTCTCAGGAGCGTTTTGGACAGCGCGGTGACACTGCGAACCAGTCAACCCGAGCGCCCTGCCACCCCGCCTCAACAAGTAAGTCATCCTGACTCTCCTTCGCCTGTGCTTATAGCACTTACTAAACGGGTAGAAGAACTGGAAAGAAGAGAGGAGAGGGCTAGTATCCATAGTATCACCAGGATGGGTTTGGGTCACCTCTGGACCCAGCCCTTCACTCAATGGGTTTTGGAGACCCCTATTCTGGATCAGTTTCACCAACCCAAGCTAGATGCTTACGACGGTCTGTCAGACCCAGATGTTCATTTACAGTGATACGTCTCAGCAATGGCTATCGCAAGAGCGGATGACAACACCCTGCGTGAGAAGCGGTTTGATTCCTTTGAGGAACTCTCCCGCATTTTCTCCAATCACTTCATGGTATCCAAACCCCCCTCCAAAACGGCAGGACACCTCCTTCAGATACGACAGAAAAAAGAAGAATCCCTCAGGGATTACATTCAACGATTTCAAGCAGAATCTCTCCAAGTCCCAAATCTGGGGGAGGAGGCCCGTCTGCTCACAGCTATTCAGGGTCTCCAATGGGACTCTCTTTTCTTTGTGGAGGTACACACCAACCCCCCATGCAACATGGAGCAGTTCCTGAGTACGGCATCTCGGTTCATGAACGCAGAAGAGGTCACTTGACCGCCCTCGCCAACCCTTCATTCGCGGAGACTATCCATATTGCCTCGCGGGCAAACACAACTATGGCATTACGGATTTACATCACTCCTCCAGCGGTGCCTTAGCACTCTTAAGGGACACGCCGTCCTGGACACCTTCCACCAAGACGGTTGCGGTGCCCATATAAGGACAGGGGCACGCACCTCTGCTTATTAGGGCGGATCTCCCTACGATCCGCATGATCATACTTCACGGACCAAGTAAGTCCTAAGCTCCATGCTTTAGTTCCAATATAATATTGGTGTATCTACTCTTCTCTTACAGCATTACACGGCAACACAATTGCCCTCTCAATCTCCCTCTGCACCCAACCGGTCAGACTGGCTACTCGCCTAAAATCACGGCACCAGACATTGTCAGGTCCCCCTCGCGCACCCACACAACGGGGAGCCCCTTGCGGTCGCGCTAATGGTAGCTGCGGGTCTTGTCTCGACAAACCCCAGCTGACCTTCAACTCGCCCCGCCCCAAGGGTAATCCCTTTGCGGTGCGGAAGGGTAATCCCCTTTTGGCTCCTTTAGGAAGGTCCCTGTATAAGTCGCCATCGCGCGCCTCACCGGGCCTTCCGCGCGGACACCCCCAACAGGTAGTTGCAGGTCCCATCCCCAACTGACCTTCAACTCGCCCCGCCCCAAGGGTAATCCCCTTGCGGTGCGGAAGGGTAATCCCCTTTCGGCTCCTTCAGGAAGGTCCCTGTATAAGTCACCCTCGCGCGCCTCACCGGGCCTTCCGCGCGGACACCTCCAACAGGTAGTTGGAGGTCTCATCCCCAACTGACCTTCAACTCGCCCCGCCCCATGGGTAATCCCCTTGCGGTGCGGAAGGGTAACCCCCTTTTGGCTCCTTCAGGAAGGTCCCTGTATAAGTCGCCCTCGCGCGCCTCACCGGGCCTTCCGCGCGGACACCACCAACAGGTAGTTACGGGTCTCATCCCCAACTGACCTCCAATTCGCCTCGCCCCAAGGGTAATCCCCTTGCGGTGCGAAAGGGTAATCCCCTTTTGGCTTCTTCAGGGAGGTCTATGTGTAAGTCGCCCTCGCGCGCTGCAGCAGACCTTCCGCGCGGACTCCCCAACACAGTTGCGGGTCTCATCTCTCAGAACTCCAGCTGACTTTTCACTTGTCTCAACAAGTGCTCCACTGCCTTCGCCATCGCGCGACTACAGTCTCAAGGTAAACTGAGCTTTACCTCACTCTTATCATACAGCTTGTAAGCACTTTGCAGGTATCCTGTACTTGGTACACTGTACACTACCTAAGGACTTACTCCCTGCAATATCACCAGGAAGGTCTCTGTGTGAGCCGCCTTCACGAGCCCCAGCAGACCTTCCACATGGAGAAATCTCATCCATGGTCTTCAAAGGCATCGCCACTACAAACCCTAAACGGGTCCTCAGCTTGTCTCGACAAGTGATCTCTGTGGCTTCGCCGTTGCGAACCCCAACAGACGCCTCGCCATGCCACAAATGAGACTTAGCCTACGGTTGTTGACCTAGCTAACGTACCCTACAATGCTATCGCAAGACAAAAGCGAGACTACAAACGATGAAGGTAAATCAAAATTTTACTTCATTACTATTGTCAAAAGTATGCAAAAATTGTAGATATCCCTTTTACACAAAAGAGGGGGGCCATCCACAAATTGGAGCCTCCGCCCTAGTCCAGCATGGCATGCCATGGATCTCCCATCTTCCTCCCCTGCTCCCCCCAGTTGAGCAGGGCCTCTACTGCTGGATCGCTGGTGTTTGCAGCATCCAAAGTCCCAAGACTTAGCTCTGGGAACACTTTCTCTACTTGGAAGCGGCATCGCAACCAGCCTTCCTCATAGGCATGCGCCCCAACTTCACTTTGAGCTTGGATCTCACCAAGCTTCCCCATCAGTCGAGGCATCCTCTCTGGAATGGACACCTTGATGGAGGAGGGGGACTCAGGGTCCTCATCTGCAAAGGGAGGAAGGCCCAAGGCCTTCTCCATCTCCCACACTGAGGCAACCGCCTTCATAAAATCAGTGGGGACCTCCAAATGTGCCTTCGCGGCGTCCTCAGCAGCAAGCCTGGCCTCTTCTGCCTTTTCCTTTGCCAACTGGGCCTGGGCGGTAGCCTGGCACTTTACTTCTTCAGTTGCAGCCCTCGCCAGCTCAACTTCAGCATTCGCCTCCCCAAGAGCAGCTTTTGTATCGGCCTCCAGAGTGAGGAGTGACTCCTTCAGGACAACGGCCTCCATCTTCTTGGCTACCAGCTCCGCATCCTGTTGAAGTAAACGATGCTGAAATGCATCAATCAGACTGGCCTGCTCCCATTGAAGCAGCCTACAAGCAGTCTGCTCCTTGTTAAGGAAGTCGCACCAAGTCTCCAGCTGGGCCAGCCGTTTGGCCTGCTCCTCCTCCCTTCCTTGGAAAGCTTCCAGCTCCCCCCTGAGGAATGCTATCTCAGCAATTTGGGCCTCATCCCGCTTGTTGGCATACTTGAGGAAGTCTTGCCATTGCTCCATGGCAGCATACCCTTGGACGGCGGCCTGCATCCAAGTTTATTCAACAAGACAGAAAGGAGAACAGAACTTATGAAACAAAGACCAAAGTTTGTCTTACCCACAGATTCTGCTTGGCCGACTCCTTCATGAGCTCAGTAGGGGAGTCTAGGCTTCGCCCTATCACCTCCCTGTCATAAGGGGTGCACAGCCCCTCCAGGCACGATAAGAGGGTTTTCTCCCCTCCCAACAACAAGTTGTCATTGTTGAGAAGGAAGACCGGGTCCCACGCCTCGTGCATAGACTTCCCCTCTTCCTTATACACCTTGGCCCTGAGGTCTTGCCTCATGTCCCTAAGTGTAACCAGTTTCTCAGACCACTTGGGGGCTGTCGCACCAGCAACACGCCTCCGCTCCAAGTAATGGGGCCACACCCCAGTCTCCTTCAAGATCTCGGTCATGGTCCCCAGGTCCCCGGGACCTCGCGAGGGCTTCTCCCTTGCCTAGAAGGCCCCGCACCTTCAACAGATTACAAATATCAGTACCACTGAAAAAGTTGGGACACAATCTTTAAATAAGTGACTTACCAGCAGAAGGTTGCACCCATCCACTAGCCTCTGGCTGGCTGCTTGAAGGTGGGGCTGCTTCCCAACCACTTGTCCTCGCAGAGGTCTGCGCCACTAGTGCCCCCTCCCCAAGGGCCTCGCTATCAGAAGAGGAAGAAGCCTCCTGAATGCTTAAGGCCTCTTTCCCTTTCACCACAGGGGCCTCCTCCCCTGAAGGAATCACCACAGGGGCCTCCTCCCCTGCAGGGATGGCCACCGCCTCCTCCTCTGCAGGGGTGACCACCACCTCCTCCTCCGCAGGAGTGACCACTGACTCTTGCTGGCCAGAACTGCTGATGGCCTTAGCAGCCTGCTTGCCCCTCCTCTTCATGGATAGCAGGAGTTCCCCTGCTGACATCCTGCCTCTTTGAGGGGGCGCGTTTCCTTTGGCAGCAATCTCTGCCACGACCACGTGCCCAGGCAGGTCTTCACCTTGAGCTTGAGGAGGGCTCGCGAAGAGCCCAGACACGAAGGCCTCAAGGGTGGCGGCATCCTCAAGGGGGACTGGCTTCACCACTGATACGGGCACAGCCTCTATAGGAGCAACGGTGTCCGCCCGCACCCCCTCTGAGCCCTCTACAGTGGGCGTGGCCTCTTCAGTAGTGGAGGGGACCTCCACTTCCAGTCCCTTTGCCTCCTCCGCAGGCTCTGCGGCCTCTTCTACGGTGGCGGGGACCTCTTCCCCAACAGGCCCCACGGCCTCTTCAATAGGAGGGACCGCTGCAGATCCCTCTGCCTCTGCAGGCCCCTTGGCCTCTCCAACAACAGCGGAAGCGCTCCCTTCTCCAGGATGCACATCGCCCACTTTCCTCTTCTTCTCTCCTTGAGGGGACACCAGTGGCCTGGTGGCAGCCCTCTTCTTCCTCGCAGGGACAATGGGTCCCAACGCCTTAACAGCCCCGGCGGGGGCATCCCTCCCAAATGCACAGGCCATGTGCACCTGCTGTGCAACACGCATGGACGCTCTCTTGTCCCTGCCTTCGCCAGACTCAATAGAGGCATCTGCAAACAGAAAAGACTTCAGACCAGGTTCTGCTAAACAATTTACATTTATACAACGCACTTATGTACAAACATACCTCTGGGCCCTGCCAGTGCCGCGGTAAGGGCATCCACCACTTCTCCACGATGGGCAGGGGCCCATCCCTCATATGGCGGGGGCACCTCAGGGTCCAGCAGGAAGCCATTGCTGATCCCAGCCCACCTCAATGTTGTCTCGTCAAGTTGGGTGGCAGAGAAAGGGAAAAGCTCATCACAGGCGCTCCTCGCAAACACATCATCCAACCATCCCAACAGTTGGACATATGCCTGCCACCGCAGCCCATTGGAACTCAGCTCAGGCCTCCGCGCAATGCTCTGCACTGATCGCTGCGTCCTCGCCACTGGAAAGTTCCAGGAGTTGTCGCGAGGCAGGAAGAAGAAGGATCCATGCCAAGAATGGTAGGATTTGGGCGCAACGATGAAGGAGATGAAATTATTTCCCCCAACGTGTATGGGGTCACATGGAAAAACGCACTCCCACTCCGCAATTCTAGCCGGTAGAACTGCTGGAAAACGTCGGCAAATGGTTTTACTCTGGCCATCCGGCAGGCGACGGTGAAGCCTGCGATATTCAGAAACGTATTGGGCGCCAACTGCGACGGTGGCAACCCCCACCCTGTGCACAGATCTTGCACCAGAGGCGGCAGCGGAAACCGCAATCCAGCCGCAAGCTGCGCCGTGTACAGGCACAACACCGCTCCTTCTAGGTTCTCCTCGGTTGGGGAAAGGCCCAACGATTTACAAGCGCCCTTGCGCGAAGGAAACACCTGCACCTTCTCCAGTGGGAAGAAGGCTTTCTTTAACTCCTGGTGAATTTTCTCATGGTTCGCCGTGGTCTTCTCCACTGAAGCAATCACCGGATAAACGGCCTCCTTGGACTCCATTCCTGCAAGAATCGGGCCACAAACATATAAACTACAAGAATCCAACAGAGGCATTTCGTCAAGCACTCACTGTGCTCAGAAGCAAAATCTTACATGTTTAAGAACCGGTGAAGAAAACGGAAATCAGGCGACAAACGCACGAACGGGCAGCAAAGATACGAGCGGAAATCAAAGATTCCCCGCAAAAGCACTTACAACGATCGATGAACGGTTCAAGCACACAAGAAAGCGGAAAGGCTACTCAGCACGATAGCAAGGGAATGCGAAACTGAAGATGAACAGCTCCAATCTTCTCAGACACGCTTTTATAAGCCCGCCGAAATGAAAAAGCGCTTTTAAAAAGCGTAATCGACTCCTGAGGTGCCACGTGCCAGCGTCTAACGGTTAGTAGACCTTTCGCCTCCCGTTATTATCTCTCCTGCTTTAAAAGGCTGGGGCCTCTCCCCGCTTCCACTACACTTACACGGTTAACAAACAGCGCAACGCCCCCGCTAACTACAAGACATTGGATTATAATAGAGTACGGGACCCTGCCCATACTCTACCTTCAGGAGGAGGCATCTTGGTACACTACCCAAGCAAATACACCCTCAAAAGCTCACAAGGATCATGAGGAATCCAACACATGGAGTGTCAGACCATAAAAGGTCATCGCGCTCCGCACAAACTCGGTTCTGTGGCTGCTACTGCACTCAACACGATATTTTCAAACAGTATTTTCAACACGGAGTACAGGACCCTGCCCATACTCCGCTCTTAGGAGGAGGCATCTTGGTACACTACCCAAGCAAATGCGTCCTCGCATCGCATCAGAATCACATAAGGCCCCGCGCAGTCTCGCCTCGCGGTCTCAAGTCTCACCCTCGCGGTCTCTCACTCGCCTTCGCGAGGTCTTACTCTTCGCGGTCTCCTCGCTCGCCTTCGCGAGGTCTCACCCTCACGGTCTCCGTCTCCAGCTCGCCTGCGCGAGGTCTTACCCTCACGGTCTCAGATCCCACCTGCGGGAGGTCTCGCCCTCGCGGATCTCAAGTCTCGCCTTCGCGAGGTCTCACTCGCCCTCGCAAGCCTATTAGGCCTTCACGGGTCACCCTCGTGGTCTCACTCGCCTTCGCGGGTCTCACCTTCGCGGTCTCACTTCGCACCTCGTGGTCTCATAGGCCTTCGCAGGCCTCGCCCTTACGGTCTCAACTCGCCTTCGTGAGGTCTCCCATGCCTATACTGGCCCCACCAGATAAGGCCCTTGTGCTCATGTTCGTGCAACCCTTACACCTTTATTGGCTTTGCTTTATATGGGCCTTCACCCCTTTGCAGGCCTTCGCCGCTACTTGATAGGCCACTTGGTCGTTTGACATTAAGCAACCAATGAGGAGGTCAGCACGGACCTGAGTGATCTTCACCAGATTTATATGCCAGACATTCTCTGACAAGCGAATCACCTAAGGCGGTTTGCTGAGATCTTCATCATCACAGCCGCCTTATCTCCTAAACTCTGACAGACTTGTCTCACAGCCTGGCCAAGGCTTCAACTGGGGGAGGCTCCTCCTAGCATCACCCTATAAATAGGGTGATGTCCACCTTAAACTGGGTAAGCTTCTACACGCCCCCCCACTCCTCTCTTGCAACTTCTGAGTATTCACTTTGTCTTCTACAGATTACTCTGAACCGCAAGCTAGGAGTTTTCAAGAACACAACCACATCAACCATTCAAATGAGAGTTCGCACCTCCTTCAGGAACGCGACTATCACCCGCCGGCCATCTTGTTCTTTCACACTCCTCCTCCACGTCCGCCAACTCTTTTCTCCTCCATCAACCAGCCCCAACCATCATCTGTTAGAGTCGATTGATCCATATATCCGCTTCTGAAAGCAGTAGCCATCATCCCCTTGCCCACGGCAAACATCGCAGGCGCCTCCAACCTTTGCAACCAAAACTACAACTTTGCCTTGACGCCTTCTCTCACCGTTCTTGTGCCCACCATCACTGCCAGCCTCGCCGTGCACCGCCCAGCTCATCCTTCATCAGCACCACCGGACCACCAGGAGGCCAGAGACACCTTCATCCTCGCCGGAGCTGCCCAAACCGAGGAGGAGTCCCGCCAGATCCGAAGACCCGTGCATGAACTGACCCTGTGCTGACTCAACATTTCAGCAGCCTTCCGCCGCCCCAGAACTGCCCACGCACTCGCAGGCCGCCGGAGATTCGACCCCACACATCTTCGCAACCGGCCGACGTCTTTTCAGCCGTGACCAAGACCAGCGCCGACGGACGTCGATCCAGCCATCACCACACCTGCCAAAACTCGCTGTGACCCACCGGAGTTGGGTCGGTCAAGCTAGCCACAGCCGCCGGAATCACACCTTCCCGCGGCTCTCTCCTCCGTACAGCGCCATCGGCGTTGTCGTATGAACCGTCCAGCAGCTCCTTGCGTTGTTCTCTTCACCGGAAATCGCTCGCCGGATGTCACCCACGCCACCACCAGCGGCTGGAGCTTTTCTCTCGTCACCCCGCCATCCCACAGACCCAATGGAGACGGCTCGCCGCTGCTGGTCGCTGCTCGTCTTGCAGAGAAGACAAGCCAGCCAATCAATGTGTTATTGTTCTGGTAGAATTCTTGTTGAGTCCCTTATCTTTAGTCTCTTTTGTTACTTAGGTTCTAACATTGTCTAGATTTCAGGTAAGTCCTCTAACTGTTTCAAAGTTAACAGTTTGGGCACTAGGCCTAAAGCTTATTTGTGTTTTAGTTAATATTTTTGTTATTATGTCAATTTCAATTATTTTAATTTTATTTTCAAGATATTTTGAATTTTTATTAGTTATGTGAATTACTAAAAATCCGTTTCTTCTTTTTTTTTAGTTTTATTATTTGTTTTCTGTTTCTCTTTATTTTCTTAAAATCAAGCAAAAATCTAAAAAGAACCCGTGGTACCAATTTTGGGCTTATGAAAATTAACCATTTTTGTTCGTAACTGACAAACGATTCCAGATCTCTCGTAGACCATTTTCAGGTTTCCAATCGACCTAGGAAAAAGATTGGTGGCGACTCCATGTCAAAAACCACGCTGCCACAAAGAATCCTTTGTTTGAATTTGATCCATCTGCCTCTGATGAAGCATTCTGGAATCCAATGTTTGAAATGTAGCATGGCGATGCCTTAACGGATGATTTATGTTTATTGACTCATGATGAGAAAACTACATGTTTTGATGCTCTATTGATTGAAAATAGTTTGAATGACACGCACGTTGACACTCTTACAAATTATATGTACATGCGTTCATTCGGTCTTGTGAATGACTTTAGACATAGGACACTTGTGTGCTTTCATGGCGATGGAGCAAGAAAGAGCGGATTGTTCATCTTGCCCCAACTTAGTGATTCCTTGTTTGCTATCCATGAGCTAGGTACCATAAGTTTTGAGTATAAGAATGCCCATCACCTAGCCATGTATGTAATAAGCCGAGGGCACCCCCACATTATGCCTCTTTGTTTGAGTGATTGGAATGAATATCAAGATGTTGGGATAAAGCTAGAATGCACTAGGTACATTGTCCCTCAAAAGTTGCATGAACCTTGTTGCGAAACGTTTAGTTTTGGGGACAATGATATAATGCTGACCTATCTTATGCCAATTAAAAATTCTAGGAATGTTTGCCTTATGTTTTCCAAAGCATGCATGAAAAGGTGAAGGGAAAGGGCGGATTGTCCATCTCACCACCTTGTGGCTTCACTAACTCTAGTTTCGCATTGTCATGCCATGATTCTTTGTGTTTGACTAGTGTAGCGTACCTTATGGTGATTTGGGAAACATTTAGATGCATGCTTTGTCTTGATGATAATTCCCATGTCCCTTCGACCTTTGGAGGACCAAGCTTGGGACTTGATATCTTTCATGACCCCCTTGAGTATGAGATTCTCAATGATTACATCTGTTGGTCATGGAAGTATGTCATGAATTCATTTAGACTTCTGTTCTTTGTCATCATGCATATTGGAACCCTTATGTTCCAACATTTGGTATGGCCAGATCTGCTAGGTTTTGGTCCACTAAACCCTAATACCTCTTCAAGTTTGTTGTGGTGTTTTCAGATTTGTAGGGATGACTTCCTTATGAATCCGAGGACGGATTCTTTTCAAGAGGGAGGGTATGATGTGGACATCACCCCCATTTCGCCAATAGAGGACAACAATTCCTTCAAAGGGCTTAATGGACCTTTGGCGAAGGCTTGGTTAAAGAGAATGCGACACTTCAGGCGCTGGTGAAGCCCGCGAAGCCTCCATACTTAGCCAACTGGCCGACCAAATCCAACCCAAGGCGCCCTTCTCTGAAAATACTCAGGAAGACAAACACCTACTTTACATGTAAAAGACACAGGAAGACTTTTAGACTAGCTTTTACCTTTTCTTCTTTTTGGAAGCTTTTAGGATGACATGCATGCAAAAGTACTTTATGCTTTTGGCATGCATGCAAAAGGTGTAAGAGCCGTTTTGCCTTTCTTTCACATCACCCCTCACCATATAAGCTAGCTTCCAATACATTTGTAAATCAGAACATAATTTTGAATCAAAGCATTCGGCCAAAACTCTCCAAGTGAGACCTTGGCTTTTGTGTTCTCTTTTCTTGCATTTCCGTCTCCCTAGTGATCCATGCAAGAGGATCCAAACATAATATCTAGTATTGCTTGATCTTGTAATCAAGAGGTGCTAGATCCCATCTCCTTCCCAGGCATTATCAAGTGCATTGCCTCACCTCGTAGTGAGGAGGTTCACTTGACCGAAATCTGTTCGTTCATCCGTGTCCGCCTCCGCCAAGCTAGATCCGTAAGCGTTGATCACACCCACATTTCCCGTGATCACATACTTGAAGAAAATCTCGGTTAATGATCCCCGTTCAAACCGAAGAGTTGTTTGAATGTGTGCTTGTTAAAGCCAAGTATTTTCGGGTTTAAGCAGAAAAAGAATTGTTTTGTGGTACAAAAAAAACGCAAAGAAAGGTGTTTGAAGAAAAGAAAAGTGTTAAGTGTTCTTGAGAAGTTCATGAGTGTTCTTGGAATGTTCATAGTAAACCGCAAGTGAACAGTGCTTTCAATCCGAAAATAGTTTCTAAACTTGAACCAAAAGTGTTTGTGATTGTGAAAAGCCTTTCCTAATACCTCAACCTACTTCTTTCAACCCCCAACTAAACCTTAAAATCTTAAAAGCTAGTTCCAAGTAACTAGTCATTTTCTTGGGTTTCAAGTAACGGTTTTACTAGAGTTGCTGTTTGTGCCTACTTGCATGTTCGCCTTTGATCTAAGGTTGAAGGCGGTATCAAGATAAGAGAACTCGTGAAAGTCATCCAGTGGGAAAAAGGCGAGAGTGCAATCCACACAAAAGACCCCTTTTGAGGGAAACACAAGAGTGAGTGATAAACACTAAGGGAGTGTGGTAAGGCTTCACATTACTGTTTACATGTGCAGAATTTGAGTTGTCATGGAATACTTGGAAGAAGAATGCTACCCAGAGTCGGATCCTTGTTACCAAGAGTCTGATTTTTTGGCGGAGGGAACCCCTGACTCTACATACCAAGAGGACTACTCAGAGTACCCTAATGACCCAGAAACCTGGTTAGAACCATCCCCATACTTTGAGTTCGAACCTCCCTACCCTGCTGCTCATGATCCTTACTTTGATACAACCCGTGAACCATGGTTGGATCCTTACTCTGACTACTCCTACTCCAATCTTTCCTACCCAGACCACGTTGCAGATCCAGCAGATGATCCTTTCTACCCTGCTGTCCATGAATATTACTCAGAATCAGACCTTGAACAGTTAGTGGCGAACCCCTGCTATCGCCCAGAAAATCCCACTCATTATCACTACCCTCAAACCCAAAACACGAAGCCTTTGTATGTATCACCCTGCCAAGACCCCAAGCCTCAGAGGACTTACTCCCCACACTCGCATTACCACCCTACTCCGTCATTTCCTAGCCATACAACACCCATCTATGAGCCACCACCCATTCGCAGGCCTCAACCCTCCAACCGCAAGCCAAAGAGGGTCTCCGCCTACAAAAATTCCTCTCCGCACCATTCTTATTTTGACCAGCAGAGTGAGGCAACACCAAAAAGGCCTCATTGCCCTTCTCCTACATCCAACAGCCATCCTTCAACTCCTACATCAAAACAAACCCTGATACACACCCGCGAAGAAAAGTCTAGCTTCGCAACCATCCTTGATGAAATAAAACAACTTGTACTTGTGGTCCAGGACCAAATTTTACAAGGACACATGGAGGAAGCTGCAACTGATGGTAAGGTTGAGAGAAAAGTGACTGAGAGGCAAGAAGAAAGTATGAGCGTAAGAGAAAATGAGAAGGTCGCGAACCCAAAGGAAAAGGATGAAAAGCCTTAGAAAAGAGTTTGAAGAAGAGTGCTCCGAGCGAAACGTTTAAGAGAAAGATGGAGAGAAAACAAGAGGGGAACTCCACAACCAAAAAGAATGAGAGAGTGATCAACCTGCTTCCAACCAACCCCAGTTTTTCACTAACTCCTATTTTGGATCAACCATCTTTTTCCCCTTTGAGTGTGCAGGTCACTATGGAAGGAGGAGCTGAAGTTTGCTGTGAAGAGTTTGGGAAGAAAGTGCCCCATACTCTCGGTCAAGAAGAAAAATGCAAGAGGGAGGGAGTGGGCATAGGTAACTGTGCGTCTAATCTTTCATCTCTTAACATAAAATCTGAATTGGATGAGCAAAGGCATGCGCATGTTGAAAAATTGAATGATCTGCTGTCTTTGGATAGAAAACAGAATGAGAAAATGCATGATCATAACTTTAAGATGGTTTGCAATTGTTGACACCCGATTTTTGCCCGGACTACTAAAATCTAGTTCGTAATTTTGATTTTGGTATTATTTTCGTATTGGTCATTATTTTATGTGATTTTTGTCGCTTTCATCACTTTTTGTCAATTTCTATTACTTCATGTGCTTTTGTTATTTTCATTATTTCGTGAACTCTTTGTCATTTTTATATTTCGTTTCTATTATTTTATGTATTATTTATTGTTTTTATCATTTCATGTGCATTTAATACTTTATGTACTTGGCCATTATTTTATTTTTAATGTGATTTTTATTTACTTATTAATGATTAAAAAAATCAAAAAAAGGGAGAAATAAAAGAAAAATGTTAAAAAAAAGGAAGGAAAGAAGAAGAAAAGAAAAGAAGCTTACCTTACCTGCATTGGAAATCATCAGCACGCATCCACGCTTGGTGACTGTAGGAGGCTCCCCTCAGCTTTTGTCTACTTCATGAATTGTCAAAAATGTTGGAGATGAAATCTCTTTGTCACTTGAACAAAAGCTAGATCTCATGGACAAAACACAGAAAATTGGGCTATAAATAGCACCAATCTTGCAACTTGAGAGGGAGGCAGACGCAAAAAAAACTAAAAGAAAAGAAGAGCAGAGGTGAGCTCCGCCGGCCATCTTGTTCTTTCACACTCCTCCTCCACGTCCGCCAACTCTTTTCTCCTCCATCAACCAGCCCCAACCATCATCTGTTAGAGTCGATTGATCCATATATCCGCTTCTGAAAGCAGTAGCCATCATCCCCTTGCCCACGACAAACATCGCAGGCGCCTCCAACCTTTGCAACCAAAACTACAACTTTGCCTTGACGCCTTCTCTCACCGTTCTTGTGCCCACCATCGCTGCCAGCCTCGCCGTGCACCGCCCAGCTCATCCTTCATCAGCACCACCGGACCACCAGGAGGCCAGAGACACCTTCATCCTCGCCGGAGCTGCCCAAACCGAGGAGGAGTCCCGCCAGATCCGAAGACCCGTGCATGAACTGACCCTGTGCTGACTCAACATTTCAGCAGCCTTCCGCCGCCCCAGAACTGCCCACGCACTCGCAGGCCGCCGGAGATTCGACCCCACACATCTTCACAACCGGCCGACGTCTTTTCAGCCGTGACCAAGACCAACGCCGACGGACGTCGATCCAGTCATCACCACACCTGCCAAAACTCGCTGTGACCCACCGGAGTTGGGTCGGTCAAGCTAGCCACAGCCGCCGGAATCACACCTTCCCGCAGCTCTCTCCTCCGTACAGCGCCATCGGCGTTGTCGTATGAACCGTCCAGCAGCTCCTTGCGTTGTTCTCTTCACCGAAAATCGCCGCGGATGTCACCCACGCCACCACCGGGCCGGAGCTTTTCTCTCGTCACCCCGCCATCCCACGTACTCCAATGGAGACGGCTCGCCGCTAGTCGCCGCTCGTCTTGCAGAGAAGACAAGCCAGCCAATCAATGTGTTATTGTTCTGGTAGAATTCTTGTTGAGTCCCTTATCTTTAGTCTCTTTTGTTACTTAGGTTCTAACATTGTCTAGATTTCAGGTAAGTCCTCTAACTGTTTCAAAGTTAACAGTTTGGGCACTAGGCCTAAAGCTTTTTTGTGTTTTAGTTAATATTTTTGTTATTATGTCAATTTCAATTATTTTAATTTTATTTTCAAGATATTTTGAATTTTTATTAGTTATGTGAATTACTAAAAATCCTTTTCTTCTTTTTTTTCTAGTTTTATTATTTGTTTTTTTTCTCTTTATTTTCTTAAAATCAAGCAAAAATCTAAAAAGAACCTGTGGTACCAATTTTGGGCATACGAAAATTAACCATTTTTGTACGTAACTGACAAACGATTCCAGATCTCTCGTAGACCATTTTCAGGTTTCCAATCGACCTAGGAAAAAGATTGGTGGCGACTCCATGTCAAAAACCACATCGCTACAGATGGTGACTCCACTGGGGATTGGTCGAGCCACATAAAGGGTTTGATTTTTATTTCTTTGCTTTATTTTTTTTATTTCATTGCTTTTCATGATCGTTTATTGTACAGATTATGCTTCACTCGAGCACACACGAAGCATGCATTTCGAGCTCCCTACCCGAGCTCTTCGTAACCCATTTTTGCAGATACCCGGAATAGGCTAGTCGTGTGTGGCAGTAGTCACCGCGCTTTCTCTAGACCGTAGTGGTTAGTAGTGTTGTCCGGGTGTGACGATAGTCATCCCAATAGGACCACGAAAGCTACGACTCGAATTAATCCTTCCTTACATAACCCTCGTGGGTAAGGAATTGGGCCTTTTCTAGTTCGATAGAACTTAGTAAAAGGAATTCGGGAACCTACCATTGGCCTCATTCTTTCAAAAGCCACATTTGCATATAATGACCATAGATCATTCCTCTAAGCTTAACCATGACAAGACACATTATGATACTAATTTGTGTATATGTGGATTTTTTTTTTGATACTTGATGTTGTAATGCGACTAACAGGGTTCTTTTATTTTTTTTCTCTCTCGCATTTGCGTAAAACAAACATCATCCTCATGTAAATATTCTTGTTCTTATAATACTCAGCTTTTTATGTACATAATTAATGTTTCCTTTCTCTTTGCCTTTTAATAGGATTTATAGTACACATTTTATGATCATTGATAGTGCAATTATAAAATCTCACAACACATGCATTCAATTATTTATTTCTTCACATATCACTGAACCTTATCATTTCAAAGATAAAAATTCCACAATGTCTTGAGCCAAAAGGGACCTCGAGGAGCCTTGAAATAATTCAATATTTGGCATGAATGAACTTTTCAAGATCAAATGTGAGCACTCAAGCATTAAAATTTAGGAAAGGACAAACATGTCAATTCTTTGAGGAACAAGTGCGAGACTTTACACGAGCGACAATGGTGACAGATGGGTTAAGCACACAAGACAAGTCCAATAACCAATGCACCTAAGTGATTTCATGAAGTTGGAAGACTTAAGTATACCAACTCGATGGGTTTTGATTATTTGTTTTGTACAAAAAAGAGTTGTTTCTTTCAAAATTGTCAATACAACTCATTTGTTCTGTATACTTGTACATTTTTGTATATACCATTTGTACTAATTGTTGTTCTTTTTCTTTTTGATAACATTCACATACATCATTTTTTTTCAATTATCAATGACACAATTATACTTGTACATTTTTGTATATACCATTTGTACTAATTGTTGTTCTTTTTCTTTTTGATAACATTCACATACATCATTTTTTTTTCAATTATCAATGACACAATTATTCATCGATCATGCATTTGGTCATTTCTTTTTCACACATGTCACTGTAAATTTTCATTCATACACAAATAAAAACATCTTGCAAAAAAAAGGAAAATCAAGGAGCAATAGAACAATTGTATGATGTGAAAAAATCCGACGACCCCCATTTGTGACGTGGAAAGACAATTTCTCACAAGTCGTCTTTAAACTCTATCTAATACGTCGATCAATACCAATTGATGAATAATTGGAGAAATCTTTGAATTTTTACTCAAATCTTTGAGAGCTTGCCAAGATAAATTGAAAGTTAAAGTTACCTAGATTTAGTCCAAAATCTAGAGTACAGTCTTTGTTGCAATGGACCTCTGTTATTCTTTATCTTGAAATAAGAAGGGGTAAATGTGCACTTTGGCATCCTTCAGCAAAATACCACACCACATTTCAAGCATTATTTTCTTTATTTCAAAACTCTTTCACCAAGCCGCGACATAAACAATGTCATTGATGAGCTAAAAAGAAGACTGGATAGTGGCTATCTCGAAGACATTGCCAAATCTTGTGAAAACAATTTCGATGTGGCCCTTCGATAGTGAGATTATTTCAGAGAAATGTCACCTCAACCGTTGGCCGAACAAAAATTAGAAGGTTATTTCTCGGCATCAAAAGACTAGTCATCTCAAATATTCTTTCGAAAAGGAGAGAACATCATTCATCAAATAGAAGAAGTATGAGAACAAAAGAACATTTCAGATCATTGCTACGGTCGAGATCAAGCCAAGTTTCATTCATCAATCTCAAAGTCAGATCAACGGTCATGATGTCTTCATCACATCAATACCCATGACTCAAAAATCAAAAAAAAAAGAGAAAAAAAAAGAAAAGAAAATGGGTCAATGTAAATTCTATTCCGCTGTCTTTAGCTAGAAATGGCTAAAGTTACAAATAGTGCTAGTAGCCATTTGTCTTTGCATTTTAGTCAGAAGTAATCGGGCGTAGATAGCAACAACTATTTACGCTTGCATGAAAATGACTGAAAATCGCAGGTCAAACAAGGTCCGAACCGAAACAAAAATGAAAAAATGAAAAAAGGGAGTCATGGAGTCTAAACTGAAAACCTGCAAAGGCGGTTTAGAATGAAGACACGATTCACCAGCCTATTGAACAAGGGGGCAACAAAGAAGTCTCAAGCAATATCAACCAATTCTCAAGTCTCTCAAGAGTAGTTCCACGCACCATGAGAGTTGGGGGGCAACATTTGAGGTCATTCTTGCCGGATAAGGCAGTGATTTCGTGGTTGGCACTATCAAGTTTTGCAAAGTAGTCAGTTGGCTCATCAGTGACATTACCAGACCTTTCGCCTGAACTACTCCACTTTTCATCAGCCCATATCAATGGATGCCATTTGCCTTAAAGAACCATTTGGATGATATTCATTCTTCACCTCGATGTCCACACAAAACAATCCTTCATGCTAAGAACTCCGTCCGTTATCCATGCACATTCTACTTCTTCAAGTGGAAAAGGGAAAGAATAACAGAGTTATAATAATAACACAAAGATCATCATATATCTTGTCAAGCTCTACAAATTGATAAGAGTTTTCTTTAAGGACCAACCGTTAAACATTAATGAGTATGGATCTTACGACAGACATGGTTTAAAGACTCTTGTTGAGAATATGCAATTTTGTGACCAAAACTGGGGCAGCTAGATCATTCACTCATATAATTGTTCTAAGGGGCAAAGGAATCCAGGAATGGAAAACAATGTTTTCTACGTGGGGTAAGATCACATCAGACAAGGTGAAAGACATTCATAAAGAAAGCTCAGTAAATGTTTCTGCATCTACCATGCATCATTGGTTTTAATTAAAGATCTTTATCATTGCAAATCCAAACATCAAGCATTTTCAGAGTCATGATCATCATGTGTCATACACAATATCATCATTCATTCTCAAAGACAGGTTTTCAAGAAACTCGTCGACACAGGTTTTGATCTCAAGACGAGAGGATTCTGATGAGAACCTCTCCAAGATGACAATGATTCATGTATACTTCGGCTTGGAAGCTTTCAGGTTTCTGTTAAGTTTTCCTCATTACCATGATACGGTAATACCTTATCTTTCACTTGCTTCATCTTGTACATACGGGGCACATTGAAAATTGCACATAGTCAAAGCCTACAACTCTCGGAAATTCGCTCATTGAATGTGATTTCACATTTATGATGTTTAGTCATTTCGTCAAACTTCACCATTTTCCAAATTCGCTCATTTTGTGCGATTTCACATTTTTTTATGAAGTTTAGTCATTTTGTCAAACTTCGTATCAAACTCATTCACTCCAGATTTTTCATTAAAGGTAAGGAAGGTTCCTTAACCTTAACCCATGAGAGAAAGGTTTCTCTCCCTGAATGGTAAGAAAGTTATTCCATTCTCTTCATTCCAAGTCAGCGGAGCATCACTCAAAGAGGGGCATCGGTTCTGTAACCTCCCTTCGAGCTCATTTCACTCAAAAAGGCTGGTCTCAACAGAATCTCTAGTCACCAAGCATTCATCTCTGACCATTTTCAGCTCTTGCCCGAGCATTAATAACCCACTTGGAGTAGTCTGTTTCCTTCCACACTGGCGAAACCCTCATCCAAAACACTCACTCCCAAGTTGCCGGGGGCATCTTTTCTGGAGCCTAGAGATCCCTTCCCTCCATTTGACAACATTTTTCTCGTCATCTTCACCGTGTTCCGGTGAAACCAGCGCCGCATGTGTCAAGTCTCTTGCGAGGAAGAAGAAAGCTCTTCTCTTCATCTAATGTTTCAAAACTTCACTCGTTTTGTGAGATGCCTCGACTTAGAAGTGTAGTCATTTCGTCACACTTCTCACTGAATCACTCAACTTTTCACCAAGACATGGAAAGTTCTTCAACCTTAATCGTGAAAGAAAAGTCTTCTCTCACTGAATGGTAAGAAGGTTCTCACCATTCATCTCAAGATATCAAAGCCTTCCATCAAAAAAAGCAAAGAAAGTTCTTTCGCTTCATAAGGGAAAGAAAAGTTTCTTCCCTTCATGAAAAACAAGAAAAAGTCTTGTTATTCGATCTCAACTTTCAATCAATCAGTCATTCATCTTACTTTTACCGAGCATTGGGAAGGTTCTCAATCTCGAATTACCGGAGCAAGGAAGGTTCCTTCGCTTCATGAATAACGAGAAAGTTCTTGTTATTCCATCTCAACTTTCATTCAATCAGTCATTCATCTCACTTTTGCCGAGCATTGGGAAGGTTCTCGATCTCGCATCTTTGGGGTAGGGAAGGTTCCTTAACCTCGAATAGTGGAAAGGTTTCCGCTATTCAATTCAATAGGAAGGTTCTTATTGAGAGAAGCAAGGAAGGTTCCTTCGCTTCACGAGTAACGAGAAGGTTCTTGTTATCCAATCCAATAACAGCAGTCATCAATTTTCACGTTTTCACCGAGCATTGAGAAGGTTCTCAATCTCGAATCTTCAGAGTAAGGAGAGTTCCTTAACTCTAAATAGCGGAAAGGTTTCCGCTATTCAATTCAATAGGAAAGTTCCTGTTGAATGAAGCAAGGAAGGTTCCTTCGAATCGGAAGGGTAAGAAAAGTTTCTTCCTTTCATGAATAATGAGAAGGTTCTCGTTATTCGCCGGGCAAAAAATCGGTGTCATCCTACTTTGCATGCTCCATGTTCCATGAATCACGCAAAGGGGGACAGCTGTTGACACCCGATTTTTGCCCGGACTACTAAAATCTAGTTCGTAATTTTGATTTTGGTATTATTTTCGTATTGGTCATTATTTTATGTGATTTTTGTCGCTTTCATCACTTTTTGTCAATTTCTATTACTTCATGTGCCTTTGTTATTTTCGTTATTTCGTGAACTCTTTGTCATTTTTATATTTCGTTTCTATTATTTTATGTATTATTTATTGTTTTTATCATTTCATGTGCATTTAATACTTTATGTACTTGGCCATTATTTTATTTTTAATGTGATTTTTATTTACTTATTAATGATTAAAAAATCAAAAAAGGGAGAAATAAAAGAAAACGTTAAAAAAAAGGAAGGAAAGAAGAAGAAAAGAAAAGAAGCTTACCTTACCTGCATTGGAAATCATCAGCACGCATCCACGCTTGGTGGCTGTAGGAGGCTCCCCTCAGCTTTTGTCTACTTCATGAATTGTCAAAAATGTTGGAGATGAAATCTCTTTGTCACTTGAACAAAAGCTAGATCTCATGGACAAAACACAGAAAATTGGGCTATAAATAGCACCAATCTTGCAACTTGAGAGGGAGGCAGACGCAAAAAAAAACTAAAAGAAAAGAAGAGCAGAGGTGAGCTCCGCCGGCCATCTTGTTCTTTCACACTCCTCCTCCACGTCCGCCAACTCTTTTCTCCTCCATCAACCAGCCCCAACCATCATCTGTTAGAGTCGATTGATCCATATATCCGCTTCTGAAAGCAGTAGCCATCATCCCCTTGCCCACGGCAAACATCGCAGGCGCCTCCAACCTTTGCAACCAAAACTACAACTTTGCCTTGACGCCTTCTCTCACCGTTCTTGTGCCCACCGCCATCGCCAGCCTCGCCGTGCACCGCCCAACTCATCCTTCATCAGCACCACCGGACCACCAGGAGGCCAGAGACACCTTCATCCTCGCCGGAGCTGCCCAAACCGAGGAGGAGTCCCGCCAGATCAGAAGACCTGTGCATGAACTGACCCTGTGCTGACTCAACATATCAGCAGCCTTCCGCCGCCCCAGAACTGCCCACGCACTCGCAGGCCGCCGGAGATTCGACCCCACACATCTTCGCAACCGGCCGACGTCTTTTCAGCCGTGACCAAGACCAGCGCCGACGGACGTCGATCCAGTCATCACCACACCTGCCAAAACTCGCTGTGACCCACCGGAGTTGGGTCGGTCAAGTTAGCCACAGCCGCCGGAATCACACCTTCCCGCAACTCTCTCCTCCGTACAGCGCCATCGGCGTTGTCGTATGAACCGTCCAGCAGCTCCTTGCGTTGTTCTCTTCACCGAAAATCGCTCACCGGATGTCACCCACGCCACCACCAGCGGCTGGAGCTTTTCTCTCATCACCCCGCCATCCCAAAGACCCAATGGAGACGGCTCGCCGCCGGCGCTGCTCGTCTTGCAGAGAAGACAAGCCAGCCAATCAATGTGTTATTGTTCTGGTAGAATTCTTGTTGAGTCCCTTATCTTTAGTCTCTTTTGTTACTTAGGTTCTAACATTGTCTAGATTTCAGGTAAGTCCTCTAACAGTTTCAAAGTTAACAGTTTGGGCACTCGGCCTAAAGCTTTTTTGTGTTTTAGTTAATATTTTTGTTATTATGTCAATTTCAATTATTTTAATTTTATTTTCAAGATATTTTGAATTTTTATTAGTTATGTGAATTACTAAAAATCCTTTTCTTCTTTTTTTTTCTAGTTTTATTATTTGTTTTTTTTCTCTTTATTTTCTTAAAATCAAGAAAAAATCTAAAAAGATTCTGTGGTACCAATTTTGGGCGTACGAAAATTAACCATTTTTGTACGTAACTGACAAACGATTCCAGATCTCTCGTAGACCATTTTCAGGTTTCCAATCGACCTAGGAAAAAGATTGGTGGCGACTCCATGTCAAAAACCACGTCGCTACAGCAATCCTTTGTTTGAATTTGATCCATCTACCTCTGATGAAGCATTCTGGAATCCAATGTTTGAAATGCAGGATGGCGATGCCTTAACGGATGATTTATGTTTATTGACTCATGATGAGAAAACTACATGTTTTGATGCTCTATTGATTGAAAATAGTTTGAATGACACGCACGTTGACACTCTTACAAATTATATGTACATGCGTTCATTCGGTCTTGTGAATGACTTTAGACATAGGACACTTGTGTGCTTTCATGGCGATGGAGCAAGAAAGAGCGGATTGTTCATCTTGCCCCAACTTAGTGATTCCTTGTTTGCTATCCATGAGCTAGGTACCATAAGTTTTGAGTATAAGAATGCCCATCACCTAGCCATGTATGTAATAAGCCGAGGGCACCCCCACATTATGCCTCTTTGTTTGAGTGATTGGAATGAATATCAAGATGTTGGGATAAAGCTAGAATGCACTAGGTACATTGTCCCTCAAAAGTTGCATGAACCTTGTTGCGAAACGTTTAGTTTTGGGGACAATGATATAATGCTGACCTATCTTATGCCAATTAAAAATTCTAGGAATGTTTGCCTTATGTTTTCCGAAAGCATGCATGAAAAGGTGAAGGGAAAGGGCGGATTGTCCATCTCACCACCTTGTGGCTTCACTAACTCTAATTTCGCATTGTCATGCCATGATTCTTTGTGTTTGACTAGTGTAGCGTACCTTATGGTGATTTGGGAAACATTTAGATGCATGCTTTGTCTTGATGATAATTCCCATGTCCCTTCGACCTTTGGAGGACCAAGCTTGGGACTTGATATCTTTCATGACCCCCTTGAGTATGAGATTCTCAATGATTACATCTGTTGGTCATGGAAGTATGTCATGAATTCATTTAGACTTCTGTTCTTTGTCATCATGCATATTGGAACCCTTATGTTCCAACATTTGGTATGGCCAGATCTGCTTGGTTTTGGTACACTAACCCCTAATGCCTCTTCAAGTTTGTTGTGGTATTTTCAGATTTGTAGGGATGACTTCCTTATGAATCCGAGGACGGATTCTTTTCAAGAGGGAGGGTATGATGTGGACATCACCCCCATTTCGCCAATAGAGGACAACAATTCCTTCAAAGGGCTTCATGGACCTTTGGCGAAGGCTTGGTTAAAGAGAATGCGACACTTCAGGCGCTGGTGAAGCCCTAAAGCGAAGCCCCACCTGCAAGGTCTCCAGGCGAGACCCCTGTGCGCAGCTTCACAGCTACGGCGAAGCCCCAAGATGAAACCGCCCATGCGAAGCCTCCTGGCAAGGCCTCTATGCGAAGCCTCTAGTCGCACGCGAGCCCTTCAGGCGAAGCCCCCGGCGAAGGCACTCCCGCAAAGGCCCCAGGAGAAGGCACTTCCGCGAAGGCCCCAGGAGAAGGCACTCCCGCGAAGGCCCCAGGAGAAGGCACTCCCACGAAAGCCCAAGAGAAGGTACTCCCGCGAAGGCCCCAGGAGAAGGCACTCCCGCGAAGGCCCCAGGAGAAGGCACTTCCGCGAAGGCCCCAGTAGAAAGCACTCCCGCGAAGGCCCCAGGAGAAGGCACTCCCGCGAAGGCCCCAGGAGGAGGCACTCCCGTGAAGGCCCTAGGAGGAGGCACCCCCGCAAAGGCCCCAGGCGAAGGCACTCCCGCGAAGGCCCCAGGCGAAGGCACCTCGCGAAGCCTCCATACTCAACCAATTGGCCGACCAAGCCAACCCGAAATGTCCCTTCTGTGAAGATACTTGGGAAGACAAATATTTACTTTATGGGTAAAAGACATACGAATACTTTTAGGGTTAGCTTTTACCTTTTCTTCTATTTGGAAGCTTTTAGGATGACATGCATGCAAATGTACTTTATGCTTTTGGCATGCATGCAAAAGGTGTAAGAGCCGTTTTTGCCTTTCTTTCACATCACCCCTCACCATATAAGCTAGCTTTCAATACATTTGTAAATCAGAACATAATTTTGAATCAAAGCATTCGGCCAAAACTCTCCAAGTGAGACCTTGGCTTTTGTGTTCTCTTTTCTTGCATTTCCGTCTCCCTAGTGATCCATGCAAGAGGATCCAAACATAATATCTAGTATTGCTTGATCTTGTAATCAAGAGGTGCTAGATCTCATCTCCTTCCCAGGCATTATCAAGTGCATTGCCTCACCTCGTAGTGAGGAGGTTCACTTGGCCGAAATCTGTTCGTTCATCCATGTCCGTCTCCGCCAAGCTAGATCCGTAAGCGTTGATCACACCCACATTTCCCGTGATCACATCACTGTGTCCATGAAATTCAACCAAAAGAATAATTTAAGCAAGTTGTCTCTAACCTTGCGTAGTGTGAGAATTCTTCGATTGGACCCTTAATCACTTTAACTTGCTGTTAATGATTCACATTGACAAAGTTGCTTTGATTGGTTGTCGAAGGCCGCAGATGAATGAGGCTGGAGTATCCTCCTTTTGGGTAACTAAGTCTATATGGATCATTAAGCAGGTAGAGTATAAAGGAAAGACAAGTGAAACTTGGTACGTGAGCCCTAAGTTCAACCTTTGAGCTTACATGTTTCATTGGTGCAACATGATAAGGTGTGAATTGGGAATAATATGAATTAAAGAGTACTCGACACTTAATACAGTCATCATTAAAGAGACTGACTGTGGTTAAGAATACGTACCATATGTCTTGGGGTTCTAAAGGCACTACTTGAAGTAATTCAAATAAAGCTTGAAAATGTTCAAGCATGTCTTGATAAGTTCAAGAAAGTTTGAATAAGTTCAAACAAACATACAAGCACTTGAAATGTTCAAGTGAGACTTACAAGAGAGGATATTCTTTTATTGAGAGTCTAACAACCTCAATAAAAGAGATTTGGTGTGTGTGCCTTGGGGTTGCACTCACAACTCTATTTAAATGTAGATTGTTTTATGACTCGAGTGGGAGCATGTGCATAAGGGTCATCATTAGTGCGAGTGGGAGTTTGTTAGAATTCTTGTGTACCAAAATGATCTGGGCTAGCTAAAAGTAGCTAAGCACAGCTCAACTCAGCTCAATCTGAGTGTTTGAGCTAGAGAGATGTGTATCTGCTCTTAGTGAGCTGATATGAGCTCAAGGAGCTCAATGAATGATTTAATATGTCTTGGAATAGCTCTATGTGGGCTTAGTACAAATGTGTCTAGGCACCTTTTGGCGAAGAGACGTGTCTCTTGGCGGAAAGGTGCGTAAATTGATGAAAAGGTGCCGAAGAGGGCCAAGCACACCTTCGGCTATGGCCGAAGGGTGCGTAGCACCCCTGGGTGCCGATAGGGCACCCTAAGGGGGCCTTGCACCCATTCGGCCATAAGCCTAGGGGTGTCAGTGCCCCTTCGCCCTAGGTGCCTCTAAGCAAGGGGATGCACCCATGCCTTGCACCATTCGGCCAAAGGGACATGTCTCATGTCCCATGGCCGAATGGGCAAGGGGCATGGGTCACCTCCCTTGCCTCTTCACCATATTATTTGGATAATTAATTATTTAGTTAATTAATTTCCTATTAGACACAATTATTTATTTATTCCTTTTCTAATTAATTACTTAATTGAAAAGGTAAAAGGCATGAGACATGTCTCATGGACCAAGGGGCATTGGTTGCAGCCCTTGGCCCTAGAGACATATTACTTCGCAAATGAGGAGGCATTGTGCCCCCTCATTGGCAGCCCATCCTCTTCTATAAATAGAGGGAGGATGGCGCCATTATCATCATCCCTTTGGCAGCATTGCCTCTCATCTCTTCTCTCTCAATAAGCATTCTATTTAGAGTTTTGTGGGTGAAACTTCATAAGAAGCTTTTCACTTCTTATCCGCTTCCTTGGCGCACTTCCAAGTCCATCCTCCATAGAAGAGTCAGAAGATTCGAACATCAAGAAGAAAGGTACACATCTTTGATCCTTTCTTTAGTATCATGTTCGGTTCTTTGCCATTAGTATCATGCTAGGTTCTATGTATGATGCTAATGGATATATGGCATGATTATGGAAGAAACACATCGTGCTATTACTTAAATGTAGTATCCATGTAATATGTAAGCATGACAAACATGTTAATGACGATCCGAAAATCAACATCTCTGCCAATTTTAAATATAATGACAATTAGTACAAACACCCAACAATCCTAAGTTATTTACACATCTGATTCCAGACTTCGAAATCCACCGGGAAATACCAACTGTAGCGCGAGTCCTTCAGAAGACGCTGCCTCTCTTGAAGTATTAAAACCCATGTATTCACGATCCCATCACATAGCAACCCGTTTGGGGACAGACCTGTTGAAACGTCCCATCTCTCAAGGAAGTAGCCACGTACACTAACTAACTGCTCCCTCGCTCCATTACGTAAGAAACTTGGTTACTCAAAGGCATTCTCCTAAAGTGCCCGCCATGTACGCTCATAAAAATAACTAATACCAGGACACTAATACTTCTCATCCTCCCTGTGATCGAAAGCATAAGATATTATATTGTGTGTCACACCCCGCCCGGTTGCGGAGGCGGAGCCGGCCGCGACGCCGAGAACCGGAACCTAAGACGGAAAGCGCGGCAGCGGAGCATCGAGCTCAAGTAACAAATAGCCAAATGGCAACTCGCAACCTAGATACTCATTCAAGGCAAGCATACTAGAAAAATCCAACTTCTACCAAACATGCAGTTCATGGTGTCAAACATCAAACATCGCCACAACACAGAAACACCAAAAATCCATGATATAACCACAACTCCAATATAAGCAAGTCGGGCTCCGCCCTCGACTCAGAAGACAATAAAGGCAGAGTATGTCTCAGATTATACGTCTTATACAAATACATGATCTAAACTACATGCATGCAGCTACACACAGAGCCATTAAACCAAAACCTATATATATACCTATTGTGCGGAATCGGAAACTTTCTCACTCGTGAGATTTTCCGCCCGTGGTACTACCGCTGCTGAAACCCAAGAAATCCAAAGCACCGCGGATCTCTATTCCGCCAATTGCTTTTCGTAACAACCTGAAAGGTGTAAACAAATGAAAGGGTGAGTCCTCGAAAGGACCCAAGAAGGGCTTAAGGCAAAGTGCGGTTTGCCCACGTGGCAACAATCAACTCGCAAAATGTAATAACACAAAGATATACATATACATACGAACATAAAGCATATAGTGAATCATAAACCATCGCATGCGGTCCAACCGCCGTAACGACTACTACATGCCCTCAACAGAGGTCGAATATACAGATCGTAATGTAATGTATAGCACGGTACCGGCCGGGGTCGCGATCCCCAAACCGCCGTAGGGTCACGTAACGTAAGTATCGGCACTCCGGTGCGGATACGTAATGTAACCAAGGAGTACCCGTGGTCTCTCCAACCATACGGGTCTCGCCACGTAATCGTAACATATAAATGAAACATACAAATACAGCAGAGATATCATACCCGATAACATTCATGGAGCAGTAACAAACGTACATTTTACCAAATTAAGCCCTTACCTCAGAAGCGCTGCCCGCAGCCCAAAACTCGTGAAACCCCGAGTCCCGACCCAAAACGCCAAACTTGACTCCTATGGTTCCACGCTACTCCACTAACGTAGAATCAAGCTGGATAACCATTGTTGAGTCAGAACACATCCAAATAACTCCATAAAGAAATTTCTGCACAAACCCGCACTTTCCCGGAAAATTCCACAGAAAGCTCGGTTTTACAAACCGAGCCTGAACATTGTTATTCCAACACCCGCAAACATATTCCAACCCTTAAACCCGCATTCCAGACACTTTTCCCGGATAACCCGCATAAACCTAACTTTCTCATTTCTAACCCGAAAATGGTATTTCAAACACCAGAACACACCTACTTTCACCCACGTACCAATTTAGCATCCAATCCAATCAACACACATCACCAACATAGAAAAAGAACCACTTCAACAATTCGGCCCTTTACTAATTTTTCACCACACTTCCAAATCAAACCATACAAGCTTCTAATTAATCACACTAATCACCAATTCCATTTCTTAACCAACATTACTAACCAATTGCATCAAAATCAACAAAACCCCTTTCCTATACAATTCGCCAAAAGGAGAACTTCTCACCCAACTTCCATTTCAATCCAAACAAAGTTCCATTAGCACTCTTTAATCACCAATTGCAATTATTAAGCAAGATCATTAACCAATTTCACCTAAACAACCAAAACCTCTTCACTTAACAATTCGCCAAAGAGGGGTTTTTAACCCAACTTGTTTTCCATCAAATTGAATCCACACATGAGCTTAGAATCATGCTAGGATTAACATACTTGAAGCATGATTCAAGAAGACAAACACACATTAATTTAGAAATTCCAATAAATTCGGCCAAATTGGGTATTTTTCAACCAAGAAGTTTCTCCAAAATCTAACACTTGATTAACACTCCCATACAACCCAAGAACATCATACTAAAAGATGGGAGGAAGAAAATCATCCTAGCATGTAGCTAAGAACAAACTCATAATTCTCAAAATCTCCTCTTTTCCTTCACTAACTCATGTTTCCAACATGAAAAGAGATGAAAGAAGGAAGCTTACCAAAGATTGATGCCAAAACCTTGATGATTCTAGTCAAGAAGAAGAACTTCAAGCTTGAGAGCAAGCTCCCATGGTGGCGGCAGCAAGTGAAGAAGAAGAAGAAGAAGAAGAAGAAAATGAAAAGGAAATGAGATGTATCTCATTTTATGTAATAATAAGTTAAATAAGTATTTTCCTTCTCTTTTTAACCCATACCTCTCTACCATAATAAGAAATAGCCAAGTGTCCCATAAACCCTCCCCACTTGCTGCCGAAAATGGGCTGCTGCTGCCCATGCTGAATACTTTTGATTTTTGTGGCCAATTACTAATTAACTCCCAATTTTTCCGAAAGTTCCAATTCTTTTTGCCCAAAAATAATTACCGAATTCCAAAATTAATGAAATTCGGACACAATCTTCAGAATATTATAACATTCACAAAACATATTTCAGAAGTTCATTTACCATTCCGGAGTGTCCTACCGAGCTCGCTGAACCCGAACCAAAACCCGACGTGCGAGCGTGTCAACCTTAACCGAAATTCCGTCACTCCAAAATTCTATAAAAATACCCATAAATTCCATCTTAAATTATAACACAACTTACCCCAAAGCCGTCAGAAAATTTCCATCCCGAGTCCCGGGATTCCCGTCCCGAGCCCCGGGAGTCGCCCGGAACCGAACGTCCCGCCCCAAATATTAAACCCCACAACCACCACCGGGACGTTTCCACGACTCCAAAACTACAAACGGCTTCCCAAACTGAGGTCTCGAGAGCGCTACCGAGCCCGCTATACGTCCCGAGGCGACCCCGACAACCCCGGCGCCGAAAAATATTTTCGGCGGAAACGTCCGGGGACCCACACGACCTCAAATACGGAAGGGTTCGCCAAAATGATACTCGGATAGGGCTCGGGAGCCGTCTGAACGCCGAAAACGTGACCCGCAGCCAAAACCGAGCCCGGTCACCCGGCCGCAACCCGCCGGGGTGACCGTAACATTGTCCACCTCGTGCAAAGCTTTTGAAGCCCTCACATTAAATGGTCCAGCCCACACTAACTTTTGAAGTGCAGCTGACCTTTTCTTCACATAAACCCATGGCGTCCTCTGGAAAGGTCCACTTGCTGGCATTCTCAATCTTCCAGCATCGCTCGGGGACATCGCCCCGGGTGGTGCCATCTGTAACCTGTTCCAATTAATACCATTCGCTCTCAATAACTCACTTCTAGGACATGCCTATTCAATTCTATGAACTAAACAAAGCACCGAAACAAACTAATCTTACCTCAACAACTTCATGCTGATGACCTGCGACCACCGGTACCTCTCTCTTCTCGAGCCCTCCACAGATGTCACTGTCTTGCTCCACTTCACTAGATGGGGGCTTCCTGCTCAGCATACTCACCGGCTCAACCAAGGCTCTCGGGGGACTCTCGAGGGGCAGCTTCTTAACCACATTGCGATGGACCGGGGAATCCTTCTGGAAAGGTGAATTTACCTCAGTTTCTACATTCCCAGCAAATTTACCCTTGCCTGCTATATTCTCTCCGCTCCTCACATCCTGCTACCTTTCAACAACAACATTCGCTGACGCTCCCCCCAGAAGTGCATCACCATGCCACTGCCCTCCTTCCAGCAAAATGCTCATAACTTCGTCTACTCTCCTCTGCAAACAGATGACATCTTTAAGTAAACTGGCATTGTCTTCATGAAGCTGGCTCACCTGTTGTTTCAGACCAACTATTTCCTCCCGTAGCCCCTTAATAGTCCCAACTTCATGCCGCAGCTCTATCACCTCCTTCTTCAGCTCAACATCTTCATTTCCACCTTCACTGTTATCTTCATCCACCTTCTCATTCATCTCCCTGATATAGCCTTGATCGCACTCCTCTTCTCCACTACACCCTTCGGCCACACCTTTCTCCTCTTCTGCCTCAACATTCCCATGACTGTGAAGACCTTGCATGATCATCAAAACCGATTAGTACCACTCTACCAAGCATTGATGAAACTGCACAACTTCAACGCACCTTGTACAAAGTCATGTAAAAGATGGTCATCTCAGGAGAGAAGAAGACTATGGACGGCATTCGCTTCAGAATTTTAGCCCCCCTCACACTAGCAATCTTATGCAAGTAAAACATCTACAAAAACATAAGGGTAAATTCTGAATTTCTTATTACGGGAACACGGAAAACAAAAGTAAGCTAACCACAAAAAACCCTACCTGTAGAAATATTGAACATCTCCCCACCTTTGGAATATAACCCTCACCATGCACTCCATTGACAAACCTCTCAATGCTTCTAACCAACTCATTGAACGCATACCGACTCCATGATTTCTTCACCCCGTTCGCACAATCCACTACGTTCTTCAGTACGGCGGCCGTAAAGCCTTTGCCAGGCGGTGGACAAACAACTGTCTTCAGAGCCAACAGATCATAGGCTATACATACCATCTTCATGTTGCTGCTCCCACGCAACACATCCACAACTAAATCATGGGAAACGATGGTACGTTCAGCTAACTTCATACAAAACGCATCAAGCATTTCCTTATTTGGCTTCACATCCTTACTACCTCTAATATCCTCACCCCATCTTTTATACCCATAACCTCACAAAAGTGTTCAGCAGTCAATCGATACCTGCGTCCATCAAAAGATACACTGTTATCCTCGCTATTCCATGTATTCAACAGCTCCTTTATCAAATTTTTGTTGGTTGCATCACCCTTCAACCCAAGTAAACTCTTGAAGGGACTATCCCCTATCATATCACACCTCTTCTGCCTTAACCCACTAACTATGCTACAGAATGTCCTCACTTGACATTTCAATACAATCTTCACCCCACCATCCCCACCATCACCCCACTTCATCTTCTCCTCAGAGGACATTTCCCTCCACATGTCATTGATACTTTGTCCCTCCTCCAGGCTAACAACACCAGCCCTTAACTTCTCCGTAAAATCGCGCCTGTCACAAAAAACCATATCACCTACTGAGACATCTTTAAGGGCATAAAAAACTAACATATTTCATGTACTAAACTTACTGAAACTTGTTCCACGCATTGGAACCAATCTTTCCAGCTCTCCTCTTCCTACTGTTACAGCTGCTCCAAATGACATAATGCTTAAACAATTAGGGTCACAGCATGCAGATTAAGATTAAATCATCCTAACATATATATCAAAAAAATAATAAGCATGTAGGCACTGTTCTCTCTAAACCATAACGTCACTACTGCCCTCAATCGTCGTTTATTAAATTGTAATACACTGTCCTTATCAGTGACCAACTACAGGGCCCTGCGATGCCGCAGCCTGAAAGGGGTCTAAAAATCAACATACCTTGTCGCCAAACAGCCTTCTACTTCCCCACTCTTCCTCTTACTCTTGCTTCTGGTTGACGCACTCATGCTTCAGGAAACTCAAATGCGAACCTACAGAACCCTAAAACTTCAATTCCACTCACGAGTTGATGAAATCAACAAATCCGGAACTCCAAAGACTTACGCGAACGGCTACTTATCTGAAATGCTTCGTCAAAGGCTTTCGACGGACAATGTTAGAAGTTCTTTCGCGCCTATCTGCTGCAACCGCCAGAGGAGTGGTGACTGGGTTACTCGAATCGTGGGGAAGAACGTTGGGTTGCGCATCGTGGAGAAGACGATTAGCGTTACGTTTCCGTTAAATGCGAAACAACATCGTTTTGCTCCCCAAAACAAAAAAACTGAGTACTTCGTGTACTTCAGAATTTGGAGTACTTAGGATTAGTAAGGCCTTCCAAATGACCACAAAATACCCTTTCTTCCTGTGAATCAGTTTTTGTGAACCTTAAACCGAATAGATTTTTTTTGATGAAAAAACCGAATTGATTTAATTCGATTTGATCGAAAACTGAAATAACGGGAGAAAAAATGATGTGCAAAATCCAAGGTAATTAAGGGGCATTTTGGGGTTCTTTGTTTCCTTCCCATCCCCCATTGTATTTGGGGAAAAAAGTAAAATTGTTATCAATTTTTTAAATTTTTTAAATTTTGTCATCAACTACTTTTTTAAGGGATGAAATTGCTATCAACCTATCATTTTAAGATTAAATTATCACTAAAAAGAATGATTGGCGAACGTGCCATCAACCAATCTTCAAAATTTGTGAATTTGAAATGTTTACTCCGTCAGACATATAGAGAAACCTCTTTCTAAAGTTCTTGAAAACCCAATAAGTCTTCATTTTCAGCATCTCATCACAACTACATTTCATTGCGTGAGCGAAATTATCATCATCGCAATCAGAGGACATCGACAATGGCGATTGACTGAATTTTCCAACAAAACTCATTTCTTGGAGCGAATTACACTTGGCCACCTTCTAATCTCCAATTCTATTGACAATTAGATTTCCACCAAACCCTAGAAACGTGTTCTGCACATTAGTGTTGACAAATATCCAATTTCAAACAAGCCAAACAATCCTGATTCACACAGCTATTTCACTTAGATAAAAACTAATGACCACGTACACATTGGTAAAATTTATTCCTCCAAATAAGTTGTTGGTAAAATTAGAAAATTTTGAAAGATTAGTGGCAATTGAATATCTCTTTGACCACCTAAACACTCCTTACACTTTTCTGCGATGTTGAACTGAAACCAACAAGCTTCAAGTGGCTTGCAAATCTCTCTTCTGATGCCGGCAATGTCTTGGACGAGCTCACGAAGATGACTGACTGCTTCGCTTGCCACAATCCTCTTTGTTTTCCGAATAGATCAACATAACCCTAAAATTACGGACTTACAATGTTGTGTGCTTGAGAGTATTTTCGCAGACAATGACGATAGAGTTAAGAAATTGACCGTTGTTGGAGTCAGATTCAACGGTCGGATCAAGGCAGCACCATTGCTGGAGAAGATTGGGTTGTAGCAGTGTATAATGCCCCATTTTTATGACCCAATTTTCGTGAAAATTTTAAAACTTTTTATATTTTACAAATATTATGGAAACAATTTAAGAATAATCTCAGGGATAATTAACACTTTTCTAGTGATTAGAGTAATAAATGAAAGTGTTACTAAGTCTCACGAAAACCAAACGTTAACCATAAGTCGTCATACATACATATAGTAAGCAGCGGAGCATAAATTTAAATCATGTCCCCAAATTGATGTGCTCCCACCCATAGACCATATTGCATATATTCAAGAAGTTTGAAGACCTGCATGGAATTTTCACCAAAAGTAAAGAACCAGGACAATCTCCATCCAAAAAAAGATCCAAAAAGAGATTTGGGCCCAAGGCCCAAACATATGCCGCACGACAGAAGCTTAAGGCTAAATGGCCCGGATTCAGACATAGGCCCAAGCGTAATAGCCCTGACCCAAGAAGCCTAATAAGCCCACGACATCATATATCAGCCCAGTCCAAGGCCCAATATCATTCAATCCAATTACCATAGCAAGAGGTTATCTCTGGCTTAAGTCAAACACCCAGTGTTGACCTAACCCATCAAGGTTACACATTTTATCAAGTCTTCAACATACTTGTGAAGACCATTTCTAATAGAAGTTGGGTCAAATGTGTCAAAGCTCAATTCCAAGGTTTGGAAAATTTTAAAAATAAAAGTAACAAAATGACATGGAAGTGGCTTGAACTTTACACCTCCTTCTCTCAATGTGTCATCTCATCCACTACTCTAAATCATATTTTTGACATGAAAAGCTTCAATGGGTAAAATAATAAGGGCATTAATGGAGACGCCAGAATGGAGTTGGTTTTGTAGAAAATTTAGAATTGAAGCTATAGACATCAGAATTACATGATTCTTGTCCAATCGGAAATCTAACATTCGGCTCTATATTTCATCCTCTTTAACTAGTGATGTGATCACAGGGGGGAGTAAGTGATCACGAGCTCGGATCTAGCTCGAAGGAGGCGGTTTCCAGCAAGAATGGAAACGAAACAGAGGAAGAACACAAAGGAAACAGATTCGGCCAAGGGAACCTCCTCACTACGAGGTGAGGCAATGCCCTTGAAAATGCCTGGGAAAGGAAAATGGGACCTAGAACCTTTTGACTACGAGATCAAACAATGCTAGGTATTATATTGGATCCTCTTGCAATGGATCACTAATGGATTGGTGGAGCAAGATTTGAGACCCACGAAGAACAATATGCGTTTTCAGCAGATATGTGTTCTTACAAAATGAGTTCTACCTAATACTTAGGTTACAGCTTCCTTTTATAGAAGGAGAAAGAAAGAAGGAAATATTAAAAGATGTCTTGACAAGGGAACAGCTTCCTGGATCTATGGTAGGCGAAATGAGAGGTGGCAGCGGATGTGACATTGTAGGCTACCTGCTTTTGCGGCTCCCATTTCCCCATGAATTGTATTGGGCGGGAAAAGGAAAGAAGAGGTCCTCTGCACAAGTTGAAGGGTTCGCCTGACTTGCGTATGGAGGCCTCTTCTGCTTGGCGAACACCTGGGCTGTGCTTGCGTCTGGAAATGAGGCACAGGGTCTTCGCCAACGTCCATGGGTTCACCATTGAACTTGGCTTCGCCAAAAACCATGGCTTTGCCAAAGGTCAAGAGTTCGCCACTAGCCATGGGCTCGCCCGTGATCATGGGTTCGCCGATGGGGCATGGGTTTTCCAAAGGCCAAGGGTTCGCCAATGGGGCTTGGGTTCGCCCAAAACCTTGCGAGCACGGCCTTGCCTTGGGCCTCGCCGGCCCAATGTGGCTCCTCCTCATTCGAGCCTTCGCCAAGGGTCCTTTAAACCCTCTGGCTGAAAGGGTGTCCCTTATCACAAAATGGGGCTGATGTCCACATCATACCCTCACTCTTCATAAGAATCCGTCCTCGGATTCATAAGGAAATTGTCCCTACAAATCTTAAGACACCACAACAAACTGGAAGAGGCGTTAAGGGTTAGTGGACCAAAGTCATGCAGATGTACCCATATCAAAAATGGGATTGTAAAGACTCTAATATGTATTATGTTCAATGACAAAAACCTGAATGTATTTACAATATAATTCCAACTATTTAGAGGATCATATTGTCCTCGGCTGGCTACATACATGGCTAGGTGATGGGCATTTTTATACTCGGAACATATGGTACCTAGCTCATGGATAGCAGACAAGGAAGCACCAAGTTGGGGCAAGATGAACAATCCGCTCTTTCTTGCTCCTGTGCCATGAAAGCACACAAGTGCCCTATGCCTAAAGCTTTCTTGTTGGCCGAAAGTAAATTTAACAAGATAGCATGCAATTTCGACATGATTTCCAAAACTAGAATTCATGGCATGCTCTTTTCCAAACAATTTATTTCTTCGTGTGCCGGGGTCATGTATGAACCTTACCCTAGCAAGTTTTCCTATCATTCGCAACATGCAGGACCCCTTCATGTTCATCATATAGACTTGGGTGGGTTCATCCATTTTAGCGCAGCGCATGACCATGGTTCCATCAATATTCACATAAAAAATGTAAGAGTGCTTCCTAGCTAAAGTAGGCATGCACATGACAGTTTTAGCATGCTTCAATGGGTAAAATAATAAGGGCATTAATGGAGACGCCAGAATGGAGTTGGTTTTGTAGAAAATTTAGAATTGAAGCTATAGACATCAGAGTTACATGATTCTTGTCCAATCGGAAATCTAACATTCGGCTCTATATTTCATCCTCTTTAACTAGAACCCAATTAAGTGATCACGAGCTCGGATCTAGCTCGAAGGAGGCGGTTTCCAGCAAGAATGGAAACGAAACAGAGGAAGAACACGAAGGAAACAGATTCGGCCAAGGGAACCTCCTCACTACGAGGTGAGGCAATGCCCTTGAAAATGCCTGGGAAAGGAAAATGGGACCTAGAACCTTTTGACTACGAGATCAAACAATGCTAGGTATTATATTGGATCCTCTTGCAATGGATCACTAATGGATTGGTGGAGCAAGATTTGAGACCCACGAAGAACAATATGCGTATTTCCGCAAATATGTGTTCTTACAAAATGAGTTCTACCTAATACTTAGGTTACAACCTCCTTTTATAGAAGGAGAAAGAAAGAAGGAAATATTAAAAGATGTCTTGACAAGGGAACAGCTTCCTGGATCTATGGTAGGCGAAATGAGAGGTGGCAGCGGATGTGACATTGTAGGCTACCTGCTTTTGCGGCTCCCATTTCCCCATGAATTGTATCATGGGAAAAGGGAAGAAGAGGTCCTTTGAAGGGTTCGCCTGACTTGCGTATGGAGGCCTCTTCTGCTTGGCGAACACCTGGGCTGTGCTTGCGTCTGGAAATGAGGCACAGGGTCTTCGCCAACGTCCATGGGTTCACCATTGAACTTGGCTTCGCCAAAAACCATGGCTTCGCCAAAGGTCAAGAGTTCGCCACTAGCCATGGGCTCGCCCGTGATCATGGGTTCGCCGATGGGGCATGGGTTTTCCAAAGGCCAAGGGTTCGCCAATGGGGCTTGGGTTCGCCCAAAACCTTGCGAGCACGGCCTTGCCTTGGGGCCTCGCCGGGGCCCAGAATGTGGCTCCCTCCTCATCTGAGCCTTCGCCAAGGGTCCTTTAAACCCTCTGGCTGAATGGGTGTCCCTTATCACAAAAATGGGGCTGATGTCCACATCAACTAGAACCCAATTCGCATGTTAAGATGAAATCAGCTCTAAACAAGTCTTTCTACAGTTTCAGGTTTGAAGCTAAGTGAGTTTTATAACTCCTTTTTGCTTCAAATTTTAACCATCATTTCGAAAATTACAAGATATTTAAAGGCTTCTTTTCATGGAGTTAAAACACGATAAAAGGAGGAGCTTAAGGATTTATTTTCTAATTTAATTGGGAGTTTTAAACAAAAAATGCACCTAGACTAGTTTTAAGCTTTTGTTACATTTTCTCATTTTATAACTCCTATTTTTAGATTAATTTTCCTAGAGTTATTAGGAAGAAATATTCTTAGTTTATTCTTGTAACATTTGGGGTACTCCTACACTATAAATAGGAGCTTTGGCTATACATTTGAGACATCAAGAAATATATCAAGAATTATTCTCTACATTTTGTTCTTCCTAGCTTCGTTAAGGGGGAACATATCTTAAGAGTTTAATTTAACAATTTTCACTTCCCTTGCGCAGACCCCACAAAAGATTCGAGGACGAATCATTTTCAAGAGCGGGAGGGTGATGTGGTTCCACATTGCATATATTTAATAAATTGAGGACCTGCATGAAATTTCCACCAAAAGTGAAGAACCGGGTCAATCTCCATCCAAGAAAAAGATCCAACAAGAGATTTGGACCCAAGGCCCAAACATATGCCGCACGATAAAAGCTTAAGGCTAAGTGGTCTGGATTCAAACAGGCCAAAGCGTAATAGCCCCAACCCAAGAAGCCTAATAAGCCCACGATCTCACATATCGACCCTGTCTAAGGTCCAATACCATCCAAACAGACCAACAGAGCAAGAGGTTATCCCTGGCTTAAGTCAAACACCCAGTGTTGACCCCACCCATCAAAGTTACACATTTTATCAAGTCTTCAACATGCTTGTGAAGATCATTTATAACAAAAGTTGGGTCAACTGTGTCAAAGCCCATTTTCAAGATTTGGAAAATTTTAAAAATAAAATGAGCAAAATGACATGAATGTGACTTGAACTTGGCATTTCCTTCTCTTAAAGTGTCACCTCATCCACTACTTCAAGTCATATTCTTGTTATGAAGAGCTTCAGTGGGTATCATAATGAGGGGCATTGATGGATACGCCAGATTGGAGTTGTTTTCGTACAAAATTCCTAACTGAAACTACAAACATTGGAATTGCATGATTGCTGTCCCAATGAAAGATAACATCTGGTTCTACATTTCATCTTCTTTAACCAGAAGCTAGTTCGCATGTTAAAAGGTCCGAAATCAGTCTTGCTGCAGTTTCAGGTTTGAAGCTAAGTGAGTTTTGTAACTTCTTTTTGCTTAAAATTTCAACCATCATTTCGAAAATTACAAGAGATTTAAAGGCTTCTTTTCATGGAGTTACAACACAATAGAAGGAGGAGCCTTGAGGATTTATTTTTTGATTTAATTAGGAGTTTTAAACCAAAAATGCACCTAGACTAGTTTTAAGTTTTTGTTACATTTTCTCATTTTATAACTCATATTTTTAGATTGATTGTCCTAGAGTTGTTATGAGAGAATATTCTTAATTTATTCTTGTAACGTTTGACCTACTCATATATTATAAATATGAGCTTTGGCTACACATTTGAGACATCAATAAATACATCAAGAATTATTCTCTGCATTTTGTTCATCCTAGCTTCATAGCTTAAATTTGTTAGTGAGATTAGCTTCTAAATTTAGTATTCTTCTTTCCATCTTCAAATATATATTTGAGTCAAGCGTGCTTCAAATTCGCCAACTCCATCTTGCTCAAAACCGTCAAAGAAGAGAGAAGTTGGATCCACCACTACCGGGCACCATACTTATGATTACCAAGTTCTTTCGGAGCTTGGAGGTTTCAAGTGCTCAATTTTCAACCATCATCATCATCATAGTCATCACCATATCATCATCATCCATCTTCGCCAAGCGCAAGGACGAAAAGATCATCCTAGGTTTCAGGTCCTCATCCATCCTACCGGAACCATATCACTAATAAAACTTGAAACTAAGGTCATGTTGAGCATATAAAACAAGTCATCACCCGAAGTCTACTCTTCCTCGCAGTACTTGTATCTCAGCTTCAGCTCAGCAAGCTCGGGATACTACTCACCATCAAGGCGCTCATCTGAAAGTATAATGGTGACCAAATCACAAGGGTGTAAGGTGGAACACAACTCAACGTAACAAATTCATTTTTAAAGACCTTAATTCACCATCTCAGATCAAACATTAGAGCCGAAAGTTATGAGTAAAATACAAACGAGTTGACTGATGAGGTGACAGACGAGGCGACCCCTTCCAAAATGCAAGGCGATTGCCTCTCCCCCAGGCGGGAAATTCAACTCCTAACAAGGCGGGAACGAGGCGACCGAGTGGGGTGACCGGTGCCCAAATTGCAAGGCGATCACCCCTGCCCCCGCTCGCAAAAATCATAGATTCCTCTCCTCTTCTATAAATAGAGCCTCCTCTACACTTCCAATATCATCCCGCACCATTTTCTGCCTCTCCAACATTCTCTTTTCACCATGTAGGCTTTTATTTGGGAGCTTTACTCCCCTTCACCTCTCATTCCTTTACTCTTCAATCCTTTTCCTTTTTCTTCTCCTTTATGAGTTGTAGTTTATTTTCCTTTGTGTTGTTAATCTACTATTATATCTTATTACAGGATCATCTAGGTGGTAGGGTTAGAAAAAAAAAATTTGAATACTGAATTCTGGTGCACCCACGTCAGCGCCAAGTCAGCGTCACATGTATGAATGCATTTTCTTTCTTGACATGTATGCATATTAATCAGCCTACCATTTTTTAAGGAGCAGTTACCATTTTATATGCCTTCCTTTTAAAAGATGCTTACCATAATGTGTATTTAATGCATTCCATTTATACAAAATTAATTCAATCCATTTATACAAAATATGTATTTAATGCATCTTTCCATTGCTTATTTTTTAGTTTTAAGTATTCATTTTTTCCTCAGTTACAAAATAGATTTCACCATTTTAATGTGAGTATATCTTATAAACACGTTCATGTCATGTAATTGCTATCCATCAGTTGATAAATTAATATAATGGCCAAACTATTGTACTTGATTGGCGGACATTTCTGTATAAATATTAAGCTGTCGACTTTAAGATGGAAATAAAATATTAGCACAAAAAATATACGGAATCCATTAAACCATTTATGCAATGACAAATCTACTATTATATCTTATTACAGGATCATCTAGGTGGCAGGGCTAGAAAAAAAATTTTGAATACTGAATTCTGATGCACCCACCTCAGCGCCAAGTCAGCGTCACATGTATGAACGCATTTTGTTTTCTTGACATGTATGCATATTAATCAGCCTACCATTTTTTAAGGAGCAGTTACCATTTTATATGCTTTCCTTTTAAAAGATGCTTACCATAATGTGTATTTAATGCAATCCATTTATACAAAATTAATTCAATCCATTTATACAAAAGATGTATTTAATGCATCTTTCCATTGCTTATTTTTTAGTTTGAAGTATTCATTTTTTCCTCAGTTACAAAATAGATTTCACCATTTTAATGTGAGTATATCTCATAAACACGTTCATGTCATGTAATTGTTATCCATCAGTTGACAAATTAATATAATGGCCAAACTATTGTACTTGATTGGCGGACATTTCTATATAAATATTAAGCTGTTGACTTTAAGATGGAAATAAAATATTAGCACAAAAAATATACGGAATCCATTAAACCATTTATGTAGTGACAAATTGATTCCATTTTAAAAACATTGATGACAATTTGACTCCATAAAAAACTTTAATGGTAAAAAGTTACCAACCTCATACATTGGTGTGACAACGATTTTTAACATTTTAGAAAAATGTTTGACTCTTTGAACAAGGCAATTTATACAATTTTATATCATTTTATATAAAAGTTATCACTTTAGAAAAATGTATGACTCCTGTATTAGATATAATAGTAGATACTTTTATATAATTTTATATCTAATACGGGATGTATGCTAAAGATGATGAAAAAAAACACTTCAGCTAGGAACGAAATGATGCTATTGTAAAAAAAATCAAAAAATAAGAAATATCATTTTATATCAATTTTACACTTCCTTCCTTCTCAATTAATTTATACATTAGCTTTAATGAATCAAGGAACAGTCTTTGATTCAAATATTTATTAAGATAAATAATGACAATAATAAATTGTATTTAATTTTTAAGGATGAAGGGATTATTATTTTAAAAAGGAACACCCAAACGAAAACAAATGACATAACAGAGAAAGAAAATAATGTGATTTTTTGGGTTTAATCACATTAATGTTCACTTGAATTCTTTCCCGCGGTAGAGTGCGGGTTGGTGTAATACTAGCTTAGATCTGTATGTTTGACAGAAAAAAAAAGGAAAAAAACAAAGGTTTTGCATTATGATTTATGATGTTAATTTCTTCACTATGTTTTGCATGGTCTTTCAATCTAGCCTATGGTAATATTGCTGGCAGTGATGGAAAAATTGGTTGAAAGGGAGAAATTATTGATTGTGTGTGTCAAATCTGTACGAAGAGGAGGTCGGTTTGATGCTAAAGTTTTTGCGCAAGTTCGGAACGATGTCATGGTATTCGAGTTTCTTGAAAGGATTGACTAATAAGATGGTTGAGGTGAAGACATTGAATATCAAAGCTATTTTCTATCTTTTTTACATAGAATTTTGTTGCGTCGCTTAGCATTGTAGTAGTTTTAAAATTCAGTTGCGTTCAACCGAATACATAATTCCACAAGTTAAAGGATCGAGAAGTTATTGCATTTGTCATTAAACCATCTCCTATATCCATATTAAACCTTTGATAATGAACAAAATCAAACTTGAAAACTAGATTTTGAAAAAAGTTTAACTCAAATGGAAATAATCCTCTCATGGGGAGTTTGTTGAAAGTAGAAATCATGATCATTTAGTTAATCATATATTTTTTTCGGAACAAATTAAAAATAATAAAATTAACCAGAATACAAAATGATTACAAAAAATGCTTATGTTATTTATTTTTTAGTTATATATGTGCCAGGTATTTTATTTCAACATTTATATGCTTTTTATTTGGGGATCAGAAATTTTTTTATTTAAAAGGAATCAATTTAATATAAACAAATTATCATTTGTTAACATATATTTAAAACAGATATCCCGTGCCGTAGGCGGGTATTTAAGCTAGTTTATGTTATGAGATAAAGTATATTTGTAATCCCTTAGCTTTTATGCGTATCCTATTTTGGTCATGATTTAAGAATTCGTCCTATTTTAATCCATTAACTTTGATTTTGTGTCCTATTTTGATCCTTCCGTTACTTTGTCCGTTAAAATGATCGTTAATTTAATGAAATGACAAAAATACCCATATTTAAAATTACAACTTGTTCTATAACCTACAAATAACTTCCAAGATTATCCTAAAAAGATCACCGCCCATCTCCAACTACCCCCTCAATCTTTGAACTCAAGTGTCTCACTCACGCTTGACACTAAATACTAATACACAGGTTTGAGAAAACGTAAATCCCATTAACAATGAATCTGATACAACAGATAAACGAACCCCGTCTTCGAAGACGCATTTCGATTGACTGCCAACTTCAACATTCATCTTAACCAAACTAAGTACTTCTGAACCAAACCCAAGAAAACCTGAAACAAAAAACAGAGGAATTACATCAACAACTAGCTCAACCAAAGAACTGCACCTTGATCTGGCCGTTAGCAGCACCAATATGAAGAACATGGCGGTGTTCGTACACAGTTGTGAAGTGCAAGAGACTTGGGTCTCTCTGCAACGCATAATCAATATTAAGTATTGCGTTTTAAAACAAAAGTTTGAAGAGAGAAAGGTTGTCCTTCCATGGAGAGAGAACCTTCTGAAAGATTTTAAGTCTCCTTCAGGAAACAACAATTTTCAATCCGTTTCTGACACATATATCAATTTTTAAAAACGTTGATGTGTTTGGGAATGGCTGGTTGATATCAATTTCCTTTACCGGTTGATTTAACGAGACAATGACTGTGGAGGCGGTTGATATCAATTCTCAGGAGTGAATCACTGATCAGATCTCCGACTTACTCGATCACCGCGACGTACAGTATCGGGAGACTCCGCTCCACTTCACCGTCCGGTTGAATGACCTCGTCGTAGCTAGAACACCGTCCGGCCACCTCCACCAAACTCCAGCGGGGGGCAATCTCCGAGTCGACACCTCTTTAGCCGGCTTCGAAGGATTTAAGATCCAGCGTGCTGATCTGAGCTTCCTTTTAATCGGCGATGGCGATCACTCTCACAGTTGTTGTGGTGCGGTGGTGGGCCTGGTTGTCCAAATCCATATATTTCACCTCACTGTCACAAATCTGGGGAGGAAAGCAGAACTTGATGATGGTGAGCGATGATGAAATGATAGTGGAGGTGATGATGAGATAGAAAGTAAATGAGAAAAAAACTTAGGGACTTGTATGCATATTTATTATAAGATTAGTGACCAACACATCTATTGAATGTGTAATTAGATTGTATAAGTAGGGGTATTTGCGTAAAAATAACTCAATTAACGGTTAATTTAATGGTCAAATAGACGGAAGGACCAAAATAGGACTAAAAATTAAAGTTAAAAGATTAAAATAGGAAGAATTCTTAAAACATGGTTAAAATATGATACACATCAAAGCTAAGGGACTAAAAATGTACTTCACCCTTATGTTATGTAATATGGGTAAAGTGCACGGTTAGTCCCTTAACTTTGCTTATTGTCCTATTTCGGTCCCGTTTTAAGAATTTGTTCTACTAAAGTCTCTTATATTCATATTTTAGCTCTATTCAGATCTTTTACCATTAACTCAATGTTAAAGTTAACGGATTTCTGTGGAGAATGTTTTTTTTAGTAACTAAATGTTTCATATTATTGTCTTTACACCATAACATTTTAACCACTTGCTCAAAACTCCTACAACCCAATACTACTCCCTCCACCAACCCAGGGATGTCCAACCACCTCTACCCTACCCACGGGCTGTTAGTCACCTCATCACCCCTCCGATACCTCTTTCCGGTCCTGCCTAAGCTTACTCGGACCTTCATGATCCCACAAATCAATGATAAGTGACCTCTCGTCTCACCTTTTTTTCCCGATTGGTATGTAAAAATTAATCGGAATCGAACTCCTAATCTTAAAGAATAAAATCCTTCTTGTTTCAGTATCAAACGCTTCCTAAATTGAGAAGAATTGCATTCTGAATTTCTAAGGTTGTTGAAACCATAGAAATTTGATTAATCAAATTCGGAGATAATATTGCAAATTGATGGCCGACACTTCTTGCTAGATTGTCTAGGATGAAAACTCATTCAAGATTCATCGTCATCGGCCAACAAATTGGCCGGAATCGGGCCGGCTAAGATTTCGGTTTTTCACAATTTGGACATTTCGGAGTTCACCGGCAGCTTTGTGGCTTCCCCTTGGCGTCGCTGGCCCCTAAGGCGGTTGGTCATTACAGGTGTGGTGCCCCTGGCCACCAGAGAAGTGCTGAATCGAACTATCCGTGGCTGGTAGGTTGGGGCGAACGATGGAGTCAGGTTGGGGAGGCCGGGCTGAGGTGAGCAAGGCTGGAGGCAGACTTGCCGGTGCCGGTGTGCCATCGTGGTGGCAAATGATTGTCGACAACACCGAAAGTGGTGGCCGAAAGTGGTGGTTGTAATTAGAAACTCATATATCTAAGTTTAGGGTGCAAATAGTAAAAAATAAAATGTACATGTGTTTAAAAAAACATTTTCCAGTAAATCTGTTAACTTTAACATTGAGTTAATGGTAAAAGACTTGAATGTGACAAAAATATGAAGATAAAGGACTTTAATAGGGCAAATTCTTAAAACAGGACCGGGATATGACAATAAGCAAAGTTAAAGGACTTACCATGTTCTTTACCCTATGTAATACGAATTGAGGAATTTCTGGAGATAATGAAGATTGAGTTTCTCTTCTCTTTATCTCTCCCTTTTTGAGTTCTTTATTTCATATTTTATATGTTGTTTGTGGTGAACTATTTGTAGTTCCCATTACTATTGTGGGATCCTAGCATGACAAGTTGCTAGAGGTCACCTGGTGTAAGGGTAAGATTATTCAAGTAGTAAGAAGATTTGAGCTTAATCAGAGTAGAGTGGAAGGGCGTATGAGTACTGCTACGATCTCATTCTCATACCCATCTTGAGTCTGGGAGTGATGCATCGAGAGACTACTACCAGATAAATCATGGATCTCTACTAGGTATTCTAGAGGATGCAGCGAGAGCGTATCCATGTTCATTAGGGGTGCTCACTGGACTATGCCAAGGGCCTTTTAGATTGGGACTCGGGTGAGCGTAATGCCGCACTGGGTGGCCGGTAAGGTGAGAGCCTCCAGAGCTACAGTGTTGAGAATGGCTATGAACAGAGAGGCCTTTGCTTGATATTTATTTGACCCTCATACTTAACATTTTCTAAAACTAATCCGCTCTAGTTTTCTTGCTCTGCCTAGTAAACACATGAGACTTCTATTTCCATTGTTTATATCAACATTTATATTCCTGCACTTTACTTTCCGCAGATCTACTGCTTTTTTTCCAACGCATACTATTTTCAACCCTAATAACAAGGCTTTTAGCAAGGTTTTCAACGGTCGAGTTGATCTCTGTGCTTCGACCCCATTCACCATGTCTACAATGGACAACTCTCCTCTTGGCGATGAGCGGGTATAAATTTAAAAATTGATATGGAATTAATTTCTATATCTACATCCCACGCATCAGGTCTCATAGGAGCACTACCTATGGCATCAGGAGGACTCAAATATTGCATGTTAGTTGTCGATTACTTCACAAAACAGATTGAAGACAAACCTCTAGCATCCATCACCGCAGAAAAAAAATATAGAAATTCATATGGAAGAAAATAATATTTACGCTTAGCTATCCGAAACTGATAGTAGCTGACAACAAAACCCAATTTAGAAACGGGTAAAATGCACAGACAGTCTTTTATCTTTCATAATTGTCATAAATGGGTCATACTTTAAATATTTGTCTTGTGAAGATCACTTATCTTTCATTTTTAATGCATGCATGGTTCTTCAGTTAGTTACTCCGCCAACTAAGCTGTTAAACGTGCGAATTGACTAAAAAAGCCCTTTGTCCATTGACAAATTGGCAATAATGTGGGATAGGTTGGCCTGAGTGGCGTGGTGACTAATCAATAGTTTAGTTTAGACAGAGAGAAAAAAAGCTAAGAGAGGGAAAAAGAAACGTTCATTCGCATTTAATTCTCAACCACCACATCTCAGCTTTGGACCACCAGACTTGCGAGTTGTAGTGGAAGAACAAGAACCTCTGGTGAAAAAATGAAGCCCTAATTGCGATGGTGAACAAAGATCACCAAGAAATTTCAAAAATGGAGGAACGAGTCATTGATAGAGTAACTATACGAGTTTAGAGGAAGCCACTGTTGCCCCCTCGTCGACGTTCCAGAGAGAAACGAACCGCGAAGAACCTCGATCCAATGACGTACGGTGAGTTTTTTTGAAGGTTTACAAATGAGCTTTGGTTTATTGTATGTTGAGAGAGTTTGTATGTTGTTTAGGTAGCGAGGTATGAGTGAGGGTAGTGGTTATTGTAGGGGTCGGATTTGGTAGTCTAGTGCTCTGTTTTGGGTTTTTCAACCTTTTGTTTGTTTGTGCAGAATCTGGTGAACCCTTTTTCAGTACACACGTGTACCATGGTGGCCATTTTGCATCTTTACCATGGAAGGCATATGTTGGAGGAGACATTTCTTGTTTCGATTTTTGCAAATATGAGAAGCTGGTTTTTGTGAGGTGGACTACTTGGTAAAATCTTTGGGCATTGATGTTGAGTTCGTGAACTACTTCTGGAGGGTTCCTTCAATGAGCAAGGATTATAAGGGTGGGAATCTGAGCATAGTTGAGGAATTGGTTGTGGAGGAGTTGAAGACTGATGCTGATTTTCAGAAGATGCTTACAACTTGTCTACCACAGCAGCATAATGTTCTTCATATATATACTCAAGAGATGAGCAAGAAAGAGATAGTTTTGTATGAACTAGAGTTCTGTAAACAATATAATTATAAAGGTGATCTTTTTGTGCTGATAAAGAAAAGGAAGAAGGAGAAGAAGAGATCAGTGGTAATTGTGGAGATCGATGATGGTAAGGGTGAAGAGGAAAATAAAGTTGTTGATGGTAGTAGCAGCAACAGTAAGATGTTGTTATTGACCTAGTATAGTGATAAGACCGAGACGGAAAAGGAATTTGAGGGAGAGAGAATAGTTGAGTGATAAGTGTAAATTATAATATATATATATATATATATATTGCTCTCAATTTTGCATATAAACTTAATTAATTGGTATATCTTATTATTTTATGCACAGATTTTTGCCGTATTCTACTTTGGGAAGTATTTGAGAAAAATTGAGGAATTTGGGAGAAATTGACAAGAAATGACAAGTTGGAGGCTACATGAATTGAATATAGAAGCTGAGGGGCTAAAGTGGCACAAGGACAAAGGTTGCGGTCAAATTGAACAAGATATGAAACTTAGAAGAGAAAGGAGGCATTAAGCCACTTTTTAGCATGTCTTGCACCGTTACAGAGCAATGACTTGCCACGTGTCTAGGAAGGAGATGGATCGCTTAAACAATTAGAGTGAAGCGATGGTTGTGCTTTAATTACCTAGGTGGAATGCTTGATAGAGGACATCTAAAATTGATGCATCGACTTAGAAGTCGATAATAATAATTGTGGGTAATTCTAAATTGTCAAACCTGAAGTTTAAGTGGATCAATAATCCTAGCAGGTAGAGTTAATATTTAGTTGTTAATCACTTGCAATCCTATTTAGTCAATTAATTATCACATTCATCAACCAATTCCTTTTCTTTTATTTTAGTAATTCATACACATTTTTCTAGAATCACAAGTCCTTGTGAATTCGACCCGGTACTTACTAGTTTTACTACTTGTTGACAATCGTACACTTGTGGTGTTCCCGACCAAGTTTTTGGCTCCGTCGCTGATGACTTGCTTCTTTTATTGTTATTTATGTATGAGTTACATTGTATATACTAGTTTTTGTCACTTATTTATTTCAAAAAAAGAGAAAAAAATGGAAGACCAAGTGGAAGATGAGATCCAACGTTTGTTGAATGAGACGGATTTCATAATTAAGTATTGGGTCAAGGATTATCAAGTGTCAGATAATAGTTTCCCTGGAAGTGAGAAAATCGGTATAGTAGAGGAGTGTTCAAAGTAACCTTTACTCAATTAAAAGAATTGTTTGACAAGTGTACCTTGATTGAGTTAAGTGAGGGACTCAAGCAAAATTGGAGAAGAATAACTGCAGAGTTTCAAGAAATATATGATGGGATCGAAAAATTTGAGAGGTTGGATAACCTTGACAAATGTGACATATTGGATTCTGAAAAAGAGGTGACATGCATAAAAAATGAATCACGAGCCATGAAAGAACAAGCGCCGAAACCCTCAAATGAACTTTTTAGGGAAGGTAATTTCTTTCCCCAATCTCATTGTTTGATAAAATTTGAGGGCATGATAAGTAGTGATGTTTTAATTGTTGATGATAGTGATGCATTTATTGATGAAGTCTCAATTTCTGATGATGAGATTAACCCAATACATGAACTTTTTCCTACACTTGATTTGCCTAGCCATGATACCTCACATTTAGAAGAGTCAATTATTACTCATGACGGATATCCATACCTTTATGCCATCTTTTGTTTGCCAACAATATCTGAGAAAATAATTATGCAAAATACTCTCTTTAATCCACTTGTAGTGAAACTTTCGAAGAACTTGATAAATGAATCTGCATGTCAAGTGATTGATTTGAGGAGAGGTGGTAATACCTTAAATGTGAAAATGCATGACACATGCTTTTATGGATTAGAAGAGAAATTTGAATGGTCTAGGTTGGTATTTGATCCTGGTGCGTGTAAGAACTCTTTGAATTTACACCCTAGGAACAAGATGCATGATATGAACCTTGTTACCCATGACTTGTGTGATGCATGACTTGTGTCAAGAACTTGAGCTTTGATAAAAGTAAGAAGCATGTTTTATTATTTTGTTATTCTCGGTTTAAAAGGTGGTTGTTTGAGTTAGAAGGAATCCATCCATTAGTATTGTTTTATAAAAATATTTATTATGGTAGTCATTGGTGGTGGATTAGTGGTGGCAGCCGCCACTGTCATCCTGTGATGTCTACGTCGAGTCATGACAGCGTGTCAGAGGACACATGTCCTTAGTCTCGAATATACATGGTCAGGGAGTGTTATTGTTCGGAAGACATTGTTATGGTTCGGGTAAGTCCATGTTCGGGAATGTCATTTATGTTCCGGGAATATTATTATTATGGTCCGGGAATAATCCTTAGTTATTCGAGTTTTTAATGGGCCCCTTTACTCTGGGCTACAAACTTGGTCTTTTGGGCCTTTCTGGTCTTTAGTATCTGGCTGATTGGGCCTGACGGCCATCAGTCTTATTCTTTATATTGCTAACTTGGCCATGGAGTAAGGGCCTCATGAGTTTTGTAGGTATAAAGGATTCAAGTTTGATCATGTGAAAAAGTGGATGTTGGAGTATTGCAATGGTTGGACCGGTTCTACGTTGACAAATCTTAAGGAAGTCACATAAGTCCTACTGATGGGACTGTCGAGCTAGCGACATTAAACCAAGCTAATTAGTAGTAGTTATATTATTTATTATTTTGAGTATTATTTAAGTTTAATAATGATGTTGGACAATGGATGTAGGTGATGAAGGCAAGAAAGATTTTGAAAAACTGTGGAATAAATTTTGAAGGTACTTAGGAGAATGAGCGGAGCAAAAATAGATATATGTATCTTACAAGCCAATTTCGAAGCCTTTACATTCATGTTTTGCACTTGATGCATGAAGTGAAGTTGTAGCTCTATGGCTTAGCTACAAATGGGCTTTCGAATTGCCTTAATCGGATATCTAATCACAAGGTTATGGCTAAAATACGGAGGTTGAAACAAGCTGACAAAAAAGTCACGCCAAGGTCGCGGGCAAAGGCAATATTTCGCGGTCAAAACTGTGTTCTTCAAAAATTTCCCTGAAATTTCGCTATGGGTGAAATCATTTCAGAACCGCGACCGTGGAGGTCAAAGTTGGTCAACCGTTTGCTATCAACTTCAAATGGTCATAACTTTTGCTGCAAATGTCCGTTTTTTTGCCCATAATATATCGATCTGAAGGGAAAAATGAGATCTATACATCTATCAAGTCCTTTTAACCATATTTGATTACTATTGGTACTTATTCTAATGATAACCTCCCGAGACATGGGATGGGGACCTACTTGATCCTCCAGTATGACTTTCGATCTTTTTCTCTCTTTTAATCTTTCCAACATTGTGGACAATGTAGAGTTTGAGATGGGGGGGTTGGTTATGGTTACTAAGAATTGGATAATTGGAATGATTGCCTGCATGCTTACTATGATATCTTGCGTATTACTTGCTACTATAGAAATGCATATTTACAATTTATTAAAAATTGATAAATAAATAAATAAATGGAAAAGTTGAAAATTCAAAAATAGTAGTGTTAGTGCATGTAGTATTTACGTTGCATTTTAGGTACCCATTGCTCCACTAATTTGAATTGTAGTCCGGAACCTCCGTTGATATACATATTTATGATCATATAAGTGGTAGGAAGTTGTGTTCAAACCTTAAAATGAAGGTTTAATCTGTGAGAATTTGAGCCTGATTATGCATGAATTGTGTGATTTGTTATTTCATGAGAGAATATTGCTAAGTATCAGAGCTAGAACTTACTTGCTTGGAACCATTATAAATCTATATATGTTGTGTGTTGAACTGGGAAGACGGTGGCAAATTAGGATGAGCTTGCTATCTAAATAGTCAATCTGTACATTATTTCCATTAGATACCCCTACCTAATTTCTTTGATTACCCACGATTTAAGCTATTCTGTTATCTGATATTACCTTACATCCATGAAACTTCTTGAGTATTTTATTCTGGGCATAGATATGAAATTTTGTGGTGTGTTTCAAAGTCCGAGTTTGGGGTGTTATTCATTGATTGTGCTATGAGACTAGTGAAGACAATTCTAAAAAAAGTGTGCCTACGCTGTGAAAAAAAAAGGAAAAATAAAAAAATAAAATCAAGAAAAAAGGCACTTGTGATTATTTTCATGAAAGGATTGTTTGAAGGGTTGAAAAAAGTGCAAATATTGTGATATTCGTGTGAAGCTTGCAAAAGAAACAAGTTGGGTATGAGTTTGTGTTTATTGTTTTATTGTAGTGCCCAATAACTTGTAAACTCATGATGTTTCAAATAAGCTCCACCTAAATAAAGCTTTCAGCCGATCTCCTCCCTCACCAAGCCAGACCTTATTACAATCCAATGGAAAGACCACCTGACTAGTAAGATATGCAACCTTTTCCTTCGAGAAGAATGAGTAGAGGTGTTTTGGTTCATTTGTAAGCCTATGGATTGAAGATGCTAGGTAAGATAACTATACACACATGCAGACCCACTTCAGAGAGTGAAACACTAAGGGAGTGACCCTTTGTTTATTGATTTGAACACAAATTCTTAAAACCTACTTGATCATTTATATGTTTAGAGATGTGTGGTTCTGGAATATGATTTGGCTTGAGCGGACATTGATAGTTTGTTTGATTTGTTTGCTTAGTTCTATGATTGCATTTATGTAAGATTTGTTAGGGACTAGCAAATGCTTCAGTTTGGGGGTATTTGATAAATGCAAAATATAATATATATATATATATATATATATATTTTACCCTCAATTTTGGATATAAACTCAATTAATTGCTATGTTCTTTTTATTTTACGCAAGGATTTTGCAAGATTCTACTTTGGGAAGTATTTGAGAAAAATTGAGGAATTTGGGAGAAATTGACAAGAAATGAGAAGTTGGAGGCTACATAAATTGAATATAGAAGCTGAGGGGCTAAAGTGGCACAAGGACAAAGGTTGAGGCCAAATTGAACAAGATATTAAACTTAGAGGAGAAAGGAGGCATTAAGCCACTTTTTAGTATGTCTTGCACCTAATTCCTATTCTACACGGATTGGATATCCGGTTTGGACTCCTAGAATTTGGAAAGCCAGTTATTTTGGCTTGGGAAAGTGACAAAGAAGACACAAAAGGGACAGACAACAGAGAGGAGACAACAGAGAGGAGCAGTCGAGTAGCAACACCGACAACATCATCTTTTCATCTCTTTTACTTTAATTATGTTTAGTAGCTAGTTTAATTTATCTTCTAGGATTTATTGTGAAGCTTGAACCTAGGGTTTGACTATTTAGTTCTATAAACTTTTATTCCATAATACTTGTTTAATTACTCGGATAGTTCATTCATTATTCTTTTGACCAGAGAATATTTGTGGTATGCTTTTGATTAATAGAGAAAAGTATTACTAGACCACAAGGTAATTATTCTAGATACCGTTATAGAGCGATGACTTTCCACGTGTCTAGGTAGGAGATATATCACTTGAACAATTAAAGTGTAGTGATGTCTGTGCTATAATTACCTAGGTGGAACGCTCGATAGAGGATATCTAGAATTGATGCATCGACTTACAAGTTGAGAATAATAATTGTGGGTAATTCTAAATTGTCAAATCTGAAGTTTAAGTGGATCAATAATCCTAGGAGGTAGAGTTAATATTTAGTTTTTAATCACTTGCAATCCTATTTAGTCAATTAATTATCACATTCATCAATCAATTCCTTTTCTTTTATTTTAGTAATTCATACACATTTTGCTAGAGTCACAAGTCCTTGTGGATTCGACCCGGTACTTACCGATTTTACTACTTGTTAACAGCCGTACTACACTTGCAGTGTTCTCGACCAGTGAGATGGAAGGATTAAATAGTGCAAATGAGGGAGTTCATGTTAGAGAGGGATTAAATGTTGTGGAAGTTTCTAATGTTGGGAAGGCAGTTTTTGGGGAGGGAGTTAATGTTGATAGAGTAACTGACGAAGATGATTCTTGGATGGAGTGGTTGGGTATTGACACTCAGGAGGGGGTAGGATCACTTTATGGATCAGGTGTACATGTGGCCACTGAAGAGGATTTCCGTTCTGTCAACAACTGTGATGATGTTGAGAAGGAGAGTTTGGGATCTGAATAGGACAATTTAAAAACTATGGAACCTAGATAGGACAAGCAAATGATTGAAGAGTCTCTTGAATCTAAACAAGACAAGCAGACCCTAATTTCAAGCAAAGGGAAAGAGAATGTGCTTGATGATTCATCAGACACTGATGTTGAGGAAGAGTTTAATAGAAGGTTCAAAGCAATACAAGAAAATGTGGCCAAGAAATTTATTGAAAGAAAGAGGAGAAGGTGGAGACACATATACATAGATGATGATGAGGAAGACTCCACTTCACATGAGTCTGATGAAGGCCCTGGTTTTAATGATTTAGATTCTAATGGTGGACGGCCTGTGAAGTCTTGCAATGCTGTAAAAGAGAAACAAAAAGGGAAGTCTGAGAAGGATAGGGCTGACAATGAGAAGGCTGAAAGTGAGAAGCCTTTTAATGGCAGTGAGAAGGTTGTCAATGCCAATGAGAAGGTTGAGGGTGAGTCTGACCATGATGAGGATGAGCCGGAGGATGAGTCTGAGGATAAGGAGTCCGAGCATGATGAGGACCATGTTGTTGTGGAGGAAGAGGAGGAGAATGAGGGTGAAGAAAATGAGGACCATGTTATTGTTGTGGTGGAGGAAGAACATGACTCTGGTTATAGCTGTGACACTGAATTTGAAGAGACTGATAACGAGATTGAAAAAGATGATGATTGCATACATATTGAATTCAGGATTGATAAAAATATTTTAGACTTTGGTAAAAAGACATATGGATCTTGGCCTAGTGGAGAGAAAGTGCATGGATCTGGACCTAGTGGATCTGGGCCAAATCAAGAAGTTGAGGAAGAAGATGTGGTGGGAATGGCAGCAGATATTGCGGCTGAGCAAGCTGAATATGAAGAATTAGAGTATGAAAACTCTGATTGTGAACTTAGAAGTGTTCATTCTGAGAGTGATGATGACCATGCCCATATTAGAAGGTATCCCATATTCAACGAAAATCTTGATATGCATGATCCAAAGTTTAAACTAGGTCTGGTGTTTCCATCATTTCAAGTATTAAAGAAGGCAATTAGGGTGTATGCTGTTAAAAATAGATTTGGAGTTGAGTTAGATAAAAATGACAAGATCAGGGTTGTAGCACATTGTGTCTCCGGCTATGAATGAGGTCTTACAGCTAGGCTAATGTATGGTGGTCTATAGTGGCAAATAAGGAGGTTATTTGATGAACATAAGTGTGCAAAGGTGACAAAACTAGTTTGGGCAAACTACCAATGGATAGCTGAGGCATACTTTGAGCACATAAGATCTCAACCAGACATTAGTTTATATGCTTTAGTTGACCATTTGAGAAGAGATTATAATATTGAAGTCCAAAGATCCAAGGTTGGTAGAGCTAAACAGAGGGCGTTAGAAATGATAAGGGGTGATGAAACACAAACACTATTTGAAGTTGCGTGACTACTGTTGGGAGGTCAAATTTAAGAACCCGAGAACAAGAACAGTCCTAAGCCGTAACAACTTGGTATTTCAGAGACTGTTCATATGCTTAGCTGGGCAGAGAAATGGTTTTCTGTCCGAGTGTAGATCCATAATCAGCATTGATGGTTTCTTTCTCAGATTGACTTATGAGGGACGACTACTTTCAGCAGTGGGAGTAGATACAAATGATTGCATATACCCGATTGCATATGTTGTAGTTGTGTCAGAATGCATGGACTCTTGGTGCTGGTTTTTGTTCCACCTGAAAGAGGAGCTTGAGATTGTTGAAACCAAGGACTGGACCATTATGTTTGATAGACAAAAGGTGTATGTTTCTCTCTCGTCCATCTATCTGTATATGTGTATGCCAAAAAGTAGGACTGGAATATTGTTGGAATTCTTGCCCACCAAGATGACCTGGGCTAGCTAAAGTAGCTAAGCACAGCTCAACTCAGCTCAATCTGAGTGTTTGAGCTAGAGATGTATATCTGCTCTTAGTGAGCTGATATGAGCTCAAGGAGCTCAATGGATGATTTAATATGTCTTGGAATAGCTCTATGTGAGCTTGGTATAAATATGTCTAGGCACCTTTTGGCGAAGAGACGTGTCTCTTGGCGGAAAGGTGCGTAAATTGGTGAAAAGGTGTCGAAGAGGGCCAAGCACACCTTCGGCTTAGGCCGAAGGGTGCCGAAAGGACACCCTAAGGTGGCCTTACACACATTCGGCCATGGGCCTAGGGGTGTGAGTGCCCCGATGCCCAAGGTGCCTCTAGGCAAGGGGTGCACCCCATGCCTTGCACCATTCGGCCAAAGGGACATGTCTCATGTCCCATGGCCGAATGGGCAAGGGGCATGGGTCATCTCCCTTGCCTCTTCACCATATTTGGATAATTAATTAATTAGTTAATTAATTTCCTATTAGACACAATTATTTATTTATTCCTTTTCTAATTAATTAGTTAATTGAAAAGGCAAAAGGCATAAGACATGTCTCATGGACCAAGGGGCATTGGTTGCAGCCCTTGGCCCTAGAGACATGTTACTTCGCAAATGAGGAGGCATTGTGCCCCGTCATTGGCAGCCCATCCTCCTCTATAAATAGAGGGAGTGTGGCGCCATTAATCACATCCCACAACCAGCATTGGTTCTCTCTTCTCTCCTCATACTTCCTCTTCCAAACTAGAAGGCATTCTAGGAGCATTGTGAGTGGAACTCACCTTGGAGACAAATCATCTTCAAGCCGCCCTTAAGGTGTTCCCCGAGCCGAGTCTTCTTCATCAACAAGGAGCAAGAATCTCTAAGATTCTTAAGCTGCGTCCAGAAGAAAGGTACATACTCTTAATCCTTTCTTCGGTATTGATGAATGCGAACATGAGAAGCATGTTAAAGACGATCCTAAAATTAACAAATATGACATTATGTGAATCTTTTTAGGACTAGAATAAGAATTCCTTGATGCTGAACACAGGTTCTGTGTTCGACATATGCACATGAACTTCAAAAATCTATTGTTGAACAAAGGGAAGCAATCAAGTCAGTGGATGAAAACGCATACAATTGGCTGGTAAATGTTGAACCAAAACACTGGACGAGATCACATTTTGATGTTTTTCCAAGGTGTGGTATATTGTTGAACAACATGTGTGAATGCTTCAACAAATTTATTTTGGAAGCTTAGGATAAGCCAATACTGACTATGTTAGCATTGATCAGATGCAAGTGTATGGTGAGATTGCAATGAAATTATAGGTCCAAGAGAAGTACACTTCTAAACATTGTCCTAAGATACAGACTAAGCTAAACAATAACATTGAATATGCAAGGAACTGTTTTCCAAAGATAGGTGGACCTAAAGTGTATCGGGTGAGTGTTTCAAGTGAGTCTCAGTATGAGGTGGATATTGAAGATAGGACTTGTGACTGCATGAAGTGGGATTTGACAGGCATCCCGTGTTCTCATGCATATTATGCTCTGACCTGTCATGAAATTAACATTGAGGATTATGTAGATAGTGTTATTGGGTGTCATCTTATAAAAACTTTATAGTCATTTTATTAGACCTCTAAGAGGCCTTGATCAATGGGATGAAACTGAATTTTGAGAAGTTAAGCCACCAGTGGAAAAAAGAACAGCTAGAGGTTGGTTGAGGATGAAGAGGATAAGAGAAGAAGGTGAAGAGCCATCAAGCAATAGAATGAAAAGGACTGGACAATCTGTTACATGCTCCAATTGTCAACATCCAGGCCATAACAAGAGATCATTTAAGGTTCCTCCTAAAACTAGATCAAGTTCCGCTTCAAAAGGAAGGGGAAAGCAAATATAATGGGGAAAAGACCAATTCAGGATAGTGGAAGCAGGAAACAAAAAAGATAGAGATCACAGGTGAGATTCCTTTTTAATTTGACTTGCATGCCATTATTGGTGAGATAAAATGAAAGCTTTTACTTATTTTATCTTCTATCACACAAGTAACCAACACCAACACAGGCTTCCACACAAACACCCAAGGGCTTCATCAGCAAAAGAAAATCTGCTACTGTAATGTTTGCTGTCATTGCTCACGTATTTCATCTGATTGTTTTTACTCACAATTAGGATTATGTTTTGCATATACCTCCCATCAAACTTTATTTGTTGCCTCTTTTACAGCAACCACAGAACATAAGGGTATCAAATGTTCCAACAAGCAGTACATTCGTCCAATGACAGAACACAAGACTGAGGCAAAAGCTACAGCCAAGGAGAGGGAGAAGTGCTAGTAGGAGATAGTTACAAGACTTAGGCAAAAGCAACCATATGGACATTAGGTGTCAAATGTAACATGGGATGATATTTTTGATGCGGATGATATTTTTTGGATGTGACTGATAATTATGATGTGGATGATGGTTGATGTAGATTGTTTCATTTTTTGATGTGGCTTTGTATGAGACCACAGGAAGGACATCACCAAAGGGACTTAAGATCATCCCCCTTTATGTCGTATATATTAGATGTTCTATGTGGATTTGTATTTTTGAAGGGCTTTAGGTGTTTTTAGAGGTGGAGGTGATGTAGTGTTAGATGTAGTGTTGATGTTATTCTTGCTTGTGGATGATGATGTTATTCATGCTTTAGGACCTGAATTGGACAAATGTTTCGGAAATAGGACCTGAAAAGGACAAATGTTCAAACACTCATCTACATTAGATCAAACAAGCAATCACACAAACTCAAGATTGAAAGGTGAAAATCTCAAATTCATTCCATCAAAAGCGACTTCAACAAAAGTACAACATTTAACCACTCATTTCTTCACTCCAATACCATTACTTTCTACAATACAAAAAAACAAAATCCATGAAACAACTAGAACAACCTTCAATATCCTAGCTTCAGATCTAAGCTTCACAACTTCATCTTCTTCATTCCTCTTCCTTGACAATGCTTCATTTTCATGAAAATTCAACTTCTTCAACAGCCCGTGGATGATAACCCTCAAACGATCCTGTGTGGGTTCGTCATACCACAAGGTCGGGACACCACAAGTGTACTGTTGTCAGACAAGTAGTAAATCCGGTGAGTACCGGGTCGAATCCACAAGGACTTGTGATTCTAGCAAATTGTGTGTAAATTACTAAAATAAAAGAAAAGGAATTGATTGATCAATGTGAGAATTAATTAACTAAATAAATTGCTACCAATGTTCGCTCAAGTCAAATTATCATCCGGAACAACACATCTCTAGAGATATAAATGATCAAATAAGTTTTAAGACTTTGTGCTCAAATCAATAAACAAGGGTCACTCCCTAATTGTTTCACTCTCTGAAGTAGGTGAAGTAGGTGTACACTTGTGTACAGTGATCTTGCTAAGCATCTTCAATCCATAAGCTTGCAAGCAAACCAAAACTTCTCTACCCATTCTTCCCGGAGGAAAATGTTACATGTCTTACTAGTCGGGTAGTCTTTCCATTGGGTTGTAATGAGGCCTGGCATGGTGAGAACGGAGATCGGTTGAAATCTTTATTTAGGTGGAGCTTATTTGAAACATCATGAGTTTAAAGTTATTGGGTACTAATAATAAAACAATAAACACAAACTCATACTCAATTTGCCTCTTTTGCATGTTTCACACCTATATCACAATATTTGCACTTTTTCAACCTCTGAGACAGCCCTGACATAAACAATAAGTACAAGTGTCTTTTTCCTTGATTTCATATTTTTTTCTTTATGTATTCTTTTCACTTTATTTTTTTCACAACTTAGGCACCCACTTTTCTCCAGAATTATCATTTCACCACTCGCATAGCATAAAAATATATAGACACTCCCAAACTTAGAGTTTGAACATACACAAAAAATCATACCTATGCTCAGAATAAAATACACAAGAAGTTTTAGGGACAATGTAATATAAGAGAATGGAATAGCTCAAAATCGTAGGTGATCAAAGAATTAGGTTTTAAGGCTCAAAAAGGGGTTTCTAATGGAAATAACACACATGTTGGCTATTTAGATAGCAAGCTCATCCTAAATTGCCACCATCTTCCCAGTTCAACACACAACATATGTAGATTTATAATGGTTCCAAGCAAGCAAGTTCTAGCTCATATACTTAGGAATATTCTCTCATGAAAGAACAAATCACACAATTCATGCATAATAAGGCTAAAAATCTCTCAGGTAGAATCTTCATTTAAAGCTTTGAACACAATTTCCTACCACTTATTTGATCATAAACATGTAAATCAATAGAGGTTCCGGACTGCAATTTAACTTACTAGAGCATTAGGTTCCTAAAATGCAACTTAAATACTACATGCACTAACACTACTATTTTTTAAATTTTCAACTTTTCCATTTTTTTTCAATTTTTCAATTTTTAATAAATTGTAAGTATACATTCCTATAGTAGCAAGTAATACACATGATATCATAGTAAGCATGTAGGCAATCATTCCAATGATCCAATTCATAGCAACCATAATCAACCCCCCCAAACTCAAAATCTACATTGTCCACAATGTTGGAAAGGGTAAAAGAGAGAAAATGATCGAAAGTCATGCCTGGGGGACCAAGTTATGTCCTCGTTCCATGTCCCGGGAGGTTATCATTAAAATCAGTATCAATTGTATTCAAATCTGGTGAAAAGGACTTGATAGATGACTAGAGCTTCCAGTTGATAGAGAAGGATCGCAGAACTTTTGGCCTTACGAGACGAGGGCTACGGTTATCTCATCTTACTTCTAACACTCGGTCTTCTAAGACGGATACTGGACTTCCTTACTTTACGAGAACACCCTAGCAGAACAATGTTTTCCTTTGAAGGGAGGGTTAGAATTAGACCGCGGCTTCGGTTTTTCGGAGATCGGGCTCCGTTAGACCTCCAAATGCTCCTATTTGTGCACAGGCCAAAACCGCGACCTCGCTTTTTCAGAGGCTGAGCTCGGTTAGACCTCCAAAATGGTCTGGAGAAATTTTTAATTAACCAAGGCCTCCAAAATTTGTAACTGGAGCTCGGTAAGACCTCCAAAACTTGCTGGGTGGGGGAATTTACCTCTATTTAGCAACCAAAGTCCAAGACCATCATTAAGCTTAATAATAGAAATCTAAAATAAAATAATATAAATCTACTACTAATTAGCTTGGTTTAACGTCGCTAGCTCGATAGTGTCACGACCACCCCGCCCGGTTGCGGAGGCGGGGCAGGCCGCGACGTTCGGAAGCGGAAGCTACGGCGGAAAGCGCGGTAACGGTACTACCGAAACCCGCTACGTGCAGTGGTCTCATGACCCGCCCGCACAATGTAATGGTCGTACCACGACCCGCAACCTACAGAACTCATACATGGCAAGTATACGAAATAACTTAACAACCAAACATGCAGTTCATGGAATATCATTCATTACTCATAATAACCGAATCACCGAAACCATATTATACATACAGCCCATATACGCAAGTCGGGGCTCCGCCCTCGACTCAGAAGACAGATACAGAGTCAACACATATTCCAGAATATACGTCAAATACAATATCATGATCCGAAATACATGCATGCAACTACACCTACAGAGCCACCAAAGTAAACCCTAGAATACCTAGGTGCGGAATCAAGAAAACCTCTCGCCCAGAAGATTCCCACACGAGGTACTGTTGCTGCTGCTGAAAACCAAAACAACCAAAAGCACCGTGGATCTCTACTCCGCCGGTTGCTTGTCAGGACGGCCTGAAAGGTGGTAAACAAAAAAAAGGGTGAGTCCTCGGAAGGACCCAGTAAGGGCTGAGGTAAGATATAGTTTGCCCAAGTGGCAACAAGCTGAACCTGCAAAACAGAATAACACAAGAGTATACATGTACATATATAAACATAAGGCGTAAAGTGAATCAGAAATCCCAACACATGCGGTCCAACCGACCCACCCATTGTAACGACACCCTCTCCAAGAGGTCAGAACATACAGAACAGAAAGCACGGTACCGGCTGGGGTCGCGATCCCCAAACTTTCGTAGGGTCACAGAAGTATATCGGCACCCCAAGTGCGGATATATACAGAATGTCGGCACCCTCCAGTGCGGACATAACCAAACCAAGCCATGGAGCACCCGTGGTCTTATGACCAGCCCGGTATCGTCACGAAACAGAACACATACACATGTAAATATAAACGAAATATCATCACCCGATACATGTATACATAGAATGAATAGGAACCCGGGGCCTCCAAGGCCATCCGGGCCTTGGGACAGAACAAACATACATCTTACAATGTGACGGGTCTCGGGGTCACCGAACCACCGTCCTCGCCCGGGACCCGCCTCAACCAACCCCGATATACATGCAATTATTCCCAGAATGCATAACGAGAGAAGTTGAGAACTTACCTCAGAAAACAGCTCCGCAGTACAAACCCCGGGAAAACCCGGCTCCTGGCCCGAAATGTGACAACGCGCCTTTTAAGGTCCCGCACAACTCCACCAATGCAGAAACACACTGAACAACCACAATCCAATCAGAACTCACCAAAACAGACCCCGTAAACCAAACCCGCACAATCCCGCACTTTCCAGCAAAAATCCACATAAAGCTCGGTTTCACGAACCGAGCTAGAACATTGTTACTTATACATTCATAAACACAACCAAACCTTTAAATCATACCTTCTTCCCATATCGTTCACTCAAGTCCGAATCGAAATTCTCGTTCAGCATCCCAGACAAATTTCGGCAGAGTTTCACCGCACTTCCGACTACCCCCGTCCACATATGATCCACAGATACAGAATACACATTCAGAATTCACAAAATTGACTCACAACAAAAGCGCCAAAAATGGGGCTCGGACAGGGAAAAACAGCTTTTCACATACGGCTTTCTTAACGAAATCCGAATCGTACAAAATGTATAACTCTTTGCTCTGATCAATAATATACCCTTACCTTCCGTCAAATCAAGCCTGAAGTTGAGTTTCTATTCAAAATTTCATAACAATATTGGCAGCACTTCTACAAAGATTCAGCTCACACTCCTGACACAAAAGACGTAATAGAAGGTGCAAGGAACACTTAGGAACCATAAAATCAACCATAGGAGAATTTCCATAAATGTGGAGCAATTTTCAGAAGCTCACGGTTTCCAACCGGAGCCACAATCACAAAAACCGATTTATAAGGAGTTAATTATTTCTCCTAATGATCGATTTAACCAACTGACCTTCAAGATTTTGGTGAGAAATTGAAAGATCTCAAATTGCTCCTTAAGCTCAGCGATGGTGCAGAGAGGAAGAAAGAAGAAGAAGCTTGCTTCCTGACACTCTTCTTTCGTTTCTAATACTATATATATATGTAATATTATATTATATTATATATATATTACTACACTTTCACACACCTCACGTTTCTTCTTTTTTTTTCACCGCCTCACCCTGCCGTTTATTTTTTTTTCTTTTTCACTTTAGCCCCCAAACTTTCAAAAGTTGCAATTTAGTTCAACCCGAAAATTGCAACTTTCAAACCGTAACCCCAAACGGCACGAAATCTGAGACACATTCTCGTGACCTCATAACACGCACAAAACATGCTTCACATGACTAATTATGAGTCCCGAGCCCCACAAAAATCGCTAATACCGGTAAATACGCTTAATCGCGTAATTAACTGGAATTCGCACTGGGTGGCAATAATAGCAACGAAAACTGTACCACATCCTCGGAACTTCATATCTCACACCAATTATACTTCATATACTTAATTATAAGTCCAGAGTGTCCTACCGGGCCCACTTAACCCGAGCAAATCTCGACGTGCTAACCCAAATCCAAATCCCGTCATGCCAAAATTCCACAAGTATTACCATAAAATCTGTCTTAAAATATAACATACTTTACACCAAAGCCGTCGGAAAATTTCCATCCCGAGCCCCGGGAGTCGCCCGGGACCGAACGTCCCGCCCTAGAAAATTTACTCCGTAAAAAGATTCGGGACGTTCCCACGATTCCAAATATTCAAACGGTTTCCCAATCCGAGGTCCCGGGAGCGCTACCGAGCCAACTGTACGTCCCGAGATATCCCCCCGGCCCCGAAAAATATTTTCGGCGAAAACGTCCCGGGGATCCACACGACCTCCAAACCCGAAGGATTTTCAAAAATAATGCTCAGATAAGTCTCGGGAGCCGTCTGACCGCCCAAAACCGTGACCCGCAGGCCAAAACCGGAGCCCCGGGTCACAACCCGCTCGGGGTGACCGTAACAGATAGTATCATCAGTAGAACTCAAGTGACTCTGTTAACATGTTTCAATGTAGAACCGGTCCGACCATTGAAATGCTCCACCATCCACTTTTCCATATGATCAAACTTGAATTCTTTATACCTACAAAACTCATGGGCCCCTTTCTCCATAGCCAAGTTAGCAATCTTCAGGATAAGACTATCATAACAAAAGATTTTACAAAGCAAGACAAATGAATTGACTATATTCAACTCAAACAACCACCCTCTAAACCTAGAACAACCAAGCAATAGAACACCCCCTATTGGTATAAAAGCTTAAGCTCTTGACATGTATAAAATATAGATCACACAAGTCATAGGTAGCAAGGTTCATATCATGCATCTTGTTTCTATGGTGTAAATTCAAAGAGTTCTTACATGCACCAGGATCGAATACGAACCTAGACCATTCAAGATTCTCTTCTAATCAATAAAAGTATGTGTCATGCATTTTCACATTTAAGGTATTACCACCTCTTCTCAAATCAATCACTTGACATGTAGATTCATTTATCAAGTTCTTGGAAAGTTTCACTACAAGTGGATTAAAGAGAGCATTTTGTAGAATTATTTTCTTAGATATTGTTGGCAAACAAAAGATGACATAAGGGTCTGGATATTCATCATGAGTAATAATTGGGTCTTCATCAATAAACGCATCACCATCATCAATAATTAAAACATCACTACTCATCATGCAATCAGATTTAATCAAACAATCAAATTGGGGAAAGATATTATCATCACTAAAAAATTCATTTGAGGTTTATGGCACCTGTCTCCATGGCTGCCATCTGATTTTCCATGCATGTCACCACTTTTCCCGAATCCATTATAACACCTTAATCAAGATTATCCAACCTCTCAAATTTTTCAATCTGATCATATATTTCTTGAAACATAGTAGCTATTCCTCTCCAATTTTGCTTGATTCCCTCACTTAACTCAATCAAGGTACTTTTGTCAAACAATTCTTTCAATTAAGTGAAGTTTTCTTTGAACAACTACTCTACCGGACCGATTTTCCCACTTTCAAGGAAACTATTATCTGACAATTGACAATCTTTGACCCAATACTTCATTATAAAATAAGTCTGCTTCAACAAACGTTGGATCTCATCTTCCACTTGGTCTTCCATTTTTTTCCTTTTTTTTCTAAAAACAATAAGTGATAAAAATTAGTATATCCAATGTAACTCAAACACAAACAGCAAGAAAATAAACAAGTCCCCGGCAACGGCGCCAAAAACTTGGTCGGGACACCGCAAGTGTACAATTGTCAAATAGTATGTCGATCATGTTGATCAACATTTTATACTAATGAATCAAGTATTTATGTCGATCTAACAATGTAGTGATGTCGATCTAACTAGGTAGTGATGTCGATCTAAACAACTCATCATCCTGATTACCATTTTATGTTGATCAATCAAGTAAGTATGTCGATCTAACAAGGTACTAATGTCGATCTAACTAGGTAGTGATGTCAATCTAAACAACTCATCAGGCTGATCACCATTTTATGCTGATCAATCAAATATGTATGTCGATCTAACAAGGTACTGATGTCAATCTAACTGGGTAGTGATGTCGATCTAACAAGGTAGTGATGTCGATATAAACAACTCATCATGTCGATCGTCATTTTATGCTGATCAATCAATTATATATGTCGATCTAACAAGGTAGTCATGTCGATCTAATAAGGTAGTGATGTGGATCTGACAAGGTAGTGATGTCGATCTAACTAGGTGGTGATGTCGATCTAACAAGATAGTGATGTCGATCTAACTAGGTAGTAATGTCGATCTTAACAAATTATCATGATGATCAATTATCAATGCTGATCAATCAGTTAGTCATGTCGATCTCACAAGGTAGTCATGTGGATCTGATGATGATGATCTAAACAACTCATTATACCGAAATAACCATTTCATCACCCGCATTTGTTATGGTAGTCGCTTGACCATTTCCTATATTGCTTGATATGTTATTTTCATAGGTGTTTCTTAAGTTGTTCACTCATTACTTCGAACCGGACTCACACAGTTCCAACTACCACTTATAACCGGGAACTTTGAAAGAAATTAAAAAATATCAATACACAAATCCTGCAAATATTAAACGATGTTCCTCTATGAAGTAGCAGTTCTATAGAAACATGGCCAAAATTTCTTTGATTTCTTCAAGTGACTTTCCATCTGTGCAAACCTCCTCTCCCTACACTTCTCAGCCTTGTCTTAAGCACATCTCACTCTCTCATCCTCTTTGTCCTCTTTGCGCCTCCGCTCAGCAAGCTCTTGCTCTTCCCTGCGGCTCACTTCCCTTTCCTTGCGCTCTATTTCCCACTTCATTTGTTCAAATTTCAGCCTCTTTTCCTCAATGGTTACAAGAGCAACAACCTTTGCGGATGCACAATCTTGAATTGTCTGTGCCAACTGGTTGCGTGCATTTGTTGGAGTTTTCGCTCCCGTAATGCTTGGCAGTTCCTTTCTTCGATCCTTCTTCGACTTCTTCCCATCATTGTTGTCCACCACAGCAACGCGCTTACTGCCAGTAGCAACCATTAGGGTAGCGTCTACCTCACAACAGAGAATTCCTCATCCTCATTTTCAAGCCCTGCCATTGACTCCTTATGAGCAGATAGTGGGCAAAGGCCATCATCCTCATTGCTAACCACAACGTTCTCTGGAGCGATTCTAGCTTCATTCGGACTCCCTGTAATCTCATGAGGACCCGAGCTACCAACAACCGCATCGGGCTGGTCATCATCGGTGCAGAATGTAACCTCTTCATCATTTAACCTACATTCATAAATACGGATGCATCATGTCAGCAAGTCATATGCAAAACTATTTTCAAATTTTAGCCCTAACATTCAACATACCTTAGAACTTCGTTGTGGTCAGTTCCTGCACTAATGCTGCCACTATCGAACACTGCGGCGAGACTGATATTGGGTCGATCCCCAAGCAGAGCATGCATTCGCTCATAATGAGGGAACAAGTAGTCCAGCTTTGTCTGGATGGTGTGGATATTCCGCTTCCTGTCTTCTTCGGTTATGCCGAGACCAGTGTTGTTGCTTTTGTCACGGGCGACTTTATACTTGTTCAAGTAGTTACGCCAACGGTCACCCATGGATTTGGCATCAAGCTTAAACTTGCCCTTGTATTTACTGTTGATGAGGGTGGCTAATTCCTTCCAAGCCGTGTTCTTATGCGGAGGTGGCACTCCAACCTTTGTCTTCCCGGGAACACTAAATACCTTCACCTTATTCACCGGGTCCTCTAGGAAGTTCAGAATCGTTGCATATTTCTCAGAATTGAATCTGGCATTGTGTTGTGCAGGGTGGATGGGTTGGCTGGACATGGTGTGCTCGAACATGCGACCCTTCAATTTTAGAACACAAGTTAGCACAGTTAAACTATTACAGAGAAATATAAACCTAAATCAATTAGAGGACTTCTTTTTAAGGCATGCTATGTGTGATTAAAAGAACAAATGAGAGTCCCGAGAGGTAAGATCAACATGTGCGCAAGCTTGTGCGTTTCACTGTGCGTTTACTGGAAGTGTGTCAATTATATATTATGCGAAACTATGTGCGCACATCTGTGTGCCGCGCACAATTTTGTGTGAAATTATGTGCGATGTGCCACGCACAACCTTGTGCTAAACTATGTGCGGACTGCCGTGCGCATCCCACATATTTGTGATCCAACAGAGTTCAAAATAAACTTTAGGTCAGCACAAATTAAGCAAACCCAAGCAAAATTACGCAACCTCTGCCCTAACCTAGGAAGAATTTGTACCGTCCAAAACTGGGAAGAGACGATTGAGGGAGGTCAAGCGATAAAACTATGGAGAATGAAGTATAGGAAGTGGAAAGAGAAGATCCACTATCACCTTGGCGTTCCTTGCTACTGAACGGTAGCAAAACAGATGGAATCCACGACGACCTTCAGAAACGAGAGATTTGGGAGCGTCGGTGAATAAAGAGGTCCTACTGACGTGAACAACTAAGTTCACTTCGGTCCTATTCACTTGAGGTCCACATAGAAAACGGTGAATCACATGGCCCTACTTGCCTGAAGATGGAGGAGCAAAAAACTCAGGGATTCACCCTCAAAACGTAAAGTTTGAAACCCCCTATTGACTCTTTTTTAGCCTTCCCTCAAACCTAGTCCGAAATTGACTCCAAAGCCCATCACGTGGCTTTTGTCACAAAACAAGTCTTTTAATTAAGCATGTGGTGGGCCCCACAACCATGATAGGTTGCATAATTTATTCTCCATGTTTCATGCTTTGTCAATTTTGGTCCTCAACTATTGTCCTGTTTTGAAATTGATCCTTTTTTAGCTTGTTCTCATCCAAATATCTCTCAAGCATATTCTTGCAAAAATTCTTGTGCAAATAATAAAAACATAGCAATTTATCTCAATGAAAGCACATATTTAGGGGTATGATATTTAACATTATTTGCACTTATCACCACACTTGAAAACCAAAAAACCCAATACCCTATAAAAATGGTACAAAATCAATCAGATAGCCAATTTTCAAAATCAAACATGCCCGTAACTGAAAATACACTTACCCCATAGTTTCGATAGCCCAAAAATCGTCGGCCGACGTCCTCCCTTGACCACAACATCACCAGCTTCATCTCCATACCATACTTGGAAAAATGTGCCTGATGACCCAAATCCCTCCACCTAGAGCTCGTCAATGACATCTTCGACTTTGCCTCGAGATCTGTTGAAAACGCACAATGCCTCCAAATCTATCACTCCCCCCTTTATCTCTCTCTCTCTCTATCTCTCACTCCACATTCTCTCACTCTCGCCAACATTTAAAGCCATGTAAGTCACACAAACCCTTAATTGCCATATCACTACATAAACTGATGACCTGGCCTAAGAATTAAGGGTATAATTGGCATTTCACTAATCATGGCTTTACATGCAATCACTTAATGGTGTATTTGACGTAATAACTAATAAAATGACCATGTAAAAATGAAAGATAAGTGACCTTAACAGGATAAATTCTTAAAGTAGGACCCGTTTAGAACAATTATGAAAGATAATGGACTATCCGTGCATTTTACCCATTTATAAATAGAGGCTTCCAAGCTTTCACTTAGGAATTCAGGATCAAGCTTCACTTAGGACCCAAAGAATGGTGGTCGGAAGTCGAGCACTTCCGAAGTAGGGCCACTGCCGAACTAATAAAACGGTGGCAACGTGACTTCTTTCTTCCCCGTACCGTAACTGTTAGAGTGTCGATGCCTGAGTGTCGTGTACACGAACCGAGCGTCGATTGCCTTGTACTTTTTAGGAGCCAATTGGAGTGTGGGCTCAGGTTTCCCTTGCACCCTTTCATCTAGGAATTAGCAGAATCCCACGGTCTGGTCGTCAATCAGCTAAGCCCGAGCACCTACTGCCACATAAACGCGTTCCTCGTGTTATGTCAGGTGTTCAGGGTGGACCCAAAAATTTCCACCTTTTTGCAATTTTACAAATTACCGAAGCCGAGGAACTGTTTCTACTACTTCGGGGCTAGGGGACTCTTCAAAGAGGTTCAACCTTATTTGGGATCTGCCTTCGAGTAGGAAAGGGTGGCATGGTGAATCCTTCTTCATGAAGCCCGAAGCATCCTGGAACCTCCAAACTGTCCAGAAGGTTGGAGAGCTCGTGGACATCAAGGACCCTTCCCACTTGTTGGAGTTGGAAGGCGCTCAGGAAAACTACAAAACCTTCTAGAGCAAGTTGCGACAATTGGTCGATTGGTTCGGGAATGAGCGTCCCAAACCGTTCCCCGTTCCAATTAACTGGACCCTCATTACCCAAAGAGTCTTATCCCATTTAAGGATCATTCGGGGTGACTTGGGGGCACTTGGAATCAAGGATAGCCCCACTCATCACAGGATTTGGCACTGATTCAACATTTGCGGGGCGAGATCCCGCACGCGGCCTTCGTTCAAGGTTCATATCCTTTCTTTGATTCATTTGCATCCCCTTTTGTTTTTAACTAATTGTGTTTTCTTTCGCAGAAATGGCCCTGAAGATTAACCTTCAGGACCTGTTCAAGGGTGTCTAGAAGAAGGGCAAGCCTGGTAAGGAGTCTTCCAAGGCAGGTCGCTCCCAACCTCCGGCAACTGAGCCGAAGAAGAGAAAAAGGGATGCACCAGATATCCCGGAGGCTGCTTCTTCCGGTCCCTCTGAGGTCCGCTCTCCTGTTCATCTGGTGGAGACGGACATGACGTTCGAGGACCTGTTCAATGCATATGATCAGGCAGGTCCTTCTCCTAACAAGAAAAGGCGTCTTTGAAGGAAGTATAAGGCTACCCCAATTGTCGAAGAACAGACTCTGGGAGTCCTGCCCACGGCCTTTGACTTAGGTAATCAACACTTATCTTTAGAGAACAACTGTTTCTGGAACATCTTCAGGAATTTCTCCCGGATGTTTGGAGATGATCCAATTCACGAAGTCACCCACACACATTTCTGCAGTATAGGTCCAGGCTGGAAGGAGGCCTAGGAGAAGGCTCGTCAAGAGCGGGATGCTGAGCTTGCTTGGTACGGATCCTACCTGATCCCCCAGGAGCCGATGTGGCTGGTCCATGAGGACCAAAACCTCATGGAGATGGCTCCGGAGCTTTGGAAAGGGATGTCGACTGCCCGGACCATGGATTGCAGACTACGTGCCTTACTGGCTAGGCTTCCCAAGTTGTCCAGAAGATGGACGATGCTCGGAGAAATGTTGAACAACGAGCTACAAAAGCTGTGGTTGTAGTGGCAAAACTCATCCAGAGAGTTTTCCACTATGAACAACTGCTCCGGGCGTCCCGGACTTCAAGCTCTTCCGCTTTAACTCTCCCGAAGGATGTCCAAGGTAACCTTCCTGATTCTTCTGTGGCATCTCAACTTGCTCAAGCCGAGGCTGCCTTCCTGAGCACGGTCGCTGCTCAGAGGGACTGTGAGGAGGAGCTCCAGATGAGGGTGGCAACCCTTGAAAAGGAAAAGAGAGATCTTGAGGTCAATCTTGAGAATCTCAAGAACCACACTGACCAAGACCTCAAGGACCTCCGGGAAGAGGTCAAGACTGTCCAGGAGGAGCAACAGGCATAGGACGAAGCAGCAAGGGGGCGGTGAATTTGGCTGCTGAGAAGTTTGATCAGGGCTTCTGTCTTGCCCGGAGGCAAATCGTAGAACGGAACCCACAAGTGGATCTCTCCAGGCTAGATAGCTCTGACGAGCGTCCGGTGGATTCTTCATGGTTTAGGGGAGAATTCTTGAAGGCCCCCCGCAGCCAGTTCACCCCAGCGAATTTAGTTTTCCTTAGTTTCCCTTGTATTTTTCTTTTTTGCTCTTTTGTACAGTCCTCCGGGACTTTTGTAGTTAATCCTCCAGAATCTTCTAATGATTAAATTCCAAAACCTGACTCTTCTTTCTATAGAGGTTCGGTCATAAAACCTACATCCTCTTCTCGAAAGTATCAATTTATTAAGCTAACTTCGGATTACACATAGTACTTCCTAAGTGCTTCGAAGTGAAATGAGTTAGTCAATTCTCTTCCTTCAGAATCTGATGATTCACTATGTAGAGAAACCAGTTTACTGCGGCCTACTGCACGGTAAATGCCGCGGTAAACGCCATTTACCGCGATATTTACCACGTAGTAGGTCGCAGTAAAACCGCGGTAAATTTTGCATATTCTACATAGTGATTTATACACTCCTCTTCTTTCTTCGATGGTCACTTCAAACGGACCTTCTGAGTTCGGGGCGAATGCTCCTCCTTTTGGTTTCCGGGAGCCCAACTTAGTTTGCCTTAGGTTTAGGTCTCCAACCTTGATATTTTTTGTTCTCACTTTTGAGTTTGCAGAGGATGCGGTCCTTTGTTGAAATGTCTTCCTTCGGAGCCCTGCTTCTTCTCTTCTCCCTTCGAGGAAATCTAAATTTGTTCAAAATCTTTGATCATTCCCGCTTTCTTCAAAGATTTTTACCCAGAGAGATGGATTGGTTACCTCGATGGGGATGAGAGCTTCGGTTCCATAGGCTAAGGAAAATGGAGTTTCTCCAATTGACCTTTGGGGTGTGGTCTAGTAACTCCAGAAGACATGTGGAAGCTCTCTGGACCATTTACCATTGGCGTTCCCAAGCCTCTTTTTCAAACCGTCTTTCAACGTTCGGTTTGACACTTCGACCTGTCCGTTGCTCTGCGGGTGTGCGACTGGAGCAAAATGAAATTTGATACTGAATTCTTCGGCAAAATCTTGGAACCCTCTGTCCGTGAATTGTGTTCCATTATCTGTAACAAGCACTTTCGGGCATCCGAATCTACAAACAATATTTTTCCTAACAAATTTCCGGATGTTGTCGGCAGTTATCGAAGCCAATAGTTCGGCTTCTATCCACTTGGTAAAGTAATCCACGGTGACTATGCAGTATTTCAATCCTCCGGGCGCTTTTGGTAGTGCTCCAATCAAGTCTATACCCCAAACGACAAAGGGTATTGGATAATCCGAAGATGTTACATACTCCGAGGGAACTCTTTGTATCCGGGCGTGCTCTTGGCACTTATTTCTTTTGTTGACAAATTTTCTGACCTCTTTCTTCAGGTCCGGCCAGAAATACCCATGTCTGAGTATTACCGCGGCTAATGCATCTGACCTAATATGGGACCCACATATGCCTTCATAGACTTCAGTTAAGACTTCTCTAGTTTCTTCCTCACCGTTGCATTTTTGCTTAGGCGAAGAAAAACCCTTTCGATATAGACTGCCACCTATTATGACGAACTTGCTTGATTTTCTTCTTACTTTTGCTGTCATGATCAGGTCCTCAGGGAGTGTTCCTTCGGTGAGATATTTCCAATAGGGAGCTCTTCATCCCGATGTAATATTGAATACATAGAGGTAGTTGATACAAGGGTTCTTCCTTTCTTCATCGTAGGAGGCGGACTTCGAGAGCTAGTCAACTTCGGAGTTAAGGGCCCATGGAATCTTCTCTATGCATAGTCTTTCAAACTGTGCGGCTAATTTCTTGGCAACCTCGACGTATTTTTTGAGACTGGGTTCTTTGATCTCGTACTCTCTGTTCATCTATTGAACTAGAAGGTTCGAGTCACTGCATGTCTTTAGGGACCGAATACCTGCCTATTTGGCTAACTCCAATCCGGCGATTAAGGCTTCATATTCGGCAGCGTTATTTGTCACCAGAAAAGCAAATTTGATGGATCGGGTGGCTCTCATACCTTCAAGTCCTTCAAGCACTCATCTAGCTCCTTGTTTGTCTAATCCCGAAGCACCGTCAACGTAAAGAATCCATACGGGGTTGCCTTCGACTTCCATCCGTTTATCTTTGAATCCCTGTGGTAATTCGGCAATAAAATCAGCCATTGCCTACGCCTTGATCACTCTTCTTGGTTCGTACTTTACTTTGTATTCTGTTAGTTCGATACACTATTTTGATAGTCTTCCAAAATGGTCACTCACTTCAGGATGTCCATGATAGAGACGTTACTCCGGACCACTATGGAGAATATGAGGAAATACGGTTTTAACCTTCGGGTTGAGAGGACCATGGTGTAAACTACTTTCTGAATCATTGAGTAGTTAAGTTCGGCACCATTTAACGACTTGCTCACATAGTAGATCGTCCATTGTTTTCCTTGGTCGTCTTCCTAGACGATGATCGAACTTATGACTTTCTCTCCTACCGCTAGGTACACAATCAGGGGCCTATTCTCGGTTGGTTGCCAAAGGGTAGGCATCTCCAAAAGGTAAGCTTTGATTTCCTCCCAAGCCTTCTGATAATCGAGATTCCATTCAAATTTCGCTCGTTCGGCTGCGTTTTCTTCCTTTGATTTTTTCCCCTTTCTTCACACCAATTCTTCCGGGTTCCACACCCTCCTCGATTAGGAGTTTGAAGAATGGGTGGCAGTTGTCCCCGTACCGAGATATGAAGTGGCTCAGGGCCATTATTTTCCCAAGCAGCCTTTGCACGTCTTTGACCGAAAAAGGTGTCCTTGAATTTAACAAAGCTTTAATCTTTGTCGCATTCACGTCGATGCCACGTTCGGATACCATGAATCAGAGGAATTTCCCGACCGTCACTCCGAATACGCACTTGTCCGGGTTGAAGTCCGTACTTCCGAATCTGATGAACACTTATTCGATATCCCAGATAATATCTGTTTCCTCCCTGCTTTTGATGATGATTTCATCAACGTATACTTCGAGAATTCTCCCTATATGTTCGGAAAATGCTTTGTCCATCAGCCTTTGGTAAGTTGCTCCGGCGTTCTTGAGCCCGAAGGGCATCCTGGTGTCACTTATGAATGATGTCTTTTCTTCATCTGGAGGATTCATCCGGATTTGGTGGTATCCACTGTAGGCATCGAGGAAGCAGAGTCTTGCATACCCGGCCACTACAGGATTGTTCAACCATTCGGGATAAGATACTTCTCTTATGACCCCGCATCGAGAAGCTTCGAAATTTGTTATTTGATGAAGGCTCTTTTGAATGGTGCGTTGTTTCTTTTCTTCTGTCTTACGAGTCTTGCGTTAGGGTTGACGTGCAGACTGTGTTGGATTACTTTCGGGTCAATCCCGGGCATGTCACTAGTAGAGTAAGTGAATAGATCTTTATTCATTTGAAGGAGATTTACAAGTTTTTCCTTACTGTTCTCGGGCATGTGTTCGGCAATCCTGGTGGTCTGGCCTTCCTCCAAGATGACTTCTTCCATCTTGGTTGCTTCCTTCTCATCCCCCTTTGAGCAATCCGACCTCGGGCCCTTCTGAGCCAAAGCCATGACGTCCTTTGCCTCCCTCTGGCTCACGTAAATCGAGGTATCCCCTACGTCAGTTTTGAAAGTGACCGTGAGGTACTTAACGTCACTTCTCATGTGAATTGCCCATTGAGTTTCTCTCCCGATGATTGCATTGTAGGCCGAAGGGACGTCGATGACCAGCCATTTGACCATTAGTGTTGTATACCTGGATTGTCATTCGGGCCCGGTTCCTATGAACATGGTTGGGAGCTCAATGCACCCGAGTACTAGTAGCTCGTTCGGCCCTACTCCATAAGTCGCGGTCCTGACTGCGTTCAGCCTGGTTGACTTCAACTTCAGTCCTTCGTAAGCTTTGGCGAACAACACATCAACGTTCAAGCCGTCGTCATGGTTCCAATCCGGAGGGTGATGATGAGTGGGTTATAATGCGGGAATCTTACTTCGTTTGAGTCCGCACGTTTGATTCTTGAGGCTGCGTCCCCGTAGCTTAGAGAAGCTATTTCCCTTGCCTTCCTTTTCCTCGCATTTGACCCCATGGTGGTGGTAATGGTATTCAGTACTCTGGTAGCTTGAGGAGGAGATTTCCTTCCCTTGTTCTTCTTGTCCGGACCCGGAGCGTCCCCTTCGACCTTCCCCTTCCCTCGGGATGTTCCTTCGTCTGAATGTATCTTCAAGTACTCTCTCAGGGAACCCTTCTTGATAAGGTGCTTAATGTACCTCTTCAATTGGTAACATTGTTCGGTATCATGTCCGGTATCCCTGTAGTACTTAGAAGAATTGTGTTTTGTTTCCTCCGGGATGGCCCTAGGTCAACTGATGGTTCTGCTTCCTTGCCTCTGCAGTGCTGCGAGGATGCTGATCCGGGTGGAGTTGAGTGGCGTGAAATTTGTACTCCTCTCGAAGGGTTTCCTCTGGCCCCCCAGTTCCCTGAATGCCTAATGGTTGTAGGCTTCAAGTTATCTTTCCTTTGCTCCATGTTTTCTCTGTTATCCTGCTTCCCTTCCCTTTGGAATAGCAGCTCTTATGCGATCATGTGTTCCTAGGTGACCGCATACATTTCTTCAACGTCGGTAAAGTTCTTTCGAGATAACTCGTAAGCCAACCTGGAGTTCGGGAGAAGCACCTTTGTGAAGGCCATGATTCTGATGTTATCCGTCAGGTCTGATGCGTGGACTGCTTCCCTGTTGAACCTCTCAACAATTCCCGAATGCCCTCATTCGGTCTCTGTTTGATATCAAACATTTGTATGGCCCTCTTGGCCGATCTCTTGCACCCGATGAAGTGGGTGGTGAATTTGGTTGCTAGGTCCCCGAACGAGTTAATACAGTCCGGGAGAAGAGAATTGTACCACGCTGATGCCGGACCTCCCAGTGCAACTTCGAAGCATTTGCAAAGGGCCGCTTCATTTACTCCCTTCAGTTCCATCGCTCTCTTGTACTTCCGTATGAAGGCGTCCGGGTCTACCGTACCAATGTAGACCTCTAGTGGGTGAGGCAAATTGAACATCCGGGGCATTTGGATGTCCCGAATTTGACTTGTAAACGGTCCATCCTCAGAAGCCGTTTCATACTTGGCCTCTGGCCTGCTCGAATTTCTATCAACCTGCCCCAGGCGGTGTAACATTTGCCGTATAACTTCATCCTGGGGGTCTCCAGTTGTCAATCTCTCTAGTCTTGGAGACCGCTCTCTTCGATGTTCCCTAGGGGACCTGGACCTTTGTCGGCTCTGTCGGTCCAGGGATAGAACCTGCTGTGACGCTGGTCGTCCGGCCCTGTGTCCGAGTGATCTTTGCTACGAATGTTGCTCGCCTCTTGGCCTGTGGGATCGTTCCGGCCGATTGTGTAGGTTGCTATGTTCTTCCCGGAGCACGACTCGCACTACTTGGACTATATCCGGGTCTAGTTGTCTAATATCGCTCCGACGGAGACTAGAGGTTGGCCGTAGGGAGGTTGCTTCGTGAGTCGTGTCTTCAGAGGAACTCTGGTAGCTAGGATCGGCCGTGCAGCCGTCAGTTGAGCCTCCTCCTTCTGGCCTTGATAGGTGGGACCGCGAATGATCCCCACGCTCCATTGAAGGAACCTGGTTTTGGGGTCCATCATGGTTCCCACAGACGGCGCCATTTGGTGGCAGATCCGTGTGAGCCGTCGCCACGATCTTTCTGTATTGACGTGTTTTGACGTTACTGGACGCCATGGGGATTTGTGCGATGTGCGTTTAACTCGAAATTCGAGAATGAGGATAAAGGGTTCTCTGTTTGTGTTCTTTTGAGTGAAAGTTGTCAAGAAGATCCATTAACTCCCGCCATAAATGCTTATATAGTCCATTACTAAAGTGGCAAATTGTAATATCCCAATATAGTGTCAGAGGACATGTGTCTTTAATACGTTCGGGAGTGTTGTCCGAAAATTTCATTTTAGTATGTTCGGGTCAATTATTATTAAGTCCGGCGATATCCTTGTCTCGTACTGGTTTATGGATTATTTGGGTTTTTAATGGGCCTTTATTTTGGGCTACTGTTTGGGCCTTTTGCTAGGCCTTTTGGGGCCTTTTAAGTAGATTGGGCATAGTGGCCATCACCAACCAAACCTTAAATGATGGACTTAAAAAGAGATTGGGAAGCGCCAAATGTAAATGGTTGGGGGAATTGCCACAAATTCTATAGAGCAATCAGACAACTCCCCGAAAGCCACAAGAGAAACTCCATTTTCCTTAGCATTAAGGACTGAGGCCCTGTTCCTAGTAGAGATTACAGATTACCTGTTGAATGAACGCAAAAAAAATGAACTTAAAAAGAAAGTTTTCCAGCAAAGCAGAGTGAGCGCGTTAAATGTCAAATAAAACACCAAGGGATTTGCGGTGGGAGATCTAATTATTCGATAATTGAAACATGGTTCTCGACGGTCAGCAGGAAGAGAATTCGCCCCAAGTTAGGAAGATCACTGTAGAGTCATTTGAGAAAAATGAAAGGGAGTTATCAAACTACAAAAATCCGAAAGAGAAGTGCTCATAAACACTTATCATGTCGACACTCTAAAAAGTTTATATCCTTAGAAAATTTTCATGTACTCGTGCAAGGGTTGAATGCAAAAGTTGGCACTTATGAAAATCACTTGTCAAAAAACCTTGAATGTTGAATCAAAGTCCGAACAATCTAGTTTGGCAGAATGTTAGGAAAGCTTTATATAAACATTAAGTACAAACAATCTCGTTTGGTAGGAAAATAAGTAAGAAATTCATACTTACAACATAAATCTCATCTATGCTAGTCTCGCATGCATTATAGAATACTCAAACGGTGATTTAGAAATATCATTATTTAAGGGTTAATGTATTTATTTTTGTTTTAATCTGAGGCATTAAGAAACACAAACAAAAGATTGAATAATGCCTCTGTTTTAAAAAGTTCTATGTGTCCAGAAATCAAATATACACGATTGGTTTTGGGGCAGAACACCTACATGCCAAACCTAGCACTTGGTGGCCGAACTCGTGTAAAGCTATGAGCGAACGAGGTCAACAGAACAAATTACCTAACAAGGTCAAGGTGATAACCGAATGCCCACCATATATACTACCCGAAGGAGCACCCGACAAGGAACAAACCACCATTAATACAACTCATAATAATTAATGTACAACAATCAAAATCAAACATAAAACCAAAATAAAAGAAAAAACCTAGATCTACTTTTGCTCAAAACTAAACAATCTCAGAACCGAAATCCTCCATCCACCGCCGTGTCGGCACTCCTCTTCTCCTTTCTACCGCCACCGTCCACCGTCGTTTGTTCGACAACATCGAACACCGCAAACCAGAGCGCTCCACTCAAGAGAAGAAGAAGAACATGAACAAGAAGAAAGATTAGATGAAGAAAGAAGAGGAAGAGCTCCAGATCTGAAGAATTTATGGAGGGAGAACTCTAGATCTAAAGAAAGACAGAGAGAAAGGGAGAGAGATTTTTCCAAGATACGGATGAAATGAGAGAGATGGAAGGCATAGTGCTATATTAGGCGTTAACACAACCAAAGCCGATTAAGCCATTAACCAGATTGAGAAGCGACTTTTTATATGGTTTACCTTTAATTAATGCGGCTTAGGCCGCGTTAAAGGCCCGTTATAAACGAGCTCAACGACGTAATGGACAGAGCGAGTGTTTATCAATGTTGTATTGAAGGGGTAAATTTTTCAATGAACGTTTAGTTGTCGCAGTTGGCAATGTGAGATGTGCTTAGATGACGCTTATTTGATGTGCCATTAGATGATTAAGTGGCATTGACTGCACATTTTAAAATTTTTATGTTTTAATTTCACTTAAAAAATTGTAAAAATAACCATTCAACCAATGTAAAACTAAGAATGACCCTCTTTTTAACTCAGATCTTACGGGTATACCATCAATCTACCTAACCAAAAGAACACAAAAAATGTATGAGCCAACCATTTAAAATTAGGAGGATTTGGTAAGTTAACATAAACAGGATTATGATCAATATTGAGCCCAAGTATCGTAAACGTACAACAGACACTGACGGTACTGTATACTTTCCCTGAACTATCAGGTAATGTCACAAAAAGGGAACACCTGCAATCGCAAAATTGCAAATTCTTGTTGGCCTTAATTTGGGATTTAGGAAGTGAAAGGCAAACAGCAACCATAACCGAAACCCAAAGCAATGGACGAAGTAGGAGCGAGCGAACAACGACCGTTGTGAGAGCAGAAGTGAAAACGACTTCACGTCGGCCATCTTCTCCATTCTTTAAGCAATAGTCTCTCTGCTTACTTCTTCTCTTCTCAGATCTCTTTATTATCACCTTCTTCCAACGACGACGACGACCTCACTCGGATTGACTCGCAGCGTTGGTACTTTTCGGTCTCGTTTCTCTTTTCTTTTCCTGGATCATGGTTTTGGTGTTGCCTGGTTTCTTCTTCGGATTTGTTGTTCTGATTCTCTGATAGGGATTTTGCAGTTTGGAATTGCCTACGTCTGGCCCGAAAATGGCGGTTACTGGGCCGATTACGGCTGGACAGGTGACGGTTCGTTTTGTATGCTGCATTATTAGTGGAAATGCTGACTCATGCTTTGATCTCTGATTGTGACGACATTGTTCTGGTCGTTTTTTGAGAATGTGAATTATAGCTGTTTAATGTTGTTCTTTGTGCTCTTCTAGTTATTGTTACTGTGATGATGATTACTTGTAGGATGGTAATCATGCCTCTGTTCTGTTTTCTGGATAGTGGTGGTCCTGTGAATGTGTGTATTCGAAATTTCCAGATTCTGTTATTTTACCATCTAGCTCATTCGATAAAATAAAATAAATCCATTTCTTCTCTCTCTCTCTCTCTCTCTCTCTCTCTCTTATATAGTACCATCATTTCAATATCATTTGGTGCATTTCAGTTGGTTACGATATTTCTTTCTTACAAAGTCTATGTTGATTATGCGTGAGCCTAATGTGTGAAAAGGATAGAGAGTAAGAGCAACTAAGTAGTAGTAGGGATGCCCTGATTGCACTGAAGGGATTCGATAGGGTTGTTGAAGTATTGAATGTATAAGATATCATTCATCTTCATAGTTTCAAACTTAAAATTCTAGACCTCTTTTAGACAAGGAGGTTAATATGTAGAATAGAAGTGTAGTTATCAAAATATTGTAGGAGTAGAAGGTTGATCTGGGAATATTTGACCTGTCTTGTTTAGCCGAAACACTGACAAGAAGAGTTTATTTCATAAACAATTGAAGGGTAAAGGAAGTGGTACCACATTCTAAGTTTTGGTTTGCCCCTCCTCCCTCTCCCCTCATGATCCAGACAGGATCACTAAAAGCCTTTGTAGGTTTACCATTTACAATCAGTTGGATTGTATGTCCACACCTTGGTCATTTCCTCTTTTGAAACTATTGCTTGTATGATTATGGCTGTTTTTTTTTTGAGCTTTTTTGTTCTTCTTGTAACATTTCTTGAAGTACTGATGGGAATGCTTCTACTATTCTTCAGGTCTCTTTTCTTCTTGGGGTCATCCCAGTGTTTGTGGCTTGGGTTTATTCGGAGTTCTTAGAATACAGAAAGTCGGCATCTCCTCCTAAAGTGTAAGTTATGATCTTCCTTTCAAATTACTTGATAAATGTGCTTCCCTGGTACTCCCTCCGTCCCAAAATAATTGTCCCCTTTGCACTGTGAGTTATCCCAATTAATTGTCCACTTTACCATGTAAGGAAAGTTTTTTCTACCAGTTTTACCAACTTACCCTCAATTGTCCTTCTCATCTTAAAATTGGGGCCTACATTTGTTTCTCTTTCTTTCTTCTAGGTTGGGTTAAAATTTAAAACCACACATTCAACTACTTTCTTTTATCACCATACCCAGTCAATTGGAAAAAGTGTAGAACTATAGTTTTTAGTAGAGTGACACAATATTCTATGTATTGTTATGAAGTGCTGCAGGTCATACAGACTTTTGGTTGAATGTAGCTTCTCCTTTGATGCAAATGGTTAGGGTTAGATGTTTGCAATTGACATAATATGTGTGTGTATGGTGACCTAAAAACTGCCTAATGCATGCCCTATTGGTTAATTGATGATGCGAACCATACTTTTCAGTGTTATAAAGTTTTATTTCGGAACATAATTTGGCCCTTTTTTTCTCTTAATTGAAATTTAACTTTAGAAACAAAAAACACTAATTAACATAGAGGATGCTAGAACATGGAACTAACCCAAGCCGTTGCAATCTAAGTAAGGCTTATTGTTCTAATTCTGCTGGTGTAAATGTTATCCAAGACCTAGTGACATGCATAAAAAAGCTTTTCATGAACCAAAGTGAGTTATAGAGGGAGAAGGAGAGAATGGAAACAATGAATTAAAAGAGAAAACATACTTGGTTTTACTTGTCTTATTAAACTCCTGGGACCAATCTGAGCAGGAATATGGTGACGTGCTAAAAACATTTAGCAATGCTAAATGTTTACAGAATGCACTGGTGGGTAGCATTTATCGTGATTCTAGTATTTCATAACAATATCATATGCTCCATAAAATAAAAAAAATAAAAAAATCAGTATCATATGTGCTTGTTATTATTGACAGAATTTATGTGAAATTAGATAGAATCGAAACTTTTGTGCTAGTATGGATATCAGCATGGAAGAGATCTTTTGCAATGTCTTCTTTGTTAAGGATTTTGAGAATTTTTTTTTAATTTGTGAAAAATAGAGGAGATTTTGTGAGAGAAAAAATTGGACGGTAGGTTTGATATAAAAAAATTTAAGATTTTTCTTTGGTTTGATGAAACATTTTTTTAAAGATTTTTATGTTATCAAATTTATTTCAAATGGCCGAGCTTCCAATATTTTTTCTTTAAGGTATATTTTTGACCAAGCTCTTGAAGAAGTTTGTCTATTGGAAGTGGTGGAGTCTGGCTAACAAACTTTTGAGTTTTATAAGAGAAGTTGAAATTAATTTGAGAGGTTAACATTCTGGAGCTTGAAAGAAAAAGTATTTCTAAAAAGCTTCAGCTTGGCCAAGTAGGCTCAGAGAAGGGGAGCTTTGGCGCATGATTGATTCGCTGTTTGACCTGGAGGTCACGGATTTGAATCATGAAAACGGTGTTTTGCAGAAATTCAAGGAAAGCTGCTTACAATAGATCCAAAAATGGTTCCGACCTTGCCCGGACTCTGTGCATAGCGGGTGCTTTGTGCACCGGTCTGTCCTTGTTTTTGACCAAGCGGTCTTCTTCTGGACGTTTTCTGGATCATACCATATAAAGGAAAAGAAAATGGTCTTAGTTTTTTATTCAAGGATATATTCTTTTAATTGATGAACAATTTGTAACAGTTAATGCTGTTACTGGATACTTATGTTTAACTCCCTCAGAAATGAAATTATGATGTCTATCAGTGTGTGAATAACTTTCTCATCCAAAACGGAACTTCTTTCAGAATTGTTTATCATTCAGTTATCATCACAAGTGGTTTCTCTTTTTCCTTCTGGGGGAATTCATTGCAATGTTCTTCAATATTTTTTTCCTGTTGTAAACTGTGATTTCAGTTCGTTTGTTCCATATATGGCACATGACTCCAAATTATCTGTTAAGGCACTTTTGAGCTTTTTGTATTTTCCTTTTCTAAATCTTGGGAGAGCAAAAGATGATTCTTTCATCGGTGTTTCATCTGAGTGGTTAAGCATTTTACCTTTTCTGAACTGCATCAATTTTCCACATATCCCGGTTCTTGCCACTTTGTAATCTTTTGATAGCACGGGACAGGCATAATCTGCACATGCTGAGTGTACTACAGGTTTCTGTATTTTCATTCAACTAATCTTCAATATGCAGCCATTCAGACAATAATCTTGATGAATTAGGAGAGCAGACGATCAAAGAAGATGACCATGCTGTTCTGCTGGAAGGAGGTCTTGCAAGATCAGCGTCTGCAAAATTTTATGTTTCATCCATTAAGACAAACTTAATGAGGTCAATTGCTTTTCATGCGCTTGATTTCATTCTGATTTTAGTCTGAACTTCTTGTCCTACACTTTTCCTCTTTTTGGTTTTCAGGTTTTTGACTATGGAAGAGTCTTTCTTGTTGGAACATCGGCTTACTTTAAGAGCAATGTTAGTGTTATAAAGATACTGTTTGGTGTTTAACTTTTCTTCTTAGATCGAACCTTAACGTTCTAAATTCTGATGCAGGGCTGAGTTTGGGGCCTGTTTGATCTACCTCTATGTCTGTGACCGAACAAACTTTTTTGGAGAATCTACAAAGGTGAACATGTAACCTTTACTGGCCTACTATCCCAAATCAGATGCATGGCTATCCACGCCAATAATAATGTGCAGCCTGTATGTTTTAGTGCTTGTTTCTCGAAATTACACATTCCCATGGAAGAACAACAGTAATAATGTGCTCTGAATTCGGAGGATGGTTATTCATGGTTTTCATGTTTTTTTTTTCTTTTTTTTATAGAGTTTTTTTTCTTTTCATTTTTTATTTCACCCGTTTAAATGAATAACAGTAACTCCTCGTCTTTTCTTCATACTCTTCTTTATGTGTACCTCGCCAAGCTGGTATTTATAAGTTCTTTTAAAAAGTTGGTTCAAAGTTGTCCTGTTGCCAATATTTCGAGGTAAAAGCAAACCTAAGCATGGAAAGAAATGTCTGTCCGGTATTTATAAATTTTAAAAAGGAGTTGGTTCAAAGTTGTCTTGTTTCCAATATTTTGAGGTAAAACCAAATTCTAAGCATGGAAAGAAATGTCTATCTGCTATTTATAAATTCTAAAAAGGAGCCGGTTCAAAGTTTTCCTGTTGCCAATATTTCGAGGTAAAAACAAATCTAAGCATGGAAAGAAATGTCTGCCAAATGTTGCCAAATTTTAATTTTTTAAGAGTAATTTGTAATGCTTCAGTGTTGTGTTCTTGATTAGCAGAATAGGTAACAGTTGAGATAATGAACAAAACCTGTATCTCAATTATAGTCTAATTTATGTGTTGTTGTCCATCTGTTTTCTTTCTATTTGCAACAGCAATACAACCGCGATCTTTTCCTGTTCCTCTATGCTCTACTCATTATAGTTGCAGCGGTGACTTCATTGAAGAAACATAATGACAAGTCAGCATTTTCTGGGAAGACGATTCAATATCTTGGTCGGCATCAGACTGAAGAATGGAAAGGATGGATGCAGGCAAGCATATCTTTTCCATTCTTCACCCTTGAAAGAAAGTTGGAGTTACATTTTTCACCCTTGAAAGAATGTTGGAAGATACATTCTCAAATATTTGCTTTTTGCAGGTCCTGTTTCTGATGTATCATTACTTTGCTGCAACAGAGATATACAATGCAATACGTGTTTTCATTGCTGCATATGTTTTCATGACTGGATTCGGCAATTTTTCCTATTATTATACCAGGAAGGACTTCAGTGTTGGACGCTTTGCTCAGGTTAATGACATGATTCTTATAAACTTTTGTATTGCAACTCTTGATCTTACGTATAGATTGCTAATTTTGAAACTCTTACCTGTATTCTATACTTTTTTTCCTGATGCAGATGATGTGGCGGCTCAATTTCTTAGTGGCATTTTGTTGTGTTTTGCTCAACAATGACTATATGCTTTATTACATCTGTCCGATGCACACGCTTTTCACACTGATGGTGTATGGAGCCCTTGGTATTTTCAACAAGTATAATGAAGTACCATCTGTCATGACAGTCAAAATACTTGCATGCTTTCTAGCAGTCATCTTGATTTGGGAAATTCCTGGAACTTTCTACATAATATGGAGTCCATTGACATTCCTATTAGGTTAGTAATTAGCTGTAATTAGCTGTTTGTTTTTTCTAATATGTTCCATTCGTGTAAGTGATTTACTAATTCGTTACTTCCAATGGAGAAATAGGACCCAACTAGTTTAGGATTTAGGGTTAGTTAATTGATTCATGTCCAGTGATATCTATTTTGCTAAATTTGCAGGATACACTGATCCAGCAAAGCCAGATCTACCTCGCCTGCATGAATGGCAGTTCAGGTCTGGATTGGATCGATATATATGGATCATTGGAATGATATATGCCTACTATCATCCCAATGTAAGTTCCTGAATATATTACATGTACTATTGTGGGCGTCTAAGTAATCAATGCAAATAACCATGAATTTGTTTTTGTATTAGGTTGAGAAGTGGCTAGAGAAATTGGAGGAATGTGAAAACAAGAAAAAGTTCTCAATCAAAGCAGGAATTGTTGCCATCTCCTTATTTGTGAGTTACCTAATTTTGAAATCCCTTAAGTACTGTGTTTGCTTGTACTTCTTCGCTAATGAAAGTACTGTTCTTTGCATGCTGTAATCTGTATTGCTGTTTCATGGTTTTCTCTACCTGCTTTGGACACATCCCTTTTCAGGTTGGATATTTGTGGTATGAATTCATATACAAGCTGGATAAGGTTACATATAACAAATACCATCCTTACACATCCTGGATCCCCATAACGTGCGTATTAAAGATTAGCTGGTTGGTTCCCATTTGCGTATTTTCTTCTTCATGACTTGACATTGTTCTTCTATGTTTTCTTGTGATTCCAGAGTCTATATTTGCTTAAGGAATTTCACCCAACAGCTTCGTGGCTACTCTATGACTCTATTTGCGTATGTTCCTAAGCTCCTGAATCTTTAAATGTCATGTTTTGAAAAAAAAAAAATCCTATCTGGAGCAACTATCCTAAGCTTGTACTGTTTTTTAACTGTTCTACTTGTGGATCCAGGTGGCTTGGAAGGGTAACTTTGGAGACCTATATATCCCAGTTCCATATCTGGTTAAGGTTTGTACGCTCTAACTAATAGACTTATACAAGGATAGCAAACCCTTTTGTTTCCTTCTTTCATCAAGATAATTAGATCAATCATGATGCATGATTTTGCACTGCTTCACAAAATTACTAACTTAGAACTATGTGCTTCTGAAAACACAATTAATCTCTACAACATTTGCTTTGTCGATCACTCTTGCTCAGTTGTCTCAATCATTATTAATCTCTGTACTATCAAGGGAGAAAAGGATTTTACGTCTAAAAATCAACCGTGAAAAGATAGATGCACAGGAATATACGTATATTCCCAAGTGCTACATTTTATTATAGATGTTGAAAATGAAGTCTTTCATTTTCAATAATTTGCACCCAACTTAGGCAGAGTACATCTTTAACATAGCTTTGGTTGTTTAATACGTATCTTACTGATATGTGTGAATACAAGTTAAAAATACTATGTTGTTGAGAGACACTGGAGATAAACTAATATGCCGAAACAAGGCCATTCACCTAGCAAGCATCCAGAGACGATGGCCTTAGTATGTGGTGCATAAGCACAATAAATTGCCAAACTTGATTCCTAACCTTTTTATAGTAAAATCTACTACTTGTGAACAGTTTTTCTATTAAGGACATGTTGCACGAGATTGGAGGGCTGAGATAAATAGGTGAGGTTGAAAGGAGGAATGACATCCATGGACTTGAGTGAATTGGAGACATGGTTTTCAAAATGTCTAGTAGTTGGAATGGCCCTCTCTCCTGGATCCTTTGTGCTTATGACAATGATATAGGTGTCTTATGGCTAAAATAATCATCAAGATTACTCAGCTATTGGGCCTACATGCATGATATTTGCCCTATTTAAGCGCAATGAGCATAATAAGATAAACGAGTCTTCTTGAGTGATGAGTTTAAAAAGTTACTTAGATCATGTTTTACTAAAACAAGGTTGATACTTTAAAATTTACATGCACATCATCAACATGCCACATGCACCCTTTTAAATTACTGCAGTGGCCCAGTGCCAATCTGTTTACTAATTTCATGATTTTGGCATTTTGCGTTATTTTTATCTAAAACGATTACTTGTTCAAAGTATATTGATTATTGAAACTGTACCTCTTTGAAGAGTCCTCAAAGCATTTTGAGGAAAAGCAAACACTCTTTTTATATACTTTTCTTTTTTGTTAAGAAATTTAATTTGCGTTTCATCAAAGTTCTGTGAATCCAAAAAAAAGGCTATTCAAAGTTAATATTGCGCCTGTATAGTACTAGCTTAAATGACATAGTTCCGAATGGTAAAAGAAGTGAAAATGAGAATAATGTACAATAACACGTTATTGTTGAAACTGGAAATTAATACAGATAAATACCGTACTTTCAGGATTGAAACTGGAATTAGATGAGCCTTATGACATAAATTTGACCGTATCAGGGCTATTGATGTTTTTCAACACTATTTATATATGCACAACGTTCTTAACTCTATTCAGATGTTGAATCTGGAACTTGGAGTTTTACTTATCTACATTTGGAATATTTTACTTGAATTTTGGTTTGTTTCCAGAGAACTAGACCAACTTCTCTTAGCAATAGCATATTATTTAGTACTCCCTTTATCTCATTTAGATTGTTCAGTTCCCTAATTTTGTGAAGAAAAAAAGGGACAACCAACATGGCACAGAGGGAGAAATTTTTAGTATCAATTGTTTTAGCATGTTGCGTCATGTTTGGCATATTTTTAATCATTCATGACGATAGTATTGTTTATTATTTGTAATTTTAAGTACAAATTTTGAAGGTCGGTCTGCAGGGTTCTCACGCATGCATAATCCTTTTTCTGCAGATCGAACGTGCCTAATGGCCAGCCAAAGTGGCTTCTTTCTATTATCCCAGGACACCCATTACTAAATTTCATGCTAACAACAGCCATTTATATTTTGGTAAGGCGTAGGCTCTAGATCTGTGGTATAAGTTTTTCTTCTTTCTTCTCTTTCTCCCCGCTTTTCGACATATGATGGAGGCCAAGGTTGGGGATTTGTACATGTTGCTTTTGTGGAATTTGCTTTTGTTAAAGCTATCTTACCTTCTCTTAAACCTATTTTCCATGTTGATCTTCCTATAAGCCTTTCTTCTCTTTTCTTTTTCCCTTTTTCTCTAAATATGTATGCAGCGTCATGTGAAATACAGTGTTCAATTTCTAACATAATTGATTCTACAGGTTTCTCATCGCCTTTTTGAACTGACCAATTCACTGAAGTCCGTTTTCATACCCAGCAACGATAGCCGACGGCTGTTCTATAATTTTGTGGCTGGATTAGCCATCTCACTATGTGTATACTCCATGTCAACCATTCTTCTACTAATACCTCATTTCCAAGTAAGGGCTCAATTCCTTCTTTAAACATTCCTAATTATGGCTGCTGTACACTCCATTGATTTGTGATGAAATATGCTTTACAGGGCTGAGTAAGGTAGACAGAGGAGCTTTAAGAAGCGGTTTTTTTCTTCAAACAAACACACGAAAGGGAACATACATTCAATCAAAATAAGAGGCATGCAAATATTAGGCTTCCACTTCATGAAGCAGAGTTTTCACCCAGTTTTGATTTCAAATGCTCTTCATTGGTGTCCCTGAGTCAGCCCTGAGCTAGAGCAGCTGCTAGGGTTAAAATGGCAGGTAGACAAATTGCAGGAAAGGAATTTTATTCTTACCCCTTATTTTTGTTGTAATATTGCAAGTTGTCATGTATTGTTTACCTTCTTTGTCCTTGTGTTGCCCACAATTTTTTGTTATTAATGAAGATGTAAATTACTGTGATGTCTGTTTTGGCTCCAACAAGAATTTGAGAGTAGATAAAGATTGGATTTCCTGTATTCAGTTGGAACTTTAGTATTGTAATGCTCATTTTCTGTCTTCTTGACACGCCTTTTGTTATCATTTTTATGCAGTCATAGAAGCAAAAAAAATTAAGGAAAATGGTTGCAACACTCACATGCATTCTTCAAACATCGAACTTTTATAATATATACACTTTAGTCCTTATAGTTTAATATATGTCGGTATTTCGTAAATCCTTCAAACACAAAAGCGTTTGAACACTTAAAAAAGACGATGAAGAAAAAATCGTGTTTGGATGGCGCATGTGTTTTTAATTGTAAACATGTTTAACCTCAGTTAAAACACGAAATGTTGTAAGAAATCAAGCTTAAGGTGAACTTTTTTTTTTTAAAGAAAATTACATGATTGCATAGGTTCAAACAATCAATGGCTTCAAATTAACAAAACTATGGTCAAATTATTTTACCTTCGTGCACAAGCTGTTATGCATTTTACTGGGCATAAATCAATATCACATTCGAACGGTCATATCTCCCATTGTCCGACCTCCAAATTAAACAATTCAAAATATTAAACAATGTTTAGGAAAGGGGCTTTCCAACAAGACCAAATTAAGCTAATTTGAAGGTCTGTAACGTCCTAGAGAATCCTTACATGTCAGAGTGTCCAAGTTGATGACTTGTTATGAGTGTACCTATGCATTTACTGGAGAAAATCAACGTGGAAAAACATGAAGGCACATTCTATGTACATTGCACAGTTTTGTGCATATTATGCCCAATTTCGCAGTAGAGGGTTTTCACTCAAAGATTCTCGATTCCAACTCAATTGTAACACCTTTTCAGGCCCTTATTTAGATACCCAATGATGCCTAACATGTCACCCCATGGCGGAAGCACATAGGTGATTACGATGTTCAACACACCTTAACCATACTCAATTGGGGTAATAGATCACACACACAACACGTCCGTCAGGTGGGTCCCATGGGGCAATTGTAACCACTGGGCTTATCTTGATGCACAAGAAACCTGCAACCAAAGCTAAAAGCAGATACATAAAACTATACATACATACACATGCTCAACCAATGCAAAATCCAATCATATGCAATGCAAATCAAACAATAGATTATAATAAGGTTAGACGGAACACAGTGACGGTCTTCCCGGCCGTAGCCAAGGCATACACACACACACACATAATCACACAAAAGAGCATGGCCAGCTCGGGGTAGCGATCCCCACCGTCAAATCACACACAAAACACCTTATAGGTGTATCACATCACCACACCATTTAGGTGTTGTATCACATCCAGAGTGTTGATCCAGAAACCTGCACATCAATGCCTATACCATATGACTAAGTTTGGCATCACCGAGCCAACCCTCAAACCAAACTTAGCCTCAATATACTCTGATATGCATTTTATAACATACTCCAAAATGCAGTACCCAGAAACACACTAAACCCTATACACAAAGTCCGAAATTAGCTCCCGTTCAGATTTCCAGAACCCGATTTCGGCAGAGCTTCGGCTTAATTTCTGCCCAACCCCCTGTTGACAAATCATCAAAAGATCACATAATACACATTTAGGAACCATAAATTCATAGATCCATGCAGCGCCTCCACACCAAAAATTCAGATATCAACGGTTTTTCACACAGAATCTCATTTACAAATCTGATCCGTAAAAAGTATATAGCTCTGCACCGTGAATAACATATATGATTACCTCTTCACACAACTGAATTTTGGTTGCCGTGCAGGAAATCAAAAACTGATTTCGGAAGCATTCCGTAAGCGTTTCAGCTCAAATCCCTTTTCACATCTGATCAAAGAGCACATAAACAACACTTAGGAACCATTAAATCATCCACATATATGGCGCCACCAACATCTCAAAAAATCCAGAATTTACGGCTTTCAAACGGAGCCGTATTTGAAAAATCTGATCCGTAGGATGTTTATAACTTCTCAAAAGGATCAGTTTAACAAAATTACCTCGAAGCTCGGGCCAATATTCTTCAAGATCAAGTGAAGCACATCCATGGAAGCTTATGGAGAAGAAAACATTGCAGAGAGGAATAAGAAATGGCCAAGTTGGCCAATTTTCCTTCTTTTATATTTTCCATTTTTTTTACTTTTCTTTTTCTCTCACCTTATATCTTCCTTTTTCTTTTCTTTTCTTTTCTTTTTCTTTCTTTTCTTCCCTTTTGGCCATACATAGCCGCCTTCCTCTTGTCTCTTTCCCAAATTATTGTTCAATTTTCTCTCTTTTACACTTTGGCCCCAAAACTTTGTAAAGTTGCAATTTAGTCTAACCGCAACTTGAATATTTCTCAAACCGCTCCACCAACTGAAACGAAATCTGAACACCAACACCGTGACCTTATAACACACACAAAACATGTATAACATGTTTAAAATGAAATCCCGGTCTTCACATAATTTCACTAATCCCGATATTAACGCTTAATCACATAAATTAATCAGGACCTTTGATCCTCCAAGGCAGTCTTAAGTCTTTGATACTCATCGGGGTATCTCTCCATCACATCCTGCTCTACCTCCCATGTTGCCTCACGCTCGGAATGATGAGACCACTATACTCGAATCATAGGAATAAGCTTACTCCGAATCTTCCGCACATTCTGTCCCAAAATAGCCACGGGTACCTCTCGGTACGACAGATCCAATTCTAGTTGCAAATCCTCTATCGCAATTGTTTGAATCGGATCCAAGATGCACTTTTTCAACATACTCACATGAAAAACATTGTGCACTACTGACATACTCGGTAGCAAAGCTAACCTATAGGCTACCTTACCCAATCGTTCAAGAATCTCATAAGGACCCACAAATCCCGGAGCTAACTTCCCTCTCTTTCAGAATCTGATAGTCCCTCTGGTTGGTGCCACCTTCAACCACACCTTATCTCCAACCTCGAACTTCAGATCCCGTCTCCGTTTATTCACATAAGAAGTAGTCCTATCATTGGTGGTCTTCATACATTCCTGAATCTTTCTGATCTTATTTGTTGTTTCTTCAATCAATTCGGGACCTATCTCGACTCTATCAGAAGCCTCTGCCCAACAATGGGGCGTCACACAATGTTGGCCATATAAAGCCTCGTAAGGTGCCATGCCGATAGTACTCTGATAGCTGTTATTATAAGAAAACTCCACCAATGGCAAATGCCGATCCCACTCACCGCCAAAATCCAGTGCACAACTGTGTAGCATATCCTCGAGAATCTGGATCACTCGCTCTGACTGTCCATCGGTCTGAGGATGATATGCCGTACTCAAATGGAGTCGTGTGCCCAAAGCCCTGTGAAAAGCACTCCAGAATCGTGCCGTGAATCACGGATCTCGATCAGACACAATGGAGTCTGGAACTCCATGTAACCGTACTATCTCACGAATATACAGCTGAGCTAGCTTCTCCAGGGAATCTGAAATCCTCATAGGCAGAAAATGAGCACACTTCGTCAATTGATCCACATGACCTAGATAGTGTCGTGACGTAACCGTGTCAAAGGCAACCCTCTCAGAAAGTCCATCGTGAAGTTACCCCACTTCCTGATCAGAATATGCAATATCTGCAATGTTCCCGCTGGTCTCTGATGCTCGGCCTTCACTCTTTGACACGTGGCACACTTAGAGACGTAGGTTACAATGTCCCTTCGCATGCCCGGCCACCAGAAACGAGATCTCAGATCATGATACATCTTCTCACTTCCTGGGTGCACACTCAGTCTGCTTGTGTGAGCCTCCTCAAGAATCTCACCTCGAAGTGTCGGGACATTCGGCACATACAATCGGTCTCTAAAGTACAACAAACCCTACTTGTACTCGAAAGATGAATGCAGTGATCCCTTTGCCTCTCCAGATACCTTCTTCAATTCTGGGTCACATTTCTGCACATCTCGTACTTTGTTTAGCCACTCAGATTTGATAGTCAAAGTATATAACTGTGCATGCTCCCACTGCTCCCACTTGTGCCATTGGCACATCAGATCATTTTCCTTGTCTCTGCCATCACTATCTCCACCCTTCACTAAACCGGTGTACTTCCAACTTAGTGCATCTGCCATAGAATTACCCTTGCCTACGGTGTACTCAATGTTGCAGTCATAATCCTTTATTACTCCAACCATCTATGTTGTCTCATATTCAAATCCTTCTGAGTGAACAAGTATTTTAGACTCTTATGATCTGTAAATATCTGATACTTGTTACCCAGCAGATAGTGTCGCCATTGCTTAAGTGTGTAAACCATGGCTACTAACTCCAAGTCGTGAGTCAGATAATTTTGCTCATGTGGTCGAAGCTGTCTCGATCCATAAGCAATTACATTCCTGCCATGCATAAGCACACATCCAAGCCCGGATCTGGAAGCATCAGTATAAATCACATATGGCACACTCGGATCTGGTAGTATCAGAATAGGTGCGTTAGTCAGCCTATTTTTCAACTCCTGAAAACTGTGCTCACAATCCTCGGACCAAACAAATCCTCGCCCTTCCGAGTCAACTGAGTAAGGGGTGAAGCTAACACATAAAATCCTGGTACAAATCTCCGACAATAGCCTGCTAATTCGAGGAAACTCCTGATCTCTCACACATTTGTGGGTTGCTTCCAATCCTGCACAGCCTTAACCTTCTCAGGATCCACTAAAATACCACTCTCACCGATGCTGTGTCCAAGAAATGACACCTCCCGAATCCAGAATTGACATTTGGGGAACTTAGCATATACCTGATGATCCCACAATGTCTGCAAAACAATCCGTAGGTGATCTCGATGTTCATACTCATCCTTGGAATATACCAGAATGTCATCAATGAGCACGATCACAAACAAATCCATATATGGTCGGAAAATCCGGTTCATCATATCCATGAATGCTGCTGGAGCATTAGTTAAACCGAATGGCATAACCGTATACTCATAGTGTCCATACCTAGTTCGGAAAGCTATCTTCGGTATATCCTCTTCGTTCAGCCAGAGCTGAAAATATCCCGATCGCAGATCTATCTTCGAGAAAATCTTCACGCCCTTCAATTGATCAAGTAGATCATCGATCCTGGGTAAAGGATACATGTTCTTCACAATTATTGCATTCAGCTTCCGATAATCAATGCACAATCTCAATGTCCCATCCTTCTTCTTCATAAATAACACTGGAGCACCCCACGGAGAAGTGCTCAGTCGAATGAACCCTTTCGCAAGCAACTCATTAAGCTGCTTCTTGAGTTCATTCATCTATGAAATCGACATGCGGTAGGGGGAACAGATATAGGAACAGATCCTGGCTGAAGCAGAATCTCAAACACAATCTCGAGCTCTGGTGGCATACCAGGCAAATCCTCGGGAAATACCTTCGGAAAATCTCGCGCAACAGATATCCGATCTAACTCATCCCTGATATCAGCTGAATTCAGACCGAAATACTCATCCTTATCAATCAGAAATATCTCGTCCAGAATTTAAAATTCCAGACTATGCATCTCAAACACACATCCAGAAGAAGTGCATAAAGGAAGTACCTCACCGGAAGATAACACAATCTCTCGTTTCGCACAATCTATCTGCACACAATTTCGTGATAACCAATCCATATCCTAAACCACATCATACCACGGAATATCTAACACAAGAAAATCCATGGGAATCTAATGCTTTCCCAATGTAATCAAACATTCCCTAACAATCTCATTTGAAAACAAACATTGACTCCCAGCAGTTCTAATCAACAATATACGAGGCATAGAACATATAGATAAACACCGGGACATAACATATTTCTGTGCGATAATAGATATAGAAGCATCCGTATCAAAAATAACATTCACAGGCATATCATTCATAAGTAAGGTACCTTTCAGTGCTCCCTGTTGTGCCGGATCGCCTCTCTCAATCTGGAATACCTTCCAACCCTCGGTTGCTGTGGCGGAGGCGGTGGAAGTCGTGGCTGCTGTCTAGCACCACCCTGTGGTGCTTCCCGTCTCGTCGGTGCACTATACTGGGCTCTCGGCTAGTTGCCAAAATCTCTTCTCGGTGTTGTCTGTGGACAATCTCTGATCCAATGGTCAGTTGATCCACACTTCAGACATCTGCCCGTCTCTCGGTAGCACGGCCTACCCAGGTGAGATGACCCACAACTCAGACACACGGCAGATGGGGATGCTACTCTCTTCCCCTTCGCACTCATACTAACTGTAGGAGCCTTCCTGGTGTTCTGGGGAAACCTCCATGGACCTGTGTCTCTCCTGCTCTCCGGAGGTCGGTATGGTGCCTGCCTACTCTCCATCTCCTCCTACTCGATGAGTTGGGCCTTGATGTGTACCATACACATATCACATTTCCAAGTGTTTCAAATCATTTCCATCATGCATTTGAGCGAATTTGATCATATTTGCACATGTTATTTAGTAAGTTGGTTTATTTGTAGGTGTACATTCGGATAGTAGAAATGAAGTTCGCGGAGAGAAAAAGAGGGAATCTCGCACGATTGACGAGTGGAGGAAGGACCTAACTACCAAATCTTGGTGGAAATGAAGGCTCGGACCTGAAAGCTATTTACCGGCAACCTCTCGGGCTTGGAAAATGAAGTTCTTGGTGCAACAAGCTCGCGACACCATCGCGAAGCCAAGCTGGCGCCGCGTGAGCTCTCAGTCTCAAGTGACACACTCGCGGCACCATGGCGGAGCCAAGCTAGCGCCACGTGAGCTCTCGGCCTCAAAGTGACACACTCGCGGCGCCATCGTGGCGCCATTGTGGCACCACCACCTGCACTTAAATTTTTCGGGACCTTTGCGATAATTCTTGTTTCAAACACTGTTGCACCGGTTTTTTTGGACTATTTTACCCTCAATTAACACCCTAAAGGTGTCCAACATGTCTAGGGACCCTTTAGTCATTATGATACTCTATATATAGTCTTTTAGGGTGAGTTTTAGGAGATTAGGAGGGGAATTACGAATTTGGAGAGATTTGTTCCCTTTGCAGCCCACTTTACTCTTCCACCTAGGGTTTTGAGCTCTCCACACTATTGGGAAGAAGCCTTCATGATCTTGGGTTAAAGATTCATTTGCAATAGAGTTTTATTCTCTTCTCCTCTCCTCTTTTACTTTTATCTTTTGATCATTACATGTTGATGTGTTTATGTGATATGAGCATGAGTGAGTAGTCACTTGTGTCTTGGGGTTTGCTTGTCTAGGGTGATTCTCTATGTGTTCATCTTCTCTATTTTGATTTGGATATTGATTCTTGTGCTTGGATGTTTCTATTATGAGTGGGTATGGCCATATCTATTCATATGCATCAAGGTGTTCGATGAAATGCCTAAGTGGGATTTGCATGAACTAGACTTTTGGGAATCAATAGCTCTACTTGCTTCTAGTTAGAGATAGCTTTTAGGAGTGGAGTGGTGGTTAAGTTAGGATCTATTCATGCCTTGAGAGTCAATGCTAGATCAAGAGAAGGACTATCTTGATTTGTTGAGAGATTAACATGTTTGCTTGAGAAAGAAGCATGTTAGATGTAGTAACTCACCTCTAAATCATGTGATGAACTCGTAAAGGACCCCTTAAACCCAAGCAAACCCCAGGAGTTTTTTATAATTGAAAACCCCAAAGTCTTTCTATTTGTGTATTTCTTGTTTGTTAAGTTATTGTTGCATGTTTTGTTAAGTCATAGTCCGTATTATAGAGCTACCTTCATTCCAACATTAGATCAATCTACACCTATCTTATGACTCATTACTCTACATTTTAGTTGAAATTGCACTTTAAATCTTTTTAGTTGATCAACGCTCTAGTTCCTTTGGGTTCGACACCCTTTGCTCTTACTTGCTATATTACTCGCGATCCTTACACTTGAGGGCTTAAAAAGGGTAGTTATAAATATAGAACTTGTGCTAGAAAGTGATACCCTTTGCACGCATCAGGCCTTCTGTGTCGCCTCATGGAGCGTAGGAATGTCTAGAGGTTGTAATGCCACTCGAATATCTGGTCGCAATCCCCATATAAACCTCTTGGCCTTCTGCTCCTCCATCCCGTAATACTACGGAACATACCGAACCAATCGATCAAACTCATGCTCATACTCAAGCACACTTATGCTGCCCTGTACTAGGTTGTTGAACTGAGTCTTTCACAAGTCTCGGACCGCATCTCCAATGTACTGCTCTTTGAACAGTCGGCTAAACACATCCCATGTCATATCAATATCGGGCTCTCCTCTCGCAGCTAGCTCAACCCGGTGCCTATTTCTGATGCTCTCCCACCAGATGACAGCTCGACCCTCCAAATTATAAGTGGTCAGGGATACCATCGTTGTAGGAGGGAACTCCAACCTCTTGAACATAGAATTGATCCGGTTATACAAGACCTCAGGACCACCTCTTCCATAAAACTTCGGAGGAGCTAGGCGCTGGAATCTCTAAAGTACCTTACTCGGGCGCTCATGTCCCCAACGAGTATCCACCATATTCTTGAGTATTTCACAAGAAAACCAAAGAGCACATATATAACGGTTAAACACCCAGAAACTAGCAAGCATCTGTATTCCAATTGGCTATGTATATGCAAATGCAAACGCATCATGTAATAGCGTCTGATCTCAAAAATTAATCCATAACACGGATCACATGCATAAACCATGCTCTGATACCACCTTCTGTCACCCCACGGCGGAAGCACACAGGTGATTAAGATGTTCATCAACACCGTAACCACACTCAATTGGGGTAACAGATCACACACACAACACACATCCACATACCCACAACTGAAATTCAGCACATGTATGATAACGCAACATGTATACAATACATACAGATCTTGCGAGGTGGTGCACTCCGAGGTCCAACCAAAGTCCTCGACGTGGCAGATACTGCTGCTCCTACACACATAAGAAAGTTTAACCGTGAGAAGACCATTGTGCTCAATTATAACAGAAACTCGGACCTGAATACCACACACATATCGGAATGCTCGGTCACACTTGGTCGCACACAACGAACATCCCGATAAGACTTAATCACACACAACGGGCATTACCCCTTAATCCACACAAATCATATCACAATTGATCATAACACACTTAAATGTACCTAAAATGTCAAAACACAAAAGTCAACCCCCGAACTCTATTCAGCGGGCTGCTTGTCAGGTACTCCTGAAAATGATAATATAAGGGGTAAGTCCTCTATGAGAACTTAGTAAGGGATATCTTACCTTCTCTAAACCTATTTTCCATGTTAACCTTCCTATAAGCATTTCTTCTCTGTTCTTTTTCCCTTTTTCTCTAAATATGTACGCAGCGTCATGTGAAATATAGTGTTCAATTTCTAACATAATCGATTCTACAGGTTTCTCATCACCTTTTTGAACTGACCAATTCGCTGAAGTCCGTTTTCATACCCAGCAACGATAGCCGATGGCTGTTCTATAATTTTGTGGCTGGATTAGCCATCTCACTATGTGTATACTCCATTGATTTGTGATGTAATATTCTTTACATGGCTGAGTAAGATAGACAGAGTAGCTTTAAGAAGCGGTTTTTTCTTCAAACAAACACATGAAAGGGAACATACATTCAAGCAAAATAAGAGGCATGCAAATACTAGGCTTCCACTTCATGAAGCAGAGTTTTCACCCAGTTTTGATTTCAAATGCTCTTCATTGGTGTCCCTGAGTCAGCCCTGAGCTAGAGCAGCTGCTAGGGTTAAAATGGCAAGTAGACAAATTGCAGGAAAGGAAATTTATTCTTACCCCTTATTTTTGTTGTAATATTGCAAGTTGTCATGTATTGTTTACCTTCTTTGTCCTTGTGTTGCCCACAATTGTTTGTTATTAATGAAGATGTAAATTACTGTGATGTCTGTTTTGGCTCCAACAAGAATTTGGGAGTAGAGAAAGATTGGATTTCCTGTATTCAGTTGGAACTTTAGTATTGTGATGCTCATTTTCTTTCTTCTTGACACGCCTTTTGTTATCATTTTTATGCAATCATAGAAGGAAAAAAATTAAGGAAAATGGTTGCAACACTCACATGCACTCTTCCATCGAAAATTTGATGTGACAACTTTTGTGGACTGGAATTTACAAAACCATGTTAATCTACAAAAACCACCATCTGTGTGGAACTTACACTATCAAGGAGGGGGCGTGCTCTCCAAACATCAAACTTTTATAATATATACACTTAGTCCTTATAGTTTAATATATGTCGGTACTTCGTAAATCCTTCAGACACAAAAGCGTTCGGACACTTAAAAAAGACGATGAAGAAAAAATCGTGTTTGGATAGCACATGCGTTTTTAATTGTAAACATGTTTAACCTCAGTTAAGACACGAAATGTTGTAAGAAATCAAGCTTAAGGTGAACTTTTTTTAAAGCAAATTACATGATTGCATAGGTTCAAACAATCAATGGCTTCAAATTAACAAAGCTGTGGTCAAATTATTTTACCTTCGTGCACAAGCTGTTGTGCATTTTACTGGGCACAAATCAACATCACATTCGAACGGTCATATCTCCCTTGTCTGACCTCCAAATTAAACAATTCAAATTATTAAATGATGTTTAGGAAAGGGGCTTTCCAACAAGACCAAATTCAGCTCATTTGAAGGTCTGTAGCGTCCTAGAGAGTCCTTACATGTCAGAGTGTCCAAGCTGATGACCAGACTTCTTATGAGTGTACCTGTGCGTATCATGTGCGCTTACCTATGCATTTACCGGAGCAAATCAATGTCGAAAAACATGAAGGCACATTCTATGTACATTGCACAGTTTTTTGCGTATTAAGACCAATTTCGCAGCAGAGGGGTTTTCACTCGAAGATTCTCGATTCCAGCTCAATTGTAGCACCTTTTCAGGATAAGCTGTAGGCCCTTATTTAGATACCCATTGATGCCTAACATGTCACCCCACGGCGGAAGCACACAGGTGATACGATGTTCAACAACACCTTAACCATACTCAATTGGGGTAACAGATCACACACAGTACGTCCGTCAGGTGGGCCCCACAGGCCATCTTAAATTTTTCGTTCACAAAAACCTCATGCATGACATACAATTCCATTTCATTCAATGTTAACACTTAGTTTCACACACATGATAATCAATCTCATTCCTGGTACACGATCACATAGAGCACACATAATCTGACACAATTTTTCACAAAATGCACAAGGAAATGACCACTTGCACGTTTTCACACATCTTGCGCAAAATACTGCACAAACACATCCACATACCCACAACTGAAATTCAGCACATGTCTGATACCGCAACACGTATACATATCTGATTTTTAGTAGAAACACTGAATATGATACTACTACATGTATGCATGTCATCTACAATATACAGAGCAGAAAGACATCTATTGGAATACATACAGATCGTGGGAGGTGGTGACACTCCAAGGTCCAACCAAAGTCCTTGACATGGCAGATACTGCTGGTACTACACACATAAGAAAGTTTAACCGTGAGAAGACCATTGTGCTCAATTAAAACGGAAACTCAGAACTCAATACCACACATGCTCGGTCACACTTGGTCGCAGACAACGGACATCCCGATCATACTTAATCACACACAACAGACATTACCCTTTAATCCACACAGATCATATCACAACTGATCAGAACACATATAAATGTACCTGAAATTTCAAAACACAAAAGCCAACCCCCGAACTCTATTCAGCGGGCTGCTTGTCAGGTACTCCTGAAAATGATAATATAAGGGGTAAGTCCTCGATGAGAACTTAGTAAGGGCTGAGGTATAAACATTGGTTATCTTGATGCACAAGAAACTTGCAACCAAAGCTAAAAGCAGATACACAAAAATATACATACATACACATGCTCAACTAATGCAAAATCCAATCATATGCAATGCAAATCAAACAACAGATTATAATAAGGTTAGACGGAATATAGTGACGGTCTTCCAGGCCGTAGCCGAGGCACACACACATAATCACACAAAAGAGCACGACCAGCTCGGGGTCGCGATCCCCACCGTCAAATCACACACAAAACACCTTATAGGTGTATCAGATCATCACACCATTTAGGTGTTATATCACATCCAGAGTGTTGATCCAGAAACCTGCACACCAAAGCTTATACCATATTACTAAGTTTGACATCAAGGGCCACCCCTCAAACCAAACTTAGCCTCAATATACTCCGATATGCATTTTATAACATACTCCAAAATTCAGTACCCAGAGACACACTGAATCCTTACCTTATACACAAAGTCTGAAATTAGCTCTCGTTCAGATTTCAAGAACCCGATTTCGGCAAGGCTTCAGCTTAATTTCTGCCCAACCCCTTGTTGACAAATCATCAAAATATCACAGAATACATATTCAGGAACCATAAAATCATAGATCCATGCAGCGCCTCCACACACCAAAAATTCAGATGTCAACGGTTTTTCACACAGAATCTCATTTACAAATCTGATCCGTAAAAATTATATAACTCTGCACCGTGAATAACATATATGATTACCTCTTCACACAACTGAATTTTGGTTGCCGAACAGGAAATCAGAAACTGATTTCGGCAGTATTCCGGAAGTGTTTCAGCTCAAATCCCTTTTCACTACTGATTATAGAGCACGTAAAGAACACTTAGAAACCATTAAATCATCCACATATGTGGCGCTACCAACATCTCAAAAAATCCAAAATTTACGGCTTTCAAACGGAACCGTATTTGAAAAATCTGATCTGTAGGATGTTTATAACTTCTCAAAAGGATCAATTTAACATCCATGGAAGCTTATGGAGAAGAAAACGTTGCAGAGAGGAAGAAGAAGAGGAAATGGCCAAGTTGGCCAATTTTCCTTCTTTTATATTTTCCATTTTTTTATTTTAATTTTTCTCTCACTTTATCTCTTCCTTTTTCTTTTCTTTTCTTTTTCTTTCTTTTCTTCCCTTTTGGCCGTACATAGCCAACTCCCTTTTGTCTCTTTCCCAAATTATTGTTCAATTTTTCCTCTTTTACACTTTGGTCCCAAAACTTTGCAAAGTTGCAATTTAGTCCAACCGCAACTTGCATATTTCTCAAACCGCTCCACCAACTGAAACAAAATCTGAACACCAACACTGGGACCTTATAACACACACAAAACATGTATAACATGTTTAAAATGAAGTCCCGGTCTTCACAGAATTTCACTAATCCCGATATTAACGCTTAATCACACAAATTAATCACGCACTTACCAGGCGTCGGTAACATAACATATCTAGGGGCACTTTGGGACCTTAAACTAGTATAAATAGACCATTTATGGCAAGTTTACAAAACACTTGACTTACTACTCGGGTTTAGCAACAGACTCATCCTTTTCTAGGTTTTCCCTAGGGCTTGAAGCCTTGTTCATATGGGGCTTGAAGAACTCCGGGAAGACTTGCAGAGAAGTTATCAATATAGAGTCTTTTTCTCTCCTTTATCTCTCTTATTACATGAAGAATGGTGTTTGTTCCTTGTTGATTTCTGTTTATAGCATGTGTGCTTGTGAGTAGGTTTCTTATCTCCTAGGGTTTATTTGCTTAAAGGGTAAGCTATGAGTTTCTATGCCTCATATGACTTAGATGTTGATTCCTAGGGCTGATTTCATGTTTGGTGTGTTGAATGCTGATCACATCCACAAAACAATCACCTAGGTGTTCGATTAAATGTTCGAGAGGAATTTGATAGACACAAAACTTAGAGGAATCAATAGGTTAGTCTTCTAAGAGTTAGAGATGACCTTGGATGGTTAATTGGTGGTAAAGTCTGGGGTCGTGATACCTCAAAAGAAAGTACTAGACCACTAGCGTGGCTAAACTCACTTTAGTTGAGAGATAGGTGGCTTGTTCGAGAGAGAGAGAGAGAGAGAGAGAGAGAGGCAACCCAATTGTTGCAATTCGCCTTTAAGCATGCATAGAACTTGTAGTGCATCCCCTTATGCGTTGGCAAACCCTGGGAGTGTTTTAGCATATTGAGTTGGAGTCTTTTCTTGTTTGGTTTTAGTGTTAAGTTAGCCTAGTGTTTAGTTACCTGCTGCAGAAGTAAACTTTGTTTCATTATCTACTTGTTTCATCACCCACTTCATCATTAGATTTGTTGTTTAAACCCAATTCACCTAGCACCACATCACTCATCTCACCGATAAATAACTTTCCCCTTAGGTTCAACACGCTTTCACAAGCTACATACTACATGTGATCCTTGCACTTGAGGGGTTAGAAAAGGGTAATATAAATGTAAAACTTGAGCTACAAAGAGAGCATACCATTTGAGCATCAAAGTTTTTGGCGCTATTGGTGAGGAAAAGTTCTTTGTTTGTTGGTTTCTTGTGTTTTGTGTGCTAGTTTTTACTTCCATCTTTCATATTTCACTTCCACATCTTTCTTGCTTTCAATCATAGCTAATCAACAGCTCAAGAGCTGAAAATGAAGAGGGGCACAACGGAGATCATAATGCTAAGAATGGAGCGGATTTGGGCCGAAATAGCGTCAACAATCAAGACAATGGTCAGATTAGAAGAAGATTTCCTCCTGCTGATTTGTTTGGGCATCGATTTCTAGAAGACAATGTGAGGTTGGTGAGGCCAGCTGCTGTTCAAGGAGAGTACACAATTTTGGGCCATCTTCTAAGCTATGTTGAGAAGCATTCCTTTGCCGGATTGTGCAATGAAGACTCAAATGAGCACTTGGATCAGTTTGTGCTTATATGTGACACTCTAGAGCTGCGAGGGATATATGAAGAAGCAAAAAGAATGCGTTTATTCCCATTTTCTCTAAAAGGCAGCGCTATGAGATGGTACAAGGGCTTAGATGCAAACAAAGTCAGAACTTGGGTGAAGTTAAGGCATGCTTTCATGAAGAACTACTACTCTCCCCAAAAGGCCTTTGTATTGAAGAATGAAATTTGAGATTCATGAAGGATCTGGAAGAGAATGTGGCCGAAGCTTGGGCAAGATTTATAGAGTTGAACAAACGGTGTCCTCAAGCCGGATTGTCAAGAGGCCATCAAATCTACTTGTTTTATATGGGATTGTCAGATAGATCAAGAAGGCATTTGGATGCTTTAGCTGGTGAATGGTTCATGCAAAAGGACCATGAGGAAGGTTGAGAGTTATTTGAGTTGTTGGAGGCAAGTGAGGAACATTGCGGTAGTGATGACCGCCAGGCTATGCAAGGAAGAAGAGGGCTTTATGAAATGGATAATGGTTCATCTATGCAAGCTCAATAAACAGATCTGACATCAATTTTGGGTCAATTAATCAAGAATTAGTATAAAATCATGCAACAACAAGTAAGGTTCTCAGAAGAAATTGACAAGTTTGAAGAATGCAAGTTTTTAAGCTACTCAGGTGACGAAGGAAACTTTTAAGGCCAACAGAGGAGTGATATTTACATCAAGCCTAGGCCTCTCGGAGCAATGTTACAGTGATGCAAGGCCTCAAGTTCCACCACAACAAGTTGTCCCTCAACCAGAGAAACCATGGGTGAAAGTGCAAGCTTCAATTGAGGCATTAACACAAGATATGAGGAATAATAGTATAGCCACAAAAAATAAGTTTTTATAAGTGGATCGGAAGAGTAAGGGCATTAACAACAACCTTGGCGCCTCAATTCACAACATCGAGACACAAGTAGCACAATTGGCAAATTCAGTTCGGTACTTAAGCAAAGGCAAACTTTTATGTGATACTGAGTTGGATTCAAATGAAACTTACAAGGCCATACATTAGGGAATTGGGAAAGACTATGAAAACCCTGATGAATTTAAGTTCATCACAACTTCATGTTTACAGGATCACAATCATTTCGTGTTACATGCTCTTAGAACTATTGATTATAAAGTTTAACGCATGATGTACTATTCCATAATCATGTTGTTCTTCATCATTCTTCAAGAAAGGTAGAAGGAGAAGAATGAAGAACAAAAGAAGAAAGTGTGTACCTTGCGTTCCAAGCAATACTCCAAATAGTGGGCTACCGAAAAAGTTCTTTCTTCTTCTTCTTCTTCTTCTTCTTCTTCAATCTTCAACGCCTTGAGCGCTTCTATTAGGTCGGATTGAATGTTCATGCAATAGAGCTAAATTGTGTTGATATTAACACAATATAAATTCACACTTAATCTCTAGGAAAGTGCTCTTGAGTTTCGGCCAAGGAAGAAGCAAGAGAAATGTAGAAGAAAACTGATGGCATAAGTATCTTGTGTGGCCAGCCCTCCCTTCCTTTTATAAAGGATTGGGAGGCGGTTGCATATGGGTGAGGGACACCTCCCTTTGTGCCGAAAAAACATATTGTTTCAGCCCTTGGGATGTTACAACTCCCCTTTGGTCGCATGCACTCTTTGTGAGGGTAACCACCTTCATTTAGCGAAAGGGTGCCTATCCAAATGGCATCTTTTCGCTAAATAAGGTGTCTCCTTGGGTATGGTACCTTTAGTAACCACCAAGGTAAGAACACCAATGTCCAAGGGTACCATCCATAACTATTATGATGATATTAGATGTGTCAATTTACCAAAATATCCCTATTTAGGTAAAAGACTATTTGTTACCTCTTGACACAACAAAAGTGTTCAAATGATCACAAAGACTCCTTTCAGCTCACCTTGAGTTGAAAGGTCACTTCTCCATCTAGTCTAGCTCAGTTGAGCTCAAGTAAGCTACTTCTAGCTGACTTGAGCTGAAGTTAGTCACTTTTGAGCTAACATGAGCTAGGGGTAACTACCACTAGCTACCATGAGCTGAAGTTAGCTACTTCTAGCTAACTTGAGCTGGAGTTAGCTACTTCTAACTAACTTGAGCTGGAGTAGAGCTGTCACAGCTACTTCTAGCTGAGGTGAGCTCACTTTGAGCTGGGTTTAGCTACCTAGAGCTAAGGTGAGCTCAAGTTGAGCTACTTCTAGCTCCAATGAGCTCACTCGAGCTGTTGTGAGCTAAGTGCAACTATTTTTTAGCTGAGGTGAGCTGGGGTTAACTACATATAGCTAACTTAGAGCTCCCACTTAGCTTTACAAGCTCAAGTATCATGTCAAATGATCTTGGTGTGCCAAATATTCTAACAAACCCTTCTAAAGGAGGTTTTAAGGCCAAAAGAGAAGAAATCACAAAAGCTGTCAAAAGAAGCCAACAATGAAGAAGAAGCTTCAAAGGAGGAGGTTGGACCTCAAAAAAGCAAGGGAACTGCTCATTTTCATCCACATATTCAGCCCCAAATACCCTTCCCTAAAAGGTTTGAACAGAAGAAGGAAGATGGGAAGTTCTCTCGGTTGTTAGAAGTGTTCAAGAAGATGGAGATCAATCTCCCATTTTTGGAAGCTATCTCTCAAATGCCCAAGTATGCAAAGTTCCTAAAGGATATCATCACCAAGAAAAAGAGGTTTCTAGATAATGAGCTTATTGTGATGAAAGAAGAGGCAAGCATGGTAATTCAAAGGAAGCTCCCCCAAAAGCTAAAGGACCCGGGCAACTTCACACTTCCATGTGACATAGGCTCATTCCACTGTGATAAGGCCTTATATGACCTTGGGATGAGTATTAACTTGACGCCTTACTCAGTATGCAAGAAATTGGGTTTGGGGGAGGTGAAGCCCTCCTCCATATGTCTTCAGCTGACGGATAAGTCATATGCATTTCCTCTGGGAATTTTAGAGGATGTGATAGTAAAGATCATGAAGTTTTACTTCCCAGTGGACTTTGTTATTTTAGAGATGGAGGAGGACACTAAGATGCCCATTATACTTGGCTGGCCCTTTTTGGCTACTGCACGGTCATATTGATATAGAGAAGGGTATCTTGACCTTGAGAGTTGAAGATGAGGAAATGTCTTTTAACCTTGCTGATATGATGAGAGTGAACAATGGTGAGTTAGAAGACTGTTATTCTATAGTGGGTTATAAGCTGAAGAAGAGAGAAGAGAAGAAATCTGAACCTCCAGAGAAGTTTGAGAATAAAGTGGTTCAGTTGAAGAATGTTGAGCATGAGGATCAAGATGGGTCAAGGCAGCCCCTTTTGTCAAAGATATCAAAACTGAGTTTGAACAGATCACCGAGGAGCGGCCTTTCAAGAGACTATTGAGGAAGTCTTCTTCCTTAGAGATGTGAAACTCAAAGACCTTGAAGAAGGCAATGATGTCAAAGAGATGCAAGAACCTCAATCTGAGTTTGGGAAGAAGAAGGTCAAAGAGAAAGGAACTCCTAGAGCTAAAATGAAGAAGAGCAAAGTTAGTGGCATGCCTAAGAGGCATTTGAAGGAGGATATTCAGAGGTTGAAGTTGAAGTACATTTGGAAAGTCAAAGAAAAACCTAAGAAGAAGAAGTCATTTATGCCTTTTGCTAAAGCTAATGAGAATGGATGAAAGAGTCCTCTAGTAGTTGTCCCACCATGACATCTCTACTGACTATGCCTAGCCAAAGGCTTTAAATGTGGTGCTTGTGGGAGGCACCCTAACGTTTGAGTGTTGTTAGTTCCTTTTTACTGTGTTTGTTGAGTTTTAGCTTAAATATTTTTGAAAATGTCATGCAATGAACAATTTCTTGTGAATTTCAGGTAGGAGGCACTTGACTGGAAGTTCTTGGGTGTGGAAATCTAGTTCGGAAGTGGTTTGAATGAAGGCAATGATGAAAAGAAAAGCTACATAGAAGATGGCTGGAAGAAGAGTGTTTGGTGCATCAGCCTGACCTTCCTTGTGCGCCTTACTGTGCGCATAGTTCTGCGCTTACTGGAGCAAAAATGTTGAAAAAACCACTTCCACCAAATCTGTGCGTCTGATGTGTGGCACACACATACCACATTTTCATGGTGTTCTAAGTTGAATTCATCATTTATTTGAGCTTATTTCTTCATTATGTGTGCGTTTTATTTTTTGTGGCTATTTGTTCGTAGGCGCACACTTGATGAGCGGAGATGGAGCATGGCGAACCTCGTCAAAGGATCTAACATGTGAAACATGGAAAGAGAGCCACCCACCAAGTTTTGACTTTTGTGAGCAGTACCTAGAGCTTCACGGCGCATCCCAGAGCATCCCTTGGAGTATTTGGCATCTGTGAACAGTACCTAGAACATCCACCCAACGCATCCTCATTGTCCACGTCATTTAATGAGGCCAACTCAAGTCATCCTTGATTCTATCCGATTTGCACCTATTTTGTGGACATGTTTACCCTTATTTTACCATGTTATGATGTTCCATATATCTAGGGACTTTTGGACTATTAGATATAGTATAAATAGACTTTTAGGATGAGTTTTGCACACAACTCACCATTTAAACGAATTTGTTATCAAACTTGAAGTTGGAGCTGTTCTTCCTCTTCCTCCAAGGGCTTTTGAGCCCCTTCAACCTCAAAAACATTAGTAGTTGATTGGGGCTCTTGTGGATGATCATCTATATAGTGATTTCTTCCAACTCTCTCTATTTATACTCTTTCATACTTGTGTTCTTGAATGCTTGTTTGAGTAGTATCATGAGTAGGAGTAGATAAATTTCATTTCTCCTTGTACATTGTTGTTATTGTGAGTTGTTTTGATGTTTCTTGACTTTTTGGATTTAGATATCATCTCCTTGATCATTGAGTGATTAAGTATGTTATGGAATAGCTAACTCTAGCAAACACATCTAAGGTTGCTTTCATGTTTTGATGTTTCTTGACTTTTTGGATTTAGATATCATCTCCTTGATCATTGAGTGATTTAGACCATGTTTACTTCCAGATTTTGTCTTGCATTGTAGATACTATCTTTTGTGCTGCCGATGGCACACCACAACATGTGGTGAACTAACCAAGACCACTATCATTGGGATGACATGGTTGCTTATGAAGACACTTGGTCATATGGGCAGCAAGACTCAAGGAGAGAAAATGGCTTCTATAACCATCAAACATGCTACACTTGGGAGCCAACATATGAAGATTTTGGAGCATGCTCTCATGAGCATTACCATGCTACGCCCCCACATCCTCTTATGTATCAAAGTGAAGAAATGCTTTCCATATCTCAAAAAGTTCGATGATCTTGCAAATGAATTGAGGGAAAGCCGCATTCAAATGGATGAGGAGGTGGGCAAGAAGAAGAAGGAACCACCTCTTTTGCAAAATGATCAAGTGTTGTTGTCCATAAACCAAACATTGGAGGATTTCGTAAGTGAACTTCAGGAGAGCAACAAAAGAGAAGAGGAAAGGTTCAAGAGAGAGAACCCTCACCCTTCACCTTTCTTCATGGAGCCCCAAACTAAAGAAAAGCCTTCTCTTAGTCAATTAATAGAGGATCTAGCTACAGAGATAAGTGAAGGCAACAAGATGCTTGAAGATGGATGTAACAGTTTGACCAACAAAATGGCATATACGGAAGAAAAAACAAGGGCATCATTGAACATGAGAGTTTTATGTGCACAAATGGCAAGGGATTTACAAGAGCAATTCCTAGAGAAGAGCCAAGAGGTGCAAAATGTTGCTACAAGTGTGAGCCAAGATCAGCCACTAGAAGATTTGGACTTGAAAGAGAAAATTGATCAGATCACTTGGAGCAAGGAATCGATGAAAGTTGTGTGGAAAACTCCGAATGGGGCGGAGAGACCATTGAAAACAGCAAGCTACTTTTAGGAACAACACCCACTCCTCACCATAAAGAGCTCTGAGATGAATATGTTGAAATTTTCAAGTTGGACAAGTGTTGTGAAGGTTGGAAGAAAAGAGTGAGATGCATGCTATGGAGACCTCCAAGAAAAATGAGCTTAGCAGACCTTGGGAGGACACATCTTCTTGATCTTCATGTTGTGGATGATAAGAGGCCAAAAGGGGTTACTTAACACTTCTTCCATCATTCAGGCCTAGCTAATGGCTTAAACAGTAGCGCTTGTTGGGAGGCAACCCAACGACTTTAAATTTCATGTTTCAGCTTTTTAAAGTTAGAGTTTGAATAAGAATAGGTGCATTGACATGTGCTTTATTTTCAGGTAGTTGAAGCCTTTTTGATATGATCACGGCCGGAGAAACCGCGATCACAGTGCGCCGATCTAGCTTGGCGGAGGCGTACAGTAACGAAGAACACGGATTCGACCAAGTGAACCTCCTCACTACGAGGTGAGGCAATACACTTGATAATGCCTGGGAATGAAGATGGGATCTAGCACCTCTTGATTACAAGATCAAGCAATACTAGATATTATATTTGGATCCTCTTGCATGGATCACAAAGGAAAATGGAGTTGCAAGATATGAGAACACAAAAACCAAGTCTTTCTTGAAGAGTTTGATTTAAAATATATTCTACCTTCAATCTGTTACAAGCTTTCCTTTATATAGGATGAAAATGGTGAAAGGAAAAAGCTTGACTTTGACTAGGGAACCACCTTCCTAGAATTATGGTGGGTGAAGTGAGAAGAGCCAGACGCTGAGATGACATTGTAGGCTACCTGCTCCTGTCGCTTCCATTTTCCCAGAAATTACAGTTGGCGGGAAATGGGAGGGAAGACTTCTTCATATTGGCGAACACCTGGGGCTTCGCTTGCCTGAAGGCCTTGCGTTGGGGCTTCGCCCGCAGCTGGAAGTTTGGCGCAGGGTCCTCGCCGTATGTCGTCGCGCGAAAGGCATCGCCTTGGGGCTTCGCCTTTATCTGGAAATCTGGCGCAGGCCTTCGCCATTTGGCCACGCCAGAAAGGCATCGCTTTGGGACTTTGCCTTTGCCTGGATATCTGGCACAGGGTCTTCGCCATATGCCCTCGCGCGAATGGCCTCGCCTTGGGGCTTCGCCCGCAACTGGAAGTCTTGCGAGTGGGTTTTGTCTTCTTCCTTCTCAACCATACTTAAATTCAAGACGCAAAAGGGCTTCGCGTACTCTCCTTCCAGGGGGATGCTGAGACGGCGAAGCTGCAGGGTCCTTCCTTGTACTTCCGCTTGTTCTTCTGCTTGCGCCATAAGTTTCATGTAGGCATTAAGGCTGGCTTGGACTTGTTTGAGGCGGGACCTTGTCATTGGCCTTCCTATATTTTGGAGAGGATTTGGGTCCTCGCGCGCTTGGGGTTGAGCTCCACTTTGAGTCGGCGACGTCTTTGCAGGGATGTCCTCATCACTTTTGAAGTGGAATTTCATGGGGAAAACATGTTTATGAAAATATTTTGTAAGGTGGATTAAAGATAAGAACACTTGGAATTGTTTTGGTTTTATGTTGAGCCAACCCAGCTCATCCCGCCCGCCCAACCCAGATTATCCCCAGATTATCCCCTAAACCAAAATTAACCCACGCTACAACCCAACCCCTTCCCAGACCCAACCCGCCTCATCACCCATATCTCAACTTGACCCGAACCGACACCCTTCCTATCTAACCCAGCTGTGACCCAACCCACACCATTCTTTCTTCACATTTCAACTCATGGCACTCACCTCCCCTTCACTTCTTTGTTGCTTTCTTTGACACTAACACACACTTCACTCAAAATTCTTAAATCTTCACTCATCCTTCATTCCACCTCACATTGGAGCTCAAATAGCAAAGTTAAGTGTTCTTGCCTAAGTATTTCCACACCACCTAGTGCTCATGCACAGATAGCACCACTACCACTGGTGCACACATACAAGCGGTAGTCACGTGCTTCACCATTGCCTACCAGTAGCTCCGGGACCGGTACGGAGGCCGGTCCCACTACCTCCACCCAAAATTAGGGGCCTATTTGGCCCCCAGGTATGACCTAACGTTCTCTCTCTCTTTTTTCTTTCCCTCTCATGCCATGACAACATTGCATATTTTGAGTTTGGGGGGTTATACGCATATATTTCATGTGGGAGATGGTAGGGGATACCTTGTGTTATATTTGAATTGAAACACCTTGCAAGCATCAAGTTTATCATTTTCTTTTAAGGTTGTAATGTTTTTTCAAAAATCACAAAAACAAAATCAGAAAAACCTTAAAAAATCAAAAAAATCAAAAATGTTTTTAAAAAAACTTGTAGTCAAGTTGTATGTTGAAGATGATAAGTGTTTCATACATTCGATGATGGAATAGGGTATGTGTTTACCTAGCTTGAGTACTAATATAGATGGATCTTACTTGTTGGGTGTCTTGTTGAATGCTTTGTAAATTGTTACATTTTAGAATTGCGTGATATGATTTTTGGTTAGAGTTGGCCTTGAGCATGAAAAACTTCTTTGAAGAGAACAGAAAACCTTGGTTAATGATATCTTGTGAAGCTTGATTTAGTTGGCTTGTGAATGGGAAATGCTAGGTTAGTGCCTAATATTTGCACTCTAGGTTTGACAACACTTGGAATGACGTTTTTGTTATGAAGCGGAGCACCTGTAGCATAGCTTAATGTCTCTCTTCCAAGTGCAAGCTTAGAGTACAAGTATGCGCTCTCGCGCACCTTAAGAATGATCGGTTGGAATAATTCTTTATACATGTATTTGTAGATGCCAACTGCGTGGCCTCTTGACCCTCTTCCAACAGTTCACCTTGAGAGCTTAGGAAACCATCCTCACACAACAAAAAAAACAGAGGGATAACAAAACGAGAATAAAAGAAAAGAAGAAAGAATAAAAAGAGATAGAAAATAAAAAAAAAAGGAAAAAAAGGGGAACGAAAAAAGAGATGTTAATCAATAAGTTGGGAGCAATGGGCATTCCACATTCACTTGCTAAATCTAGTTTCTAGTCGGTATACATTAAACTTGGAGTCTGCATTCTTTTTAAGAAGTAATGAGTGCTCAAATGACCAACTTGCCCCAACTTTCGTATCCTGCGATCTCTATTGTAGCTTCCGACAAATTGTTGACTCGTACACTACACAAGACATAGATCTTTCTTTTGGATTACTCAAGCTTTGTTGAGTTGTGATTCTTAGGTGTATGAATAGCTTTGATTCCATTCTTGCCTACATCAAATATTTCTTGTAAATATGTAGGTGGCTAGAATATGAGTCAATGAGTCTTTACTTTTTTAGATGCTTGCGTTGCTAGATACTAACAACATTTTGAGTTTGCGGGTGTGATGTGTGGCATAGATATACTACATTTCCATGGTGTTCTAAGTCTAATTCAACACTTATTTGAGCTTATTTCTTCATTATGTGTGCGTTTTATTCGTTGTGGCTATTTGTTCGTAGGAGCACACTTTACGAGCGGAGATGGAGCTTGACGAACCTCGTCAAAGGATCTAACATGTGAAACATGGAAAGAGAGCCACCCACCATGTTTTGGCTTCTGTGAGCAGTACCTAGAGTATCCCGGCGAAACCCAGAGCATCCACTGGAGCATTTGGAATCTATGAATAGTACCCAAAGCATTCCCCCAGTGCATCCCCAGAGCATCCCTTGTTGTCCACTTCATTTAATGAGGCCAACTCGAGTCAGCCTTGATTCCATTCGATTTGCACTTATTTTTTGGACATGTTTACCCTTATTTTACCATGTTATGATGTCCCATATGTCTAGGGACTTTTTGGACTATTAGATATAGTGTAAATAGACTTTTAAGATGAGTTTTACACACAACTCACCATTTAAACTAATTTCTCATCAAACTTGAAGTTGGAGTTGTTCTTCCTCTTCCTCCTAGGTCTTCTAAGCCCCTTCAACCTCAAAAACATGAGAGGTTGATTGGGGCTCTTGTGAATGATCATCTATGGAGTGATTTCTTCCCACTCTCTCTCTTTATACTCTTTTGTACTTGTGTTCTTGAATACTTGTTTGAGTAGTATCATGAGTAGGAGCAGATAGAATTCATTTGTCCTTGTGGATTGTAGTTATTATGGGTTGTTTTGATGTTTCTTGACGTATTGGATTTAGATATCATCTCCTTGATCATTGAATGGTTAAGTATTTAAAGAATAGCTAACTCTAGCATACACATCTAAGGTATTCATAGAAATGCTCAAGAGAGGTTTCAATGAACTTTTCTTAAGGGATTTTATTGATTGATTGACTTGTTGTGTTTTAGAGATAACCTTTAGGAGTCAATTGGTGTATAGATTAGGAGCTTTATTCCTTGTCTCCTAATGCTAATATAACGAGAGTTGGTTAAGTTAGTGAATAATAAGAGATTAACATGTTATATAGAGATGAAAGCATGTTAGCCTTGTAATCCACCTCTAAACCATAGCTAGAACTCACAATCAACCTATGACATGCATGCAACCCCTAACAGAATTCCATATTTGAAAGTCTACAAGTTTTAATTTTCCTTGCTCATACTTGCATTTCACTCTTGCCTCCATTGCATTTAGTTTCATTTAATTAGTTGCCCATCCCATCAAAAACCATTGTTGCCCCTTGCAATGCATTCTAGCGTAGTTACACACATTGCACACTAGTTTAGGAATGCTCGAATCTCTTGGGTTAGATCCCTTACTCATTGCCCTTTACTATTTTCGACAAAACAAGGGTGAGTTTGGGTCTTTTATAAATGAATTTTTCAATATGACTTGTGTATAATATACACAGATTTCAAATATACACACATTTCACCCTTATCAGCGTCCTCTGTGTGCATTGTTGTGTGCATGCTAGGGAAAAATCGAAGAAAAATCAGAAGCGGTGGAGCTTCTATTCGCATTGTTGTGTGCTTTCCTCAAGCGCATAGAACACAACATGTTGCATGATTAATGATGCTCCTTTGATTAGTTTTAGGTACCAGTGTGAAAAAGAAGAAGTTGTGAAAAAATGTGCAATCAAAAACAATTTAAAGAAAAAGGTACTTGTTCTCAAATGTGATTCCATAATATTCAAAAAGGTTGAAGAAGTTAAAAAAGGTTTTTTCGAGTGGAGCTATAAGACTTGATGAGTATGGTATTCCAGTCTTGTTCTTCCTTTTTCATTCTTTCTTTTTGCAATTCGACCTAGTCCCGTTCCTTTTTGAGTTTTTGCACCTTTTAAGGAATTATAACCTTTCTTTTCTTTGGCAGTGGGAATTCAAATCCTTCCCCTTTTCTTCTAGGAAAAGTTGTCCCCATCTTTAGGTGGTCTAAACTTTGTAAAGAGGGGACTCTCCTTTTCCTATGTCCTTATGCTTTGATTTTAACATTCTTCCCCCAACTTACTTCCTTTTATAGCTTACTTTCAACTTACTCCCCCTTTTCACTAGATTTTACCATGCTCAGTCTATTCTTTGGTCGAAAGGGATCGAAGTGAAAGGATGGCTTAAGATAGAGGTTCATGAAGAAATCAGGTTGTAAGGCTCAAGGGGGTAACTAATGGAAAAATTTGAGTAGGTGGGCCTCTTATATGGAAATGATTGTTCCTAGGTGCCAATGTCATCAAGAGTTACATGCAATAATGTGTGTTTGCGGTAGTCAAGTCACCCAAGCTCTAGTTCCAATGTAATTCGAGAAACTCATGAAGGAAACTTAAGTTCTCAAGTTATGGCTCAAATCCTCCTGGTGTATGGTTATTGATGAGTATAACTGTTAACGTAGGTCAATCCTACATCTCTTATGTCTTTACCTAAGTAGAAGAAAATGAGCTCTGTTTGAAAATTTCTAACTAGGTACTTGGCTAATAATCATGTAAGGATTTAAACTATAGATCGATTGATTTTTTAAGCATACAAAATGTTTTTGCGCATCTAGAAATTAAACAGGAAAATATCTCTGAGGACTATTGCAAGCTAGCAAACATATATAACGGTGAATAAACACACACATCAAAGTCGTAATCCAAACCGCCACTACTAGAAAGTACTATTGAAAAGGACAACTGATAATAAGTAAGTCTAAAAATGAAAAAAGTCAGAATGACCCCCAAACTTGCAAAAACAACCATCATCCTCTATGGGGAAAGAGTAGCAATAGTAGAGAGTAGGGAATTGGGCATACCTTGGGACACGCTAGGTGTCCCAATCCTCATTATCCGTGGCACCCGCTGGTCTCGAGCTGGAGGGTCAGTCATCCGGAGGTAAAGGTGGCAGCCGCTGCCGTAACTGCTGCACAAGCTCTCATGTGATGCAGAGATTACCTTGGTTTTGACACTTAAAGGAGCAGTCCTTGAGAGCTACAAGCAAGAGGAAGAGAGTGAGCCGAGTGTGTCCCAAATCACAAAAGAGAGGCCAACCAAACACTAAGGAAAATGAGTGGTACTAACACTATTGTTTAAGTGTGTAGGTGATCCAAAAGGAGGATAGTACTTTGACGTTCTATGGATTTGACGCTTATGGGATTTGCCCCACTCCATTTCGACAATGGGCAAGAGGTTTAGAGGACTACTTTTGGTCCCAAAATCTCCATGAGTCCGAGAAGATTGACTTTGACATCTCCACCCTAGAAGGGGAGGCTTGGCAATGGTGGGGCCGAAAGTTAAAGCAAAGGATAAGGGAAGGCCAACCCATTTCCAAACTTGGAGAGCATTCAAAACTTTCTTGAAGCAAAGATATGCCTCTTACCAAGAAGAGCCATCTCACACATCATGGTATGGGCCACCTCCATCTAGAGATGAAAACCAAAACCGCTATGGAGATTCTTGTGACTTTGATCCCTATCCCCACACCTCCTCATCAACCTCACACCACAAGACTCCTTACCATTCCTCTCAAGGCCTTCAACACCTACTCTCGGCCTACATCCTCCACACACATCCGGAGCTCTAGCCCTCGAAGACCGAACCCCACACCCCCACATACTCCCATGGACGAACCATGTACTCCACCTCCCATCACTTGTGCAACCCGAGCTCAACACCCCAACCAAAGCCCTCACCAAAATCCAAATGATGATCTCTCTGGAATTTTCAAAGAGCTCAAAGAGGCACTAGAAAGAGATGAAAAGAATAGAGCCCTCAAAATCCAAAAGAGTGAAAAGAAGCTTCCATCTGAGCCTTTAACCAAACTCTAAGAAGAACTAACCATTTCATCTTCTAAATCATGTTGTTCTTCTTTGTTTGTGCATGAGTTTGAAAAAGGAAAGGACACGGATGTGCAATGCCTTGGAAAGGAAGAAGAAGCCTCGGCCTTGGAGGAGGATCATCACTCCCCTAACTTGGGGAGAGGTAACCTATCCTATTCTCTTAGTGATGATGTGAATAAGCATGAATGTGACATTTTAACTGAAAATGAACATGCATCACATCCATTGCTTGATTACATATATGGGTCCCCTCTTGAATGCACTGAGAATGATGATTCGGTTGAACATGATGAACATGTGCATAATGATGATAATGAACATGCTTGTGATACCTTATCACCTTTACATGAACATGAGCATGAAATTGATGAAGAAACCGAAAGTGCATATGCTTCCCACCTATTGCTTGATTCTCTCAACAATGATGAACATCACATATTTGAATCCACTCTTGAATGCATGGAGCATGATGATTCGGTTGACCATGAAAAGTGCATCAAGAACTTCAACTATTATCCATATCCGTGTGATGACACTTGCATTTATCCTTGTGACGATGATTGGTATGCTATTCAAGAGCATGAATTAGAATGTGGAGAGAATGATGAATCTAAATCCATAACATATGATGATTTCTCTAATGAAATTCTTGAATGTGACAACTATGAAAATGCATCTCATTCATCATATAAAGAGTCCAAAACTTACGAGATTTATCCTTCGGATGATGGGCATGATTATTACCTTGACGAGGTGTATGAACATGATGCATACACCATGTCACCCGCCCCTAGCCATAAATTATCTTCAATGCATGATCATGACTCCATACATTTAGATGATGAGAATGAATGGCCTAGGCTCACATTTGATCCCGGGATAATTGTTGGTCCATCTTCAATTAAGGGTATGAGGTTAAGAGCAAATGTCATGTTTAGTGTATTTAAAGTGCATGAGTTTGATGAATGTTACTTTGCCCTACATAATTCAACCATGCTTGAATTCTTTGGTAAACATGAGCATCTAAGAAGAATTGAAATGGAAACCATTAAAATGGTTGAGGTGAAGAGAAAGGGCGGATTGTCCATCTCATTGCCTTTTGATTGTGCTAAGGCTAGTCTATATGTTTCACACTTTGATGTTCTTTCCATGACTAGCTTAGTTTTCCATTATATGTCTTTGGAAGTACATGTGCATGTGATTTATGATAAATATGCTTCCTTTGACCATTCCCCACTCCATGGACAAAGGTTTGAGACTTATAGACCACATACTTTCCTTGAGTATAAGATTCTTGTTGATTACATAAGGTGCTCTTGGAAGTATGTCATGAACTTGTATAAACTTTAGTTCTTGTTCATAATGCATATCGGAGTTGTTATGCTCCCACATTTAAGAATACATTACCTCCATAACCTTATCGGACTCCCATTGATGAATTTGATTCACTAACCCCTATTATTCTTCAAAGTTTGTTGTGCTTGTCTTCGTTTGTAGGAATCACCCCCTTTAGATTCGAGGACGAATCTTTCTAAGTGGGAGGGAATGATATGAACCCAGGATCCACAAGCAACAACAAAATGTCAAAGTTTGAAGCGGAGTTTCAATAAGGCTTGGAGTACACATTTTGGACAACGAAAGGAGCATTGAAAGATTGAGTGTGAGCTTACTTGTGGAAGAAGAAGGGAGTGTGACCACACGCGCCGCCACGTCATTCCACACGCTTCCAAGTCATCTCCATGCGTCTTCGGTCCCGCACGCTGCCCCGGAACAACCCAAGCAAGTGAGCTTACTTGCGAAAGAAGGAAGCAGTGTGACCACACGTGCCACCTTGGAGCTCACGCGCCGCCACATCATCTCCATGTGCCACGCGAGCATGGAGGAGGTTGGGAAGACCTTTTGTGGTTGCCAAATAATAACTTTATGATCATAAGCCTTTCGGGAACATTTGACATGACCTTTTTGACTTTTGAAGCTTTTTGGAAAGTTTTAAGTGTGTTATGCATGTAAAAGTACTTTATGCTATTAGGAAGCTTTTGGAAGGCTTTTAGCATGACTTTATGCTTTTGAAGCTTTTAGGAAGATTTAAGCATTGTGTCTAAGGCTGAGAAACGAATCGAGCCCGTTCGAGCTCGGCTCGAGCTCGAGCTCAAACGAGCTTGTCGAGCCGAGCTTTTTCGAGCCTAGAGCTCGAGCTCGAGCCATTTTTTAGGCTTGTTTATTAAACGAGCCGAGCTCGAGCCAGAGGTTCGGCTCGATTAGGCTCACGAGCCTACACGAGCCTAACAAACGAGCCGAACCGAGTTCGAGCCTATTAGATTCGAGCCGAGCCGAGCCCAATAAATTTAAGAATATTTTATTGAATTAATTTAATATATCTCAATTTTTTTGAGCTTCACGAGTCACTTCGGGCCTAATCAAGTCGAACTTTATAATCGAGTCTAAACGAGCTACCCCCGAATCGAGCCTCACGAGCTTTCGAGCCGAGCTCAAACCTGTCACGAGCCGAGCTCGAGCCCGAAAAATCGAGCTCGATAAAGTTCGAGCCGAGCTCAAGCCGAGCCTGATTTTCATGAGCTCGAGCATGCCAAGTTCGGGCTCGGCTCGGCTCGATCTCACCCTTAATTGTGTCATGCATGGTGGAAGAGCTTTTATGCTTTTGAAGCTTTTAGGAAGCTTTATGCTTTTGGAAGCTTTAAACATGTGGATGAGTATTAACCACCACATCATAAAATTGGATGGCTAATACCCATCCAAGAGCTTCCTACCACCCCTTTATAAGTTGCAAGCAAGCCTCCTTCATAGTTAGAACACATTTGATGCTTGAGAAGATATAATTCCTCAAGCTTTGTTCTCCTTGAATGCTACCTCCATCCGCCACCCCTTGGTGTTCTTCATCAAGAATTTATATCTAGTATTGCTTTGTCTTTGAGCATTGAGGTGTTAGATCCATCTCCTTCCTTGGCTTTATCAAGAGTATTGCTTCATCAAGTAGTGAAGAGGTGCTCTTAGCCGAAATCTATCCATCCTTGTTGTGTGACTCCTTCAAGCTAGATCAAGGCAAGTTTGTGATCAACCGTGGTCACATCATTCTGTAGCATGAAATCATCCAAACATAGTCCAAGTCACAAAAGGTTTGGTCAAACCAGTCCCTAAAATGGTAAAAAATTCCAAAATGCCAAATGTCCACCAAAAAGACTATCCAAATCGTTAAGCATGTGTATTATAACCCCCAGGAACAAAACCCAATCAACCATTTCATCAAAAAAACACGCAGATTTTAAGAAATCATCAAAAAATATTGGGTCTTTATCGTCAGAATTGGTTTGGAAAAAATAGGAGATAGGTTGAGATACTTGTACCTGGAGGTAGAGGAGATGGAGAGGAAGAAAATGCAACAAAAATAACGTGAAATGGGCAAGAAATGACTCCGAGACTGGCGAGAAAGGCGGAGGGTGGCGGTTTACATTTTTTTGCTGAAAATTGTGACGTCGTTAAAATACCCTAAATGCTTTCACAAAAAGCGCACTGTCGTTGATTCTTGAAATGCACTCACTTTCACGTTAAGTTGTTTTCTCAAGTGTTCTATTTTTACAAACTAAAATGAAAACTCTCATCTTTGTTTCTACAGAGTTCTATTCTACCATCTGTCCATTCATCATTTCTCACCTTCCACGCATTCAACTTTCATCTACACGCGTCATGTGTTTCATCTATCACCCTACAAGGCCTTTTCCTTCATATCCCTGATCAAATATAGAAATGTATTTTGAAAACTCTCATCGATCCCTTCTCCTCTTCTCCCTATGGTTAGGAGAGTTACCACTAAAACCCAAAAACAAAAGTGCAAATGAAGTTGAAAAATGCAGATCGCGGGAAAGAAATCCGATGGACCTGTCCTCCTTCCGGCACGACGGTAACAGGCTCTATCGAAGGAGGAAACAATGAGAAGCAGCGTGGCGGCGAATGGTGAGGAGAATGGATGCAACCGAGATGAAAACAGTGGCCTGAATCGCAGGAGAGAGGCTGGGCACCTCTTTTGATGTCACTGGTAGGTCTTCTTTTCTCAATCTCTACCATATCTTAGTACTATTTTTCATATTTGATGTATCTTTTTTTGGTGATTCGTAGAATTGTGTTGCATATATTGATTTGTTTGAGTCCTTCCCATCGATTCAGGTTAGTCTAGGGAAGGGTAGAGAGTGGCGAGAATGAGAGAAGAAAGAGATCGACGAACTCTCCGCTGATTTCAAGTGATGGTGATTCGCCGACAAGCCGGCGATCTGGCGAGCGGAGAGAGAAGAAGAATGGACGCAATGGGAACGCGGGGAAGGACACCGATCTAAGTCCGGCGATGGAGCTCTGACATCTGAACTCAGCCCTCTTCCTTAAACCTCTGTTCAATTTTCTTCTTGCAATTATTTTTTCCCATTGAAAATCGATCGAATTGAAACCAATAATTCCTTAAAGAATCTCTTTTTAAGTAATTCTTGAATTCTATGATTTCTTTTGCTTCTCTCTGGCGATGGTTTGGTCCATGCAGCATCGCCACCATCATCAGACTCCCGGCGACAACAACAAGGTTCGCGGGCTTGGTAGGGTTGGCGGCAACAAGATGGTCTTATCAGGGGTTGGGGGAGGCCGAAACCATGACTAGGCCTCAACCTAGAGGTGAGTTTTTCCACTTTTGGGGTTTCGTTATTGCTTTACCCAATAGTGATTTTTGTGAAAGAATCGATTTAGTGCTTCATTAGATATTAGCTCTTAATTTTTTGTGTACCTGTATCAATCTTTTTGCCATTCATTGGAATCAATTTGTCTGGTTTGATCTACGCGATTATCAGTACATGCACTCTATTCTAATAAAAAAATGTGAAATTTTATTTAACTGAAATCGTTTAGGTTTCAGTTTAGTTTGTAATCTAGATTCATGTGTTCTATTCAGAAACAAATTATTAGTTCATGTTAGTGTCATTGTTATGGTTGTTTAGTTGAATTATACTTCTTTTTCTGTGATATTTTTTAAATGTGTTGTGAAGATTGTTTCTTGATATAAGTAAGTGGATGTTTGGACTCTTTCCTCATCTTTGGTAGGTAAGGACTAATTTGCTCGATCCATTGATCATTTTTTCTTTATTGATTAGTGTGGTGGATATACTCTTTTGCTATTGCATCTAATCATATACAACACTAAATTGACTAAGCTACAATTTGTCTCGAAATTCTGATGCATTAGCTCTGAGAGGTTAAGTATATAAAAATGTAAAGATTTTTAGTGAGGTGTGTGTTAGCTCTGAGAAGTTAGCTCTGAATGTTTGGTTTGTTTTGACAGTCTAACTAACTATTGTTTTACAGGTATGATTGTTTTCCTATAACTGTCTTGCACATTATTTGAATTTACACCAAAACTTGTTTTTTTGTAGTCAATATAGGAATAAATCAAATTGATATTTTAGTGTTAAAGATATGCATATTGATAGTCTTTGTCCACCACTCATCAAGTTTTGGCGACAGGAAAAGATTTCACAAGGGACCCCTTTTGACTCCTCTAGCTCAGACCCTATTTGCATATATGATATGCAATTATGTTCATGGAGATTGACTACATTAAGATATCCGATCTGGGGTGGGGACTGGTGTATATGGATCGGGTTTGTGGTTGAGGGTGAGTCGAATATATTGGATATGGATTCTAGGGAGTCATTCAAATTGGCAGGGGTGCAATAGGAAATTGTTTGGTGAAATTTACTTGGATGACCCTCCAGTTGCTACGATTTAGAATTGTTTTCAGGTTTCTCATTAATCCGTATATGTTATTCAGAAGCGTGGGAATTATAAAATCAAGCAAGGATACAAGATATGGTTAGGATTCTATAGTGATACATGATGGGGTGAAACTATCATGTTCAGCATTGGTCATTTATTGACATTCAAACAAACAGTTGGTACACATGCTTATAACAGCCGTTTACTTCTGCAGATTGTTTAGATTACACTTTAATTTTTCCCCTAAATATTTTCAACATTCCATATAGATTTTTTGTCGAGGAACTATTTGCAGAGCTATTAGGCATAAATGGATACCGACTCCTCATAATTTGGTTACTTCCACTCCATTAACAACCACTTATGAGTCTTTACACAAGTACTTTCTTATTTGTGTTCATTTTTTCTTTTTTTACATGAAATAGTTTGAAATGTTTTTTCTCCTAACGTGTAATTTACATGCAAATGTAACGTAGCCATTGTAAGGAAAAGATTTCGTTCCACCTAAGGAGTAGTCTAAGGATTTCCTAATTGTGGAGATACAATCGTTGCATTTAACATTCATTAATATGAGATTTCAATTGCTATAAACATAGCTGCCAAACTTTGCATATGTTAACATAAGCCAACCTAATGTTAAAAAAATCAAAATGATTGAATAAAACATTCAAAGCATCAAATTTTTAAACCTAACTTACTCCTCTTTCCATATAAAATCATAAAACGCCGTAACAATTCGCGCGTAGCGCGCAAATTGAGCTAGTGAGAAAAAGAGTTGGCTGCCGACCTAAAAGACGTAGAGAGCAATCGCTCCTTTATTTTAACGTCAGTCACTCCCTCAATGGGTTTTTGAATTTTTTTAGTTTTTTTCTAATTTTAGAAATATTCTTAGTATTATTACTATTATGATTCTTCTTCCAATTTTTCTGATTTTTAAATTTTCCCGTTGTTGCTTACTTGCTTTCACTTACCTGGCTATTCTCCAATCTGTCTGCGATGTTCACGACCTACATATTCAATAAAAACTCAATAAAAATACGTGAAACTTATCCAAATTGAAAGTACTAAAAACAAGATCTTGAGATTTGATTCTTGAAGACCACTTGAGTTATCTCCCTAAGTCAGGCACCTGAAAATTTTCTCAGTTGTAAATGGGTCAACCAGTTGCAACCGGTAGACGTGGTGGAATTCTTCGCCATAGAATGGTTCCTTCAAGATCCATCACACTGTGAGGCAATACTTGTACAAGTTTGAATGGTCCTGACCATTTGGATCGCAACTTCTCTGTGAACAGCTTGGGCCGAGAGTTGAACAACAACACTTGTTGTCCAGGGCATGAGTTAGTTTTCATTATTCCCCTATCATGTCATCGCTTGGTCATTTCCTTGTAATTCTTCGCATTTTCATAGCTCTCCAGTCTCATTTCTTCCAACTCATTCAGCTACAACTGTCGCTGGGCTCCGGAATCCTTGATTTTGCAATTCAGTTTTTTGATGGCACAATATGCCTTATGCCTTCCCGAACAATAACCGTTATGGTGACATACTGATTGGGGTGGGGTTTTGTAGACGGTCCGATAAGCCCATAGAGCGTTGTCAAGCTTCGAGGCCCAATCCTTCCAGTTGAGGCTCATGGTTTTTTCCAAGATGGTTTTAATTTCTCTATTTGACAACTTTAATAAACCATTTGTCAAGGGGTGGTATGCAGTGGCGACCTTAAGCTTCACTCCATACCTTGTCATCAACTGTTCTACTGGCTTGTTAAGGATATGAGTACTTTCATCACTAAGAATGGCCCGTGGTACTCCGAATCTGGTGAAGATGTTCTTTTTAAGAATTTGATCACTATCGAGGCATCAATTCTTGTCGTAGCTATGGTCTCGACCTATTTCGACACATAGTCGACTGCCACCAGAATATATTTGAACCTGTGTGAAGCTAGGAAAAGTCCCATGAAGTCCACCCCCACACATTGAATATTTCAACTTTTAGGATGAAATTTTGTTGCATCTCATCTAACTTTCCTACATTTTCGACCATTTGACACCTCACAAACGTCATCACAAATGTGTATGCGTCGTTAAAGAGAGTGAGCCAATAAAATCTGGACTAAAGAACCTTGGCAGCAGTCTTTGTTGGCCCGAAATGTCCTCCATATGATGAATCGTGGCAATGGCCGATTACGTCCCAAACCTCTTCATGTGGGATGCACCGTTGAATGACCTGATCGGTGCACCTTTTGAAGAGCAGGGGTACATCACGGATAATGTCGTACATCCGAAAGGAACTTTTTCTTCTTTGGGTAAGTAAGATCAGGGATGATACACCACTAGCCAAATAATTAGCAAAGTCTGCGTACCATGGACACGATCCTTGTATTTTCAATAGTTGCTCCTCTGGGATCCTTGATCGGAATATCCTTATCTTGTTCCTCATGCATCGTGAGTTGCGACAGATGATCCACTACCACGTTCTAGCTTCATTTCTAATCCTTGATCCTCAAATCAAATTCTTGCATAAGTAGGATCCACCTGATTAGCCGTGGTTTGGAGTCCTTCTTTGCAAAAAGATATCGGATGGCAGCATGGTCTGTATGGACGATCATCTTGGAGGTGAGTAAGTAGGTCATTGAGGGCAAATATTACCGCCAAAATCTTATTTTCTATGGTGGTATAATTTTTCTTTGCCACGTCGAGCGTACGACTTGCGTAGTAAATGGCGATAAAGATCTTGTCATGCTTTTGTCCGAAAACTGCTCCAACAACTTAGTTAATGACATCGCACATAATTTCAAATGGTGCATCCCAGCCAAGAGTTACCACAACTAGGGCTTGAGTCAAGCTCTTCTTGATTGATTCAAAAGCCCTCAAGCAGTCATTGGCGAAGTTGAAGACTGCATCTTTCTCTAATAAGGCGCATATGGGCTTACCTATCTTAGAGAATTCCTAGATAAACCTCTAGTAGAATCCTACATGGCCGGGAAAGCTTCTGACTCCTTCTATGCTCCTCGGGGCGGTAACTTCTTGATAACCTCTATCTTGGTTATTTTCACTTTGATGCCCTTTTCGGAAATATGATGCCCCAACACGATTCTTGAATTGACCATAAAATGGTACTTCTCAAAATTTAGAGAGTTACAGCATTCCATGACTCGTGATAGCCGTTCCAGACATTCGTCGAAGCTAGAAAAATATATAAAGAAGTCATCCAGATATCCTCGAAGATAGCCATCATGCATCGCTGGAACGTTGTTAGCGCATTGCATAGAGTAAATGACATTCTTCTGAACGCTTAGATCCCCCATAGGCAAATAAAGGCCATTTTTTATTGATCTTTCGAGGCTATCACAATCTGCTAGTAGCCAGAGTATCCGTCCAGGAAGCAATAGTATCGTTGACCAGCCAAACGGTCCAACATCTAGTTGATGAACGGTAGAGGGAAGAGATCCTTCTTTCTCTCTTTGTTGATCGGCCGGTAATCATGGACAACCCTCCATTTAGTTAGAGGCTAAATCAGCATCAGAGCCTTCTTGTCATTAGTTGTAACGATGAGGGTAAACTTCTTGGGTACCGCGTACGTGGCACTAACCCATTGGCTATTCGAGATCAAGTGGATGATTCCGGCTCACAGCAGCTTGACAATTTCTTCCTTGACCACCTTCTTTATATTGGGGTTCAACCTTCTCTGCAATTCCCTTTTGGGCTGCATAGCATGCTGGAGATTAAAAGACACCTCTTCCTTGTAAGCACGGAGGATTAACTTACCTCCGTCTACGTTGATGAGTGCCTTAGATATCGCTAGGAATGGTCGTCTGAGAATGAGTGGAACGTCCTTGTCTTCTTCCATGTCTAACACCACAAAAATTCGCAGGGAAGTGGAACTTGTCTACCTTAACCATCACATTCTCCAGGACTCCTTTCAGATATGTGAGGGAACGGTCTACAAACTGGAGGCAGATCCTAGATGGCTTGACATCTTCGAGTCCTAGCTTCTTGCGAATTGATAATGGCATTAAGTTAATGCTTGCCCCAAGATCACACAAGGCTCTTTGTAAGTAAACAAATCCAATCTCCAATGGAATCGTGAAACTCCCTGGATCTGGTGCCTTCTGGGGTAGCTTCTTCTGTATGATGGCGCTCACCTCTTCTCGTAACAGGAACCACCTCTTTGGCTTGTAACATCATTTTCCTTGTTAGAAGTTCTTTTAAGAATTTTGCATATGGAGGCATACTTGCTGATGGCCGTCAGGCCTAATCAACTAAGAAGGCCCAAAAAGGCCTACCAAAAGGTCCAGACAATAGCCCAAAATAAGGGCCCCATTAAAAAATTCATAAACCCGCACAAGGACATCGTCGGACATAATAGACCCGAACATACTAAGGAAATTCTCAGACTATACTCCCGAACATATTGGGATATTACAATAATATCACTCTGACCTTGGACTATAAATGCATTCATTATCCACACCTAAAAGGGGTGACATTTTTAACAAAAACTCTCCACTGTCGTCGGAATCTCCCAATACTCAATACAGGCAGAGGACCCTTCCTCTATTTCTCCTCTATTTCTCCTCTATTTCCCCCTCTCGAATTCCGAATCAATCCAATGACGTGCCATAACGTCAGGACACGTCAGCATCACCGACACGTGGCGGCTACCCAAACAGATCCGCCACCACTTGCAATGGTGGCCAAGAATGGAATGTTGATTTCCAACTTTTTGATAGAGCCTAGAGTCAATTACATCCTTTCTTTTAGGCTATATCTATTCACAACACATGTAGTTTAGAAACAGAATACAAAATAAGAATTTACAAATAAACATAAAAGGAGGATGGCATCTCCTATAAATTTTCAGCTTCTCCTTGTTGTGGGAGCATCATTGGTCCATGGAAGGGAAGAAAAGGGAAGAAATGGTGGGTGAAGAAAATGGAGACGGAGGTGGTGTGGGATGAATGTGAAGTGAGAGGAGAGTGGTCTTATTAGGAGGGGAGAAATTAGGGTTTTGAAAATCTGGGCAAAGAGCGATCGCTCCCTTTCGTTGTGTTGGGTCACTCCCAGTGCGAATACTTCAGACTACCCTACTGACACAGTTGAAATGCAGAGTTGATTTTCACAGGGAGCGATCGCTCCCAAGAGTCAACATGGGTCGCTCCCCGATCGCTCCCTTCATGGATCACTTTTTTTCCTCCAACTTTTGCTCTCTTGTCGATTTAGCCCTAAACTTGCTTCTCGCTTTCTTGTTACTTGTTCAAAACGCGTCGTTTCCTCCCTTTTTCCGATCTTGTGGATATTCCTGCAAAAGATACTTGCGCACGCTGTGGAAGTAAATAATTCTAAGTAAAATGTAGGGAAAAGAGGGAGAAGCACGTTTTGGAGGTAAAAATATAGCATTTTTACACACTCATCAATGGTTTTAGGTCGGGAGGTCATTGCTTGATATATATATATATATATATATAAATATATATCCAACCCCCATATTTTGTATTTTCTCGAACTACATCTGCTCTAGTTTTCTTGATCTTCTTGGTGAACCTAGGAGAACTTCTAATTCTGTTATTTATTTCAGCATTTGTATCTTTGCACTTTTATTTCCTTAAATCTACTGCTTTTCAACTCCCACTAATTCAAAACCCAAAAACATAGCTTTTAGCAAAGCTTTCCAGCAATCAAACCGATTTTTGTGGTTCAATCCTACTCTCCCTATATGCAAGGATAACACTATACTTGGGGATGACCGGGTGGAAATTTAAAACTTGATTTGAGCATTCATTCCTACCTCTAATTCCTGCGCATCAAAGGAGATGAGGAACCATAACCCTAAAGACTGTGTAGAGAGTTAAGGAGTTGTGACTTGTGAGAGAAATATGAGATGGAGGGGTTTGTAAGGGCATCTCCAACAGCTTCCCCAAAAGTTTCTCCAAAATGGGGAAGCAAAACTCATATTCTCCAAAACAATATTGCTTCAACTCCAACAGTTTTCCCATTTGGAAGAACTATGCATTTATTACAATAATAAAATATTCTACATATTTGAATAATAATTAATGAACTGTTTGGAGAGAGAATAGAAAGGAAAGATTAGAGATGTTTAACCCAATCACAAATAGCCAAAAAAGAAGAGAGATGAGAGGTTTAAAAAAGTAGATTTGGAGAGGCTCTCCAAAATTTGGAGTCTTCCAAATTTTTGGAAGACTCCCTATTTTTTTCCCTCATTCCCCATTTTGGAGAGTGAGATGGGGAAGTTGTTGAACCAAAAAAATGCTCAAAATTCTCCAAAAGTGAGCATATCAAGAAAATGGGGAAGCTGTTGGAGATGCTCTTAACCCCTTAAAATTTCCAGCTTCTTAAAGCCAATCCCTAAAATTCCAAATGAGAGTAGTTGGAGAGTGGACTTTTGATGTTGGAAGAGACCAAGATGTAGGAGAGTCAGTAGGGGAGCTTCTTAGAGAATCTCGCCAAATATTGCAATAAACTCATCATCTTTTGCCTCGAGAGAAAAAGAGGAAGGCATCATTGTAAAATTTGGATAGGAGCAATCACTCCCTCATTTTTCCATCAATCTCTCCTCCCATTTTTCCATCAATCTCTCCTTGATCGCACCTTATTCTGAAGTCTGTGGTGATTTTTCTCGACTTGGGGTGATCACTCCTTACTTTGTGCTTGGGTCGCTCTGTGCTCCCTTCTCTGTTTCTCCCGCTTATGAGTTTGAACTAGGAATGATCACTCCCCCTCTTGATGATGTGTCACTCCGCAATCGCTCCTTACTCTACTTCTCAACTTCCTTAATCTTTCCTCCTTTATGCAGGTTGGCCCCGAATCTTTTCTCGAACACTGTTTTTGTTCCATAAAGCACCCATTTTCACCTGATTCACCCTTGGAAATTGGCATGGTAACCTACAATATATGTTGAAGCCCATACTAAGTACTAGCAAAATGCCTTAAAAGCACGTGATTTGGAGGTAAAAATATAGCACTATTACACGCTCATCAGCAATCCTCCATGGGCCTTATTGAGACTAGGATCTCACTAACTAGACCGAGACTCTAAGGATGGATCCGATAAAGAGGAGCCTCTTGATTGTAACGGTTAGACATGAACGTGAGTGGCTGACGCTAGAGTTGAACTCGCGAGAGGAAAATGAGTTGGTGTTGGTATATCTCATTGTGGTGGAATTTCGAATGGGGCTGCTTAGTTAGGTGATGGACCTCATTATGGCAATAAAGGATAACATGATGAAGGGCGCGAAAGTGGTGATGAAATTGACATTCTGGTGAGTGGCAACAAACATGAACAATAGGCTGGATGTGAGTTAGGCGGGGCAGGAGCTGCAACAAATCTAGAATGAGGCGAGGCACGACTACACAACGGTGCGGTGCGTGGTGCGGTGCGTGGTGCGCTAGGAAGATAGGCGATGACATTGTGGGCTGTAAGGGCAATGAGCAGGTGTGAAGGGAAGAGGTAAAATTTACTTTTATCTTAGGGTAAATTATAATGACCGCTTGAGGTTAGGCCTAATTTACGGTTTACCCCTCTATTTTAAAAAACCTACAAACCTCCTCAGTTTTAATTGAACTTAAAATTACCCACCAAAATCTTAACACCGTTACAACTTTCATTGAAATTTTGGGCTAACTTTATGAACCTTAAACTTTTCTAACCGTAACAAATCTACCATAATTAATTCAACACTTACAATTTCATTCACCCATTGCCATTCTTCACATCTATACCGGTGGACCACCGTCGAACTCACCAGATCACCATCGGCCACAACACAATACCATCAAAGATGCCTTTTTCTCGAGGCTAGGGCCGTCATGAGCAACCCTAGCCCTTGGGCTGCCATGAACGAGTGACCTAAGGGCTATCGTGAATGAGCTTCTGCACACGGTAGTTCTTGGGTCGCTCTTGATGGCCTTCGACACGGTTCTATGGTGCTTTCGCATGGTGGTCGATAACGGTCGGCGATGGTTTGACGGTGGTCCGACGATGTCGGGGTGGAGGATGGGGGAGGGAGGGGTGTAATTGTAATAGGTTAAAATACTTAATGTGGATTTGTAAGGTTAGAAAAGTTTAACGTTCATTTGGACCTGAAATTTAAGAGAAATTGTATCGGTGTTAAGGTTTAAGGGGATAATTGTAGGTTTCAATAAAACTGAGGGGTGTTTGTAGGTTTATGAAAACTGCGTGGGCGAACGTTAGGTTAGTCCTAAACGGGGGTGGTCTTTGTAAGTTGCCATTTATCTTATATTCATATTTTACTTTATTACCCTTAAGTTAACAATATTCCTTAATCTTCGAGCCCGAATAAATACATTTTTTTAGATAGATAAATACATCTTTCTTTGTGAGACGGAAGGAATAGATAATTACACATTTATTCTAATTTTTTTAAAACACTTATGGTCCATGTAAAAAAAATTAGTCCCTCATTTAAAAAAAAAAATTACACTATGGTCAAATGAAAAAGGTTGTGTTCGCCTAACCTAAGTTTTCCCCAAATTAAGATATTGACTGGCTATGACTAGGTGATAATTACCTTTTCATCCATTGAAATCAAACATAAAAAAAATCTTTTGTAAAGGAAGATCTTTTGTCGCACAACAGCGTCTAGCATTGCCGGCCTCCGCCGCCGCCATCACCGGTGAAATTGAAGCGAGCAAACCTTCTGTTAGACTGAACGCGAGTGAACAAAAATTAGAGTCGTTGGCATTCATCGACCACCATCATCGCTTTGCAAAGGGAAACCCTTTTGTTGCATCGAGCATGACCCAACAACAGCTAGCATCAGGGGCATCCGCCGACCACCACCATCGTTGAAATCGCAAGATTGATGGCGACCAAGATATGAAGATTAATTTATCTCATTCTTCACTAACATCCCAAAATACCCACCCACAACGATGATGACATATGAGATCTAAAAATGGAACAAAGAGTGAGGATATTATGCTCATCAGCCATCGCTTGTTCCTCTCGCATTCGCAGCCAAGAGACTTCCTAACAATTATCTCTCCCTCTCCTCTCTCTTAGATTCAATGGTTAGTGAGGGGCAAATAAGTCATTAGGTACCTAGTCATAAGTGATCAATACCCAACTTGAACAAAACTTAGGTTAAGCGAACACACCGAAATTTTTTCACCAAGAGATTTATATTAATCATTCTTAATAATAGTTGAACCAACCATGAGATTTTAAAAAATTTCAATCGATGGATATCTACTTTCCATTATTGGGTTCGTGGCTCGTGAAGCTCGACTCGTTTACCGTGATTCGACTGTTCAATGGCCTTTGTTTTATTAAAGAGATTTCATTTTGACAAAAAAATACTCCGTATAACTCCAGGGCATTTACGCAAAGAAATGAGAAGTTCATGTTGTCTTAATTAAATCATCTCATGCAAAATTGTTGTATTTGAAAGGTGTTTTGAAAAATCGATTTTGTTTTCAAAGATCTAGTCCTTTGAGACAAAGCTTTCAAAATGTTTTTCAAACATGCTTTAAACATAGATAAACTCATCTTTTGGACACTGTGAGATTTGTTCTTCAACATTGAAAAGATAAAAATTCCCAAGGAAGTGGAATTGTTGATATAACATCGTTCAACATGTTGATGCTCTGTTAGTCATTCAATTTGTTTTAAAGACCTATTAGTCAAGCAACGGTTGTAAGTCTTGCGTGTCAGGCATTTGTGAAAGTCATGTTAGTGAGACATTTATAAAAGTCTTGTAAGTGAGGCAATTGTAAAGCCATGTATGTTAGGCATAGCTGTGTAAGCCCTGTTTGTCAGGCCAAGCTTTTTAGTGGATTAAACTCTCAAGTTGTGCACTTGAGGAGAGGACGTAGGCCAATAGACTGAATCTCTAAAAATCCTATGTGCACTTTACTCTTTCCCTACTCTCTTCAACGTATTGAAGTTCTTTTACTTTTGCTTTAAAGACTGTTTGTGTGCTTCAACATGTTCAAGCCACTTTAAGCTTTTCACTCCTTACTTGTGGAAAGTTTTTAAGGTTCAAATCAATTCACCCCCTCTTGGTTACTATCTAAAAATGAGAGTCACTCGTCCTTTTAGGATCTTCTAACAAGGGTCTCTTCCATATCAAAAAAAAAACAATCGAATCTTTTTAAATGGAAAGAAAATATTTTTACCTGCGGCATTAGCATAATTTTTTTTTCAAATCAATCATTTACTCTCTCAAATATCCAAGAAATTTCAAAACTACCCACATTTGTTTTACAATTTTTTTCCCTTCTCTTCTTCTCCCACACACCACCATGAGTAGAATGTGCGATCCCAATTAACGACTAGAGGTAAAATAGGTTTCTTCTCCCCGCTCGTTACGGGTTTAACAACCAATATTAATTAATAATATATATATATATATATACTGAAAAATGAGAATATCAAATGAGGAAAAAACAACTAAAATGAATTGTTTATGGTGAAAATTTTAAAAAATAATCAAATTTAGGGAAAATGGGTAACATAAATTTGAAACAAAGTATTTATCTATCACAATCATAAAACAAATGATATGTGCAAATTAAAAGAAAGATGAGAGGTTTAAGAAAAAATTAAAAAGCAATAAAAACAGTGATAACAAAAAAATCCAAAAAGGTTATAAATCCATCAATTGAATCATCTTAAGATCTTCATTTTCATTTAGGCCATTGGATGATAATGAGTAATGTTGGATGCATATGTGTCATGAAAAAAGACAATACCTTAAACGTAAATGAGGAGAAAGTTAAAGGTGATTGGTATGTTAATATGAAAGTAGGTCAAAATTGATTGCTATTCATGTTGCCATATCATAATTTCATAAATAGTATATAGTTATTTTAGGCCATTGGATGATAATAAGTAATGTTGGATGCATATGTTTCATGAAAAAAGACAATGCCTTAAACGTAAATGAGGAAAAAATTAAAAATGATTGGTACATTAATATGAAAATAGGTCAAATTTGATTACTATTCATATTGTCATATCATAGTTCACAAATAGTATATAGTTATTGTAGGCCATTGGATGATAATGAGTAATGTTAGATGCATATGTGTCATGAAAAAAAATAATAACTTAAACATAAATGAGAAAAAAATTAAAAATGATTGATACATCAATATAAAAATAGGTTAAAATTAATTACTATTCATATTGTCATATCATAGTTTGACAAATAGTATATAGTTATTATGTCACGCTTTCCAAAAATAAGGTACTGTGTATGATTTTTGCAAGTTCGCGACTGCCGATTGGCATTGCGTTTTTCGCCCTTTCTAAAGCCGAGAAGATTAACAGAAAAAAGAAATAAAAGGAAAGGAACGAAAAAACCTCTCTTCACACAAGCCCCCAAAACGTAGAACCAGAGGTAGGGTTTTCTGTCCTCTTACTTGAGCTCATCAGTTGCGGTGAGAAAGAAAGAAAGCGACGCGAAATAACTGAAGTCGTCTCAATCGAGATCCGTATCGGAGCTCCGATAAAGGGTTTTCGGTCGCCTGAAAGAGGATGAGTGGGAAGGGAGGGGGAGGTAGCAATGGAGTTGGCAAGGCCGCCTCCGGCGTGTCTTCGATTCCGGCGGCCTCCCGGAAGATGGTTCAGAGTTTGAAGGAGATTGTTAACTGTCCCGAACTGGAGATCTACGCGATGCTTAAAGAGTGTAATATGGACCCTAACGAGGCCGTTAATCGCCTCCTCGCTCAAGGTTTCTCTCTTTTGCCTCTAATTATCTTGACGGGGTTTTTTTTATTCTGTTTTGTTTAGTTCGTGGCCCTGTACTCGTAAAGTTTGTGTTTTGTATGCTTTTTTTTGGGGATTTATGGTTCTTGCGAAGTCATAGATGAATCAGCATTAACTTGTAAAATTTTGAGTCATTATACAACTTCAAATTGTTTTTGAAACTGATAACTTGGTACATGTTCGGCAGTGATGAGAAAATCCGCTACTTCAAGAATGTTGGTTTTTGTTGATTAAGCAGTAGTGTTTCAAAACCGTTAAAGGCGGTCTATAGTCCTTCTGTGCGATATATATATATATATATATATATATATGTATATATATATATGTATGTATGTATGTATGTATATATATATATATATTCAGGCTGCATCTGTTTATGATCATTAATTGTCTGTACTCTCAACTATTTCATAGTCAGCCTTGTCTTAATCATCACATTGCACCACAAAACCTTCTATGTTGGGTTGGTGGAATGCTGTTACAAGGTTATACTAATTTTATAAATCCATTTTAAGGAAAAAAAGTTTCAACTTCTTATGCTAGATACCCTTGTTGATGCCATTCACTCATCGAAATTGATGAGACGAAATTTTTTATTTTTCAATGAGCTCCTGCGCAAAGTTTTGTGAAATTTCAGTGAGGTTGTGGGAATGTTGCAGCCCTAGTTGATATAGGGGAATCAACACGTGCAGCAGTAGAAAGTTACAGTCTTCAATGTTGCGTACAGTAGTATAAATTTTTTTGGTGCTTAACAGTGATTTTAATTGTTATATCTTGCTGTGAAGCAATATTTTTCAGTCATTTTTCCTATTCTATTATCTTTTCTGTGGTTTGCTTGATGCAATAGGGATGATGCCCACTTCATTGGATTTTAGTTTTGATTCCTGACTTTAAGCTTGCTGTGTATAGATCCTTTCCGTGAGGTAAAAAGCAAACGAGATAAAAAGAAAGAGGTATGTTAAATGAAAATGCAAATCTATGTTCTGTTTTAATTTAGTTTGGATAATTCTTACCATCTATTATGGATAATTTCTTCTGTTGCATTAGAATAAGGATACGGTTGATCCGAAACCGCGTGTTGGAAGTAACACTACAAATCGTAGTGGTAGGAGTGGCACAGACCGGTATGCTGGATGGGGTGGCTCAGCCCAGTATGCTGCTAGTGGTATAAATGTACATTAAATAAGTTCCCATGATTTTTTAACAGATGAGAAAACCAAAGAAATGAAAATTCATGAAGTATTTGTTTTGACAGAGTCTGGTTCTGCACACGGGAAACCTGCATACAAGAAAGAAAATGGAACATATTTACATGCTAGTCAATCATCGTATGCTTCTGGTGCCCCTGGAAATAGCATAACTCAGAGACCTCCATCCTACAGGTAATTATTGTATTCCAGTTGATTGTCTGGCTACTTTTTGCAGTCGTGGATGTCATTCCCTCACGACCTACTCTGCAGTAGAAGTCAGGTGGTTTCTGAGACGGTAATCGTAAACCGTTCTTTTAATTGTTAATGATGGAAAGAACGTAAAAAAAGGATTTTAAAACTAAAAACACTTTGGGGATGCTTGTGAAGTGCAAAACAAGAAAATCTGAGAATTTAGATTTAAGAATCATCTTAGTCCTGTGCCACCTCTAAATAAGATTTGAAGTTCCAAAGTTGTAAGAGACCCTGGCTGTTTCTGTTTTACTATATTCAAGGGCATCTGAATTCCGTAAGTCTCCTATGTTTAGCTTCCACTACAAGTGTACATGAATGCATCTATGTTTCTTCCTTTCTCTTTATGAATTCAACTGTTGCCAGTTACTGCATTTATGTTCCCAACCAATGATTCCATGAAGCTCTCAGGTTTTTAAACTCTCTAGTTAATACCATAATGCCTTAATCTCCACCTCCATTTTCAACACTGAAGCTTACCCTCAATGTCGTTTATAATTGGCTTTTTTAGTTGATGCAAATTTGATGTGTGTGAAAAGCAAGATTTTATGTTGAAAATAGGTGAGATTATGTATGTTAGATGAGAGAAAACGACGGGTAATCAAGTAAATTAGCTTCATAAAATTACCCCCTCTGCCCATTGCTGTAATGTTTGTGTGGGCACAAAGATTAAGGTGTATAGATTCTGTATAGATTCCAGTCATGTGCTTAAAATAACGTACTTAAAATTCTGTATTTGTGTTTTGAAACCTAAGTTTTGTTTTGAGCAGAGACATCTGCTTGCTGGATTTAATGTGTTTCTTTCTTCAAATTATAATTGATTTACAAAATCAAATTAATGCAGCATTTCCTGATGGCCCTAACCATTGTGCGAAAATCATGTAGCTCTTATCCTATGTTTGAGGAGCATGTCATTTTTTCCTACTTCTCTTCCATGTAAAGCTGGAGGATTTACTTTTCAAAATCCCTGCAAACAAAGATTTTGTGTTCTGATGCATAGAAATTTCGAGACCTGGTTGAATGCACACTAATGTGCTGAATAAATCAAGTGATTGACTACTTTTCTAGGGATTGTTGCTTGCTTTTGATGACTTATAGAGTCCATGTTTTATTTTTTTCTTATTCACCTTTTCATGTTTATTTACAGTGAATCTGGTGCCACTCAAAACAGAATTCAGATTACAGCGCAGTTAGGTGAAGGAGTGCAGTCATCATCTCAGCTGCCTTCTGGATATCATTCTGCATTTTTAGGAGTCCCGGGCAAGGTATCAATGGCTGATATAGTAAAGATGGGTAGGCCCCAAAACAAGACTCCCACAAATCTGCGTCCATCAAATGACCATGTGATGAAGGTAGCAGAAAGTGACAGGCACACTGATGATGAATGGCCTCCCATTGAGACTCCAGCTGCTCCCTACATGCCCTCTGCTTTCGATGCACCTTCAGATCATGATATTTATACAAATTCGTCAAGCTTGCAACTGGATAGATACAGTCAGAATGCAAAGTCTCATGTTGAAGAAACTCATGCAGAGGATGATGGTGTACTTGAAATTCTTGACTCAGATGATGCTGGGCCTCATGAATCTAATAGAAACTTGCAGGAGGATGATTCTAGAGGTTCATCTCCATTTGAAGACAATTTGTACAAGGACATGAATAACTACCAGTCACCAAGCCATGTTTTTGAGCATCCTGAAGGTTAGTAATATCTTGAGTTTTTTGTTGTTTTGCTTTCCTAGTGCTTTGAGATAATGCATTGTTCATCATAGTTTTTTTTTTCACTAAAGGATGGACTTCACATGGACTTGCATGGCCATTTTTGAAGTTGGGAAATGTTTCAACCCATTTGTTTAGCTAATAGAAGCGCCTGTCTCCTTTAGCCTCATCTATTATTATTCTTGAGGTGTTAGAATGTAATTGACAGGGCTGTTTGATGGTTCTTTATGGATCTTGTCACACACTAAAAGGGACCAGCTAACTGTCATTTTACGGCTTTTGTACCGAGCTTTTCAGTTGTCTAACTGTGAGAATTGACAATCCCTAAATCAATTCCTGTGCAAAGTAGTAGTTATATACAGCATCCTGCTGCTGTATTTAGCTAGGGTTGGGAGTCCTAATTCAACTAGGATCGGGATTCCTAATCTGACTAGACTTACTATTAGTCAACTATTTACATTAGGCCTAGTCGACCTAGATGCAAGATTAATAACACAAATTATTAGATATATTTACAATAATAAATGATAACGTAACCTCATCATCATCATCATCATCAGCATCAGCACCTTACTCCCAACTATGTTGGGGTCTGTGGCATGAAATTTATAGTGGCAATTAATTGTCAAAAATTAGTTGACACAATTCATGAAAAGGCAGTGGCAAAGTTTTACGCCGGATGCCCTTTCTGTCGCAACTTTCTATCAGAGGAATAATGTATAAACTTTCAAACCGTATCATCATTGGTTTTCCCACTTGCATGGAAAATATGAGACGGTGATGAGTTGAGATAACTACTCTAGTCAGTCCCATTACAAGGTTTATATTGCGAAATCAACATGTATATCATGGAAAGTGACAAAACCTAACATCAAAGCAAATATAAATAACGAAGAGAGTAAACTCCACTTATGGTCCCTTAACTGATTGGTGACGTCTTCTAACATCCCAGCTTGGATACAAGAGCATGGAAGGCTGGTACTGGAAGTCCTTTGGTAAGGACATCAGCCAGCTATCTATGGGAAGACGTAGGGAGTGTGTAGATTCGCTTGTTGTCGAGCTTCTCCTTGATGAAGTTTCTGTTCACCTCAATATGGTTATTCCTCTCATGTTGTACAGGATTGTGGACAATTGCAGATTTGTCATAGTACAACTTCATAAGGTCTATGGGTTGGATCTTTAGATTCTGTAGGTTAATCTTGAACCGAAGAAGCTCACAAACTCCTTGTGGCATAACTCGAAATTCAGCTTCTGCATTTGACCATTCTACCACATGGAACTTCTTGCTCCTCCATGTAACCATGTTACCTCCCAGGAAGGTACAATAGCCTATTGTAGACCTCCTGTCCACCATTGATCCAGCATAATCTGCATTTGTGTATTCTTCCATATATAGAGCTCGATTTCTCCTAAATAAGATCTCTTTTCTTGAGCATCCTTATCAGATATTGGTGGTTCCCATTGACTGCTTGGAGTTGCACTTCTCTGGGGTCATGCATGAACTGACTTACTATGCTTACAGCATAAGCAATGTCTGGCCGAGTGTGAGCTAAGTGGATCAGTTGACCAACCAGTTCTTGGTACCTCTCCTTGTCAACACTAGGGTCATTCATGTTCTCCCTAAACTTATGGTTTGGATCTTTGCGTGTAGGTCAAGGTCAGTAGGCCATCTTCCCAGTTTCTGTCAGCAAATCAATAACATTCTGCTAGGAAATAAAAATGCCCTGCTTGGAGTGCGCCACTTCTATGCCTAGGAAGTATTTGAGCCTCTCAATGTCCTTGATCTCGAACTCACTGGCCAGGCACTGTCTAAGAGCAGTTTTCTTCATTTCATCCTTACCTGTGACTATAATGTCATCCACATAAAGAAGGCAGTGACCCCCCCTTGAATCCGAGTTTTTAATGAATAATGCTTGGTCACCTTGACATTGTCTATACCCAGATTTCACAATTACACCAGTAAATCTCCTAAAACAGTCCCCTGGGGAATGTTTCAACCCATACATAGTTTATCGAAGCTTGCACATGTTAAATCCCTTTAAGCCTTTAGGAAAACCTGGAGGAATGCGATATATATCCTCGTCTTAGTCTCCATGGAGGCATTCTGTACATCGCATTGCTGCAAGTCCCAGCTGAAGTTGGTAGCATGTGATAATAGAATTCACACAGTGTTTATCTTTGCTACTGGGTCAAAGGTTTCTTGATAATCCAGCCATATGTCCGTGTGCAGCCCTTAGACACCAGCCTAGCCTTGTACCTCTCCAAGGACTTATTGGCCTTGTACTTTTCGGAGAATACTACTTAAAGCCTACCACCTTCTTTCCTTTTAGTAGATCAATGAATTACGAGGTTCTATATTGTTCCAATGCATCCATTTCCACGCTCATTGCATCTCTCAAGTCTTTTTTAGATATCGCGTCAGCTAGAGTTTTAGGAATCTGGATACTATGAAGATTGGCTAGGAAAGCTTTGTAGGTGCCAGACAACATATGGTGGGAAACTGAGTTGGCCTAAGGGTATAATGGCTGTTTGGTGCATTCCCTCCTTCCTTTTCTAAGGGCTATAAGTAGGTAATATTCATGTGAATGGTGAGGTGAGGTGATTTTTGGCATACTTCAATGCCTAGGGATGTCAATCGGCAGGTTAGGTTGGGTCTTTCGGTTTTGGGTTGAGATGAATTCAGGCCGGGTCAGGTTCGAGTTTTGGGCTACTTGAGATTGGATGGGGTTGGGCTCTGCTTTTACATTATATTGCAATGGTATCAGTCTTTAATTAAGTGAATATGTAAGGTTTAAATCAAGATAGCAAAACTTATGCCATACAATTTAAGTGAACATCTAAGCTTTAAATCGAGATAATTCAATCACTCAATTAAGCCATAAAGTAAGGGATTAAATTGCATAAAGTTTAAGTTTGGGCGAGAATTTGGTCAGGGTTGGCTTACACTCAAAATTATAGTGGCCCGACCCGAAATTAGTAGCTAGCTTAAATCAATCCTAAGCCCGGTTAACCCATGCGGCCATGCCTTATAGCTAACGGTCAAATCTAATAAACAATAATAAAAAATTGATCGAGAACGAAAAAAATATATTTTGATAAAAAAGTGATATCAAATGCTGGATTGTTGAGCTGTTGATACTCGAACCTTGTTCCCTTGGTTATTTCTATGTTCAGGCCATTTTATGTCCATTCCAGTTTTTTTCGGGTATGGGTTCTTTCAAGTTCTGGTTACCCGGGTTTTGGTTATATTGGGTTCATTTTATTTTTGGCTTCAACTCAATCGGGTTGAGTTCAGGTGGTTATATACAAGAGCCTGCTGCAGTATTCAGCTAGGACTAGACTTACAATTAGTCAACTACTTAGGCCTAGTTGACCTAAAAGATTAATAACACACAAATTAACAAACATATTTATAGGAATAAATGGTAACCTAACATCTAAACAAATGATTATGTAAAATAAACAGGCTTCTTTTAACACCAACTTAAGCACCTTTCTCCGTAAGCCTCACCTATCATGACTCATGAATTGTCAAATGTAATTGACAAAAGCCTGTTTGATGGTTCTGGTCACAAACTAAAAACAGACCAACTTCCATCTTATAGCTTTTCTAACCACTTCAATATTTGTTTTTGCTCTTATACTTGTCTATCTGATACTTTTTTTTGTTGAAAATTTCCCTAAGTTCTGTGTCTCTGTATTACTATGTGATTGCCTTCATTTGTGGATATCAAATTCACACTGTATTGTTATATACTCCCTCCGTCCCAGCAGATTGGATACATATGTATGGGCATGGAGATTAAGAAATGTTATTGACTAGAGGGTAATAAAATAAAATAGGCATTTAAGACAAATTGACTTCTTTTAGTGGGAAAGCAAAGTGAGGGTAAAGATAAACTTAGTGTAAAAAATTTTCTAAGAAGGAATATATCTATTTTAATGAGAACCCAAAAAGGAAACAAATATTCATTTTCATGAGACGGAGGGAGTAGTTAATTTCTTAGAATAAGCCTATTAATGTTTCTTGGCCTTACTGGCATTATAGACATTCAGTTTTCTTAATCTTGACTCTGAGATGCTTCTGTGTTTTTATGCTGTGTACTCTCAGCTGAAGATGATGCTTCAACAGCGGCTGCAAATTTGCAACAACTTACCTTGGAAGATAATGTGCAGAGAGACCAACCTGATCAGGATGCCCCATCTGTGATTATTCCAAATCACTTACAGGTTCACTCTCCGGAATGCTCCCATTTGAGCTTTGGGAGTTTCGGTTCTGCCTTCTTTGGATCATACCCAGAAAAGCCTTTGAAGGATGACTTGGATGAGTCGACTGAAGCTGATGCTTCATTAATAAATCACTCTGACGACAGGTATAATATATACAACTATTATATTTTGGCATTTTCATTTTTGTGATGACCACTGTTAAAAAATATGTTTCTTTGCAGAAATGATTATTATGGTGATGAAGATGTCAATAACACCACAGAGATGATAAATAATGCCAATGCTGTAAACTATAATCCTCCATCAGAATCTCATTCGGAGGTATTAAAACCAGAAACAGCAGAGACTGGTCAGGACCAGTATGCATTCACTTCATCCAATGCAAGTTACAGCTATGAAAACAGCCAACAGTTAGAGCCAGCATATAGTCATGCTCAGACAAGCTCGAGTTACAGTTATGAGAATACCCAACAGTTAGATACTGCATACAGTCATCCTCAGACGAGCTTGCACACACAACATCTATCTCCTTTAGCAAGTGTAATGGTAGGACAGTTTTTCTTCTCTTTACTCTTTCAAAAGCTTTGAATATCCAAATTGGTTTGCAAGTAAAAGGTATTCTTTTTGTTAATTGACTGACAACTGCAGAACAGGTACCCCCGTGAATGAGTTGTGTGAATGAGATATATGCTTTATAGAATTTGATTTACTCCAGTTCTTGCATTCTCTTGTTCTTTAATGTTAGGATAACACCAGAAATTCGACTTGTTGGTGCTATGTTGCTATTACTAATTTTGAATATTCTCAAATTCTACTAACTAGTTTTGTGGAGTATACTCAAGTACAGGTCTACTTGGAATCACATCATTAGAATTTTATACTTCATTGTCAAAAATTTATAGTGGCAATTAATTGTCAAAAATTTTATACTACATTGGGGTCGGTGGCATGAAATTTATAGTGGCAATTAATTGTCAAAAATTAGTTGATACTATACTTCATTGTGAAGTCATGGTATGAAATGAGTGGAGGACAAGAGGCAAAGCCTTGTTTTTGTTACATAGCTTCAGGTAGTGAAGAGAAACTGTAAAAACTGAGGACTTTTTTAAAAGAACTATTTTGGATCAAACAGAGTCAAGAACGGCCTTTTTCCCAGATAAGAATTTTTAGGACCTTAAGATTTATTTCAACTTTCTTAACCATCTGTCATGGACATCTAGGTGTGGAAGCATCGGGTATCATCGAGTTATATTATTCATGGCCTAATTAAGATAAGGGAAATAAGTTAAAAATGTGTTTTCTAGTCCTCTATGGTAGTAACTGTAGCAAAGATTTTTACCTGTTCTATTGGTTATGGTATTACTAACATACCTTTGCTGTTTTTCTGCAATCAAAAGAAGTCTTTGGTTTCTATTTGCATTGTGTGTATATCCTGGTTGCAAGATGTTTATAGTGAATTGAACTATTAGAAGGTTCCACGTGTTGATCATGAATCCATCTAGAAGGTGAGCCTCAAATTTCTTCTAAGATAATCTGTACGTATAGGCACTTGGATATACAAATTACTGGAAACTCCTCTCGGTGACTATGAGGTAAAGAGAACAAGTTTGAGTGCTGTTAGAAACAATGTCTAGTGGAGGTGTTTCTTGAAAGAACCAAAACTTTTCTGATGGAATAAACATTTGGGCATTTTCTTTGCTATTATGAAGGGTGTTAAGAATTGGAGCTATCATAACAGTATCATTAGTTTCATCGTCATTCATCATCACTATCATTGTTATTATTGGTTCTCTGTAAATGGCCCTAACACTTTGTTTTATGCATAGTTTATGTATTGTATTGCATAGGATATTCCATCTCATATCAAACACCCTCATATTATTAACAAATGGAAATGAATCAAGCTAATAATGGTGCGCATTATGATTAAAGATGATATGGTTCTCTTTTGTTAATTTTTTTAAACTCGAGATGTTCTCCCTGCCAATGACAAATAAAAGGAGCAAGTAACTGATTTAGTTCTTTTGATCTGGGTTTGTTTAGTGTGGGATCTTCAAAGCAGTGATTGGAATATCATGTTGAGTTCATCCTTTTTTCATAGATTTTGAGGATATCTAATACACATCTTTTCATCACAGCAAGCATATACAAACTCATTACCAAGCGCATTGTTGCCATCATCTGTTCAGACAGCTAGGGAGCTCGATCTTCCCTACTCTCCGTTCCCCATGACTCAGCCGATGTTGGCAAAATACAGCAGCACAGCCTCTACTATAACTGCTCCAAGTATTTCCATGGCAGAGGTGATTGTTAATTCTCACCATACGTAGAACTGTTGCTTTTTCTGTTTGCTTTCATCCGAAATTCCGTATCAGTTCTCTTTTGTCTGTGTTGTCAGCTTCTCTCTTCTTTCCAAGATACTGTTAGGGGGTGGTTGGTTGAAGAATTGTCAAATTTATGAAATGTTGTGTTTGGTTGCAGAATGATAATAGTTCTACTCATTTTCGGAATCCACCAAAAAACTCTTCACAAATTATTCTTAATAGGTTTGAACAATACAAGCATTCTTATGATTCTCATTTTTTGAATTCATATATTTCATCATTCATACAATCCGTGGATTTCTAGAATACGGTAACCAACGCTTCCTTGGTCTATTTCCCAATCTTAAATGCATTTGGTGGTTTTGGTACCAGTAGCAATAACCTTTAGTTCTCTCTCTCTCTCTCTCTCTCTCAAAGAAAAAAAAGTATTTTGGTTGAGAAGACTAGTCTAGCATGAAAACTCATATCTCATCTATTTTCTGTATTTTGGAAACTTTATGTGACAAAAATGCTCCTTTTTGGTTTGTTAGTTTTGTTATAATTTAGAAGTGTCATCTATTCTTAAAACCACCTACACAATTGATTAATCTGCTAATCGTAAGTCCCTTGTTCACACGTTTCTTCTGCTTTTCTAGACATTTTCTTAACTGTGGCCTTAATGGTTTGTTGTCTGTCCAGGCTCTCAAAGCTGGTAGTATCCCTGCACAGCAGGCAAGCCCTCAGACATTGCCTGGGGCCAATGTTGCCACTGGGCCTGCACTTCCACAGCATCTAGCCATGCATCCTTACTCGCAACATACGTTGCCGTTGGGGCACTTTGCGAACATGATCGGCTATCCTTTCCTGGCTCAGAGTTATACATACATGCCATCAGCTTTCCAGCAAAGTTTTGCTGGCAATAGCACCTATCCTCAGTCACTGGCAGCAGGCCTCCCCCAGTATAAAAGTAGTCTAGCTGTAAGCAGTTTACCTCAGTCTGCTGCTGTTGCATCAGGCTATGGGTTTGGGAACTCCACAAGTGCTCCTGGCGGCAATTTTCCACTCAATCCCCCTAATGCCCCGTCAGGCACCACGATCGGCTATGATGATGTTCTAAGCTCTCAGTACAAGGACACCAGTCATTTGATGTCACTTCAACAGGTAACTGGTTTTTCAAATCCAGATCCTATTTTCTCTACAATGATTTGACAGTGTTATTTAATCCCTTAATTTTTTAAGGGAATAAGTGATAGTGTTAATTAGTCATAGTAGGAGACATGGAGGGGACACAACACGGGTTTTTCATGCCTCCTGCTTTACTTGCTTGACTTGGATGTTTTCCATTTCTTAATTTTGACTTGGTGAGAGTTGCTGGCTTGAGTTCTAAAACTCGCACGTGTTTCTTCTTTCTATTGTTAGAATGAGAATAACCCTCTGTGGGTCCATGGGGCGGGGACACGGACGATGTCTGCCATTCCTGCAAGCACATATTACAGCTTCCAGGGGCAGAATCAGCAGCCTGGTGGATTCCGCCAAGCTCAACAGCCTTCCCAGCATTTCGGGGCACTTGGATACCCGAATTTCTACCATTCGCAAACCGGAATAACTATGGACCATCAGCAGCAAAACCCTAGGGAGGCGTCCCTTAGCGGCAGTCAGGGGCAGCCTTCAAAGCAAGCCCAACAGCTATGGCAAAACAGCTACTGATCCCCCCCGGAAAGATCACCTCCGGGTATTGCAGGGTCTTGTAATGAGTTTGAGAGCAGCCAGTCGGGGCGTTTGCTTTGATGGGCTTGAATAATGTCATGTACCATTGACGGTCTGAAGAGAGGCCCTGACTGGCAGCTGCCCTGTACCACGAGGTTGTATGGTTCTACTTATTTATCGTCTGTTTCTGTTTTTAATTTAGGAACAGTGTGCTAATTCAGGGTTTAGTGGAGTGCGAATTCATCAGTTTTTCTCAATATCTGATAATTTTCCAGTTAAGTTTTTCTTTTCTTTTCTTTTGATGAGTTAATTTTGTTAAAGGGTTAACCGACAAATAACCCCGTGCTTCTAGCTTTGCCCATCTCGGTCTTCAGAAACCCACAGTATTCAAATCTACGGAAACCTCTTTAGGTATATTGAAATCTACGGTTAGCCTCTTGTTATGAAATATGACTAATAACCAAGTAATCAAGATATAATTGCAGGAGAATAAAGAGAGAGAGAGAGAGCGTATTTTACGCTCAAATCCACTATTAATATTGCTTTAAAACTTCACTTCTAGTACAATCGATGGTAAAATTAGTGGAGATAGAGAAAAGGTCATAAGTTACATTAGTTATATGGAGACGAACCATTTTAGAATGTGAAAGGAGTCCAGCGTCCCCTCATACATGGATATTGTACAACCAGGTTCTGATATCTTCTACAACAGACCATGTATAGTGTCAAGATATTGTCCGCTTTGAGTCTCAGCCCGCACGGATTTGCTTCTACCTGAGTCCACAGGTAAAACATGTCTTGTTGGGTTATATAGTGTCCATGTGCCAGCGAGTACGCTGGACTCCTTGAAGGGGGGTGGATGATGTTGTTCATCCCTCATGGAAGAGCTAAGTGAGTAATGCATGCCTTATAAAGGTGGTTGCTCCTTAAACCCACAATACGCGTTTTATCTGTGGACTCATGTAGAAGCAAATCCGTGCGGGTTGAGGCCCAAAGCAGACAATATCTTGGCACTGTACACGGTCTGTTACAGAAGGTATCGGAGCCTGGTTTTACAGTGTCCATGTGTCAGCGGGAACGCTGGACTCCCTTGGAGGGGGGGTGGATGATGTTGTTCATCCTACATGGAGGGGCTAACGGAGTAATGCATGCCTTATAAGGGTGACTTCTCCTTAACCCCACAAGACGCGTTTTACCTGTGGACTCATGTAGAAGCAAATCCATGCGGACAGAGGCCCAAAGCGGACAATATCTTAGCATTGTACATGGTTTGTTACATCCTGAGATTGTATCATGGATTGAAGGTTTTAATGAAAATTGAAGCTTGAGTTCTTCTCCATCTCTCTTTTTTATTTCCTTTAATTCATATTTTATCTGCTATTTTGTTATAAGCTGTGCAGAACCCAGTTCATCTACAACATTCGCGGCCTTTCAGTAGTCCCCTCTTCTCCCGAGGGATCCTAGCATAACAAGTTACTACATGTCTCTAGATGTAAGGGGAATAGTAGCTTAATGAGGGTGGAAGAGTGTATGAGTTCTACTAGGACCTCAAACTCATCTGCTGTCCGGTAGTGATGCACCGAGAGATCGCTGTTAGATAGAACAGGGATCTCGCTAGGTGTTATTCGGCATTTTCTTTCGAAAGTGTGCTAGAACATTAGGGGAACCCACTAATTGCGCTAATGGCCCTCCTGTCAAGCCTCATGTGAGCTTATGGCCCTAAGGTTGATACTGAAGGAACCTCCAAATCACTAGTTGCGAGGATGGATCTAGGCCGGGAGGTCATTGCCTGATATTTATCTGAACCCTTAATTTAGTATTTTCTCGAACTACATTCGCTCTAGTCTCTTGTTCTGCTTGGTGACCTAGAGAGAGCTTTTAATTATGTATTTCCTTCAAGTATTTTCCAACCTGCATTTTATCTAATTAGATCTGTTGTTCTCCAAACTCCCACTATTTAAAATACTAAAAAAACATAGCTTTTAGAAAGAGTTTCAACGATTGAGTTGATCTGTGTGGTTCGACCCCACTCACCCTATCTGCAATAAACATGTTGGAATAATATTTTCTTTAATTTTTCATTATATTCTCTGTCCCTAAAAGATTGGTGGCTTTCTTTTTTGATCTCTTAGTAGACTTAAATTATTACTAGGAAAAGTTCATTAAAAAATATCAGAAAAAATATATTTAGAAACTACAAACATTAATCTACAATTTGCACTTAAATTGTTTGACTTTATAAATTAAAATGTTAAAGAAATAAAATTATAGATTAAATTCTAAAAAAGAAACACACCAATATTTTAGGGACAGAGGTAGGCTTACATAATTTTCTATGTTTTTTTCTTCCCTTAAATCTGTTTTATTATGACAAAAAGGGGAGTGTAGAAGTGTTTGATTTAGGGGGAGATGGCATTAGATCACCACAATAATCTGGGTTAGTTTTTTTTTGATACAAAGAAATAGGGGGTTGGGGATACCAGATGCTTGAACTCGAGACTTCTATAAGTGTCCTCACGATCATGATCACTAGACTATGTGCTCGGCACATGTTACTTAAATTTAATTAGTTAATTAAAAATGATCTTTAATTCATTTAAACAAAATGGTCTTTAAATTCAGCTACTAGGACTAAAGTTCATTTTAACTTTTTGCCCTAATTATCTATTGGTACTCTAAATTAAGTTGACTTAATCACTTTCTTTCCTGAATTATAACTTGTTCTCACCCGGTCTCCGAACCATCAAATACTTTACCCGATCATATAATGGTTCTGTGCATTTATCATCGGCCCAGTAGAAGCCCAACCTTCCAAGCAAATCTGATTTCAAAGCTCCAATTTGTATTTCTAACGCTACCGACTACTAAATTATGTTGATTGCTAATCAATCTGTTATTGAATAGGACTTTCTACAACCAATCAGTGTGGAGTCTTCTAATTGCTGCACATGCTTGGGATAGTCAACTTGATTCATTGGATTCCCTTAAAAGAGGTGCAGCTGTCCAAGCTGCAGAGGAAGATTACTCTCTTTCAATTTAACCTCATTTTACATTTTTGTCTACTCCTACCTTTAAAACTTTAAATTCACACAAATAAGGCCATAGATTATTAAGTAATTGACGTTGTTAATCTCACATCAGCCGAGTTATTGAGTCAAAGCCTAAAGTGCTAGAGGTTACATAGTCTGGGAATTGAGTGAGAATAAATTATAATTGAATGATTAAAGTGAGCGAGTCAATATAGTTCAGAGGACCAATAGATAATTAGACCTAACTTTTTCCTTCATTAAAAATTGTTAAAGGAGTTTATTATTATTAAAGGGGGAGATTATTGGATTAATTGTGCTCCAAGATAAAGCGTTTTGATAATAAAAAAAACTGAGGTCAATTTGTAAAGATTTGAAAAGTTGGTGCACTGGTTAAATCATTGTTTTTATCTACTTGTTGGTTCGATTAACTCTTGTCCTTGTACTCATAAAAAAAAAACTCTTTTCCCTATTAATCTACTATATAGTAATAAAGCTGAAACATACAGAAGGTTAAAATTGTCTATCACTCTAAGAAGCGTTCTCGTAATGACATGTGGACATTGTTTCTAGAAACGTAGTGTTACCTAAATGGCATATTTTGTAATTATGAAATTTAATACTGGACAAGCTAGGAAAAATGGAAATTGGCGAAACCCCCCCATGCGCCAGTAAAAAAACAATTTCTGATTTGTTTAGTTATGATTCGATTGAACAAATCTGTTTCTGTTTTGTTAGCATATCAAATCGGAATAAAAATTTGAAATTTGAAACGGAAAGTTTAAATTTTATACATATACCGCCAAAACAAATGTAATGCGATTCAAAATTTAACCTATTTTTTTCCTATAAATACATCTTGATATTTTCAGTCACTCACAACCAGTTGACAAATTTTGAAGTGCAATGGCCATCCGCCAAGGTCATGAAGCCCTCTATGAACAAGTGGTGGAACTTCAAGAAAATCACCGTCAACTAAAGCAGAAATTGGAGATGCTGCAACAATTGGTAATTTCGAAACCAGTTTCATATATCATATATTCATCAGTAAACATCAAAAGTAACCCTTTGAACATTTTCAGGTTGAAAACATCAAATGCCAGCCATTTAAAATGCTGATGACTAATCATTTAAGGTTATTGAACTCAGAGGCTACAACTCTCACCACATGCATCACCACACATAGAAGACAGGTATTTATATATTTCAATTTCCATTATTGCTTTATAAACATATAAACATATATTGATTATAAGAACTACTCGAATTACAGGTAATTGATTTGCAAAGAATGAGAACAGAACATGAAGCAAATAGACGCAAAATTTACAATGACAACAGAGGTGTGCATCAATTGGCCACATCCCGAAGGGTAATGGCGATTCCCCCACCTTCAAACGAGGAAGTAGTGGACGAAGCAGAAAGCACGAGAAATTTTGACGATTAGTAATTGATGATCTTTTGTTCAAATCAGAAATTAATTTCTGAATAAGTTGGGGATGTAGTTCTCTACAAGTGGTCTATCGCAATTTCAGCAGCAAAATAGACATTTTTGATGAATGAATGTTTAATTGTCTGCAAACACTGACAGATATTTTTTGATGAATGAATGTTTAATTGTCACGTTTCAAAACTAAAGAAGTCCAAGCATGAAATGCGTACTTTAAGCTTATTAATTTGGGATAAGGACGACACTTTCAATTCGCTAAGGAATTGGAGTATGAAAAGTGCCATTTACAATTAGAGAAGTCCAAGAATGAAATGCGTAATTTAGGCCTATTAACTTGGGATAAGGACGACTTTTACAAATCGCTATAGGGTTACAGAATTAACGATCTGATCAAATTAGACGAATCCTAATTTAAATAGAATAAGTACAGTGATAAAAACACCTATAAAGTAACTTCACTCCATAAAAAACCCTTGCAAAGTTCGGCGATTTCGGATAGCGTATATAGAAAGCACCAATTCGCGCTTCAATACCAACGTAAGTCATTTATTTTGACCAAGTAATAATTACAACTTTCCAAAGTATTTATGAGTTTGTTCATTAATCAAGCAGAATGCCGACTGTGGAACTTTCCTTCAAGAAGCTGCTTTATAAAATCATGAAGAAATTTGGATTGAAGAAACCCAAATACTCGATCAAGCGGAGCCCGACGGATGGATTATTCATAGGTGTGGTATCGATAAAGTATGATCTAGCAAAGAAGGCACACTCCATATCAACAATTTGCACCTATAAGACCAAACAAGCTGCGTATGACAAAGCAGCAATGCAAGGCATTGAATGACTACAGGATGAGCACGGGCTGGTTTTCAAGGATCTTCACTATCACAAATTGAGAGAAACTCAATTGGATCTTCATTATTACAAGCTTTTTACGGAAGAGGAGATAGATGTGTATAAATCGATGGTCGGAAGGCTGACGTTGAAAAACGAAGAACTTGAAAAAGAGGTAAAAATGTTGAGGCAACAGGTAATACCAAAGAGGGTTACCAAGTCATCAAAGGAATCACGTCGAACAACAATGAGATAGGGTTCAATAGATGAGATAGGGCTGAATAGATCACGTTTATAATCCGTAGGATTCAAAGTCCGGATTTTTTAGAGTTAGTGTTATTTTAAATAATTATTCAATGTGTTCGGCTTTTTATTGAAAAAGTCTTTATGAATGGATTTTTATAATTTGTGTTAATAAAGTTGATTATATTTCAGTATATTAAAACAAAGGAACTTCAAATATCAAAAAACGTTAGATTACCGCCACCAAACAATTTAAACTTCTGAACCGCGAACTATTTTTTCCCACCCAAAAATTCGACAAAACTACTATATAAAGGGAAGGCTCAATTTAACACATCAGAAGACAGAGCTTCATTTCTTCCGACTGCTTTAAGGTACGCAATAATAAAGGGGTTTTAATTAGAACACTCTCAACTAACAAAATTATTAATATTAATACTATTACTATATTTTGCGTAATGAAGGGGTTTGAAATTCCATATGTCGAGGTTCTTGAAGCTAGCAAAGGATCCGGAGATTCCAAATCCAGTGTACTGCCCAAGATCATCTGGTGGGTTCTTCTTTGATGGACGCCTAAAAATTATTCTTCCTAAATCAGGAAAGGCAGTGGAGATTGTTGCACAGGGCTCGTACGAAACAAGGAAAGAGGCTAACAATGCAGGGGCTAGGGCCTGCATAGAATATTTACTGAAATATGAAGATATGGAAGCATTCGATCTGAACTATGAGTCAATGAAATGCCTGGAACATGAGATTAGTAATTTGAACAGAAAGCTGCAAATCGCTCGTAAGGAGCAGAATTCTATCATGTCCCGCAATGAGAGCTTACAAGGTTGAATGAGTCACTTCAAAGCGGAGATAGAGAAATCGAAGACTTCAGAGAGATGTAGTTAATCAATTGATCATTAGTTTATTACTCTATAAGCCCCCGGGTAGTAATTCGCTATTTGTTTATGTTATTTAAATTAAATGCAACAAGTCTTTAGTAGAGAAGTAGTAGATCAACTGAGTATAAGTCTTTAGTAGAGAAGTAGTAGCTCAGAAAGCCCCCGGTGGTATTTAGATATAAGTTTATGTTATTTAAATTGAATGCATCAAATCTTTAGCAGAAAAATAGTGGATCAACTGATTATTAGTTATATATACATTAACAAAACATTTTATAATCTAAATGAAATAATGTCCACAAAAGTTTTTTAACAAAAAACTAATCAAACAAAAACATGTATTTCTGAAAAGATTTTGCGACGATTATCCAATATATGCGTATGACGATTTTATTGTTCTAGATCTTAGCACATTTTTTATTATCAAGATACAATTTGGTAAAGAGTTTGAAACGAATAAAAGTTCTAAACAGAATCTAACCATATAAAAAACATATTATAGAATTAATTTTATTAATGCGATTTGCGAAAATCGATTTTGATTACAGTATCCGAAAATAACAACCAAGATTGAGGATAACATTTTAACTATTCATGACTCGAACTCAATTTAAACCGTCAGATTTCCTGAAGCAATACTACTATAAATAGTTGATAACCCAACTCGAATGTACTGAGCGGTGTTAACAAAATTTTCGTAACCTCAAGAAATGGCAGATTACTACATAGACTTTGTGAGAGAGTTAAACAGGTTGAGGAAGTTTTTAGGACTTCCTAAACCTCGGTTCAGGCACCATCTTTCCAACAAGGTGGTATACAAGTAATCATAATGAAGTTAGAGTCAACAGGTGACCTTCACGCATTTAGCTCCAACAAAGGGTTTGTAACTAAAAAGGCAGCAAACGAAGCAGCAGCGTTGCGAGCAATGCAAGGATTCCAGGGCTTTCTTGGTATGGAATTTGGAGACGTAAATTATCTCAGTATGAAGGCAGAGAGAGAAGAGAAGGAGGTTGCACTTCAAATCGATTAAAGACATGCCGAACGAACGCGATCGGATCATGCAGAGAACATGCGGCTCTGTGATGCATACCAAGTTTTGAAGGATAAACTTCCATCCTTGAAGGAAGTCGTGACAGAAAATTTAGAGTTGCATGCTAGGTTGGCTGAAGCAGAGAGGGAACCGGCTGATCTTCAAGAAGCGAGCACCGAGAGATGTAAAGTAATCGAGTTAGCATTAGTCTCATCTATAAATTTTTAATTTTAACTTAGCCCCAATAAAGTTTCTATCCAAGTCATTGTTTTTAGGATGCTATTATGAGCTGTCCGACTACATTTAAATTGAATCTATATCTTTTATCCTATCCACTATATATTATTCAAAACTAATTTGAGGTTAAAATTCGAATTAATTAGTTCTCTAAAGTTATTCCTACTTACTAGATTATTTCATAGACAAGCACGAAACATGATGAAATGAAATCGTGACCTAAGTCGTTGAGGGCTAGCGAGACACCTAAAACAACAAATCGTTGATGGCGGCCCTAAAAACTTCAAAACTAGCGAGGCAGATAAACATGATTAAGAAACACATTTCCTAACCCCGCATAGTCAAAATGCTAAGGGGCGAACATTTTTCTAATGAAACTCGGATGTAAAAATAAATGTTAGGAATTTACCTGACCGACGTGGAATACTGTTGGCCCACACTTAAGCCCAATCAAGCCCGCGTTTTACAACCTATGACCCACAGTATTAGTTAAAGTCCACAATTAAAATAAGTTAGATTTGATATGAAATAAGTTTGTATGAAATAGATTTAACATGATTTAAAAGCCCACAATATAATACGAATTAAGTTAGATTTATCAAATATGATTAATAATACGAATTTATCAAATACTAAAAAGACAATTTTAAAATAAGTAAAAATACGAGAATTGGGATAAAATCAGAAAATAATCTGGTTGTTATAATTCAAAATATTTCGAGAAACATGGATAATATCAAGTGAAATATCTTGAATGGTTAGGACTCCTAATTATTTGAAACCTATTAGAACTCTATCATATATTTTCGACAGACAGATAACAACATTCAGCTATATACAGATTTCAATTTGTACAACCTTAGTCTACTGATTTTCTGAGCACTGCAATAGGTATCTTCGTATTAAACTCTATTATTAATCATTAGAGCAGTCATATTCCATTATGCGTACTCATCTCTGATTATGATTTAACATCTACACGAAAGGAATTACAACTTGGGAGGATAACTCAATTAATGAAGCACACAGAGCATCTTGCCGTGAGAACAAGTAAGCCTTCTTTATCATACATCAATTTGTTTTTATCATATCATAATATGAAGTAGTTTATACACTAATAGCATTGCACGTATGAATCTTGAGTTAATATTTAACAAAAGTTTATGGAATTACCCATGTTTTTCATAGTTTCCTTGTGAGTTAGGATTTCTCAGCAGCCTGAAAACCTGTGATGCAAAATAAAACCCTGTTAAAAATATGGTCATACAATTCAGTTCCTAAAAAAGATGAAAGATTGTACAATTAATCAAGATATTTCTAACTCAAGATTCATATATTCGGAAGTATTGTATCTCTGCTATTAGTAACTCTGTCTATATTTCATTCTGCGTTGTCATCTCTGATTATGATTGAACAACATCTACAGGAAAGGAATTTTAACTTAAGAGGATAACTAAATTCAGGAAGCACACAGAGCATCTTGGCGTGAGAACAAGTAAGCCTTCTTTATCATACATCAATTTCTTTTATCAGATCATAATATGAAGTACTTTTATACACTAATAGCATGGCATGTATGAATCACACAGAGGATAACTAAATTCAGGAAGCACACAGAGCATCTTGGCGTGAGAACAAGTAAGCCTTCTTTATCATACATCAATTTCTTTTATCAGATCATAATATGAAGTTTATGATATCAGATCATAATATAGCATGGCATGTATGAATCTTGAGTTATAAATTAACAAACAGTTTATGATATTACCCATGTTTTTCAAAGTTTCCTTGCGAGTTAGGATTTCTCAGCCCGAGAAGAATCATTAAAAATTTGAAAAAACAATTCAATCTAGGCGGCTATTAATGTACAGATAAAAGGTAAGAATAGATCAACCGGTCGAAGTTTATCTCACGCATATGTAAAGTCGATAGTACAAATCAAGTCCGATTTGTGGTATTTTATGAAGAACAGATGAAGATCAAAAAGTTTTTCAACAAAACGTTGTTAACCGGTTTTCAAATGCTATACAAAAATTTTAGATCCGGTGAATTGGTGATAATTAGTGTTTCGAAAACAAAAAATGTTCGCCATCACAGCGACCGATGCGAAAAATGGATTCGCGTCGGCCAAAGGATCAAAATAGTTCGAGGCGGCGATTAGTGTAGATCGTTAAAAGGTTTTTGCTAAACAGCCGAAAAGGGTTTCAGAAATTTAAGAAAACATACGTTGCAAGTAAAATGAAAATAAATCTGGAAATAAATCGACGGATCCAGGCGACAGATCAGTGGATCTGGTTCTTGAAGGCTGGTAAGCCTGTTCCCCGGAAGCGAAAGCCACCAGAAAACAAATATTCAAGGCGGACAATCGAAGGATATAAATCGGGGCGGTTATTGTTGGACTTTTCCTTTGTTGATTCTCAGGAATCGGGAAGAACATGGAGGAAGTGCTACCGATTCATGAGAGCAAGGAGTGGATTTTTGAAATAAATTAGAAATCAGAATCTACAGAGAGAACGAAAAACAGTTGATAACAAAACGAGAATTTAATTTTCGCCATAGGAGGCCGGAAAACAGAGTTTCACGGCGGACCTTCGATGGGAAAAGATCCAGGCGGCGGAAGGTGGGGGTTTCATTTGAAGAAACCCTAGAACACGTTGTGGAAACGTTGAAGTCGGCCGAGAGAGAGAGAGAGGGTGAGAGAGAGACAGAGAGAGAAAGAGGGTGAGAGGCGGCCTAATAATGTGGGAGTCGTGTAGGGTTAGGAGTGTATTAGGTATTTATACTAGGGTAGTGGGTTAGAGTTTGGGTTGGGCTATTAGTTTGGGCTTTTGGTTGGGCTACCGGGTTTTCTGTAGTGTTTTTAGGATTTATATTGGGTTGGGTCTATAGTTTGGGTTTATGGGTTATGGGTTGGGTTTGTGGATTAGTTTTAGTAATTATATATATTTAAATATGAAAATCACATAAAATTTTACATGAGGAGATTTAAATTTAATATTACAAATATTTCATTTATATGTTTTGAAAAATTATTTTACTAATTTTTTTAAAATACTTAAACACTATACTTTCGTAATATTTCTAACATCCAATTATTCAAATTTATATTGTAATGGTGTGCGTTTTGTTCGTGTATTGTTTTTATATTTTATAATATGAGTGATATATTTATAATGTTACTTTTAATAGAAAATGTGTTTGGTTTTCCACTTAAACAGTAAATGGGTTTGGTTTTAAAAAATCATAAAAATAGTTCCAATGTGAACTATTAGGGAGATTAAATTAGAATTTTTTTTGATTTGGAAATTAGAAAATATTATTGTAATTGTTCTCCTCAAATGTTTGGGGCTATTGGTTATGGGCTGCGTGTTGGGTTTGTGTGGGTTTGGGCTTTTAGGGAGACTAAAATATTATTAACTTATTATAGTGTTACAATTTTAATTACAGTTGAAATTAGCTGATTTAATGCTATATAAAAAAAATTAATTTTTAATCATATTTTAAACATATTTAAGTTTATAAGTATAAACATTTATTATATAAAGTATTCATTAATTAATATAAATCACATAAAATAAATGGTGCAATGTATAACTTACGGATGAACTATTTTTAGATTATGAGTATGTAATCAAATTTTAGTAATGGATTGAGTCATGGGCTTAATTGTTGTTATTGGCTTTAGCTGTACGTTTGTATTAATGTGTAATATAAAATGGGGTTTTTAGTTTATATATATAGCGAACTCCATTAAATATTTTATATTTTTGGATTTATTTAGAATAATTGTAATCCATGAATTATAAAAATGTTTATATTACATGAATTATTCCTTATCGATATGATTTTATTTATGATAGTTTATTTGTTTCATGTAAAATTTTATTACGTAGGTATCAATCAGTTATTGGGGTAGTTATTGTTTTGCTGCGTCTACTCAGAAGATATTGAGGTATGATTTAAGTTATACTATTATTTTATTTATTGATGCTAATTATCATACGCTATGTTATTATGAAATGATTAAATTTAAGTTATCAAAATCCGAATGTACATAAAACATATAAGTGATAAATCAAAGTAGTTTGGATTATTTATTTATTTTTTAAGTAATCTGAATTTGGTTTCATTAAGTTTTATATATATTAGGTTTAATAGTGTTTTATAGATCTTTAGAGTTGATGGATTCACGGGAAAGAAGAGCTGCTCGCATGGAGATTATGCGAAGGCGACTCCCTGTTAGAGCAAGACGACATGTTGGTGATTGTCGTAATCGACAACTGGCAAGACAACATATACCTAGGGGACTATTTACATGTGATCCCTATAATGCTAACCCGAGTGTTCATAATATCGCTTATAACCCTCACTCATCACAAAGTTCCGATGTTAATGATAACTTAACATCAAATGATTTTGCCTTAAGCTCTCCTCATCCCACAAATAGATTCCCATTCCAAGACCTTACCAACCAGTTGGCGACGCTGTCCGGAACCACCGAGCGTAATCAATCCACCAACAATGTTCACATTTCACGTGTCATGAATGGAGTTGGAAAGTTACCTCAATCTAACCATCAAAATCACCATGATAGTCCTTCATCCATATTACTGCAAAATTCATCACCTCAGTCAAGTACCTATCTGTATGGGGTGAATGGTAATTTCACCCCGAATGATCATTTAGTAAGCACACAAGTTAGACCCAATTTCCGGAGATCTCTTCAAATTGGTTCAGTCAGTTGTCCGCAGCTATGTGGTACCAGTAGTACTAACTCATCAAGAAGCAATGCACGACATTCATGCGTCACACAAGTAGACGGATGTCCTCAATTATTCAATGGTAGACATGAGGTTGGAGAGTCGTCAAGAACGTCACAGAACGTAGCTAAGAGGGCGAGACATTATAGACAAGTGATTCAACCTGTCGCATTCCAAAACCTTGACACGCATGATGATATGGTAGAAGGTGCGTATCATTGTAGTATTGGTGTATGTTTTTCATTGGACATCATCATTAAGTTAAATATATTCTATTATGGCCAGACGCTATGTTATCGGAGACATTAGGCGATGATGAAGTTGTTCCGCATCCGGTGGCGATGACCGGATGAGTAAGTTGTGTTATCCGTAAAGCCTTTACCACACAACCTATTAGCTATCCGTATATTTTTTCAATTGTTCGGCATCCATTGTTGTAGGGAGATTTCTTGAGAAGCGAGAATCTAGCCCACCGGATTGTGTTTGTCCAAATGTCAATTGTCATGCGGTTCTTTGGAATGCGGAAAGGAGCATTCGCTCAAGTGTGCGAGAGAAATCCAAAGTTTTCTCTATGTTGTCGAATGGAAAAGTCCAATTGCCATTTGAGCAGTCACCACCATTGTTTTTGCAGCGATTCTTTGGATTGCCTTTGGACATCCATTGTCCACTTACTTTAGACGAAATATTCGAGAGTTTAATTGTAGATTCTCATTTACATCCACCGGTGGCCATATTGACAATCATATAAATGATGGTAATGGACCATATGTATTTCGCTTGAAAGGGGAGAATCATCACACCATTGGTTCTTTAATACCATCAAGCAATAATCGTCCCGTTTTGCTCAATTGTATATATTTGATCGAGCATGAGATAGAAAACCGATTGAGGAGTTTCGGTGATGGGCAAGCTAATCATATGGATACGAGAGATAATGCATGAGCTAACAAAGATGTTTGATCGAGTAATGCCCTTGTGAAAGAATTTAGAAGAGCACGCGATATGCACCAGTTGTATAACAATGTGCACTGTCAGATTGAGGTTGCTCTCATCACGGTCTAATGATGGAAGAAGGTACAACTTGCCAACATCCAGGATATAGCTGCATTGATCGTGGGTTTGGATGAAGAACAGGGTAATAAGCGTGACATAGTGGTATTCACAAAAGATCATGGACCAAGAAGAATACATTTGTTACATCCATGATTGATGTCACTTCATTTCCACTGTACTATTCCCAAATGGTGTCGATGGGTATCGTGATGACATCAGTCATGTTGATGGTTCGGTGTGAATCTCGTAATAGAGTTACGATGCGTGAGTTCTATGCGTTTCAGCTACAACATCGTGATTCTGTATATTCTGTCATTCAAAGGGGAGGTAGGTTGTTTCAGCAGTATGTTGTGTATGCATATAGTTGCATTCCTTGAGGAACGATTTTGCTATGTAAGGAATAATCAGCCTCGATTCCGCTGTGAGGTATTATGTGGGTTGCAAGATGCTCTTCGGCGTGGTGATACTGAGGGTTCTCACACCGGAAGACCGTGTATGCTACCATCATCTTTCACAGGTGGGCCACGATATATGATGCGAGAACTATCAAGATGGAATGGCTATTTGTAGGTGGCTCGGACATCCCGATTTATTCATAACGATGACCTGTAACCCAAGGTGGAAGGAAATAGTGGAATTCACGAAATTCATTCGAGTTGAACCGGATGAGAGGCACGATATTGGTGTTCGTGTATTTGAGATGAAACTGTACTCACCGTTGAACGACATCACCAAAGGAAATCTATTCGGTCGATCCATAGGAGGTACTGTTTTTAAACCACCCCATAGGACATTGTTTTTGATTAAATGATCAAATTAATATTGTTAGGGTTGACACTTTAACTTTTATGCGGTCATTGTTACAATAGAATTCCAGAAAAGAGGACTGCCTCATGCTCATATTGCGCTTTTCCTGCATGTCAACGATAGGATCAATGAACCTCATAAGATTGATCGTTTCATATCTGCCGAGCTTCAGATAAGAATAAAGATCCGGTTGCGTATGAAGGCTGTTTCGAAGCATATGATGCATGGGCCATGTGGCAATGCTAATATGAAATGTCCTTGTATGGTTGATAAAAGGTGCGTGAAGCGTTACCCACGTACATTGCAGAAGCATACTTCAATTTCACAAGATGGATATCCGATATACAAACGTCGAGCAACAAAACATACAGTGAAAAAGAACGGGACGGAGCTAGATAATGGATGGGTGGTTCCTCATAATGTTGATTTGGTTGTGAAGTATGATTGTCATGTATGTGTGGAGAAGACAAATAGGGATATGTGTATCAAGTATCTGTGCAAATACATGCACAAAGGAGAGGATAGATCAACCGTTGTTATTGAGAGCGGTAATGGAGGTGACCGTTCTGGTAATGGATCTAATCGACCAGAAGTTGACGAGATTAAGCAATACTTGGACTGTCGTTACATCTCAGCATCGGAGGCATGCTGGCGTATTTTGGATATTTCATTCATCGACATGATCCAGCCGTTGAGCGACTAACATTTCATCTCCCTAATGAGCAAAGTGTTGTGTTCGATCGGGATTCAGATCTACGTAGTGTTATACAGAGGCATGCTGAAAGTAAAACTCAGTTTTTAGCGTGGATGGAGTGTAACAGAACTGACCCAGATGCCAGACAACTAACGTATGTTGAGTTTCCTCGCCACTATGTATGGAAAAAGAGTGAGAAGGAGTGGACTCGGCGTAAGAAAGGTCTTAGTATAGGTAGGTTATATTATACTCACCCCACTACCGGCGAGCGATATTATCTTTGTATGCTGCTTAATGTTGTCAAAGGGCCGAGGTCATTCGAGGAGTTGCGAACTGTAAATGGTCATGTGCATGACACGTACAGAGATGCATGTTTTGCCTTAGGTTTGCTTGAAGGTGATGGAGAGTGGCATGAGTCACTGCATGAAGCTTCTCATTGGGCAATGCCGAGCAGCTTGCGTGAACTGTTTGTTACGATGTTGTTGTTTTGTCAAGTATCCGAACCTTTGGTCCTTTGGGAAAAACATCAGGAGATGTTTGCGGATGATATTTTGTATATGGACCGTCAAAAGCGAAAGGCTCTGATCTTGTATTGAGTGATGATGATAAATTTAATCCCTTTACGAGATAGAGAAAATAATGAATAGATTGGGTCGATCATTAAGAGAAATAGAGGGAATGCCTTATCCGACATCGGGTCTCACGATCATTGAAGAGAACTCTTTAATTATCGAGGAGTTGAGTTATGATAGACGATCATTGCTGACCGAGCACGAGTTGCTATATGCCGGACTGAATGAAGGACAACGTGTGGTGTATGATCAAGTTATGACATCATTGAGTTCTCGTGCGGTGTTATGTTCTTTGTTTATGGTAGTGGTGGGACCGGTAAAACTTATTTGTAGCGGACAATTTTGGCTCGATTGCGTTCGAGAGGCAAGATAGCTTTAGCGATTGCAACTTCTGGTATTGCGGCGTTGCTTCTACCGGGTGGTAAGACCGCACACTCTCGGTTGAAGATTCCTATTGTGCTTCATAAGGATTCGTTTCTTAGTATTAAAAGATCGAGTGTATCGGCCGAATTGATATGTCGTGCATCATTAATTTTATGGGATGAGGCTCCAATGGCGCACCGACATGCATTCGAAGCAATGGATCGTTCTTTACGTGATTTGATGAGTGTGTCTGACCTTTCTGCTGGAACTAAGGTTTTCGGGGGCAAAACAGTGGTTCTTGGTGGTGACTTTAGGCATATATTGCCTGTAATACCGCAAGGGACCAGGGGTGATGTTGTGTCATCTACGTTATGCTATTCGTACTTATGGTCAGATTGTAAGGTATACACGTTATCGGAGAACATGCGACTGCGCAATTCAAGTTCTCCGGATGTTGCATGGTTTAGTGATTGGCTTCTGAAGTTAGGAGAAGGTTTATTACCTCTAGAGAAATTTGATGACGAGGATCCGGAATGGCTGAAGCTCCACGATATGTTTTTGGTGCCATCCGGTAGAGATGTCATTGATCTTTGTTATTGATAGTACTTATCGTCGATTGCGAGTAGTATTTACGATCGAGATTATTTGAGAGAGAGAGCTATTCTTTCACCTAAGAATGATGTTGTGGATGTGGTTAATGATCGTATTCTTTCAAGATTACCCGGTGAAGGTGTAATTTATCTTAGTGCAGATCGGATATCAACTACATCGGAGAATTACGAGGCGCAAACCGATCTATATCCAGTGGAGTATCTAAATAGTCTGGAATTCTCTGGTATACCGAAACATAAACTTGTGTTGAAGGTTGGTGTTCCAATTATCTTAATGAGGAACTTAAATCAATCAACCGGGTTGTGTAACGGGACCAGACTCATTGTAACGAAGTTAGCGACGAGGGTGATTGAGGCAGAGATACTTGCGGGAAGCAACGTCGGAAGTCGATGTCTTATACCCCGAGTTGAGATGGAGCCCTCGGAAAGTAAACTCCCATTTAATCTATCCCGACACCAATTCCCTATCAGAGTTTGTTTTGCGGTGAGCATTAATAAGAGTCAAGGACAGACATTCAACAATGTTGGATTGTATTTGCCAAACCCTGTGTTTACTCATGGCCAGATGTATGTTGCAGCTTCGCGCGTGACATCACCGGATGGGTTTCGAGTGTTTTTGAATAGCGATAACCCTACTAAGTCAAAGCATACAAAGAATATTGTTTACAAAGAAATATTTGATCGATTGTATGGTAATCAAGCTTGAGAAGGTAAAAATAAAAAAAATACATGTCATGTATCTATTACTGATTTCCCATTGTAACACCATTTTTTTATGTAGGTATTTGCCTGTGAAAATGACTCAACAGATATGTGATTTGAAGCAATATGGATTTCATTGGCGGTTACGTGTGCGACTAACTCGCACATGGGATGCAATTAGCACGAATGATGATAAATTAATCGGGATAGAGCTGGTTTTGTTGGATTCTAATGTATGTTTCTGTAATGATAATATGTATTGTGTCATGTTGAATTATATGAAGTTTGTGGTATAGTGTGCAACTGATTTTATTTTATTGTTTATAGAATGATCATATATCAGCTCGTGTGTCTCCGTGCTGGAAAGTCAATTTCGTCCGTTGTTTAGAGAAGGGATGGTTTACAACATTCAGAACTTCAAGGTTGGTAAGCCGGCTGATTTTATGCGGGCAGTTCAATGTGTGAACAAGATTTTCTTCACAAGGTACACTAAGGTTGCTGCTATTGAGGCCGAGATGTCTGATATTCCTAGAAACAAGTTTGAATTCGTGGATATCATAGACATCTCGAAACAGTGGCCGCAAAACACGAGTTGCACAGTGACCTCTTTTGTTTGGTTTTTGGGTAATGCTTATTTGTTATTTGTTAATCGATTTATAACAAAATTGTTTTATATACAGATGTTGTTGGTAGATTAGTGAGGTATGATGACCCGCGTGACATTGTGATGCGAAATAAAAGTGTGACCCAAATGCAATCTATTTGGGTAGCTGATCATAGGTATTTACATTTTTTGTATTTCATCATATTGTATTTATGTTGTACATTTATTATAGCATAAAATTTGTGCGTTTGTTTGTCGCATGGAAATTATGTTGAGGTAACATTTTGGGGAAATTTGATGAAAGCTGTTGAAAGATATGGCGAGTATTGATGTAAATGCATGTGTGGTTGTGGTGATTACTACAATGTATGTTAAAGAATATCTTTGAGTACGTATTAGTTTGTTGGCGTGCCTTTGTCATGTAACATATTTTTATGAGATGACATGTGCTTTTTACTGTAATTACATTTCCATTTGTTTTTAATTTTAGGTAAGTATCAGCTATGTGCAACATGTGGGACAAAAATATACATTGATTTGGAGATTCCGGAAGTTGCAAAGATACATGATGCGTACGTTATATTTTGTATTCCTTTCATATATTATGATTTTTTATTTATCATATTGTATTTAAATGAACAATGATCAAGTGTTATATAAATGGCATCAAATTCAATGCAGATTTGCTCATAATCCGAATGCTTGCACTATCCTAAAAGATGATGCACGTGCAAGTGGCTCGACCAGAGGATCAGACACGGTGGTGAAAAGTGTGGTGCTCCGACAGCTGGAGGCAATAAGAGCATATGGTCGTTCCCCTGTATGTTTTGTTTTTCATATTTAAAATATTATATAGATATCATCAATCTATTATATTAAAATTTATTAGATTGTTCAGATAAAAGATTTGGATGCAACGCCATGATAATGTGTGTGAAGCAGGATAACCAGTTCTGGTATCTAGCATGTCGTCAATGCTCACGAAAAGTATTTGAGCAAGGAGATGGTTTTTATTGTAAATTATGCAATACCACCGTTCGATCTGCAGTCCATCGGTATGTTTTCGTTCGTGTACATATGAGATAGATATGCGTACGATCACATATAAATTAATTGAGTTTTTAACTTATACTAATTTGTGTTTCTGTAAGATTCAAAGTGGAGGTAATAGTAGGAGATCATACTGGTGAGTCAAAGTTCGTTATGTTTGACAATGTTGTTGCTCGCCTGTTCCAATGTGATGCTCAAACAGTAGCGGGATATGAGAAAAGTGTAAGTGATTTGTCATTTATTTATTTATGATATTTCAGGTTGTATATATATTTTTTATTATTAATCATTGACAATCATACTATTACACACTTCCTTTTCAAAAGATGGAAGGTCTGAATAAGTTGGAAAGCATGGTAGAGAGTGTCAAGGGATTGAAGTTTACATGGGATCTTAAGATTACTGATTATAATATCGTAAATAAACGATCGGCATTTTCCGTCAAGTCATTTTCAAAAATTGATTATCTTTCTTTGCGTGTAGATCAATGTTTGAAACTATAAACCGGGTATGTAATTATGAATATACTATATTATTCACAATCAATATGTTGACTTTATCTATAATATCTTATACATATTTTATTGATTATGTAATTGTAGCGTTATCCTCGGGAGACACTGTTGCTACCACAAAAACGTCTAGCATATGAAGACGGTTGTGGTTCTGCTGTAAAGAGGTATTTAATGTTTTAAGTGATAATGGTTAGAGTATGTGATCAAAGCAATTAAATTGTGACTAATATTTTTATGTACTATGTATAGTTGTTTGACTGTTGAAGAGACGGGCAGTTGCAGTGTTAATGATAATAGTGTTAGTGGGAACAAGTTAGACATACGCGTTGGGAGCATTGATGCTGATGAATCGTACGTAATATATTTGATATACTATTACTGATAGAACGTAGATGGATATGCTATTGATCTATTTTGACATGAATATGTAGGTTGGAATTACGTCAACACCCGATATCTACTATAACGAGTACTGATGATTGCCCATGTACAGATGACAGTGCATGATTGTGGCCAGCTTTGTAATAGTTGAAGTTACTTTTACATTTAACTTTAATTTGAGTACTAAACAAGTACAATAATTATGTTATTCCTTTATCAATTTTAGTTATTACCTTTTATATGACTTTTTTATAAATTGTTTTCACTTTTATCATATTCGGGGTTCTTTTCTTTGATATCCGTTCCGTAGGAGGGGGTACGATCTAGTTCTAGTTAATTTTAGAAGTTTCTTAAGTGGTTAAATCGGATTAAGAATGAAAGTTGGGATAAATTCAAAATGAATCTTGTAGAGATGTTCTAGGCGTAAGTGGTTCAACTTGTTTAATATTTGAATTGTTTTTGTAATCATTGTCGCCTTTAATGAAATTGCCCTTAAATCTGGAGTTATTATCTTCTATAATTAAGTTATTTAATACTACTATTAAGGTTGAGTTTAATTTTATCCAAGATAGAATTATTTTTGTTGTTCTTATATGGAGTATCCCTTATGTGGATCAATAAGTTGTGTGGAAGCTGGACTCCTTGAAAGTTCCATCACCATTCAACTCGAGTTGCAAGATCTCGAGAATGGACTCAGACGCTCCACGTCTCTGAATTCCTCAACCTTTAAATCGAGAAGACGTGAGATGCAAAGTACAATAGTACACATTCTTGAAGCTATATAGTGAAAGTCTTTCAAGTATCTTGTTCTCAATTGTAGTCACATTGTGACAATCTATTTTGTTTAAACTGAGTCGTGTGTTTAGTGAGTGTCTATTTACCACATATGCGGAAAAACACACACCATGAAAATGTCAAGTTTACCCTCTTAATAAATTTTTACGAAAGGTGTTTTAGTCTCTTAGTTTATTAGGTTAGTTAGTTGAATTAGTTAATTAGTAGTACATTTAAGTATGTGTTTTTCTACATATGTGGTAAATAAACGGATTCGTGTGTTTAGGTTGTTAGTTAACCTTGTGAAAATTAAGGGTGGTTAGGTTGCTAAGTGTTCGTCCTGAACACTAGTAGAGTTGTGTTAGGTTGCTAGCTAGTGTTGCTGCTCATGAAAACTATTAAGGTTGAGTTTAATTTTATCCAAGATAGAATTATTTTTGTTGTTCTTATATGGAGTATCCCTTATGTGGATCAATAAGTTGTGTGGAAGCTGGACTCCTTGAAAGTTCCATCACCATTCAACTCGAGTTGCAAGATCTCGAGAATGGACTCAGACGCTCCACGTCTCTGAATTCCTCAACCTTTAAATCGAGAAGACGTGAGATGCAAAGTACAATAGTACACATTCTTGAAGCTATATAGTGAAAGTCTTTCAAGTATCTTGTTCTCAATTGTAGTCACATTGTGACAATCTATTTTGTTTAAACTGAGTCGTGTGTTTAGTGAGTGTCTATTTACCACATATACGGAAAAACACACACCATGAAAATGTCAAGTTTACCCTCTTAATAAATTTCTACGAAAGGTGTTTTAGTCTTTTAGTTTATTAGGTTAGTTAGTTGAATTAGTTAATTAGTAGTACATTTAAGTATGTGTTTTTCTACATATGTGGTAAATAAACGGATTCGTGTGTTTAGGTTGTTAGTTAACCTTGTGAAAATTAAGGGTGGTTAGGTTGCTAAGTGTTCGTCCTGAACACTAGTAGAGTTGTGTTAGGTTGCTAGCTAGTGTTGCTGCTCATGAAAACTAGTAGATTTGTTAAGAAATATAGAATATTCATTTGGATATAAACTAATAACTTATTATCTCAAAATATTTAAGAAAAAAATCATTAAATGCTGAAAACTTTTGATACATATATACCACTCAAGTTTGTCCTGGCTGTACATCCTAATCTTTCCTCAGTTTCGTGTACACTTCAGTAGTTAGACACCATTAAATATATTTTTTTTCAGAAAATCAAAACTGTCAAGACACTACAGACACGTACATTACTGGCTTCAGCAAATTAACTTCCAGTTTAGGGTCCATTTTGTTGGTGTTAAACACAATGACGGATTTCCTCTATTTTATCCTCAGATTTGATAAATATATGCTTCAACACAAGAAAGCTACTGAATTTGAGGTTGAACCGCTATTGTTTAGTCACATATACTCCCTCCGTCTAATAAAGATTGCAGCATTTTTTCGGTCATTTTCACAGTATTTAATTTACGGTTTACTTTAATGAGTTCATAGACATGTAAAGTTGAATGACTAATATGAATCTCATAATTTGCAATATAAATTTTCTAAATATATTTTTTCTGAATTATTTTTTTCCACTATTTATCTTAGTAAAATTTTGAGTCAAACACTGCTACTTAAAACATCAAAGTCAAACACTGCAATCTTTACGGGACGGAGGGAGTATTAATTAGGGATGTAAAAAACTGACCCGATCCGACGAATCTATGTGAACCCAAAATGACCAAGAAAATCAATGATCTGAAACCAAAATGACCCGAACCTGAATGAGGTGAAATCCATAATGACCCGAACCCGAAATGGCCCAAACCTGATTAACCCAAACCTGAATTGACCCGAAGAAATGAATCGAAGATAAAAATGACCCATAAAATTAGGTTTGAATATTAATAGTTCAACATTGTTACATTTGATTTAAATCCAACTCACTTAAATCAAGGTAAACCTTCATAAAAACAAATGATATCGGCGGAGTATTGGGTAACCGTAAATCAGAGAACATCACCAACTCGTCGACATCGAGCAAAAGCTTGGAAGCACTACCTAAGTGGTTATGTTTCTGGTTGATGGTGCTCTTGTAGTCGTGTGATGGCTCTCCCACTCGATTTCAACTCAAATATGACACAAACCCAAATGAACCCAAATCACACCCGAATGAACCCAACCTAAACCTGATTTGTACCCGCAAGCACCCCAAAACCTGACTGACCCAAGCCCGACTCGAAACCCTGAATGACTTAAACCCACCCGACCTAAAATCGGATCAACCCAAAGCCGAATGACCCAACCCGACCTGATCCATCCGCTCGATTGACATTGCAAGACTATTAATTTGAGGGATTAATGTATTACTAATATTCTTAATTAAGCTGAAGAAATTTTGATTTGGTTGATCCAATAGATTGAACCATTTATGTACCGAAAATATTGCAGATTATTCAAAAAAATGGGTAATTTTTTTGAAACAGTAATGCTCATTTATTACGGATTCATCCAAAAAAACAAGCCCAACATGATTGCAAATAGCACCGAACAAAGGTGCGAAAGTAACTGAACCGAAAACTATAGCTGCTAACTAAATATATGTTGAAAGCAGAATAAAGGAGTAATCTCGAGATGCCCCGATATTGCCTAAAAAGGCTTAAGAGCACTATCAATGCCATGATGGATTGACATAATAGTGATGTAAGTACCAAACAACCCTGATATGCTCTCCAAGAGCAAAATGCTGTTGGCGCATCATGTCGGTGCACTGATCGGGAGAACAAGAAAAACACCTGCATCCGAAGAGCGTATACCAAACAGCAAAGTTCTAAAGCAATAACAAGAAAAAAACAACTAAAAGTTCTAAAATAAATAGCTGCAAAAATTAAAAGTAGGATGTCTCTATCATCCATTTGAGATAACGGACGAAACTTCATGGATCGCCTGAAGGCTGGGAGTCTCCCAACCCCGGGAGTGCTTGTCCAACCGCCCTTGCCACTGCTCCTGTCACCTTGATGTTTTTCTTTGTACGTCTTGCAGATCCCACACCCAGAGTTATAGTCTTGCGATTATTCTTTAGGGCATGTGAAGCTGAGGACCTTGCTAGCATGCTGATAGGGATGTTCATGTCATCCACAATTTCTCTTGGAACATCAAATTGTCGAATTAGATTCTCTTGATTGTACTCCAACATCAGTGCCTGCAATTTAGCTTCCCCTACCGGCTCATGCACCTACAACGTTGGGTTTGGTTGAACTGGATCTGGACCGCGCCTGATTTGCGAATTAACATCCACTTCCGAACTGTTACCATCTCCCCTCCGGCTTGTACCTGTTGGTGTTTTGTGAGGATATGAAAAAGAGAATTGTAGGAACCTTATTTTATTCATAACTTTGCATTTATATTTATACATAAAGGTGACTCTTGAAATCAATAATTAACTTAAATAAGCCATTAATATAAAAATAAACTCAATAAACTAACTCATTAACTTGACATTAAGTTGACATTAACCACTAACATAACTTCCTAACATCCATGGTAAATAAACAGTTTTATTAAATATTTTTATTTTATTTTTTACTTCAAGAACATTATTTCTAATAGTACCGTCTATCCTCGGAGCCTTGTAACGCATCCAATCTCCAAATTGAGGGGTTACACCGTCTTCTGGAGCAAGAGAAAAACAATATTATTTGTCCACATGGCCATGCATTCCACAAATATAGCAGAAATTGGATAGTTTTTCATATTGTAGGAAATAGTTCTTTCCTTGATGATGAGGACATCACTTCCAAGAGCACACCAACCCAAGCTGAAGATCAACCCCAAGCTCCGAAGGCAACAAATCCACTCCAAGGCATAGGAAAACCAATGACGAGGTCCCGGTTCAAGAAGGCTCAAGAAAGTCTCAATGCATTCATGAGACTTATGGCACAAGGCGACTCACAAGAAGAGGCTCAAGAGAGGACATTCCAACTTCGCCAACTCGGCATTCAAGTGGAGAGCAGACCCTTTAGCACCCTTGAAGACGTCCAAGTGAGCATCCTTGTGGAGGAAGGCAAGCAAGTGGACCACACGCACCGCCCACACCTTCCACGCGCCACCACTCTCCCGCGCGTGTAGCATACGCTTCACAATGCCGAAAACGGTCATTTGCCTCCCAAATCAGATATTTTGGCATGTTGACTTAAATTTGAACTTAGTTTATGTGTTTTAGGCAAAGGGAGGGAAATTGAGTTAGTGGAGGTCCTTACCCACTAGGTTTGGCTAGTGGTTGGCCCTTGCCCACACTTGCCAAAACTAGGGGAATCTCTCCAACCTCCCTCACCATTTATGGAAGCATCATCATGTCTTCCTTTTCTTACATGAAAATGGCAAGTAGACACACAAGGTTGTTGCCAATAGTGTATACCACATTTTGGGTAATAACCTCCACTTGTCATCTCTCATGTTTTAAGCTAGAAACATGTATGGAACTCACTTAGAATTCACATATCTGAAACTATTGACTCCATTGAGAGCATTTTGGTTAGAATTCTCACTCTATCAATCCATTCCCTTGTTCCATGAGACTTGGTTCAAGATTTATATCTAGTATTGCTCAATCAAGTAGTTGAGAGGTGCTCAATCAAATATTGCTTCATCAAGTAGTGAAGAGGTGCTTTGGTGAAGCCGAAAGTTACAAGTGTTGTTGCGCTCTTCTTCCAAGCAAGATCCTTCCAAGAAGTTGATCAATCTATGATCATATCAAGTGGTATCAGAGCTTTGTTTCTTGGTTGATGATTTGTGTTGTAAGTTTCTCCGAAGGCCCTATGATTTCATTTGCAAAACTTGGAGAAACTTGTTTCTACTTTTCTACCTTTGGGCGAAACTTTAGGCCTTTCTTTTTCAAAGTTAAAGTGCAAGAAGTTGTTGTTATGTGTTGTTATGATGTTGTGTTGAAGAAAGATGTGTTGTTGAAAAAAAGATTCAAGAAAAGTTCAACTTTTGAAGAGAGTAAAGTTGTGTTCATAAAGTGTTATTGAGTGTTCTTCACATGTTCATGCAAAAAAGTACATTTGATCCAAAAGATTCTTGACAACTTGCACAAAACTTGTTTGTTGCTTTCAAAGGTCCTTTCTTACATCCAACCCCATTTCTTTCAAAACCCTAGTTTCAAGTAACTAGCATTTTCTTGTTTACTTGTTTTCGGTTTTATTAGTATATTTCTTGTTCCCATTATTGTGTTTTCTTTGAACAAGGTTGAAAGATAGGTACCTTGAGAGTTTGAAACCAAAAGAGTGGTAAAAGGCAAGAGTGATTCATCATAAAAGAGCCACTTTGAGTGAAACACGAGTGTTGAGTGCAAACACTAAGGGAGTGTAGTGAGACCTTTTTCTACTAACATATATCTTCAATTGTGACATCTTTGGTTGTTAGGATGGCTTCCCTCGATTCTCCACCCTTGAGTCTAAGACAAGCCATGATGTATAAAGCCATTGAGAGACTCACTCAAAGAATGGAGGATATGGGTGCTCAACTAGCATCCACAAGTGCAAGGCTTGCACAAATGGAAGTGGTTCAAGGCAAACGACCAGAGAGCTCCCATTTTCAAGAAGGGGTTGAAGGTTCAAGAGCCCAAGGTGGAACCACTCAAACCACCTTGGACCAGCCCCTCAAGCCACCTCAACACACTCCTCATAGCCGGCCTCTCCATCATCCAAGGATGGGCCGAGTTGTGGAGGAGATCCCAGATAGAAATGGTGATGAGTACTATGATGAACCACCTCCAAGAAATACAAGGAGAAGAGTTCATCTTGAAGAGGAGGAAGATCGGTATGAGTCACCACCACCACCACCACCACCACCTAGAAACCGAGACTTTAGAAGAAGAGTCAACCACCAAGAGCATCAAGCCATCAACAACTTGAAGCTACAAGTTCCATCCTTCCATGGTGGAAGTGACCCGGAAGAATTCTTAGAATGGGTCAAGAAGGCGGATAGAGTGTTTGAATGCCTTAGATATTCGGATGAGCTCAAATTGAAGATTGCGGTGATAGAGTTTTCCGGTTATGCTCTTACATTAGGGGGCTTCAAACATAAGAAACAACGCGTGAACAACCGCTTGTTCACTCTCTTCTTATCCACGTGAAGAGCTGAGGTGAATTCTCCTCAGTCCGCGCGTACCTCTGCCTATTTGCGCGAAAGTGAACGCCCTTGTTCACCACTCTTCACCCCTTGTTCACCTCTCTTCACTTTGCCGCTCTCGTCGTCGTCATCGTCCTGCCGCCGCTGTACTTTCGTCTTGCTTGAGGTATGTACTTTCGTAGTTGAAATTGTCGATGGGTTAGGTCAGTTCGTCTTGCTTGAGTCTGTGTCGGGTCGGTAGAGCTCTGTCGTGCACTCCCTGGTGTGAATTTGAACTGTATCTGGTGTGAATATGAGCTGCATCTCATGCTGCAGCACGACAATGTGCGCAGCGCACAGCTGTGCGCACATAGATGTGCGCAGCGCACATCTGTGCGCACAGAGGTGCGCACATTAGTGTGCGCTGCGCACAGCATGCCGCACATTGTGGCGCACAGTAATGTGCGCGAAACACAGTTGGTGCGCACATGGTGCGCACATGGTTGCGCACAACTGTGCAGTAACCTTTGGGGAGTCGCATCTGTTGTACTATCATGCGTAGAATGCCATAGAGAAGTTGGGTATTTGTCCTAGGTTTATATTCCTCTGTAATAGTTGAACTGTGGTAACTTGTGCTGTTGTGTTGATGTGTTGCATGTTCGAGCAGGCCATGTCCAGCCAGCCCAGCCAACCCGCACAACAGAACGCCAGATTCAATTCTGAGCAGTATGCCACGATCCTAGCCTTTCTAGAGGATCCGGCTAATAAGATGAAAGTATTTGGTGTCAGCGGGAAGACAGAGGTTGGAGTGCCACCTCTGCGTAAGAACATGGCTTGGAAGGAGTTAGCGGCCATCATCAACAACAAATACAAGGGCAAGTTCAAGCTTGATGCGAAATCTGTGGGTGACCGTTGGCGGAACTACTTGAGCAAGTATAAAGCCGCCCGTGAGAAAAGCAACAAAGACTGGTTTTGGTGTGACAGAAGAAGACCGGAAGCGGAATATCCACACCATCCAGGCGAAGCTCGACTACTTGTGCCCGCATTTCGAGCGAATGCATGCTCTCGTTGGTGATCGGCCGAACATCAGTCCTGCTGCAGTGTTCGATAGTGCCAGCGTCCACGCTGGAACTGATCTCAATGAAGTTTTAAGGTATGTTGAACTGTAGTGTTTAATTCGAGAATAGTTTTGCGTACCTGATGCATCCATGTTTATGACTGTAGGTACAATAATGATGAAGAGGTGACATTCAGTTTCGATGACCACCAGGCGGATGCAGTTGTTGGCAGCTCGGGTCCTCATGAGTTGACGGAGAGTCCGTGCGACGGTGGAGTCGATGTCGAGAACGTTGTGGGTAGCAATGAGGATGACCTCTACCCATTGTCTCCTCAGAAGGAGGCAACCGCAGGGCCTGATACTGAGGATGAGGTGGTCGGTACAAGCGGGAAGCGCGTTGCGGCGGTGGACCGGGACGATGGGAAGAAGTTGAAAAGGGATCGAAGGAAGGAACTGCCAAGCATATCGGGTCGGAAAACGCCCTCGCATGCCCGGAACCAATTGGCCCAGGCACTTCAAGATTGCTCATCCGCGAAGGCCGCTGCTCTTCTCACCATTGAGGAAAAGAGGCTGAAGTTCGAACAAATGAAGTGGGAAACGGAGCGCGAGGAATGCAAAGTGAGGCGCAGGGAAGAGCAAGAGCTTGGCGAGTGAAGGCGCAGGGAAGAGCAAGAGCTTGGCGAGCGAAGGCGCGGGGAAGAGCAAGAGCTTGTTGAGCGAAGGCGCAGGAGGAGCAAGAGCTTGTTGAGCGAAGGCGCAAAGAGGACAAAGAGGATGAGAGAGTGAGACGTCAAGAGAAGGCCGAGAAGTGTAGGGAGAGGAGGTTTGCATTGCTGCAAACCTTGATTGCAGATGGGAAGTCACCCGACGAGATCAAAGAAATCTTGGCCCTCCTTCTGTAATGAGTGTTGTAATGAATTGAGCATCTTTTTTACGCACCTTCTTGATTGTACCTTACTATTTCATTGCTTTGGAATTGCAAATTTCTTGGTTACTACAGGCGTACGTTACAACCAAAAGAAACGGTATCGTGCAAACCTAGAAATCCGCGCATAACATTCATAGTTTAATCTACAAATACCCTACAAATGAAAAGGAGATAACGTTTGAAATAACTTGCAAATAACCTACAAATTCGCAAATAACGTTTGAAGTACACAGCAGCAAGCGCGCGCGCGCACATACGTGCGCACGAATAGCGCACGCTTGGACGGAGACTTGTGCGCGGCGCACATATCTGCGCTGACAACGACGCGCCAGATGCGCCGCCGCATGAAAACCACACCCGCCATCGGGCCCCTGCGCTGGGACCGTCACCAGGCGTTGTGGGCCCTCTCGCCACGAGATAAGGGCGCCGCGCTGCCATCTTCGTTCGCTTGGCCGCCGGACCGGATTCCGCAATCGGTTCCGCACCTCACTTGGACCGGTTGGAGGAGCAGCAGGAGAAGCGGGAGTAGAAGGAGTAAAAGGCATGCCCGAGGAGGTCGAAGTAGGATGAGGCGTGTGGGAGGACTGGCCGGGGAGATCGCCCAAAGCTGCAGAATGCCACGGCCGATAGTACGGTTCTCGCCCGACTGATCAAGTGTCCCCCTGTCCAATTACCCAGGTCCAAGAAAGACTTCAAAATCCGCTCCTCCACTAGCTTCGTCTCTCGACCTCCGCGAGCTGCCTACCCTCTAATTCTCGACCCGAGCCTCGTAATGCCACCATGCGTTCACCCTGCACCCTATCTCTCTCCTTTGCCTCTGCAGCAACAACGTCTATCTTCGCACAAACACCGGAAATCAGCTCCTTCATATGCGCCTTAATATGCGTAAAAAACCTCTCAAGCTGAGATGGTGGCGCGCGTGCGGTCGTACTAGTCCCCTCACCTTGAGCCGGAGGAGTAACCGGACTTCCCCATCATCCTCGCTCGTCGTCGTCGCCGCCATCTCGATGCACCTCCAACCGGAGCAGCACTTGCCCCCTTCTTGTGCCCGTCGCCCGCGTCTCGCTAGCAGCGGAACTCAGCAGGTATCGCATCCCGCGATGGGTCCCCGTACCGCCAGATGTTGGGAGGTATGGTCGGAACTGAATCTGTGTCCTCCAACGGCACTTGTGCATTATAGCAGAGTGCTGTAATGAGCTGGGGGTATATGAGACTGTTCTTGGAATGCCACGCGCTTGAAACAATACCCTCCCATATAAGCGTCCCAACTGACGGCACCGCCCCTGTAGCAACTTTGAACAACGTGTCGACCCGCTCAATGCCGATCTGATGCGGTCTCCTTGTTGGCTGGAGGTTGGTGTGTATGATCTTGTTTAGTACCTGAAAAGTTGACGTGAGCACACGGACTGAAACAAACTTGTCCCTCCGGCCCTTAATTGCCATCCACTCAACCGGGTGTCTGCATTGGATATAACACCCTGTAGTCCGCTCAAATCCTGTGGAACTGTCACCTCAGATATGGTCGGATCATTCGGTATCTCAAGCAACGAGCTAATGGCAGAGGGGGAGAAGTCTACCAGTCTCCCTCTAATCTGCACCTCGGTTGGGTCATCGTCAAACTCCTCCTTCTCTGAAATTGCCTCGTACACCATGGCGTAGAATTCGTTAACCAATGTCCGGTTAACCTCACGAGGTGGCACTACCAACTTATGCCAGTGGAGGGCATCCAGTGTTTCCCGTAGCACATCGAGTGCTTCGTGATGCAAATCGTACTCCTCATCGAATCAACGGGCGGTTGTCCCGGTTGAGTCGATACCGATCCTCACCGTTTTGCTTAGGAATTTCCTATAGCGAGAAGGTGGCTTGGCAGGGGCATTTGCGCAGCCTCGTTCATCCTCGAAGAAGAACTGTCCTCCGTAGGCATAGGCTCCTTCCCTGCCGACGCCCTACCTAACAAGGTGCAACAAAGACGGTCAGTTCGACAATGCCGTGCGCAATAAAGACATGCTAATCGACAAAGTTGTGCGCAGAGAACTGAATACCATATTGCTAATCGACAAAGTTGTGCGCAAAGGTGTACCAAAATCAGTGCGCACAATGTAAGAACACAAGAGCAAGGGAGGGAATGCGACGCGTACCTTGGCCATTGCCGTCTCTCGGTAGTTCGAAGTCTTGGAGAAGAGGGAGGTCCAATTCGCGCTCTGTGCGCTGCGAAAGTTGCGCTCCTGCTGTGCGAAATGGTGGAGAAAAGATGCGACGGCAGCCACTTAAAAACCCTAAGCTATATATAGCGATTCTGTTCCCGTTGTGCGCGGCGCACAACTACGCGCACAACCATCCGCACAACTACGCTTATAGCGCATGACGCGCACACAAAGACGCCGCACACACATGCGCACAAACATGCGCACACCGCGCGCATTACGCTAGTGCTAACCGATTGCGCATGCATCTTCGCACGCTTTTGGTTTGCGTTATTCGTTGAACGGTTTACCTTACATGGTTGCGTTAAGTTGGCAAAAATATATTACTATTAAACAAAGACCAAAGCAGGTTTCACACAAAACATCCCGTACTTGTAGCTACTTACGTAAGAATATGTTATTATTGAACTAGAGGAAGTACACCATTCAAATAACCCTTCGCACGGCATAATCTTTGACTTCCTCTCTAAAGGCATTCGCGCGCTCCACGTCGCTGCCCCCACATTCTCTCGCGAAGCTCACGCCTACGGGAGTCACTTCACCGAACAGCTCCTCCCACGAGTCCCCGAGATTGCTCAACATGTTGTGTAGGATGACACAAGCGCTTGCTAGTCGAATGACCTGTCTGCACATCATTTGAAGATCTTATTTGCCCGCGATGTTCCCGCAGACATGACCATCTCCCTTTCAGAATACCGATGCTGTGCTCGTTCCTCACTCGTGCTTTGGCGAGTACGAAATTGAACTCTTTGTTAATGAGAACGTCTGCTGCAGGTGACTTGAAGGCAGGAATAAGGTAACAAGAGACACCGTAAGCCGAGTCCCCGATCAGGTATTCCCCTTTGCTAAAGTAGTGGCTAGGGGTCTTGGACTATAACGACTTCCTCCAAACTCCAAAGATCGTGCATGAGCCAGGCCATCCGCATGAAAACCCAATGATACGTCTATCTCTGTCGCAGACAATTTGCATATTTATGGAATACCTATGTTTGCGGTCCCAGTAACATTCCCCATCGACAGCTGGCTTCTCCGCTAGAGGAATGGTGGTTCCATCTACAAAACCAACACAGCCCGGGAAACCCTCCACCTCCATGACCTGTCCAATCTCCACTCTTCTTTCTTTGGTAGGCCACAAAACATACTTGGTGCCAATTTGCAACAAAGGCTGCCACCACCCTGCCCGTGAACAGAACCATGGTTCCAACACCGAAGTCAAATAGCATTGACTGCATTGCGGTGGCTGCACTGTTCCCATTGTGTCCGAGACGCCATAGAGCAACACACACTTGCCATGTGACTGCAGTCTGTGCACACTTGCTCCGGTTGTGGAAAATCGGACACGGTTCCAAAAGCTCAACTAATCGGAGGAACGACTCCAAATCGCACCGGAAGTTCTGTTTGAATTCGGCTGCATTTAGGTTGAGCGCACAATTCAGCAAGAACTCCGTGGACCGTGGCGACCTAACGCGAGTGTTAAGGTAGCGTGAGTTGCTGATTAGAACATAGGCATCGTATAGCTCCTCAAACTTATCGTCATCCTCATCAATTCCAATAGCGATTGCCATTTGTTGCTCAAGAACGGATAGAACGAGTCGACGATCGGATATTTTCGCATCGCCGCTTTCACTTCACGAAGAGGAAGCCAACATGTTCATCACTTCCGCATTTCATAGAAAAACACAGCATGAGTTGGTCTTAAATACTGAACGACGTCATCGCGGCGCGGCGCACAGTACGCCGCACAACCTAGCGCACAACGTCAGGACACGTGAAAACCATCTGTGCGCGTAGCACAGCACCGCGCACAGTCTCTACGCACACGAAAAACGACTTGTGCGCGGCGCACAGATGCGCGCACATAATAGCGCACACATGACCCTACCTCTGCGCACAACATCTTAACAACCAAGACAACGGACGGAGCCGAGACGCGGAAACAGATGGGAAGGCAGCGTTACATCATAACAGTGGGTTGTTGAACATACCCATTCACATGTGCGCATTTCTCTCCCAAACGCAAGGCGCATTTCTTCACGAGTCTCTGTTTCTCTCGTACTTCCTCACATGCGCGACCTCCAAGCTCAGTTCTGTCCACAGAAGATGACCTCCAACACTGATTTCGGTTTCAAGATGACCCAAGAACAGCTTAGGTATGAAGAGAAGTAAGTTTGGATGAAGGGGGAACTCATTTCGGTTGCAAACGCAACACAGGAGAGGCGCAAAAAGGAAGGAAGTTGAGGCGGGAAACGCCACATGTGGTGAATTCACGTGTTTTTAACTTCTAGTTCACGGGTGCCTCAAACTTAACCCTCATATTTTCACTTTTCTCACTCACCTCCAATTCACTCAGTTTTTCACCTAATAACTTTTTGTTCACTTCCTATGTTTGAAGCCCCCTATTGTGTGAGAAAGTCAACCATGAAAAAGCAAGAACACACATGCAACCTCTTGATTTATGGGAACAACTCAAGTTGGTGATGAGGAATCGTTTTGTTCCTTATTATGACCAAGATTGTTGCCAAAGATTCCAAAATCTTCACCAAGGCAACAAGTGTGTGGAAGATTTCCAAAAAGAGTTGGAGAGTGCCTTGATGAGGGCAAAAATCCGAGAGGGAGAAGAGGCCAAGATGGCACAGTTCCTATATGGGTTGAGGAATGATATCTCTAGAGTTGTGGTGTTGTATGACTATAGAAGTTATCAAGACTTGATGCACAAGGCAATCCGTGTGGAGCACAATATGAGGAAAGGAAACCCTTACACCACCTCCACCACTCAAAACCGAAACACTTGGACCGAACCTACCACCTCCTCCAAACCCTTTCAACCGAATCATCCAAGTACCTTCAAGCCTACTTACCAAAAGACTTCTTCCACCAACAACCCACCCCAACCGAAGCACAACCTTAGCTCCTCCCGGACCACAAACCCGCCCTCACAAGCAAGAGTCATTGAGTGTTTCAAGTGCCCTGGCAAGGGGCATTATGCAAGAGATTGTCCTAATAAGAAAATTGTGGTGATTAAACCAAATGGAGACATCTCAAGTGAGGATGAAGAGGAAGTTCCAAATGAGCTTTCTCATGAAGAAGTTGAAGAGGAAGAGGGAGAGTTACCTCTTGAAGGTCACATATTGGTCACCAAAAGAGTCCTCCAAAGTACACCCAAGTTGGCCGAAACCTCTCAAATGGAAAACCTCTTCCAATCAAGAACATTGGTGAATGGGACATTGTGTAGTCTCATTGTGGATAGTGGAAGTTGTGTAAATGCCGCAAGTGAAGATATGGTGGATGAGCTCAATCTTCCTACCAAACTCCATCCGAAACCATACCAACTTCAATGAGTGGATGATAGGTCCTTTGTCAAAGTTGTGAAGCAAGTTGAGGTTCCCATCCGAATTGGCAAGTATGAAGATACCATCACGTGTGATGTGGTGAGGATGCAAGCTACTCACATCTTACTTGGGAGACCTTGGCAATTTGATAAGAATGCAATTCACCATGGAAATGCCAACAAATATGTAATTACCCACCGAAACCGAAACCTTACCCTACTTCCACTCACAACCACTCAAGCTCTACAAGATCAAATACACTTGGCAAGCAAGGCCGAGAGTAAGAGGAGGGAAATGGGAAGAGAGAAGAGAGAAAGGAGTGAGAAGGATCAAGGATCCTTGAGAGAAAAGAAAGAGTGTGCATATGTGGGAAATACTTTGAGTGAGGAAGAGAGAAAACAAGAGTGCACCCTCCACTTGGCCAAAGAAAAAGATTTGTAGAGAGCATTTTTTGGAAACAAAACTTGTTTTCTCATGGTTCCCAAACATTGTATGCTGACACTTGATCATATATATTCTCTTCCTTTCTATGTGGAACATGTGTTTCAAGAGTTTGATGATGTTTTCCAAGAGCCGCAATGCCTCCCTCCATACCGAGGCATTGAACATCAAATTGATTTGGTGCCCGAAGCTTCATTGCCAAATAGGGCTGCATATAAGGCCAATCCTCAAGAATCGAAAGAAATGCAATCTCAAGTATCACCATCCCATTCCTAGACTTGATGACATGTTAGATGAGCTTTGTGGTGCTTGTGTGTTTTCCAAAATTGATTTGAAAAGTGGTTACCACCAAATTCGCATGAAAGAGGGAGATGAATGGAAAACCGCTTTTAAAACAAAAATTGGTCTTTATGAATTGAATGTCATGCCCTTTGGATTGTCTAATGCTCCTAGTACCTTCATGAGATTGATGAATCATGTGTTGAGAGAATTCATAGGAAAGTTTGTTGTGGTTTACTTTGATGATATCCTTGTTTACTCCAAATCCCATGATGAGCATGTTGAACATTTGAGACTAGTGCTTGATACACTTAGATTAGAGAAGTTGTATGCAAAATTTGAAAAGTGTGTCTTTGCTGCTAGTGAGGTAAACTTTCTTGGTTATTTAGTGGGAAAGGAAGGAGTAAAAGTGGATGAAGGTGAAGTTAAGGCAATCAAAGAATGACCAACTCCTAAGACTTTGTTTGATGTTAGAGCTTTTCTAAGGCTTGCTAGCTTCTATAGAAGATTTGTGAAAGATTTTTCTACAATTGCATCCCCCTTGCATGAATTGGCTAAAAAGAATGTTGCTTTTGTATGGGGAAAAGCTAAAGAAGAGGCTTTTGTGGAATTGAAGTCTAGGTTGGTTAGTGCTCCATTGCTATGTTTGCCTAACTTTGATAAAGTGTCTGAGATTGAGTGCTATGCAAGTGGGATAGGCATTGGTGCCGTCTTGCACCAAGAAGGCTGCCCCATTGCATACTTTAGTGAGAAGTTGGGTGGTGCTACACTCAATTATTCCACATATGATAAAGTGCTTTATGCTCTTGTACGATCATTGCAAGTGTGGTCTCACTATTTGCTACCCAAGGAATTTGTTGTGCACATCGATCATCTTTCATTGAAATATTTACAAGGTCAAGGGAACTTGAATAAAAGTCATACAAAATGGGTAGAGTTCATAGAATCATTCTCCTATGTGATTAAATATAAGAAAGGCAAAGAAAATGTTGTTGCCGATGCTTTATCTAGGAGATATGCATTGCTTGTAACTCTTGACGCAAAAATTGTTGGATTTGAATGCCTTAAAGACATGTATGCTCATGATGTTGATTTCGGTGAGATTTTTGCAAATTGTGCTAAAAGTAGCCAAGATGGCTACTATGTGTTTGATGGCTTCTTGTTTAAGATGAAAAGGTTGTGTGTACCAAGGAGCTCAATTCGGGAAGTCATAGTCAAAGAGGCACATGGTGGCGGATTGATGGGCCATTTTGGTGTCTCCAAGACATATGAGGCGGTCAAAGAAAATTTCTATTGGCCAAATCTCAAGAAGGATGTGGTCAAGGTGAGTGCAAGATGTGTCACATGCCACAAAGCCAAAACCAAATTGCAACCGAAAGGGAAGTACACTCCTCTCCCTACACCTTCTTTACCATGGGTTGACATTAGTATGGATTTCATTAGTGGATTGCCTAGAACTCCGCATGGTCAAGATGCTATCTTTGTTGTGGTAGATAGGTTCTCTAAAATGGCGCATTTCATTCCATGCCACAAAACCGATGATGCATCTCATGTAGCTAACTTGTTCTTCAAGGAAATTGTGAAGTACCATGACATACCAAGGTCAATAGTAAGTGATAGGGATTCTAGGTTCCTAAGCCATTTTTGGAAGACACTTTCGTCTCGATTAGGTACTAGCTTGGTGGATTCTACATCTAGTCATCCACAAACCTAAGTAACAAATAGAACCCTCACTACTATCTTGAGAACCATACTTGAAAAGAACTTGAAAGTATGGGAAAAATGTTTGCCACATGTTGAGTTTGCATACAATAGAGCATTTCATTCATCCACCTCACATAGTCCATTTGATATAGTTTAAGGCTTCAATCCTTTAACTCCATTGGACTTGGTTGCATTATCCCATTTGGATCAACTTGATGTGGAAGGTAAAAGGAAGGCTCAAAACATGAAAGACTTGCATACTAAAGTCCAAAAACAAATTGAAAAGGTTAATGAGTCTTATGCTAGGAATGCAAACAAGGGAAGGAAATTTTGGTCATTTCAAGTAGGTGATTGGGTTTGGTTACATTTGAGGAAGGAAAGGTTCCCATGAGCTAGAAAAAATAAACTTTCACCTAGAGGAGATGGACCTTTCCAAATAACAAAGAAAATTGGTGAAAATGCATATGTTCTTGATTTGCCTAATGATGGTTCCTATAATGTGCATGCCACTTTTAATGTGTGTGATTTGGTTCCTTTTGAAGGTGAGCTAGGAGATGAGAATCCGTGAACGGATTATTCTCAAGAGGGAGGGTATGATGAGGACATCACTTCCAAGAGCACACCAACCCAAGTTAAAGATCAACCCCAAGCTCCCAAGGCACCAAATCCACTCCAAGGCATAGGAGGACCAATGACGAGGTCCCGGTTCAAGAAGGCTCAAGAAAGTCTCAATGCATTCATGAGACTTATGGCACAAGGTGACTCACAAGAAGAGGCTCAAGAGAGAACATTCCAACTTCACCGACTCGGCATTCAAGTGGAGAGCAGACCCTTAGCACCCTTGAAGACGTCCAAGTGAGCATCCTTGCGGAGGAAGGCAAGCAAGTGGACCACACACGCCGCCCACACCTTCCACGCGCCACCACTCTCCCGCGCGTGTAGCACACGCTCCACCATGCCCAAAACGGTCATTTGCCTCCCAAATCAGATATTTTGGAATGTTGACATAAATTTGAACTTAATTTATGTGTTTTAGGCAAAGGGAGGGAAATTGAGTTAGTGGAGGTCCTTACCCACTAGGTTTGGCTAGTGGTTGGCCCTTGCCCACACTTGCCAAAACTAGGGGAATCTCTCCAACCTCCCTCACCATTTATGGAAGCATCATCATGTCTTCCTTTTCTTACATGAAAATGGCAAGTAGACACAAGGTTGTTGCCAATAGTGTATACCACATTTTGGGTAATAACCTCCATTTGTCATCTCTCATGTTTTAAGCTAGAAACATGTATGGAACTCACTTAGAATTCACATATCCGAAACTATTGACTCCATTGAGAGCATTTTGGTTAGAATTCTCACTCTATCAATTCATTCCCTTGTTCCATGAGACTTGGTTCAAGATTTATATCTAGTATTGCTCAATAAAGTAGTTGAGAGGTGCCAGATCCATCTCTACCCCTTGGCATTCAAAGTATTGCGGTATCAATTAGTGAAGAGGTGCTTTGTTGAAGCCGAAAGTTACAAGTGTTTTTGCGCTCATCTTCCAAGCTAGATCCTTCCAAGTAGTTGATCAATCTATGATCATATCACTTGACCATCTACCTGGACTTTTATCACTCTCGCTGGCGTTTAGAGATATTCTGGAGCACACGAATACAAAGGGATGGTCCTGTCAAATCCACTGCAAGAACTGTTCCAATGTTTTGGCAGATTGAGTGACCCATTGCTTGCGAGTATCAACAGCGTGCATCCAAAAAGCAGCTTTAGAAAAATTAATAGAAGGACTATGCGAATCCTCAACATCCCCATAACTACTGACCTGTTGAAAAAGGACCACAGTCCCTTTTGCATAACCAATTGTGCGTGGCTTTTGGATTGAAATTCGATGATGAACAGATTGTCCGTTGATTGAGACGTTGTCAGCCGAACCTTGAATGATACGGTCCGCGGCCAAGCCCGCAAAAAAGCCGCCAGAAGTTACTCAGAGCGAGCCGGCCATGGTGACAGGATTTTGGCGATCAAGGCCATCCCTTCGGCTACGGTGGAATCTCCTCATCCAAAAGAGTGTTCTCTTCCTCAGGAGATAAGTAAAGGCTAGCCATGTTGTTTCCAAGAGCTTCCATTGACAGAACTTGGTGAAAAACACAATAGTTTCTCAGGAGAAAATTGAGAGTAAGGGATAGATTAACAAGATTAAATTGTCTTCTCACCGTCAAAGCGATGGAAGAAAAAAGAGAACACCTGCAACTTTGGAGGAGGAGGCGGCTCTGGGGTGAGGCGGGCACTGGAAAAATTGGTAAATTTAATGTTCTTTTGTTTTAAACTTGGTACTTATTTTATTAGAAGAAGCACCAAATAAAACAAGCCGGGAGGCAAAATGTAGCAACAACTAACAGAGGCGCAAACGTACTTGAGCAGATAGCTGACTAAGTCACCTAACAACTTGGTAAAATCATAAAAAAGAGCAATCTCACATTGTCCCATCTTCACCTAAAAAGGTCACCAAGCACCATAATTGCCATGACGGATTGAAAGATGAGTAGTGCGAGCTCCCAGTACCCCTGACATGCTTCTGAGCAAAATGGTACCGGCGCATCACGACAGTGCATAGATGGGGAATGGCGAGAAAAACCTGCAAATGACAAGCAATTGCAAGCAACAGATGACAACTACTCTTAAAACTAGAAACCAACAACAACAAAGCGATACCGCAAACAGACTATAAAATGTCATATCTATAAACCAGTAAAAAAACAAAAAGGTTAGTTGGAGCAGCACCAGAACTGTTTAGGGAGACCTAGGATCCAAATAGTTCTCGAAGCGAGCAATCATTGCGCCAAGCAGGACGACATGCTGTTGAACCAGATCGTCAGTTTGGTGTAGCAGACATCACGCTGACTGAGGGATGACTGGGATGTTGCTGTTGAACCAGATCGTCAGTTTGACTCCAAGACCTATGCCAAACTTGGATAGGAATCAGCAGTGAGTCTCGGTGCGGGAGTAGGGCCAGTTCCCCAACCCGGTGAGAGGGTTGAGCCAGCAGCAGCCATCCAAACTGCAAGCAATTGACGGATTGGCAACGCTCTGGTTCATGGTAACGGGCCAGTACTCGACTCTAGCTGACGGCACCACTAGGAAGGAGGACGATGGCGAAAAGAGAGCATGGTGAAGACTCAAATCGTCGACCCTAAAATTGGGTCAAAACACCTGCAGAACGAAAACATTGGATGATAGCATCACCAGCACAAAGCCGACAGCGGCGGAGAAGGGATGAAACCTTGGCAAAATCATCATCAAGAAAGCAGGAAAACAACGAGGGTGAGAGACCGGAAATTCAAACAACAGGCACTGGGAATGAGGAAGAAGACCAGGGGCGCCTAGGGCTTTTCTACCTCTCCCTGAATTAAATTTAATGTTCTTAAACATTCACTATTTATTATGTTTTAGAGTTTAATCGCATATATAGCAGAAAAATCTTCATATAGATGATTAAACCAATGACTTAACACCAACCAAACGAGGTCTTAAGTATAGCACAAAATGCCATGATTAGTTATTATAGAACATAACTGACTTCTCACAGAGGCACAGAATTTGCAATCCATTAGTTCCAAAAGAAACCAGTGAGCAACATGGTAGCTCCAGAACCCTGACATGGCCATTGTCAATTATACATATACCAACCAGCAAATAATGCCGATGTCAAAATACCCCTCAAAATTCCAAACGCTAGCGCATCTACCCTCTACAACCTTATCACCATTGGCATCATATCTGATATGCCAGCCCAGCCCCCAGTTTTACAACACCAAAGGAACCCAAAACATGGTTGAAAGGGGTTAAATCAACCTGAGGCTGGGCAATGAACCTCGAATCATGGAGCAGCACTTCATACTCCACCTGCGGGTTCTGCTCTACCGAATTCATCCTACCTACAATATACAGTCATGTATGCATTAGTCGAATATCACACACATCCTAGATGACTAGGACTGGAGGCCGATTCTTCGGATGGCCGTTAGCGTTTCCTTTGCTCCACGCTGCCGTTGGTGGGTTCGGGAGTTAAAGGTGAATCCCCGAAAAGCGAATCGTTTAGCTGGCGGATGATGTTCAAGCTCGAGTTCAGATTTGCCGGAATGAGCTACATAAAGAGTGGACTACATTAGCAAAGTCTCAAGAGGGTGTAGCTGGAGCACAAAAAGCCACTAAATTATTCGTTTTGTCTTAATTTGGTCACTGAACTATCTAATGGGCCAAACAAACCATCCAATTATCAAATCCGTATCAATTTGGCCACATGTTTGAAAAAAATGGTGAATAAATTTACCTGGTAAAATTCATACACTAGTCATATCTTTTCAAATTATGCAAATCAAACCCTATATTTCCACTTTCTTCATCTGCACCGACTTCTACTACAATCAGTTAATTACAGAAAAAAACGTTATTCTACTTTTGTTCTAGGATGCATAGCAGTGACTGCTTGTCGGACCCTACCTCAAAATCCAAATCTACAAATTTTCAGCCAGGTTTATTTGAGCTGTTGGATAGTTAAGTGGCTAAATCAAAACAAAATGGATAGCTTAGTGGTTTTCTGGTGCTTTTTGCCGATAGAAAACACTAAAATCAATAAAATGACAGAAGTTGGCAGTTTAATTTCATGAAAGCAGGCAGAGTATATTACCTGATCACTTTTATCAAGACCATCTGAATGAAAAACAATTGGGCGGCAACGCTTATCTTCATTCATCAAGCTTGAATTCTCAAAATGAGCCACAAGGGCCGCCTTTCCCTGAATTCGAGCATAAGCCAACGATGCAACTTTCTCACTGTTAAACTTTTCCCACCTCTTACCATTAAATGCCTGCACAACATATATTACAGAGTTCACCCAACAAGAAAAAAAAAATGGCAAGCATTTAACACTTTTCTTTTCCCTAATAATCAGTATCTCCTTATCAAGAATAACTTCCTTTCTTCAAACTACAATACCCTTTCCCACAATGAAAAAACATATTGCCACAACTGGAAAGAACTCTTTGCCACAAAGGCATTTCTGAAATGGGAAAATGCTAGCAACACTTGTTGGACAGTCACTTGAACACTCTTTCATTGAAAACCTGCCATGCATACACTATTGTGGACCTAAAATCAAATGAATTGAGTAATTTAATTTTTTAGCATATTTGGGTCCACAAAAATTGTCACAACTTTTTAATGGGAGTGTGTAGCGACTGTCCAAGCGTGGCTAACATTTCTGGAAGGGAAAAGAAAGGAACATGAAAACAGTAACAGCTGAAGGGAAGGGGAGGGGGGAACTAAGATGCTGGTTAAAAAATGATAATTCGTAATGTATGCAGAAAAGGAAAGCAAATACACAAATAAATTAAGACTTAAAACCTCATAAAAGGAAACTATGTATGAAGGATTCAGCATGTTGATAAATGCATAACCCACATTGCATTTGTTCTGCAAGAAAAACGAGTGCGTCAGTTATAATGGTTGAAAAGATAACTTGATGAGAATGCATGCTTAGATTACGTATCATAAATTAAAAGGACAGAAAAAATATCAAAAAAAGTGATAAAATGTGAAAAAAAATACTATAATTACCTTAAAGTCAATTGGCAAGTAAAAGAAATCGTACAGTCCCTGGTGTCTTTCATCAATGGCAGCAAGCAACATCTTTGATGTGTACCTGAGGCCATGTTGAAAGTAAATCCTCAAGCTCAGGATTCGAAAACACTCAAAACATCACAGTTTTTCAAAAAGAAAGAAGAGGCTCACTTATTTGGAATATTTTTAATCATTAAAGTTGTCCTAGCATCTTGCCCCCCAGCAACTTTTTCCAAATCAATTTGGAACTGGTTCCTGTTCTCCACCTGGTTTCCATTATTCTCAACCCATCTTCTTCCACATTCAGTTAAACTCTCCATGGTTGTAGGTCCTAGCCCTGACAGGTTACCATTCCCAAAAAATACTGGAGTCGGATTTGATGAAGGCATCATTCTCATACTAGCATTTTCAGCCAAGTTTCTTCGCACATGTATTCCAGGATTCACAATGGGACGAGTACCCACATTGACTGTAAAACCACCTTCACCAGTTCCCATATTCCTTCCCCCAAAGGCTTTAGGACCCATTAATGATGTATCAGGTGAGTTTGGGAAGAATCCAAAGTGCCTGTCAAAAGCAACACCAGATGGTGCAGATCCAACGTGATGATGATCATAGTGGCTTGAGCCAGTGAAACCACTTCTCTGACCAGTGTAAGGGAAGGCATGAGGCTTCCCATTCGACAGAAACTGAGGCCCAACTGATGTTGCAGGCCAGGGTAACGAGCTAGAACGTTCTGAACGAGTACCTTGACTTCCCCAAAGGAACTGAGGTCCAGATAGTGTCTCCGCACCATAGCCATTTGAAGTTGAAGGCCTTAAGTTTGGATTAGATCCACGATTTAAGCCCATATTTGGCTCTGAAAATGATTGGGGCTGTTTAAAGGAAACACCATGGTTTGAGGTTGAACTAGTAAAAGCATGCTCCACAAGCCTGTCCTGGTTGTTTCCAGCAGTGGCAATTCTTATGGAGCTCGATACGTGAGGGTGCAGAGCCGAAGCTAATCCAGGTAAATGGCTGTTGACAGGTGGGCTTAAATTACTAAAAATCGGAGATCTACTATGTTCAGCAGCGCTGCTTATCTGCAACCAATTACCTGTCACAAATTGGAAACTGGTATCAGCACAAAATAGCTATAGATGGAGATCATATAGTCAACAACAGCCAGAAGCATACAAAAGAACTATCACCTGGCGGGGAGTTCATTACAGGTGAACCAATTTGATGCCTAAATGCCCGGGAGTCATCTAGCTCAGCATCTTGGTTCAGTTGTAGCATATAGCTGAACAACATAAGCAATGCTTTCTTAAACTTATCATAAGTACCATTTTCAAAAATAAGAGTTCAAGAAATTTAAATGCACTGGTGTAGAACTTATTAAGTAGTTTTGTGTTCTTACAATTCTAGGCCACTTGATTATTTTGTTTAGCTCTACTGTAATCTCAAGTTGATTAGAAAATTATAAGAGGTGGATATCAGGAGTTATGACGGAGACAGTTATGCCTCCCAAAATTCTATTCATGGGTAGCAATTCACCTATTCCAGAAAAACAGAAGAAATGTGAGTTTCTTAGCGGTTGGAAGGTTGATAAGCCCTTGAGTACAAGGGTTCTCTCTAACAAGCCCTAAAATTTCATTAAAATTACTATTTCCATAACTACCTTCAGGATTATAAGCAGTCAACAAAAATTAATAAAATGAAAATCTTGAATTTATTCCTTATAAAATTGAGAAATGAAGAATCTAGACATGTGAAAAAATCTCCAGCAGTGAGAATGAAATGTTGCCCAATAAATTCCCAACATAAAAATAAATGATGTCCACAAATATGCAGCAATTATGCTAACACCTCTCCAGAAAGCAAAAACAGGATGAATTAAAACTGCAATCATTTTTTTTAGGTCATACTTGCGTCGTGTTCCACCAGGACGACTTGGTTCAAGCTTTATGCGCTTCCCAGCTATATCACTCCTATTCAATGACTTCAAAGCGGCTTCCGCAGCTCTAACATCATAATACTCAATGAACTTATGATGTCTCTTATGTGGTGTTTCCCTTATCTATACAGTAACAGAATGGAGAACTGTTAATCATGAATATAGTGTACAAATACTATCATGCATGAATATGTAAGGAAAGGAGAAATGTGCATCACCTCTTTAATCTCACCAAAAGCTCCGAATATTTGATGGAGTTCCTCATTTGAAACTGACGAGTCCAAATTGAAAACTACCAAAGTGCCCTGATTGATATCCTTTTCTGATGGATTATCCTAGAATGAGAAGAGGAAATAAAAGTTGCAAATAAATAAATTACGGTGTAGGTACTAGATATGAATAAAATCAGAAAAAGAACAAGAGAGAAGCCTGAACCTTAGGAATTGAGAAGTGAATGTCAAGTTTCCTACGTCGTACAGGCTTGTTTTGCAACATACGCATTGCAGCTCGAGCAGCACGAATGTCATAATAAGATATCATCACAAAGCCTCGGTGCTTACATGCAGTGTAGAGAGTTCTAATATCACCATATTCCTGCAACATTATATGATATGAAAGATACAAAAACTAGGGGTCATTTGAAGGTTAAAGGGCATCTCTTGATAACAAAAGTGAAGATGTTACCAAAAGCATGAAAACTTTTGCCAGACATTAGGCTCTTGAGGAAGTTTTCTTTGTTGCACAACCATGCCAAATGGAAAGATGTAAATCAAGGATACGAGTAGCATTTTAGAAACAACAAAATGACATCAAATTGTCATAACATGCCTACAATGTTGATAATGCACTCTTCAAATCTGCTCACAATCCAATACCCGTATTGCTTCCATTGCCATAGCACACCAGAAACACCCCAGAACAAATAACAAGTGGTAAGTTTAGTCACTATTGTAGTAAAGCTCTTTAAACTGGGGAAATTAAAGCTAAAGTGGTACTATATGATTTTACGTTCAGGCGCATTGTACCTAGAATGTAACTAAACTCCAAGGTCCCCATTTACACTAGATGCATCATGAACATACCAATGACAGTCAATGCTGCTACCTACGAAGTTGAAACAACTTTTAAACTCGGAGGATGGCCAAATCTAAATCACCTCAAAGAGTTCTTTTAATTCTGAATCTTCAACATTACTATTGATATTGCGAACAAATAATGTCCTAGAAGGATGCTCGCCATACGGATGTTCCCCGGAAATGTTTCCACCACCATTTGAAACACTGTAGTGGCTCAATCCATTCCCACCAAAGTCAGATATATTAAGTTTTGATACACCGATATTCACACTTTCTCGAGGCTCAGTTTCCAATTCCATACCACCCCCACTGCCAAAAATATCATAGTCTTCCAAAGCCTCCAGTGAACTAGGCAAACCACTCAGGTCAAAATCATCCATTACTCCAGCCAAAAGGTCATTTTCATCATCAGGAAGCAAGCTTCCCAGGGCACAAACTTCAATATCTGCACTCTCAGAACTCTGAGGGAGTTGGTGTAAACCAGTGCATGCATCAGCAAGAGTTTGGGAAACATTCTCTTTTTCAGTTAAGTTCACTGCAAAGACAGAAAAGCACATTAGCATAGAATGAAAGAAAAAGGTTAAAAAATATATTAAAAAAACTGACCAACATTACTTACACTTTTCATGAGGAAGAACAGGTAAGGAGCTAGAAAAAAGGGTAGTATCATCTGACCCATGGGCATCAGAACAAGAAGGTTTTCTCCATCCAGAACTTTTTGTGTCGTTTAGCATTTTCACAGTAGGATCCTCAGACCTTGAACAAAAAATGGAAACAACTTGCAGGATAAGAAGAACATAAAGTTGGTGAGTACAACCAGCTGAATATTCAAATGTATGTTGAATTGCATCACAGCTCCACTATAACCGAGGGATAAAAGATGCATTAACGTACTTTCTGCTATGATGAGAAGATCTACATAATATAAAAGGTAGACATCAAATCAAGCAAACCCTTGATAATAAGTAGCCAGTGCAGTTACAGGAAGGTTGGGGGAAAAAACTAAATAAATTGTTTTAAGTATTTTGAAGCTTCACAAATTTACCTGCAGCAGATAAATCAGAAATCAGTGGAACCGGAACTCATGCAACGTCTCCAATCTTGACAACATTCATCCAAAAGTTACAAATAATTGCTTATATCCATGACTCTCAAGCCAATTTCCGTTAGGTATTCCTTAAACAAGGACAAGAACAAAAGAGAGATAGTGGCTGTGGAACTAGCTGAAGCAATTATATTCTTGTAAACACCTCCATTATTTTTTACCAAGTTATATGTAGCTTGAAAATGGGCAAGTAGTTTCACAATTCACAACCATTATAGAACCTGTCCGTTGTATATTTTAAGGGAAATGGGTTCAAATTGATTTCTAAAGTCACAAAGACCCAAAAATTTATGTGTTCAACAACATACTCCAACTTCTCTGTCACTAACACCAAATTGAATATCATCAGAAAAGCACACAACATTACTTCACTGATATACCAAATAGAACAACCTTGATTAACAAAATTCTCAATTTCTCTATTACAAAACAAGACCCGAAACAGTGTCATCTTAGACAAACCTTCACTTGCTTAATAAACCTCCATTGCCGGCAAGAATGAAGTACAAACAAAAGACAGGATCTTTGAAGTCCCCATCAATCCTATCCTACCAGGACAAAAGAACCCATGGTAGACTAAACCCAGAAAGAAAATACTTACCTTTAGTTCCAACGGAAGAAAACACCATCAACGTAGCAGGGACAACAACTGTTGTTAGACAAACAAACTGAAATAAAGTGTACAACAAGACGCAAACTTTGCTCAACTTGGGCAACATGTAGTAGAATCGAAACCCAATACGAAACTAGAATGGGAAACGGGGATGCGGTAGTTACCCGATTACAGCGAAAGGGGAAAACCCAACACCGTGAAGCTTTGACAATGAAGATTTAAGAGTCCCAATAACTTAACTGACTAAACAACAAACTCCCTCCCACGATCACAGACAAAAACAACAGAAAGTCTGAGAGAAGAGAATGAGAGTCTTTGATACTAAAAGCACAACCTGAAGTCATCATTTGTCGTTTATTTATGGAAAATTAATTCTTTTTTTTTTTTGAAAAATAACTAAAGAAAAGAGTGAAAAGCTGAGATACAGAGAATGAGAATGATTGCATAGCGAAAGCGGGCAGTTATCAATTTATCATACATCCCCTGCCCTTGGTAATCCAAACTGCGAAACTGCCATTGTGAACAATGGACATTGATGATTGATCTCATCCAACCGCGTTTACTAAGAGGTTGGACTAGGGGCAAATCAGGAATAATATCTGATTTAACTTTTAGTATGAATAGACTTTGTTTCTCGACTAAATTGCATCTCTATACCTAATTTATATTCATTATTATAAATTTACACCTAAGTAAAATTTTTGTGGAAGTTGCTCTAAAATATGAGTATATTGTAAATTTATATCTGCGATTTAACATCTATTAGGCCTCATCGGCAAAAAAAAACCCAACGAACTAGGTAAAAAAGTGTAAATTTACCATTGATCTGCTAAAAGTCTGAAATGCCGAAATTTGCATTTTAACTTAGACATTGAGTGCAATTTTATTATTGTTCCATTAATAAATTACATTTTACGCTATTACATTTTTCTTATGATACGTTTAAAACAAAAAATTTATTTATTAACAAAAATACCATCTCCTTCATTAAACACCACTCAACGTCACCGTTCTTCCACGACCGAAGCTACTTTTCCATCACCTCTTCCTCAAATTTGCTTCTTCCACTAAAGAAACTCACTCCGCCAGGACTGTCGCCTCTCCAGCAACCAAAGAAGCCCTCCCTACCGTCTGATCCGTTGCAGAAAGCGTCGATTCATTTTCTAACCCGATTGCCCAACTCGGAAAGATCCATCAATCGAGGCTCTAACCGGCCGTGGCGGAAATTGCAAAACCACCGGGTCTCCGAAAATTGCAGGAACCCGCTTCCCTCAGGACGAATTTCCTGTAGGCTTCAATTCTGTTTTGTTTTTCAAGAAAATCCTTTATCTGTGATTTTTGGAAGAAGCATATTTAAGGAAGAGGTGATGATAGTTTTGGGTCATGGAATAACACCGACGTTAAGTGGTGGTTTAATGAAGGAGATGATTTTTTTTATTACTCAGAACCACAGGCCGAAGCCCATGTAGACTGGGGGACACTGACCGCCCACCCAAGCTTTGCTTAGACTGCCCTACGGATGGGTGCCCCAATTGCTTGACTGGTTAACCACTAGTGGGTGATCAGACACACAAACGGTGGGCATGAACCCCACCCATAGTTTTCAGCCTACTGGGCCTAGATCCTTGTGTTCAACTCACACTTAGGCTTTCAGGATTTTCCTCGTAGCCATGGCAAGTTGAACTCGGGTCGTTGTGGTGGCAGAGTTGTACCTTGACTATCCAAGCTAGTGCTCAGAGGGCTAAGTAGATGATATTTTTGTTACTAAATGAAAATTTGGGTATTAAATGTATTATGTGAAAAGTGTAAGGGCATAAAATATAATTTATTAACATAGACCATTATAATTAACAGAACAATCATAAAATTGCACTAAATGTCAAAAATGTCAAAGTTAAGTGGTAAATTTAGCCATTTCAAAAGAATGATGGTAATTGTGAACGTTTTTACCTAGTACAATGCGTTTTTTGGACTTGAAGCTCATTTGTTAAAACTTAACAGAAATTGTGGTAAAAATTCTCAAATTGATCTTTAGATTTTTGAAATGTGTTTAACATCCCTTTAGCTTTATAATTTTACAATTTCAGTCATTATTCTTAATAACGTGTGCATTATTTCAAATAATCTTTTTAAATCAATAATATTAACTAGAGATTAGGTCTAAAATATTTTTCAAATTCCAATTGAATTATTAATTTATGTTAAACTATATGTTTTGTGTGTTTGATATACAGAAATTAAACCAGATTTATTATTGGCCAAACTGCCTATTACTCCCCTAATCTATCTTGAATCTCTCACTTTAGTCCTTGAACTAAAATTTGTGCTCACTAAGTCGCTAAACTATTTCATACCAATTAGTTTGGTCCCTGCACTCACTAAATTGGTCACGTGAGCACACGTGGGGGTGAGGTTTCTCACAGATGTTTGTTTTCTAACGGACCTTAAGGGCAAATTCGACAATGTCTTCAAACGCTTGATCAAAAGGTTGAGGCTGAGAGTTGTGCTGAGTATGGTACTTGTGTATCGAAAAGAAGAACCAGACAAGTACGGAACCACACAAGTTATTGACGAAGCACAGTGGTGTCGAAGAAGCAAGAATCGACCACTTTGAAAAGCTTCGAGATTCTTCACTCTTCGGACCGTGGCCAAAGTGTGGTCATCTCTGCTTTTTAGAGAAAGGTAATCTTACAATTTTAAGTAATGTAGCTTTTCTAGGTTTAGATTAGTTTATTAACTTTGTTTTTCTCATTTTGGGTTTTGATTATCTTCCCTACATCTTTCTTTATTCTAATTTGGTCGATATAAGAGAACTGTTGTTCGTTAGTGAACATAATTTCTTTATTTTAAGGCTTTACGCTCTATTTGGATAGCTTTAATGGAGGGATGGGTTTGCGCCCAGACCCTGCATAGACCGAAAATCAGAACTTTGTGGACCTCACTAATATTCTTTTTTATTTTATTTCTCTTCTTTCAATGCAATTAACTCTGTTTATCTTCATCTTCATCACCCATTTTCATCACCGCTGAATACTTCATCTCAAGCAAATTGAAAGAAAATTCCAATAAAAAGATAGTCGGCTTCTTCCATGCTCCCAACATTTGCCATACATATATACTAATGCACTCCATACAACCTCATACGTTGCCAGACCAGTTCGCATCAAATGAGCATTTACATCTTCCCCCGAACGAATTAGTGACAGTAAAGCAGAAGAAGTAGCAAGAGCACTGACTATGGTAAACTTTTTAGAACTAGAAATTTCATTCTAATTCACCATTATGTATAACTTAAACTTATTGGAATAAAAAATTTCACTCTTATTCATCATTCTATATTACTTCAAAGAATCTCCAGGCTGACCTTGGCTGAAATAACCTGACACAATTGTTGTTCAGGGAAAATCATCTCTTTCAGGCATTTGGTCGAACACTTCTTGAAGCAAACCTTGTTTCGCATATCCAGATATCATAGTATTCGAAGAACACAGTCCCTTTCACTTATTTGACAATAAACAAGTGCCAATAGGTGGCCGGCCGATTTGGGGTGTCGGTAAAATATTGAAGGAAAGGAAGGATGACGGATTAGAAGAGAAAACTTGTTAGCCAGGGTCGGTAAGCATCCTACGTATTTTTTTTATCCAAACACAAGTTTCACTATAACTGTCCCTCCACCTCTAACTGTAGGAGTTGTGTCCAAAAGCCAACCTCAGTGTAATTAATTTTGGACACAGGACATGATATTATTTATATATATGAGGGATTATTCAGATTATTATGTTTGTTTATATATATGCGTTAATAAAATTGAACATAATATAATAACCCTGGAATGGTCGAATTCCTAAAGTCCTTAGTCAAGTGTTATGAAGAACTCGGGTTGCCATGGACACGTCTGAGACTAGTATAAAAGAAGTTTCACATGTTGTGATGTGAAAACTTACTTATAGTTGGACCGACCAAATGATGAGAATACTATGTGGATGGTAACAATAGTTTTCATAAGTTGTTCTCATGGTTGATCATGGTATTTGTAGTTCTTCGACTTGAGGTCATGCATATTCACACTATTGAGTTGTTACATTTAGATTCTAAGCCTAGCCATTCATAAAAGAGGGAAAGACTTAGTTTTTATATTTCACAACAACACCGAGATTGGACTGGCATGTACAAAGATGGGATTTATCGGTCCTAAGTTATGGGAGAACGTTCTCATGGCCAAAAGTAGAACGAAGATGAGGTAACGTTATTCATACCTTGGTTTTTCCTGAGAACTATGATAAAGGAACATAACATAATGTGAACAAATTTGTTCATGATTGACATCGAGGTTTCGTCGTTTCACCAACTTCACATTACTTGGGAGGCAACGATGTGTTGCTAGATACTGGCCATTGCTTGTAATTATAAATAGGATTTAGAATTATTGCCAACGTAATAGGAACCTATACGGTCACACATAAAAGAGAGGTAGAAAATAAGTAAGATGCGCCTCCTGAAGAGGGTGGAAATGGTGATGCCTATGTGGCATACCAGAAAAAGAATAGCTTGTATCGAATCACCATTCTCTCTACTATTGTGGATGAGATAATGGTGGAATTCTCGACTATTGAGACTACCAAGGTCATTTGGGATGTTTTCAAAGCTATGTTTGGTGATGTTTCTATTGAGAAACAAAGGTCCATGATCTTGAAGTTTTAGAACTATATGAAGAGGCTGGATCACACCATGAGCTTCCACTTGCATGAGATGTCACGCATGATCCACCAATTGAAGGAAGCTGGACATGACCTCACTGATGAGCAACAAGTGCAAGCAATCATAAGGTCCTTGGCTGATGAGGAGTGGCAGTTGATGAAGGTCAACTTGCGCCACAATCCTCAAAACAAGTCATTTGATGACATTGCACGCCATTTATTACTTGAAGTGGAAGTAATGACCCTTAAGAATCACTCCAAGACATTTGTTGCCTCAACTTCCTCTAACAAAAAGGAGGGAAGAATGGGAATGGGAATGGGAAGTGGTTTGGTAAGGGCACGAATAATGGTATTGGAAAATGGCAATGGTGGTGGAAATGGACCCAACTTGAAGAAGTTTAAGAAAAAGAGTGATGTTTCCAAGCTCAAGTACTTCAACTGTGGCAAGAAGGGCCACTTAGCAATGGATTGTAAGAATCATGCCAAGGTATGTATACCTTCTACTTATACTTCACTTGTATATTTTGTGTCGTGTACTTTTCTTACTGAAAGCAATTCTTTGTGGATTGTAGATTCGGGAGCAACAGACCACAAAGCCCGAGACAAGTCTTGGTTCATGGCATTCAGGAAACTCCCAAGAGATGTGAAGCATGTCTCGATGGCAAACAATGAAGTATTAGATGTAGTTGGTATTGGGACTTGTAAAGTACCCGCATGTAATGGATATTTTGTTTATCTTTTGGACACCCTTTATGTGCCTGACATTTGTAGAAATTTGATTTATATGAGTAGCTTGTTGAAGTACAATTATTTCTTAAATTTTTCTAATAGTAGTGTGACTATTATGAAAAATAATCAAGTTGTGTTTGAATGCATAGTAAACAACGACTTTATGAACTTCGACCTAGCCATACTAATAATACTTCATCTAAGTGTCATGTGACCGAGGTCACAAGTGAAATGACTTGACATGAAAGGCTTAGCAGTATAAGTCAAGATAGGATGAATAAGTTGGCCAAAAGTGACTTACTTGGATCCTTGACCAAGGTGAATTTGCCAAGTTACCAATCAGATAAGGCTACAAAAAAGGCATTTGGGCGAGCAACTAGAAGAGAAGAAGTATTAAGTTTAGTGCATTTTGACTTGTGTTGTCCAATGAGAGTGGTATCTAGAAAAGGTTTCAGATAATTCTTAACATTCACTGATGACCACGCAAGGTTCACCCATGTATTCTTACTAAAAAAAGGTCTAGGTGTCACAGCCACCCCGCCCGGTTGCGGAGGCAGAGCCGGCCACGACGTCGTAACGGAAATATGGCAAGAAGCGTGGCAACAGAGCATCGAGCTCAAATATCAAAATGGTCGAGTAACGACTAGCAACCTACAAACTCATACAAGGCAAGCATGCTTAACAACCCAAAATTCTACCATACATGCAGTTCATGGAGTGTCAAACATCAATTATCGATATCATCACCGAAACACCAAGTCTGAAATATATCAATTCCACTATAGGCAAGTCGGGGCTCCGCCCACGACTCAGAAGACAGATAGAGCAGATTATATCTCAGTATATATATGTATCATATACAAAACCATGACCTGATCTATATGCTTGCGATTCACTCTGAGCCGAAAACAAAATCCTATAAATACCTAGCGCGGAATCAAGCCTCTAACTCGAGGATCTCCGCACGTGGTACCGCCGCCGCAACCACAACCTCAAAACGTAGGAAGCACCGCGGATCTCTACTCCGCCGGTTGCTTATCGGACGGCCTGAAAGTGGTAAACAAATAAAAAGGGTGAGTCCTCGAAAGGACCCGAGGGGCTAAGGTAAAATGTAGTTTGCCCATATGGCACAAGCTGAACTCGCAAAATGTAATATCACAAACACATATACATATGAATATAAAACATAAGGTAAACAGAATCCGTCATATGCGGTCCGACCGCCGTAACGACCAGAACGACCCTCAACAGAGGTCGAATATACAGATCGTAATGAAAGCATGGTACCGGCCGGGGTCGCGATCCCCAAATCACATAGGGTCACGTATATATCGGCACCCTGCGCGGATATACACGTAATGTCGCACCTCCAAAGTGCATACACCACGTATCAGATCCAAGGAGTACCGTGGCCTTTAAGACCATCCGGGACTCATCACGAAACGTAACCATACAATAATAATAATGCGTAAGTATAAACAGAAATACACCACCTGATATGCACATACAGAACAGAAAAGGAACCCGGCCTCTAAGGTCATCCGGGCCTTGAAACAGAACAAACGTACATTTTACCAAATTGAGCCCTTACCTCAGAAACACTGCCCCCGCAGCACCTAAACTCGGGAAATCCCAGCTCCCGGCCCAAAACGTAAAATTGGCTCTTACGGTCCCACGCTACTCCAACCGTGCAGAATCAAGCTGTACAACCATAATTAAGTCAGAACACACCCAAACAAACCCCAGAAACCAACTTCCGCACAATCCCGCACTTTCCCTCAAAAATTCACAGAAAGCTCGGTTTCACGAACCGAGCCTGAACATTGTTATTCATACACCATGATATGATCACACTAGGGTTGCATGATCATGAGCTTTGATCTAGCTTGAGTGAGGAAGAACTCCAAAGAAATGGAGCTTCAAATTCGGCAAAGGGAGGGATGGAATGGAACCTAGAACCTTTTGACTACTTGATCAAACAATGCTAGGTATTTAATTGTGTTACGGTCACCCCGAGCGGGTTGCGACCGGGTGACCCGGGGCTCCGGTTTTAGCCTGCGGGTCACGTTTTTCGGCGTTCAGATGGCTCCCGAGCCCTATCCGAGTATCATTTTGGCGAACCCCTCCGTATTTGAGGTCGTGTGGGTCCCCCGGACGTTTCCGCCGAAAATATTTTTCCGGCGCCGGGGGGTTGTCGGGGTCGCCTCGGGACGTACAGCGGGCTCGGTAGCACTCTCGAGATCTCAGTTTGGGAAGCCGTTTGTAGTTTTGGAGTCGTGGTGACGTCCGGAGGTGTTTGTGGAGTTTAATATTTGGGATGGGACGTTCGGTTCGGCGACTCCGGGGCTCGGGGCCGGGAATCCCGGGGCTCGGGATGGAAATCTGCTGTCGGCTTTGGGGTAAGTTGTGTTTGAATTTAAGATGGAATTTATGGGTATTTTTATAGAATTTTGGGGTGACGGAATTTCGGTTCAGGTTGTCACGCTCGCACGTCGGGTTTCGGTTCGGGTTCAGCGAGCTCGGTAGGACACTCCGGAAAGGCAAATGAATTTCTGAAAAATGTTCTGTGCATGTTATAATATTCTGAAGATTGTGTCCGAGTTTCATTAATTTTGGAATTCGGTAATTATTTTTGGGCAAAAAGAATTGGAACTTTCGGAGAAATTGGGAGCTAATTAGTAATTGGCTACAAAAATCAAAATAATTCAGCATGGGCAGCAGCCTACTTTCGGCTGAATGGAGGAAAGATAAGGGACACTTGTCCCTTAATGATTTAAGAGAAAAGAAAGGATATATATAAGGGTTATTATTATTATTACATGAAAAAAATCTATTTCATTTCTTTCTTCTTCTCTTCTTCTTCCTTTCTTCTTCTGCCGCCATGAACTTCAAGCTCCAAGCTCCATGGTCTTCTTCATTTCTGGGCTGTTCCTTCAAGGAGTTGGATCCTAAGTGTGGTAAGTATCCTTCTCATCTCTCTTTCCAAGCTAAAAACAAGATTTGATGAGAAAAGAGAGGGATTTGTGGAATTTGAGTTTGTTCTTGACTACCACCTAGGATGATTCTCTTGCTTCCATATTTTAGTATGTTATTCTTGGGCTTGAGAGGAGTAAGAATCTATGGTTGGATTTTGGAAAAACTCCTTAGATTGAAGAAACCCTAAATGCCGAATTATTGATGTGTAAATTCGAGCTCTACGCCACAGTGCGGCCACGAAATATGCGCAGCGCACAGGCGCACCAGGTTGTGCGCACAGCATACTTGCAGCGCACACCTTGTGCGCAGCGTAACATAGCATTGTGCGCCAAGACAGCGCGCGCAAGTTGCGTTACATTTGTCGCACAAAGCCACAGCACAGCACCTTGCATATGCATGCACAACTGCTTGCGCACAGACAGTTGTGCACACAGACAGCATGCACAGGTTGTGCACATGCCAAAACTCACCCAAGAAGAACTTAGATATGAAGAGAAGTAAGTTTCGATGAAGGGAAGACTAATTTTGGTTGAAACATCATTTTCGGACAATGGTAGGAAAAGTTAGGTTTATGGGGTTTTCCAGAAAGGTGTCCGGAATGCGGGTTTAAAGGTTGAAATGGGTTTGGTAGTGTATGAATAACAATGTTCAGGCTCGGTTTGTAAAACCGAAGCTTTGTGGAATTTTAGGAAAGTGCGGGTTTGCGCGGAAATTGTTTTCTGGGGTTGTTTGGATGTGTTCGATCCAACTATGGTTATGCTGACTTGATTCTGCGTTGGTGGAGTAGCGCGGACCCGTAGGAGCCAAGTTGTGCATTTCGGATCGGGAGTCGGGATTTTCCGAGTGTTGGGCTGCGGGCGGCATTTACGAGTAAGGGCTTAATTTGGTAAAATGTATGTTTGTTCCGTTTCAAGGCCGGATGACCTTAGAGGCCCGGGTTCCTATTCTCGCTCTGTATATGTTTAACAGTAATGATACTTCTGTTTATGTTTATGTATTCTTGTTATTACTATATGTTCTGTTCTGTGTCCGCACTGAAGGGGTGCCGACATTCTGCGTATCCGCACCAGGAGTGCCGAAACTTCTGTTCTGTGTCACCACTGAAGGGGTGCCGACATTCAGCGTATCCGAATCAGGAGTGCCGACACATTACTCGTGTCCGCCGAAGGGGTGCCGACATTCTGCGTATCCGCATCAGGAGTGCCGATACATCTGTTCTGTGACCCTACGACAGTTTGGGGCTCGCGACCCCAGCCGGTACCGTGCTTCTGTTCTGTTCTGATCTGTATATTCTGACCTCTGTTGAGGGCTGTCGTTACGGGTCGTTCTGGCGGTTGGACCGCATATGTTGGTTTCTGATTTTCGTTATACTTTATGTTTATATGTACATGCATATGTTGTGATATTCTGTTTTGCAGGTTCAGATTGTTGCCACAGCAAACCGCACTTTTACCTTAAGCCCTTACTGAGTCCTTTCGAGGACTCACCCTTTTATTTGTTTACCATCTTTCAGGCAGTCTGACAAGCAACCAGCGGCATAGAGATCCGCGGTGCTTCCTGACATCTTGGGTTCTGTAGCAGCAGCAGTACCACGTGCGGGAATTCTTGAGCGAGAGGCTTCTGATTCCGCACTTAGGTATATATTTACATATAGGATTTTGTTTAATGGCTCTGTGTCAGAATCGCATGCATATAGATCAGATCATGGTTTGTATATGTGTCTATATCTGGAATAACTTCGCTTTATCTGTCTTCGTGTCGCGGGCGGAGCCTGACTTGCTTACATCGGAATTGCTATATTATGGATTTGGTACTTGTGTTGTGGCGATGATTGAAATGGGATATACCATGAACTGCTTGTGTGGTGAAAGTTGGATTATTCGTATACTTGCCTTGCATGAGTATTTAGGTTGCTAGTTGTTACTTGACGGTTTTGTTTGGAGCTCGGCGCTCGTTGCCACGCTTTCGCCGTAGTTCTGTTTCCGACGTCGCGGCCGGCTCCGCCTCCGCAACCGGGCGGGGTGGCTGTGACAAGTTGGTATCGAGCAGTCGGGTCGGAATGACCCAAAAGGTAAAGTATGTTGGTTTTGGGTATGGAATGTGGAAGGCAAGTATACAAGTCCGAGGGTGGACTTTTGGAGTAAGTTAAGTCTGTTCATGGGTAAGTAATGGAAGTGACTTCGAGGTACAAGCCACCGTCCTACGTTTCATTCTCGGGGCGGTTACAGACGGAGACTGGCCACCTCCTTATTTGAACCGTTTCGGAATGGATGTGGAGCGTGGGCGGTTCTTTGGAGCACTTTGGAAAATTTGAGGTACTCGATGAATCTTGGGTGATTTGTGTGGTGTTTACGTGTTATGAGCATGGTTTGGTTTTGTGGTTTAAAGTTGAATATTTGGTTGTGAGATTCTGAAAAGAATCTACGCATCATGCATTGCATTACACTACGAGCCTTAGAAAGCTGCTAGCTTCGTAGAGATTAGGAGTGACCGAGTTGTCGGATTCTGTTTGGTCCGGAATGTCTCAGGGTTGAATTCACACGCGTAGGCGGTGTGTTTTGTGACCGGAGGAGGGGATTGTAATCCCATGCCTCCGAGAGATAGGGTTTGAACTGTTGGTTATGGGTTGAGTTGGTATATGGTTTGGAAATTTGGTTTGGGATAAGTTGTTTTTCCGGTTGGACTTGGTTTGAGGAATTGTGTACTACACGCGAATAGCGTGATTTGGTACCGGAGGCGGGACCGAGATCCCACACCTCCGTGGAATAGGATACGGGTTCGGCGTAACCCGTGGTCTGAACAACCACACTCACCGCCCGAGGTTTAGCGGTCGTAGGGACCCCTCTACGATTTGGTATTACCGCCACCTAGCCGGTTCGGAGGCGGCGATGGCGGGGAAAATCTGTTTATGCCACGGTAAGGGCATTTTGATCGGTGGTGGTAGCAAGACTTAAGCCACTTTGCTCGCCATAGTTTTGGGATCGGTAAGTGAGTGACTCGACAAGGGTGGTCATTGCGACACCTAGACTTCTCGTCGGTCCTATCAACGACGGGAGATCTCGAGACACCAATCTGACGAGGTTGGACTTTTGGAGAGGTTTTAGAGTTTGGATCCCCCGAGGTTCGGCGGCCGAGGAGGGCCGGAGGTATTAGAGACTTGGTTTGCAGGAATTGACAAACTCCTGGAGGAGGCTATTCGAGTCGGTTGGCCGCCGGGCAACGGCTACTCGGTCGATTGCTTCCAGTTCGAACCGGAGTTCGGATTGACCCGATATCTCGATTTCTAGTGTCTGGCAGACCTGGACATTTCCGCGGAAAATATTTTTCGGGGCCGGGGTTGCCGTCGGACGATTTTCGGGATTCAGGCGAGAAACGGCTCCGGGAGTGACCCGGGACTCAGTTGCGGTTTTGAGGAAGATCTGGAGTCGGGATATAATTTACATTTTTCGTGAAGAAAAATGTTCGGTCGAAATTACGGTTTGGGCGGTTTAGTAGAGGTAGAGAGGAGCACCACCGGCACGATCTTATCCGATTTGTAGTAGGTATCGTTCAGTTGAATTTGTTATCGGCGGGAGGGCCGATGGTTACGTGCAGTCCGATACTCTTTGGAGTGCGGGATTGCCCTCTTCTTTGTAGGCGAGTCGGCAGGAAGTTACGTAAGGTACTATATTTCCGAATGAAATACCGGTTCATGCGTTATTTGATACAGAGCATTTGTTCTCATTGTAACACCGACATGTGTTACATTTCTCAGTATCTGTCTGTTAGTACCTTGCCTCAAACGCATTTAGTAAAAAGCTGGGAGTCGGTTCTGTTTTCCAATGGGATGGTTCGGGGTCTACGATATCTCGTAGGCGGACATTTGTGATGTGGATTTGTTGGTTTTAGACACGCCGAACTATGATATTATTCTTGGGATGGACTGGCTATCCGAGAATTCTGTGCACATTGATTGTGCAACCCGAACCATTATGGTTTCTGGAGAGGTACTACCTCTCACGACTCCGACTGGTTTGACTATCGCACAGCACGGTACAGTGTTGCAGATTCTGGATCATCTGTCGATAGTTAGTGTAGGGGAATGCTATGATCTGAATGAAGCTGGTCTTCGGTTGACGTTGGATGGTTTATCGGTGGTTCGAGATTTTCCGCAGTATTTCGGAGGAGTTGCCCGGATTACCACCAGAGCGGAAATTGTGTTTGAGATTTACCTGCAGTCGGGTACTGCTCCGATATCTATTCCTCCTTATCGGATGCCTGTTTCTGAGATGCAGGAGTAGAAGAAGCAATTGGAGGAATTACATCAAAAGAGTTTCGTCCGACCGAGCACTTCAGAGTGGGGTGCTCTGGTTTTGTTTGTTAAGAAGAATGATGGGATACTCGACTTTGTATTGATTACGAGACGGTTGAATGCTCTTATTGGGAAGAATAAGTATCCTTTTCCGAGGATTAACTATCTTTTTTATCAACTTAGGGGTTGTGGGTTTTCTCAAAGATTGATCTATGATCTGTGTATTTTCATCATAGGGTGAAGGTAGAGTACATACCTAAGACTGCTTTCCGCACCCGATTTGGTCTCTTTGTTTTTACGGTCTTGCCATTTGGGCTGACCAATGCTCGTAGCATTCTTGGATCGATGCATCGGGTGTTCCGACCATACTTGGATTTATTTGTAGTGGTCTTTATTGATGATATTCGATATATTCTCGGGATGCGGACTCGCATCGGGAGCATCGAGGTAGTTACGAGACACTTTGGGAACATCAGCTTTATGCTAAATTCTCAAAGTGTGAGTTACTGATTCGGGAAGTCACTTTTAAGGACACATTATTTGAGCATGGTGCATGTGGACCCAGAGAAGGTGAGGCGATTCAGATCGGAAACAACCTACCACGGCACGGGAGATCAAGAGCTCCCTGGGGTTAGTAGGATATTATCGGAGATTCGTACCGGGGTTTTCTATTCTGGCATCTCCGCTCACGCAGTTGACCAAGAAGGGTCAACCGTTTATCTGGTCTGATAGGTGTGAGCAGAATTTTCGGGAGTTGAAGCGGCAGTTGACTAACGCTCCGATTCTGACTCTTCCAGATCCGAACTTACCGTATGTGATTTATTCGGATGCTTCCACATCCGATTGGGGGTGTGTTGGCGCGAGAGCGTTTTGTGGAAGCTTATGGGTCGAGGCAGCTGCAACCGCATGGTGAGCTAATCGACACATGATCAGAGTTGGCTGCGATGATTTATGCGTTGAATCATTGGAGGCAATATCTGTTTGGTAATAAATTTCAGATTTTTACCGACCATAAGAGTCTGAAATATCTGTTTACGCAAAAGGAGCTTAATTTGAGACATTGCGGATGGCTCGAATACATTAAGGACTATGGTTGTTGTATCGAGTACATCTCTGGCACGGGCAACACGGTTGCCGATGCCTTGGGCAGGAAGTATACCGGCTTAATTAAGGGAGGAAATGTTGGGGACTGATCGAGAAAGTGATCGACGTGCCTTTGGCACAGTGGCAGCTACGGGAGCGTGCTCGAGTTATTACACTTATTATACATTCCGAGTGGCTTGATAGGATGCGCGAAGTGCAAGGTAGAGATCTGGTATTGAAGAAGAAGTTATCCGGGAAGATAAGAGTTCTTTGTTACCGACGTTTCGATATGGCAGGATTGCTATACTTCCGAGACCGCCTTTGTGTACCAGAGGATCGGGAGTTACGGAATGATATTTTAGAGGGGCACACTCGGCGGTGTGAGCATCGAGAACCGGCGAGGACACTGCAGACTTTGCCCATTCCAGTTCGGGAGTGGGGCAATGTTACTATGGACTTTCTGACTGCACTGCCCCTGACACGGTCTCGCCATGATGTTATCTGGGTTATTGTGGATCAGCTGATAAAGTGCGCACACTTTCTGCTTATTCGGGTCATAGACCCTCTGGAGAAGCTTGCCGGCTTTACATCAGGAAGATTGTACGTTTACATGGAGCACCAGACTCCATTGAATCTGACCGTGATCCGTGTTTTACAGCACAATTCTGGATTGCTTTTCATGAAGCATTGGGCACGCGACTCCATCTGAATACAGCTTATCACCCACCGACGGACGGGCAGTCGGAGTGGGTGATTCTGATATTGGAGGATATGCTGTGAATCTGTACTTCGGATTTTGGAGGAGTTTGGGACCAGCAGTTACTTTGATAGAGTTCTCGTACAACAATTGCTATCAGACTACGTTTGACATGTGCACCATATGAGGTGTTGTATGCGGGAGGAGGTGTATGACACCATACCGTTGGACAGATGCGTCGATGGGGTTAAGCTGGACCCGAGTTTTTGAGAGGAGACTAGGCGAAGATCAGATTGTTATAGGCGCGGATTAAAACCGCGAATGATTACACCACTGTTTGTACGAACCGTCGCCGTAGGGCTCTGGAATCTGAGCTTGGTAATAGAATTTGACTGGAGGTAGCACCGTTCAGAGGAACAGTAAGATGTGATAGGCGGGGCAAGTTACCCCGAGTTATATCGGTTATCATGAGTTTCCAGAGTAAGTTGTTAGGTTGGCCTTACCCCCCCCAACTATTTCTGTTTTATGTGGTACCTTCCAGGATAGCCTGGTTGTGGATCGGTTAGATTTAGGTTCGATCGTGCAGGGTTGTCTGGTAGAAATACCGGCAACTGACTCGGGTGCAATAAGATGCACCCGGAGGGTGGGACGCCGTGAGGCTCAGTATGGTAGTCTAAACTACCACTCCCGCCGCATACGGTGGTCCGATTGTTCTGGGTTAGAGGAATGGTTGTATATTACGGTTGGTAGTGTCACTGTCTGGTTGGTTCGAGCTACTCTTGGAGGACCAAGAGTTCTAAGGGGAGAATGTTACGGTCACCCCGAGCGGGTTGCGGCCGGGTGACCGGGGTTCCGGTTTTGGCTGCGGGTCACGTTTTCGGCGTTCGGATGGCTCCCGAGCCCTATCCGAGTATCATTTTGGCGAACCCTTCCGTATTTGAGGTCGTGTGGGTCCCGGACGTTTCCGCCGAAAATATTTTTCTGGCCAGGGGGTTGTCGGGGTCGCCTCGGGACGTACAGCGGGCTCGGTAGCGCTCTCGAGATCTCAGTTTGGGAAGCCGGTTGTAGTTTTGGAGTCGTGGTGACGTACCGGAGGTGTTTGTGGAGTTTAATATTTGGGATGGGACGTTCGGTTCGGGCGACTCCGGGGCTCGGGGCGGGAATCCCGGGGCTCGGGATGGAAATCTGCTGTCGGCTTTGGGGTAAGTTGTGTTTGAATTTAAGATGGAATTTATGGGTATTTTTATAGAATTTTGGGGTGACGGAATTTGGTTCGAGTTGTCACGCTCGCACGTCGGGTTTCGGTTCGGGTTCAGCGAGCTCGGTAGGACACTCCGGAAAGGCAAATGAATTTCTGAAAAATGTTCTGTGCATGTTATAATATTCTGAAGATTGTGTCCGAGTTTCATTAATTTTGGAATTCGGTAATTATTTTTGGGCAAAAAGAATTGGAACTTTCGGAGAAATTGGGAGCTAATTAGTAATTGGCTACAAAAATCAAAATAATTCAGCATGGGCAGCAGCCTACTTTCGGCTGAATGGAGGAAAGATAAGGGACACTTGTCCCTTAATGATTTAAGAGAAAAAGAAAGGATATATATAAGGGTTATTATTATTATTACATGAAAAAAATCTATTTCATTTCTTTCTTCTTCTCTTCTTCTTCCTTTCTTCTTCTGCCGCCATGAACTTCAAGCTCCAAGCTCCATGGTCTTCTTCATTTCTGGGCTGTTCCTTCAAGGAGTTGGATCCTAAGTGTGGTAAGTATCCTTCTCATCTCTCTTTCCAAGCTAAAAACAAGATTTGATGAGAAAAGAGAGGGATTTGTGGAATTTGAGTTTGTTCTTGACTACCACCTAGGATGATTCTCTTGCTTCCATATTTTAGTATGTTATTCTTGGGCTTGAGAGGAGTAAGAATCTATGGTTGGATTTTGGAAAAACTCCTTAGTTTGAAGAAACCCTAAATGCCGAATTATTGATGTGTAAATTCGAGCTCTTGCTTTACAGTGCGGCCACGAAATATGTGCGCATGGTTGTGCACAGCCTTGTGCTTGCGCGCGCGCACTTGCGCACAGGTTGTGCACGCAGCCTTGTGCGCAGCCAGCCTTGCTTGCACAGGTTGTGCAGCCTTGTCTTGCGCAGCACACCTTACCCAGATTGTGCAGTTGTGCGACAGTACCATGCTGCGCACAAGACAAGCCTGAGGTTGTGCACAGCGCACGCATGTGTGTGACGCAGCGTGCGCAGGCAAAGTGCACACAACAGCTTGCGCACAGGTTGTGCACATGCCAAAACTCACCCAAGAAGAACTTAGATATGAAGAGAAGTAAGTTTCGATGAAGGGGAAGACTAATTTTGGTTGAAACATCATTTTCGGACAATGGTAGGAAAAGTTAGGTTTATGGGGGGTTTTCCAGGAAAGGTGTCTGGAATGCGGGTTTAAAGGTTGAAATGGGTTTGGTAGTGTATGAATAACAATGTTCAGGCTCGGTTTGTAAAACCGAGCTTTGTGGAATTTTAGGAAAGTGCGGGTTTGCGCGGAAATTGTTTTCGGGGTTGTTTGGATGTGTTCGATCCAACTATGGTTGTCTGACTTGATTCTGCGTTGGTGGAGTAGCGCGGACCCGTAGGAGCCAAGTTGTGCATTTCGGATCGGGAGTCGGGATTTTCCGAGTGTTGGGCTGCGGGGCAGCATTTCTGAGGTAAGGGCTTAATTTGGTAAAATGTATGTTTGTTCCGTTTCAAGGCCCGGATGACCTTAGAGGCCCGGGTTCCTATTCTGCTCTGTATATGTTTAACAGGTAATGATACTTCTTTATGTTTATGTATTTTTGTTATTACTATATGTTACATTACGTGTCCGCCTTTGAAGGGGTGCCGACATTCTGCGTATCCGCACTGTGAGTGCCGATATTGCATTACGTGTCCGCACTGAAGGGGTGCCGACATTCTGCGTATCCGCACCCGGAGTGCCGATACTTCTGTTCTGTGTCCGCACTGAAGGGGTGCCGACATTCTGCGTATCCGCATCAGGAGTGCCGATACTTCTGTTCTGTGACCCTACGACAGTTTGGGGCTCGCGACCCCAGCCGGTACCGTGCTTCGCTCTGCATTACGACCAGTATATTCGACCTCTGTTGAGGGCTCGTTCTGAGTCGTTCGGCGGTTGGACCGCATATGTTGGTTTCTGATTTTCGTTATACTTTATGTTTATATGTACATGCATATGTTGTGATATTCTGCTTTTGCGAGTTCGATTGTTGCCCCGTGGGCAAACCGCACTTTACCTTAAGCCCTTACCGAGTCCTTTCGAGGACTCACCCTTTTATTTGTTTACCATCTTTCAGCGATCGACAAGCAACCAGCGGCATAGAGATCCGCGGTGCTTCCCGACATCTTGGGTTACAGTAGCGAAGGCACCACGTGCGGGAATTCTTGAGCGAGAGGCTTCGATTCCGCACTTAGGTATATATTTACATATAGGATTTTGTTTAATGGCTCAGAGTCAGAATCGCATGCATATAGATCAGATCATGGTTTGTATATGTGTCTATATCTGGAATAACTTCGCTTTATCTGTCTTACGTGTCGCGGCGGAGCCTGACTTGCTTACATCGGAATTGCTATATTATGGATTTGGTACTTGTGTTGTGGCGATGATTGAAATGGGATATACCATGAACTGCTTGTGTGGTGAAAGTTGGATTATTCGTATACTTGCCTTGCATGAGTATTTAGGTTGCTAGTTGTTACTTGACGGTTTTGTTTGGAGCTCGACGCTCCGTTGCCACGCTTTCCGCCGTAATTCCCGTTTCCGACGTCGCGGCCGGCTCCGCCTCCGCAACCGGGCGGGGTGGCTGTGACAAATTGGACCCTCTTGCATGGATCACTAATGGATTGATGAAGCAAGATTTGAGAACAAATGAAGAACAATGGCCTTGTATTTTCAGCAACAAGAGTTCTTACAAAATATGTTCTAAGTGTTACAATGGCTTCTAACTTGCATAAATGGTGAGGGGAATGGTGGGAGACAAGCCTAGGGAACAAAGACCCTTGATTTAGGGGGAGAGTTTCTAGGCAATGTGATGGATGGGAAGGGTTTAATTTCCCTTACCTTTTCTTTTCCATAAATCATATAAATGATTTATAAATATCATTTATGTGGTTTATGGAAATTAAAAAGGTATTTACAAAATAGGAAATAATATGCAAGTGTTTGGAAAGTCAACAATAATGGCTAGGTTTCAAAAAAGTGGAGGGAAGCTGAATTCAGGGAGCCAGGCGATCGCCTGATCCAGGGTCTGGGTCGCCCGGTCCTCGCCTGGTCACCTGCCAATCATTTCGGGGAGCCAGGCGATCTCCTGATCCAGGGTTTGGGTCGCCTGGTTCTCGCCTGGTCACCTGTCCTTCACCGCTTTGACAAGCCATCCTGGGCTGGGCGATCGCCTGATCCAAGTTTGGGTCGCCTGGCTCTGTCGCCTGGTTCTGGGATCTTCACTGTTTTCTGAATATCTTGAGCTCCGGAACTCCGATTGAGGTGATTCAAAAGCCATTTTTCTCCTCTTGAAAAAGAGCTTCAATAGGAAGTCCATTGCTCCAGCTTTGGATGATTACAGATCCACATCATTTGGTTTCGTCTTGGCCATGCTCACATCACACCACTAAACCCATTCCAACCTTTAAACCCACATTCCAGACATTTTTCCCGGAAAACCCGCATAAACCTAACTTTCCCTACCATTGTCCGAAAATGATGTTTCAAACACCATTACGAACCTACTTCCATCCACAATACCAATTTAGCATCCAAATCAACCAAAAACAAACCCCAACATGGAAAAAGAATCATTTCAAGTTTTGGTTCTTCACCCAATTTTCACCCAATTACCATTTCAATCCAAACAAGGTTCCATTTGCTCTCTTTAATCACCAATTACAATTCTTAAGCAAGATTACTAACCAATTTCACCTTAAACAAGCAAAATCAACCATGAACCCTAATCCACTATTCACTCAAATTGGGGCTTTTCTACTCAATCAATTTCCCTCCAAATTGAAACCATAGCAAGCCTTAGAATCATGCTAGGAACAACATACTAAGAGCATGATTCAAGAACACAAACATACACCATTTTAGAATTAACCCTAATTTTTGCCAAATTATGTTTCTTCCTTCCATGATGTTTTTCCAAAATCTAACCATAGATTCTTACTCCCCTCAAGCCCAAGAACAACATACTAAAAGATGGGAGGGAGAGGATCACTCAAACTTGTAGTGAAGAACAACCATGAATTTAGCATTTTGCTCTCTTTTCCTCACTAATCCTTGTTTTCAACTTGAAAGGAAGATGAAAGGGAGAAGCTTACCAATTCTTGAACTCAAATCCTTGAAGTTTTAGCAGAGGGAGATGAAGAACATGGAACTCAAGGTTGAAGATGGAGGCTGCAGGAAGAAGAACGAAGGAGAGAAGAAAAGAAAATGGTATGAAATGATTTAAATGAATTAAAATTGATTTTTAGGCTTTTATACTTCTTTCTCTTTACAAATTAAATCAGAAATGGACAAGTGTCCAGCCCTTTACTGCTGCCGACTTAAGGCCCAATCTGGCCCAAAACATTAATAACTTTTGGGTTAATTGCAATTTAACCCCCAAATCTCCAAATCTTTGCAATTAAACCCCAAATATAAGTAACGAACTCCAAATGAACCCAAAACTGACCAGAATCCTCAGAATATCATAACATTCATAAAGCATTTTTCAAATACTTATTTACCATTCCGTAGCGTCCTACCGAGCCCGCTGAGCCCAAACGAATCCCGGCGTGGCCGCATAACAACCTGAGCCACAACCCGTCACGACAAAATTCCACAAAAATAACCATAAAATCCACCTTAAAATATAACATGACTTACCCTGGAGCCGTCGGAGAAATTCCATCCCGAGCCCCGGGATTCCGCCCAGAGCCCCGGGAGTCGCCCGGGACCGCACGTCCCGTCCCGAAAAATATGCTCCGTAAAAACCTCCGGGACGCTCCCACGATTCCAAATCCGCAAACGGTTCCTCAATCTGAGATCCTGGGAGCGCTACCGAGCCCGCTGTACGTCCCGAGCCAACCCCGACAACCCCCCGGCGCCGGAAAAATATTTTCGGCGGAAATGTCCGAGGGACCCACATGACCTCAAATATGGAAAGGTTCGCCAAAATGATGCTCGGATAAGGCTCGGGAGCCGTCTGAATGCCCAAAATCGTGACCCGCAGGCCAAAACCGGAGCCCCGGGTCACCCGGTCGCAACCCGCTCAGGGTGACCGTAACATCCTCCCCCCCTTAGGACTCTTGGTCCTCCAAGAGGGGTATCAAACGCTGATACTGCTCGGGGTATCGCTCCCTGATATCCTGCTCGGTCTCCCAAGTCGCTTCCCGGTCAGTATGATGTGACCACTGAACTTTGACCATGGGAATCAACTTGCTCCGGAGTTTCCGAGTATCGCGTCCCAGAAAGGCAATCGGTACCTCGATACGACAAGTCGGCTCACCGAACCTCCTCCACCGGAATCGCCTGCACACGATCCAAGATGCACTTCTTCAACATACTAACGTGAAAACGTTGTGCACCGCATGAACATACTCGGAGGTAAAGCCAACCTGTAGGCCAACCTGCCTACCCGCTCCAGAATCTCGTAAGGTCCGATATACCTTGGGGCTAACTTACCCCGTCTGCCGAATCTGACTGTCCCCCGAATAGGTGCTACCTTCAGCCACACTCGGTCGCCCACCTCAAACTCCAAATCCCTGCGTCGTCTGTTCGCGTATGAGGTGGTGCGGTCGTTCGCGGTCTTCAACCGCGCCTGAATCATCCTGATCTTGGCTGTGGTCTCCTCAATGAGCTCGGGACCCAGCTCTATCCTGTCAGACGCTTCAGTCCAACAGTGCGGTGTCATGCACCGTCGTCCATACAATGCCTCAAACGGTGCCATGCCGATGGTACTCTGATAACTGTTGTTATACGAAAACTCTACCAACGGCAACTGCCTATCCCAATCCCCTCCGAAGTCCAAAGTACAGCTCCGCAACATATCCTCCAGAATCTGAATCACCCGCTCCGACTGACCGTCGGTTTGGGGATGGTAAGCTGTACTCAGATGGAGTCGCGTGCCCAGAGCCTTATGAAAGGCACCCCAGAACCGTGCGGTGAAACGCGGATCTCGATCTGACACAATGGAGTCCGGCACTCCATGTAACCGCACAATCTCTCTAATGTACAACTGGGCAAACTTCTCCAGGGAGTCCGTCATCCGAACTGGCAGAAAGTGAGCACACTTCGTCAAACGGTCCACGATAACCCAGATGGCATCGTGGTGAGACCGGGTCAGGGGTAGTGCAGTCAGAAAGTCCATCGTGATGTTGCCCCACTTCCTGACCCGCATGGGCAAAGTCTGCAATGTCCCCGCCGGTTTCCGATGCTCCACCTACACTCGCTGACAAGTGGCGCACTTAGACCCCTGCGAGGCAATGTGTCTCCGCATACCTGGCCACCAAAAGTGGGTGCGCAAATCCTGATACATCTTCTCGCTCCCGGGATGTATGCTCAAACGGCTCGAGTGCGCCTCTGCCAGAATCTCATCCCGCAGAGTCTGATCCCCTGGCACATACAACCGATCCCCGAAGTATAGCAAACCCTGCCTGTACTGAAATGTCGGTAGTAGTGCCCCTTTGTCCTCCCCGGACAACTTCTTCAACTCTGGATCCCTCTCCTGTGCCTCTCGCACTCTGTCCAACCACTCCGAGTGAATAGTCAAAGTGTATACTTGAGCCTGCTCCCAGCGCTCCCACCGGTGCCAGAGGCACGTCAAGTCATTCTCCTCAGTCCGATCCTCAGTGCTACCCCCTCTGACCACGCCAGTGTACTTCCTACTCGAGCATCGGCCACTTTGTATTGCCTTTGCCCTCGGTGTACTCGATAGTGCAATCGTAGTCCTTGATGTACTCGAGCCACTGCGCTGCCTCATGTTCAGCTCCTTCGAGTGAGCAGATACTTCAGACTCTTATGATCTGTGAAAATCTGGAATTTTCTGCCGAGTAGGTAATGCCTCCACCGCTTCAGCGCATAAATCACTGCGGCCAACTCTAGGTCGTGTGTCGGGTAGTTCTGCTCATGCGGTCGAAGCTGTCGCGACCATAAGCTATCACGTTCCGCCCCGCATCAAAACACACCCTAACCCGGACCTGGATGCATCTGTGTAGATCACATAAGGTAGGCTCGGGTCGGGTAGAATCAAGATCGGTGCGTTGGTCAGCTGTCGCTTCAACTCCTGAAAGTTCTGCTCACACTTCTCTGACCACACAAATGGCTGCCCCTTCTTGGTTAACTGCGTAAGTGGGGAAGCCAAAACGGAAAACCCTGGCACAAACCGTCGGTAGTAGCCTGCTAACCCCAGAAAACTCCTGATCTCTCGTACCGAGGTTGGCTGCTTCCACTCCTGCACCGCCTTAACTTTCTCGGGGTCCACTGACAAACCGTGCTCACCGATGATATGCCCCAGAAAAGACACCTCTCGGATCCAGAAGTCACACTTTGAGAACTTAGCATAAAGCTGGTGTTCCCAAAGTGTCTGTAACAATCCTCAAATGCTCCCGGTGTGAGTCCTCATCCCGAGAGTAGATCGAATATCATCGATGAACACTACCACAAAGGAGTCCAGATACGGCGGAACACCCGGTTCATCATATCCATGAACGCCGCCGGTGCATTAGTCGACCAAACGGCATCACCGTATACTCATAGTGCCCATACCGTGTCCGGAAAGCTGTCTTCGGGATGTCCTCCTCCTTCACTCGCAGCTGGAAGTACCCCGACCGCAGATCGATCTTCGAAAAGATCCTCGCACCCCTCAACTGATCGAAAAGATCATCGATCCTCGGTAGTGGGTACCTGTTCTTGATGGTGATGGCGTTCAATCGTCTGTAATCAATACACAGCCTGAGTGATCCGTCCTTCTTCTTAACGAACAACACTGGAGCACCCCACGGCGAAGTGCTCGGACGGATAAACCCCTTCTCCTGCAGCTCCTCCAGCTGCTTCTTCACTCAACCATCTCTACTATCGGCATCCGATAAGGAGGAATAGAGATGGGAGTAGAACCCGGCTGTAAATGGATCTCAAACACGATTTCCCGCTCTGGTGGCATCCCGGGCAAATCCTCCGGAAACACCTGCGGAAAATCCTGAACAACTGGGATCCTATCCAACTCCTGCCGAGTATCTGCTGGATTCAGGTCATAGCACTCCTCCGAGTCTACTATCGGAACCTGATCCAGAACTTGCAGCTCCATGCTGCTACTGACTGCCTCCAACCCATCAGAAACTGAGAGGGGTAACACCTCTCCAGAAACCGTAACACTACGGTTAGCGCAGTCGATGTGCACGGCATTCTTGGATAGCCAATCCATCCCAAGAATCACATCGTACTTCGGTGTATTCAACACCAGTAGATCAGACCGAATCCGATGCCTACCAATGGATAGCACGCAGTCTCGTGCCATCTCATTGGTGAACAAAAACTGACTCCCAGCCGTCTGCACCAGGAAGACGCTCGGAAGCCCGTAGTCAGGTGAAGAGACTCGACACACTTTTGTGCCACAATCGAAACAGACGCCCCAGTATCAAACAATGCACGAACAGGAGTATCGTTCAGAAGTAAGGTACCTTGGAGCGCCCCACGCTGCGAAGTCTCTCCACGCTCGATCTGAAACACCCGTCCTGCTCCGGGCTGCTGTGGTGGAGGCTCACGCTGTGATGTCTCACCCCGCTCCACCTGGAATACACGTCCTACTCCAGGCTGCTGTGGCGGAGGGGGTGGCTGAAACGGTCGTCTCGGCTGCTATGGTGGCCTCGGTCCGCCCCGCTGTGAACCGCGCCCCCGGGGTGCGTTAGGCTGAAACCGAGGCTGCGGACATGTAGCACTGCTGGACCCCTGTCCCAGTGTCAGAGGACAATCACGAATCCAATGATCGCTAGACCCGCATCGCAGACACTGCCCCGACTGCCTGTAACATGGCCGGCCGGGGTGCTGCCCGCCGCAACTCGCACAAACCGGAGATACTGGCGTAGTCCTGCTGCCCCTGCTGCTCTGTCCAGACCTGCCTGACCTCCCCGTAGATCTCGCTGAACTCTGCTGTGCTGAAGCCCTCCCTCTATCACTAGGTCGGTGTGGTAGGTACCGACTCTCAACCTCCTCCTGCTCGAGGAGTTGGGCCTTCTGCACAGCCTCATGGTATGAAGTGATGTCCAGGGGTCTCAAAGCCCATCGATACTCAGGACGCAAGCGGCGAATGAACCGCTTGGCCTTCTCCTGCTCCATGCCGTAATACTGCGGCACGTAGCGGACCAATCGGTCGAACTCCCGCTCGTACTCTCCAACAGTCCTGGTGCCCTGCTCCAGATCATCAAACTGTGCCTGCCGGAGGTCCCTGACGGCATCCCCAATATACTGCTGATGGAAGTAGTAGGCAAACTGCTCCCGAGTCAAGTCCGCATCCCGCCCTCCGTCACGTCTTGCCTCGGCTCTCGACGGCCACAGGCTCCTCCACCAATGATCTGCACCATCCTGCCCAGTTGAACGTGGCCAATGAGACTCTCACCTCGGATGGAAGGTGCAGCCTCCCAAGGAGCTTATCAACTCCTGCAAACCAAGTCTCTGCCGCCTCCGGTCCTCCACGGCCGTTGAACCTCGGGGGGTTCAAACGCTGGAACCGCTCCAAGAGTCTGATCTCATCAGACTGGCGTCTCAGCCCTTCCCGTCGTCGGTGGGACCGACGAGAACTCTCGGTACTGCGCTGATCCCCCTCCTCAGAATCACTATCCCGCACACTGAGGTGGCTGCTGTCCACCCCCTGATCTGGCTGTCTCCGCTGTGGCCTGTCCGGACCTCCACAGTGCTGCTGCCGCCCTTGAATCCGGCTGGCTGGCACTAAGGTACTCAACAAGCTACTGGACCTGACCCAATACCTGTAGTACATCAGGAGCGGGCCCCTCAGACTGCTGATCACTCGGGGGGGGTGTGTGTGACTGCTCAGGTCCCGGGTTCCTCTGACCCCGCCTTCTAACCCTCGGAGGTGTGGGATCCCGGTCCCGACCCTCCGGTTCCTGCTCACGCTGACGGCGTGTTCTAGCCATACCTGAAATAAGTCAACCCCAAAACCATATAACCACACAATTAACTTTCTCTTCCTAAAGCTAGCAGCAGCATTCTATGGCTCTGTAGTGTAATGCAATGCATGATGCAAGGATCCTTTTCAGAATCACAACTAAGTAATAAACCTTAAACATAGAATCAGATCATGTTCGTAATCACAGAATCACTTCATATACACTCCACATTTTCCAAATGCTCCAAAGAACCGCCCGCTGCTTCACACGCATTCCGAAACGGTTCAAATAAGGAGTTGATCAGGCTCCGTACCGAACCGCCCCAGAATGAAGTGTAAACCAGTAGCTCGCCCTTCGAAGTCATTACTTGTAGAACTTACCCATGAACTAGCATGACTTGCTCCGAAAGTCCACCCTTGGACTTGTATGCTTGCCTTCCACAACCCATACTGAACTAACCATACTATACCTCTTGGGTCACTCCGACCCGACCTGCTCTGATACCAACTTGTCACAGCCACCCCGCCCGGTTGCGGAGGCGGAGCCGGCCACGACGTCGGAACGGAAATATGGCAAGAAGCGTGGCAACAGAGCATCGAGCTCAAATATCAAAATGGTCGAGTAACGACTAGCAACCTACAAACTCATACAAGGCAAGCATGCTTAACAACCCAAAATTCTACCATACATGCAGTTCATGGAGTGTCAAACATCAATTATCGATATCATCACCGAAACACCAAGTCTGAAATATATCAATTCCACTATAGGCAAGTCGGGGCTCCGCCCACGACTCAGAAGACAGATAGAGCAGATTATATCTCAGTATATATATGTATCATATACAAAACCATGACCTGATCTATATGCATGCAGTTACAGCTACAGAGCAGAAAACAAAATCCTATAAATACCTAGCGCGGAATCTGAAGCCTCTCACTCGAGGATCTCCGCACGTGGTACTGCTGCTGCAACCACAACCTCAAAACGTAGGAAGCACCGCGGATCTCTACTCCGCCGGTTGCTTATCAGGACGGCCTGAAAGTGGTAAACAAATAAAAAGGGTGAGTCCTCGAAAGGACCCAGTAAGGGCTAAGGTAAAAATGTAGTTTGCCTATATGACACAAGCTGAACCTGCAAAACAGAATATCACAAACACATATACATATGAATATAAAACATAAGGTAAACAGAATCCGTCATATGCGGTCCGACTGCCAGAACGACACCCTCAGCAGAGGTCGAATATACTGGTCGAGCAGAAAGCACGGTACGGCTGGGGTCGCGATCCCCAAACTGTCGTAGGGTCACGAAGTATATCGGCACCCCAGTGCGGATATACGTAATGTCGGCACCCTCCAAAGGTCACACACCACGAACAGATCCAAGGAGTACCGTGGCCTTTAAGACCATCCGGACTCATCACGAAACAGAACCATACAATAATAATAATGCGTAAGTATAAACGAAATACACCACTTGATATGCACATACAGAACAGAAAAGGAACCCGGCCTCTAAGGTCATCCGGGCCTTGAAACAGAACAAACGTACATTTTACCAAATTGAGCCCTTACCTCAGAAACACTGCCCCCGCAGCACCTAAACTCGGGAAATCCCAGCTCCCGGCCCAAAACGTAAAATTGGCTCTTACGGTCCCACGCTACTCCAACCGTGCAGAATCAAGCTGTACAACCATAATTAAGTCAGAACACACCCAAACAAACCCCAGAAACCAGCTCCCGCACAATCCCGCACTTTCCCTAAAAAATTCACAGAAAGCTCGGTTTTACGAACCGAGCCTGAACATTGTTATTCATACACCACCAAACCCATTCCAACCTTTAAACCCATATTCCAGACATTTTTCCCGGAAAACCCGCATAAACCTAACTTTCCTTACCATTGTCCGAAAATGATGTTTCAAACACCATTACGAACCTACTTCCATCCACAATACCAATTTAGCATCCAAATCAACCAAAAACAAACCCCAACATGGAAAAAGAATCATTTCAAGTTTTGGTTCTTCACCCAATTTTCACCCAATTACCATTTCAATCCAAACAAGGTTCCATTTGCTCTCTTTAATCACCAATTACAATTCTTAAGCAAGATTACTAACCAATTTCACCTTAAACAAGCAAAATCAACCATGAACCCTAATCCACTATTCACTCAAATTGGGGCTTTTCTACTCAATCAATTTCCCTCCAAATTGAAACCATAGCAAGCCTTAGAATCATGCTAGGAACAACATACTAAGAGCATGATTCAAGAACACAAACATACACCATTTTAGAATTAACCCTAATTTTTGCCAAATTATGTTTCTTCCTTCCATGATGTTTTTCCAAAATCTAACCATAGATTCTTACTCCCCTCAAGCCCAAGAACAACATACTAAAAGATGGGAGGGAGAGGATCACTCAAACTTGTAGTGAAGAACAACCATGAATTTAGCATTTTGCTCTCTTTTCCTCACTAATCCTTGTTTTCAACTTGAAAGGAAGATGAAAGGGAGAAGCTTACCAATTCTTGAACTCAAATCCTTGAAGTTTCAGCAAAGGGAGATGAAGAACATGGAGCTCAAGGTTGAAGATGGAGGCTGCAGGAAGAAGAACGAAGGAGAGAAGAAAAGAAAATGGTATGAAATGATTTAAATGAATTAAAATTGATTTTTAGGCTTTTATACTTCTTTCTCTTTACAAATTAAATCAGAAATGGACAAGTGTCCAGCCCCTTTACTGCTGCCGACTTAAGGCCCAATCTGGCCCAAAACATTAATAACTTTTGGGTTAATTGCAATTTAACCCCCCAAATCTCCAAATCTTTGCAATTAAACCCCAAATATAAGTAACGAACTCCAAATGAACCCAAAACTGACCAGAATCCTCAGAATATCATAACATTCATAAAACATTTTTCAAATATTTATTTACCATTCCGTAGCGTCCTACCGAGCCCGCTGAACCCAAATGAATCCCGGCGTGGCCGCATAACAACCTGAGCCACAACCCGTCACGACAAAATTCCACAAAAATAACCATAAAATCCACCTTAAAATATAACATGACTTACCCTGGAGCCGTCGGAGAAATTCCATCCCGAGCCCCGGGATTCCGCCCAGAGCCCCGGGAGTCGCCCGGGACCGCACGTCACGTCCCGAAAAATATGCTCTGTAAAAATCTCCGGGACGCTCCCACGATTCCAAATCCGCAAACGGTTCCTCAATCTGAGATCCTGGGAGCGCTACCGAGCCCGCTGTACGTCCCGAGCCAACCCCGACAACCCCCCGGCGCCGGAAAAATATTTTCGGCGGAAATGTCCGGGGGACCCACATGACCTCAAATATGGAAAGGTTCGCCAAAATGATGCTCGGATAAGGCTCGGGAGCCGTCTGAATGCCCAAAATCGTGACCCGCAGGCCAAAACCGGAGCCCCGGGTCACCCGGTCGCAACCCGCTCAGGGTGACCGTAACACTAGGCCTTATCATATTTTGAGAAGTATGTCAATTTGGTTGAGAACCAATTGGGTAGGAAAATCAAGTCCTTAAAACGCCAACCGAGAGGGGAAAACGAATGGCTCAGGAATCGACTGGTTCCGAGCGGACTCGTGAAATATATACACGAATCATTTCTGGATTATATTAGGGGGAAGCACCCGCGCGAGTGGGGGTGGACGAAGCGGACTGATAGAGGTGGAGAGTATAGTTCATTAGCATTTGAGTCATTTTGTTACTTGAAAGGCATTCAAAGAGAGTTCACCCTTCCTTGGACTCCACAAAAAAATGGAGTATCCGAGAGGAAGAATAGAACTCTAATGGACATGGTGAGGTCCATGATGGCGAAGACCAATTTGGACACCACTTGTTAGAGTGATGCATTGCTTGTGTAGTGTATATACTCAATAGAGTGCCTACCAAGAACATTGACACTTCTCTATATGAGTTATGAAGAATAAGACTCCTAATTTGAGCTACATGCATCCTTTGGGTTGCTTAGCTTATGTGCATGTCTCAGACCAACCTTTGGGAAAATTGGGTCCAAGAGAGGGAATCAATGTGCTTTTCTTGGTTATTGCATAGAATCTAAGGGTTATGTGTTCTTGGACATAAGTCACAATAATGGTTTGGTGTTTGATTCTAGAAATGCCAACTTTGTGGAAAATGAGTTTCCAAAAGGTTGTGAATGTAAGGATATAAACTCATTTGGTCCAATCCTTGAAAAGAATCAACCAAATGCCACATGGATAGCGGTTACATGAAGTGCACCTATACCAGAGGGAGTATCTCAACCAATTGGAGTTGTAGCTCCAAATGTGGTTCTAATCGAATTAGAACAAGTTGAACAAGATCCACAAGTCAATGAAATTGTTCAAGAGGGAGTTGAGATAAATCAAGAGCATATCGAAATTTGAGCATGAGTTGCCTCCACAAGATGAAGTCCATGATGATATGCCTCCACGGATTGAGCAAGAAGTTGCTCCATCTAATTCTCTTTTGAGAAGATCAAAGAGGGAATTTAGAGCACCCAAAAGATAGGGACTCTTGGAGGGTGAGACTTACTTGGTTGCATCAAAAGTTGATGAAACAAGTAACATCAAAGAAGCTCTTGAAGATGCACAGAAAAATGAATGGTTAAAGGCAATGCATGAGGAATTGAACTCAATGCATGTAAATGGTGTGTGGGAGTTGTCAGATCTTCCTCCTAGCGGAAATGCCATTGGAAATAAGTGAGTGCTTAAGATTAAACAGAATTTTGATGGAAGTATCGAAAGATACATGACAAGGTTGGTTGTCAAAGGTTTCACGTAAAAGGAGGGTATTGATTTCAAAGGCACCCTCTCACCTGTTGTGAAATTTAAATCCATTAGAATACTACTTGCTATAGTAGCAAAGTTGGATCTCGAACTACATCAATTGGATGTTAAAACTGCCTTCCTCAATGGTGATTTGAGTGAAGAGATCTATATGAGACAACCGGAGGGTTTTGTCAAAGAAGGTCAAGAGAACAAGGTGTGTAGACTTAAGAAGCCTATCTATGGTCTTAAACAAGCTTCAAGACATTGGTACTTGAAGTTCCACCATGTAATTAGTAGCTATGGCTTTGTAATTATGCATGAAGACCATTCTGTCTACTTGTTCTCATCTGGATCCGATTATGCTATAATGACTTTGTATGTAGACGACATACTTATAGCAAGTAGTGGGATTGAGTTGATGAAAACCATTAAGAGATGGTTGTCCTCCACCTTTGACATGAAGAATATGGGAGAAACTTTTTTCATTCTAGGTGTGAAGATACACCGAAATAGTAGGGAAAGATTGCTAGCTCTATCACAAGTCTTATATTGATAAGATTCTAGAGATGTTTAAATTGACTAACTTAAAGCCCATAAATACCCCACTTGCTATGGATGCAAAATTGGAAAGTATCTATGCCCCAAGACTCCGAAAGAGAATGAAGAATTCGCGAACATACCATACCTTAGTGGAATTGGGTCCTTAATGTATGTCATGTTATGTACAAGGCGTGATATTAGCCAAGCTGTTGACTTACTCGCAAGGCATTCTTCAAACATTGGAATGCAACATTGGAAGAGTGTAAAGATGGTTCTAAGGTACCTTAAGGGGATTGAGGATTATTGGCTATGTTATCAAGGTATGAAGCTTGATTTACATGGTTATTATGATGTTGATTGGGGTGGAGATAGGGACTCTAGTAAATCTACAAGTGACTATGTATTTATTCTAAATGGTGAGGCTGCTACTTTTTTTTTCTTCAAAAATTACTTCATCATCATTGATTTAAACGCCCAACGGCACTTACAAGGAGAAAACCTGGAGCTTTACAAAAAATTGCCACCAGGTCACCAATATATCTGAGCCTCCGCTATACAAAAATGACTACAAAAAGTGTAACCTATCTAAACAACTCGGACAGAAGGATGGAATTTTTTGCTTGGACACTCCCCAGCACATCCCTCATTACTAAGGTCCAATCTTTAGCAGCATGTTTGAAAATCCTTGCGTTTCTCTCAATCCAAAGATGATAGACAATTGAAGCAAAAATAGATCTCCTTACCTTTGCTTTGATAGATTTTCCTTTGGCCATATTTAGAATCCATCGGCCGCATTGCTTCCAATCGTATGGGCAACCTTGCATCTTGCACGCCATCATCCCCTCAAGCAGGATCTTTCTGGAATAGCTGCAATCAAAAAAAAAAAAGATGGTCCCTCGAGTCCATCCCAATACCACAAAGCCTGCAACACATATCAATAGAGGTGTCCAAAGCAAAAATTCTATCCATAGTATATAACCGATTATGGAAAGCCATCCACACCACCATGGAGTGTTTAGGGATGTGGAGGGCTCCCCATACTAACTTTTTCCGTAAGACAACATAAAGGTTCTCTCAGACGGTGGGCATACAGATGCTTCAAGTCAAGTCCACTTGCACCCACAGTCTTTTGAATAAGATCAGCAAATACGCCCCTGCATCTTAACACAGATTTCCAAATTGTTGAGGCGGAATCAGCAATTTGCATAGTCCAAATATTTTGACCTTTGATGTAGACAACATGAATCCATCGCACCCAAATACTTTCCTTATCTGCAAAGAGTCTCCAGAGTTTGTTACCAGTAGCAGCTAGGTTCCATTTGACCAAATCAAACAAGCCCAATCCCCCTCGGCTTTTGGGAGTACAGACCTTCTCCCAAGCCACTGAGGCTGCTACTTGATGTAGCAATAAACAGACTTGTACAACATTATCCACAATGGAGGCTGAGTTTATCTCTTGTGCCTCAGCTGTACAAGAATCTCTTTGGCATGGATACTTCCTTAAGAACTTGAAATCTCAGATTAAAGTGATATTACAATCTTCAGTGATAGTATAGTGGCTATGGCTTACACTAAAGATCCCAAGTATCATGGAAAGACCAAGCATATTAGTATGAAATACAACTTTGTGCGAGATGCAATTGAAGATGGTGAAGTTAAAATAGAATACATTTCTACAGACCTTGTGGAGGTAGACCCTCTAACTAAGCTATTGTCACCTCTTGTATTTACTAGACATGTTAAAGCAATGGGTCTTCGTAGATTATAAATGTTGAATGTGCTTCACCACTTTGGTGTCACAAATATTGTACTATCTTGATATAAATGAAGTTGTTTGTTTATGAATCAAATAGTTTGTTCAATCATGAAAACAAAACCAAAATTAGAACATGTCAACCATAGGCATTGGAAAGACTTTCTCACACAGGTCTTTCACCCTTAATCTTATGTAGAATTAAGGATGAGACAAGCTAAAGACTCAAAGTATGTTATTTCCTAAAAAACATGTGACTTGAAAGAGGTATACTTTTGAGTGGGAGACATGGCCAACACATGTCACTTTAGCTACTTTTGTCGCCTTGATTTAAAGAAAATCAAGATAAGATGAACAAGTTCATCAAGTTTGTATGACCAACATACATCCTAGCCTACGTTTAGTAGTAAGCTTGGGCTTACTTATTCACATTTCATGATTTTGTGACATGTCCTCCTTTTATTTGGTGTTTTAAGAGGGAGAAATGACACACCCCTCCACTATGGTGGACATCATTCCTAGTGGTAGTGGTGTAAGTAAAACAACCAATTAGTATTCATATGGAACTTGAGGGAGGTGTTCCAAGTGTTCCATGTCCATGAAATGCGATCAATAAAAAGAATTTAAGCATGTTGTCTCTGTTCTTGCTTAGTGTGAGATTCTTTGACAAAATTCTTAGTGACTTTAGCTTACTATTACTGAATTGTATCAATGAGACTACTTTAATTGGTTGTCGAAGGTCCTTTAGAAGTTGAGACCGGAGTATCCTCCTTTTAGGTAGTTAAGTTGGTTTAATTACCCAAGTAGTTCAAGCTAATAGAAAAGACAATTGTGAATGATACACATACTCTAAAGTTCAATCATGGGCCCACATACTATGTGTAGTATGATTAGATTGACTTATGAGTGATTATTAATGAGATTTCAGTGACTTAATAAAATCATCAATTTTAAGTGGTTGAAATTCTAGAAAGAGACTGATTGTGATTAAGAAAGTGTATCCTTTGTCTAGGGTTTGTAAAGGTATTACTTGATGAGTTAAAGTAAGCTTGATAGGTTCAAGCAATGTTTGAAGAAGTTTAAACGAAACACACAAAATTGCTTGATGAGTTCAAGTGCTTTGAGGTGTGCTTGATAAGTTCAAGTGCATTGAGGAGAGGGCATTCTTTCATTGTGGGTATAATAACCACAATGAAAGAGATTTGATGTGTGTGCCTTGGGGTCGCACCCTTAACTCCATATATATGAATTTTCCTTAACTTGGCTTGTCTTTGAGAGATTTGTTTCGAGTGGGAGTTGGAATTCAAAAGTATCTTAGGGCGAGTGAAAGTTTGTTGGAATTCTTTAGCGCACCAAGAACTTTTGAGGTGGTACTCCAGCTCAGAGGAGCTGTGAGTATCATGATCTTAGCTCAAAGTTAGCTCACTACAGCTAAAAGTAGTTGTGGTTAACTCCCACCAGCTCAAGTTAGTTAAAGGTAACAAACCTTAGCTCATTTGAGCTAGCCTTGAATAAGAAGAAACCATTAAGGCACCTTTGATCAAAGTAGGTGTATTTTGGTAAAAGTTCACTAATGAGCTTAAAGGAGCTCAATTATGTGAAATGGAATTGATTGGAACTACTTTGTGTAATTCCAACCTCATTTGGTAAATATGACCACCTTTAGCACATTTTATGAAAGTAAGGGTATTTTAGTAATTTTAGTGCACTTATGGTGCAAGGTATATGCACCTTACACTATGGGATAACTCCATATTGAGGTTACTAGGTGTAGCTGATTTTTGGAGGAAATTATAAGGCTTAAAAGGCTAATTACTTCTTTTAGGAGAAGGTGGGGTGGTTACCAAATAACAGACTTGGGAGGTTGCCAAGATGAGGGGATGATGGGTATGGGTAACTCCCACAACCCTCCCTCCATCTATAAATATATGGTAGGGGCTCCCATTTCGTACATCTCTCTTGAACCGTTATTGTTCTTCCTCCCCATTTTGTCCCTCAATTTGGTGCCAAATTAAGGTGATTCCTGGAGTATTTAAGGTGGATCAATATTGTGTCATCTTCAACACAATTAACCTCTTTGAGCACTCATCAAATCAGCCCATGCTCTTCCTTCTTGGTGTTCAAGGCAGCCTTCTTCTTCATCATCATCTCCATCTGCCATCATCATGGAGCATCCCTGGTGTTCATCTATCTTTATCAGCAAGCAAGGATTGGAGCATACGATTAAGGAGCAATGAGTTAATCCTTTTGCTGTTTTCCAGGAGTAAGGTACACATTAGTATCATATCTAGGATCTTTCCTTATTCCTATCATTGATTGTGGTTGAAAGGATGAAGCATGATTTGAATAAAAGAAAACATCATGTTGTTAATTGAAAACCGTTTGTATGTACTGCCTCATGCTTTGTACGTGATCGTCATCAAATAGTATGTGAATATGCTCTTGGCATGTTCATGTTGAGATAACAAGAATGAGTTACTAAGATCCTAAAATCTTTAGATACCACCTTTGGGGGATGGTTCATGGAAAAGGAAGTGGAAGAGGCTTGGACCTTGCTGGACCTCTTGGAGAGAAAGGAGGAATATGAAGGACAACTAGAGAGGCAAACGCTAAATGGAGCTTATAAGAGGAACAATAAGTACCACATCTTGGAGGCTCAAATGGTGGCCCTCACCTCCACCGTCAATCGACATATTGATAATACCAAGAAGACCGAAGGCCCAGTATCAAAGAGACCTTCAACACTTCTACCAACCAGCATACTAGCTCCACCATGCCAAGTGAGGGAAACATAACTACTCTTCACAATAGATTGGAGGGGGTGAAATGAAGCGACTTGCACAAGAAGTTGAAATTCTCTAAGAAAAGAAAGAGTCCATTGGGGAGGCTAAGAGTGGCCATTGTCACTACCAGGCGGTATTCAAGAAGTTGGAAATCAACATTCCATTCTTGGACATCATCACAAGCATGCCTCCGTATGGAGGAAGTTGCAACCAAACTAAGTAGTCTTGCTGTGAGAAGAGGTGACTGGCATCATACAAAAAAAGCTACCCTAAAAGGCGTTTGATGCAGGAAGATTCACGATACATCTTGAATTTGGGCCCGTTTATTTTAAGAGATCCATGTGCGACCTTGGAGCAAGTATTAACTTAATGCCTTTATCAATCTGCAAGAAACTAGGACTGGGAGAGGTTTAGCCGTTTAGGATCTACCTCCAACTAGCAGACCGGTCTCTCACTTACCCGTGAGGAGTCTTAGAGGATGTATTGGTCAAGGGGGATAAGTTTTACTTTCCTACAGATTTCGTGGTGCTAGACATGGAGGAAGACAAGGACATGCCACTCATTCTCGGACGACCATTCCTAGCAACTCCTTAGGCACTCATCGACGTGGATGGAGGTAAGTTGACCCTTCGTGCTAATAAGGATGTGGTGTCTTTTAATCTTCACCGTGCTATAAAGTGCCATTCAGATTACAGAACCTGTCATAGCATAAAAGTCATAGAACTCTACGTAAAAGAGTATTTGGAGCAGTTCTATCTAGATGATCGTTTTTCTAAGGCACTTCTGGGAGTCAGTGATGAGTATGCAGAACCACTCAAACACCTTAACGCCATTGCTACTCTAAATTTTCTGGATGAGAAAAAGTGGTAGAATTTTTAACCCTTGACTGAAGTGTGGGAAGAACCTCCATTAGCAGACAGGCAAGAACTGAAGCCTATCCCTGAAGGAGTGAAGTACGTGTTCCTCGGGCTAAATGAGACCTATCCGACAATCATATCTTCCACGCTTTCGTTGATGAAGGAAGAATCATTGTTGAGTTTGCTAAGGGAACATAAGGAAGCCATAGCCTGGTCCACAACCAATTTGAAGGGGATCATTCAGAACGTCTGCATGCATAAGATCATCCTGGAGAATGATTCTAATCCAAAGAGAGAACTGCAAAGGAGACTAAACCGCAAGATTGAAAAAGTGGTCAAGGATGAAATCGTCAAATTACTGCAAGCTGGAATCACTTATCCAATTTTTGGCAGCCAATGAGTCAGTGCCACACACGTAGTTCCAAAGAAGACTGACCTTGTCATTTCAGCAAGTAGCGATAAAGTGTTGGTACCAATCCAAACACCGATAAAATTGCGGGTTGTCAACGATTACAGCCTCGTCAACAAGGCCATGTACCACTTTCCTTTGCCGTTCATCGTGTCTTCCTGAGCCAGGCAATATTGATAATTGGAACATTGTCCAAATATGCTCCAATTATATACCTAAGGCAATGTTCGTAGTTCCTGGCCACCTCGTCACAAGAACCATATTGGAATGGTAAGTGGAAGCAGTGGCGGTTTGTCTAAACACACTCTTTGGTGCGGTAGTTTGTGACTTGTGCATGCTGTGGTTGCTGCGTAGGACACCGAGTAATTGACTCTGGTGTCTTCTAAGAGGTGCACAGGGGATGAGATGCCGTAAGGTGCATGATGGTAATTTAAATTACCTCTCTCGTTAAAAGCAGACGGTGGATGCCGAGTGAGAAGTGTGTTAGTCCTAAGCGGTACCACGGGTTATAAGGGATTGTTTTGTATAAGTAATTTTGAGAATTGATGTGCATCATGCATTGCATTCATGCTCTGAGCTGATAGGATTACCGGCGTAGGTAATGCTAACCGTTAAGTGAACCCTTTATGTTCGGAATTTCAGTAAATGGTCAACACTCGACGAACTCGGCGTTGGATGATGAAGCAGAGGAGGAAATCCTGCTCGGAATGTGAGCAGAGGAAGAGGTAGAGGTCGAGGAGACCTCGGCGAAGCGGCACCGGTGCGGCCGCATTTGATACCCGATCCGGAGCAGATGGCCCAAGTGTTGGGGCAAATGACTGTACTGCTCAATAACATGTGGGCATGAACAGGAGTTGAAGAGCAAGGAAGTACATATGTTATGAGTTCTCAGCCTACTGCGGTAGGATCGACCGATCCTAGCTATCAGGCTCATGAGGAGGACGTTGAGGCGGATGATGTGCAATTTGAAGAGCATGTGGATACAGAAGAGAGGAATCTGAATCTAGGTGCGGAAGTCGACCCACAGCCCCGTCGAGGGAGAGTGCGGGCTAGGCCCGGTCTGTTGTTGAGATACCTGGGAGCCCAGAGGCTCAAATCTGATAGTTCAACCAGCTCTGATAAGCTTTCTTTGATGGAGCGGTTTTTCGGGCAAGGGTGGAATGGATTCGGCGGAGACGTGGTATAAGGACATGGACCGGTTGCTCGGCAGACTTGGTTTCCCGGCAAATGAGATGGTGTCTTTGGCTACCTTTTATTTGCGTGACTGGCCATATGACTGGTGGGAGACCACTATGGCCACTCGGAAGGCCGACTTTGTGCGTAGGAAGTTGAAGGACCCGGGTATGACGTGGGATGAATTTTCTCACTTGTTTCATGAGAAGTGGATTGGTTATGCCGCGACAGATAGGCGGCAAGCGGAGTTTGATACCTTGACTCGGGAAGCAAGGCATTTGCGGAATATGGGCACGAGTTTGAAGCGGCAGTGCGTTATGTGCCTCATTACAACACCAGTGAGGAGGCCAAGGCAAAGAGATTCATGAGAGGGTTGAAGCATGACATCGGGAAGTACTTGGCACCGTTGAACATTGATAGGTACCATGAGGCTGTGCGAAAGCACGAGAAGATTGAGAATGAGGACTTGGATACGGCTTCGGTGACACACCACCGAGATCTACGGGATTGTCATTGGTGGAGTTAGAGGATCCGGACGTGGTGGACTGCACAACACCGCAGAACCGGCGGTAACTCGTGGGCTTGGATCGAAGGATAAGGGCAAGGAAGGCAAAGGTAGCGAGCCTTGGTACTGCTGTCAGACATGTGACCGGAGCCACACCGGCCCGGTTTGTTATAGAGAGAAGGGTATGTGTTACCGATGTGGGTCTATCGACCACATGATCGGAGATTGTCCTTTGATGGCGACTCGGGGAGTTGCGAGGCCACAAGGGTTTGAGTTATGCTCCTCGTGGGCGTGGTGTTCCTCGGTTTGGACCACGACCCCGACCACCGCAGATGCGGCCACCACTACAGAGGCCCCGCCGCCGGCCGCACCAGAGCAAGGCGAGGACGAGTGTTCCCAGTTGAGCGTGGTGGCCAGCGGCTCGAGAAAAGCACCGCAGGTATGGTGTTTCGAACGGTATTTCTGTTCGTGCTCTTTTTGACACAGGTGCTTCGATTTCTATAGTATCACGATGTGCAAAGTCTTTGCTGCAGTACGAACCGAGTCGATGTCTGTCAGTAATGAGCTTATCAAGGGTTGCATGTTAAGCTGTTGGTGAGCGGCAGATTTCTTCTGATTTGTTGGTGTTGGATACATCACATTATGATGTGATTAGGTATGGATTGGCTCTCGGAGCATTCCATACGGATAGGTGTCTTGCGAGCGCATGTTTCCCCCTCGGATGTAGAGATTGTTCAGAATAGCATGGAGCTTCGAGTAATGGAGAAATTACTGTGTCGGATGAAAGCGAGTACTTTGGACTCAATGATGCAGTACGCGGATGGAACTTGATAAAATTCCGATTGTTAGATACTTTCTGCGGTGTTTCTGAAGAGTTGCAGGTATGCCACCCGAGCGGGAGGTGGTTTTGAGATAGTGTTGCAGACCGGAGCTACACCTATCTCCATTCCTCCGTATCGCATGCCGATAGTGGAGATGAAGGAATTGAAGAAGCGATTGGATGAGTTGTTGGATAAGGGTTTATCCGACCGAGCGAGATCACCGTGGGGAGCCCCGGTGTTATTTGTTAAGAAGAAGGATGGAACGCTTAGACTCTGTATTGATTACCCGTTACCACGGATCGAAAGAAGACTTATCGTTCTACATTCAACGAATGCCTAGAAAGGTTGGCCCGAGTCTTGCAATGTTGTCAGAAGTCACACATCTCTCTACAATGGGAGAAGTGTCATTTTATGTTAGACTCTGAAGTGGTGCTTCACCACCGCATATCCGAAAGGGGCATCGAAGTAGATAGAATCAGGATAAAAGTAATCAAGAAACTGCCTCTACCAAAAACTGTGATGGAAGTGAGAAGTTTCCTCGGCGATGCCGGATTCTACCAAACGTTCATCAAGGATTTCTCCAAGATTGCAAAACCAATATGTGCCTTACTGGAGAACGATGCGGTATTTAATTTTGATGACAAGTGCTTGAAGGCTTTTGAAATGATTAAGAAAAGCCTTACGCAAGCCCCAGTCGTAGTGATGCCAGATTACAACGCACTCTTCGAAATAATGTGTAAGGCCAGCGATTACACAGTCAAAGCTGTGTTGGGATAGAAGTGCGACAAGATGTTCCGACCATCTACTATGCAAGTCGCACCCTTAATTTGGCAAAAAGAAAAACTACATCAGCACAGAAAAGGAGATGTTGGCATTCATATTTGTCGTTGCTAAATTCTAATGTTATCTTCTTGCCTCCAAGGTGATTGTCCATACAGATCATGCGACTATTCGCAACCTTTTTGCAAAGGACTCCAAATCATGGCTGATCTAATGGATCCTATTAATGCAAGAATTTGATTTGGAAATCAAGGATCGCAAGGGGAGCGAGAAAGTGGTGGTAGATCATTTGTCCCAACTTACGATGCATGAGGAAACTATTGGGACGTCCCGATCAATGAACAATTTCTAGACCAACAATTGATGAAGATACATGGTTCATTTCCCTAGTACGCTGATTTCGCAAATTATTTGGCTAGTGGGATCCTACACCTTGACCTTACTTACCCCCAGAGGAAAAAGTTTCTCATCGATATACGACACTATCTATGGGATGAACGTCTCATCTTTAAAAGGTGCACCGACCAGGTCATCCGTCGGTGTCTCCCTCAAGAGGAAGCGTGGGATGTAATCAGCCACTACCACGATTCATCATCTGTGGGACATTTTGGACCACCCAGTACAATAGCAAAGGTTCTTTAATCTGGATTTCACTAGCCCACTCTCTTCTAGGATTCGTAGACTTTTGTTAAGACATACGCAAGAAGCCACATGGTCGAAAGCCTAAGAAAACTAGACTTGATGCCATAGAATACTATTTTGGAAGTAGAGATATTCGATGTGTGGAGCATGGATTTAATAGGACAATTCCCAGCTTCCCACAGATTCGAATATATTTTGGTGGTAGTGGACTATGTGTCAAAATAGGTCGAGGGTGTCACTATAGCTAGAAATTATGCCTCGACGGTGATTAAATTTCTAAAAAGGAATATATTCACCCGATTCGGAGTTCCACGAGCCATCCTTACCGATAAAGGCACACATTTCCTCAACAAGCCAATAGGGTAAATATTGGCCAAGTATGGGATGTGATAGCATACCATCCCCAGATAAATGGCCTAACAGAGCTATCAAATTGTGAAATTAAGTCTATTTTGAAAAAAAAACTGTAAGTTTCAACCGGAAGTATTAGGCTTCGAAGCTTACGACGCAGTTTGGGCCTATAGAACTGCATATAAGACGACTATTGGAATATCGCTATATCGACTAGTCTTTTGAAGGCATGCCACCTGCCAGTAGAAATTCAGCATAGGGCATACTGGGCCGTCAAGTAGATAAATTACGACATCAAGGATGCGGAGGACCACCAGAGGTTGCAACTTTGTGAGCTAGAGGAAATGAGGCTGGAAAGCTATGAGAATGTGAGGATATATAAAGAGAAGAACAAACAATGGCATGATTGGTGAATTATAGAAAAGGACTTGCACCCTAGACAACAAGTGTTGTTGTTCAACTCTCGGCTCTAGTTGTTCGCCAAAAAACTTCGATCCAATTGGTCAGGCCCATTCAGGCTTGTACAAGTACTACCTCACAGTGCCATGGACCTCGAAGGAGCATACAAAACAACTTTCAGGGTTAGTGGATATCGTGTGAAGCCTTATAACGGAGAGGAGTTTTTCCATGTCGACTGGGCCTAACTAGTCGACCCTACCAATGAAAACATTTCACTCACCTGGCTTGGGGTGAAAAACTCAAGCGAACCACGAGAAAGAATTCTTGAACCTTTACTTTTCTTTGCTTTGTTTGATGATGCAGAGTACATAATAAAGACTTTTTACGTCAGATAACAAGGATCTCCGCTCAAGAACCAAAGGAACAGACGACAACCCGAAAGTTGACATAAATTGTCCACATAAAAGAGGAAGACCAAGTAAGTTTCCTCAATCCTTGGAGTGCATGGGACGACAAGTGATATTTTGTAAAAATTGGAAAATTACAAAAACGAGCCGAGGTGACAGGCTAGGCGAGCCCCTGCCAATTAATGAGGTGATCGCCTCGGCCTAGAATTTTAAAAAAAACTAGACCTAAGGTTATTGGCAAGGTGAGCTGTTGACAATCGATTTTGTCCGGGGTCCTTAATTGAGTCTAGATCTTAGGCCTAGAGTTTTGGGAAGGCATTTAGGAGATTTGTGGTTGATTGAGTCATTAGGTATTAATTGAGTCCATTTCGCAGTCACTGAAGTATTTAAGCAAATTTATTGTTAATCTCATCATTTGATTTAGTGTTGGTCGCTAGTGTTTAGGTTAATTTTTTTTCTTTTAAAGAAAAATCCAAAAAAGGAAAAATGCATACAAAACAAAAAGAATAATAGTTTAGGAACTTAATTGACCTGACTTTAGTTCTTAAAGGGGGAAGAGAGCAATTGGCCCAATTTTAGGCTTGTTCACCAAGTTTTGAAGTTCTTTTGTGTGATTTAATCTCACCAATTTTGGAGTTCAAACCCATCTCAAACTCTTCCAATAATCTAACTATATCTCCTCATTCATCTCCTATAAATAGAACACTAATTCCCAGCTTAAAGGGCACCAAAAATTTAAACAAGAAAAAGCACAAGAGAAAAGAGCCTTCTTGTTACCCACACCCGGTACATAATTAAGTTAATTACGCGTTTAAAGTTTAATTACCGGGTTTTTGATAATTTCTGTCTTGGGATTTGTTTTGCTTGTTTGGTAATTGTGGATTTAATTTGGTGATTTTTGGGGCAACCCGGGACGGTTTTAGAATTTATTACGCGGTTGCGCGTAATTCCTGGGAGTTGCAATTCTGAGTGACTCGGGACCTATAATTGGATAAGAAAAATAAGTTTTGTGGGTTTTGTGAAGTTCCGAGTAAGTGGTTAAAGTTTCGTTCCAATCGGAATAAGTTTGGTAAAAATTACATTTTCGGGCTGAGCGAAATTGCAGTTTTGTGTTGTGTGAGAGATAAGTGAAATTGCATATTTGTGCTAAAAAGAAAGGTATGGGGCGGATGGGAGATGAGAGAGGAGGGACATGTGTCCTCTTATGGTAGAAGAAGAAAAGAAAAGAAATATGGGAGAGATATATATATATATATATATATATATATATGTATGTATTTATGTTGATAATACATATATATATATATATATATATATATATATATATGTTTTAGTAAAGGGGAAAAAGGATTTTTGGTCAACACTTTACAATTCTTCTCCTCCCTCATCCGTCTCTTTCTCTCTCCCTCTCTCTGTGCGCCATTGATGAGAGCTTGAGCTCACAACTGATTTCCGTCGTTTTGCGACTGAACTTCGAGGTAAGGTACTCAAATCGATCATTGGGTTGTGTAGTTCAATAATCTGAGGTCTGTTTTGAAAGAATCAGTGTAGTTTGCAAGTTATGAGCATTTGAATTTTGGAGTGAATAGTGTCATATGCTCATTTGTGTGATTTTTCGGTTCCTAAGCGTTCTCGGCACTTCCTTGTGCGTGTTTGATAACAAGAACGTGGGAAGAAACGCACCCGAGGTAGTGCCGATTCGCGTCTGAAAATCGGGTGTGAAAATCCAACGGAGGATTTAGTGAAAGGTAAGGGTATTTTTGGGTTCATAGTAGAATTCTGATTATGTTAGTGTAATTGGTTCAATTAGAAAAGGCTCGGAGTGAAAGCCATTTTTCCCGGCCCGAGCCTCGGTTTTGGCGCCATTGTTAATGGCTAATTCTGTGAATTCTGAATGTGTTTTTTGTATCTGGGATTGTTTGTGAACAAGGAGTGGTTTGGAATTGGGCTGAAACTCTACCAAAATTTCCACCGGGACTGTTGATCGAGAATTCGGATTCGGACTACAACCCGAGGTAAGGGTTCAGTGTGTGTTAGGAGTATTGTCTTGCGTAGCAAGCATACTCGGATATAGACTGAGGCTAGGTTTGGAAGAGGGGAGTGCCCCGATGACGCCGACCTAGTTCCGTGGTATAGACATTGTTTGTGCAGATACCGATTGGGATTCCGATATACCTACGATGGTTATCGATGATTTTACCGGGATTCCGATATACCTACGATGGTTATCGATGATTCGTATTGATTGATTGATGGGGGTCGCTCCCCCAAGCTGGTACCATGCTCTACCGACCGATTGTGACCGATATGCCTTGGCTGGGCCAAGAGCATTACCGTTTTGATTGTGTATTGATTGTGATTGACCGATTGCATTGCATATGATTGGTTGTGTTGCATTGATTGAGCATACGTTTGGTTGGTTGCTTTGTGTATCTTGTGTTCGTTCTGTTTTCGATTGCAGGTACTTTGTATCGAATGTTACTGAACTCTGCACCATGTCTATACTTGTTCTCTTACTAAGTTCTTTCGAGAACTTACCCTTATATCTACCGTTTTAGGAAAAGGAAAGGAAAAGCAAGCCGCCGAGTAGAGGCAGGGTTGCTAGTTGAGGGTTTTGGTTTGGAGGCAACAGCAGCAGCAGTATCTTCAAGTTGCGCGGTTGGATCTCGCAAGACCGCCACTTGGTTGGTTTCCTTGTATTCCGATTTCGGTTTCTGGCTCTGTATAATGTTCATAACATGCATGTTTTGTTTTTTAAGGCTTGGGATGTGTAAATAGCTTGGATGGAATAAGTGTTAAAGTTCAGGTTCGGAACCGTTTGAGTTGCGTTGAAATTTTTAGGTTTTGGGTTCAGTCAGAGGGTCAGGCGACCCCTTTCTTGGAGCGGGCGGTCGCCTGGACCACTTCCGTAGAAAACATGGGATCAGGCGAGGGTCAGGCGACCCCTCCCTTGGAGCAGGCGGTCGCCTGGACCCCCCTTGAGGTAAGGTACAGGCGGTCGGGCGAAGGCCAGGTGACCCCTCCTTTGGAGCAGGCGGTCGCCTGGGTCAGGCGAGAGGCTAGGCGACCCCTCTCCTTAGGTCAGGCGGTCACCTGGGCCACTCGGTAATCTGGGCAGCAAGCCAAGCGATGGTTCAGGCGACCCGGGCTTGGACCGGGCGGTCGCCTAAACCCTGTTTTGGAGTTTTTGGTTCTTTTCAACCCCATTCGCGTAGGTAAGTGTCTTGGGGCTTGGTTGAGCATTGTTGCTATGGTTTAAGGAAGTTTTTGGGTGATCCCGTGGGGCAGTTGCCTTTTTAGTTGTTGTTGTGTTAAGGTTGTGAGTGAATCGTCGCCCCCACTCTCCCCCTTTCCCCGGTTTGGGTCCGCTCTGCGTGCGCTTCCGCAAGTGCGGGGTATTAGGGGTGGGGGTGGGGTGACACACTGAGTGGGAATTATGGGAGGTATGGGCAAGAAAACCATGATCCAGAAAATATGGGATGGGAAAATAGGGTACGGGCAAGAGGATGGTGGGAGGTATTGGCCAAGGTATGACCTTACATGCACTCTTAACAAGTAATATGTAGATTTAGAGATTCATAGCATGATGTGTTTTCCATAATCATGCCTCTCCGCTTTCACCAAGAAGAAAGAGGAGAAGGAGGAAGAAGAAGAAGATGTAGATACGTACCTTGCACCTTTGAAAAACAGCGAAATGATCTTTGTCCTTGCTCCAAACGTATGCTCCACTTGAATCTTCGAGAACGCCCGAAATGCTTCAAGTATGAGAACCGATTGAATGTGAGATGGTAGGGGTGTTTTTGTGTTGAATGGACACAAAATAGATTCACCTGAAATGCTTTAATGAATGCTTGAATAATTCAGCCAAGAACAAGAGAGAAGAGAGGAGGAGTTTTGGATTGAAGTGTATCTATGTGTTGTGGCCGAATCATCTATTTATAGATGATGCAGGGAGTTACAAGGGAGGGATACAACTCCCTTATGGCCAAAAGTATGTGTACTTTCGGCCTAAGGAGTGGTTACTCCCTCTTTGTACACTCCCTTGTCCAAAAATAAAGTAACTACCCTATATGGCGAAGGGGTACCTTCCCTTGAGGTGCCTCTTTGTCATATTAAGGCTCTCATGGCCGATTTATGCCTTGGTAACTTCCAAGGGATGTGCACACATGCAATAGGGTGCATACACTATGCATCTCAACTGCCAAAGCCATGTCCCTTTACCAAAATATCCTTATTTTGTATAAAAGGATGCTAATAGGTAGTTACTACTCTTGAAACATCACAAATATTTCATATAGCCACAATTCACATAGTTGAATTCAATAGAACTCATTTCAGCTCCCCTTGAGCTGAAACTCACTTCTCCATCTGAGATGAGCTCAAGCATTACCTCAAAAAGACTTGGTGTGCTAAGAATTCCAACAAACTCCCACTCGCACTAAGTTATCTTTTGATTGTGAACTCTCACTCAAATAAAATCTCTCTAACACATATGTAGGCCAAAGTAAACAAGTACATTCACACAAGTAGAGTTAAGAGTGCGACCCCAAGGCATACACATAAAATCACTTTCATTATGGTTGTTAGACTCACAATGAAAGCTTGTCCTCTTCAAAATAACAACATGCTTGAACCAATCAAGCAACGGTATATTGTTTGAACTCATCATACATGCTTGAACTTCTTCAAGCTCACTTGAACTCATCAAGTGGCGCCTTTACAGACCCCAGACACAATGATATACTTCACTTAATCACAATCAGTCTTTTTCTTGAATTTCAACCATTTGAAATCCATGATTGTATTAAGAAGCTGAGATCTCATTTACAAGTGCTCATAATTCAATCTAAATCATACTACACATAGTATGTGGGCCCAAGATTAAATATAGAGCATGTGTATCATCAAAACAGTGTCTTTCCTATTAACTTAAACTACTTAGGTCATTGTACCAACTCAACTATCCAAATGGAGGATATTTTAGTCTTTTTCTTCTAAGACCTTCAACAACCAATCAAAGTAGTTTTATTGATACAATTCCCTAATAGCAAGTCAAAGTCACTAAGAGTCTAATGAACATTGTTTGATGTTTTACTTACACCACTCCCACTCGGAATGATGTCCACTTAAGTTGGGAGATGTGTCATTTTTCTCCCTCTTAAAACACCAAAAGTGTACTCCCCTTATCAAATAAAAGGAGGACATGTCACAATCCATGAAATGTTATCAAGTAAGCCAATGCTTACACCAATCATAGACTAGGATGTATGGTGGTCATACAAACTCGATAAAACTTAGTCATCTCATCTTGATTTACATAATCAAGGCGATAAGAGGCTATAGTGTCATGTGTTGGTTCATGACTCCCACTTAAGTATTACTTTACCAAGTAACATGCTTCATTTAAGAAACAACATACATTAAGTCTGTAGCTAGTATCATCCTTAAGTCTACACAAGATTAAGGGCGAAAGGTTCGTGTGAGAAAACCCTTTCTAATGTCTATGTTTGACATGTTCTAATTTTCGTTGTGAAAACATAAAGATTGAACAAAGTGGTGATGACAAACAAACAACTTTATTAATCATTCATCATATAATACATGTGTGACACCAAAGTGGTGAAATACATCCAACTTATTTACAATCTACGAAGACCCATTGCTTTGACATGTCTAGCAAATACAAGTGGTGACAATGGCTTAGTTAAAGGATCCGCAACCATCAGGTCTGTAGATATGTACTCAATTTTGACTTCACCCTCTTCAATTGCATCCCTTACGAAATGATATTTCATGCTTATGTGCTTGGTCTTTCCATGGTACTTGGGATCTTTGGTGTAAGGATGGCCGCCATACTATCACTGTAAATAGTAATAGACCTTTCCACCATGATCCGAGATTCCAAGTTCTTAAGAAAGAAGCCAAGCCAAAGGGCTTCTTGTACAGCCGAGGCACATGAGATAAACTCAGCCTCCATGGTTGACAATGCTGTACAAGTTTGTTTCTTACTACACCATGTAGTAGCCCCACCATTAAACAGAAATACATAACCAGATGTAGATTTTATGGAGTCACAATCCCCACCCAATCAGCATCAAAGTAACCATGCAAATCAAGCTTCTTGCCTTGATAACATAGCCAATAATCTTTAGTATCTTTAAGGTACTGTAGAACCCTCTTGACACTCTTCCAATGCTACATTCCAGGGTTTGAAGAATATCGAGCCAATAAGCCAACTACTTGGCTAATGTCAGGCCTTGTACACAACATGGCATACATTAAGGAACCTATATCAATCATGTATGGTATGTTTGCCATCTCTTCCTTTTCTGCTGGAGTCATGGGACACATGTCCCCTCTAATCTCGCATCCATATGTAAGTGGGGTATTCATGGGTTTGAAATTGGTTAAATTAAACCTTTCTAGGATCTTATCAATATAAGGTTTCTGTGAGAGCCCTAACAAGCGTTCCTTTCTATTCCTGTGTATCTTGACACCTAAAATAAAGGAAGCTTCTCCCATGTCTTTCATGTCGAAAGTGGAAGATAACCATCCTTTGATGTTTGTCATTAACTCAACTCCACTACTTGCAATTAGTATGTCATCTACATACAAGGTCATTATAGCATAATTGGATCTAGACGAGTACAAATATACACAATGTTCTTCATGTATCATTACAAAGCCATAGCTTGTAGTTGCATGATGGAACTTCAAGTACCAATGTCTTGAAGCTTGCTTAAGACATAAATAGACTTCTTAAGTCCACATACCTTGTCCTCAAGACCTTCGTGGACAAACCCTTTTGGTTGTCTCATATAGACCTCTTCACTCAAATCACCATTAAGGAAGGCTGTTTTAACATCCATTTGATGTAACTCCAGATCCAAGTATGCCACAATGGCAAGTAGTAATCTGATGAAATTGAATTTCACTACAGGTGAGAAGGTATCTTTGAAATCAATTCCTTCCTTTTGTGTGAAACCCTTAGCCACCAACCGGGTTTTGTATCTTTCGATACTTCCATCAGAGTTCTTCTTTATCTTTAACACCCACTTATTACCAATGGTCTTTCGACCAATGGGAAGATCTGACAATTCCCACACACCATTCACTGCCATAGAATGAAGTTCTTCATTTATGGCATTTAGCCATTCTTCTCTTTGTGCACTATTAAGAGCTTCTTTAATATTACTTGGTTCATCTATTTCAGATGACACCAAATAAGTTTCACCCTCTGAGAGACCCCAACTTTTGGGTTGTCTCGATTCCCTAGTTGATCTTCTCAATATGGGTGGAGGTGGTTTTAGCTCTTTTTGATCCTCAACTCACTCTTGAACAAGTGTATCCTCTACAGGATCTTGTTCCATGTGATCCAACACATTGAATTCATCATTAGGAGTCACAACTCTCTCTTGTTGAGGTACTCCTTGTGAAGTAGGTGCACCTTGTGCAATAGGTACTTTTGAAGTACTAGGTTGATCCTCTTCAAGGATTGGACCGAAAGATTTAAGATCATTACATTCACCAACTTTAGGAAACTCACTTTCCATGAAGATGGCATTTCTGCCATCAAATACCAATTCTTCTTTGTGACTGATATCTAAGGACACATAACCTTTCGAATCAATGCAATATCCAAGGAAAGAACATATCTTTCCCCGAGGACCCAATTTTCCCAAAGGATGATCCGGGACATGCAAATAAGCAAGACAACCCCAAGCGTGCATGTAGTTTAGGTTAGGCGACCTCTTCTTCCACAACTCATATGGAGAAGAGTCGATGTTCTTAGTTGGTACTCTATTGAGGACGTGAACTGCACAAAGCAGTGCAACACCCCAATAGATGATTTCAAAGTTAGCCTTAGCCATCATGGACCTTATCATATCCATTAGAGTCATGTTCTTCCTTTCAGACACTCCATTTTGTTGGGGTGTCCAAGAAAGAGTGAACTCCCTCTGGATTCTTTTCATGTCACAAAAAGCTTTGAAGGCATTTGAATTATACTCTCCACCTCTATCCTTTCTCAAGGATTTTATTTTCTTATCCAATTGGTTCTCAACCAAATGTACATACTTCTCAAAGTATGATAAAGCCTCAGCTTTGTTCTTGAGTAAGAAAACATGTGTGAATCGAGTATAATCATCAGTAAATGTAATGAAATATCTATAGTCATTTCTAGATGTCACTCTCATAGGTCCACACAAGTCAGAATGAACTAAATCTAATGCTTCTTCTCTTCTAGTTCCACGCCCAAAAGGCTTTCTTGTTGCCTTTCCTTCAAGGCATGTTTGGCAACTTGGCAAGACAACTTTGGTCAAGGATCCAAGCAAGCCATTTTTGGCTAACTTATTCATCCTATCTTGACCCACATGTCCAAGCCTTTCATGCCAAGTCATTTCACTTGTGACCTCGGTCACATGACAACTAGATGAAGCATTAGTGTGGCTACTCGGTCTAAGTTCATACAAGCCATTATTTACTAAACATTCACACACAACTTGATTATCTTTGAAGATAGTAACACTATCATTCGAAAAAGATAAGCTATATTTATACTTCAACAAACTACTTATAGAAATCAAATTTCTACAAATATTCGGTACATATAATGTATCAATTAGATATAATGATCCATTACAAGTGGGGACTTTACATGTCACAATTCCTACTACTTCTATTACAGAATTATTTCCCACCGAGACACACTTTGCACCTCTTGGAAGCTTTCTGTAAGCCACGAACCAAGACTTGTCTCGGACTATGTGGTCCGTTGCTCCTGAGTCTATAATCCACAAAGAATTGCTTTCAGTTAGTAAAAAAGAAGATGTAACATATACATCAAAAGAAGTAGTAGGTATATGTACCTTAGAAGGACTTTTGCAATATTTTGCAAAGTGCCCATTCTTTCCATAGTTGAAGCATTTGAGCTTAGAAACGTCCCTTTTCTTTTTGAACTTACTCAAATTGGGACCGTTTCCACCTCCTTTACCTTTTCCATTTCCGCCATTGTTCTTTCCACCTTTACTAAACCATTTCCCTTTTCCTTTGTTTCCTCCTCTTTTGTTGGAGGAAGTAGAAGCAACATATACTTTGGAATGGTTTTTGAGGGCCATTACTTCGGCCTCAAGTAAAAGATGGCGGGCTATGTCATCAAACATTTTGATCTGAGGATTGTGGTGCAAGTTAACCTTTATCAATTGCCAATCCTCATCTAGAAAAGATCGGATTATAGCTTAGACCTTTTGTTCATCTGTGAGGTCGTGCCCAGCTTGCTTCAATTGGTGGATCATCCGAGACATCTCTCGAAGGTGAGAACTCATGGTGTGATTAGCTCGTTTCTGATAGTTCTCAAACCTCAGAATCATTGATCTCTGTTTCTCCATAAAAAAATCACCATATTTGGTCTTGACAGTGTCCCAAATTTCTTTGGCACTGTCAAGGGTTGAGAACTCAACCATGATCTCATCCACCATGGTCGAAAGAAGGGTCACTCGGCAAAGACGATTCTTTTTCAGATAAGCCACATAGGCTATCTGGTCTTGCCCTTCTTCCGGTTGGGCAACTTGACCTCCATCAGATAAAACCTCAAGTGTGTCCTGCTCAGTAAGAATGAACTTGACCTTTTACTGCCAAATCGGATAGTTGTCACTATCCAATTTGAGGTCCTTGTTCAGTTCAGCAACAATATTCTTACATGTCATCTACATGATGCAAATCACATGTATCAAAGTTCAATCAATCACAACAAGACTCAACTAAGCAACAAATACATGCAACTACTTCAAACATGTCCATATATGGCAAAAAGAGTGCATATAGCATCCAATTAGAAACACACAAACATGTTTCCATAGTTTCACATACATGTTCTAATTGAGCCTCCAAGAAGGTTCAAATATCTCACTTTAAGGTTTCATGTACACATACATGAATAGCTTATGTAACATTACATATGGTATTTCTCCAAAACCTTAGTCTCATCACCCATAAGTCTCCTTGATACAATTCCCAGGAAAGGTGGAGGGGTCACATCGATCCCGCTTAAAACCCACCTCCTTAGACAGAATTATAATCAATTTGACAGGGTCCCTAGAAACTTTAGTTTTTAGAAATATCATATCCTCCTTAAACCAAGTTTCATTTCCCTCAAGTCCATCATAGTGGTGAACTAATCACCAGTACTAAGACCATCTTAGGGTTGAGGTTCTTATTCTAAGTCAAGGTACAATGTCACATATATGCAACTTATGCATACTAGTAAGAACATGTAGAAAATACACAAAGAACACATCTTGGTTTATTCCTCCTTGAATTAAGTCTCTCATCCCTCAAGTCACCATAGTGATAATTCCCAGGAAGGAGGGACACAATGGTACCGCTTAAGTTCCTTCCTAGACAGAATTACCATCTAATTAAGACTATCCCTGGGTAAAGCCAATAACTCAAGTGAAGAATTACACCAAGAACTTATCTTGTGCATTTCATGTCATAATCACAATTATATCATGTTCTAACATTCATATAGATATACATGTGAATCACAAAGAAGCAACATACATGCTTTCATTCAATCATACTCATGAACACATACATAAGCATACAATAATTCACATATTCGATCATAACCCCTTCGAACCCAATCCCCGCGAACACGGACTGGCGAACGCCTGTCAGGCGAAGCCTTGACACTGGCAAACCCCTCATGCTGCGAAGCCTAACACTGGTGAACACCTGTTAGGCGAAGCCTTGACACTGGCGAACGTCTATCAGGAGAAACCTGGACACTGGCGAACGCTTGTCAAGGGAGCACGAGGCGTCATACAAGGTTCTCATACAAGATACTTTTATCTTGACCGAATTCATAGCATGATGTGTTTTCCATAATCATGCCTCTCCACTTTCACAAAGAAGAAAGAGGAGAAGGAGGAGGACGAAGTACAGATAGAAGGCATACCTTGAACCCTTGAAGAACAGCGTAAGGATTTTTTATCCTTGCTTCAAACGTATGCTCCAAGTCTTCCGATTGAATCTTCAGGCCTTCAAATTGCTTGATGAGGGCAGATTGCATGTGATGCAATAAGGTTGTTTTTGTGTTAAAGATACACAAAAAACGTTCCACTCGAAATACTCAAGGAATGCTTATTATTTCAGCCAAGAACAAAGAGAAGAGAGAAGTTTCGGATTCTTGAGTGTGTATTGTGTTGTGGCCAAATCATCTATTTATAGATGATGTAGGGAGTTACTAGGAAGAGTCACAACTCCTTATGGCCGAAAATACACATACTTTCGGCCTAAGGAGTGGTTACTCCCCCCTTGTACACTCCCTTGTCCAAATGCTAAGTAACTCCTCTTTTAGGCGAAGGGGTGACTTCCCTTGAGGTGCCTCTTCGCCAATTTCAGGCTCTCATGGCCGAAAATCTCTTGGTATCTTCCAAGAGATGTGCACACATGCACTAGGGTATATACACCATGCACCTCGATTGCCAAAGCCATGTCCTTTTACCAGAATACCTTTGTTTTGTGTAAAAGGATGCTAGTAAGTAGTTACTACTCATGAAACATCAAAAATGTTCCATATAGCCAAAATTCACATAGTTGAATTCCATAGAACTCATTTCAGCTCATTTTGAGCTGAAATCACTTCTCCATTTGAGATGAGCTCAAAGGACTTGGTGCGCTAAGAATTCCAACATTCTCTTCATCTTTCTTTTTATTCAATTCCAACATTTTTATGCTATTAATAGGGGGTTTAAAACTTATAAATTGGGGGATGAGTTTTTCACCTAATAACTAAGGATTTGAGAGGTGAGTGAGAAAAGTGAGTAATAGGGGCCCAAGTTTGAGGAGCCCGTGAAATTGAAGGGGGCTGGGGTGTGAATTCGGCGCACCCAGCCCTTCCCGCCTCTTTTCCCTTACCTTTTATGTTGTTCTTCTACCTACTATATGCAAACCCCATAAGTTGATATCCTTCTTTCTAAGTTCTTCTTCTCCCAACTTTGAAGTCCGCTTCCTTTTTCTCATCTTTTATGGATGGTGTCATCTATCTCGTTAAGCTCAGGAATATGAGAGAATGAGAGAGACAGAGTTGGTAGAAGAAGAGTTTGGAGAATTTGGGGAAGCTTTACTGGAGTGCAATGAGGTTGTTGAAAATCCAGTATTTAGGTTTTTCTCTTGTCATTTCGATGTTGATCTCGTATGGTGAAAGTAAATTAGGTACCTGTTTTGTCGGGTTGTATGAATTTCAGTTGAAAGAACTGTAGGTAGGAATCATATGTGCGATCATATGTGCGCTTTGTTGTGTTACACACACAAAACGTTGTCATGTGTTTCCAGGTTTTGCGATGGTGTGTGCGCCTAACTATGCTGTGCGCACAATACTTTGTTACAGTATGTTAATCTATAATCATTGCTATCTTTTTCTTTGAAATGCAAGAAAGCATGAACCTGTTGTCTCCTATTTGGTTATGTAGTTCGGAAGATGTCGAAAATATCTGTCCTTGAGCAACAGATGGGCGTGGCTATTGGCATTGATAAGGACGAGGATATGTTGGAGGAGTTATGTGATGCCTATGTTCTAATAAGCAATTCATGTTACCTCAACAATCGAGTAAGATCGCCACGGTCCACAGAGTTCTTACTGAATTGTGCGCTCAACCTAAATGTGTCAGAATTCCAACAAAACTTTTGGTGCGACTTGATGTCATTCCTTCTATTAGTTGAACTTCTGAAACCATGTCCTATTTCTATTTGATTTTCGGTTATCTATTATTAGATAACGAATTAACCAAACTATACCTAAAACCGAATTAATCGAATACCGAATTCGGTTTGGTATATCGGTTTTTATCCAAATTAACCGAAATTTTGTCCTTCTCTAGTTACTCTTTGATTCATTCATGATTCATCTTGTAGCCTGTAACTATGGATGACATTGATAACAGATCAACATGATAAGTTGTTTAAATCGACATCGTCACATCCACATGACTACCTTGTTAGAGCAACATACCTACTTGATTGATCAACATAAAATGGTGATCAGCATGATGAGTTGTTTAAATCGACATCACTATCTTGGTAGGTCGATATGACTACCTAGTTAGATCGACATCACTATCTTGTCAAATCCACATGACTACTTGATAGGTCAGCATTGATAATAGATCAGCATGATAAGTTGTTTAGATCGACATCGTCAGATCCACATGACTACCTTGTTAGATCGACATACATACTTGATTGATCAGCATAAAATGGTGATCAGCATGATGAGTTGTTTAGATCGACATCACTATCTTGTTAGATCGACATGACTATCTAGTTAGATCAACATCACTACCTTGTTAGATACACATGACTACCTTGTTAGATCCACATGACTACCTTGTTAGATCATCATCGTCTTTAAGGCTAGGGTTAGATCATCATCAATTAGAGGACTTCTTTTTAAGGCATGATATGCATGATTAAAAGAACAAACGAGAGTCCCGAGATGTAAGATCAACATGTGCGCAAGCCTGTGCGCTTACTGGAAGTGTGTCAAATATATTGTGCATTTATTTGTGCGCACATCTGTGTGTCGCGCACAACTTTATGCGAAACTATGTGCGGACTGGCGTGCGCAGTGCACTTTTTTGTGATCCACCAGCGTTCAAAATAAACTTCAAGTTAGCACAAATTAAGCAAACCCAAGCAAAATTTAGCAACCTCTGCCCTAACCCAGGAAGACTTTGTACCGTCAAAAGCTGGGAAGAGACGATTGAGGGAGATCAAGCGCTAAAACGATGGCGAATGAAGTATAGGAAGTGGAAAGAGAAGACCTTGCTACTGAATGATAGCAAAATGGATGGAATCGACGATGACATTCAGAAACGAGAGGTTTGGGAGCACCGGTGAATAACGAGGGGCTACTCACATGAACAACTAAGTTCACTTTGGTACTATTCGTTTGAGGTCTGCGTAGAAAATGGTGAATCACGAGCTCTAATTCACGTGAAAAAGGATAAGCGAATAACTTGGTTTTTCACCTACAAAAGCTTAAGTTTGAAGCCCCCTAATGATTTTGGTTTTTTAGTCATTTATGGCTCTTCTCTCCCTGTTTTTGTTCTTTCTAATTTTTATCATCCTATATTTGATTGGAGAGCACCATTCATATTGTCTTTGTTTGTTTTAATTTTAATTTTCTATTTAGTAAGTCACGTGCTTTCATTGCCTTTTCTTTATTTCATTTTTTTCGGTTATTTCATTGTTTAATTCACGGAAAATCAAGTAAACCTTCTGTGACATCTACAGTAGGTCCGGGCTCTGAACCCTCACTCCCCCTCCCTGGTCAGAGAGGTGATGGTCTAGGGGAGGGTAGTCCCATTCACGGAGTAGGTCATCTGTGGATTCTTCGGCTTCCCTCCGGCTCCTTCTCTTCCACAGCCATCACGAGTGATGCCAGACCAAGCTCCCTACATCATTCAAGAGCTGGGCATCGACCCAGCAGAGCTCCGAGTTTGGGAGCAGCTGCGCAAGCAAGGGGTCCTCCATGCCAACACCCTCCCGGTGAAGGAGTTGTGCCCCTAAGTCAATCAGGTTTACGGCAGTAACATGGAGATTTAATAATATATATATATATAGACATTGTTAAAATGTTTTATGTTTGATTGATTCATGTGCTAGAATAATAAACATAATAATGTTAACCCTGAAATTCATGTTTTGATCAAACATTCATTGTTTGCGAGAAAGGGTAAACATAGTATTGTTCATCCCTAGGTTACATGATATTCCTAAAGTGTCCCTAGTCGAGTATTATAGTGAACCTGAGTTGCCTAATGCATGCGAGACTAGCATAAGAGAAGAATCTATGAGATGGATTCTTACTTACGGTTTACATGATGGAGATGATCATGTAATGGACTGAACCACTGAGATCATCGGGTAGATCGTAGCATGATAATCACAAGTGTATCTTAAAGGTCGTTGTGCACGTAGTCCTTTGACTTGAGGTAGTAAAGATCTACTAATATGGGAAGCTCACTATAATTCTAGTAAGCACCACTTTTAGTCGAGTGGAATAGACTAGTTTTGGGTGGTTACCATGCAGTTAGACTGTCATGTACCAAGACAGAATTCAACACTCAGATGCTAGAGGAGATACTCTCATGGCCACGGTTGAATGGTAACAAGGGTGATTGATCCCACACCTTGGGTTCGACCTGATAAGTTTGTCGTAGGGACTAAAATTACTACAACTAAAGGGATCGTTGCCTTGGAAGGTGGTTCTATCACAATAATTGACTTCTACGTTAATTTGCTACTAGCGATGTATTCCTAGATACCGCTCACTGCTTGTAATTATGAATGGGATTCAGAATTACTACCAACTTAATAGGAACCTAAAGGGTCACACGCAATAACGAAAAAGTTTAGGAGTGAATTGCGCATAGAAGGAGAAATTGGGGCAAAAGTGACACTTTTGGAAAGTTGGTGTTACCCCCTTCTGCGGAAGTTTATGTAATATGAAACGCCCGGTAGCAAAAGCAGGAATCAAAATCGGGTCTGAACTCAAACACACATATGCACACAGATACGAATATGACAATATGAGTTTGGTTCTGCGGGCTCCAGAATGCAGCAGAACCGGAAATCCTCAAACAAATACAAATGTGATGCAATATAACTTTACATGCACGCGTTTACATATACATAGTCAGAACCTAACATCAAGAATATCTACGTGTGTGGAGGGATCTGGTACACCAAGATGCTCAGAACGTAACCCCACGTTGGTCACCACTGCTGCTAAACAGAGAACATAAGACAACTGTCAGTAACCTTAGAATGCGCTCAAATCAGAATTAGATCTTCCAAAATAGCAAAAAATCTCAAACAAGACTACCCTTTTTCCATACTAAGAAGACAGGCTCGGAATTAACAGTACCTGAAATCAAACACCAGAAAGCGCCGAGAGACTCTACTCCTCGGGCTTCTTATCAGACGAGCCTGAAAAAGTGTAAATATATAAGGGTGAGTCCTCGTTGAGAACTCAGTAAGGGTCAACCATAGGATAAGGTATCTCAGAAGTACGGAGTATGTTGAACTAATATACCTGCACAGAAAAACACGAATACAAGCAGACAACAGATATACAGATGATAATAATAACGATATTAGAAATGTTAGTAGTCAGACAAAATCGGCAGACCTCCGAGGCTTTTAGCCTTACAGAAGAGGTTTTTCAGAAAAATCAAAGGCATGGTACCAGCGTGGGGTCCGAAATCCCCGTTGCCGACAGAACAGATCCAGATAGCAGAATACAGAAGGAAACTTGCCGGACAAGTTATCCTGAAGCACTCCCAGAAGGAAACTTGCTGGACAAGTTATCCTGAAGCAGATAGCAGAACTCCCAGAAGGTGACTTGCCGGACAAATTACCCTGAGCAATGATGGAAGGTAACTTGCCTGACAAGTTATCCTGAGAGAAACAGATCCATATGCGAGAATACCGAAGGTAACTTACCGGACAAGTTATCCTGAACAATAACAAGAGGTAACTTGCCGGACAAGTTATCCTGAGCAAAACAGATCCATATACCCGAAGGTAACTTACCGGACAAGTTATCCTGAACGATAACAGGAGGTAACTTGCCGGACAAGTTACCCCAAGCAATGATGAAAGGTAACTTGCCGGACAAGTTATCCTGAGCGAAACAAATCCATATGCCATAATACGGAATGTAACTTACCGGACAAGTTATCTTGAACGATAACACAGGAGGTAACTTGTCGGACAAGTTACCCTTAGCAGAAGAACAGGTCCAGTGCAGAAGGAAACTTTCTGGACAAGTTACCCTGAACAATAAGAAGAGGTAACTTGCCGGACAAGTTATCTCAGAGCGTCCACCCGCATACCCGAGCCTATGCCATAAACTGAGTTCGGTATCACCGGACCCCACCCTCAACTCGAATTCAGCCCCAGTTTACCCCGACATGCATATATAAGCATCCCAGAATGCAAAGTCAAGGAAAACTGAACCCTTACCTTATACACCGAAAATTCCCGAACCGGGCTCCCGCGCAGATTCCCAGAAACCAATTTCGGCAGAGTTTCGGCTTAGTTTCTGCCTAACTCCCTGTTGACAATTCATCAAAAGATCACAGAATAAACATCCAAGAACCATAAAATCACAGCCACCCCGCCATGGAGCTTTCATGGTTGTGACGTTTTGAGGCGGATCCGGCCACGACGTCGGGACGGAAATATGGCAAGAAGCGTGGCAACAGAGCATCGAGCTCAAATATCAAAATGGTCGAGTAACGACTAGCAACCTACAAACTCATACAAGGCAAGCATGCTTAACAACCCAAAATTCTACCATACATGCAGTTCATGGAGTGTCAAACATCAATTATCGATATCATCACCGAAACACCAAGTCTGAAATATATCAATTCCACTATAGGCAAGTCGGGCTCCGCCCACGACTCAGAAGACAGATAGAGCAGATTCTATCTCAGTATATATATGTATCATATACAAAACCATGACCTGATCTATATGCATGCAGTTACAGCTACAGAGCCAGAAAACAAAATCCTATAAATACCTAGCGCGGAATCTGAAGCCTCTCACTCGAGGATCTCCGCACGTGGTACTACTGCTGCAACCACAACCTCAAAACGTAGGAAGCACCGCGGATCTCTACTCCGCCGGTTGCTTATCAGGACGGCCTCAGAAACACTGCCCCCGCAGCACCTAAACTCGGGAAATCCCAGCTCCCGGCCCAAAACGTAAAATTGGCTCTTACGGTCCCACGCTACTCCAACCGTGCAGAATCAAGCAATTCTTGAACTCAAATCCTTGAAGTTTCAGCAAAGGGAGATGAAGAACATGGAGCTCAAGGTTGAAGATGGAGGCTGCAGGAAGAAGAACGAAGGAGAGAAGAAAAGAAAATGGTATGAAATGATTTAAATGAATTAAAATTGATTTTTAGGCTTTTATACTTCTTTCTCTTTACAAATTAAATCAGAAATGGACAAGTGTCCAGCCCCTTTACTGCTGCCGACTTAAGGCCCAATCTGGCCCAAAACATTAATAACTTTTGGGTTAATTGCAATTTAACCCCCCAAATCTCCAAATCTTTGCAATTAAACCCCAAATATAAGTAACGAACTCCAAATGAACCCAAAACTGACCAGAATCCTCAGAATATCATAACATTCATAAAACATTTTTCAAATATTTATTTACCATTCCGTAGCGTCCTACCGAGCCCGCCGAGCCCAAACGAATCCGGCGTGCCGCATAACAACTAGAGCCACAACCCGTCACGACAAAATTCCACAAAAATAACCATAAAATCCACCTTAAAATATAACATGACTTACCCTGGAGCCGTCGGAGAAATTCCATCCCGAGCCCCGGGATTCCGCCCAGAGCCCCGGGAGTCGCCCGGGACCGCACGTCCCGTCCCGAAAAATATGCACCGTAAGAACCTCCGGGACGCTCCCACGATTCCAAATCCGCAAACGGTTCCTCAATCTGAGATCCTGGGAGCGCTACCGAGCCCGCTGTACGTCCCGAGCCAACCCCGACAACCCCCCGGCGCCGGAAAAATATTTTCGGCGGAAATGTCCGGGGGACCCACATGACCTCAAATATGGAAAGGTTCGCCAAAATGATGCTCGGATAAGGCTCGGGAGCAGTCTGAATGCCCAAAATCGTAACCCGCAGGCCACAACCGAAGCCCCGGGTCACCCGGTCGCAACCCGCTCAGGGTGACCGTAACATCCTCCCCCCCTTAGGACTCTTGGTCCTCCAAGAGGGGTATCAAACGCTGATACTGCTCGGGGTATCGCTCCCTGATATCCTGCTCGGTCTCCCAAGTCGCTTCCCGGTCAGTATGATGTGACCACTGAACTTTGACCATGGGAATCAACTTGCTCCAGAGTTTCCGAGTATCGCGTCCCAGAAAGGCAATCGGTACCTCCTGATACGACAAGTCAGGCTCCAGCTGAACCTCCTCCACTGGAATCGTCTGCACAGGATCCAGGATGCACTTCTTCAACATACTAACGTGAAAAACGTTGTGCACCGCAGACATACTCGGAGGTAAAGCCAACCTGTAGGCCAACCTGCCTACCCGCTCCAGAATCTCGTAAGGTCCGATATACCTTGGGGCTAACTTACCCCGTCTGCCGAATCTGACTGTCCCCCGAATAGGTGCTACCTTCAGCCACACTCGGTCGCCCACCTCAAACTCCAAATCCCTGCGTCGTCTGTTCGCGTATGAGGTGGTGCGGTCGTGAGCGGGGTTAAACCGCGCCTGAATTATCCTGATCTTGGCCGTGGTCTCCTCAATGAGCTCGGGACCCAGCTCTATCCTGTCAGACGCCTCAGTCCAACAGTGCGGTGTCATGCACCGTCGCCCATACAATGCCTCAAACGGTGCCATGCCGATGGTACTCTGATAACTGTTGTTATACGAAAACTCTACCAACGGCAACTGCCTATCCCAATCCCCTCCGAAGTCCAAAGTACAGCTCCGCAACATATCCTCCAGAATCTGAATCACCCGCTCCGACTGACCGTCGGTTTGGGGATGGTAAGCTGTACTCAGATGGAGTCGCGTGCCCAGAGCCTTATGAAAGGCACCCCGTAACTGCGCGGTGAAACGCGGATCTCGATTCGACACAATGGAGTCCGGCACTCCATGTAACCGCACAATCTCTAATGTACAACTGGGCAAACTTCTCCAGGGAGTCCGTCATCCGAACTGGCAGAAAGTGAGCACACTTCGTCAAACGGTCCACGATAACCCAGATGGCATCGTGGTGAGACCGGGTCAGGGGTAGTGCAGTCAGAAAGTCCATCGTGATGTTGCCCCACTTCCTGATCGGAATGGGCAAAGTCTGCAATGTCCCCGCCGGTTTCTGATGCTCCACTTTCACCCGCTGACAAGTGGCGCACTTAGACACATGAGAGGCAATGTGTCTCCGCATACCTGGCCACCAAAAGTGGGTGCGCAAATCCTGATACATCTTCTCGCTCCCGGGATGTATGCTCAAACGGCTCGAGTGCGCCTCTGCCAGAATCTCATCCCGCAGAGTCTGATCCCCTGGCACATACAACCGATCCCCGAAGTATAGCAAACCCCGCCTGCATCTGAAATGTCGGTAGTAGTGCCCCTTTGTCCTCCCGGACAACTTCTTCAACTCGGATCCCTCTCCTATGCCTCTCGCACTGGGCCCAACCACTCCGAGTGAATAGTCAAAGTGTATACTTGAGCCTGCTCCCAGCGCTCCCACCGGTGCCAGAGGCACGTCAAGTCATTCTCCTCAGTCCGATCCTCAGTGCTACCCCCTCTGACCACGCCAGTGTACTTCCTACTCAGAGCATCGGCCACTGTATTGCCTTTGCCCTCGGTGTACTCGATAGTGCAATCGTAGTCCTTGATGTACTCGAGCCACCTGCGCTGCCTCATGTTCAGCTCCTTCTGAGTGAACAGATACTTCAAACTCTTATGATCTGTGAAGATCTGAAATTTGCTGCCGAGTAGGTAATGCCTCCACTGCTTCAACGCATAAATCACTGCGGCCAACTCTAGGTCGTGTGTCGGGTAGTTCGCTCATGCGGTCGAAGCCGCCGCGACCCATAAGCTATCACGCCCGCCCCGCATCAAAACACACCCTAACCCGGACTGGATGCATCTGTGTAGATCACATAAGGTAGGCTCGGGTCGGGTAGAATCAAGATCGGTGCGTTGGTCACCGTCGCTTCAACTCCTGAAAGTTCTGCTCACACTTCTCTGACCACACAAATGGCTGCCCTTCTTGGTTAACTGCGTAAGTGGGGAAGCCAAAACGGAAAACCCTGGCACAAACCGTCGGTAGTAGCCTGCTAACCCCAGAAAACTCCTGATCTCTCGTACCGAGGTTGGCTGCTTCCACTCCTGCACCGCCTTAACTTTCTCGGGGTCCACTGACAAACCGTGCTCACCGATGATATGCCCCAGAAAAGACACCTCTCGGATCCAGAAGTCACACTTTGAGAACTTAGCATAAAGCTGGTGTTCCCAAAGTGTCTGCAGAACAATCCTCAAATGCTCCCGGTGTGAGTCCTCATCCCGAGAGTAGATCAGAATATCATCGATGAACACTACCACAAAGGAGTCCAGATACGGCCGGAACACCCTGTTCATCATATCCATGAACGCTGCCGGTGCATTAGTCAGACCAAACGGCATCACCGTATACTCATAGTGCCCATACCGTGTACGGAAAGCTGTCTTCGGGATGTCCTCCTCCTTCACTCGCAGCTGGAAGTACCCCGACCGCAGATCGATCTTCGAAAAGATCCTCGCACCCCTCAACTGATCGAAAAGATCATCGATCCTCGGTAGTGGGTACCTGTTCTTGATGGTGATGGCGTTCAATCGTCTGTAATCAATACACAGCCTGAGTGATCCGTCCTTCTTCTTAACGAATAATACTGGAGCACCCCACGGCGAAGTGCTCGGACGGATAAACCCCTTCTCCTGCAGCTCCTCCAGCTGCTTCTTCAGCTCAACCATCTCTACTATCGGCATCCGATAAGGAGGAATAGAGATGGGAGTAGAACCCGGCTGTAAATGGATCTCAAACACGATTTCCCGCTCTGGTGGCATCCCGGCAAATCCTCCGAAACACTGCGGAAAATCCTGAACAACTGGGATCCTATCCAACTCCTCGCCGAGTATCTGCTGGATTCAGGTCATAGCACTCCTCCGAGTCTACTATCGGAACTCGATCCGTAACTTGCAGCTCCATGCTGCTATCGCCGCCTCCAACCCATCAGAAACTGAGAGGGGTAACACCTCTCCAGAAACCGTAACACTACGGTTAGCACAGTCGATGTGCACGGCATTCTTGGATAGCCAATCCATCCCAAGAATCACATCGTACTTCGGTGTATTCAACACCAGTAGATCAGACCGAATCCGATGCCTACCAATGGATAGCACGCAGCCTCGTGCCATCTCATTGGTGAACAAAATCGACTCCCACCGCCTCGCACCAGAAGACGCTCGGAAGCCCGCCGGTAGTCGTGTGAAGAGACTCGACACACTTTTGTGCCACAATCAAACAGACGCCCAGTATCAAACAATGCACGAACAGGAGTATCGTTCAGAAGTAAGGTACCTTGGAGCGCCCCACGCTGCGAAGTCTCTCCACGCTCGATCTGAAACACCCGTCTGCTCCGGGCTGCTGTGGTGGAGGCTCACGCTGTGATGTCTCACCCCGCTCCACCTGGAATACACGTCCTACTCCAGGCTGCTGTGGCGGAGGGGGTGGCTGAAACGGTCGTCTCGGCTGCTGTGGTGGCCTCGGTCCGCCCCGCTGTGAACCGCGCCCCCGGGGTGCGTTAGGCTGAAACCGAGGCTGCGGACGTGTAGCACCGCTGACCCCTGTCCCAAAGTGTCGAGGACAATCACGAATCCAATGATCGCTAGACCCGCATCGCAGACACACGCCCGATCGCTCGTAACATGGCCGGCCGGGTGCTGCCCGCCGCAACTCGCACAAACCGGAGATACCGGCGTAGTCCTGCTGCCTCGCCGCTCCGTCCTGCACTCGCCCGACCTCCCTGTAGATCTCGCTGAACTCTGCTGTGCTGAAGCCCTCCCTCTATCACTAGGTCGGTGTGGTAGGTACCGACTCTCAACCTCCTCCTCCTTGAGGAGTTGGGCCTTCTGCACAGCCTCATGGTATGAAGTGATGTCCAGGGGTCTCAAAGCCCATCGATACTCAGGACGCAAGCGGCGAATGAACCGCTTGGCCTTCTCCTGCTCCATGCCGTAATACTGCGGCACGTAGCGGACCAATCGGTCGAACTCCCGCTCGTACTCTCCAACAGTCCTGGTGCCCTGCTCCAGATCATCAAACTGTGCCTGCCGGAGGTCCCTGACGGCATCCCCAATATACTGCTGATGGAAGTAGTAGGCAAACTGCTCCCAGGTCAAGTCCGCATCCCGCCTCCGTCACGTGCTGCCTCGGCTCTCAGACGGCCCTGGAGGCTCCTCCACCAATGATCTGCACTGTCCTGCAGATTGAACGTGGCCAATGAGACTCTCACCTCAGATGGAAGGTGCAGCCTCCCAAGGAGCTTATCAACTCCTGCAAACCAAGTCTTTGCCGCCTCTGGTCCTCCACGGCCGTTGAACCTCGGGGGGTTCAAACGCTAGAACCGCTCCAAGAGTCTGATCTCATCAGACTGGCGTCTCAGCCCTTCCCGTCGTCGGTGGGACCGACGAGAACTCTCGGTACTGCGCTGATCCCCCTCCTCAGAATCACTATCCCGCACACTGAGGTGGCTGCTGTCCACCCCCTGATCTGGCTGTCTCCGCTGTGGCCTGTCCGGACCTCCCTGTGCCTGCTGCCGCCCTTGAATCCGCTGGCACTAAGGTACTCAACAACTGCTGGACCTGACCCAATACCTGTAGTACATCAGGAGCGGGCCCCTCAGACTGCTGATCACTCGGGGGGGGTGTGTGTGACTGCTCAGGTCCCGGGTTCCTCTGACCCCGCCTTCTAACCCTCGGAGGTGTGGGATCCCGGTCCCGACCCTCCGGTTCTTGCTCACGCGGACGGCGTGTTCTAGCCATACCTGAAATAAGTCAACCCCAAAACCATATAACCACACAATTAACTTTCTCTTCCTAAAGCTAGCAGCAGATTCTATGGCTCAGTAGTGTAATGCAATGCATGATGCAAGGATCCTTTCGAATCACAACTAAGTAATAAACCTTAAACATAGAATCGATCATGTTCGTAATCACGTAATCACTTCATATACACTCCACATTTTCCAAATGCTCCAAAGAACCGCCCGCTACTTCACACGCATTCAAACGGTTCAAATAAGGAGTTGATCGGGCTCCGCATCGAACCGCCCCAGAATGAAGTGTAAACCAGTAGCTCGCCCTTCGAAGTCATTACTTATAAAACTTACCCATGAACTAGCATGACTTGCTCCAAAAGTCCACCCTTGGACTTGTATGCTTGCCTTCCACAACCCATACTGAACTAACCATACTTTACCTCTTGGGTCACTCCGACCCGACCTGCTCTGATACCAACTTGTCACAGCCACCCCGCCCGGTTGCGGAGGCGGAGCCGGCCACGACGTCGGAACGGAAATATGGCAAGAAGCGTGGCAACAGAGCATCGAGCTCAAATATCAAAATGGTCGAGTAACGACTAGCAACCTACAAACTCATACAAGGCAAGCATGCTTAACAACCCAAAATTCTACCATACATGCAGTTCATGGAGTGTCAAACATCAATTATCGATATCATCACCGAAACACCAAGTCTGAAATATATCAATTCCACTATAGGCAAGTCGGGGCTCCGCCACGACTCGAAGACAGATAGAGCAGATTATATCTCAGTATATATATGTATCATATACAAAACCATGACCTGATCTATATGCATGCAGTTACAGCTACAGAGCCAGAAAACAAAATCCTATAAATACCTAGCGCGGAATCTGAAGCCTCTCACTCGAGGATCTCCGCACGTGGTACTGCTGCTGCAACCACAACCTCAAAACGTAGGAAGCACCGCGGATCTCTACTCCGCCGGTTGCTTATCAGGACGGCCTGAAAGTGGTAAACAAATAAAAAGGGTGAGTCCTCGAAAGGACCCAGTAAGGGCTAAGGTAAAAATGTAGTTTGCCCATATGGCACAAGCCGAACTCGCAAAATGTAATATCACAAACACATATACATATGAATATAAAACATAAGGTAAACAGAATCCGTCATATGCGGTCCGACGCCGTAACGACCAGTAACGACACCCTCAACAGAGGTCGAATATACAGACGTAATGTAAAGCACGGTACCGGCCGGGGTCGCGATCCCCAAACTGTCGTAGGGTCACGTATATATCGGCACCCTGGTGCGGATATACACGTAATGTCGCACCTCCAAAGGCACACCACGTAACAGATCCAAGGAGTACCGTGGCCTTTAAGACCATCCGGACTCATCACGTAATGTAACCATACAATAATAATAATGCGTAAGTATAAACAGAAATACACCACCGATATGCACATACGTAACATAAAAGGAACCCGGCCTCTAAGGTCATCCGGCCTTGAAATGTAACAAACGTACATTTTACCAAATTGAGCCCTTACCTCGAAACACCGCCCCGCAAAGACCTAAACTCGGGAAATCCCAGCTCCCGGTCCAAAACGTAAAATTGGCTCTTACGGTCCCACGCTACTCCAACCGTGCAGAATCAAGCTGTACAACCATAATTAAGTCAGAACACACCCAAACAAACCCCAGAAACCAACTTCCGCACAATCCCGCACTTTCCCTAAAAAATTCACAGAAAGCTCGGTTTCACGAACCGAGCCTGAACATTGTTATTCATACACCACTAAACCCATTCCAACCTTTAAACCCATATTCCAGACATTTTTCCCGGAAAACCCGCATAAACCTAACTTTCCCTACCATTGTCCGAAAATGATGTTTCAAACACCATTACGAACCTACTTCCATCCACAATACCAATTTAGCATCCAAATCAACCAAAAACAAACCCCAACATGGAAAAAGAATCATTTCAAGTTTTGGTTCTTCACCCAATTTTCACCCAATTACCATTTCAATCCAAACAAGGTTCCATTTGCTCTCTTTAATCACCAATTACAATTCTTAAGCAAGATTACTAACCAATTTCACCTTAAACAAGCAAAATCAACCATGAACCCTAATCCACTATTCACTCAAATTGGGGCTTTTCTACTCAATCAATTTCCCTCCAAATTGAAACCATAGCAAGCCTTAGAATCATGCTAGGAACAACATACTAAGAGCATGATTCAAGAACACAAACATACACCATTTTAGAATTAACCCTAATTTTTGCCAAATTATGTTTCTTCCTTCCATGATGTTTTTCCAAAATCTAACCATAGATTCTTACTCCCCTCAAGCCCAAGAACAACATACTAAAAGATGGGAGGGAGAGGATCACTCAAACTTGTAGTGAAGAACAACCATGAATTTAGCATTTTGCTCTCTTTTCCTCACTAATCCTTGTTTTCAACTTGAAAGGAAGATGAAAGGGAGAAGCTTACCAATTCTTGAACTCAAATCCTTGAAGTTTCAGCAAAGGGAGATGAAGAACATGGAGCTCAAGGTTGAAGATGGAGGCTGCAGGAAGAAGAACGAAGGAGAGAAGAAAAGAAAATGGTATGAAATGATTTAAATGAATTAAAATTGATTTTTAGGCTTTTATACTTCTTTCTCTTTACAAATTAAATCAGAAATGGACAAGTGTCCAGCCCCTTTACTGCTGCCGACTTAAGGCCCAATCTGGCCCAAAACATTAATAACTTTTGGGTTAATTGCAATTTAACCCCCCAAATCTCCAAATCTTTGCAATTAAACCCCAAATATAAGTAACGAACTCCAAATGAACCCAAAACTGACCAGAATCCTCAGAATATCATAACATTCATAAAGCATTTTTCAAATATTTATTTACCATTCCATAGCGTCCTACCGAGCCCGCTGAGCCCAAACGAATCCCGCGCGCCGCATAACAACTCGAGCCACAACCCGTCACGACAAAATTCCACAAAAATAACCATAAAATCCACCTTAAAATATAACATGACTTACCCTGGAGCCGTCGGAGAAATTCCATCCCGAGCCCCGAGATTCCGCCTGAGCCTCGGAGTCGCCGGGACCGCACGTCCCGTCCCGAAATATATGCTCCGTAAAAACCTCCGGGACGCTCCCACGATTCCAAATCCGCAAACGGTTCCTCAATCTGAGATCCTGGGAGCGCTACCGAGCCCGCTGTACGTCCCGAGCCAACCCCGACAACCCCCCGGCGCCGGAAAAATATTTTCGGCGGAAATGTCCGGGGGACCCACATGACCTCAAATATGGAAAGGTTCGCCAAAATGATGCTCGGATAAGGCTCGGGAGCCGTCTGAATGCCCAAAATCGTGACCCAGCAGCCAAAACCGAGCCCCGGTCACCTTGGCCGCAACCCGCCTGCGGTGACCGTAACATATTTTCTTTTTCTTTTCCTTTCTTTTCTTCTCCACTCCATCTCTCACGTTTCTTCTTTTTTTTCTAATTCTTTTCTTTCCTTGTCTTTTTCTTCATTTTCTTTTTCTCTTTCTTTTCACTTTGTCTTCTTCTTCTTTTCTTCCTTCCCACAAAGTGGCGCCACTTGTACCTCTCCTTTAGTTATTTAATTATTTGGTTCCATTTTTCATCGTTTACACTTTAGCCCCTAAACTTTGCAAAGTTGTAATTTAATCCAACCGCAACTTGCATAACTTCCAAACGGTACCACCAACTGAAATAAAATTCTGACACCAACTCAGGGACTTCATAACACATAGAAAACATGTTTAACATGTTTAAATTGAAGTCCCGATATACACAAAAATCAGAAAAAGGATCATAAATTTCAAAAAATTACCTCGGAAGTCGCCCGACGCGTGTTGGCTATAACAATCTCACCCCTTAGGACTCTTGGTCCTCCAAGAGGGTCCTCAATCTCTGATACTCCTCGGGATATCTCACTATCAGATCCTTCTCGGTCTCCCAAGTCGCTTCCCGGTCAGAATGATGCGACCACTAAACTTTGACCATCGGAACTAACTTGCTACGGAGTTTCCGAGTATCCCGAGCCAGAATGGCAACCAGTACCTCCTGATATGTTAAATCTGGTGCCAAGTGAACCTTCTCTACTGATACAGTCTAAATCGGATCCAACAGACACTTCTTGAGCATGCTGACGTGGAATACATTATGAACCGCATACATGTCAGGTGGCAATGCTAGGCGTTAAGCTACCTTGCCAACCCAGATAGCATCATGATGAGATCGTGTCATAGGTAGACCTGCAAGAAAATCCATCGTGACATTACCCCATTTCCTAGCCAGAATGGGCAACGTCTGTAATGTTTCCGCTGGCTTCTGGTGCTCAATCTTCACTCTCTGACATGTAGCACACTTCGAGATATAGGTGGCAATGTCTCTCCGCATGCCAGGCCACCAGAAGTGCGTCCTCAGATCCTTGTACATCTTCTCGCCTTCTAGGTGTATGCTTAATCGACTCGAATGAGCGTCTGCCATAATCTCATCCCGGAGTGCCTGAATATCGGGCACATATAACGGATCCCTGAAGTACAGCAACCCCTGTCTGTACTCAAATGATTGACGCAATGCTGTTTTGCTCTCGCCCGATATCTTCTTCAACTCTAGATCCTTTCCCTGTACATCTTGAACACTATCCAACTATCCGGACTGAATTGTTAGAGTGCATACCTGTGCGTCCACCCAAGGCCTCCAATTGTGCCATAAGCACAGCAGATCATTCTCCTTGGCCCTGTGATCTGGGTCTCCACCTCTGACCAATCCTATGTACTTCCTGCTCAGAGCATCCGCCACAGAGTTACCTTTACCCGCTGTGTACTCGATGCTGCAGTCATAATCCTTAATGTACTCGAGCCACCGACGCTGCCTCATGTTCAACTCCTTCTGAGTGAACAAATGCTTCAAACTGTTGTGGTCGGTATAAATCTGAAATTTGCTTCTGAGTAGATAATGTCTCCATTGCTTCAGACGTATATCACTGCAGCCAGCTCCGGATCATGTGTCTGATAATTTTGATCATGCGGTCAAAGTTTTCTCGACCTATAAGCAATGATGTTGTTCCCCTGCATCAAAAAACATCTTAATCCAACTCGTGATGCATCTATGTAGATCACATACGATGCACTAGGATCCGGTAATATCAGAATTGGAGCTTTCGTCAACCTCTACTTAAGCTCCTGGAAACTGCGCTCGCACTCGTCAGACCAAATAAAGGCACGCCCCTTCTGAGTTAGCTGAGTAAGAGGTGAAGCCAGAATGGAAAAACACTAAACAAACCTCTGATAGTACCCAGTCAATCCCAGAAAGCTCCTGATCTCACGCACATTCGTGGGTTGCTTCCAATCTCGTACATCCCTAATCTTCTCGGGATCCACAGATAAGCCATGTTCTCTGATAACATGACCCGGAAAAGCAACCTCATGAATCCAGAACTCACACTTGGAGAACTTGGCATATAGCCGGTGTTCCCACAGTGTTTGTAGCACTATCCTCAGATGATCCTGATGTGCATCCTCATTCTTGGAATAAACCAGGATGTCATCAATGAACACCACAACAAATGAATCTAGGTAAGGATGGAGACTCTGTTCATCAAATTCATAAACGCCGCAAGAGCGTTAGTCAGACCGAACGGCATAACCGTGTACTTGTAGTGTCCATACCGAGTCCGAAAAGCAGTCTTCGGAATGTCTTCCTCCTTAACCCGTAAATGAAAGTATATGTACCATGGGTCGATCTTTGAAAAGACCTTTGCTCCTTTCAGCTGATCAAATAAAATGTCGATCCTGGGTAACGGATACCTATTCTTCACTGTGATGGGGTTTGTTTTCTGATAATTGATGCACAATCTGAGTGATCCATCCTTCTTCCTCACAAATAGAACCGGAGCATCCCATGGAGAAGTGCTCAGTCTAATAAACCCTTTCGCAAGCAATTCATCCAGCTATTTCTTTAACTCATTCATTTCAACTATAGGCACGCGATAAGGGGGAATAGAAATCAGAGTAGAACCTGGTTGGAGCTGAATCTCAAACGTGACGTCCCGCTCCGGTGGTAGCCCTGGAAGATCCTCCGGAAAAACCTGCGGAAAATATCATACAATCGGGATCTTCTCTAGTTCCATTACAGTATCAGCTGGATTCAATTCATAATATTCCTCTTCACTCACCACCGGCCAGAAAAGTCACCCTAAATGATAACATGAGGTAACTAGCCGGATAAGTTATCTCAGATCGTCCACCCGCATACCCGAGCCTATGCCATAAACTGAGTTCGGTATCACCGGGACCCACCCTCAACTCAAATTCAGCCCCATTTATCCCGACACGCATATATAAGCATCCCAGAATGCAGAGTCAAGGAAAACTACCTTGTATACCGAAAATTCCCGAACCGGGCTCCCGCGTAGATTCCCAGAAACTAATTTTGGCAGAGTTTCGGCTTAGTTTCTGCCCAACTCCATGTTGACAATTCATCAAAAGATCACAAAATAAACATTCAGGAACAATAAAATCACAGATCTGAGTGGCTCCGCCACACACCAGAAATTCAGACGTTAACGGTTTTTCACACAGAAGCTCATTTACAAAAACAGATTCATAGAGAATGCATAACTCTTCACCGTGAACAACATATATCATTACCTCTTCACAAATCTAAAGTTGGGTTCCCGTGTAGAAAATCAGAAATCGATTTCGGCAGTACTCCGGAATCGTTTCAGCTCAACCTCCTTTTTAGAACCGATCCAGAAATACATAAACAACGTTTAGAAACCAAGAAACATACCCCATATGTGTGGCGCCTCAACATGTAGAAAATTTCAGAAAAAACGGCTTTCAAACGGAGCCGTTTTAGAAAAATCTGATCCGTAGGATGTTTCTAACTTCTCCCTAGGATCAGTTTAAGATAATTACCTCGAAGCTCGGGCCAATATTGGTGAAGTTCACTTGAAGCTCATCCATGAACTTTCATGGAGGTCTCTCACGAAGGAGAGAAGAAGAAGATGAAGAAGGAAGAAGAAGATGGGGAAGTGACAAACATCTTCTCATCTCTCATTTCTTTTTTTCTTCATTTTATTTTCCCATAAATGGGCCAAAATCGGCCTCCTCTCTCTGTCCTCCAATTATTTTCACATAATGGGCCAAAATCGGCCTCCTCCCTCTGTCCTCTCCTTTAGTTATTTAATTATTTGTTTCCATTTTTCTTCTTTTACACTTTAGCCCCCAAATTTTGCAAAGTTGTAATTTAGTCCAACCGCAACTTGCGTAACTTCTAAACGGTACCACCAACTGAAATAAAATTCTGACACCAACTCTGGGACTTCATCACACACAGAACATATGTTTAACATGTTTAAATTGAAGTCCCGGTATTCACAGAAATCAAAAAATGGATCATCAATCGTACAGAAATTACCTCGGAAGTCGGTCGGCGCGTGGCGGCTGTAATACTTGACACATAAACAACGACTTCGACAAAGCAAGGAATTCAGAATGCACGAAGGCAAAGTTCTCTTCCTTGGCCAGGCCTTCCCCCTTTTATAAAGTAGGACTGACTCCTCAACTGCAGCGGCTTCAAATAAGAGTTGTTATCTTCATTAAACAGTCCTAACGGCATGGAACCCAAGCAAAACAACTGCAACAGGTTCGGAATATAGGGCCCTTCCTGTATTTCGATTTCAGGAGGCGGCTCCTTTGTATTTCGGGGCCCAACCCGCAAAAAGGGCCCCTAATCGAAGCGCAGGAATGTGGGCCTAAAACACTTGATGCAGAGATTCGACCAAGGTACGAACAACCGCGAGGAGGTGTCACCCGTGAGGGCCTCGTCCCAGCTCATCGCGAAGGCCTCCACCCGCAATACCTTGAAGCGCGAGGCCTCCATACTTGGTAAATTGAATGCAGCCCCGAAGACTTTGCGTGCGTTCCCGCCGCATCAGCCACATTCCCAAGGTGCGCCCCCACCTTCCATAACCGCTCCCATGATCGCAGGGAGCGTCCTCCAACTTTCATTCTCGTGCCCCACGATCACGCCTACAATTAGCGGTGCCCAGAAGACAACCATGTTGGAATTCCCTGGCGCACCAAGAACTTTTGAGCTAATACTCCAGCTCAGAGGAGCTGGGAGTAACTTGACAGAGAAGAAATGATTAGAGCACAATTTATCAAAGTAGGAGTATTTTGGTAAATGGCACTAATGAGCTTAAAGGAGCTCGAATATGTAAAATGGAAATGATTGGAATTACTTTGTGTAATTCGGACCTCATTTATCAATCATAACCACCTCTAAAGCTACTTATCAAAGTAAGGGTATTTTGATAATTTTGGTGTAAGGTGTATGCACCTTGAACCATGTAATAACTCCATCTTTGCCAATTTATGAGGTTGGCAATGTAGTTGCCAATTTATGAGGTTGACAATTTATGAGGTTGGCAATTTATGAGGTTGGCAATGTGGTTGCCACGTTGATGAGGTAGGCAATGTGGTTGACACATTTAAGGGAGAGCTTTTGGTAGCTCTCATCCTTCTATAAATAGATGGGAGGAAGTGTCTCATTCTCCATCCCTCATTCCATTATCTTCTTCTCCTTCTCAATCTCTCTCAATGTGTCAAATTCTTGAGGCAAGTTTTGGAGCATTAAGGGTGGAATTATTTGTGTCATCCCACACAAGAACTTCATGGTGCTTCACATCTCATCCGTCCTCTTCCCTTCTCCTCTTGGTGCAAGGCGGCATTATCATCATCTCTGGAAGCCAAGGGCTGCTATTGGAGCAAGCTTGAAAGCGTAAGGAAGGAGCATACATCGGATTGGAGTAAGGATTAAAATAATCCTTAAGCGGTTTTTTCCTTTGGTGCAAGGTATGTTTATGCCTCTTAGTATCATGTTCAGTTCTTCATCTTCATACTCTATTGATGCTGGATTCATTGGTTTCATGGCATGATTTGATGAGACAATATCATGCTTGTAAAGAAGAAGTCGTTAATATATGTTATGTGAAGTAGAGCATTACGTGTGTATGAGAAAGATCCACATGAGAGCATATTTGAGGGATCTCTAAAATTAACAAATGGTATCAGAGCATGAGGTTAATGATCTCTTACATATGTATGCTTGAAAAAAAATTTGGTTTGAAAATGCATGAGAAATTGGCATAAAATTGAAAAGTGTGATAAACATGTCTTGGTGACCTGTATGCTTGTTGAATACTATGAATACATGAAAGCTGTATGAACATCATGTGTTGATGTATGGATTCTATGAGAATCATTGAATGGCCGAAAGTTGATAAACATTTACTTGTAATGTAAATGACTTGAGTGTTGTGCAAATGTGCACTAGTTTTGACTGAATCGTATAAGCGTGAACTTTCAATGTTTTTGCTTGTTTAAAATGCTTATAATGTATGATTTAATATGTTTAAATCAATAAAACATGGATATATAAATGATATTTATGCATATTCTCAAATGGTTACATGTACGTGTTACATATAAGTGTCATGCTTGTAATTTAAGCTACAAGTCTGTACTCTAAAGTCTAATAATGGAGATTCTGTCTAAGGAGTTGGATTTTATTTGAGACCATTGTGACTCCTCCATGTTTCCTGGGAATCATCCTTATGGTGACTAAGGGGTTGAAGGACTATACTTTAAGGTTATGGTACAATGGTACATGCATTTGTTGCATGACCAAGTGTACAAGTATGACAAGTATGAGAACATGTGTATGAAGCCATGGAAACATATTTTTTATATTTCTAATTGAGTGCTATATGCACTTCTTTTGCTATGTATGAACATGCTTGAAGTGATTTTGTGCAATGTGTTGCTTGCATGAGTCTTGTTGTGTTGGTTGAACATTAAAAACATGTGATTGCATCATTGTAGATGGCATGTAAGAATATCATTGCTGAGTTGAACAATGACCTGAAATTGGATGGTGAAAACTATTCAATTTGGCAACAAAAGGCTGAGTTCATATTGACTGAGCAAGACACGTTTGATGTGTTGAGCAATGAGATTACACCTCCTGAAGAGGGTGGAAATGGTGATGCCAATGTGGCATACCAGAAAAAAGAACAGCTTGTGTCGCGTCACCCTTCTCTCTACTATGGTGGATGAGATATGGTGGAATTCTCAACAATTGAAAGTGCCAAGGACATTTGGGACGCTGTCAAAGCTAAGTTTGGTGATGTTTCTTTTGAGAAACAAAGGTCCATAATCTTGAAGTTTGAGAACTATGTCACACATGATCCACCAATTGAAGGAAACGGGACATGACCTCACTAATGAGCAACAAGTGCAGGCTATCAATAGGTCCTTATCTGATGAGGAGTGGCAGTTGATGAAGGTCAACTTACGCCACAATCCTCAAATTAAGTCATTTGATGACATTGCCCGCCATTTGTTGTTTGAAGCGGAAGTAATGGCTCTTAAGAATCATTCCAAGGCATATGTTGCCTCCACCTCTTCCTCCAATAAGAAATGGAGTAAGAAAGGGAAATGGTTTGGTAAGGGCAGCAATGGGAATGGCAGGGGTAAGGCAAGGGTCAACGGAAACAGCGGTGGAAATGGACCAAACATGAATAAGTTCAAGAAAAAGAGGGATGTTTCCAAGCTGAAGTGCTTCAATTGTGGCAACAAGGGCCATTTTGCTAAGGATTGTAGAAATCCTACAAAGGTATGTGTACCTACTACTTCTAATGTACATGTTGTGTCATGTACCATGCTTACTGAGGCGTGAAGAATGTCTTGGTGGGAAATAATGATGTTTTAGAAGTAGTTGGTATTGGGACTTGTAAAGTCCTTGTGTGTAATGGATATTACGTTTATCTTGTGGACACACTTTATGTACCTGGTATTTGTAGAAACTTGGTTTCTATTTCAAGCTTATTGAAGTACAATTATAGCTTAACCTTTTTTAATAGTAGTGTTACTCTTATGAAAGATCATCAAGTCATGTGTGAATGTATGCTTAACAACGGGTTGTATGAACTTAGACCAAGTAACCACACCAATTCTTCATCTAGTTGACATGTGACTAAGATCACAAATGAAATGACTTGGCATGAAAGGCTTGGTCATATAGGTCAAGATAGGATGAATAAGTTGGCCAAGAGTGGCTTACTTGGGTCCTTGGCAAAGGTGAACTTGTCGGGTTGCCAATCATGCCTTGAAGGAAAGACAACAATGAAGCCATTTAGGCGAGGCACTAGAAGGGAAGAAGTACTAAGTTTAGTACATTCAGACTTGTGTGGTCCATTGAGAGTGATATCTAGAAATGGTTTTAGATATTTTATAACATTCACTGATGACTATTCTCGATTCACCAATGTATTCTTACTCAAAACCAAGGAAGAGGCCTTGTCATACTTTGAGAAGTATGTGAATTTGGTTGAGTACCAATTGGGTAAGAAGATTAAGTCTTTGAGGACTGATAGAGGTGGAGAATATAACTCATTAGCATTTAAGTTATTTTGTGACTCCAATGGCATTCAAAGAGAGTTCACTCTTCCTTGGACTTCACAACAAAATGGCGTATCCGAGAGGAAAAATATAACTTTAATGGAAATGGTGAGATCTATGATGGCAAAGGCCAATTTGGACATCACTTATTGGAGTGATGCGTTGCTTTGTGCAGTGCACATTCTCAATAGAGTGCCTACCAAGAACATTGACACTACTCCATATGAGTTATGGAAGGAAAAGTCCCCAGACTTGAGCTACATGCACCCTTGGGGTTGCTTAGCATATGAACATGTCCCGGACCATCCTTTGGGAAAGTTGGGACCACGAGGTAAGCAATGTGCTTTCCTTGGTTATTGTATAGAATTAAGGGGCTTTGTGTTCTTGGATATAAGTCACAAGAATGGTTTGGTTTTTTATGCCAAAAATGCCAACTTTGTGGAATGTGAGTTTCCTAAAGTTGGTGAATGCAAAGACATAAACTCTTTTGGACCAATCCTTGAAGAGGATAAACCAAGTGCCATATGGGCACCGGTAAAGACCTAATGATAGCTTGCACTTGCTGCTCATCAGTGAGCTCATGTCCTGCCTCCTTTAATTGGTGAATCATGCGTGACATTTCACGCAAGTGAGAAGTCATGGTGTGCTCAGGTTTCTTTATGTAGTTCTCAAACCGCATAATCAGAGACCTTTGTTTCTCGACAGAAACATCACCATACTTTGCCTTTGCAGCATCCGAGATGCCTTTGGCAGTCTCAATGGTAGAGAACTCAACCATTATCTCGTCTACCATAGTAGAGAGAAGTGTCACCCGACACAGGTTGTCTCTTTTAAGATATGCCACATAGGCAGATCCATCCCCACCAAGCTCAGGAGGACCGACCACATTGGTCAGAACATCAAGTGTGTCTTGCTCAGTTAGTATAAACTTGACCTTTTGATGTCAGGTAGAATAGTTTTCACCATCCAATTTTAAGTCCTTGTTCAATTCAGCAGCAATACTCTTACTTGCCATCTACAATGATGCAATCACATGTTTTAATGTTCAATCATTACATAACAAGACTTATTCAAGCAACTAGTGTACAAGACTATTTCATACATGTTCATATATGGCAAAAGAGGTACATATAGCACTCAATTAGAAATATACAAACAAGTTTCCATAAATCCATACACAAATTCTTAACAAGCCTTCCAAAGAGGGTTGTTTTTAGTATGTCATATGTACATTCGGCCATGTAACATATACATGCGTCATTCATGTAACATCATTTCATACTTTTGTCCCTCAACTCCTTAGTTATTGTCAAAACATTCCCAGGAAAGATGGAGGTGTCACAAAAGGTCCCGCTTAAAATCCACCTCCTTAGACAGAATGTAATTAACAAAACTTTAAATTAAGGACTTTAGTATGAAATGATAAGATGACATATGTAAGTAACATATACTTACAACATGTATTTGAATATATATAAACCACTTTGTACATTTCAACAAAAAATGCACAAATATTCATATATATATATATACAAAATTAAATAAGAAATTTTACAAATAAAATGCTTGCAATTTCTTTACAATGGCCGAAATTCAACACTTGAACATCCAAGGTTTTTGATATTCTAGACATGAATTAGATAATTAATTCATTCATTACAATTCATGAATAGAAACAACATGAAACAAATTCAAACTCATGGAAAAAGATCAAAGAATTTTTCCATTTTCAATCATGATAATAATTCATACAATTTATTGAATTATTTACATGAACATGTATGAGAATTCTAACAACACAAGCTCTGATACCAATTGAAGAATTAAAGATCTTTAAGAATCTCAATTACATGTTCATATTCATACGAGTTCATGATTTACACGGAAGATTCATAGGCATGATACAACAAATAATCATGCGTCATTTACACAAGAATATACAAGAAATATAAATCACAAGATCGAATGAACCCGAGATATTGGTACCTTTCACCTTGGAAAACAGCTAAAGGAATTTATAATTCCTTGCTCCTTAAACGTAAGCTCCTTCCTTGCTTGATGATGATTTGCCTCCTTGAGAACTCCTTTTGGTCAAGGTGGAAAGGTTGGCTTTCGAGAAGGAGAAGAAGAACGGGCAAGAGGATGGCGCCAAGAGGAAGAAAGTGTTGAAGTGAACACTTTGCAAGTTCACACTTAATCACCCAAAAACTCACAAGAATGGCGCAAAAGAGAAGAAGAAGAAGAAGAAGAAGAAGAAGAAATGTGTAGACAAGTGTGTTCTACATGGCCATTTCACTCACTATTTATAGGTGAAGAAATGGCCATTAGAATAATGTCATTAAGTAGGAATAATAAAGCTTTCCACTAACTTTAATATTTCCACTAAGACATTAAGAATTCCACTAAGGCATCAATTATTCCACTAAGGCATCAATTATTCCACTAAGGCTACTTAAATATCAATTTCCACTAGCCATTTATCACTTATGATAAATAAACTAATTACCTTAAAATACCAACATAAAAAACACCATTTACATAAAATGACATGAAATGTAGTTATTCAATGAAATAAGGTACATACACCTTATTACCAATAATTTCACCAAAGTACCTATACTTTGATGAAAAGATCTTTAGGTGGAAATAGATATAAAAGTGAGGTTTGAAATTATACACAATAATTCCAAACAATTCCAATTCACACATCTGAGCTACTTTAAGCTCTTTAGTACACCTTTACCAAAATACCAATACTTTGTTAAACGGTGAGCTGATTGTTTCTTCTTCTAATTTGAACTCATAACTACTATAAGTTGTGGTGAGTAGGAATACTAACTCATGAAGTTCTTAGTGCGCCAGAGAATTCCAACAGAAACAACCTGAAGGATTTGTTCAAGATGGTTGTGAGAACAAGGTGTGGAGACTTAAGAAGTCTATCTATGGCCTTAAACAAGTTTCAAGACAGTGGTACTTGAAGTTTCATAATGCAATTACTAGCTATGGCTTTGTAATGATGCATAAAGACCATTGTGTCTACTTGTTCTCATATGGATCCAACTATGCTGTTATTACCTTGTATGTAGATGACATGTTGATAGCAAGTAGTGGACTTGAGTTAATGAAAACCATTAAAGGATGATTGTCCTCCACCTTTGGCATGAAGGATATGGAGGAAGCTTCTTTCATTCTAGGTGTAAAGATACATCGAAATAGAAAAGAGAGGTTGTTAGCTCTTTCACAAGAGTCTTATATTGATAAGATTCTGAAAAGATTTAACTTAACAAACCCAAGGCCCATGAACACCCCACTTGCATATTGGTGCAAGATTGGTGAACATATGTGCCCCAAGACTCCAAAGGAAAAGGAAGAAATGTAAAACATTCCGTACCTTAGTGGTATTAGGTCCTTGATGTATGCCATGTTGTGTACAATGCCAGACATTAGCCAAGCAGTTGGCTTATTAGCAAGATATTCTTCAAATCCTGGAATGTAGCATTGGAAAAGTGTTAAAAGGGTTCTGAGGTACCTGAAGGGGACCAAAGATTATTGGTTATGTTATCAAGGAAAGAAACTTGATTTACATGGCTATTCTGATGCTGATTGGGGTGGAGATAGAGACTCCAACAAATCTACAAGTGGATATGTATTCATGCTTAATGGTGGGGCAGCTACTTGGTGTAGCAAGAAACAAACCTGTACAGCATTGTCAACAACGGAGGTTGGGTTTGTCTCATGTGCCTCGACTATATAAGAGGCCCTTTGGATTGGGTTCTTCCTTAAGAACTTTGAATCTCGGATTAAAATGGAAAGGCCTATTACTATCTATAGTGATAGTATGGCAGTCATGGCTTACACTAAAGATCCCAAGTATCATGGAAAGACTAAGCATATTAGCATGAAATACAATTTTGTGCGGGATGCAATTGAAGATGGTGAAGTTAGAATAGAGTACATTTCTATAGACCTTATGGTGGCTGATCCTCTCACTAAGTCATTGCCACCTCTTGTGTTTGCTCGACATGTTAGAGCAATGGGTCTGCGTAGATTATAGTATGTTGGTACTTCACCACTTTGGGTGTCACACATGTTTGTAAGGAATGTTGGATGATTAATAAAGTTGTTTGTTTAACATCACATTCTTTTGTTCAATCTTAAGTTACACAACGAAAATTAGAACATATCAAACATAGGCATGGAAAGACTTTCTCACATAGGTCTTTCGCCCTTAATCTTGGGTAGATTAGGGATGAGACAGCCAAGGACTCAAAGTATGTTGTTTCTTTGAAAACATGTAACTTTAGGTAAGTTATACTTTTGAGTGGGAGTCTTGAACCAACACAAGACACCTTAGCTATATGTCGTCTTGATTTAGATGAAATCAAGATGAGATGAACAAGTTCATCGAGTTTATATGACCACCATACATCCTAGCCTATGATAGAAATAAGCTGGAGCTTGCTTAGAGATATTTCATGGTTTATGACATGTCCTCCTATTTGTTAAAGGGAGTACACTATTGGTGTTTTAAGAGGGAGAAAATGACACACCCCTCCACATTGGTGGACATCATTCCGAGTGGGAGTGGTGTAGGTAAAACACCGAATTAATGTTCATATGGAACTTTTGAGATGTGTTCCCTAGGATTTGTTCCTTGAAGATATGTTCATCAAGGATGTGTTCCTAGAGTTCCATGTCCATGAAATGCGACCAAAAGAAAGAATGTAAGCAAGTTGTCTTTGTTCTTTCTTAGTGTGAGATTCTTTAACATAAACTCTTAGTGACTTTAGCTTACTATAAGTGAGTGCATCAGTAAGACTACTTTGATTGGTTGTTGAAGTTCTTGGAGAAATAAGACCGGAGTATCCTCCTTTTGGGTAGTCAAGTTGGTGCAACTATCAAGATAGTTCAAGCTAATAGGAAAGACACTGGTATATGATACATATAAGTTTAATCTTGGCCCCACATACTACGTGTATGATTAGGATTGACTTATGAGTGTTTATAATGAGATCTCAGTTGCTTAATACAATCATGAGTTTCAAAGCGTTGAAATTCTAAGAAAGAGACTGATTGTGATTAAGAAGATGTATCATTGTGCCTGGGGTTTATAAAAGGGAATACTTGATTAGTTCAAGTAAGCTTGATAGGTTCAAGCAATGTTTGAAGAAGTTCAAACAGAATACACAGAAGTGCTTGATAAGTTCAAGTGCATTGAGGAGTGCTTGATAAGTTCAAGTGCATTGAGGAGTGCTTGATAAGTTCAAGTGCATTGAGGAGTGCTTGATAAGTTCAAGTGCATTGAGGAGTGCTTGATAAGTTCAAGTGCATTGAAGAGTACTTGATAAGTTTAAGTACATTGATGAGAGGACAATCTTTCATTGTGAGTCTAACAACCACAATGAAGGAGATTTGGTGTGTGTGCCTTGGGGGTCGCACCATTAACTCCATTTATATGAACATGCCTTCGTTTGGCTTGTGATTCAGAGATTTAATTCCAGTGGGAGTTAGAACTCAAAAGTACCTTAGTGCGGGTGGGAGTTTGTTGGAATTCCCTGGCGCACCAAGAACTTTTGAGCTAATACTCCAGCTCAAAGGAGCTGGGAGTAACTTGACGGAGAAAAAATGATTAGAGCACAATTTATCAAAGTAGGAGTATTTTGGTAAATGGCACTAATGAGCTTAAAGGAGCTCGAATATGTAAAATGGAAATTATTGGAATTACTTTGTGTAATTCGGACCTCATTTATCAATCATAACCACCTCTAAAGCCACTTATCAAAGTAAGGGTATTTTGATAATTTTGGTGTAAGGTGTATGCACCTTGAACCATGGAATAACTCCATCTTTGCCAATTTATGAGGTTGGTAATGTAGTTGCCAATTTTTGAGGTTGGCATATGAGGTTGGCAATGTGGTTGCCACATTGATGAGATAGGCAACGTGGTTGACACATTTAAGGGAGAGCTTTTAGTAGCTCTCATCCTTCTATAAATTGATGGGAGGAAGTGCCTCATTCTCCATCCCTCATTCCATTATCTTCTTCTCCTTCTCAATCTCTCTCAAAATGCCGAATTCTTGAGGCAAGTTTTGGAGCATTACGGGTGGAATTATTTGTGTCATTCCACAAAAGAACTTCAAGATGCTTCACATCTCATCCGTCCTCTTCCCTTCTCCTTTTGGTGCAAGGCGGCATTATCATCATCTCTGGAAGCCAAGGGCTGCTATTGGAGCAAGCTTGAAAGCGTAAAGAAGGAGCATACGTCGGATTGGAGTAAGGATTAAAATAATCCTTAAGCGGTTTTTTCCTTTGGTGCAAGGTATGTTTACACCTCTTAGTATCATGTTCAGTTCTTCATCTTCATACTCTATTGATGCTGGATTCATTGGTTTCATGGCATGATTTGATGAGACAATATCATGCTTGTAAAGAATAAGCCGTTAATATATGTTATGCGAAATAGAGTATTACATGTGTATGAGAAAGATCCACATGAGAGCATATTTGAGGGATCTCTAAAATCAACAAACCGCCCTTTACCTCCTCCTATAAAGGAGACTTGGGAAATGTACATCATATCTGTTACACCCCATCTTTTTCCGGCAACAATTTCCGGTGGAAATCAACCGGTGATCGACAATTCACCATTTGGGATTGGAAAGAGACTTCGAAGGTATGTTTAATTAATAAGTATGAGTTTAAATTTTAAGTACAAATTCATATTTTAGAGTGGGAGTGGTATGATGTAATTTGTTAAAGGTTCGCCGCAATGTTGATCAAGAACAGAAGTAAAATGAGTGTAATGGAGAAGACAGTAATTTTAGGTCATTTTGTGAACGTAGCCCCCGAGTGTCTAGTTTAACCAGAATTTTCGGATCTTCGTTTGGACTTTTGTACAATTTTTAATAATTGTTTTAGTGAAGGAGAGTCAGCTGTGTCCGGCGATCGCCTGATTAAGGAATCGGGTCACTGGATTTCGCCCGACGCCTTTGTTTTGAATATCTCTGGGCCAGGCGATCGCCTGTCTCCGAGATTGGGTCGCCCGGATTTCGCCTGAGGCCTGCTATTTAAGTCGAATTTATCCGGATTCAACTCATTTTCGCCATTTTCTCTTCCAACTCTCTCCCAACTCGTTTTTGCACCAATCTAAGTGATTTTGGACTCTTTGGTGCGTGGAAACGGTGGATTCGTGCGGGAATCACTACAAGAACAACGAATCAACAAAGGATTCGCTCCAACAACACTTGGTGGATGAATTTGGGAAATTGCCCAAATTGAGAGGTTCGAATTTTCGTGTTCTCTTGGTTCATTTGAGTTAGTAGTAGTGTTTCTATGTTGGATTAGAGGTAGAAACACATTTTACAACACGAATTGAGCATGAATTGAAGGAAATTCGAATTAGGGTTCATGAGCTAGGATGAACGAATTTTGGGGGATTGTTAAATTGACCTCAAATTAGTGTTGTTGGGTAGTTTTGGAACAACATTAATACTTGGTAAAAGGTCCAATTATGGGTTAATCTATGAGCTAAGAGAAAACTCATAGGGTTTAAGGTGGAGAATTGAAGTGTGTTGTTTTGTTGAATTCAACCCAAATTGTTGTTATTGGGTATGTTTAGAGCAATATTGATAATTGGAACATTGTCCAAATATGCTTCGATTATATACCTAAGGCAATGTTCATCCGGGTTTTTGGTGGAATGTGGAAGCATGTGTTTTGTGTGGTTTAAGGTTTCAAGCATGTTTAGACAATGATTTTGAGCAACTTTAAGTCTTGGAGTGAGGTCCAATTGTCAATGGATATTGATGAGTTGAATAAAAGTGTAATGTGGAAAGTGTGTGAATTGTTTAGGTGATTTGTGAAGCAAGGTTTGAGGTTGGATAAGGAAGAAGGTTGGTGTGTGGTGCTTGGCTGCTACCCTCTACGGTTGCGTCTTCTATCGTATCGAGGTAAGGATTCGACCTACCTATATTAGTATAATGTAGGATGGTTGAGGCAAGTCTTGGGCCTCGGTCTCTGACTTCGGTCTTAGATCGGGATTGTGGAGCCCAAGGCTAGTCCCATGGTAGGAGTATCAGTGCGCAGTAGGAGTATCGGTGCGCAGGTTACATTACGTGTGTGGACGCATGGCGAATGCCGGTTGGACCGGGGAAGATCTAGCCATGGTCCGTGATTTATGATGTTGTTGGATGCATGGCGAATGCCGACGCATGGCGAATGCCGGTTGCGACCGGGGAAGATCTAGCCATGGTCGGGGAAGACCTAGCCATGGTCCGTGATATATGGGGTTTGCTGGGTGCATGGCGAATGCCGACGCATGGCGAATGTCGGTGCGTCCGGGGAAGATCTAGCCATGGTCGGGGAAGATCTAGCCATGACCCGTTACGTTCGGATGTTGTGCACACATCACACATCATTTATTTCTGCATATGTTCTGACCTGTATATTTGCTATCTGTATGTATATCTGCTCTAATCTGTCTTTGCAGGTTTGTCGGAAGAACATCGTTACTACTGCCTAAGCTCTTACTGGGTTTTTCTTTAAGAAAACTCACACCCTTACTTAATATTTTTCAGAGATAAGGATTCGGGCCGGGAGTAGGATTTCCGCAAGGCTGTCTGGGTTGCTATTTTGAGGGTTTAGCAGCTTTTGGATCTAGACTTCGGGTTCCTCGTCGGTTTCTTTATCCGACGCCTGACTTTTGTACGGTTGCATCTTCAGCCTGTAGATAGCTCTGTAGCATGATACTCTGTTGGCATGTAGTACTACGATAGCATGTTATCATTAGATCTGTCTGTTCATCTGAGTTTGATTATGGTTATGTATTTATATGCGTTCTGCTCTGAGCTGATTGAATGAGCATGTTGATCTGTGTGGAAGCCTCTGTTCGGTAGTGAAAGAACAGACTTCCTTTTTGATAATCTGATTTTGATATCCTGCTTCTGATGTTCTGCTTATGGGCGGAGCCCATTGTTGTGTTGTGGTGATCTGTTTCTGTGCATGAATTGTCATATTTGATCTGTTGTTTAGAAAGGGACCTACTGGGTTAGTTAAAGGCCCGCGAATTAATCTCACATTAGCTGCGCGATCTTGGTCCCACCTTGCTCACCACCGCCCCACCGGCCGGCGACCGCTTCCCGCCGGGTCCGGAAGGTGTCTGACGGGGGAGGTGGTGACAATTTGGTATCAGAGCATGGTTAATTGGTTGGGTCGAGGGTGTGTTAGGATTGACAGCCACAGTCGACCGATCAATTCCAGTATGGTTGTGTGGTGAGACTGGCCACCTCGTCACAAGAACCATGTTGGAATATTAAGTGGAACAGAGGCGGTTTGTCTAAGCGCACTTGAGAACAACCAAGAGATGATTTCTTTGGTACCGGTAGTTTGTGACTTGGTACTGCTCGTGGTTGCTGCGGAGGACACCAGTAATTGACTCTGGGTGCTATAAGAGGTGCCTGGGGGATGAGATGCCGTAAGGTGCATGATGGTAATTTAAATTACCTCTCTCGTTAAAAACAGACGGTGGATGCCGAGTGAGAAGTGTGTTAGTCCTAAGCAGTACCACGGGTTATAAGGGATTGTTTTGTATAAGTAATTTTGAGAATTGATGTGCATCATGCATTGCATTCATGCTACAGAGCTGGTAGGATAACCGATGTAGGTAATGCTAACCGTTAAGTGAACCCTTTATGTTCTGGAATTTCAGTAAATGGTCAACACTCGACGGACTCGAGCGTTGGATGATGAAGCAGGAGGAGGAAATCCTGCTCAAGATGTGAATAGAGGAAGAGGTAGAGGTCGAGGGAGACCTCTGCAAGAGCGGCACCAGTTCAGCCGCATTTGAGACCCGATCCGAACAGATGGCCCAAGTGTTGGGGCAAATGATCATCTGCTCAATAACATGTGGGCAGGGACAGGAGTCGAAGAGCAAGGAAGTACACATGTTATGAGTTCTCAGCCTACTGCGGTAGGATCGACCGATCCTAGCTATCAGGCTCATGAGGAGGACGTTGAGGCGGATGATGTGCAATTTGAAGAGCATGTGGATACGAAGAGGGAATCTGAATCTAGGTGCGGAAGTCGACCCACAGCCCCGTCGAGGAGAGTGCGGGCTAGGCCCGATTCTGTTGTTGAGATACCGAGAGCCCAGGCTCAAATCTGATAGTGCGACCAGCTCTGATAAGCTTTCTTTGATGGAGCGGTTTGAGCGCTTCAAACCACCCCGTTTTTCGGGCAAGGGTGGAATGGATTCGGCGGAGACGTGGTATAAGGACATGGACCGGTTGCTTGGCAGACTTGGTTTCCCGGCAAATGAGATGGTGTCTTTGGCTACCTTTTATTTGCGCGACTGGGCATATGACTGGTGGGAGACCACTATGGCCACTCGGAAGGCCGACTTTGTGCGTAGGAAGTTGAAGGACCCGGGTATGACGTGGGATGAATTTTCTCACTTGTTCCATGAGAAGTGGATTGGTTATGCCGCGACAGATAGGCGGCAACTGGAGTTTGATACCTTGACTCAGGGAAGCAAGACTGTTGCGGAGTATGGGCATGAGTTTGAACGCTTAGTGCGTTATGTGCCTCATTACAACACCGATGAGGAGGCCAAGGCAAAGAGATTCATGAGAGGGTTGAAGCATGACATCAGGAAGTACTTGGCACCGTTGAACATTGATAGGTACCATGAGGCTGTGCAGAAGGCACAGAAGATTGAGAATGAGGACTTGGATACAGCTTCGGTGACACAGCCACCGAGATCTACGGGGATTGTCATTGGTGGAGTTAGAGGATCCGGACGTGGTGGACCTGCACAACACCGCAGAACCGGCGGTAACTCTGGTGGGTTTGGATCGAAGGATAAAGGCAAGGGGAAGGCAAAGGTAGCAGAGCCTTGGTACTGTCAGACTTGTGACCGTAGCCACACCGGCCCGGTTTGTTATAAAGAGTCAGGCATGTGTTTCAGATGTGGGTCAACTGACCACATGATTAGGGATTGCCCTCAGATGGCAACCCAGGGAGTTGCAAGGCCACAAGGATTTCAGAGTTATGCTCCTCGTGGGCGTGGTGTTCCTCAGTTTGGACCACGACCCCGACCACCGCAGATGCGGCCACCACTACAGCAGGCCCCGCCGCCAGCGCACCATCAGGCACGGCAGGGACGAGTGTTCCAGATTGAGCGTGGTGATGCGGTTCAGAAAGGAGCACTAGCAGGTATGGTGTTTCGAATGGTATTTCTGTTCGTGCTCTTTTTGACACAGGTGCTTCGATTTCTATAGTGTCACAGAAGTGTGCAAAGTCTTTGCAACTTCCTGTGACTCATCTGTCTCAAGTATTCCTGGTACGAACCGTCGGGAGTCAGTATCTGTTCAGCAATGAGCTTATCAAGGGTTGCGTGTTAACTGTTGGTGAGCGACAGATTCCTTCTGATTTGTTGGTGTTGGATACGTCACATTATGATGTGATTCTGGGTATGGATTGGCTCTCGGAGCATTCCATACGGATAGATTGTGCGCAGCGACGGTTGGTGGTGTCGGACCAAGTATTACCACTTGTTCCCCCCTCAGATGTAGAGATTGTTCAGAATAGCATGGAGCTTCGTAATGGAGAAGTTACCTGTGACGGATGAAGGCAAGTACTTTGGACTCAACGATGCAGGTACGCGGATGGAACTTGATAAAATTCCGATTGTTAGATACTTTCCGCAGGTGTTTCCTGAAGAGTTGCCAGGTATGCCACCCGAGCGGGAGGTGGTTTTTGAGATAGTGTTGCAGACCGGAGCTACACCTATCTCCATTCCTCCGTATCGCATGCCGATAGTGGAGATGAAGGAATTGAAGAAGCAGTTGGATGAGTTGTTGGATAAGGGGTTTATCCGATCGAGCAGATCACCGTGGGGAGCCCCGGTGTTATTTGTTAAGAAGAAGGATGGGACGCTTAGACTCGTATTGATTACGTAAGGTTGAATGCGGTGACAAATAAGAACAAATATCCGTTACCAAGGATTGACGATCTGTTCGACCAGCTCCGAGGAGCTAAAGTGTTCTCAAAGATTGATCTCCGATCGGGTTATTTCCAAATGCGTGTGAAAGAAGAAGACATTCCGAAAACTGCTTTTCGCACGCGGTATGGTCACTATGAGTACACTGTCATGCCTTTTGGGCTGACAAATGCCCCGGCAGCTTTCATGAATTTGATGAATGAGGTTTTTCGTCCCTACTTGGACAATTTTATTGTTGTCTTCATTGATGATATACTCATCTATTCTCTGGATGAGGACACACATCAAGAGCACTTGAGAATTGCTTTGGAAACTTTGTCTAACAACCAGCTGTATGCAAAGTTTTCGAAGTGTGATTTCTGTTGCGCGAGGTAGCATTTCTCGGGCATATCATCAATGAGAACGGAATTTCACGACCCAGAGAAGGTTAAGTCTGTACAAGAGTGGAGGCAACCCCGATCAGTAAAGGATATCCGTAGTTTTCTCGGGTTAGCTGGCTACTATCGTAAGTTCGTACCAGCCTTCTCGGTTCTTGCCTCTCCACTCACACAACTGACAAAGAAGGGTAAGGCGTTTGTATGGTCGGATGAATGTGAGAAGAGCTTTCAAGAGCTCAAGTGTAGACTGACACAGCACCGATTCTGGTTCTACCCGACCTGCCTCAGCCTTATGTCATTTATACCGATGCCTCACGAACAGTGTCCTGGGTGTGTGCTTATGCAAAACCAGCAGGTAATTGCTTATGGGTCGCGACAGATTGCGACCACATGAGGAAAACTATCCCACTCATGATTTGGAGCTTGCTGCGGTTATGTATGCACTCAAGCAGTGGCGGCATTATTTGTTGGGAAACAAATTCCAAATCTTTACCGATCATAAGAGCTTGAAGTACTTGTTCACGCAGAAAGATCTGAACATGCGTCAAAGAAGGTGGCTCGAGTACATGAAAGACTACGACTGTAGTATCGAGTACACCGCAGGCAAAGGGAATACGGTGGCAGACGCCTTGAGCAGGGCATACACCGGGATAGTTAGAGGTGGAGAACCTGGAAACCGAACAGAGCATACGGACCTGAATGCCTTGTGGCACCGTTGGCAGCTTCAGGAGCAAGAACAGGTTTTTGTGTTGAGAGTTCAATCTTCTTGGATCGACAGGATCCGAAAATTTCAGATGAGAGATCAGAGTTTGAAACAGGTTTCTGGAGAAGCTAAAGGAGCAATGCGTCCATTCTTTGAGTATAGGCAAGGATTGCTATACTTCAAGGGACGTTTGTACGTGCCGAATGATGTGGTTCTTAGAGATGAGATTTTGGATCAAGCTCATAATAACAGTTTAAGTTTTCACCCGGGCGGTGAAAAGATGTATCACGATTTAAGGTCACACTTCTGGTGGCCAGGTATGAGGAGGCATATTGCTGAGTGTGTGGCAAAGTGTACCACTTGCCAACAGGTAAAGGTTGAACATCAGAAGCCCGCGGGCACACTTCAGACGTTACTGTCCCGGTTCGTAAGTGGGGAAACGTGACTATGGATTTTCTTACCGGATTACCCACTACGAGAGCACGTCATGATGCCATTTGGGTAATTGTGGACCGTTTGACTAAGTGTGCGCATTTCTTGCCCATTAAAGTCACCGATCCGTTGGACAAGTTAGCACGACTCTACATTAAAGAGATCGTGCGGTTGCACGGTGTACCGGATTCTATAGTTTCAGATCGGGATCCAAGGTTTACAGCCCATTTCTGGAATGCTTTCCATCGAGCTTTTGGTACCCGGTTACACCTCAGGACCGCGTAGCACCCGCAAACTGATGGGCAATCCGAGAGGGTGATACAGTACTTGAGGACATGCTGAGGAGTTGTGCGATTGATTTCGGAGGTGATTGGGATCAACATCTACCGCTCATAGAGTTCTCGTATAACAATAGTTACCAGAGTACAATCAAGATGGCACCTTACGAGGCTCTTTATGGACGGAGGTGTATGACACCTCACTGTTGGTCTGAACCGTCAGATAAGGTTGAACTTGGTCCGGAATTGATTGAAGAGACCACAGAAAAGATCAAAACAATTCAGGCAAGATTGAAAGCGGCAAATGATAGAACCACGGCTTATGTGAACAAGAGGCGTCGCGACTTGGAGTTCAAGTCGGCGACAAAGTGTGGTTGAAGGTGGCACCAATGAAGGGAATAATGAGATTTGGTCGGAAAGGGAAGTTAGCTCCGAGGTATATTGGCCCATTCGATATTTTAGAAAAGATTGGAAAGGTGGCTTATCGCTTGGCACTACCGGAGAGCTTGTCACCGTGCATAATGTGTTTCACGTGAGCATGCTAAAAAAGTGTGTCATGGATCCGACGCAAACGATTCCAGTTGAGGAAGTGCAATTGGAACCTGACTTGTCTTATAAGGAAGTGCCAATTGCTTTGTTAGCGAGGATACTCGCAAATTGAGAAGCAAGTTAATACCCATGGTGAAGGTGCAATGGTCGCACCATTCCGACAAGGAGGCAACCTGGGAAACGGAAAAGGATATGATTGATCGCTACCCCCAAAAATATGAGCGGCTAAAGGAACTCTTGGAGGACCAAGAGTCTTAAGGGGGGAGGATGTTACACCCCATCTTTTTCCGGCAACAATTTCCGGTGGAAATCAACCGGTGATCGACAATTCACCATTTGGGATTGGAAAGAGACTTCGAAGGTATGTTTAATTACTAAGTATGAGTTTAATTTTTCAGTTCAAATTCATATTGTAGTGTGGGAGTGGTATGACGTAATTTGGTAAAGGTTCGCCGCAAGGTTGATCAAGAACAGAAGTAAAAGGAGTGTATTGGAGAAGACAGTAATTTTAGGTCATTTTGTATTAAATACTGCTTGCAATTGGAAATCAGTTTGGGCATGAATAATTTTGTGAACGTAGCCCCGAGTGTCTAGTTTAACCAGATTTTTTCGGATCTTCGTTTGGACTTTTGTACAATTTTTAATAATTGTTTTAGTGAAGGAGAGTCAGCTGTGTCCGGGCGATCGCCTGATTAAGGAATCGGGTCGCCTGGATTTCGCCCGGACGCCTGTTTTCGAATATTTCTGGGCCAGGCGATCGCCTGTCTCCGAGATTGGGTCGCCCGGATTTCGCCTGAGGCCTGCTATTTAAGTCGAATTTATCCGGATTCAACTCATTTTCGCCATTTTCTCTTCCAACTCTCTCCCAACTCTCTCCCAACTCGTTTTTGCACCAATCTAAGTGATTTTGAGCTCCAATTTGCGTGGAAACGAAGGATTTGTGCGGGAATTACTACAAGAACTACGAATCAACAAGGATTTCGGTCCAACAACACTTTGTGGGTGAATTTGGGAAATTGCCCAAATTGAGAGGTTCGAATTTTCATGATTTCTTGATGCAATTGAGTTAGTTGTAGTGTTTCTATGTTGGATTAGAGGTAGAAACACATTTTACAACACGAATTGAGCATGAATTGAAGGAAATTCGAATTAGGGTTCATGAGCTAGGATGAACGAATTTTGGGGATTGTTAAATTGACCTCAAATTAGTGTTGTTGGGTAGTTTTGGAACAACATTAATACTTGGTAAAAGGTCCAATTATGGGTTAATCTATGAGCTAAGAGAAAACTCATAGGGTTTAAGGTGGAGAATTGAAGTGTGTTGTTTTGTTGATTTCAATCCAAATTGTTGTTATTGGGTATGTTTAGAGCAATATTGATAATTGGAACATTGTCCAAATATGCTTCGATTATATACCTAAGGCAATGTTCATCCGGGTTTTTGGTGGAATGTGGAAGCATGTGTTTTGTGTGGTTTAAGGTTTCAAGCATGTTTAGACAATGATTTTGAGCAACTTTAAGTCTTGGAGTGAGGTCCAATTGTCAATGGATATTGATGAGTTGAATAAAAGTGTAATGTGGAAAGTGTGTGAATTGTTTAGGTGATTTGTGAAGCAAGGTTTGAGGTTGGATAAGGAAGAAGGTTGGTGTGTGGTGCTTGGCTGCTACCCTCTACGGTTGCGTCGCTATGCTTTCGAGGTAAGGGTTCGACCTACCTATATTAGTATAATGTAGGATGGTTGAGGCAAGTCTTGGGCCTCGGTCTCTGACTTCATACTTAGATCGGGATTGTGGAGCCACAAGGCTAGACCCATGGTAGGAGTATCGGTGCGCAGTTAGGAGCATCGGTGCGCAGGTTCTGTTCTGTGTGTGGACGCATGGCGAATGCCGGTTGGACCGGGGAAGATCTAGCCATGGTCCGTGATTTATGATGTTTGTTGGATGCATGGCGAATGCCGACGCATGGCGAATGCCGGTTGCGACCGGGGAAGATCTAGCCATGGTCGGGGAAGACCTAGCCATGGTCCGTGACATATGGGGTTTGCTGGGTGCATGGCGAATGCCGACGCATGGCGAATGCCGGTGCGTCCGGGGAAGATCTAGCCATGGTCGGGGAAGATCTAGCCATGACCCGTTACATTCGGATGTTGTGCACACATCACACATCATTTATTTCTGCATATGTTCTGACCTGTATATTTGTTATCTGTATGTATATCTGCTCTAATCTGTCTTTGCAGGTTTGTCGGAAGAACATCGTTACTACTGCCTAAGCTCTTACTGGGTTTTTCTTTAAGAAAAACTCACACCCTTACTTAATATTTTTCAGAGATAAGGATTCGGGCCGGAGTAGGATTTCCGCAAGGCTGCTCGGTTAGCTATTTTGAGGGTTTAGCAGCTTTTGGATCTAGACTTCGGGTTCCTCGTCGGTTTCTTTATCCGACGCCTGACTTTTGTACGGTTGCATCTTCAGCCTGTAGATAGCTCTGTAGCATGATACTCTGTTGGCATGTAGTACTACGATAGCATGTTATCATTAGATCTGTCTGTTCATCTGAGTTTGATTATGGTTATGTATTTATATGCGTTCTGCTCTGAGCTGATTGAATGAGCATGTTGATCTGTGTGGAAGCCTCTGTTCGGTAGTGAAAGAACAGACTTCCTTTTTGATAATCTGATTTTGATATCCTGCTTCTGATGTTCTGCTTATGGGCGGAGCCCATTGTTGTGTTGTGGTGATCTGCTTCGTGCATGAATTGTCATATTTGATCTGTTGTTTAGAAAGGGACCCATCAAGGTTAGTTAAAGGCCCGCGAATTAATCTCACATTAGCTGCGCGATCTTGGTCCCACCTTGCTCACCACCGCCCCACCGGCCGGCGACCGCTTCCCGCCGGGTCCGGAAGGTGTCTGACGGGGGAGGTGGTGACAATATCTACACACCCCCACTCCTCTTTATGCTCTTGAGTGCTTCTTTTTCATCCCTACAGATCACTCTCTCGGCAGCAGGCCGTCATCTCCAGCTCACAAGCTACGTCATCTCGGCCCGCTTAGGAACGAGATTATCATTTATTTTTCTTTTTTTTTCATTTTTCAATTAGGTGCAAATTTTTCTTTTTTTGTTTCAAACTTATGTTACCCATTTCTCCCAGTTTTAATTTTCATTTTTGAATTTCACCTTAAATATTTCACGTTACATTTTTTTCGTCATTCAATAACCTCATTTTCTGCCTTTCAAAAAAACAACCTCATGTTTCTGTACATATTTTTTTTATTTTTCACTGATATATATATATATATATATATATATATTTGATTTAAAACCAGCAACGAAGTGCGGGGAGAAAAATTCTAGTGTCTTCTAAAATTGGATGCATACTTGATTTATCAAGTCTAAATTTGGGCCTCAACCTTCTGTTCACCAGCCTTCATGCACTGCTCTGTACCGCCTTTATTGCCACCGACTCATTGACTCGATTGGCGTAGGAGTCGGCCAATGAATTACTCTAGGCCACTATAGCCATCATCATCTTCTTCTTAATCACTACGTCGTTGAAACCTTAGGTAGTGCGGCCAAACCGCACTTAATTCGCAGTATTTAGTGCGCAAATGGCCGAACTAGAGGCTGCAATAAAAAGCTCCGCACTAAATGGTCTATTGCGGTGTAAGCTGCAATACGTATTGCGGCCTATTGCGGATAAGGCCGCAATACAATGATTTTAATTTAAAAAAAAACTGGATGAATTCGGATGAATATTGTTCATCCGAATTCATCCCAACCCAGAATTGTTCATCGTTCAAACCCGGAAATCACAAAGAAATCAAAATATGAACAACACAAACTTTTATTTCTTCCATTTCTTCAATTATTCGAACCAACAACTGAAAATATCACCAAATACAACTGAAATCAAACACTAAATGGAAAAAGAAAAAAACCTAGATCTAATTTTCTTAAACTCAAACAATTTGTTCGTGCTCTCCCCGACGACTCCGTAATCCTGCGCCGGCCGTCGATCTTGGCCGAACCACCCTCGTTCACCGTTTCAGATCTGTAACAAAAACCCTCCCTCGTTCACCGTTTTAGATCTGCAACAAAAACAAAAAAATGGAGGAGAGGGCTGAGTAAAAAGATGTAAAAACGAAAAAACTTAAACCACGGTGCTTACCTTGACTGGTTACGGAAGAGAGGCGGAGAGGAGACGGTGCACACCCCGGGAGCAACGAGATGGAGAGACGAACAGAAGCGCGATGATGAACGAAGCCTGTGGTGACGAAGATGAATCGAAGAGATTTTTGATGAGGGTTGGTTTCGATAAACTGAAGAGGAAGACGAAGCTGATGGCTTTTTAGAGGCCTTATTGCGGCTTAATGTGGTATTAGCCGCAATTCACAATAAATAAGTGGAAAAATTAATCTTATTGCGGCTGTTAGTGCGGGTAAGGCCGCAATAATATATTATTGCGCAAACTACTTCGCCTCTTATTGCGGTTCCATTTTAGTGTGACCATTTGCGCACTAATAGCCGCAATAAAAGTGGTCTCAACCACGTAGTGAATCTTGAAATAGAATCAAAATGCATATCATCGAAATAGAATCAAAACGTATATCATCGAATTTCAAGATAGAACATGAAATAACCTTACACAACTTGTCCTTTGAGTGATTTTGCAATTGTATCCCAACAATTTTCATATATTTCTAGCAAGAATTAACATCAAATTGATAGTATAGGAATTAACAGTATTGACATTTTCATTGATGATCATCAGAATTAACATCATTGATTTAGGCTAGAATTAATATTTCTACTTATTTCTAGCAAGAATTGCTTTAGGCTAGAAGATCAATGCCTGAAATTTATCCAACCTCCCTACCATCGCTTTTGCATCAGCACATCACAGTTTTTAGCGGCCTCCGCCATAAACAATCCTAGGAACCCTTTAGAGGCTGTTTGGTCCGGGGATTGTAATAATCCATGGATTGTAAGAATCTGGAATATGTAGAGATGGAAAATAAGAATCCACAATGGAAGAATATCATGTTTGGTTCAATCCTTTTCAAGAATAATTATTTTACTAATCCTATGTTTGGTTGGTGAATTAAAATGATTATTTTTCAGGCCGTCGCATCATATATAATTAATTCAGAAACTGCGCCAGATTTCGTAAGCTAGAGTTTGTGTTAGGCACTAAATAAACAAAAATATTAAAATAGACATAATCACTTTGTCAATATCCCCCTCCCTCCCATAATGTACTCAAGCATTTGTTACAAACCTTTTGAGACTCCATAAAGCTCACCTAGTTCCATATTTTTATCACTTTCAGGACAAGAATCAACCACTAAGCTCACCTAGTTACTTTAGGACATAAAGCTTTCTAAATTCCAGCGGTAATCCAAAGAAGAAATCAACCTTTGCAACATCTTTGGCAATATACTACCGCATCTAGCATGTTGTTAGGCGTCAATCCGTCAATCTTCATTATCTCCTCAAACAACTTTCCTCTTCTCTCGTTGGTTTCGGCTTCTGCTTGAAGTAGCGGGAGATGTCCTTTAGATGGTCCATTGAAGCTCTGTAATCTCCAAAGTAATCAGATACTTTGTCCACCAACATTGCTAGTAATCCATCATCACTCCTAGCCCTTTTCTTAGAAGATTGAGGTTGTTTCAAACTTGTTTCTTCGTTCTCACTTCCTACATCAGTGAGGTCGACACGTTGCTCCTTCTGACTACTAGCTTCAGCTTCCAAAACATCTTGGGCAGTTTCAGCCCCTATTCCAGTGGCTCTATCTTTTCCAAACAAAGTTGTCAATGCTTCATAATGAGGAAATGGTTTGTTTCGCAGCCCGACAACCTCTTTGTGGCCATTCTAAATTAAAATAGATTACAATTAAAGAACAATCAGTGAGCTCAATCATGCTGAACTAACAAATGGACATCCTAAACTCCATAATCAAAACTCTATGTAAACATGGAACATTTGCTTTCCTAGTTGCAGACAGACATTTCAGGTTGACAATTGAGATAGCCAAGCAAAGCAACAACAACTAGATCCATCAGGAAAGCAAATGATCAGTGACAAGCAAATGATCAGATGGCATGTGTAGATAATTACAGTAATAAATTCTGATGTTTTATGTGGTTTCACATAAAGTTGCAGGACTTACGGATCAGCTCATATACGGTGAACACACCCCTAGTATTTCTATCTGTGAAAGGTAAGTGATGAGAGACATAAAGAAATTCCTTGAGGAGACAGTTCTCAGTAAGAAATTCCATCCAGCTGGTCATATTGGCTATGGTCTGCAGTTGTGCTAACTTGGTCATAAGTGATAAGCAAGAGCTTCACATAAGTGAAGCCAGGAAAGCAAATGATCAGTGACAAGCAAGACAACAACTGTTCTTGAATCTAGAAGCTTGAGTGGCATACTAGTAAACAACAGAAAATAATAAAAGTAACAACAATAGTATGTTAATAGTATATTACATACCTTCACACAGTCATCATAAACATCCCTAGGAGCAGTGACACATTTTTCTTCAACATTCCATCCAAATCCACTTCCTAGTTGCAGCATCTCATGGATAGCAATGTATTTTGCTTTGAGCCACTTATATCTCGACTCAATGTGTGGATGACCTTGGATACCACAACCAGGATTTTTTCTTCGATTTTCTTCTCCAAATACGAGTGGTAATTGCCCCTAAACCCCTTCTCTCCTTTCAGATCTAGTCTATATTCAACTAGATCCATCATACCCTCAACAAGTGCAGTATCTTCTTGTGCTGTCCAAAGATGATTGTTACCCCCCTTTCCTTTTCCCTTAGCCTTTCCTCTTTCCTCCCCAATGGACTGTTTGCTACCAAAGAGTCCTCCATCTTCTAAAGTAATCTGCATTAAAAAACAAGAGAAAAGAAGATAAACCATTAAAAACCAAGAGAAGGAAAACTGAAAATCACATTAATGTAAATAAAAAGAAACAAACACAAAATGTAACTCAAAACTCTATGTATCTATCTAGATGACACCCCTTGTTCCCACATTTCTTGTGCTAAGTTGTCCCTCCATTCACTCCAAGCATCACTACGCCCGTGGAAACAATCATATCATCAACATCTTCAACATCATTGTTGTCCTCAGGTATAACCTCTTCAGGCATTTCTATTCTAAGGTAATTATGAAGCAAACAACAAGCTAAAATAATTCTGCATTGAGCGGTTACAGGATAATGAGATTTAGATCTCAATATAGCTCACTTGTTCTTGATGAAGTCAAAAATCCTTTCAACACAGTTCCTAGCTCTACAATGTCTCATGTTAAAAAGTTCTTTAGGTGTTCTTGGTTTGTAGTAATTCCTCCATTCATTCAAGTGATACCTTTGCCCTCTATATGGTGATAAAAATCCATTCGCATTGGTGTATCCAGCATCACATAAGTAATAATTTCCTATAACAAAAAAAGACAATTAAATTATATTTGAAAATCAGCAAAGTTTTGCTGCGTTTTGAAAACATAAATCAATTATATTGTTCAACAATCTATTGATGTTTAAGTATCCTATTTTTCTCTGATACTGGTTCTGGTTTCCTCAACAATCTATTGTGCAATCTCAACACTGCCACTAAGACTAAATGAAAAGTCCTACTAACAGTCTCACAAGATCTAGCCAATTGATGTTTAAGTATCCTATTTTTCTGATCATGCCCAATAATATAGAGAAAACTTGTCACCATCTCTTCAACACTTATAATTCTAGAATCTTTTAATTCTCCATGTGTCTTGAGCATCTCACATAGTTTGTGAAATGCTCTCCTATGCATTCGACAATGATCCAAACAAGTCTCATCACTTGCAAAAACCAACAATCGTAAACCTATAGCTCTCTTCTCCAACCTTTCTAAACAACCCATGGAGTAAGATATATTCTTTCTTCTACTCTTCCTTCTCAATAAAAGGGTAATGGCAAGAAGAAATAAATTGGAAATCATGTTTTCCATGATCTCCATATGCAACCTTAGAAAAGTTGCTAATTGTATCTTCTTTTGCTTATGTAATCGAGCCATATATAACTGCAGAAAATAAGCTATATTTCAGACAGTGACAACCAAAGTCATTGAGTAAAAGAAATCAGTCTTACCTTACCAAAAGAAAAGAAAGTAATACAAACAAGTCAAGCTATATTTCAGGTAACAAGAATTCCAATCCGATGGTAAGAAACAAGAAAAAACAACAGTTTATAAGCATCAGCACAGAACTGAATCCAATTCCACCAATTAATCAAGCATAGAAGAATTATCTAACATTCCAATGAAATGAAACTAAATCATGAATTCATATATCCATGATTAACCGAGATGTGTCATTCAAGGTTCACTCAACAAATAAATCAAGAACAAGTCATGCTAGAAATGACCAATCAAGCAAACCACTCACAACCAGGACTAAAATCCACTTCCCAGTAAACCAAGTCAATTTGATTAAATTGAACAGACATTATTCAAACTGTAGGAATACAAGCTCAAACTTGCCACAAAAAGGATAAGGCCGAGCCTATATCCTAATATATATATAATTAAACAAGGTCTCTAAATGAACATGGAGTGACCTTGAATCATTAATCAAACAACCGAGACTAGCAGGTATGCTACCTAATTATCAGTAACTAACCAACAAGTGAGACACACTAGCTAACTAGACTATGTTAACCGAGACTAACACAATGATAGTGAAAACTACCATGTTTCTTATCTAGGCACTTGTCTAACCGAGGGAGAAAGGGAAAATTCATACTCTTACCAATTATTTTAATTAACTAAATCTGACTTCTAAAACTAGCTTTACTGCAATACTTTACTGCTCTACTTCTTACCAAAATCTATTTTAACCAAGATATTATTAAGTAAACAGGTAATACTTCTAAATTCTCAAGGACAAAGTCTAATCCGAGAGTATGCACACTAAGATGTAACAGCCTGAACAACATACTTAAAACAACTTCAAGGTTCGATTAGCTATGCACCTACAATTATTAATAATAAACTCTCGCTCTTTTCCAAATCAGAAGCACCCAAATCAGAAGCATCCGAATCAGAAGCGACTACAAACAATCTAGCTAGAATCACAAGCACCCTCCACGGTGAAACTATCACTTGAGATTATGAGACAAAATTCGCAATTCAAGGAAGAAGTGAAAGAATAATTAGAAACGCAAAGAGAAGAGAAATCTGGGAAAAAATTGGATGAAACTGAGTGTTGAAAAACGAAGCACAACAGAGACATGGTAGAATCGAACGTACCTGAGATGGCGATTGAAGCGATGGATGCGACTTTGCGACGGCACCGGTAACTGAAGGCTCGCGACTGAGTTTTCGAGCAATAGAGAACCCTAACTATTTCGGTTGTAATTATTTTAAAGGAGAAGGCTATTTTTGTCAACCAAAAGTCCACACGGGATTTCCGGAAGCGGGATTCTCAAAATACCATCGATTCGCATCGAAGAGTTGTGGATTGTAGTTTGTTCAGTGAAATATTTGTAGGATTCTAAAAATTAGTAAAATTATTTTCTTTTAGCAACCAAACATGATATTTGGTGGATTTCTACATTCCCGAATCCATATTTGAGAAATCTCTGAACCAAACACCTTCTTAGTTCTTGCATCTTATTATGTTCAACTGTGATTGCATGATAGTTAATTGCATTCAGTAGTATAGCTTTATGTTCCTAGTTCTACTCTACTTGCAAGCGGAACACCGTGAATATGTACACCATTTTTATTTTTATTTTGGTTTTCCAATCTGTTGAGAAGCTTCTCTTCTAATGACCGTTTTGACCCTGAAAAGGTTAGTCTATTTCCCATGAAATCACTTGAATCCGTTATTCAGATGATGATGGAGTACTTTTTTTGTTTCAGTTTCAATTAATGATGTCGGAAAAATGTATCTAATTTGGATGTTAAAATTTCTCTCTAAAACCCAAATGTCTGTTTTTTAATTTTTTTTAACAATAATTTTTTTCTTCCATTTTTACCTGAATGGAGCGCGTTATTGGATTCTTCGAAGGGTAGATCTTTTAGCGGTGTTTTCTCCATAAGCACAAAACTCGAACGTGAGATCTTGGTTAAGTAAGGATGAATCTCTTATCTCCAACGCCAAAATCCTATTTCTGGCCTATCTGACCACATACACTATTTGTGGAAGTGGAGAAGGTTCAGGTGCTAAGTCATACTCCTATATAGCAAAGTTCTAATAGTACGATAGAAATTTTGTACTCCTCCGTTCCACAAAGTTTACGGGCTTTGACTTTCATATTTTATGTGATAGCTTAGTTCCTTTACGGTGCAAGCTCTCAGATGCTTGGAGGAGAGAAGCGGCTTTGAGGACGACGATCAACTCCTACAAAGCGATCTGCAAGCAGTGAAACAGAATACTCAGGAGCAGAGAGAGGTGTGGGGGTGTGTAGATAAGGTGTATCTTTCCCAAGTCGTCCTTTTATAGGTGGCCTCAAGGTTGTGGATGCCCCATGACCTGAGGTAGTGGGGTGGTTGCCCATGTTCCGGCCTGATGGGGAGGTGGAGAAGTGGCGAACGTGGGAGGTTTACACGCATCGTGGTGGTTAACCGTCACCAGCTGTTCTACTTTAATCGAGGCTAAGTCAAGTGGCGATCCAGCATCCCGGAGGTGAAGGCCTGGTCTCGCCTGTTGTTGCGAGCCTCCCATGCAAGGGAGTGGCCTCGCATCCTGCGATGCGCCCTAAGGGTTGTGGAAGGCGCTAAGCCCCGCAGAGGGATACGGCCTTGTGGACGTTACGGAGGCTTAGGCCTCACGGAGAGGTGTGTTCCCGTAGATGCCGCAAAGGCTTAGGCCTCGCGGAGAGGTGTGGTCCCTTAGATGTCGCGGAGGCTTAGGCCTCGCGGAGAGGTATGGTCTCATAGTCGCGTGCCCTGTGCGCTGGTCAGTGGCGAATGTGAGGGTGATGTTGCTTGTGTAGTGTACCAAGGTGCCTCCCCCTGTAGGCGGATTATGGGTTGGGTCTCTGTACTCCGCATTTTAGCCATCTGCCTTGTTACCGTTGGACTTCGTTTTTGAGAGGGTGTGCGCCTTTTTTACCATTTGGCCTAGTTGACACGTGTTGGGCTGGGAATGAGTGTCGCTTGGACGCGGCGTTTCACGTCCTAGGGGTTATAAATACTTGTTTGTTTGCGAAGCCCGGTTACTTTTCCACACGCGATTTGATCCTTTCTTCTTTATTCTCGAGTTCTCGTCGTTCGACATTCTTGTTTGGAATCACGGCTCGCTGTTTTTGATCTTTGCTCTTGATCGGTTTCCTTCCCTTTTCGCTCTTCGGAATCTAAGGCTCCGTTTCACGCTAAGGTAGGTGATCGACCGGGTGCGCAGCAGGTGTTTGGTGAAATGTCACTGTGGTTCGTCAATTGATTTCTCGTGCTTTGTTGGTGTGGGTATGGCACCCAAGGAAGCCGCTTGTCCTGTGTTGTCCCCTCTGGACAAGAGTGGTTTGACGGCAGACAAATTGAAGCAGGATCTGGAGAGATGTTCTTAGCCGTTAGTGGAGTACAACTGTTGGCTGACTAGGAAAGGGGTGATTAAGGCAATGAAGCATTCTCAGACCCCGGAGAACTCGGAGGGGCAAGCGATGGTCATTTTCACGGCACAACTAGCGATTAGCTTGGACCGAATTCGTTCGTCCACATGGCAGGCTTCTGTGTGGCGTGGAGGATGGTGGATGTCATCCCTTACGCGGATTTGTTTCTCCGGTTCTATCGGCTAACTGGGGGCTAGTTTTTTCATTTAATCCCCATCAATGCCGGGGAAACTTAGTCTGTTTCGTTTGCCATCTCCCAGAAGTCTTACCACGACTGGCACAATGCTTTCTTCTTTGTTTGTAGGGATCCTGAGTGGAAGTTTCCGTTGGCGAGGACCAGCGTAGCTGTGCACACGCTGGTGGCGAAGCCAGTGTTGTACGCAGATGGCGTCAGGTGGAGAGCGTACGTGAAACTGCTAGAATGGTTGGATGGTGTCTTCGCGAGGGGGGCGTGCGACAGGCTCTTTCCCTTTGAGCTGGCTCAGCTTGATGAGGTCGTTTTGCGTTGGGCCGGTGTGAGCACCGGCCATCTGGTTGATCAGGAGGTACGGCCACCGTATGAAGGATGGAAGCCGGAGCAGCGGGGCACCATTGTGGACTCGCTGTTGGCTGCTCTCGTGGGGCCAAGGGGTTAGTTTCTTGTTGGCTCTTTTGTATGTGATGGTTTTTGTGCTGAATGGCGTTTTTCTTGCAGATGAGCCTCCGCGAGGGGACTTGGAGATGGGAAAGCAGAGGGCTGCGGCCCGCGCTGTAGTGCAGATTCATCTTGATTGTGCGAAGGGCAGGGGTCCCGCCGGGGCCGTCAAGGCCCTTGGTGAGATTCATCCTCCTAGCAAGAAGAGGCCTACCGTGAGTGAGCTGGCTCCCTTGCAGGGAGAGGCGAGGAGGGTGAACATGAAGGTGGCTGAGGTGAAGGTTATGCCTCAAACGGTCCCGCCCAGTGATGGGATGCGCATCATGCCCTAGGTAGTGGAGAAGGCGGCGCGGCTAGTAGAGGATCGTGCTAAGGGGCAGGCACCCTCGATGAACATTTCAGGTGCTGGGAGGGGCCTCGCTGCGAGGGCTGGTGTGTTGGGTGAAGTTCCTGCCCGGGAAGCGGCAGCGCGAGGAGGGTCCGTGTCGAGGGCAGAAGGGTCGGCTCCTATTCAAGGAGCGACGACCGGAACTGAGCCTTCTGACATGGCTAATTTTGTGACTCGCCTGATGGCGACCTCGACCAAGGCCGGGGGAAGTGAGGGATTTGGGGTGAAGCCCGTACCGACGAAGACCTCTAGGTTGTCCGCAGGGACGCTTCTCTTGGCATCCAAGAGGGCTAAGTTAGCCACTGGGAGACCTCAGAGTGTGACCAGAGCTGCTCCCATCGCCTCCGTGGAGGTAGGAGCTTAAGGGTGTTCTCCTATCGTCGTGCCTTCGTTGGAACGGATAGCTGGCGGGGCTGAGAAGGCAATGCGGCTGCCACTTTGGGGCGACAAGCGTCTCCAGGGACTGGGAGGTGGGATAGTCTCTGTAATTCCAGCGGTTTTGATGTGTCTGCCTCGTGGGAGACTCCATCTATGGCACCTTATTTTCCTTGTGCCCAGACTGTTCGCGAAGACCATCCTGTGATAGAGGGAAGGTCAGAGGGAAGGTCAGATGACTGGTTTTGTGGGCGTCCCGACGTCTTTGATTGGGCGCGGAGGCTTCATCCCTTGAGGAGGTGGGGGTATGGTCCCACTATTTGAAAGGGAAGCGGCAGGCTGCCCGGAAGCCCAGATGCTCCGCAGATCCAACCTCGCTGAAGTCGTTGAGGGAAGGTATGCGTGCCAAAATATTCAAGATGGAGGGGCGCCTGCCTCAGAAGGGAGCTTGGCGTCGCCAAGGAAGACGGTGAGCACACGGCTAGGCAAGTGCAGCAGTTGGGGTCGTGGTGCGGTTTTATTGTCCACGAGAGGGAGGACTCCGAGCTAGCGGACCTGCAAAGGAATTATCTGCTTCGCAAGCTCCTGCACCACATTTTTATACAGGAAAAGCATTTATATGCGAAGGAGGTGGAGCTTGTTGTTTTGAGGGAAGTATTGTCCTCGCTGGGAGCAGATGCTGAGGCGGCTTGTGCGAGGGCTTGCGCTGAGGCGAATGCCGCGTGGGTAGTTATGGAGGAGATGGCCACTTCTTTCAAGGCTGCTGAGGATGAAGCCCAGGACGCCATACTTGGCGCTGAAGACATGCGAGGGCTCACCTCATGCTTGGCGAGGATTTCTTGAACGTCGCGTCATCCATTTGGGAGCTGGAGGCGACGATTGATCTCCCCCTCTTTCCTGGGGAGATAGTTGATTCCCCATCCACCATCAAGGTGCTCATTCCTGAGAGGATGTCCTGCCTTAGCGGGAGACTTGTGGAGCTATGTGCCTAAGGCAAGGCTGGGGCACACAACTTTGAGGAGGGATGGCTTCGCTGCAGGCTGAGAATTTGCATCCTGACCGTTGTTTCGACCCCTTGGATGCCACCAACACTGCAGATCCAGACGTGGATAGCCTACTGTAGTGGGGCGAGGACTGGCAGAAGATGGGCGCTGCTTGGCATGCCCTTTTGGTTGGCGGCGGAGTCCCCAAGGATTAGTCCACTCTTCTTTTCTCCCGAAAATGAGCATTTATATTGCGTTTTTTTCACTTCTTTACACATCTCCTCACTCTTAGACTTGCTCTTGAACCCATCTAGGGTTCTTGAGCTCTCTCTTCTCCTCCATATTTCTTATTTATGAATTTGTATGAAGAATTGAAGACTTGAAGACAATTTTCTAGCTCCCTCCTTCCTCTTTAACTTCTACTTTCCTTTTTGTTCATAGTTATTGTGAATTTCGTGAATAGTTGAATATTGATTAGTTCATCATCCCTAGGGTTGTTTAGCATGTTGTTGTGTTGCTAGATGATTTAGAATTGTTTGGTTGTTGATTATACATGATTAGTAGCATTTTCTTGGGCTTAAGGAAGGTAGAGGTAGAGTAGAAGGCCAACTACTCTACCATGCCCACCAAGTGTTTGATGAAATGCTTGAGAGAGCATTTTGTTGAATTGACCAAAGAAAATTGGCTAGATACTCTAGGATTATTTGAGAAGATAATCTAGGGTGTTAGGAGATATCAATTGGCTAAACTTAGTGCCTCCATAGTTGATGCAAGTGAAGAGATTCTACTTGGTCTTCTATGGAGAGGATGGTTCTAACTTAGGAGGTTAGAACTTGTTAATTATCCAACTCCTCTAACTTGTCATATATCACAACCAAACACTCCATCTAGCAACCTCAACTCTAATCAACCCTAAGGAACATTTACTTTTCATAATTGTTTATTGCATTGCATTCTAGTTCTAGTTGCATTAGTGATAGAAGTAGAATTAGTTAATTTAGTTTATCATCCTTCTTATCACTTGTCATCTAAATCCAAAAACACCAAAAATATTGCATTTAACTAAACTTCATAAATTGCACTACAATCTCTTGGGTTCGACCCCACTCACCCTACTACAATTGCACACCTTGCACTTGAGGATGAATGGGTTTTATTACTTGATATTGTGCTTAATTCATACACATGTAAAACACCCGTCAGCGCGTCAAAGTTTTCATATTTGTTTGGCCAAGCGATGGGTGGCGATGCACCCTTCCCTCACGGAGTGTCTCACGGAATTGCGATGGGGCGATGCCGTTGGGTAGTGTGGACTAGCGTTGTTTACATGTTCACAATGTAGATGTTTTATGACCTGACAAGGTCTAAGTCCGTGATCTTGTTAAATCAGGATTGAACCGCTCCTACCAGTCGCGGGCGGAGGGTTTGTCGGTTGTTGTAGTGTAGTTATTCGCTGCTCTGACTGATCAAGTGCAAAGGGCGTGTATCTGTTGTTGCTTTAAAGGAATTGGACACGAGGAATAAATATGATAGCTTTGTATTAGTGGGGAAATATTATACATAGTATGGACGTAGGTCTTTCGCATGATAGTTGCGAGGGAATATTTTGTTGTTGTGGCCCTGTAGTTCAAACATGTCGTGTCATACCTGGCTGTGTATTATGTACGGGCCATCCCAGTTGGGCCGTAAGACTCCATCCTTTATTTCACGGTTGGCCAGGCTTGAGCGGAGCAACGCGAGGCCGCCCACATATAGGTACTTGGGTCTGACTTTGGCGCCATGTCTTGTGTTGACACGTTGTTTGAAGGCGAACATTCTAAGGCGCGCGCCTTCGCGGAGTTCTTCCAGGAGGTCGAGCTTTGCACGAAGGCCTTGGCTGTTGGCCTCATTGGTGAAGTTGATTGTCCGTATTCTTGGGAGGTCTGCTTCGATTGGGAGTTGGATGTTGTTGTCTTCGACTCATTGCTGTACTTTGTGGCTGGCGAACTGAGTTCCGTTTTCCGTGATGAAGGCGTGGGCTTCCATATCGGCATACTATGTTCTTCCAGAGGAAGCTGATGATGCGTGCAGAGGTTATCTTTGCAAGTGGTTCCACCTCAACCTATTTGGTGAAATAGTCAACTGCCACTACGCAGAACCGGAATTGACCTGGTGCTGTAGAGGGGTTTGTGATTGCGGGTGACTCTGTAGAGGGGAGTCGCTGCACTCTGAAGTTGATTTGGCATTAATGGCATTTTTGTACCATCGCTACCGCATCCTTTTTCAGTGTTGGCCAATAGTAGCCCAGGCGTATGGCTTTATGAGCCAATGTGTCTGCCGCAATATGGGTACCGCAGAAGCCTTAATGTATGTTTTCGAGCACTGCGTGCCCCTCGCGTGTGCTAAGGTAGTGTTGTAGCGGAGAAGAGTATCCCCGGCGCCACAAGAGATCGTTGATGAGGACAAATCGTGTTGCGCGAGTGCGGAGCTTGTTAAGTCTAACGCCTTTGCCTGTCGCCTTTAGCTGGTTGATGATGGCGGTTCACTAGTCGTCTGGTTCCTCCGGAGCTACGGTCATGGCACCACAGTCCAGTTGTTTGATGATTGAAGGCTTGGCGAGGGTCTCAGAAACCGTGTTGGCTTTAACATTTTGTGAGCATGGGATGTGAATGAAGATGACCTCTTCGAAGCCTGTGCACAAGGAGTTGATGAGCTTGAGATATTTGATAAGTGTGGGGTCCTTGCATTCTGAGATACCCTGGACTTTGTGGATGACCAGCTGGGAGTTGCTGTGAATGTTTTGGCGGCGGATGCCAGCTCCTAGTGCCATTTTTAGGTCCGCGGCGAGGGCCTCAAATTCCACCACATTGTTAGTCACTGGGAACTGGAATGCGACTCATAAAGAAGATTCCAACCTAGAGGTCCTTGCAAGTAGACACCACCCGCTGGTTAGCTTGTTTTTCAGGCGCCATCAACAAACATATTCCATTCTAGTGATATAGGTTTTGCTGGTACTTGTTCATAGGGATACGGCGTGTCCACGATGGCGAATTCAGCGAGGAAATCTGCGAGGGCCTGTCCATTTATTACCTTGCACAGCTCGTAGTTGATGTTGTATTCGCTCATCTCAATGCACCATTTGGCGAGGCGTCTCGAATGCTCTGGGCGTTGCATTATTTCCTTTATTGGGAGGTCAGTGCGGACCGTTATTGTGTGGCCTTGGAAGTATGGTTTCAGCTTCAGAGCGGCGTAAACCAAAGCCAAGACAGCCTTTTGTAAGGGAGGGTATCACGTCTCCGCCGACTGCAATGTGTGGCTCTTGTAATAGACAGGCCACTACTTCCCACCTTCCTCCTTAGTGATGGCCGAAGCGACGCTGTTGTTGGTTGTGGAGAGGTAGAGGACCAGGTCATCGCTAGGTCTGGGGCACTTGAGTGTCGGGATGTTTTGGAGGTGTTTCTTGATGTCCTCTTAGGCCTCTTGGCAATCCTCTGTCCATTTGCAGGCTATTTTCTTCATGATCTAGTTGAAGAAAGACTTGCATATGTCACCGAGTTTTGATATGAATCGTCCCAACGCCACTAACTTGTCGGTGAGTTGTTGGACATCACGCAGCCCTTGAGGCTGGCGCAGGCTGGTGATGGCGTCAATCTTCTTTGAATTTGCGCTTATCCCGCCCCTCGACACTTGATAGCCCAAGAACTTGCCTTCGCCGTTGCCGAAGATGCATTTCATTGGGTTCAGTCGCATGTTGTATTGGCAGAAGTTGGCGAAGGTTTCTTCTAGATCCCGCAGATGGGTGCCCACAGCTTTACTCTTAACCACTATGTCGTCGACATAGGCTTCTAAGTTTCTCCCTATCTGGTTAGCGAAGACCCTTTTGACCAGCCTTTGGAAAGACGCACCTGCATTATTGAGACCGAATGGCATGCGGTCATAGTGATAGACGGCCTTGAAATGACCGATGGGTCTACGCGGGGTAAGTCGGCTGGGCTCCACGCGAACACATCCATGTTGGCGTGGAGAAGGTGTATGAGTGCCTCCTTGTCTTGTTCTGCTATGTCCCTTCCCACGTGGAATTTCTTCCCTGGGGTGATCTTTACTTCATCAAAGGTGCCAGAGAGATCTAGGACGGTGTCGTTGCCCAGGTCGAGTTCCGGCGCGGGCTGCTTTCGCTTTGGTTTTGACTGGGGAAGCTTGGAAGGCCCCACGAGCGTGGCAACGTAGTTACCTCTGGCCACGTTCTGGTTTACGTAGATGTAGGCATTACCCGAGCTGGTGTCGAATAGCACCGTCAAGGTTCGCACATCACAGCGGATGTGGAACTCTGTCTGCGTGTGGCGCCCAATGATTGCATTGTAGGGGGATGGTAGATCCAGGACGATGAAATTCATGAAGCTTGAATGGCAGACCTGTTTCTTGTCTCGTGTCATACCCATCATCATGAACGGGAGATTGATCGCCCCTAGCGTTGGAATTTCCTTCCTTCCCACGCCGTAGGTTGCTCCCTTCGTCGGCTGGATACGAGACAGGGGGACCTTCGCTTCTACCAGGGTCTGCTTGTACATGACGTTGGCGTTAGCTCCCGTGTCCATGTAGACCCTGTCAGTGTCCCATCCCGCGATGCGGGCAGTTATGACCAAAGGGTCTGAGTGGGGGACCACCACGGAGGTCCCGTCGTGGCGATGGATGAGGCAACTTGTTGTGTGATCAATCTGATAGATTTGCCTCATATAGCGACATCGCGCAGCTGCGCCTTCGCACTGGGTGATGACATTGATTTGTCCCCTAGCGGGGGAAATTTTTCAACTCCAACCTGTGCCCCGTGAAACCTGCGTGGTTCGCGTTCTTCACGATCACCATCGCGCTTGCGGCCCCTGGGGGAGTCTCGGCGCGAGTGGGGATCGCGAGTGAAGAATTCAGTGAGCTTTCCCTAGCTGATCATTTCTGATAGCATCCGTTTGAGCTCGATACAATCCTCGGAGTCATGGCCTTTGTTGCGGTGGTAGCGACAGTACTTATCTGTCTATTTATCGCGTAAGGTGTTGTACCAAGCGGCTGCGGCTGCAGTGAGTGTGGAACTGAAAGTGCGGAAAAGGGTAACGTCATCGGCCCTGGTTATGGCTATCACCGAGATGTAGCGCTGGAGATGGATGTCGGGATCGGAGAGGCCGTCGTAGGCGTCAAGCTTTGGCTGACGGAATTGTTCAGGGAGCAGGGCTCTTAATATCCGTTAGGTGAATGGTTGGGTCCAGAGATGGTCCAGGCCCAACCGAGAGGAGTAAGGCGTATTCGCCTTTTCTTCGCGCTTCTCCATCTGCTCGATACGACGATCGAGAGTAGCGAGAGCGGCGGTACGCGCGGGATCGAGGTGGCTTTCCTTCTGGAGCTTCAGGAGAGGTGGTCGAGGTAAACCCTGCATCTGCTGGGGAGCCGGGATGACTCCCGCCGAGTCCAGGATTCCCTTCAGGGTATCCGCTAAGGTGTTGCGCATATTCTTCGTAACAGCTTCTGTGATGGCGGTGAAGGTTGCTGCTTCCAAGCTGGGGACGGCGGCTTGTTAGAGGATGAGATTCTGCTGCACCCCACCCATTCCGCCAGAAGGAATGACATGCGCTCCGCCCGAGGGAGCGACATTTCCACAGTGGGAGGTGCTTTCATTGTTTGAGTGAACCGAAACATTATCCCGCTGGTGGCGGTGGTCGGTGCTGGCGTTTCTTCCCGAGTTGCCATTCTGTCGAGCACTGCTTCTAGTTCGAGGCATGTTTGCACAGTTGGTAGATCTTTGTGGTCAGTTGTTTCCCACAAACAACGCCAACCTGATAGCTTCGTTCCTTTACGGTGTGAGCTGAGCGGCTTTGTGGACGACGATCAACTGCTACAGAGCGATCTGAGAGGAGTGAAACAAAATACTCAGGAGCAGAGAGAGAAGTGGGGGTGTGTAGATAGGGTGTACCTTTCCAAGTCGTCCTTTTATAGGCAGCCTCGAGGTCGTGGATGCCCCATGACCTGAGGTAGTGGGGTGTTTCCCCATGTTTCGGCCTGATGGGGAAGGTGGAGTAGTGGCGAACGTGGGAGGTTTACACGCATCATGGTGGTTAACCGTCACCAGCTGTCCTACTTTAATCGAGGCTAAGTCATGTGGGCGATCCAGCTTCGCGGAGGCGAAGGCCTGGTCTCACCTATTGCTGCGAGCCTCCCATGCGAGGGAGAGGCCTCGCATCCTGCGATGCGCCCTGAGGATTGTGATGAAGGCGTTAAGCTTCGCGGAGGGATACGGCCTTGTGGACGTCGCAGAGGCTTAGGCCTCGCAGAGAGGTGTGTTCCCGTAGATGTCGCGGAGGCTTAGGCCTCGCGGAGATGTGTGGTCCCGTAGATGCCGCGGAGGCTTAGGCCTCGCGGAGAGGTATGGTCTCGTAGACGCATGCCCTGTGCGCTGGTCAGTGGCGAATGCGAGGGCGATGTTGCTTGGGTAGTATACCATTATGTTTGAGTATTTGACTCATACTCCCTCCGTTCGTCAAAATTTATCCATTTGTTTTGACAATTTCATAGTAATTAATCTATTATTTTTTTATGAGTGTTTAAACTTTGAAAATTAAATATTTTAGTTGTGTATCATAATTTGATATCTAAGTTTTCTAAATTTATTTTTTTCTGAATTTTTTCACTGTTTATCTTTGTTAAAATTTGAGACAAACATTGAACTTTAAAACATCAAAGTCAAATGGATAAACTTTTGGCCAACGAAGGGAGTATTATAAGTATGATACAATAAATTTATATATATATATATATTGTAGCGACGTGGTTTTCGACGGGAGTCGCCACCAATCTATTCGGCTTAAGTCGATTGGAAACTTAAAATAACTGGTCTGCACAAGCTCTAGATCCGTTAGTCCATTACAATTAAAAATAAAAATTCTCGATTGCCCAAAATTGGTACCACAGGGTTTATTTCATATTTTTGCTTGATTTGTTTTATTTATCCCTTTTTTAATCTTTTCTTGATTAAGTGATATACAAAATGATTAATCTTAATGAAACTAGAATTGATGACAATAATTAATAAAAGAGAATAAGAATAAAAAATGTTAACACAATTTAAATAAATAAATAAAAAATAGCATCAATGATTAAAAACAGAGATTAAAAGGTTTAGGCATAGTGCCCAAACTGTCAGTTTTTAAAACTTGTTAAAGGATACTTGGGACCAAAGTGGTACTATTGACTAAAACGACATCTCAAAAAGTTATATGAGCCTAAGTGATAAAGGGCATGTAATGGAGGGGCTAAAGGAGCTAAAAGGTGAATAAAAGAATTAACATAAAAAAAAGAAGGCAGACGTACCAGCAGGTCGCTAGCGAGCAGATGAAGAGAGCTGGCTGGTGCGGCGGGAGCGAGGCCAGGCGACGTCGACGGTGGCTGGGCTTGGCTGGGCGGTGCACGGCGAGGCCAGTGGTGGAGATGGGAGGTTGGAAACAATGCAGCGGATGGAGATGAAGGACTGGTCCAGATCCGAGTGCTGTTGCGGGTCGCGGCGCTTCTTGGGTGTTTCCGGTAGCCTTCGGCAATGAAGTAGGTATCAACAGCCTCCTGGTGGTCTGGCGGTGATGTTTGAACTGGTGGGAGGCAGCAAAAAGGTAGCTGACGGCCACGATGCGAGGTGGAGCTTGGGTCGGCAACTTGGGCAAGAACAGAAGCGAAGTTACTGCCCTTTTGTCGATTTTTCTTCTGCGTGATTGATTGTGGCTTAGGTTGATGATTTATAGCCGGAGTATGGAAGTGGTTTCCTTCCCACGACGTCGCCAACTGCTCGATCGTGCCACAGCTGGGAGCTGCGGATCCGCAACCGCTACCGGCATCCACGCTCCGTCGGATCGTGTCTCTGCGCAAAACTAAAATTAAGTGGGAGAATTATCGAGTTAGCCCCACAACTTCGTAAAACATTCAATTTAGTCCTCAATTTTCCAGTTTCATCCACAATGACCCACTTCTTCATAAATGGTTATTTTGAGCCCTTTCATAAAGTATTTTCGAAATCTTCGGGGCAAAATTGGGGTGTCAACAGCTGCCCCCATTTGCATGATTTATGAGAAATGAAGCATGCAAAGAAAATTGACTTAAATTTTGTCCCGCGAATAACAAGAACCTTCTCGTTATCCCTGAAGAAAAGAAACTTTTCTTTTCTTTACCTCAATAAGAACCTTCCTATCGAGTTGAATAGTGGAAACCTTCCCGCTATTCGAGGCTAAGAAACTTATCTTGCCCCCAAAAAAAAGCTGCTAGGTAGAGAACTCTCCTTTAGCGAAAATCTGAGTGACTTGAGATTGATGAGAAGTTCGACAAAATGACTAAACTTCCAAAAATGAGAAATCCCACAAAATGAGCAGATTTTCCAAAAACGGTGAAGTTTAACGAAATGACTAAATTTCCCAAAAATGTGAAATTCCACAAAACGAGGGACTTTCTTAAAATAAATGAAAGTTTGACAAAATGACTAAACTTTCAAAAATGACAGATCCCACAAAATGAGTGAATCTTTAAAAATGTAGAAGTTTGACAAAACGACTAAACTTCCCAAAATGAGAAATTCCACAAAACGAGTGAATTTCTTAAAATGCAACGAAGTCTTGACAAAACGACTAAACTTCGAAAAATAAGAATAACATGAATCTTCTTACCATCCTACATTGCAAGATGAACCTTACTCTCTGGGAAAATGCTAAGGAAATCTCCTTACCTGTCTTGGTGAAAATCTTGGCTAATCCTGGTTGATATTTTCCAATGAAAAGAGTGGTATGAACTCTCTTACCACTTAAGGGGAGAAACCTTTGTCTCATGGCTGATGTTGAGGAACCTTCTTTCCGTTTGGCGGAATTATTCTCCTTGTTGATATCCTTAATCTCGAAACCTAACTTTGTGTGCTCCTTGAAAACCTGTCTTTGAGAACGAATGATGGTATTGTGTATGATACATGATGCATGACTTTGAAAATGATTGATGCCCGGAGTGGCTTACTTTTCATTCATTGAAACCACAATGTCTTTCTATGAAAACAAATGATGCATGATAGATGCATGAGTCTTACTTTCAACCTGCATCCTGAATCAATTCCACTGCTTATCCTTAGGTTTTCCTCATGGCTCTCCATATATCTCGTCAAGAAGTCCAACTACTCCTTTAGATTCCATCAACCCTTTAAAGAAATCCTTTCCTTGTGAAGATAAAATCACTCTCACTTCGGTTGCATATTTCGTGATGATTATTCCAAAAAAGGAATCTCAAGTCAAATGTTTCTTCTAAGTTCAGGCACATTAATCCAAAATAAGTCAGCCTCAAAATAGTTGTCGTCAATTTGTAGAGCTTGACAAAATATCCTGTGACTTTGTAAAACTAACTTTTATTCTTCTCCCTTTTAAGTTAGATAAACAAAATGTGCATGATCAAAAGAAGGAAAAAGATTGTCGATTTCTTGTGGCACTGATTTGGTGAAGAACGAATCCAACGTGAAAGATTTTTTTAGGCAAATGACGTCTGATATGAAAAAGGCTCAGTGGAAAAAGGATATCTTTGAAAAACTTGATGGTGCTAGTCTCAAAATCATTGTCATACCGAATAGAAAAGATCTCAAAATGTTGCCCCATAACTCTCATGATCGTGTGATGCTTCTTGGAAAATGGATTGTACTGCATGAGATTCTCTTCTTGCCCTTGAGGTGATTTGGCTGGTGACAGCTGCTTCGAATCATGCCTTCATTTTAAACCGCCTTTGCAGGTTTTCAGTTTAGATTCCATGACTCACCATTCTTTTATTCATCTTTTTCTTCTTCTTTTTTCTTCTTCTTTTTTCTTTTCTTTTTCTTCTTCTTTTTTTTCTTCGGGTCGGACCTTGTTTGACTTGCGTTTTTAAGTCATTTCCATGCGAGCATAAATAGTTGTTGCTACCTAGGCCCGATTACTTCTGACTAAAATGCAAAGACAAATGGCTACTAGCGCAACTCATAACTTCAGCCCTTTTCGAGCTAAAGACAGCGTAATAGAATTTACTTTGACCTTTTTTCTTATTTCTTCATGTTCTCTTTGAGCCCTGACTATTGATGTGATGAAGGCATTTTAATCCAATTGTGGGGACATAACAATGATCTCAAATGTTTTCTCCTTATGCCCCCCCATTTTCGGATAATAAGGTTCTTTCCTTTGAAGAAATCCTTGTGGTGAATGGAAAGTTTATGGTCAAAAAGAGCTTTCTGAAGGTTTGTTTGGCCGATCCTTTTTTTTATAGGTGACACTTCTCTGAAAATGAACTTCGCAATAAAAGTTAAAGTGCCACATTGAAATCACTTCAATCAGATTTGACAATGTTTTCGACAAAAACACCATCAAGTCTTTGCTTTAGGATTATGAGTGACATTTCCACAAGAACGCAAGTACCGGTAAAGATGAATTAGAATGATGTTTAGTTGAAGGACGTCATAGCACACATCTTACATTTCCTCGTTCAAAGGAAGAGAATAACAAACATCAATTGTAACAAAGTGTTGGAATTCTTAGCGCACCAAGTACTTTTGAGGTGATGTTTGAGCTCATCTCAAATGGAGAAGTGAGTTTCAGCTCAAAGTGAGCTGAAATGAGTTATATGGAATTCAACTATGTGAATTGTGGCTATATGGAACATTTGTGATGTTTCATGAGTAGTAACTACTTACTAGCATCCTTTTATACAAAATAAGGGTATTTTGGTAAAAGGACATGGCTTTGGCAATCGAGGTGCATAGTGTATGCACCCTAGTGCATGTGTGCACATCTCTTGGAAGTTACTAAGTGATTTCAGCCATGAGAGCCTAAAAGTGGCGAAGAGGCACCTCAAGAGAGGCAACCCTTCGCCCAAAGAGGAGTTACTTAGCATTTGGACAAAGGAGTGTACAAGGAGGGAGTAACCACTCCTTAAGCCGAAAGTATGTGTATTTTCGGCCATAAGGAGTTGTGACTCTTCCTAGTAACTTCCTACATCATCTACAAATAGATGATTTGGCCACAACACAAAAAAACACTTATGAATCCGAAACTTCTCTCTTCTCTTTGTTCTTGGGCGAAAAATCAAGGCTTCCTAGAGCATTTCGGGTGGAACGTTTCTTGTGTCTCTCTAACACAAAACAACCTCATTGTATCACATGCAATATGCCCTCATCAAGGAATTCGAAGGCTTGAAGATTCAACTGGAAGAGTTGGAGCAAACGTTTGGAGCAAGGACAAAGATCCTTACGTTGTTTTCTCAAGGGTGCAAGGTATGTTTCCTATCTATACTCCTTCCTCCTCCTCCTCCTCCTCCTCCTCTTTCTTCCTTGTGAAAGTGGAGAGGCATGATTATGGAAAATACATCATGCTATTAATCTCTAAATCTACACAAAGATGAAAGCCAGAATTAAAGAAGACATAAGTTACTTTGACAAGATCTTAACAACGACAATAACCACTTCAAACCTTCATACTGAAAAAAAAATGTGCCCGAACTTAAAGATCAACTTGACTTAAAAAGACTTCTCGAATCAATGCTCTCCCTCAGGGTTCATCAGTGAAATGAAGCATTTTCGACTCAAGTAATTGTTGCACCTTTCTCTTCAACGCATAACAATTCTCCAAAGAATGTCCAGAGACTCCTCTATGGTAATGACATATAGCTTTTTCATCATACCGTTTAGGATAAGGAGGTTGAATCTGCTTGGCTTGTATAGGTTCTATCAAGCGGCCCCCAAGTAGCTCGTGATACAGCTCTGTGTATGAAACTGGGATTGGATCAAACTTCTCATTCTTCTTTACGGTTGTCCATATAACTCTAATGGTGTTGAATGTTGACCATTTGTTGAGACATTATGTATGCTTATCCGCTTTCCATCATTATTTGAAAACTCCGATATCTTCCCAGTCATGATGCCATACTCAATACGTTCTCCAGATAGTACATCTGAAAAGCTATTTGTGGAGTTACCAATGAACTTATCATAAAATGGAAACTTTAAAGTATGAACAAACATGGTAACTGATGGCGACGCTGTTTGGGCAGCTGCCACCACGTGTTTACGCAATTGACGCGTGTTGACGTTGCTTGATGCCATTGGTGCGTGTGCGTTACACGAATCTCGGAATTCGAGGAATGGGGGTCTGTTGATAGTGCGTTAACTGCTTGTCTTGTCAATGAAGTGACTTGAAAGCGCGAGAGGTTGACTTATGCCATTAGTGTTTGTTATATAGCAGGTATTAATGGTGGCAATATCGTAATAAGTCAATATACCGTTATTTGCACGTGTTCTGTATTGTTCGGGTAATGATTCTCCGGGAATATCCAATGTCATGTCCGGGTAAACGTTTCATTAAGTCCGGGAATATTGCTTGGGTCCTTGTAATCACTTGAGTTTTTAATGGGGCCCTTATGTGTTAATATTAAAGATCTTCTTTAACATGCTTCTCATGTTCGCATTCAGTAATATCGAAGAAAGGATTAAGAGTATGAACCTTGCTTCTGGACGCAGCTTAAGAATATTAGAGATTCTTGCTCCTTGCTGATGTAGAAGACTCGGCTTGGGGAACACCTTTAGGGCGGCTTGGAGATGATTTGTCTCCAAGGTGAGTTCCACTCACAATGCTCCTAGAATGCCTTCTAGTTTGGAAGAGGAAGTATGAAGGGAGAAGAGAGAACCAATGCTGGTTGATGGATGAGAATAATGGCGCCACCCTCCCCCTATTTATAGAGGAGGATGGCCTGCCAATGAGAGGACACAATGCCTCCTCATTTGCGAAGTAACATGTCTCTAGGACCAAGGGCTGCAACCAATGCCCCTTGGTCCATGAGACATGTCTCATGCCTTTTGCCTTTTCAATTAAGTAATTAATTAGAAAATGAATAAATAAATAATTGTGTCTAATAGGAAATTAATTAACTAATTAATTAATTATCCAAATATAGTGAAGAGGCAAGGGAGGTGACCCATGCCCCTTGCCCATTCGGCCATGGGACATGAGACATGTCCCTTTGGCCGAATGGTGCAAGGCATGGGGTGCACACCCTTGCCTAGAGGCACCTAGGGCGAAGGGGCACTCACACCCCTAGGCCTATGGCCGAATGGGTGCAAGGCCCCCTTAGGGTGCCCTTTCGGAACCCAGGGGTGCTATGCACCCTTCGGCCTAAGCCGAAGGTGTGCTTGGCCCTCTTCGAGACATTTTCACCAATTTACGCACCTTTCCGCCAAGAGACACGTCTCTTCGCCAAAAGGTGCCTAGACACATTTGTACCAAGCTCACATAGAGCTAGTCCAAGACATATTAAATCATCCATTGAGCTCCTTGAGCTCATATCAGCTCACTAAGAGCAGATACACATCTCTCTAGCTCAAACACTCAGTTTGAGCTGAGTTGAGCTGTGCTTAGCTACTTTAGCTAGCCCAGGTCATCTTGGTGCGCAAGAATTCCAACATTATGGTGGGCTATTAATTTGGGCCTTTTGGTAGGCATGCTTGGATAATTGGGCCTAACGGCCATCAGTAACCATTTCTCTATCTGTCATGGCGGGCTGGACTTGAGCAGCTAAATTCCTCCACCTGTGGGCATACTCCTTAAATGTTTCTTCTTTTCTCTTCTCAAGATTTTTCAAAGTTTGGCGATCAGGTGCCAAATCCATAATATGGCGGTAATTGCTCATGAACGCTTAAACCAGATCTGCCCATGTCTTGATCAGTTTAGGCCCTAAGCCAAGGTACCATTGTAATGGAGCTTTTGTGAGGCTGCCTTGGAACAACACTATCCAAACTTGTTCGTCTTTTGTTAGTGGCTGAATTTTCCTTAAAAAGAGAGTCAAGTGGGTCACAAGGAAAGTGGTCCCATCATACTTCACAAACTCGGGGACTTTGAGATCAGAAGGAATAACCACATCAGGGACTAGGCACAAATCCTCTACCGTAAGAGAGCCCAGCAAGGTACCTCCTTCGATAGCACGTAGTCTCTTTTCCAAGATGTCTACCTTTTGGTCTCCATCTTCATTCTTTTTCTGGTTCTCTGGCTCGATTCATGGATTCGAAGTTTCAGCATCCCTGCTCTTTTGGGGAGTGAATTCGGGTGGGATTTCGGGGTCATCCTCAGTGGACCTCTAAGTTCCTTTGTCCTTCACTAACTCAAACAAATGTTCAAACTATTGAGCGATGGTGTTGACCTTGTTCTCTAATGCTGAAAAACGTCCTTCCATATTCTCGGCCATCTTCTTAGCTCGAAATCTAGTATGATAGGTATGTCGAGAACCAATCTTGTACTTTCTGAACTAGTCAAGTGCATGCTTATAAGTGATATGATATGCTATATGAAGATGGCATGTGGATGCATGACAAATATGACATGTATAAAAATGGTCACAAAATTATCACAGTTCTCAAGAGGTAATAGGGTCAAACCTGGTGGAAGGTTCTACGTCCATTATATGCATTGGGTGGTTTTTTTTTAAAGAAGAAGGCCAAGGGTAGGTTCCCGAATCCCTTTTACTAAGCTCTATCGAACTAGAAAAGGCCCAATTTCTTACCCACGAGGGTTATGTAAGGAAGGATTAATTCGGGTCGCAGCTTTCGCGGTTCCATTGGGTGACTACCGCCACACCCGAACAACGCTACTAACCACTATGGTATAGAGAAAGCGCGGTGACTATTGCCACACGCGACTAGCCTATCCCGGGTGTTTCACAGAAATGAGGTTATGAGGAGCTCGGGAAAAGAACTCAATGTCATGTACGTCACAAAATAATATAACATGTAAAAAGGGACAAAGCAAAAATAAAATAAAATAAAAAATCAAGTGAAGAAAAATAAAATAAACCGGTCATGTGGCCAGACTGTCCCCAGCGGAGTCACCAACTGTAGCGACAGGGTTTTCGACGGGAGTCGCCACCAATCTATTTGGCTTAGGTCGATTGGAAACCTAAAATAACTGGTCTGCACAAGCTCTAGATCCGTTAGTCCATTACAATCAAAAATAAAAATTCTCGATTGCCCAAAATTGGTACCACAAGGTTTATTTCATATTTTTGCTTGATCTTTTTTATTTATCCCTTTTTTATTTTTTTCTTGATTAAGTGATATACAAAATGATTAATCTTAATGAAACTAGAACTAATGACAATAATTAATAAAAGAGAATAAGAATAAAAAATGTTAACACAATTTAAATAAATAATAGCATCAATGATTAAAAACAGAGATTAAAAGGTTTAGGCATAGTACCCAAACTGTCAGTTTTTAAAACTTGTTAAAGGATACTTGGGACCAAAGTGGTACTAGTGACTAAAACGACATCTCAAAACGTTATATGGGCCTAAGTGATAAAGAGGATGTAATGGAGGGGCTAAAGGAGGAAAAAGGGGAATAAAAGAATTAACAGAAAAAAAGAAGAAGGCAGACGTACCTGCAGGTCGCTAGCGAGCAGATGAAGAGAGCTGGCTGGTGCGGCGGGAGCGAGGCTAGGCGGCGTCAACGGTGGCTGGGCTTGGCTGGACGGTGCACGACGAGGCCGGTGGTGGAGATGGGAGGTTGGAAACAATGCAGCGGATGGAGATGAAGGACTGGTCCGGATCCGAGTGCTGTTGCGGGTCGCGGCGCTTCTTGGGTGTTTCCGGTAGCATTCGGCGATGAAGTAGGTATCAACAGCCTCCTGGTGGTCCGGCGGTGATGGTTGAACTGGTGGGAGGCATCAAAAAGGTATCTGACGGCCACGGTGCGAGGTGGAGCTTGGGTCGGCAACTCGCGCAAAAACAGAAGCGAAGTTACTGCCCTTTTGTCGATTTTTCTTCTGTGTGATTGATTGTGGCTTAGGTTGATGATTTATAGCCGGAGTATGGAAGTGGTTTCCTTCCCACGACGTCGCCAACTGCTCGATCGTGCCGCAGCTGGGAGCTGCGGATCCTCAACCGTTACCGGCATCCACGCTCCGCCGGATCGTGTCTCTGCGCAAAACTAAAATTAAGTGGGCGAATTACCGAGTTAGCCCCACAACTTCGTAAAACATTCAATTTAGTCCTCAATTTTCCAGTTTCACCCACAATGACCCACTTCTTCGTAAATGGTTATTTTGAGCCCTTTCATAAAGTATTTTCGAAATCTTCGGGGCAAAATTGGGATGTCAACATATATATATATATATATATATATATATATATATATATAAAGAAAATTCATATAACTTATTCAAATTTCTATATCAAAACATCCATAAATAAGAATCTAAGATTAAATATCACAAAAATATGAAAATAAAGTTGATAGTCTTTGAATAGAAGTAGTAAAATGTAGCTAGGTCTCCTTTTATGGGAACTTATGCGCGTGGTACTGTAGGATAAAGCTACTATATAAACAATCATCTTTCTCTTCATATGGTTTTCAGAATATAAGTTGTACTAGTGGCGGATTAAAGTATATAGTAATACTATAATTGATGCTTTGCCAACATACCCAAAAACAAACTAGAGCCTAAAAGCAACGAAAAGATCCCTTGCTTCACCACCATTCTATCAGAGAAACAGAGAAAAAGAAGAACCATTGGATCAATCAATTATCAGTCAACAACTCTGTTAAAAATGATTGGCCCCAAAGCCAAAACCACAACATGGCCACTGGCACTGCCCTCCGGCTAGGACATAGCCCTAACCACAACCTCTCCTTCCCCTTCACTTCAATCCCAACAAAAGTACTTCACTTCCCAAATAGTACCCGCTATTACCGCGATTTCCACCTCCGCAGCCACTCCTTCAAAACCGGGCCCCGAGCCCTCGACAGCTCCTCTAAACCCCCCGCGCACCGAAAAGGTGAAGGGGATGTGGCTAAAGGAGCCGTAACCGCTGCATCCTTAGTGTTCGCTTGCGCGGTTGGTATCTTAAACTGTGGGTGGAAGATGAATCCGAAAGCAATGGCAGCAGGGCCTAAGTTGATCTACCAGAAGTCTCCTTCGATATCGGAATCAATGCCATCGTTTGGGAAGATGGCGCTAAGCTCATTGCTAGATGTGGTTGTCAATTTGTGCTCAAGCAAGTTAGAGCCACCTAGAGGCAGGGTTCTTGAGCAGCTGCCTAGATTGCCTTCCAAGAAAGATGTGGATGCCCTTAAGGTTTTATTTATCTTCCCTTTTCAAGCCTCATCAGTAAACATGTAAGATATGTTTGGCAACGGTTTTCAAAATAGCTTTTACATTTTGAAAAAGCTATCTACGGGTAGCTTTTAGCGTTTCGCTGTAGCTATTTGATCTTGATTATTAAAAAATTATTCGAAACACCACAACTACTTGAAACAGATGGAATATAAAAGTTTTAGAGTCTTTATTGATAAGAAGTTTTAGAAATTTTTATGTAAAATATTCAAAAATAAAGTAGAGCTTGATTGGTTAATCACATGAAAACAAGTCTGGTTAACACTCATAATAAATTAAATTAAGAAAATGTCTCACTTCTATCCGGAAAAAAGAAAAAGAAAAAGAAAATGCTTCACTTTGTTTAAGAAGTACTACTACTTAAAAAAGCAGTAAAATTTATCATAAAAATAATCATGATCATCAATTGTTTCTTTTTCTTTTTCTTTTTCCGGATAGAAGTACTACTACTTAAAAAGCAGTAAAATTTATCATAAAAATAATCATGATCATCAATTTTTTTTTCTTCATTTTGAATAGATGGAAGCAATCCGATTAATAAAGTATGGAAAGCCTGCTGAAGCAGAGGAACTTCTACGGAAAGCGTTAAGGAGATTTAGGAATGAACCTGAAACGGCGTACTATTTGGAGATGGCTTTAGTTGAGCTGCTCATCTCTCAGGTTGGAGAAACAATTTTATTTTATTTTATTTTTGGAGAAACAAAATTTCCAAATTAACTTAACATCTGTTAACTATATATCTGGTCAATTATTATTATTATTATTATTATTATTCCAACCTGATCCGAGCAATTAGTCTGTGTTTAAAGTGGTATTTTTCCTATTAATTGGGATTTGGGAACCACTGTAAAAACAATTTTGCTAAATTTTTTACTCGTTACATTGATGTAGAAATTGGAGAAGCTTTAATGTATTGAAAAGTATGTAAAGTTTAGGAGCACTCTGGTTTACATCCTTGCTGATATGAAACTTCAATTATAAAATATTTTGTGTTTTTACATGAAATTAAGTTTTTTTTTTTGTTATGGAATGGATTAAACAAGTTTATTTTTAAAAGTCATTACCCCTTATAAAAATGTTTGGTAATATCTTTATTAGTAAGTACCAAGAGAATTGTTCCATTACATTTTTAAAAGTCATTTGAATACTTATTTTACTTTATCACCTTTATTTCTCCTTTCCTTTCATTTCTAACACTTTCTCTCTTTTTTATTTCCCATACTAATCTTACTTTATTTCATCGCATTTTATAGTTTTACGCAATTTCCATGTCCAAAGAAATGTTACAGTTTTCCATAAATGGAGGAAGTAATTCGTACTTTTCTTCAAATTTAATCTACAACAATGCTAGATATCACACTCTTAAATTAAATATAACTAGTAAAAATAGAAAAGGTGCACAAATCTTTGATCCACCAATACTAGCTATCATGCTAGCTATAATAACTTTTGTTATTTGCCTCTTCAAATTTGGGAGTGAAAAGAGAGAATTTGTTGTTAGCCATAAAATAAATTTGGTTAATTTCAACATAATAATAAATATGACTACCTATAATAGCTAACATTGATATGTTGATAATGTTAAACTCACTAGCCAAAATAGTTTTTTTGTCCTTTTGGGTACAATTTAACTTAAAATTAGCTAATATTGTTGTAGATGCTCACACCGCGTTACTTATCAAAAAAAACACCGTTAAACTTGAAGAAATCAAGGATTAAAATTCGTTTGCAGGGTAAATACAGAGAGGCACTGGATTGTAATTGCCTCCAGGATGAGCAAGCGCCATTTTCTGACCATAGGCATCTTCTTTACAAGGTCCGGTAACCTCTACATAATGCATGGCAATTTTACAGGGATACATAAAAATTACATGGATATAAAAAAAGAGGATAAAATTCATCTTAAAAATACTTTTAAGACTTGTTAAATGTGGACTTCAAAAATATACACGCAAATGTAATACTACCTCCGTCCCTGAAAGATTATACACTTTGAATTTGCTGTTTCAAGATTCAATGTTTGACTCAAATTTTAACAAAGATAGCAAGTTTTAAAAAATTCAGAAAAAATATATTTAGAAAGTTTATACTTCAAATTATGACATGCATATAAATTATTAACTTTAAAGTCTAAAAATTCATGAAAAAAAAATCATAGATTAAATACTGTAAAACAGTAAAAACAAAGTGTACAATTATTCAGGGACGGAGGAGTATTTTATATAGTCATTGTATTCAAGAGTAACTTATAAGGTAGTAATTAATTTTAAGACAAAACGAATTGGTCATTAATTAGCTGAAAATTATTGAGAGAAATGTGGAATTCATTTCAATTTTTTTGCAGGCTATAATATACACCATGTTGAACAAAAATAATGAAGCAAAGAGATTGTGGAAAATGTTTAGCAACTCTGTTTGAGAGATACATCAATAAAGTAGTTGCAGGTATAAGGCAGCTAGTTCATTTACTTTTTATTGAACATGTAAAATTTAGAATTGGCAATTTAGGGTGTGTTCATTACAGATGAACAAAACCTTAAATATTTGTACAATTTCAAATAACATGTTTGACTTTTCGATTAGGTTCATGGATAAAGTTTTTTTTTTTGTGGATATGAGAAACATAATTTTATTTTAACTTAGTTTACTTCATTAACAAATGATCGATAAACCACTATAATTTCGAACTCTTTTACATATGAATAATCTAAATTGTACTCATAATATGATTTAAGTGTATCATGCTTCAATTCATGTGATCTATAAATTCGCACTAAAATGAATAAAGGAGCCTTCCATCAACAAGCAGAATTTAAGATTTTTTTAACTTTATCATTTAATCTTCAAATGTTTTTATTACTACAAATTTTCTATTTTTAAAAATTTTAATTTTATTTCGCTTATACAATTCGTTTTCCTCATACGGGGTTCAAAAAAATCTAGTAAATTTAGATTTTGCGACAATTGCCATAGCAGTATACCATAGTACATCGCACTATACTTTTTCAATCCAAAATTTTCTTTCCATTTTTTTTTTGAAAAATAAACTTGTTGAACACGGCCTAAATTCCAACTGATGTACATATATAACCACCATATAAAAAAAATGTAAAGTGCATGCTTGGTCCCTTAACTTTAATTATCGTTTTGTTTGGATCCTATTTTAATTTTTCGTCATGTAAGTCTCATATTAAAACTTATAGTGCATCCATGGTCCTTTTTGTGAATATCTGACAATTTTACCCTTTTAAACAAATGGTAAAATAACTTTTATGGTTTTACTTTTCTCAATCATTCTATTTTAACCCATAATTTTACAATTTTGACAATTCACCCACCTCTTTCTTTATTCTACCACTGCTACTATTTTTGCTTCTCTCTCAAAAAACTCAATCCAAGCCGTACTTCAAACCGTGCCACCACCAACGTCCACGATCTGCTCCAATTGTACGCTTGCTCAAAGGGCTTCTTCCAAACAATGTCAAATCCTACACCATCCCCGCCGCCGGAGGCTTCGCACCAAATTGCAACCCTAACCAAATCTTGCACCCTACACCCTCCATTGCATTTTGACCCCAAAGCCAAAGCCTTGGTGCCCAGAATTTCAAATACACGTTTTAGACACAGACACATGGGGCTAGGATGAAAGGAAAAAAAATAAGGGATAGGCATTTGGAAAAAGACTCGATCCTGGCTTTCTTGGTATATACATGGAGAGGGAAGGACGGGCAATGAGGCAAAGCAGGAAGCGGTTTGAAGAGAGCTCGCATCGAGCTGGATTTCGTGAGACCAACGAAAGAGGAGTTCGGCAGACGGCAACAACGCCAGCGAGGGGAATTTGGAGAAATCGATTCCAATATCAATTCTTGAAGAATCGGGAGCAGCAGAGGTTCGATTAACAAAATCATTCACCGTTTTGGAGTGACAATGATCTAGATTCATGAGAAGAAAAAGAATCAAGCCTAAGAATTCCATGGAAGATGGAGGCGTTGGGTGGAGGCAAGATGTGGGTTTGCATCTTTCCTTAGATCCAAATTCGCGTTAGGCGTTGGAGGAGAATTCGCATCGGCTAGGTGGGCTAGGGCGGGGTTTAGAGTTGCAGGTTAAGGTGTTGGCTCAGACAGATTAAGGTGGCGGCACTGCTAGTGAGGAGCGATGGCTACCGAGTTAGGTGGAAGGGAAGGTTTAGGAGGACATAAAGGGAGCGGGTAAACTATTAAAACAATGAAAAGGGTGGGTGGGTTTGTAAAATTGTTAAGACTTTAGAGTCTAAAGAGAGTGATAAAAAAATTCAATTTATATTAGTTATTATACCATTTATTCTAAAAGGTAAAATTGTCGAATGTTGTCAAAAAAGACCATGGATACAGTATAACTTTTAAGAGACTTCAACGGGACGAAAACTTAAAATAGGACCCAAACAGGACGATAATTAAAGTTAAGATACCTGCGGTGCACTTTACTTTATAAAAAAAATGAAACAAAAATGTTCTATCTGTTTCTAAAATACAGGCTCTGCAGTATATACCAAAGTAGGACCTTTAATCCCTGGTACCTTCATTCAGTTACCATGACGCAAACTTGGTCCATAGGGCAAAAATCCAAGCAACTGTAGATTGTAGAGGAGAGCTCGTACGAGTTGGGTACAGAAGGGGCAATTTGAACCCATTCTTTCTCCACCATTTCCACATGCGGATTTGCCTTCGGGATCGCCTGAAATTTAAGTTGTCCGATCTCTCTCGACAACACCTTCATGAAGTCCATGGACAATGCTACGTTGAATCCTTCCCCGGGAGCTCTGTCGTTCCCCGGTATCTGTATGCCAATATCAGCTTTCTGCAACTCAACGTACCCAAGGAGCACCAAGCTGCCACCGGCTAAGGATGCATTCGCACTGCATATCTGTAAAGCAATAATATAACTTGTTGGAAAACGACCGATTACATGATCGGAAAACAGAACTCTGAACTACAAATCATACTCCATCCCTGGAAAATTGCACACATTTCTTGTTTGGGCTATCGCAGAAAAATTGCACTTGCCTTACTTTATCTTTACTAATTTAGTCTCATTTTTTGTGCCGTTTCAATTCAAAGGCAATTATGTCAATGTGCATAAAGCCTTGCATTCATCTTAATCTCCGCGCTCAGTCAAACCGTTCAATTAATTGGGGACGGAAGAGGGAATATGTCATAATTGTGGTGTTATATAAATGGTCTGACCTGGATATACTGTACACCACTTTGGTTCAGAGGCTCAAGAATGTCATCTGAAGAAAGAAGGCTAAGGATACCTCCAGATCCAACTGGAGACTGCAATATTTCCCAGGGAGATTTCATCAAAATCTTTGGCATGTTCTGTTCTAGAGAATGGCTTAGCACTGGGAGCTTCTCCTCTTCCAGAAATAGGATCTGTGGGCACATCGGCCAGTAAATAACAGAAGTATGGTTTTGGGAGATATATTTTTACGACATAATCTTAATAACGGATTCAAGTGATTTCATGGGAAGTAGACTAACCTTTTCAGGGTCAAATCCAAAATAGTCATTAGAAGAGAACAACTTCTCAATAGATTGGACTTCACCAGTTGGGCAAACCAAAAAAAGGGGCACATGTTCACGGTGTTCAGCCTGCAAGTAGAGTGAATTGTAATGAGCACTGAGAGTTTAAATTACAGATTTGATGTATTACAAAACCTCTAAATGAAGTGCTAACAGATTATTGTTTGGAGCTCACTAAAATTTGAGATAATGATGATAATACCAACAGCGTCATAAAAAGAGTTGTAACAAAAATCATCACATCTAAACAAATGGAATTCTAATAGGAACCACTAGTTCAATACCATGAGTGAAAGGAGGAAATATTACTTGTTCTGCATCTACCTTCACAAAACTTGCACCAACACCAAATAATGCTTGGAATAAAGAGGATGGTGAACTCTCACTGCCTTCCAAGGTAGGTCTAAGCTCATTGTCAATGTTAGACAAATGTAAAACAATTGCAACCTTGCCCTTCGCGAGAAGATGACATGAACGCTTGTGTAGACTGGAACACGTATCCACCTTCTCACTGGAACAAGAGGCAAGGCATTTCTCTGATACCCTCAATCTATTTTGCGCTAGTTCAGTCTGAGCGATTGACTCAAGAATATTCCATCTGATTCAGAAAACAAAATACGGGAGTATCACAATAGATGGTTTGTGAGATCCAACAGGGAACAATAGATGCACCATCACATAAGAGAGTTAAGCTAGATTTAGGAGGTGAGGTGGGAGTAAGTTCATCAACTGATTCAAGCAGATCTTCAATGTTAGAGAATTTTCCATCATCAACAGATAGAGAATACACGATCATGAGGCAAATCTAACCATAATTTCAGTCTCTCATCATTTCCACAACAGAAATGAAGAGATCACAAGGTTGTTCCATGTGAACAAATCAAAACCTATGAGCAAATACTAGGCAGAACAAAATGATTTAACAAGAGATACTCCCCTCCGTCCGAACGTGTTATCCTTTTTTCTGAACAATTTTGTCCCAAACGAATTGTTCCTTTTCTACTTTTGTTTTATATCTTTCCACTTTTACCCTTGACTACTAATGCCACTCCAAATGCATTGGCTATATCGCCAGGGGGGAGTATAACCACCAGCGGGGTATTACCGACTGTTCACTACTTCTAATAAGGCTACCTTAATTTCGTGTACAGTGATTTGTGTTATTCAGATAATAGAAATCATGTGAAATAAACTAATAACCAAAGACCGCCTTAATCTATACAAAAATGCTAAAATGGGCAATACAAATGGGATAGAGGGAGTAATAAAAAGAGATGGCATTACAATTTCACATAAAAAGTGCTCCCTCCGTCTGCCATTAATTGGCCCATTTGTTTTTTTTTCACAGTATTTAATCTATGCTTTTTTTCTTGAATGTTTAGACATTTTAAGTTAAATAGGAGTAATTCATATGTATACTATAATTTGCAACATACTTTTTCTAAATATATTTTTTTGTGAATTTTTTTCACTATTTATCTTTGTTAAAATTTGAGCCAAACATTGAACCTTGAAACATGAAAGTCAAATGAGCCAATTAATGGCAGACGGAGGGAGTACCTTTCTTTGGTTACTTCAATGGTTTTCAAAGCGCGTTGAAGCAATTTGGAATTAACACCAAGAATCTGTGCTGCAAGTAGACTTCGTTGTGATTTCTCTCCAAATCTAAGACCATGAAATATATGTTGCTGGTCCAATTCGCAGAGTTTCTTTTTTGCAGCAATCAAGCGTTTTTGGTGCTTTTTCCTTTCTTTCCATTCCTGTAAAATCAAAATGTCAGAAAACTAAAAAGGCATCCCTAACTTTTCACAGTAAACCCAGGTGAAGTACAACTCCACACTTGGCTTTGAGCAGACATGGAATTAGCTAAGGCCTTACAAAATGAACTTTGCAGTTCGAAACGGAATTTCAAAATCTGGGATAGAGGGAGTAATTGAACCAGTATAGTCAACTGTCAAAGCATGAGAGAAGTTCAAAATATTACTCCCTTTGTCCCGGAAAAGAAGATACATTTGACTGGGCATGGAGATTAAGGAATATTGTTGACATGTAAAGTAAAATAGGCATATAAGATAAAAGTAACTCTTTTGAGTGGGAAAGGAAAATGAGGGAATTGGTGTGAAAAGATTTCCATAAAAGGAAATGTATCAATTTTACTAGGACAACCCAAAAAGAAAAATGTATCTATTTTCTGGGATGGAAGGAATAATAAACAAGGTTCAGGACAACTCAGTTTGCCTTGCTCATCACCAGCAATACAGTACCCCAACAAGCAGATCATGAAAGACTATTCTTAGAACATGTGAATAGAAATCAATATGAAACCCTACCCAAGACTATTACAAAATCCAACCAAACCAAATGGCAGAGAGGAGAGGCCTTATCACAACGCAAAACCTTGACTAACCCCTTAACCCATGAGGGATTTTCACACTTAACACGCCCCCCCTCAAGTACAGGCTAGGGATATGACTAAAATAGGTCCATCATATGGACCGTGAAAGAGTGGAACATGTGACATAACAAATCTGTCAGTGACAAACCTTGGGCTCTGATGACAAGTTGAAACAACCAACCCAAAAATAATCCACAATGCAACACTTTGATTGCCCCTATAGTTGATGTTCCACTTAAGTGAAACACACTAGACTATGTCCCACTTGAGGAAATGACAAACACCTCGGGCTATGATACCAAGTTAAAGCATCAAATCCTAAACCAAACCGCAACACATGGAAAGGTCTTACCAAACATAAAGCCTTGACTAACCCCATGACATAACCATGTGAATCTTTCCACTTAACAAAAACAACAAAAAATAATTCAAAAAATCATACCTATACACAGGTACAAACAAATGCATATTTATACGCAGGCAAATCGAATAGTAGTTATCAAGTTATATGGCAACCGATAACAACAATAACTAAGTACAAATGACAAGAGTATGCCTCACAAGTTGGCGCCTCTCTTTCTTTGACCTCTCATCAGACTTTAAGTTCAACTCAAGGAGTCCTTTTGGTGGTGTTATCAGCATTTCTTTTCTGGTCAAATCCACATTTGGAACAATTGACTCCACAAACGGAATCCATATAAGATGGCCGGATGCACCATTTCCTGTTGAGTTTGAGTTCTCACTTCCATCAGGCATAACAGGAGGCTCAAGCTTAACATGTAAAAGATCATTGGCTCCACTGTCGAAAACATTGACAACTGTTCCAACTACTGTACTAGTTTCCTGAAAGAAGAATAGCAAAGAAATGTTTAATTGAATGAAAAAAAAAAGAGGACAACTTTCCAGAAGGATAAGTCATATTAAATGGAGAACTATAATGAGAACATATCTTTAATCAATATGAACCAATACCAGACCTTTAGTAGAACTTTCATTCCAACAAGATCACGAGTATAAAATTCACCTTCCTCCAACAATGGCCTATCTTCTTCCCTAGCAAGTAATGTAGAACCAACAAGTTCTCTGGCCTGAGTAAAAAAGCATACATTATACAGTAAGGCTTAAAAAAGAAGCACATGATTGCAGGACCAGGACATCAATGTCACTCTAGATGATTTACAGAGCACAAGCTAGTGTCTCACTACAATAGATTTTCCATTCTCCACGTCCAAATCGTAAACTGATCTTGGCTACGAAGAAATGGCCAACACTTGCTTTGAAAGAATTGCAAGTCTTTAGCCCTCCAAAAGGCCTTTCCTTTGCTTGAAAAGTGACTGGAATCATATTCTTCCAGCTATCAAATGCAAATGGAGGCAGAGTTTTCTGTAAATAGATTTTCCGACAAGAAGCTAAGGCAGGACAAGTCAACTTAGCATTCTCTTCTGCACTGTCCATCAAAACAAATTACTTGGAAACTGTTTTGGAATTTAGTTATAGTTGTATTGGCTTAACCCATGATAACAAAAGATAAATTTGAGCTTATATATTTTAGATATGAGGAAAGTTCCATCCACTTTCTGTTTCTGGATAATTCAGACTGAGCACAGTGCATCTTAGAAGGTAGGAGCCTAGAGAATTCAGTAAATAACATGCAGAATAAAATGTTTAAATAATTTTCTTAACAAGTTGATAGCAATTCTATACGTACAGAAAAACTTAATTGCTAGTAGGTTTTGCAGTAGCTTAGAATTTTCTATCTACCTGATGCCTGAAAGAAACATTTATCTTTGAGGAAACTGCTAAAATTGGGTATGATTATACATTCATACAAAAGGGCACATTTCATATGCACAAGACCTTGGATCATTTAAGAAAACAAATGCACTAAACTGTTGGTACTCTTGGACATATACAAGAAATCAGCAGTTTTTTTTTTTGAAGATTAAACAAAAAGTAAATAAAAACTCAAGAGGCAGACCAAGTTAAAAAAAAAACAAACAAACTTTCTGCCATCATACCTGGTCCACTGTATCAATTCCCTTCAATTTGAGTATCCAACTCTTTTGTCCAGGGTGCTCTCTTCCTTCAATAAGCTCCACTTCTTCAACTTTTTCTTTGCTCAACACTTGTTGCCTTAACCATCTTTTTCCAGGCTGAAACACGGGCAAAAAGATCTAAGGGAGGCAGGGATGTATTCTCAAGGACAATATGGTGAAAAAATTTCAGCCTTTCAGCATACATTGCAAAATCTTAGCTCAGGAAAATCAGTGCTGGGTTTAACGCATATCTCCCCCTGAAGTCCATGAACACTGGAAATAAACCCAACATCAACAAAACTGTGCGCAACACTATTTGTTTTGACAATCTCTTGAGTAGCTGAAATGACAGTAGGAAAAAACCATTTAAAAAGCTTCTTATAACAACATTAACAATAACAATAATAATAATAAAATAACAACAGAAACACTAATAATAATAATAATAGTAGGAGTAATAATGTAATTACAGACTAAAAAAACTGTCAAAATGTAAAGGTTTTAAAGGTTTTCTCTTTTATGCTTTAAGTACTCCCTCCATCCCAATAAAATTGAAGCTTTGACAAGAGATTAAGGGTGTGTCTGTAAAAAGTTTTTGAAAACTGGATGTGATGTTTGTGAGAGAAAGAGTTGGAGGGAAATGTTGGATTTGAAAATTTTGTGATAAAGAGTTTGTGAAATGAGTGAAAATTCATGGTATTGAAGACAACCTAAGGTGAGTAGTTGAAATAGTGTTTTGTTTTACCCCACTTGAAAAGAAAGAAAGAGAAGTCTGATGGGCCCCAACCTTAAAGGTAAAAAGATAAGTAAAATTGACAGTAGAAATTTTCCTTATATGAAAATGTTACAATTAATTTAGGACAACCCAAAATCAGAAAATCTAAGTAAAAATTTTTATGGACTGGAGAAAATAATCTTGACACTGAGCATTGGCCAGCAAAGTCAGATGGGGCAAGCCTGATCCTAAAATGGGGTTTTCTGATACTCATACAGTCGTCCACAGTTGGCCATCCCTCAGCCTTCAGGGAAATGCTGGGGAAGGATAGCATATCCATGAAGAAGGAGGCTCTATACAGGATAGACTTATAGGTGTCAAACAGTCTAACATTTTTGGGATAATCAACTAGGATTCGGTATGAGACTTTGCATTATGGGTGTATTGACTTAGTTCCGCTTTTGTAGGAACTGTTAAAAAGGCAAGCATATATTAAAGAAACTGCACCTACCGTATCTCCCTTGTAGGCAGGAAATCAGCCAGAATTTGTCTGTTTCCAGTTCCACTTAATAAGGTACGCCTTTACTAACATAATAAACTTAAAGATAAAGGAAGAGCAAATAAAAGTTTTTGAATGCAGTCATGTGGTATTTGTGCTGCGAATACATGACCAGTTGGATCTGACTGAAGTTAAGTAAATAATGGATAAAGGGAGAAGATTGAAATAAAATGATGAGTTTTGCCGCTGCCCTTCCCATATGTAATAGGAGTAAATTTGAAGGTAAAAAACACTAGAAATACTAAAGCTCTAATTGGAATAGACAATAAGAGCATGAAACAATGGAAAAACCCTTCATATTGGTAAACCTAAATGGTAGAGGACCAAGCTTCTAAGAGAAGCGAATAGATCGAGTGTTTTCTCTTCCTACCTAATTTGCACCCTTCCAATTAAGTACAGTCTAAATGGGCATGCAATACATACTTGGAACTAGTTTAAGCTGAGCTCAGTGAAGCAGACATTGAACTTAGAAATAAAGCAAGTGAAACAAACATAAAAGAAAGACAAATGGTTATCAAAAAACTTCACTTCAATGGACAAAATATTGGCCAGATTTTAAGGAATAAGTAGGTCATATAGTCTTTCCATAAGATCCTCTTCCACCTATTTCTCATCCAACAAAAATAATCGCTGGAAACATTTCTAATACAGCATGAAAACGTACCCATAGTCCAGCTATAGCTGCTACATCTCTGAACAGGCTTTTAAAGAGAGCAGAGAGAAGAAAAACCATCACTAATTCTCCTATAGGGAGAAGCTATATAACTCAAGTGTGCAGTTAAGAATTCAGATTTGAGAACACTGTAGAAAACTGAAACTCAAGCCACAGAACAAAAAATTCAAAATACCACCAAGAATGCCACACTAACTGAATGTAAATAGAAACTTTTAAAATGGATAATTGAAAGTACCAAAGCTGCGCAGAGGAGAGAGACGGAGTCTGAGACAAGTGAGGGGTAATCCCACAGGTGACGAAGAGGAGCGAGGAGGAAAGAGACTGGTTATGAAGGGACCAGCAGGTGATTGCGCAGCATATAGAGATGTTGAAGGTGAAAAAGTTGAAGCACCCAGCATCTTCTGGTCTCGGTTTTAAGTTTTTGTTGCAGAGATGAGAGCCAGCATCCAGTGGCAAACCCAGAAATAATTTGATGTGGGGCAAATAGAAGTGTTCATTAATCCCTGTAATTGAACATACGAGTTGTTTTAAAAGTAATTTTTCTCATAAATATGACAAAATGCAAAGAAAAGAAAAAACAAGTATCACTAAATGACCAAGAAACATGCGGAACAAGGCAATAGAATGCACTAGGAGGGGCTAATCACAGTAAGAGAGAGCTTAGTCTCTCTCCATAGTTGGTAGTATACTATAAACAATTTCAAAGTAGCAGTAAGGAATTTGAGGGCCAAGTAAATTTAAACGGATTGCTTGGGACTAGAGACAAATGGGAGCCCAAAAGGAAGGCTTAAGCTATAATCCAAATAAATTGTGATCGCACACAATAATTATTCAATCTTTTTTTCTTTTTATATAATGCTATGTAGACCCAAATGAAGCACCCAAGAAATAAAGAACAGAAACAGAGAAGCAAACATAGTAGTTTCACAAGGTAGCTATAAACCAATACTTATGTGTACAGCTATACTTAAATACAAAAACCCACAACATATTTTCACAAACATGAAACAAAGTTCTTAGCTTGATACAAACATAACACCAAAATCCCCACCAGACATGCATAGAGGCTACAGCGGACAGCCTACTGTCCAAAGCCATCCCCACCAAAATCCCTCCCTCTCATTAGCAAATAGCAATCACAATTCACAAGCTGAGCTAAAATTTCAAGACAAAGTTAAATCAAACTTCAAAGGGTTTCTTCAATGGCTACCTAATTAGAATCGACCAAGACGATGTCGAGGCACAGGCCCAGCTGGCCAGCCCCTAGAAGCTCGCTGGAATCGCAGAGCTGAAACAGCAAACAGGAGCCCTAGAGTCACTTTCCCAGTTCCCCAGCCCAGCAACTTCTGACTTATTTCAGGAACTCACCGATTATTATTATTATTATTATTATTATTATTATTATTATTATTATTATTATTATTATTATTATTATTATTATTTTGTCCAGCAGCTCACCGATTAGTTATCAAAATAAGCAAACAAACAATGGATTATTCAACACAGAAAACCGTCACCACCATGCAATTTTAACAGCAATATTAAGGGAAACAAGCGGACTTCAGCAACTGTCAGAAAGAATGCTCAACTTTTCTGGTTTCTGGGATCAATACGGCATCCAAGTCTAAAAGGATGTAAGATCAAACAGAGACCAAGAGAAAGAGAAAGACCGAGACTTACATTCTGCCAACTTGAGTTTCACCGTCAGCGGATTAGCGATTGACGGATTGAGTGAGGCAAGCCGCGATTTCAAGGTCGGAATTGAGACGACCCTCGCAGCGGAAGCTCACCGCTCGATGCGGGTGGCACGGGCTTACTGGCGACACGGAGAGTCACCGGAGACGGAGGCCGGAGGTGGAGAGCGGAGACGGAATTTGGTCGGGTGGGTGAGTTTCGCGCTCTACGTATCCGTTCTTCTTATGGATAAACTAGCTACACGAAAAAAAAAAAGAATAAAATGCAAATTATAGTAAATATTATAATAATATTATAATTTTTCTAATTAACCAAATCACGATAACAAAAATCATAGGTAAGAATTAGAATAAAACAACAAATGTCATCAAACAGAACACAAAAATCATTGTAAGTCATGTTTAAACATCAAATGAAATATTATTATAAAAAATCAAACAACGTTACATGTTTATTAGCGAAAGCAAAGTAAACTGCAATAGTGACTCAAAAGGTTAAATCTACGATCATCATCACATCTCATTATCGAATAGCCTCATCCGAATTTGTTATAGAAGATATCGAGTGTTGATGCACTCCAATCTACAAATACATGTCACAAAAAATCAATTAAATATTGAAATATCTTCAATCGGTAATAGTTCATAAATATATGTACGTACGTGTCATCTATATCGGTGTTAACATAACGCACGTCGCGTTATTCCCCTTATTGTTATTAGACGACATCGCAACTTCCGATCTCTACAACAACCAGCAACTATAAACGTAGACAAAAAAATTAGTAAACAATATTACATCAATGTACTAAAGTTAATTAACCATCAACATTCAAAATACCGAATACCTTTTTGATGTGTTATCACCACTTCTATCATCTTTCTCGCTAAACGTTTAAGAGGCGGTATTAATTTACCCGTAAATGTCGCTGCATTCAGAAAGATAATTAAGTTTATATACGCATTTAGAAAATAAATCATTTACAAAAACACATCCAACTAAAATAGCTAATGTGGCATAGCATACCTCTTTGATGATTTCTATTATCTCCCGACTCTCAGATGCAAAATCTATTTCAGAGTATGTCGTGACCGTAAACCCCGATCGGTTATTTGTAATATTAAAATCAGTCACCTTGATATCAAAGGAGAGCTTCATCGCTTTGACACTTTCAAGTATCTTATCCAATTTATTTCGTCCATCGTTCTGCACAAATATATATATATATATATATATATATATATAATATATATATATATATATATAGTTATCATGAGACCATTAAGATCATAATATCAAACATTGTAAAATATACGACTTACCCTTTTTCGTAGCTCGCAAATGTTTGCGCATCACAATGGAAAAGGCGAGCCGCCACATTATCAAATATAACAAACTTTGATTTGCCCGTATGGTCACCAACTATCATCTCAACTTTATATCTAACACAAATATTAAAAAGTGTCACTGTAGCATAAGTTCAATCCAATGTTTGTTTGTGAAATTATAATACACATGTTAACCAATGAAAGAACGATGATTTATTAAGGCATTATTGAATTGCACGATTTACTGTATCTATCAAGTAGGTGACCGCTTACCGAAATTTAACACTTTTCGAGAGCACAAACAACATGCTAAGTACCAAAGGGAATAATCCTCCTTGACACACAATATCATTAGTGAAAAAATCCTAAACTATGCCTTGGTGAAACCGACCCATTAATGAATCGATATTCATTCTTATTCTTAAACGAAAAACATGAAATATTTTCACGCTACTTCATCTTGGTTGGTAGTTGCGGAGTCTTCATTTATTTCGCTATGTTCATTGGCAGACGTCCACAAAAGTCTGTCTGGACTAAAAGCAAGAACACGACGTGTTATCGCCATCCTTTCCACATTGTTGTTTTCATTGTATAGTCGCCTTCCGGCTCTTGTAACTGCGGCCCTTTGGTATCTCACCTCATTTATCTGCATATTATAAACACATTAGTATGATATCTCGTATTCCATTTAGCGTTCACAATTTGAATATGAATAACCACCACGAACCTCTCTGTTAATAAACTCCAAACGACTATTGAGAAGCATGAACTCAAACAATAGCTGCTTAATTTGTTCTAATATGAAGATTCGCATCTGCTGCGGTGAATATTAACAATGCAACATTGGTATATATTATTTATTCGCTATTGTGATGATTGAACATACTTGATCGAAAATGAGAAATTACCTCTGTGTGGATCAGCTCGATCTTGTTGTATAGAAGCTCATGTTGATCAATCAACTCGCTCAGCCGCCGGCTTATGGAATGGTGACCTCCTTGTGACATTGTTTTGTCTCACCTCTAATTGTTGTTGCTGTAGAGATGGGATCCGAAATGTTGTATTTATAGTAGAACATCTAGGTCGTCCAAAGGTTTCGAAATACGTTTTTTTCCCGCTTCAGAGTTTCAGTTCGAATTTTGATTATTGAATTCCGAAATTTAAAGTTTCGGAGGGAAATGTTTAAATTGGATCCTTTGCGGATTTCAGTTCGAATTTTGATTATTGAATTCCGAATTTTAAAGTTTAAATTGGATCCTTTGCGGATTTTAACTAATGAGATATTACAGATTGGATCCTTTGCGGATTTGTTGCAACAGATTAGTTTATTTACTATTACTTAACTGTCCTCACCCCTAGTTTATATTTATGAAAAATGCCATTTCAACTATACTACACTCCTAAAATAAAGGGACACGTGTCGTCATGAGAATACTCTAAAAAGAAAAAGACAAAAACATCCCTCTGTATGCTTCGCTTTTATAAATTAATAATAGATATCTAATCATGTTACTATTCGCTAAAAAAAATTGATACGTTTTTTATAACAAAATTTAAATTATTAGTAGAAAGAAATCAATAAAAAATTCATAAAAAATATAATTAAATATTTTATTATTTGTAACTGAAATATTTGATTTTATCTATTAAAATATCGAAGAAATAAAATCATAAATTAAATGCCAAATTACCTATTAGTCTCCTGAATTATATTAACTCGCTCACTTTAGTCTCTGAACTAAAATTTGTTCTCACTTAATCCATGAACTATGTAAATCCTAGCACTTTAGTCCTTCAACTCAGTAACTCGGCGTTGGTGGGCTTAACACTGTCAATTACTTAACGGTTTAGGGGTTATATTTGTACAAATTTGAAGTTTTGAAGGCAAGAGAAGATAAAAAATGGAGGGAAAGTGGTGACGGCGAGAACAGTAAGGTAGTAGGGTGGTTGGTACGAAGAAAGGTTGTTAGGAGCAAGATTATTTTTTATAGATCTAATAGGTTTAGGATGTTTAAGTATAGATTGGAAAAAAAAAATTAGGACCATAATAAATATTTTTCCTAATATCAACTAACATGATATGATCAAATAGGTAAAGTGATTAACGTTTCATAGTTCAGGAACTGAGTTGGAACGAATTATAATTTAGGGACTAAAAAGATTGGGTCAACATAGTTTAGGGGAGTAATAGGTAATTTGGCCTAAATTAAATGTTGAAAAAGGAACGTACAACATAGTATTTGTTATAAAAATATTATACTCCCTCCGTCCGCCAAAAACTGTAACATTTGACTTTATTGTTTCAAAATTCAATGTTTGACTCAAATTTTAACAAAGATAAATTTTGAAAAATATTTAGAAAAAATATATTTAGAAAATTTAGATTTCAAATTATGACACACGTATGCAAATTTTGATTTTCAATGTCTATACATTTATATAAAAAATCATAGATTAAATACTGTGAAACTGTCAAAACAAATGTTGCAATCTTTTGCAGACGGAGAGAATATTATTTTTATCCATTGGAATCATTATTTCTACTTCGGTATTGAATATGGATGAGGAGTTTTGGACTTTGAACTAATGGCTAGTCACCTTACCGCTCTTTCCAGCTAAATACATTTTGTTCCCTATCTTTTAGGGTTCCTTTCGCGATTTTGATTATTAAGACTTCCCTTTTATGTCAAGTTTTCAGTATTGGTGGTCTTCTGTGCCATTCTCTGATCACCTCTTGGGACATTCAGTCCTTTGCGTCCATGCTAACAATGTCATTGCGATTATGGCCAAGTTGGATCAACTTCTTGAACCGTATGTTTGGTCTAGAGTAGGCCTCTAAAAAAGTTGAGAATGAGAAGGCTAAGCTTCTTTCTCAACTTTTAAGTTTTCTTGGTACCTTTTTGGTGGATTTCACCAATGTTGAGGCCGACTCTTGAAAAGGACAAACCAAAGATCGGAGGAGTTAAATCACCAAGGGCACTGGGTGGAGTCCTCTTAGAAAACGGCCGAAGGTGAAGTTGAGAGATTGACAAACAGATGGAGCAACTTCGAAAGGACCACGTGATGGCCTACATGTTGAACGAGAATGCTGGGGGTGAACACTGAGCTTGGGAAAGAGTAGAAGGCGGTTAAGAATATATGCCGTGAAGGCTGGAAGTGTCTTCTTCCAAGATGGGTTATGTCTAGCTCAACATTTATTCAAGAAGGCTTCTCCGGAGGTCATTTTAGATTTCTCGGGTGCTCAGGCTATTCCGAAGGGCTTGTGCAATGCATGGTCCACTTTAGTAAACATGGTGTCGGAGTCCGGAGTCCCCCTATTCTGAGGAAGAAGATGAAGAGGTGGATCCAAGAGAAGAACCAAGAGTCGATGATGTTGTTGCTGGAGCTTCAAGAACCGTTCTGCTTTTGATTTTGCTTACTCTGCAGAAAAAGGGGATGTTAACTTTAAAAGTTTAGAAACAAATGCACATGTTTAGGAAAAAGAGTTAACCCCAAAAATTAAAGATCGAACGTGATCGTTCAAATGAAAGAGGGAATTCTAACTTTAAAAGTTCGGAAATGAATATGTCTTATTGGGAAAAATAGTTAGAATCCCGTTTAAAAGTTAGAATCCCATTTTTATTCTGAACGATCACGTTCAGTCTTTTTTTCAATAGGATGAGTTACAATACCCATCCTTTTTTTCACTGAATGAGCATGTTCGGTCTTAGCGAATCCTGCAAACAAAGGAATTTGAAAAATATGGACAAAATTTGAACTTTATTTATATCGTTCAGCTGAGTACATAATATTCCAAGGATAAAACTTCTTGAGTGTGTCCCCATGTGATGAGATTTGATACGATCACGGGAACGCTTGACGTGTTATGACCACGAACTTCACGTGCTTGCTTGTAGTTCAAAGTCATAACCTTCGGATCGTTGCGTTTCGTTTGTAAAGGAAACGCTCAAAATGGTTAAAAATTATAAGTTAAAAATTACAAAATAATAATGAAAATCCTTTACAAACCGTTTAAGTTGTGTGCTTATCTATAACTACAAACAAGTTGAAAGTGTAAGATGTAAAACAATACGATTCGACCTATCAAGCTGCTGCGTTGATGTGCATGTGGTTGTCCATAATCCCATCCTTCTGCTCCTTCGAGTATTAGATGTCGCCAGGTTCCCTCAAAACATGCAAAGACGATAGTAAGCATTTTGTAAATTATAAACATATTAAATCAAGCTCAATAATGAAATCAGAGGGAGTCAGAGGACTTACAGGGGTGTGGAGTGCACCCCCGCCAGGAAGAGCAAATGGATCTTCTCACTGACTTGGCTAGCGCCTAATCTTAAGCTCCAATTCTATTTCATCCCAGTAATTCAGTTATCAGTAACTGACTATTAGTGTAACTTGAGCATGGTTCCCAATGTCGTTTATGCAACACGAGTATGTTTCTCAGTGTTATAAATCAAGGAACTCACAACCATCCTTAAAGAGCCCAATAGGCCGAGAGGGGTTGAGGTTCACAACACACTCCCTAAACCATTCACACATTCCCAATGTACACCTTGTCCATTCAGTCATACCAAAGTTGTATGGCAGCAGCTATCCTCACCATTTTGCATCATTCTCAGAGACAAGGTGATTCCACGTTTCCTCCATCAATGGCCGATTTGAGAAGTCTAGGGTTTCCTTCTGATTCTTCGATTCCATTCAATAGAGATGAATTAGAAGGCTTTCTTTGTTGCGAAAACGCAGAAAATCATCAGAGATACCCAATTTTAACTTGATTCGATGATGAGGAGGCGAATCGATGAGATGAAGGAGAGAGGTCTCTGTTCTTCGCGACCCAGAGATAAAAAGAGAAGTCTGAAGACTGCCTCTTTTCTTCGTCCCAAGCCTCTTTTATTTAGAAAACTAAGTGGTCACCATCCAATTTTCCAACTATTAGCAAAATAACCCCACTTCCTAGTAATACTTTCACTTTAGTCACTTAAGGCACTTCATCATTTTATTTCCAGTCAAAACAGTCCATTAACTCCTAGTCTTTAACCAGTCAGTCCCTCTTCCTTATTCTTCAAGCAGAAATAATAACTTTTCCTCAAATTCCCAAACTAATTACAGTCTTTCACCAGTAATTTCGTACAAATTGCAATCTCAGTTTTCAGTTTTTTTTTTCCTTTAGTTGTGGCACGGACGAAAGTCCAGGTCACAACATTCTCCCCCTCTTAAATAGGACTTTGTCCTCAAAGTCCTTAACAATTTCCCAATTTTTCTTTAATCAACATTTATTTCAGAAGTTCCGCTCAATTCAATCACCTTTAGTGATCTAATCCAGTTCAATTATCCACAGTATTCCTTTTAGAAATTTTCCAGTTGGTTCAATTAATTACTCCAGTGATCCAACTCAGTTCAACTATCCACTAAGATATATATATATATATATACATATATATATATATATATATTTAATATCTCAGTTTTATTCCGTAATAAATTCAGTAGTGACCTAAGTCACTCAGATACAGTACCCTTCACGGTTTGAATCCACATACTCATTCCAATCAATTGATGGCGAAGTCATTCAGTTTAGTTAATCTAAAATCACCAATCCATTCAGTTTATGTTGTTTCCTTTCTCACAGTCTTTATACTACTCAGTAATTTCGGTATTCAGGTATACTAATGGAAACCAAACAGATTAGTAGTACTATAAGCAAAATTGGTATGCAAAACAAAACAAAGATTAATACTAATCAAGCAGAACAACTAATAAAAACTTACCAATTTAGTGATACTTGCAAAACAGATTCAATGATAGGTGAAACAAGTAACAAGTAGTATACATTAGTATTTATATATCCAGTTCGGTCTTACCGGTGTTTACGGAACACGAATCGGTTATTCGATTTCAGTAACCTCGGGCGAGTTAATCCAGGTGTCGAGCATTAAGTATTTGAGATTTCAGTCATTCGGTTCTTTCAATAGTAATCGAGATAACTTTTAGTTCGGTTTATCACTCAGAAACAATCAGATCGATTCCTATAATAATTGACTTCTCAGTCAACCTCGGTATTTAGCGATGCAGTACTACGGTCAAGCAACAGGGACCCAAAAACACTTTCAAACACTCACTCTAATCACGAAACTTTCAGATTCAAGTATGGCCAAATTAGTTTACTGATGCAGTACAATCCTTGTACACAAGTGCCCGTGGAGTGACACAGATGGCCAACAGTAACACAAGATCAAGACAGTGTGCGCCGAGCTTATTGCCCTAGCCCTCCCTGGGTCATCACCACACAGAGACAAGCAGAAAAAAGAAACAATAAATTCTAGCAAATACAAGCATGGCCATCCTATACTAGCAGGCAACATGCATGATCCTAGCAATTCCTATAGAATTATGAATGATGCAACACAGAGCAAGCAATTTGAAAAAAATAAATAAATAAAAACACTCAATCAACAGTAAGTTTCTGTGATTAGTAACCTCACTCAAATGTTCATCAAGTCTCAGGATTTTTTTTTTCTCAACCACATCAACATAACATCATGATTCTCGAGAGCGTCCTCTACCAAAGTTTACCATGACACCATGTAGTAGGAGATTTCCCAACTGAGATCTAGTTCTTCTAATCCTCCAAGGACTTTCAGACACACACAGACAACGACTTTGAAACATGCAAGACTCACCAGACTTAGCAATTGGCATCTTCTAATTCAGTACCACTTTTCATGGGTTGTACTTCCCGCTAGTCAGACACCTCTAACTCACAGCTGCAACTATGAATTAGCAGTCGCCAATTGGCAAGTAATCAGTATATCATAGTCAAGCAATCTAGTTTCAGTATGGTCAACAGTAATGGGTAATGGGTAGTGGCTTTACCCTCGATTGCTCACAAAACCTAACCCGTTGCAGCGGTTTAGGTACCTATGTCTCAGTCATTTCAATTTCACAATTCAGTTAACTTTATTTTATACATCAAAAAGCTAAGGTACAGACCTTGGCAAGGATCTATTCAAATCTATTCAACTATCAACCTCAAGAACTTCTCAACCGAGGCTGAAATTACATCTTATATCTTGGGAACTTCTCAACCAAGACATAATTTGAAACCTCTTTGGAAACAACAAGCAGATTCCAGAATCAATCAAGTTCCTTGATGAAGTCCACCAAGCTTCTGCTGCGCTGCTTTGTAGTTGTTCTATTGTTAGTCTCCTATGGTACTTTATTTGACTCGTATTTCTAGTTGTATCTCTTCTTCCTGGAGTTGCTGAATCCATTTAACACTTCACTTTATAGTCTACTTTTCCTGAAAGTGACGACTTTGCACAAATGCACTCGGTCAAACAGCCAAATAAGAAGTAAGTTTCCAGCAATACCAGGCCCCATTACATGAATTTTAGAAAATTCCACAGATATGCAAACTTGGATCTGTAAAATCCTCCTTAAACTAGACACACAAGGCTTCATTCACAAACTATTTCAAGTTAAACTTCCAAGTAAGTGGGTGCAGAGTTCAGAAACAAAAGCACTCATCCAGCAGCCTTTTCTGGAAAAATTCCAGAATTAGTCTAGTCTAAAGATCTGCTTTTAACCCAAGGACAAACTGTGAAATAAATCTTGGAAATTTTCCTACATGTTCAAAACCCATTTAGAAACCTTGGTGCAAAAGTACAAATCAAAATTCTTTCGAAAACATCCTTAATAAATTAAGGAAAGTGAAAATAAGTTCAAGAAAACTTAGCTTTTTTCTTTGTGCAGCTTTGTTCCTTTGAAATTTCCATGCAACTTCCACTTCATTCCCAGTCATGTTGTCTTAAATCTTTCAATTGTTTTTTTTTTTTCCTACTTCCAGTTGTCTTTATCCTTTTAGTCAATTAGACTCCTTGCAGATACTTACAGTACTAGAAAGCTTGATATCTCATTGCAGTTGTTGCCTAGTGTCTTGGTACAAGTGTACTCAGTCAAACACAGTGCAAAACATTAGTGTATAAGTTACATAATTGAAGAAATTCCAAATAGCTCAAGAGTTAGAAACTTACCATTTGGTCCCCTACATGTTCCTACACTTACCCAACAAGGCAACCCGAGGCTTACCCATCAGACTAGACTCCAGCTGCCTATCAAACTTGCTCTGCAAGTTGTTCTTACCTTATAACTTCATCTTCAACTTTCTCTTCCAGCTATGTTTCCATCTCCTTTGCGACTAGTAGTTTCTTCTCACGGGGTGAACCCATTGATTCCTAGACATTCATTCAAACACAAGTTGTATAAGTTCACAACATGAGTTAGCTGTACTGTAGGATTTTCAATTAATTCTAAAGAACTCCAAATCTAGTTCTGTAAAGTCAATGATAAGCTAGACACCCAAAGCTACAACCAGAAAAATTTTAAAATTTACTACTTAGTAGTTTAAAACCGCTTTGAAAGATAAGGTGACTAAAAATCTGCAGCCTGCTGCAAAAGGTAGCTTGATGTCTAGTTAGGTTCCTCATTTCAAAACTCAACTTAATCTTCAAGTTATGTTTTGAAATTTTAACCACAGCCAGAGGACCTCATTGGGAAGCTTTCCTCAAAGTTTCAGAATCAGATTCTCTAAGGAGTTATACTTGTGAATTTTTTTAAGATAGCAAAAAGTTTGAAAACTTATCTTGATTGGTGGGGTGTTTCTTTTTCTTGAATCTTCTTGAGGGGGTGTTTTCTCCTCTTCACCTTGCTGCCCTTGTTTCTCCAATGTCCCTTAACCATATTTATCCATCTCTAATCTATTCATCACTCACTTCCATGAAATACTTAAATATACACATTAGTAGCAACAAACAAGTATAGATTATAGCACACACTTAAACTCTGGCTCTGATACCAACTGTTATGACCCTGAACTTCACGTGCTTGCTTGTAGTTCAAAGTCATAACCTTCGGATCGTTGCAGTTTCGTTTGTAAAGGAAACGCTCAAAATGGTTAAAAATTATAAGTTAAAAATTACAAAATAATAATGAAAATCCTTTACAAACCGTTTAAGTTGTGTGCTTATCTATAACTACAAACAAGTTGAAAGCGTAAGATGTAAAACAATACAATTCGACCTTTCAAGCTGCTGCCTTGATGTGCATGTGGTTGTCCATAATCCCATCCTTTTGCTCCTTCCAGTATTAGTTGTCGCCAGGTTCCCTCAAAGCATGCAAAGACGATAGTAAGCATTTTATAAATTATAAACATATTAAATCAAGCTTTATAATGAAATCAGAGGGAGTCAGAGGACTTACAGGGGTGTGGAGTGCACCTCCGCCAGGAAGAGCAAATGGATCTTCTCACTGACTTGGCTAGCGCCTAATCTTAAGCTCCAATTATATTTCATCCCAGTAATTCAGTTATCAGTAACTGACTATTAGTGTAACTTGAGCATGGTTCCCAATGTCGTTTATGCAGTATGAGTATGTTTCTCGGTGTTATAAATCAAGGAAACTCACAACCATCCTTAAAGAGCCCAATAGGCCGAGAGGGGTTGAGGTTCACAACACACTCCCTAAACCATTCACACATTCCCAATGTACACCTTGTCCATTCAGTCATACCAAAGTTGTATGGCAGCAGCTATCCTCACCATTTTGCATCATTCTCAGAGACAAGGTGATTCCACGTTTCCTCCATCAATGGCCGATTTGAGAAGTCTAGGGTTTCCTTCTGATTCTTCGATTCCATTCAATAGAGATGAATTAGAAGGCTTTCTTTGTTGCGAAAACGCAGAAAATCATCAGAGATACCCAATTTTAACTTGATTCGATGATGAGGAGGCGAATCGATGAGATGAAGGAGAGAGGTCTCTGTTCTTCGCGTCCCAGAGAAAAAGAGAAGTCTGAAGACTGCCTCTTTTCTTCGTCCCAAGCCTCTTTTATTTAGAAAACTAAGTGGTCACCATCCAATTTTCCAACTATTAGCAAAATAACCCCACTTCCTAGTAATACTTTCACTTTAGTCACTTAAGGCACTTCATCATTTTATTTCCAGTCAAAACAGTCCATTAACTCCTAGTCTTTAACCAGTCAGTCCCTCTTCCTTATTCTTCAAGCGAAATAATAACTTTTCCTCAAATTCCCAAACTAATTACAGTCTTTCACCAGTAATTTCGTACAAATTGCAATCTCAGTTTTCAGTTTTTTTCCTTTAGTTGTGGCACGGACGAAAGTCCAGTCACACAGACGCGAACCCACACAATCGTCGGGCGCCGGATCTATCTCGAAGGAGTCGCAAGAACAGTGATGGATAAATTCGGCCTCAGACACCTCCCAACTATGAGGTTGGGCAATATCTGAGATAATGCCTGGGGAAGATGGAAGATCTAGCACCTCTTAACTACGAGATTAAGCAATACTAGATATTAAACTTGATGATAAACAACAAGGGGGATGGCGGAAATAGCAAGGGGGTGAGAACCGAAGCCTAAGGAATTTTCCTTCTTAAGCTTTAAACATGTTCTATCTATTTTAGGAGTCATTGTTCCTTTTATAGGGAAGGAGGAGCAGAGACTCTTACATATGCGCATGCATGCCAAAAGCATAAAGTCCTTTATCATGCATGGCATCCTAAAAAGGTAAAAAGGTAAAAAGGTAAAAGCTAAAGTAAATAATTGTACTCCCAAGTGTACTGCATGAAAGGAGGGAGTGTTAGGATGGGATGAGAGTGGTTGGCCGGATTGTGGAGCATAGGTGGCTTTGCTTGAGCTTCGTCAACTGGAAGGCCTCAGCGAAGGCTTCGCCTTCTCCTGGAACCTTAGCGGGGATGGCTTCGCCGAAAGGTCTCGCCTTCTCTTGGAGGCTTCGCGGAGGCGGCCGCCTAAAGGCTTCGCCTTCGCTTGGAGGCTTCGCATTAGAAGCCCGGCCTTAGCACTGAACTGGAAGTCCTCGTCTTTGAAGGCTTCGCCCTCGCTGGGCGCTTCTCGAGATGGCTTCGCCTGCAGGCTTCGCCTTCGCCAGAAGCTTCGCCTAGAGATCTTACCTTCACCTTGAAGATTCCAGCTCCTAAAGTGCACATAAGGTCAGCCCCAAGTCCCCTTCACAATCTTGGGGCACCAATGACAAGGGCTCGGGCTAGGAAGGCAAGAGAAGCACTAGTGGTGTTCATGAAGATTTGGGCCGAAAGTGAGGAGCATAGCAGGGAGCATCAAGGCTTGGCTGGACGGATTGAAGACTTGGGCTTGAAGATGGGAGACCAAGGAGGAAGTTTAAGGTGCAAAGGCTTGCACCTAAGTGTAGTGCACCAAGCGCAAGGCATTGGCGCTGATGCATGTACACCAAGGTTGGAGACTCATAGCATCAGAATTGGGCGGCAACTTGGAGAGCCTCTAACTCTATCATCTGAACTCCAAATTGGGCTTTCAAATACACTATTTTGTAGTTCAGGAAGTGAGGAATCCAACAAGACCATTTACAGCCCATTTGAAGTTCTGTAGCATCCGTGAGGCCCGTTACAAGAAGGGATGTCGGGCTGGGATCATGAAAGGACCCACTTGTATCTTTAACTCTATTATTTACTTGTTTTCACCTAGTTTAGCTTAAGCCTAGTTACTATTAGCTTAAGTTAAATTAGAAAGACTCAGGAATCTATGTGAGGAGAGAGGTTGAGGGGTATATCCAAGGCCCTCTCTCACTTATGCAAGGTAAAACTCATATGAAAGCTTTCTTCAACCTTGTGAAAGAACTTGAGCTCTCAACTCTTCTCTTTTCATCTCCAGCCCTTGAGACTTGTTTTGAGCCTCAAGATACATCTCTAGTGTTGCCTTCACACAGTTGCAGAAGGTGCTAGAGCCATCATCCACCCAAAACCGGTGCTATAACCCTTGTTGCCAAGCCATATGGACTTGAAGGTGAGGGTTTCCGACACATCTATCTGCCATTGTTGTGTCCAGAGCTAGATCTACTGAGTATAAGCCTTCTCCACACCAAGAGTAGTCTTATCAACTTGTATCAGAGCCTTGGTTGTTCTTTGGATTATGAAGCGGTAACACTTTTAGGCAAAATCTTTGATCTTCAACTTCAGGCTAAAGCGTTTTGGAAACCCCCTCTGTTATTCCTTGCTACTGTATCTGTTTCTGAGTTTTTGAGTTTCAAGCTCATACATTTCTTCAAGAAAAACGTGTGATCTACAACTTTTGTGAAGACACTTTTGTAAAAATCGGACTCTACATTGTCCAAAACGCCACGTTTTCAAAAGATACCCAGGATCGTCACAGAATAGCACCCCAGAAAACTGGCTTGTGTTTCTTCGAAGTAAAGTCATTGATTTCTGGGTTTCTGAACTGAAAAACGTATCCTATTCTTCAAGAAACAAGTGTGATCTACAAGTTTTCACAAGAAACTGTTTTTAAATTCGAACCGGAACAAGCTTAAAAATTTCAGTTTTGAAAACGTGTCAAATCTGACAACAGATTTGAGTTCTGATAGAAAGGTGTCTCTTTAAACTATTTTCTTTTACTTTATGGACTGAACATTTTGGGTTCGTGTACCTAAAAGGTAGAAGTACAACATATCAAAATGGTGTTTCAAAAAGGCACCTTAAAGTTCATGGAAAGTTCCTTGAAAGACAAAGAAACATTTTGGCAAAATTCAGAATTTCAGACCACTTTCAAAAGGGCTCTTTTAAAACTTACCTTCAGTGTCTTCAGCCCCAACCTCCTAGACTCGCCCAGATTCAGTAACTAGTGCCCCTTTTGATTGTTAAAATCATTTGGAATTAGGGGTGTGTCTTTGGGGTGTGGCAAGTTCATCACCACCCAAGGACTTACCTAAAGAGGGTGTTGAGTTTTCAAGCTTCCTTTTGAGTGGGTGAGTTTAAAAGAGACCGAGAGCATCCCTTACCACTAAAATTGAGTTAAACACGAGTGATTATCTTAAAAGAAGTCAGTAAGGTCCATTTGGGTGCGTGTGTGTGGTCTGCCCTGCCCATATTATGGAGAAAGTTTCAGGTACACAAGAAGGAGAAGATCGGTTGGATGCCCTTACTAGGGTAGTGAATGAAATCGCCAACAAATTGAACCATAATGAAGAACGAATGGCCAGAATTGAGAGAGAGCTTAAGGCTCAGGGTAAGAAGAAGGATTGGGGTAGTGATGGCCCTAAACAAAGTGAGTTTGAGGGCAGAAACTTGCAAGACACTCCAAGCCCTCCAAACCAAACCCCAAGCTCCACCACTTTACCACCCCAAGCCCAAACACATCCTAAAATCTATCCTATGACAAAAGACTCTCCTCACCCCTTTGCCCTACACCGAAATAGACCCCCTCCTATCCAAAACAGACCCATTAGCACCATATATGAGGGAGATGAGGAAGATTGGGAAGGTTCACAAGACTTCACCCGAGAGCATGACATAGCCTATCTTGATGGGAGTTATTATGATCCTCCAAGGGTGAGAGATCATAAAAGACTAGAATGGCTAGAACCTGAAGACTTCGAAGCTCCTGTACACACTAGGGGCCGGGACCTAAGGAGGAGGGAAGAGAATCTAGAGCAGCGAGTAATGAACAATGTGAAACTCCAAGTGCCTCCCATCCATGGAAAGAGTGATCCGGAGAAGTTCATTGAGTGGGTTAAGAAGGCTGAGATGGTTTTAGTTATTAGGGTATCCTGACCATTTGAGGTTGAAGCTAGCGGTGATTGAGTTACGTGGGTATGCATTGACTTGGTGGGAACAAACCAACATGGAGAGGAGAAGAGCTTGGTTGCAAATCATTGATTCTTGGGAGTAGCTCAAAATTGCAATGAGAGCGCTTTGTTCCCCATATTATGATAACACTACGTGAAGAAGTCCGATCTCATTGCGGCCTTAAGCGTGGTTATGGCGCAGTGGCGACGCGCGCGATGAACAAAGCTGCGCGGAGGTGGCGATTCGTTTCTGCAGCCTAAACCGCAGTGAGGCCGCGATACGCCCTCGTGGACCACGTGCCCTACCTACCACCCTCCCTCTTTGCGGCCGTGTCTGCGGAGGAGGCCGTAGTAGGGTCGTCTATATATACCCTCCCATTCCCATTCCGATTCATTCCAACAACAACGCTTCACAAATCTCTCCTCTCTCAACTCTCTCAATTCAGGTGGAAGGCTGCATCGACATCGTCGACTTGTGTGTATTACGAGGTAATAAATATTTTATGTATTTATTTATGCTTACATAGTTTTTCATTCAATTTAATTTGTATTGGTAATTTTATTTTCTTTTTGAGTAATTTAATTAAATTAGGTGAGCCGTAGTTCTGTCTATGGAAACTTGTAAAAATATATTTTTACACTTTATTTCAATATTTTGGAATAACGATGTAAAATAATATATTGTCTGAGTTTTCATGGATTGTCCAAGTTAGACGGTTTGTAAAAGTTTACTATCGGTGTATTAAACTTTTATGGTTGTGTATGTAAAGCGAGCGGATTACATAAGTTTGGTCGCATTTTAGTCTTGTTCCACGTTATACATTGCAGGAGTAATATTCCAGAGAAATGGTATAGTGTGGAACTAAGGCGAAATGCTGCCGAAATTTATGTAATTACAGTTTTACATACACAACGATAAAAGTTTCTTCACTAATAGTACTTTTATGAACAGGATAGGACCCATGCACCCTGGATTAGGAGAAAATGATATGTGAATATTTATATATGAATGTATATGTGCAGTATTAATTAAGTACTTTTATGTTTGTTTATTGTAATATATAATTAATTGTCTTTTTGTTATTGTTTTTATTGATGAATGAATGATCATAGGGAAGACCGTAAATGGGTGAAGGACGTGATTGGATGTATCGGCGCTTTGAGGAAGGGACTCGCTATATAAGTGAAAGATTTTGGACCGGGCTTCAGGAATTCTTGGATTATGCTTTTTCTATTGCTAAATCAAATGGAGAAGAACTGGTGAAATGCCCGTGTAAAATTTGTAAAAATAGATACTATTATGATCGAATTACAGTTGGCAATCATTTACTATTAGACGGATTTAAACCCAATTATCATGTGTGGGATTGTCATGGTGAACGACCTGAGATCAATCCATGTGTTTACCGAGGTTATCGATTTGACGAATTAGCGTCGACATCATCAAATCGCGCAAGTACGAGTACTGCAATACATAATTCTTCTGAGGGTAGCCAAGAACGGCCGGCTTACGAAGAAATGGTTCGTGATGCTTTTGGGTTTCATGAGCACTGTAATTATCGGTTTTGGGTACTGCAATACATAATTTTGAAAATGATCAGAGTAATGACGATGAGGACGTTTCAGCTCCCAAGTGCCAAGCGAAAGGGCGCAGCAGTTTTTCAAGCTGTTGTGTGATGCATCAAAACCTTTATATGAAGGTTGTGGTGATAAGTACACCAAATTATCGGTTATATCCAAATTGTTGAGTATGAAAAGTCAACACAACGTATCGATGCTTTTTCTCGAGATGATCGGATATATCAATGAACTATTACCGGAGGAAACTAATTGCCAACGAGCATGTTTAGTATGAAAGATATGTTGAATGAGTTGGGGTTACCTTATAGAAAGATACAAGCATGCGAGAATAATTGGATTTTGTTCTACGGTAGCTTGACAAGTTATTGAATTGTAGGGTGTGTGGAGCGGGTAGGTATCAAGTGTGTGATCCGGGTAAGAAACCGAAACCAAAAAGGTGTTACGATATTTACCAATCATCGAGCGGCTACAACGGCTTTACCGATCGTCTAAAACCTGCGAGTTCATGACATATCATAGTAGAGCAAGTGGAAATGTATCCGACACCGTTGGACATCCATCTCAAGGTGAGGCATGGAAACACGTCGGCGTCATGTATCCGGATTTTGCAGGAGTACCGAAGCGTCACGATTGGGGTTAAATCTTGATGGCTTTAACCCGTTGTCCAAAACAGGACAATCGTATTCGATGTGGCGGTATTCATCGTTGTTTACAACTGTCGCTGATTTATGCATGAAGGAGCCGTACACTTTCATGCCTCTGCTAATTCCAGGTCCTCGATCTCCTGGCCGTAACATCGACGTGTTTCTACGTCCACTGATTGAGGAGCTACAAGTTTTATGGAATACGGGAGTGGAAACTTGGGATGCGCACCGTAATCAGAACTTTCTTATGCGAGCATGTCTGCTTTGGACGATAAGTGATTTTCCGGCATAAGGAATGCTATCGGCCTGGAGTACGTATGGAAGACTTGCATGCCCATACTGCATGAGTGATGTTAATAGTTTTTAGTTGAAGCATGGACAAAAACCAAATGGTGGGGTTGTCATAGGAGATTTTACCACGTTGGCATGCTCTACGTAACAATACCGAATCGTGGGGAGAAACTGACCATAGACATCCGTGTGTGTATAAGTCAGGTCATGAGATCTTAAGGGATCTTAATAGGATTGTATTACTAGCATTCAGAACACCGTGGGACAAAATGAGGGTTGATAAGTTTGGGGATGAGCACAATTGGGTGAAGAAATCAATTTTCTGGGAGTTGCCGTATTGGGCAAACTTGAAAGTACGCCACTGTCTGGATGTAATGCACATTGAAAAAAACTGTTTTGATAACATCTTCTACAGTTTTGAGCGTGAAAGGAAAAGCGAAGGATAATGCACGGTCGAGACGCGACTTGCGGAGTTAAATATCCGTGATGAACTGCATTTGGCGTTACGGTCACCCCGAGCGGGTTGAGACCGGGTGACCCGGGATATTCTCCGATTTAATCATCGTAACATTGCAAGTTGGAAAAGATCTGCGGGTCACGCATTTTCGGCGTTCGGCCAGGTGACCAGACGGCTTCCGAGCCCTATCCGAGTATCATTTTGGCGAACCCTTCTGTATTTGAGGTCGTGTGGGTCCCCCGGACGTTTCCGCCGAAAATATTTTTCTGGCGCCGGGGGGTTGTCGGGGTCGCCTCGGGACGTACAGCGGGCTCGGTAGCGCTCTCGAGAGCTCAGTTTGGGAAGCCGTTTGTAGTTTTGGAGTCGTGGTGACGTCCCGGAGGTGTTTGTGGAGTTTAATATTTGGGGCGGGACGTTCGGTTCCGGGCGACTCCCGGGGCTCGGGACGGGAATCCCGGGGCTCGGGATGGAAATTTTCTGACGGCTTTGGGGTAAGTTGTGTTTGAATTTAAGATGGAATTTATGGGAATTTTTATAGAATTTTGGAGTGACGGAATTTCGGTTCAGGTTCTCACGCTCGCACGTCGGGTTTTGGTTCGGGTTCAGCGAGCTCGGTAGGACACTCCGGAATGGTAAATGAACTTTTGAAAAATGTTCTGTGCATCTTATAATATTCTGAAGATTGTGTCCGAGTTTCATTAATTTTGGAATTCGGTAATTATTTTTGGGCAAAAAGAATTGGAACTTTCGGAAAATTAGGAGTTAATTTGCAAAGGGGTGCAAAATTAATAATGGAGAGCATGGGCACAGCAGCCTACTTGCGGCAGCATGAGGGAGGCCTTGGGACACATGTCCATTTTTTATTTAATTAGGAAAAGGAAGAAGTATAAAAGCCATAAAAATTACATAATATTACAAGTAAAATTCATTTCACCTTTCTTCTTCTTCCTGCATCTTCTCTGCCGCCATGCTCTCCATCTTCAAAGCTTCATGTGCTTCATCATTCCTTGCTGATTTCTTCAAGGTTTTGGCTCCAATCTTTGGTAAGCTTACTTCCTTCTTCTCTTTTCAAGTTCATAACATGATATGGTGAAGAAAAGAGAGTAATTTGAGAATTAATGGTTGTTCTTCACTATAAGCTAGAGTGATCCTCTCCCTCCCATCTTTTAGTATGTTGTTCTTGGGCTTGAGGGGAGTAGGAATCTATGGTTGAATGTTGGAAAAACTCCATGGAAGAGGGAACCCCATTAAGGCCGAATTTGTAAGGATTTTTCCAAAATTGTGTGTGTTTGTGTTCTTGAATCATGCTTTAAGTATGTTGTTCCTAGCATGATTCTGAGATTATCTATGGTTTTAATTTGATGAAAAGCATGCTAGGGAAGAATTCCCAAATTGGCGAATTGTTCAAAGGAGGGTTTTATTGATTTAAGTGAAATTGGTTCGTAATCTTGGTTAAGAAGTGTAATTGGTAATTAAAGAGAGCTAATGGAACTTTGTTTGGATTGAAATGGAAGTTGGGTGAGAAACCCCCAATTTGGCCGAAATATTCAAGAGAGGGGTTTGTTGATTTTGATGCAATTGGTTAGTAAGTTGGGTTAGGAAGTGAAATTGGTGATTAGTGGGATTAATTGGAAGCTTGAACGGTTTGAATTGGAAGTGTGGTGAAAAATTGGTTAAGGACCAAATTGTTAAAGTGATTCTTTTTCAATCTTGGTGGTGTGTGTTGATTGAATTGGATGCTAAATTGGTAATGTGGGTGGAAGTAGGTGCGTTATGGTGTTTGAAATACCATTTTCGGGTTAGAAATGAGAAAGTTAGTTTTATACGAGTTTACCGGAAAAGTGTCTGGAATGCGGGTTTAAGGGTTGGAATATGTTTGTGGGAGTTGGAATAACAAGGTTCTAGCTCGGTTCGTAAAACCGAGCTTTACGTGGAATTTTCCGGAAAGTGCGGGTTTGTGCGGAAATTGATTTCTGGGGTTAGTTTGGATATGTTCTTATCCAACTATGGTTGTCTGACTTGATTCTGCGTTGGTGGAGTAGCGCGGACCCGTAGGAGCCAAGTTGTGCATTTCGGTCGGGAGTCGGGATCTTCCGAGTGTTGAGCTGCGAGGCGGCGTTTCGAGGTAAGGGCTTAATTTGGTAAAATGTATGTTTGTTCCGTTTCAAGGCCCGGATGACCTTAGAGGCCCGGGTTCCTATTACTTACGTATATGTTTAACGGGTAATGATACTTCATTTATATTTATGTACTCTTATTATTATTGTATGTTACATTACGTGTCCGCACTTTGAAGGGTGCCGACATTCTGCGTATCCGCACCGAGTGCCGATACTTACATTACGTGTCCGCACCGAAGGGTGCCGACATTCTGCGTATCCGCACCGGGAGTGCCGATACTTGCATCGTGACCCTACGGCGGTTTGGGGCTCGCGACCCCAGCCCGTACCGTGCTTCGCTCGCTCGACCAGTATATTCGACCTCTGTTGAGGGCTGTCCGTTACTGGTCGCTCGGCGGTTGGACCGCATATGTTGGTTTATGATTTTCGTTATACTTTATGTTTATATGTACATGCATATCTTTGTGATATTCTGTTTTGCGAGTTGATTGTTGCACATGGGCAAACCGCACTTTACCTTAAGCCCTTACTGGGTCCTTCCGAGGACTCACCCTTTTATTTGTTTACCATCTTTCAGGGCGATCGACAAGCAACCAGCGGAATAGAGATCCGCGGTGCTTCTGACATTTTGGGTTACATGTAGCAGCAGTACCACGTGCGGGAATTCTTGAGCGAGAGGCTTCGATTCCGCACTTAGGTATATATATATATAGGATTACATTTTATTGGCTCTGTAGCTGTATCGCATGCATGTAGGTCAGATCATGAATTTGTATATGCCATATGATCGGATATATGTTCTGCCTTTGATGCCTTCTGAGTCGAGGGCGGAGCCCCGACTTGCCTATATTGGATTTGTTATGATATGAATTCAGTGTTTCTGTGGTTGTTGCGATGTTTGATGTTTGGTACCGTGAACTGCATGTGTGGTAGTAGTAAGATTGTTAGCATGCTTGCCTTGTGTGAGTTGTAGGTTGCTAGTCGATACTTGTTTATTCTGTATTTGAGCTCGATGCTCCGCTGCCGCGCTTTCCGTCGTAAGTTCCGGTTCTCCGACGTCGCGGCCGGCTCCGCCTCCGCAACCGGGCGGGGTGGCTGTGACAAGTTGGTATCAGAGCAGGTCGGGTCGAAGTGACCCAAGAGGTAAAGCATGGTTAGTTAAAGTATGGGTTGTGGAAGGCAAGTCATGCTAGTTCATGGGTAAGCTTTACAAGTAATGACTTCGAAGGGCAAGCTACTGGTTTACACCTCATTCTGGAGTGGTTCGGTACGGAGCCTGATCAACTCCTTATTTGAACCATTTCGGAATGCGTGTGGAGCGGTGGCGGTTCTTTGGAGCATTATGGAAGGTGTGGGTGTTATATGAAGTGATTCCGTGATTATAAGCATGATCTGACTCTATGTTAAGGTTTATTATTTAGTTTCGGGATTCTGAAAAGAATCCTTGCATCATGCATTGCATTACACTACAGAGCCTTAGAAAACTGCTGCTAGCTTCTGTAGAGATTAGGAGTGACCGATTTTTGTCCGGACTCTGTTTGGTCTGAAATTTTTGAGATATGGTTAACACGCGTTGATAGCGTGATTTGGTACGGAGGGTGGGGACTGGGATCCCACACCTCCGTGGAATAGGATACGGGTTCGGCGTAACCCGTGGTCTGAACAACCACACTCACCACCCCGAGGCTTAGCCGTCGTAGGGACCCCTCTACGATTTGGTATTACCGCCACCTAGCCGGTTCGAGGCGGCAGATGGCGGGGAAAATCTGTTTATGCCACGGTAAGGGCATTTTGATCAGTGGTGATAGCGAGACTTTAGCCACTACTCGCTACTGACTTTGGAGTTGGTAAGTGAGTGACTCAGGAGCGTGGTCACTACGACACCTAGACTTCTCGTCGGTCCTATCAACGACGGGAGATCCGAGACACCAGATCGACGAGGTTGGACTTTTGGAGAGGTTTGAGTTTGAATCCCCCGAGGTTCGGCGGCCGAGGAGGGCCGGAGGTAGTAGAGACTTGGTTTACAGGAATTGACAACCTCACGGAGGGAGGCTATTCTCGAGCCGGTTGGCACGGGTTAACGGCTACTCGGCCGATTGCTTCAGTTCGAACCGGAGTTCGTATTGATCCGATATCTGTTTTGTAGTGTCCTGGCAGTGTATCGGACATTTCCGCGGAAAATATTTTTCGGGGCCGGGGGGTTGCCGTCGGACGAATTTCGGGGATTCTGGGCGGAGAAACGGCTCCCGGGAGTGACCCGGGACTCAGATTTGCAGTTTTGAGGAAGATCTGGAGTCGGGGATATAATTTACATTTTTCTGTGAAGAAAAATGTTCGGTCGAAATTACGGTTTGGGCGGTTTTGAACTCGGGCGAGCCAAGCTGTGACACTTGGCGAAATGTGATTAGTGGAAAGTATTGGACTTGGTCGCTTGTTATTTCTAGTGATTATGAATCACTATGATGTCAAAAAGGATGTCATGTGCAAAGCACATGACTTATTATTACAAGACTTAAGTTTTGGCAAGTCTTGCAAAAATGCAAACGTATTCTTCTTCCTTCTTCACTGCCGAATTCTTCCTCTCTCTAAAGCCACCATTGTTGTGTTTTACAAGCTTCCAAAGCTTGCTCTAGATTGCTTCTTGGTCCGAGAGTTCAATCGGGAAGTTGATCAAGAACTCGAGTACTACGTCTGTCTCGAGGTATGGTTCGATTCTGTTGAGTATTTGGCAATATTGGAAAGTTGATGTTCTTGGCTTAGATCTGAGTTTTGATGGAATTGAACCGTTGGATCGTTGTGTGGTTCATATATGTTGATGTTGGGTAGGTAAGGATTAGGAAAATAACGTTGGATCGTTGGAAACACAACACGGGTGAGAACTCACCTTTTAGCCGAATTTTTGACTGATTATGTTGGGAGTTTCATTGAATTTGATGTGTTCGTGGATTGATTTGTGATTATTGAAGTGAATTCTTGCATGTTCTGAATCGGTTCTGAATTCTGATGTTTCTGCGGAAAACTGGAATTTTATCGAAATTCTGCCGGATTTTCGATTTTGGGTCGGGGTGTAGTTTGGTAGTGTGGTTGGTAAAGTTGCTAATCCAGCTTGAATTGACAGATTCTGAAGTCCAGAAGGTTGAAAAAGAAAGGTTTCCGGGTTTCGGGTCGCGGGAAGTTGTGTTTGAGATCCACCTGCAGTCGGGTACTGCTCCGATATCTACTCCTCCTTATCGGATGCCTATTTCTGAGATGCAGGAGGAGAAGAAGTAACTGGAGGAATTACAGCAAAAGAGTTTCGTCCGACCGAGCACTTCAGTGTAGGGTGCTCTGGTATTGTTTGTTGAGAAGAATGATGGAACACTCTGACTTTGTATTGATTACAGACGGTTGAATGCTCTTATTGGGAAGAATAAGTATCCGTTACCGAGGATTAACGATCTTTTTGATCAACTTCGGGGTTTGAGGGTTTTCTCAAAGATTGATCTCTGATCCGGGTATTTTCAGCTTAGGGTGAAGGTAGAGGACATACCTAAGACTGCTTTTCGCACCCGGGTTGGATACTTTGAGTTTACGGTCGTGCCGTTCGGGCTGACCAATGTTCCGGTGGCATTCATGGATCTGATGCATCGGGTGTTCCGACCGTACTTGGACTCATTTCTGGTGGTTTTATTGATGATATTCTAATATATTCTCGGGATGAGGACTCGCATCGGGAGCATCTGAGGGTAGACCTGCAGACACTTTGGGAACATCAGCTTTATGCTAAATTCTCAAAGTGTGAGTTCTGGATTCGGGAAGTCACCTTTCTGGGACACGTTATATCTGAGCATGGTCTGTCTGTGGATTCAGAGTAGGTGAGGGCAGTTCGGGATTGGAAACAACTTACCACGGCACGGGAGATCAAGAGCTCCCTGGGGTTAGCAGGATATTGTCGGAGGTTTGTACAGGAGTTTTCTGTTATGGCATCTCCGCTTACGCAGTTGACCATGAAGGGTCAACTGTATATCTGGTCTGATAAGTGTGGGCAGGATTTTCAGGAGTTGAAACGGCAGTTGACTAACGCTCCGATTCTGACTCTTTCAGATCCGATCTTGCCGTATGTGAATTATACGGATGCTTCCACATCTGGTTTGGGATGTGTGTTGGTGCAGGAGCGTTCTGTGGTAGCTTATGGGTCGGGGCAGCTACGACCGCATGAGCTGAACTATCCGACACATGATCTGGAGTTGGCTGTAGTAATTCACGCGCTGAAACATTGGAGGCAATATCTGTTTGGTAGTAAATTTCAGATTCTTACCGACCATAAGTCTGAAATATCTGTTTAAACAGAAGGAGCTTAGCATGAGGCAGCGCAGATATCTCGAATACATTAAGGACTATGATTGTAGTATCGGGTACATCTCTGGCAAGGGCAACGCGGTTGCCGATGCTCTGAGCAGGAGGTATACCGGCTTAATTAAGAGAGGAAATGTTGGTGACCGATCTGAGGAGAGTGATCGCGTGCCTTTGGCACGGTGGCGGCTACGGGAGCGTGCTCGGGTTATTACACTTATTATACATTCTGGGTGGCTTGACCGGGTGCGCGAGGCACATGGTAGAACTCCGGGGTGGAAGGAATTATCTTGGGTGGATCAGAGTTCTTTGTTACCGACGTTTCAGTATGGCAGGGATTGCCATACTTCCGAGACCGCCTTTGTGTACCGGAGGATCGGGAGTTACGGAATGATATTTTAGAGGGCACACTCGAGCAGTGTGAGCATCAGGAACCGGCAGGGACACTGCAGACTTTGCCCATTCCAGTCTGGAAGTGGGGTAATGTTACTATGGACTTTCTGACTGCACTGCCCCTGACACGGTCTCATTATGATGCTATCTGGGTTTTTTGTGGATTAGCTGACAAAGTGCGCACACTTTCTGCTTATTCGGGTCATAGACCCTCTGGAGAAGCTTGCCCGGCTTTACATCAGGGAGATTGTACGTTTACATGGAGTACCAGACTCCATTGTATCGACCGTGACTGCGTTTTACGCACGGTTTGCAGTGCTTTTCACGAAGCACCGGGCACGCGACTCCATCTGAATACAACTTATCACCCACAGACGGACGGGCAGTCGGAGCGGGTGATTCTGATATTGGAGGATATGTTGCGAATCGGTACTTTGGATTTTGGAGGAGTTTGGGACTAGCAGTTGCTCTGATAGAGTTCTCGTACAACAACAGTTTCCAGACTACGATTGGCATGATACCATTTGAGGCGTTGTACGGGAGGAGGTGTATGACACCATATTGTGGACAGATGCGTCGGATGGGGTTGAGCTGGAACCCGAGCTTTTGAGGAGTCTACGGCAAAGATCAGTTATTACAGCGCGGATTAAAACCGCGAACGACCGCACCACCGCTTATACGAACCGCCGCCGTAGGCTCTTGAATCTGAGTTTGGTAATAGAATTTGGTGGAGGTAGCACCGTTCGGAGGAACAAGAAGATTTGATAGGCGGGGCGAGTTACCCCGAGTTATATCGGTTATCATGAGTTTCCAGAGTAAGTTGTTAGATTGGCCTTACCCCCCCAACTATTTCTGTTTAACGTGATGTCTTACAGGATAGCCTGTTGTGGATCTGTTAGACTTAGGTTCGCATCTGTCAGGGGTTGTCCGGTAGAAATACCGGCAAGCCCGACTCGGGTGCAATAAGATGCACCCGGAGGGTGGGACGCCGTGAGGCTCTGTATGGTAGTCTAAACTACCACTCCCGCCGCACCAGTACGGTGGTCCGATTGTTCTTAGTAAGGGGAATATTTACATTCTGGTTGGTAGCGACACCTGTTTAGATGGTTCAGGCTACTCTTGGAGGACCAAGAGTTCTAAGGGGGGGAGGATGTTACGGTCACCCCGAGCGGGTTGCGACCGGGTGACCCGGGGCTCCGATTTTGGCCTGCGGGTCACGTTTTTCGGCGTTCAGACGGCTCCCGAGCCCTATCCGAGTATCATTTTGGCGAACCCTTCTGTATTTGAGGTCGTGTGGGTCCCCCGGACGTTTCCGCCGAAAATATTTTTCTGGCGCCGGGGGGTTGTCGGGGTCGCCTCGGGACGTACAGCGGGCTCGGTAGCACTCTCGAGAGCTCAGTTTGGGAAGCCGTTTGTAGTTTTGGAGTCGTGGTGACGTCCCGGAGGTGTTTGTGGAGTTTAATATTTGGGGCGGGACGTTCGGTTCCGGGCGACTCCCGGGGCTCGGGACGGGAATCCCGGGGCTCGGGATGGAAATTTTCTGACGGCTTTGGGGTAAGTTGTGTTTGAATTTAAGATGGAATTTATGGGAATTTTTATAGAATTTTGGAGTGACGGAATTTTGGTTCGAGTTCTCACGCCGCACGTCGGGTTTTGGTTCGGGTTCAGCGAGCTCGGTAGGACACTCCGGAATGGTAAATGAACTTTTGAAAAATGTTCTGTGCATCTTATAATATTCTGAAGATTGTGTCCGAGTTTCATTAATTTTGGAATTCGGTAATTATTTTTGGGCAAAAAGAATTGGAACTTTCGGAAAATTAGGAGTTAATTTGCAAAGGGGTGCAAAATTAATAATGGAGAGCATGGGCACAGCAGCCTACTTGCGGCAGCATGAGGGGAGGCCTTGGGACACATGTCCATTTTTTATTTAATTAGGAAAAGGAAGAAGTATAAAAGCCATAAAAATTACATAATATTACAAGTAAAATTCATTTCACCTTTCTTCTTCTTCCTGCATCTTCTCTGCCGCCATGCTCTCCATCTTCAAAGCTTCATGTGCTTCATCATTCCTTGCTGATTTCTTCAAGGTTTTGGCTCCAATCTTTGGTAAGCTTACTTCCTTCTTCTCTTTTCAAGTTCATAACATGATATGGTGAAGAAAAGAGAGTAATTTGAGAATTAATGGTTGTTCTTCACTATAAGCTAGAGTGATCCTCTCCCTCCCATCTTTTAGTATGTTGTTCTTGGGCTTGAGGGGAGTAGGAATCTATGGTTGAATGTTGGAAAAACTCCATGGAAGAGGGAACCCCATTAAGGCCGAATTTGTAAGGATTTTTCCAAAATTGTGTGTGTTTGTGTTCTTGAATCATGCTTTAAGTATGTTGTTCCTAGCATGATTCTGAGATTATCTATGGTTTTAATTTGATGAAAAGCATGCTAGGGAAGAATTCCCCAAATTGGCCGAATTGTTCAAAGGAGGGTTTTATTGATTTAAGTGAAATTGGTTAGTAATCTTGGTTAAGAAGTGTAATTGGTAATTAAAGAGAGCTAATGGAACTTTGTTTGGATTGAAATGGAAGTTGGGTGAGAAACCCCCAATTTGGCCGAAATATTCAAGAGAGGGGTTTGTTGATTTTGATGCAATTGGTTAGTAAGTTGGGTTAGGAAGTGAAATTGGTGATTAGTGGGATTAATTGGAAGCTTGAACGGTTTGAATTGGAAGTGTGGTGAAAAATTGGTTAAGGACCAAATTGTTAAAGTGATTCTTTTTCAATCTTGGTGGTGTGTGTTGATTGAATTGGATGCTAAATTGGTAATGTGGGTGGAAGTAGGTGCGTTATGGTGTTTGAAATACCATTTTCGGGTTAGAAATGAGAAAGTTAGTTTTATACGAGTTTACCGGGAAAAGTGTCTGGAATGCGGGTTTAAGGGTTGGAATATGTTTGTGGGAGTTGGAATAACAAGGTTCTAGCTCGGTTCGTAAAACCGAGCTTTCTGTGGAATTTTCCGGGAAAGTGCGGGTTTGTGCGGAAATTGTTTTCTGGGGTTTGTTTGGATATGTTCTTATCCAACTATGGTTGTACAGCTTGATTCTGCGTTGGTGGAGTAGCGCGGACCCGTAGGAGCCAAGTTGTGCATTTCGGGTCGGGAGTCGGGATCTTCCGAGTGTTGGGCTGCGGGGCAGCGTTTCTGAGGTAAGGGCTTAATTTGGTAAAATGTATGTTTGTTCCGTTTCAAGGCCGGATGACCTTAGAGGCCCGGGTTCCTATTACTCGCTCGTATATGTTTAATGTAATGATACTTGTTTATATTTATGTACTCTTATTATTATTGTATGTTACATTACGTGTCCGCACCGAAGGGTGCCGACATTCTGCGTATCCGCACCAGAGTGCCGATACTTTGCTTACGTGTCCGCACCGAAGGGGTGCCGACATTCTGCGTATCCGCACGAGTGCCGATACGTTCGTGACCCTACGGCGGTTTGGGGCTCGCGACCCCAGCCCGTGCCGTGCTTACATTGCATTACGATCAGTATATTCGACCTCCGTTGAGGGTCGTTACTGGTCGCTCGGCGGTTGGACCGCATATGTTGGTTTATGATTTTCGTTATACTTTATGTTTATATGTACATGCATATCTTTGTGATATTCTGTTTTGCGAGTTCGATTGTTGCACTGTGGGCAAACCGCACTTTACCTTAAGCCCTTCGGGTCCTTCCGAGGACTCACCCTTTTATTTGTTTACCATCTTTCAGGCAGTCTGACAAGCAACCAGCGGAATAGAGATCCGCGGTGCTTCCTGACATTTTGGGTTCTGTAGCAGCAGCAGTACCACGTGCGGGACTTCTTGAGCGAGAGGCTTCGATTCCGCACTTAGGTATATATATATATAGGATTACATTTATTGGCTCTGTAGTCAGCGCATGCATGTAGGTCAGATCATGAATTTGTATATGCCATATGATCGGATATATGTTCTGCCTTTGATGCCTTCTGAGTCGAGGGCGGAGCCCCGACTTGCCTATATTGGATTTGTTATGATATGAATTCAGTGTTTCTGTGGTTGTTGCGATGTTTGATGTTTGGTACCGTGAACTGCATGTGTGGTAGTAGTAAGATTGTTAGCATGCTTGCCTTGTGTGAGTTGTAGGTTGCTAGTCGATACTTGTTTATTCTGTATTTGAGCTCGATGCTCCGCTGCCGCGCTTTCCGTCGTAAGTTCCGGTTCTCCGACGTCGCGGCCGGCTCCGCCTCCGCAACCGGGCGGGGTGGCTGTGACATCTACCTTGCAACTTCCGGCGAGTTTGCACGTTGGTTCAAGAATGTGGTTAGTTTATGTTTATTTATTTACTCATTTATTTGTTACGATCTTAATTGGAACGAAATTTATTATGTTGATTACCAATTCTGTATAGGCCGACGCAAATCAGGCAGCCCTCCCACAAGCACTATATGACCTATCGTGCGGTCCTAGAATGAGGGCTAAATCGTTTCCAAGTGTATATGTTAATGGAGTACAGTTTCACACAAAACAACATGGTGAAACTAAAAGGACAGCGTGGGCGTCTGCGTTGCAGGGGACACAAATGCGCAGGACTATTTGGATTTCTATGGCTGGATTGACGAAATTCTTGTCCTTGATGCAGAACAATAGTCTTACGGTCTTGAAGTACGTGGTTTTCGACCAATAAAGGCATCCGCACCGATAAAATTTCAGGGATCATCGATGTTGACTACACATCCCGACTATATCTGGATGATCCATTCATTCTTGCAAGCCAGGCCCAACAAGTGGTATACGTCGAATATCCTTCAAAGCGTCGTGACCTAAAAAACTGGTGGACAGTTTTCAAAACAAAACCCCGACGATTTAGGGACGAAAGTGTTGATAATGCAAGTGCCACTGTAATCGATGCAGACCCAGACGAGATTGGTACGGAACATCCTTTACAAGAATCGACAACACTTGGTGAAACCATACGACCGGCCCCTGATGCAAGTATGTCATTACTAGATCATCGTGCCCATACCGATATAGTTGAAGTGGATAACAATGTGGAAATTTACCAGGTGTATGATGATGAAGATGACGTTCCTGTAGATTTGTAGTAGAATATCTCCTATTTGAATTTGTAATTTTGAAGGATATTTGTACTAAATTTGAAATTCTAAACAATGTTAATGCTAAATTCTGGATTTCAAGGATGTTTGGGCGAATTTGCAACTTCTAAAGATGTTTGGGCTAAATTGTAAGTTTTTGCCGAATTTGTGTGGGCCCCACAATATCCAAATGCATAATAAACTCGGAGGAAGCGAAAAGTTTGAAATTGGCGGTTTATGGGCTTCACTGCGGCCTCACCACGGCCCGGTCGCGGTGAGTCCAGGTGGGCCTTCTGCGACCTCTGCGCAGTTAGGCCGCAGTGAGGCCCAAGCCCACGAGGCTCACTGCGGCAACTGCCCCAGTATGGCCGCAGTGAAGCAGATTAAAAATCTGCTACCGTCTTCTTCCTCGCATTTTCACTCTCGGAACCTCTCTCCCTCTCCTCCGAAACCGCCGTCCCTCCTCGCCGTCGAAGCCGTTCTCGCCGTCGCAACCGCTCCAACTCGTCGCTTTGATACTCTGATTTTCCAAATGGACTTTGGAAACAGGATTTGGGTATTTTATGATATTTTGGGGGTTGTGGTCAGTTTTGGTTCCATTTGGAGTTCGTTACTTGCGTTCAGGGTTAAATTGTAAAGATTTAGAGAATTGAGGGGCTAAGTTGTTATTAACCCTAAAGTTAATAATATTTTTGGTCAGACTTGTGAGTAAGTCGGCTGAAGAGTGGAGAGTGGACACTTGTCCACTTGTGATTAAAGATGGTTAAAGGGAAGAGATATAAAAGGGAAGTTAATACATGAAAAATCATTTCATTTCTTCTTCTTCTTCTTTCTTCTTCTCTCCTTGCAGCCATGGCCTCCCTCTCCTATGCTTCTTGTGCTCTTCTTTTCTTGGCTGATTCTTCAAGGATTTAAGCTCCAAAATTGGTAAGCTTCTCCCTTTCATCTCCTTTCCATGTTGAAAGCATGATTTGGGTGGATAAAGAGAAGAAATTTCAAGCTAGGGTTTACTCCTTGCCATGAGATTGGATGATCTTCTCCCTCCCATCTTTTAGTATGTTGTTCTTGGGTGGGAGAGGAGTAAGAATCTATGGTTAGATTTTGGAAAAACATCTTGGAAGGAAGAAACATATTTTGGCGAAAATTTGATGGAATTCTAAAGTTGATGTTTTGTTGGATTCTTGAATCATGCTTTGGATATGTTGTTCCTAGCATGATTCTAAGGCATTCTATGGTTTCAATTTGGTGGAAAATTGGTTGAGTAGGAAAGCCCCAATTTGAGTGAATAGTGGATTAGGGTTCATGGTTGAATTTGGTTGATTTAGGTGCAATTGGTTAGTAATCTTGCTTAGGTTATGTAATTGGTGATTAAAGAGTGCAAATGGAACTTTATTTGGATTGAAATGGAAGTTGGGTAAAATTTGGTGAAAGGACCGAAACCTTGAATGAATCTTTTTCCATGTAAGGGTTGTGTTTTGGTTGTGTTGGTTGGCAATTTGGTTTTGTAGATGGAAGTAGGTTTATATTGGTGTTTAAAACGTCGTTTTCGGGCGTTGGTAGCAAAATTCACCTTTATGCTTAATTGAGGGTGAAAGTGTCTGGAATGTGGGTTTAAAGGTTGGAACGTGTTTGTGGGTGTATGAATAACAATGTTGTGGCTCGGTTCGTGAAACCGAGCTTTCTGTGGATTTTTGCGGGAAAGTGCGGGATTATGCGGGATTGGTTTCCGAGGGTTGTTTGGGTGTGTTCTTACTTAACTATTGTTGTTCAGCTTGATTCTGCGTTGGTGGAGTAGCGTGGGATCGTAGAAGGCAAGTTGCAACTTTTCGGGCCAAGAGCCGGGATTTCCGGGTTTTGTCTTCGAGGCGTGTATGTCGAGGTAAGGGCTCAACTTCTCTCGCTATGCATTAGGAGTAGTTGCATGTATAACGGGTTTAGTTGGGGCGGGTCCCGGGTAAGGCGGTGGTTCGGTAATCCGAGACCCGTCACATGGTAAGGTATCGGTTGCTTTCTGTTCAAGGCCCAGATGGTCTTAGAGGCCACGGGTTTCATGCTCTGCTTTACTTTTCTGGTATGTTCTGATATTTGGCTTATGTGTTACTATATGATTCTGTTCTGTTAGTATCCGCACCTGGGGTGTTGATATTCTGTTCTGTGTGTTCGCACTGGAGGGTGCCGACACTCTGTGTATACACGCACCGGAGTGCGGGTATACTACGTGACCCTACGGCAGTTTGGGGATCGCGACCCTAGCCGGTGCCGTGCTTGTATATTCGACCTCTTGGAGAGGGCTGTCGTTACTGTGATTTATTATAAGGGTCATTAAGGCGGTTGGACCGCATGAGATGGATTTCCGGCTTACTTTATGTTTGATGTTTATATATACATGTATATGCTTGTCTTGTTACATTTTGCGAGTTCAGCCGTTGCTTCCTAAGCAAGCTATACCTTATTTCTCAGCCCTTATTGGGTCCTCCCGAGACTCACCCCTTATTTGTTTACACCTTCAGTCGCCACGACAAGCAACCGGCGGAATAGAGATCCCGGTGCTTTACATTTTTTTTAGTTGCGGCGGCAGTACCACGTGCGGGAAACGCTGAGCGAGTGGTTTGATTCCGCATTTAGGTATTTCTAGGATTTAGTCGATGGCTCTGTAGCTGTAGTTGCATGCATGTTTATCGGATCATGAGATTATATATGATGGAAATTCTGGTATATATGTATATCGACCTTGTTGTCTTGAGTCGAGGCGGAGCCTCGACTTGCCTATGTTAGTTTGTGTATGAAATGGGATTACGTGTTCTGCTTGTCTGTGTAATGAACGATATTCCATGAACCGCATGTTTGGTAATTCTTTGAGCTACTTGTATGCTTGCCATGTATGGATTTTGGTAGGTTGCATGTTAGAATCGATTATTACATTTTAGAGGGTAAAATGCTCCGCCACCGCGCTATTCACCGTAGGTTCCGCTTCCGAACGTCGCGGTCAGCCCCGCCTCCGCAACCGGGCGAGGTGGTGTGACATCGCCGCCGCAACCGCCGCAGCCTTCCCTTCCCCTGGTGAGTTTTCTTTCCGAATTCTATGGTTAGTTTTTGAGTTTTTGAGTTTGTTTGAGTTGATTTGTGTTTTTGAGTTTTTGAGTTGAAATTAGCTGGAATTGGTTACGATTAGTTGGAATTTATGGAATTTGCGAATTTTGTGAATTTTGTGGAATTTGTGGTATATGTTGAATTTTGTGGAATTAGTGAAATTATTGAGATTAGTTGAAATTAGTGAAATTAGTTAATTTTGTGAATTAGTTGAAATTTGTGAATTTGTGGAATTCGTGGAATTTTGTGGAATTTGTGAAATTTGTGAATTTAGTTGAAATTAGTGAATTTGTGAAATTAGTTTGAAATTAGTTGAAATTAGTGAAATTAGTGAAATTTGTGAAATACTTGGAATTAATTGAAATTAGTGAAATTAGTGAAATTAGTGAATTTGTGAATTTGTGAAAATGTGGAATTATTGAAATTAGTGAAATTAATTGAAATTAGTGAAATTAGTGAATTTTTGAAAATGTGAAATTTGTGAAATTAGTGAAACTAGTTGAAATTAGTGAATTAGTGAATTAGGTGACATTAGTTGAATGCTTCGAGGTATGACAGACACACCATCCAAAGAGCGAGGATGCGTCGGGCTCGGGTTCACGCGGAGATCATTCTCTCACGGGAGGCGTTGTGGCGGCTCTCACTCTCACACATCGAGCCGCCCGCACCGTCGTCTCGAGACACGGAGCCTACCTACTCGGTGGAGCAGCCCGATCCCTCCTCCTCGGTCCGACGATGCTCCACCCGCCCCGGCGTCGACGGACAGCAGTGGCCTCCCGCACCTCCTCTTGCCCCGCCCGAGAGGGGTCCCGATGGGAGATTGGTCGCTCACATCGGCGATAAGTTTTTAATTTTAACTTTTCATAAATTTATTAACTTTAGTATTTTTGCATGTAACATATTTCAACTCTTATGCAGTTTGAAGCAATAGAAGTCGGGTGTGCCCAAGGCTATTAGTGCAATATTCGCAAGCAAGTTCAAGGGCTTCTCGCCTACGTACTCCGACCTCTCAGCGGATGAGCAGGCCAACTACGCCAACCGATTCTCGGTAATACAAATACTAGTTATTGCACTATTTCTATATAATTTTTTAAAACTAATTCTATAAATTTTAACATTTTGAGGTTTTGGAATAGGAGCGGTATACATGGACGGATCACAAATTCTGGAGAAGCTCCATTCCCGGTTCGCGGAATTCTCTTGGAACACCCGGGACAATATCCGGGATTGGGCCAAGAGAAGACGTCTCATAGATCGCGAGGCTCCCAATTACATGGAGTGGTGGACATGCCTCCGCAGAGGATAGACCACTGTGAAGTGGAAGCTGCTCTGGAGTATTACTGCGTAGCGGAGTTCAAGGTGAACTCCGCACGAAACAAGATAAATGCCAATAGCGACAAACGACCAAAATTCAAGTCGCATGGCAACAAGTCAAAGCGACAATTTATGAGGAAATGGTAAGTTTTTAAAATATTTATACATAATTATGTATGTATAAGTGAAACATCTGAATACCTAACATATTTTAATTGGAAGTGCACGAAGGCGGGACAACGGCTGCGGTGGACCGATTCGGGGAGGAGGCATGGGCAAGGAAAATGTGGCCCTGGTAAGTTTAGGTAGTTTCTCAATCATTTATATGTTTAAATTATTCAATTTATTATTCATTAACACAAATTTCTTCATCTTAACTAGGAGGAGTACAGGAAGCGCTTGATCGAGAAGTATGGGGAGGGCGGGCGTTCCCGATATTGATGAGGACATCTACACGGATGTCTTGGGCCCGCCCACGCGAGGGCGATGGGTCGGTGTCCCGCCCCAGCTTTCTCAGCCCGAGCTGTTCGAGCAACCTCGACCGTCGCAGGTAATAAAACTGAACTTTTACCACTTCCATACCTTTACAGTACATTGACAATTCATCATTATAAGCATAACATTTTCAAAGCGTAATTTTTATTTCAGCGCGAGATCGACCTGGAGGAGCAGATCGGAGGGACATGGATGAGATCGGTGACACGAGATGCGGTGGTCGCCACTCTCGAGGACCAAGTTGCTTGTGTGCAGACAGAGGTTGACGCTCGAGTGGAAGCCCTGGTGGAAGCCCGGGCGAACGAGATGACGCGTTCCACGGAAGTGGCGATCAGCAGCATGTGGTCGGCGCTACGCAGGGGGACATGTCCGACTCTCCGACGTGCCAGCAACTTTTGTCGCCGGACCATCCCAGCCTTCCCCCTCGACTGGCCCACGTCACGAGCATCCTCCGAGGCCGCCTTCTCCTCCAAATCCCGACCTCACCCTCCACTCCGCCCGAGATGATTATCAGCTGGAGCTGCCACAGACATCGGAGCAGCAGACCGGCCCGATCAACTTTTTCACAACTTGCTCAGGTTGGATGATCAAGATTTCGACGATTTTCTACAACAAAGATCCTCCAAACATTTAGAATTAGAATTCGTAAATATTTTTGGGATGTAACCGGTTAATTATATTCAATATACATTCAATTTATATTTATTTCAATTAATAATTACTTTCTTAATTAACATTATTATATTTGCATTTACTAATTTAAATAATAGTTACTAAATATTTATAAGATTTTATTTTTTTCACAAAATATTTTAATTACTGCAGCCAACGACGCAGTGACGACCGCAGTAATAAATGGCGGTGCCGTCAAACTGCGCTCTGTTGTTGTCAGTGTTACTGTGGTCGTCACCGCAGTGAGACCGCAGTACGTACCGCGGCCGACGCCGCAGTGAGTTCGAAACTGCGGACATTTCAACCGCGGCATTCACTGCGGCCCTCGCCGCAGTTGGTACCACGGGCCAACTGCGCATTGGGCCGCAGTGAGGCCTGTCCTCCTCACGTAGTGTAAAGAGTGCTGCGAAACTACAACACTTGGTCCAGGGGTCAAATACAGCGGAGGATTACCATAAAGAACTTGAGAGTTGCTTGATGAGAGCAAATGTGAAGGAGAAGGAGGAGGCCAAAATGTCCAGGTTTTTGTATGGTTGGCGGCCTGAGCTCGCTAGAGCCTTGGACCTGTGTGAGTACAAGGGATTTAATGATGTTTTGCACAAGGCCATCAAGCTAGATCGACAAATGAGAGGAACATACCTTACCAAGCCAACACCTCCCACATTAGTGTTCAATTGCGAGGCACATGGCCCCGAACCAATGCTACCACCTCCCGGACCCAAACCCAACCTACAAGACCAGCTCCTCCAAGAGACCAATACCTACCTCAAAGACGTCAACAAAGGCCAAACACTAACCAAAACCAAGGCCAAGCCCCAAAGCATGTTGGAATTCTTAGCGTACCAAGTCGTTTTGAGGTAATGTTTGAGCTCATCTCAGATGGAGAAGTGAGTTTCAGCTCAAGGTGAGCTGAAATGAGTTCTATGGAATTCAACTATGTGAATTGTGGCTATATGAAACATTTGTGATGTTTCATGAGTAGTAACTACTTATTAGCATCATTTTATACAAAATAAGGATATTTTGGTAAAAGGACATGGCTTTGGCAGTTGAGGTGCATGGTGTATGCACCCTAGTGCATGTGTGCACATCCCTTGAAAGTTACCAAGGCATAAATCGGCCATGAGAGCCTTGATATGGCGAAGAGGCACCTCAAGGGAAGGCACCCCTTCACCATATATGGTAGTTACTTTGTTTTCTGACAAGGAGTGTACAAGGAAGGAGTAACCACTCCCTATGGCCGAAAGTACATACTTTCAGCCATAAGAGAGTTGTAACTCTTCCTTACTTTCGGCCATAACAGAGTTGTAACTCTTCCTTGTAACTCCTACATCATCTATAAATAGTTGATTTGGCCACAACACATGGTGTGACTAAAAATCCGAAATTTCTCTCTTCTCTCTGGTTCGTGGCCGAATTATTCAAGCATTCTCTAAAGCATTTGGGTGAATCTATTTTGTGTCAATTCAACACAAATCGCTCCTACCATCACACATTCAATCCGTCCTCATCAAAGAACTTGAAGGCTTGAAGACTGAAGAGGAATTCGCTACCAACTTGGAAGACTTGGAGCATACGTTTTGGAGCAATGACAAAGATCATTTCGCTGTTTTTCAAAGGTACAAGGTAAATATCTATATCTCCTTCTTCCTCCTCCTTCTCCTCTTTCTTCTTTGTGAAAGTGGAGAGGCATGATTATGGAAAACACATCATGCTATGAATCTCTAAATCTACAAAGCAACCCACAAGGGTCATTGAATGCTTCAAGTGTCGTGGCAATGGGCACTACTCCTTTGAATGCCCAAACAAAAGTGTCATAGTGATTCGGCCAGATGGTATTTTGTCTAGTGAGGATGAAAATGATGAAGGAGAGGTGGCTACAATCAATGAAGAGGAGGATAGTGATGGTGAGAAGCCGGTTGGAGGTCCCTTGTTGGTTTCTAGGAGGGTTCTTCAAGCCAAACCCAAGTTGGCCGACACAAGCCAAAGGGAGAATCTCTTCCAAACAAGGGCCTTGATCAAGGGAAAGGTGTGTAGTGTGATCATTGATGGAGGGAGTTGCACAAATGTGGCTAGCCAAGAGTTTGTTGACAAGCTAGGCCTAATACCCTTTCGACATCAACACCCATACCAGCTCCAATGGATGGATGAACATGCCAATGTGAGGGTTAACAAACAAGTGGTGGTTCCTTTCAAGATTGGAAGGTATGAGGATGTGGTTACATGTGATGTAGTCAAGATGAAAGCCACTCACTTGTTGTTGGGAAGGCCTTGGCAATTTGACAAGGAAGCCACGCATTATGGCACTCTCAACAAGTACACTTTGCTACATGGGGAGAAGAACTACACCTTGCTACCATTAACTCTTCAAGAGGCTCTTCAAGACCAAATGAATTTACAAAGAGAGGAAGAGAGTAAGAGAGGTGAGACTAGTGATGAAAGGTTGAGAGAAGATGGTAAGAAGGACCAAGGGTCCTTGAGGCCCTTTTAAGCCGAAAGCCTTGCATACTCCTCATACCCACTTCTTGTTTACTAATAGCTGACAATTCTTCTCTTCCTTCATGCGTGTCTTCACTTTTGTAGGAATATGCTGATATTTTTGGTGAGCATCATGGGTTGCCACCCTATAGAGGGATAAAGCACCAGATTGATCGGCATATAGGTGCAATCGCGAGGAGATAAAGGAGATTCAGGCCCAAATTGATGAGTTGTTGGCCAAAGGATGCATCAAGGAGAGCCTGAGCCGATGTGCAGTAGCGGTACTCTTGGTGCCCACGATGTGTATGGAATGTCAGCCAATCAACAAAATCATTGTAATGTATAGGTTTCCTATCCCAGACATGAAGATGTGCTTGATGAGCTTTCTGGTGCTTGTGTATTTAGTAAAATAGATTTGAGATCAGGCTATCACCAAATTAGAATGAAAAAAAGAAATTACTAAAAAACTACGTTTAAAACCAAGTTGGGCTTTATGAATAAAATGTGATATATTTTGGGTTGTCAAATGCACCTAGTACTTTTATGAGATTGATGAATCATTTTTTGAGAGATCTGATTGGTAGGTTTGTGGTAGTATACTTTGATGATATCTTGATTTACTCACACGCCACAGATGAGCATGTTGATCACTTGAGAATTGTGCTAGACATCCTTAGGAAGGAATGTTTGTATGCAAAGATGGAAAAATGCATGTTTTGTGTGAATGAAGTCAATTTTCTTGGATATGTAGTTGGCATTGATGGGTTGAGAGTGGATGAAGCCAAGGTAAAGGCTACCATGGATTGGCCTCCACCTTCTAGTGTGACTGAGGTGAGGTCATTCCATGGCTTGGCAAGCTTCTATAGGAGGTTTGTCAAGGATTTCTCATCCATTGTTGCCCCTTGCATGAACTATCCAAGAAAAATGTGGCTTTTGTGTGGGGGGAGGCCCAACAAAGGGCCTTTATGGAGCTTAAGGCTCGGCTGAGTAGTGCACCCCTACTAGCCTTACCCAATTTTGACAAATTGTTTGAGATTGAATGTGATGCAAGTGGGGTAGGAATAGGGGCTGTTTTGACACAAGAGGGTCGGCCAATTGCATATTTTAGTGAAAAACTTAGTGGTGCCACCCTAAACTACTCAACCTATGACAAAGAGTTGTATGCTCTAGTTAGGTCACTTGAGACTTGGTCACACTACTTGCTGCCTAGGGAGTTCATTGTGCATTCTGATCATCACTCATTGAAATATTTGCAAGGTCAAGGAAGTTTGAATAGAAGGCATGCTAAGTGGTTAGAATACATTGAAACATTTCCTTATGTGATCAAGTATAAAAAAGGAAAAGAAAATGTGGTGGCTGATGCACTTTCTAGGAGGTATGCTTTGTTTGTTGCCTTAGATGCCAAGGCTCTAGGATTTGAACAAATTAAGAGCATGTATGAAAATGATCCTGACTTTGGTGAGATTTATAAGTTGTGCAAGCCCAATGGTGTGAATGGTTTTTATCTTTTTGATGGCTATTTATTCAAGGCTAACAAATTGTGTGTGCCAAGGAGTTCCATGAGGGAGCTTTTAGTGCAGGAGGCCCACAGTGGAGTCTTGATGGGGCACTTCGGGGTGCCTAAAACCCTAGAGGCTGTGAAGGAGCACTTCTTTTGGCCACACTTGAAGAGAGATGTGGAGAGAGTATGCGGCCAATGTGTCACTTGCCACAAAGCCAAGTCCAAAATGAAGCCAAATGGGTTGTATACTCCTTTACCTGTTCCTATAATGCCATGGGTTGATATTAGTATGGATTTTATATGTGGTTTGCCTAGGACTAGTAAAGGACATGACTCAATCTTTGTGGTAGTGGATAGGTTCTCTAAAATGGCACACTTTATACCATGTCACAAAACTGATGATGCCACACACATTGCTGACTTATTCTTTAGGGAGGTGATAAAATTTCATGGTTTGCCTCGGACGATTGTGAGTGATAGGGACACTAAGTTCCTTAGTCATTTTTGGAGGGTCTTGTGGTCTCGGTTGGGGACTAGATTGCTCTTTTCCACAAGTAGTCACCCCCAAACTGATGGCCAAACTGAAGTAACAAATAGGACTCTCACTACCATGCTTAGGACATTGCTTAAAAAGAATTTGAGGGAATGGGGACAATGTTTACCACATGTTGAATTTCCATATAATAGAAGTTTCCATTCTACTACATGTCATAGTCCATTTGAGGTAGTCCATGGTTAATTGAGATGGCTAATGAAGCCTATGCCAGTATGCCAACCGAGGGAGAATAGCAATCAAATTTGAAGTAGGGGATTGGGTGTAGTTTCACCTAAGGAAAGAGAGGTTTCCGCAAGCTAGGAAGAACAAATTGGCTCCAAGAGGTGATGGCCCATTCCAAGTGGTGAAAAAGACAGGGAGAATTCTTATGTTCTAGACCTCCTAGTGACAAATACAATGTTCATGCCACTTTTAATGTTTGTGACCTTTCCCTTTTGAAGGTGAAGAAGAATTGAATCCGAGGTCGGATTTGTTACGAATGGTGACTTCGTGTATCCCGGGGCTCGTTCCAAACATCCGGTGTTTTCTGTTGATCAGATAGCGCCAGATCTTTTCTAAGTACCATTCTCGAGAATCCTTTACATATTCGAAGTCGCACGAGTTTTCCGCACCTTTTCTCGGAATATATTTTTCAGGGTCGGGACGTTCGTTCTCGGGTGACACTCGGGGCTCGGGATGAACAATTTGATGGCGCCAATGGTGTGTGGTATTTTATGACTCGGGATGATTATTGTGGTGATAACCAAGCAAGCACATATGACGGGAATTACTTGGTTAAGCTAGCAAACACACACGTCGGGATTTGCTCGGGTTAAGTTGGCGCGAGATGACACTTAAACACTTAGGAATATTTTTGGCTTGGACTTGGTGACTAAGCTGCCTAGGTGGGTGCTTTTATCTGACTCATTATGGTGGGCATACTTTCGGCTTGGACTTGGTGACTAAGGTGCCTAGGTATGTGTTTTTTATGTGATTCATTATGGTGACTAAAGTGCCTAGGTGGGTGCTTGTCATATGACTCATTATGGTAAGGAGTACTTAAGGTGTAAAGTTAGTGAGAGTTTCATTTCTTGATCTCACCATTCTCTCTCAAAACAGCCACTTCACCATCTTCCTCTGACATGTTCTTCATCTTCTCAAGAACAACCACACACACACAAGTAGCTCTCCTTGATTCCTAGAAAAGGTCGAAAGTTTAAGTGTTCAAGGGCTTAAGGAAGGTGGTTCTTGGTGCTAATCTTGAGGTGAGCATGTCTCCTTCATGATTTTGGTATGTTTGAAGCATGATTTGTGGTTGAAACACCTTAAGGCTGAATTTATGTCAAACCCTAGCTAGCCGTTTTGTTCATCTTCTTGCTTCAAGCTTGACATATGTTGTTAATGGTGTGATTTGGTGTAGGAATCAAGGTTTGAAATGTTGAAGAACATCTTGGGTTGAAAAACCCTAACTCAGTCGAAACTTTAGTGATGAAATTGATGGGATTGTTGGGTGAATGTTGAGTAATATGTTGGTATTCATGCTTAGAATGTTTAAGTGATTGATTAGGCATGAATAGGAAGCCTTAAATTGATTGGAAATGATATTGGTACAACGATCATGTTAAGGCCGAATTGAAGGGAAGGGTATTTTGGTAATTATGGTGTGTTTCGGGGTCTAGATTGGTGATTTCTGATTTGTAAGTGGTTGTTCAGCTTGAATCGGTGGTTGCGGTGTAGTGCGGGACTTGAGGTCACACTACCGCGCTTGCCCGGCGTCGGGATTATCCCGAGATTCTTCTGCGGATCGGTAATAGTACGGTAAGGGTTCAACTTCTCTCGGCATACATTCTGGGAGGGATATCATGTATATCGGGGTTAGTTGAAGCGGGTTCTGGGTTGAGGACGAGTGTCCGGTGATCCCGGGGCCAGTTATATGGTAAGGCACAGGTGTGCAGGTTCAAGGCCCGGGATGCTCTCGAGACCTCGGGTTCTTCGGTATTCTATTTCGCACTTTGTTACGATATTCGTATCGCATGATTCTTATGCATATGTATGATGATGACCGTACTCGCCCATTTCGGTGGGGCGGGTCTCGCCATGGATAGTTAGGGTTTGTCTTGTAGATTTAGAGATTCATAGCATGATGTGTTTTCCATAATCATGCCTCTCCACTTTCACAAGGAAGAAAGAGGCGAAGGAGGAGGAAGGAGTATAGATAGGAAGCATACCTTGCACCCTTGAGAAAACAGCGTAAGGATCTTTGTCCTTACTCCAAACGTTTGCTCCAACTCTTTCGGTTGAATCTTCAAGCCATCGAATTCCTTGATGAGGGCAGATTGCATGTGATGTAATGAGGTTGTTTTGTATTAGAGAGACACAATAACATTCCACCCGAAATGCTCTAGGAAAGCTTGATATTTCGGCCAAGAATAAAGAGAAGAGAGAAGTTTCGGATTCTTGAGTGTGTATTGTGTTGTGGCTAAAACATCTATTTATAGATGATGTAGGGAGTTACTAGGAAGAGTCACAACTCCTTATGGCCGAAAGTACACATACTTTCGGCTTAAGGAGTGGTTACTCCCTCCTTGTACACTCCCTTGAGCAAAATGCTAAGTAACTCCTCTTTAGGCGAAGAGGTGCCTCTCCCGAGGTGCCTCTTCGCCACTTTTAGGCTCTCATGGCTGAAATCACTTAGCAATTTCCAAGAGATGTGCACACATGCACTAGGGTGCATACACCATGCACCTCGATTGCCAAAGCCATGTCCTTTTACCAAAATACCCTTATTTTGTATACAAAGATGCTAGTAAGTAGTTACTACTCATGAAACATCACAAATGTTCCATATAGCCACAATTCACATAGTTGAGTTCCATAGAACTCATTTCAACTCACTTTGAGCTGAAATCACTTCTCCATTTGAGATGAGCTCAAAAGGACTTGGTGCGCTAAGAATTTCAACATATACGTATACTTGCCATGTATGAGATTTGTAGGTCATGGGTCCAAAAATGACCGAAAAATATAAGCGTATAACTCTGTCTGCATACTCCGAGAGCAAAGCGTTCTCGTGCACTGGGCCTTCGAGAACGAGACTTTACGGGGCGGGTGACGGGACCACCACACTCAACGGGTTTCTGTTGGACCGACCGCTTCCGTTTACGCAGATTCCGCTTCCACCGCTGCGGGTGGCCCCGCCTCCGCGGCCGGGCGCGGGCACCCGTGTGACAGGATTCTCTCCAAGAGGGAGGGGATGATGAGATTCCAGCTCCTAAAGTGCACATAAGGTCAGCCCCAAGCACCCTTCACAACCTTGGTGCACCAATGACAAGGTCTCGTGCTAGGAAGTTAAGAGAAGCATTAGTGGTGTTCATGAAGATTTGGGCCGAAAGTGAGGAGCATAGCGAGAGAGCATCAAGGCTTGGCTGGAAGGATTGAAGACTTGGGCTTGAAGATGAGAGACCAAGGAGGAAGTTTAAGGTGCAAAGGCTTGCAACTAAGTGTAGTGCACCAAGCGCAAGGGATTGGCGCGGATGCATGCACACCAAGGTTGGAGACTCATAGCATCGAATTGGGCGGCACCTTGGAAAACCTCTAACTCCATCATCCGAACTCCAAATTGGGCTTTAAATTAGAAAGACTCAGGAATCTATGTGAGGTGTCACGGGCCTAGAGTCCGACGCAGCCCACAGCGCCCGTGCGGCGTACCGAGGCCATAGACGATACCTCCGGGACCAGCCTTACCATACGCGTGCCAACTGGTTTCGCCCTGCCATGGGCTCATCAGGGAAGTGGCAGTAGCTCCCGACCAGTTGTGCCTTATACGGCTACGACCCCCTTCATGGTCAAGTCCTCCCGACCTAACTCGGCCAGACCGTAGCACAAGGCAGAACCACGCATCAATGCTACTGTTGCCCCCATTACACCATAGGCGGTAAACCACGAAGGCAGGAGACCATATAATTGGTCTTTACACAGTCACGACATTTCATGCCGTGACATTCTCCCCCACTCAACAAACAGCACGCCCTCGTGCTGGGGGAGAAGGACTCAACCCTAGGACCGAACATACCATACTCGCAATGCACACCCACCAAGACCAGCCATCACACACGGCAGTCGGGTTTCCTTGTGGCTACCCCAGTCCGCATCTCCTCGCGGACATCACCTTTGGGGCAGAGCACTCCTCAGCACGTCCCAACAACCTTGGCGACGTACCGGCATAGTCCTCACCTAAGGACCCCACAAGATGTGCACCAATACGCGTAAGTCCCCCTCCGGTACCACTTTTCACGGGCCTAGAGTCCGGCGCAACCCATAGCGCCCGTGCGGCGTCCCGAGGCCATAGGCGATACCTTCGGGACTAGCCTTACGATACGTGTGCCAACCGGTTTCGCCCTTCCATGGGCTCATCGGGAAGCGGCGGTAACTCCCGACCAGTCGTGCCTTATACGGCTACGACCCCCTTCATGGTCAAGTCCTCCTGACCTAACTCGGCCAGACAGTAGCACAAGGCAGAACCACGCCTCAATGCTACCGTCGCCCCCCCATTACACCATAGACGGCAAACCACGAAGGCACGAGACCATCCAATTGGTCTTTACACGGTCACGAAATTTCATGCCATGAAAAGAGAGAGGTTGAGGGTATATCCAAGGCCCTCTCTCACTTATGCAAGGTAGAACTCATATGAAAGCTTTCTTCAACCTTGTGAAAGAACTTGAGCTCTCATCTCTACTCTTTTCATCTCCAGACTTGGGGCTTATTCATAGCCTCAAGATACATCTCTATTGGAGGAGGTGCTAGATCCATCATCCACCCACAGCCGGCACTATAACCCTTGTTGCCAAGCCATCCGGACTTGGAGGTGAGGGTTGCCGACCCATCTATCCACCATTGTTGTGTCCAAGAGCTAGATCTGTTAGAAAAGACCTCCTAAACACCAAGGAGGTTTTTATCACCATGGAAGTTATTTTTCAATACTTCTCCTTTGGAGTGTTCAAATCTGAAGACTCCCATTCATTCTTCCAAAGATACCTTGTATGGCCCTTCCTAACTTAAGGCAAAGGCGTCACGTGGCTGTTTTATGGAGCTGAGTTTAGAAAACCTTTGCATTGGCTGCTTTTGCCATTCTTTGCTGAAAAACTCTTCTTCTTAGTTTGACATTTTTGGTGCACTCGTTCAGTAGTTCGAGGTTAGTCCGTTGTACTTCCTCATTCGGCTCTTGTTTGAAGACTATGCTTTTGCCATTCTTTGCTGAAAAACTCTTGTTTGAAGACTAATTTGTTTAATAGCTCCATAGAGCGCTATGTAACTTTCCCGAGCATTTGCCATTGACACTTCCCAACCTCTTTATTAATCCATTCTTAAGTGTTCGGTTGGATAATTTGACTTTTTCAGGCGCCATAGAAAAATCCAACACCTTATTTTTGTATTTTTTCATGCATATAACTCTGCGACATCATACTACTTTTTAATTTTTTTAAGAATACATCTTATAGTTTTATGATTTCCACACTTCTCCAAACCTCTATTTTTATGGTTTGCGTATATTAACCTTAGACTTTTTAATTAAATATAATGACTAGCCCTTCTGCTTCATTAAATGTTAAAAACTCTCCTCGTAATGTTTGCATGTATTTTCGTGTATACAACTTTTCAAGAATCCTACTATATTGTTTTTAAAAAATTCGAACATACCAAGCATCCCTAATTCTCTTAATTATTACGAACATTTTCCTTTATAATGTTCGCATATAAACACCAAATATTTAATATTAAAATACTTAGGTTCAATTTCATTTGCTCTACCTCATACACCTAAATAAATGTGAAAATGTTGTATCACCGATACGGTGTGGCGGACCTACCCTTTGTAAAGGGGGTCCACGGACCCCCTTTTTTCCAAAAATATGTATAGGGGATATATAATTTATTAGTTGGATCCCTTTAAAAATTATAATGATATTTAATATATTATATTGGTTATTAAAAATACAAAGTGGATCAATTTCTTAATTATTGAGTTAAAGTTTATTATGGTAATAACTATAACTTGACCATTGTATTTCACTTTTTTTAATAACTTGATACCACATGTTTTCTTTTGCACTAATATTCCTAAAGTTCTTAAAGTAGTTTTGATTGCTTAATGACTTATATCGAGAAAGATGTATTTAAAAGCATTAGCAATGATGTAATTGTAGATTTTTTTCTAAGGGATGAGGACTCGTGAGAACAATTGTAATATAATTTTTATCATTTCAAAATTTTACTATATAATTATAAAATTTAGTCTTTTACTTGTACATATGGATCCCCTTTTTGAAATTCTTGGGTTCCACTTGCTCGTGTGGTAAAGTTCGTGTATTTATCTTTTTCTTATTTTTGTTTGCTAAGAGAATTTGGATACAAAAAAATTGCTTAAATGATCTTTTTATTTTTAAAATATTTTTATGTTTTCCAACACACTTTCATGGTTTGTATAATTTTATTATTTAAGCCAATTTTTAATAGGGTATAGAAATCAAATAACCTATAGCATCAAAGATGTGTGAAACTTAAATGCAAATGTTTATTTTCTATTTTGTGGATATGAGAATTTTCAATTTATTTTTTAAAATTCCATTTATGAGTGATTTATAAATTAGTATAATTTTGGAATTTTATACATGAATCACATGATTTAATGTATTATTATAAACCAATATAATTTTAGGCTCATAACATGATTCAATTGTATTGTTATATTTCTTTCAAAAGTCTTCGCTTTAACTTAGGAGAACAAAACATTGTTTAAAACTTATAGGTGCGCTATTGAATTTTCCCTCAACAATCATGAAAAGGTTTAAGAATTTTTGAACTTTATCTTTTTTTTTTTTAACATGGAAGACTTACTTTATTAATAAAAGATCATTACAAAATAAGTCGAGAGAACGACAAAACTAAGTACCTAAAATAGGTACGATAACCCACCGACAAAGGGTAAATTCACCACACAAGTAGAATAACTATGCAAAGCCGTAATCATCAAATCGGACTCGCCCATACCGGCCTCCAAAGGCAAGGTAAATTCATGACGATAGTCATGATCACTATGACGGATAAAAGATCTCGAATCCCGCATCTAGTACCCTTACACGGTACCGGCACACCATATTGAGCTAAGAGGAGCTCCAACCACGAGAGACAAATGTGAACGCAACAAACCACCATAGCGGCAACAAAACAATTGTTGATTTTAGAGATCCCTCAAACATGCTCTCATGTTGATCTTTCTCATACACATGTAATGCTCCACTTTACATAATATATATTGGCGGTTTCTTCTTTACAAGCATGGTATTATTTCATCAATTCATACCATGAAACCAACGAATCCAACAACAAAAGAGTACGAAGGCGAACACCTAACGTGATACTAAGAGGCGAAATACCTTGCACCAAATGGGAAAACCGCTTAAGAATTATTTTAATCCTTGTTCCAATTCGACGTATGCTCATTCCTTAAGCTTTCAAGCTTGCTCCAATGGTAGCCCTCGGCTTCAAGAGATGTTGATGATGGCCTCTTGCACCCAAGAGGATAGGGGAAGAGGACGGATGAGAAGTAAAGCATCTTGAAGATGTTGTGAGGAATGACACAAATAATTACACCCTTAATACTCCAAAATTTGCCTTAAGAATTTGGCGCTTTAAGAGAGATTGAGAAGGAGAAGAAGATTATGGAATAATGGATGGAGAATGAGGCACTTCCTCCCTTCTATTTATAGAAGGATGAGAGCTACCAAAAGCTCTCTCTTAAATGTGTCAACCACATTGCCTACCTCATCAATGTGGCAACCACATTGCCTACCTCATCAATGTGGCAACCACATTGTCAACCTCATAAATTGTCAAAGATGGAGTTATTCCATGTTTTAAGGTGCATGCACCTTACACCAAAATCATCAAAATACCCTTACTTTGATAAGTGGCTTTAGAGGGTTATGATTGGTAAATGAGGTCCAAATTACACAAAGTAATTCTAATCATTTTCATTTTACATATTCGAGCTCATTTAAGCTCATTAGTGCATATTTACCAAAATACCCCTACTTTGATAAAATGTGCTCTAATCGTTTCTTCTCCGTTACTCTCAACTCCTATGAGCCGTAGTATTAGCTCGAAGCTCTTGGTGCGCCAGAGAATTCCAACAACAACAACTAGAGGGTCTAATTGAACAAAGGAGCTAAGATTTTCAAAATAGCCATCACAACCAACAAATCCCAAAACCATAAGATCATGGCTCTAGGTAGGGTAAGGCAACCCTTAACCCGACCTTTGCTGACTGAAGCACCTTTGCACAAAAATCATTGTTGTTGTCAAACCCCGTAAAAGCTGAGCCGGAGGACAAATAGGCAAAACGCGACCATGAAGCCCGTAACGCTTCTCCAAAACGAACCACGTTGCTGCCAGCAAAGAAAGTGCATCGCCGCTTAGGGAGTTCTCTGCCCGTCAACACCCGAGCTAGGAGGCGTCACCTGGACGCCGAATCAAACCACCGGCCGGCATGGACGGATGGCCACTGCCGGAAATTCACAGGCCCAGTGCTGAGGCAGCAGACCCATGAGAAAACGGCAAGATTCCGAGTATTCCGATGAGGAGGAGAATGCCCAGCCTGGAGGCGAGATCGTGAGGACCATCTCGTCGGCGCTGTGGTCCACGAAACAACAGATGCAGTAGGCGCGATCGGCACAAAACGTCCTAGAGGACGAGATGCTGGAATGGCGGCACTCGTAGGAAGCCAAGCGAATCGCCGGTTGCGATCTTCCAGGTGCATAGCAAGCTTCCATGGGTGGCGGCGGTGAAAAGTCATTGAAACCCTAGTAGACAGTGTTGTGTAAATTAAGTAGAGAGTATATTGTACCAATTATATAGTGCACATAACAATATATAGAGAAAATATGTAGGGATAATTTAGACATTTAATATTTTTTAGTGGATTTAATTTGAAAGCTGTTTTGTAAATTAGACATCTAATCTATTATGTGTCTCACACATATGTGTATCATATCAAGACTCATATTATTGTTGAACTTTATCTTTAATTAGTCATTTGAAATATTTTTGTGATTGAGGATCTTTTATATTTTAAAGTTTTAATTACATTTCACTTTTGAAATTTTTCACCATGGAAAACTAGGGTTAAAAGACATATATATATATATATATATATATATATATATATATATAACATTTACAAACATTTGCATGAATAGTAAATAGGGACTTTAATAAAGTATAGTAGGATAATGCTAAAAAATGTGAGCTCATATTTTTTTCCTTTTATTTGTTTATCAGATAATATTTTCGTACATCTGACTTTTATTCATTTTGCAAATACGCCTAAATGATTTTAATCTTCTAATCTAAATATTCAAAAAATATAGTTTTCTTGCATTTTTCCTTTTATTTGTCAACATGATAACTGACTTATTACCTTTTATCGCAAAATGTTTATTTAGGGAATAACTTTTCATTCAAAAGCATGTGGCACAATGCCGGGAAAGCAAACTAAGCAAGATCAAGGCCTAAACAAACTACTAAGACGCCCTAAGTTGTGATGAGCCTCACACAACAAAAACGCCAAACTAGCAATCCTAAGCATGGAGAGAAGAGCCAAACCAAAACAGTAAAAATCCAACGAAAGCGAAGGAGCACAACCAGATGTTCGTAAACCATGAATGAAACTGGGAAAGGACTGTTGGCTGCAAGAGAAGCCCAAACTCGAAATTCCCTAAAAGATGCCCACGGACTTGAAACCGGCCTCATACCATAGCATACACAATTCCAACCAAGTGGCAACCAACCTCCACCCAAGCTGCTTTTTGCGAGCTTAATTTTGCCCTGTCCCTGCACAAAGACCTGTAAAGGAGACCACAAAGCACAGCCATATCCATCCACCATTAGTCCTAACCACCAACGACAGAACTGAATCACAAACTAACATGCCCGAGTCACTTCCCAACTACGAGCGAACAAGGGAGACTCTGGACCCCATCCGCCTAAAGACAAACACATCACAGACGAGCCTCTACTCAGTCCCGCCATTGACTGAAAAACCTAGGCCTTCACCATCGCTTCACAAAACCCCACCTCTAGGACACCCAACAAAGCCTGTCCCTAGGGGTGTTCAAAAAATCCGGAAATCACAAAACCGAGCCGAACCGTATTAATCGAACCGAAAAACTCGTAAACTGAATAAACCGTTAACATGCGGGGTGGTTTATGGTTTCAATTTGACAAATCCGCGGATATCCAAACCGAATTGCATGTACATTGGTGGCGGATCTGTGTGTGTGTAACCGCCACATTCGGTTGTCTTTGGCGTGTCTGATGTTAATGACGTCATCAAAGTTAACTCACGAGTATTTAAGACGAGATTGGTGGTTAAAAGAGGAGTCCTCTGTGATGGTTGTCTATTGACTAATGCAATCAATTGTTTTTTAAATCGTTACACTTTTAGGTGTAGATAATAAATGTATTTATAGCTCCAGATCTTATTGGTATTATTGTAATATCACAATATGAGGTGACGCTTAGAGTATTATTGTAATGTCTTAGAATGCGATTAGAGTGCGTGTCTCGATACGATCACGGGACGCTTGACGTGAAGCCACACGATCGTCGGAAGCGCCGGATCTAGCTTGGAGGAGTCGCAAGAACAGTGAGGGATAAATTCGGCCTCAGACACCTCCCAACTACGAGGTTGGGCAATATCTGAGATAATGTCTGGGGAAGATGGAAGATCTAGCACCTCTTAACTACGAGATTAAGCAATACTAGATATTAAACTTGATGATAAACAACAAGGGGGATGGCGGAAGATAGCAAGGGGGTGAGAACCGAAGCCTAAGGAATTTTCCTTCTTAAGCTTTAAACATGTTCTAACTATTCTAGGAGTCTGTTGTTCCTTTTATAGAGAAGGAGGGAACGGACTCTTACATATGTGCATGCATGTCAAAAGCATAAAGTGCTTTAACATGCATGCCATCCTAAAAAGGTAAAAAGGTAAAAGCTAAAGTAAATAACTATACTCCCAAGTGTCTACTTGAGAGGAGGGAGTGTTCGGATGGGATGGGAGTGGTTGAGAGTGGTGGGCTGGCTTGTGGAGCTTAGGTGGCTTCGCCAGTGGCTTCGCTTGAACTGGAAGGCCTCGCATCAAGGCCTTACCTTCACCGGGAAGCTTGCGGAGATGGCTTGGCCAAAAGGCCTCGCCTTCGCCTGGAGGCTTCGCGGAGAAGGTTTCGTCTAAAGGCTTTGCCTTCACTTGGAGGCTTCGCATGAGGGAAGCCTGGCCTTCGCGCCTGAACTGGAAGGCCTCGCGCTGAAGGCTTCGCCTTCGCCTTGAGGCTTCGCAGGAATGGCTTCGCCAAAGGGCTTCGCCATCGCCGGGAAGCTTCGCATGGAGGTCCCGCCTTCACCTTGAAGACTTCAAGTGGGAGATTCTTGTATGAGGGCTTCGCCTTGAGGCTTCGCGGGGACGGCCTCGCCCGAGGGCTTTGCCGTCCGCCGGACGCCTTCGCATGAAGAAGCCTAGCCTCGCCTTGAGGCTTCGCAGAACGGCCGCTAAAGGCTTCACCATCGCTGACGCCTTCGCATGATGAAGTCCAGCCTTTGCCTTGAGGCTTGCAGGATGGCTTCGCCCGAGGGCTTCGCCATCGCCCGGATACCTTCGCTGAGGCGCTGCCTTTTCTCGGTCGGGGTTCGCCCGAACCATGGATTAGGCCGCCTGGGCCTTTGAACCTCCTCGCCAAGGGGTTGCTCCGAGCTTCATTCGTCTGCCTCTTCGTCTGGGAAACTTTGTTGTTGCTTGGGGATCCCATGATCAAATCATTCCCTCCCTCTTAAAAAGATTCGTCCTCGAATCTAAAGGGAAGAAAATTCCTACAAACGAAAACAAGCACAACAAACTTTGCATTAATTACGGGTTAGTGAATGAAAGCTCATCAATTGGAGTCTGGGGGGGTCGCGGTGGCGATGCACATAAATGTGGGAGCATAATAACTCCAATATGCATCGTGAACATGAACAAAAGTCGATAAAAATTCATGACATGCTTCCTAGAGTATTGTATGCAATCAACAAGGAATTTATACTCAAGGAAGACATGCGGTCTAAAAATTGTAGACCTTTGTTCATGGAGAGGGGGTGGGTCAAAGGAAGCATTGCCTTCGCAATCCACATGCACATGTGCTTCCCAAGACAAAGAAGGAAAAACTAAGCTAGTCATAAAATAAACATCAAAGTGTGGAACACAGAGACTAGCATTAGCACAAACAAGAGATTCAGAGATGGACAGGCCGCCCTTTCTCTTCATCTCAACCAAAAACATGGTTTCAGCCTTAAGCTTTCTAAGATTCTCATGTCTACTAAAGAATGGCATGGATGTCTCGCATGGGGTAAAATAATCTTTCTTAAGTCCATGCATGTTAAGCATACTAAACATGGCATCTTCCTTCAAATCGCAGCAAATAAGCATGCATGCACCCTCATGTTTCCCGGGATCAAAATTAAGCCTAGGCCACTCATTCTCATCATCTAATTGTAAGGAATCAGAATCATGCATTGAAGAGAATGCTTGACTAGGGGTGGGGGACATGGGGTATGCATCATGCTCATACATCTCATCATGATAATGATTATACTCAACATCCGAAGAATAATTCTCATTGGGTTCGGACACTTCAAATGATGAATGAGATGCATGTTCATGGCTATCGCATTCAAGAGTTTCATCATATAAAGAAGAGAAATCATCAAAGGATATGGATTTAGACTCATCAATCTCTTCACATTCTAACTCATGCTCTTGAATGGCATACCAATTGTCATCGCATGGAAAAGTGCAAGTGTCATCGTATGGAAATGGATAATGTTTAAATTCATTCATGCACTTGTCACTTTCAACATGCTCATTATTATCATGGGAGGTTCCATATATATATTCGAACAATGGGTGTGGGGGATGCATGCTTTCAGATTCATCACCCATGTTCGTAGCATGCAAACTTAAGGAAGCCATGGATTCGCACTCAGCGCATACCCTTCACTGCTAGGAGAAAGAGACAAATTACCTTCTCCCAAGTTAGGGAGGTGTAGGTCCTCTTCGCATATTCTCTTTTCTTCCAGTAATGATGTGGCCTCTTCCTCAAGTATGGGCTCGGTTGGAACTCCCAAGTGAGCTCTTCCTCCTTCCAAAGCCGTGGCGCCTTCACCATCTTCAAGCCTTCGCGCATCCGCGACCTCATCATTTTTCTGCACAACCAAAGAAGAACAACAAGGTTGAGAAGATGAAACGGTTAGTTCTTCTTGGAGTTTGGTTGAAGGCCCGGGTGCGTCATTCTTTTTACTCATTTGGCTTTGGAGAGCTCTCTCCTTCCTTCTCTCTTGTTTTCTTTTCTTTCTCTCTCTGATATTCTATGTACTCATTCTTGAGTCTTTCAATCTCTTGAGAGAGAGTTTCTTCATTTGTATTTTGGTGAGGGTTTGGATTTGGGGTGTGGGTTTGGGCTGCGCAAGCACTGGGTTGTGGGGTGTGCAGTGCGGCCAAGGGGGTCTGTGGCGATGGGGGTCCTCGCCTCCTATCATGGGAGGAAGTTGGTTCGCTTTTGGGCGAAGACCCTTCGAGTGGAGTTTGGTGGCGGGGACGAGCAGGGACTCTAGGTGTAGGGCGTAGGGAGTATCTCGCTTGAGAGTGGTATGGAGAGGGCGGCTCTTCTTGACATAGTCCATATCTTCGCCAAAGCAACCTCTTCAACTCACTCCAAGTCTAGATGGGGGCTTCATTGTATCGCTCTCTCTCAGCGAACTCTCGTCGACACCAATCTTTGGCTTCTCCTTTTAAGCACCTTATGGCAAGGCCTAAATTCTCTTCTTTGAGAAATCGGTAATACCAATAGTGGTACTCCAATTCCTCCATCCAATGCCATAAGTATTCTCCAAATTGATATCGCCCAATTGATGGATGAACCCCGAAGAAATATTTATCTGCCATGGGTTCGCCTACGAACTTAAACAATAAAGTTAGTACCGCTCAAACTCCTCACTTGTTTAAGGGGGGTCTCTCCTTTCGCGAAGGGATCTGTTCATTCGCGAAGGGGTCACACTCGGCTTTCCCTCTTTCCTCTTGCTTGTAGCTCTCAAAGCTTGCTCTTTAAAGTGCCAAACCCGAAAATGAATATCACAAGATAACCTCTAGCATGCAAAAATCATTTGAGTAATGAAGTACTAGTTACTTGAAGCAAGCTAGGTTAAAATGGAGAAGGGGGTTCTTTGGCAAAGAAATATACAAGAGGGTTAGAAAAGAGGTTTTGGTGCACAAACACTTTTGGCTCAAAGTTGAAATCAAATTGAGATCAAGGTCACTATTCATATGAGTTTTGGTATGAACTTGTATGAACACTCATATGAACACCAAGAAAAATAAGAACACAGATTTGATTTCTTCAATGCTTTTCACAACCAATCTTTGGTACACCACTTCCTTTTACTTTTCAACTACAACCTCACTCTTTTAAGCGTAAAACATTCGCACATTGCGGTTTCGGGATATAAACCGAGATTTGCGACTTTCACACAACTCGCAATCGCTGCGTTTCTTTTCTTTTTTCTTCTTCTTCTCTGTTTCTCTTCTTCTTTCCTCTTTTTCTTTCTTTTTGACTTTTTGGATTTATGACGCTGCTAACACAACAACTTCTAACACAGAAACTACACAACAGATTAATCGAAACGAATGCGGATGGTGGGGGTAACGAAAAAGGATAGAATATAACACGGGTTTGAAAACGCAAAAACAAATCTTTCTTCAAGTAGAAGGTAATGGTTTTACCTTGAAGAAATCACACACAACACCAACAAGCGATTCGGCTCTGATACCACTTGATACGATCACGTGGATGCTTGACACGAAGCCACGCGATTGTCGGAAGTGCCGGATCTAGCTTGGAGGAGTCGCAAGAACAGTGAGGGATAAATTCAGCCTCAGACACCTCCCAACTAAGAGGTTGGGCAATATCGAGATAATGCAGGGGAAGATGAAAGATCTATGTCACAGCCACCCCGCCCGGTTGCGGAGGCGGAGCCGGCCGCGACGTCGGAACGGAAATATGGCAGGAAGCGCGGCAACAGAGCATCGAGCTCAAATAACAGAACAGTCGAGTAACAACTAGCAACCTACAAACTCATACAAGGCAAGCATACATAATAGTCTAACTTCTACCAAACATTCGATTCATGGTGTGTCACCCATCAATCAATACCACAAACACCGAAACACCGAGTCCAAATATAACAATTCCAATATAGGCAAGTCGGGGCTCGCCACGACTCGAAGACAAACAAGTGTAGGATATAACTCAGATTATACATCATACACAAATACATGATCTGAACTACATACATGCAGCTACAGCTACAGAGCCTTTAAACAAAATCCTATAAATACCTAAGCGCGGAATCAGAAGCCTCTCACTCGAGGATTTCCGCACGTGGTACTGCTGCTGCAACCGGGACTCCAAAAATGACCGAAGCACCGCGGATCTCTACTCCGCCGGTTGCTTGTCAGGACGGCCTGAAAGTGGTAAACAAATAAAAGGGTGAGTCCTCAAAAGGACCCGATGGGGCTAAGGTAAAACGTGGTTTGCCCAAGTGGCAACAAGTGAACTCGCAAAACAGAATATCACAAGCATATATATACACATATGAACATATAATGTAAGGTAAACCGGAATCCCAATCATATGCGGTCCAACCGCCGAGCGACCCATAACGACAGCCCTCTCAAAGAGGTCGAATATACATAGCGTAGCGAATGCGAAGCACGGTACGGGGGGTCGCGATCCCCAAACTGTCGTAGGGTCACGTAGTATATCGGCACCCCAAGTGCGGATATACGCAGAATGTCGGCACCCTCCAATGCGGACACGAGCAATGTATCGGCACTCCCGGTGCGGATACGCAGAACAGAACCAAGGAGCACCCGTGGCCTCTAAGACCATCCGGGTCTCGTCACAGAACAGAACCATATAATAATAATGCACACATATAAACAGAAGTATCATCACCTGATATACATATACAGAACAGAATAGGAACCCGGGGCCTCCATGGCCATCCGGGCCTTGAGACAGACAAACATACATCTTACCACATGACGGGTCACGGATCACCGAACCTCCGCCCTCACCAGGAACCCGCCTCAACTAACCCCTATTCTCATCATATATCTACCAGAATGTATAACGAGAGAAGTTGAGCCCTTACCTCAGAAACGCTGTTCCGCAGCACAAAACTCGGGAAATCCCGATTCTACCAAACGTAAAACTTGGCTCTACGGTCCCACGCTACTCCAACCACGCAGAATCAAGCAAGGGTTGGAGCCAAATCCTTGTTGAATTTCAGCCAAAGTTGATGAACACGAAGAAGCTCACACCGAAGTCGTCTGGAAAATTCCATCCCGAGCCCCGGATTCCGTCCGAGCCCGGGAGTCGCCCGGGACCGCACGTCCCACTCCAGAAAATATACTCCGTGAAAAGATGCAGGACGTTCTCACGATCCCAAATATGTGAACGGTTTCCCAATCCGAGGTCCTCGGGAGCGCTACCGAGCCCATTTGCGTCTCGAGACAACCCCTACCCGAAAAATATTTTGGCGAAAACGTCCGGGACCCACACAACCTCAAATCCCGAAGGATTTCCAGAAATGATGCTCGATAAGTCCCGGGAGCCAATTAACCGCCTGTAATCGTGACCGCAGCCAAACCGAGTCCCTGGGTCACCTTGGCCGCAACCCGCTCAGAGTAGTAGTAACAATCTAGCACCTCTTAACTACGAGATTAAGCAATACTAGATATTAAACTTGATGATAAACAACAAGGGGGATGGCGGAAAATAGCAAGGGGGTGAGAACTGAAGCCTAAGAAATTTTCCTTCTTAAGCTTTAAACATGTTCTATCTATTCTAGAGTCTGTTGTTCCTTTTATAGGGAAGGAGGAGCAGACTCTTACATATGTGCATGCATGTCAAAAGCATAAAGTGTTTTAACATGCATGTTATCCTAAAAAGGTAAAAAGGTAAAAGCTATAGTAAATAATTGTACTCCCAAGTGTCTGCATGAGAGGAGGGAGTGTTCGGATGTGATGGGAGTGGTTGGGAGTGGTGGGCTGGCTTGTGGAGCTTAGGTGGCTTCGCCGTGGCTTCGCCCGAACTGGAAGGCCTCGCATCAAGGCCTTACCTTCACCGGGAAGCTTCGGAGATGGCTTGGCCAAAAGGCCTCGCCTTCGGCCAGCGGAGAAGGTTTCGCCTAATGGCTTTGCCTTCACATGGAGGCTTCGCATGAGGAAGCCTGGCCTTGCGCCCGAACCGGAAGGACTCGCGCCAAGGCTTCGCCCTCGCCCGGAGGCTTCACGGAGATGGCTTCGCCTAAGTGCTTCGCCCTCGCCGGGAAGCTTCGCATGGAGGTCTTGCCTTCACCTTGAAGACTTCACATGGGAGATTCTTGTATGAGGCTTCGCCTTGAGGCTTCGCGGGGACGGCCTCGCCCGAGGGCTTCGCCGTCGCCTGGACGCCTTTGCATGAAGAAGCCTAGCCCTCGCCTTGAGGCTTCGCAGAACAGCTTCGCCAAAGGCTTCGCCATCGCCCGGACGCCGCATGATGAAGTCCAGCCTTTGCCTTGAGGCTTCGCGAGCACGGCCGCTGAGGGCTTCGCCATCGCCTGAATACCTTCGCTTGGAGGCACCGCCTTTTCTGGTCGGGGTTCGCCCAACCATCGATTAGGTCGCTCAGGCCTCCGAACCTCCTCGCCAAGGGGTGCTCCGAGCTTCATTCACCTTCCTCTTTGATCCGGGACACTTTGTTGTTGCTTGGGGATCCCATGATCACATCGGTGTCTATACGTGCTTGGGAAGTATGGTTTGGGAAATTCCTTGAGCATAGTTCGGTCGTTGCATATTCAACAGTTTTTAATGGGGCCCTTATTTCGGGCTTATGCTTGGGCCTTTGTTATGCCTTTGTGCAAATTAGGCTGGCGGCCATCAAGTCCCCGGCACTTTTGGCCGACTAGAAGGAGTCCAAAGTTTTTATTTATTTATTAAGGACAACGTTCGAGCTTCTGAATGCGTGATTCGGGCAGGTGATCCCTGTTTCTTGAATAATGTTCGGGCATTCGACCACATAGTTCGGGCATTTGAATCCTTTCATTTCGAACATTGTTCGGGCTTTTGAAGTATTTCCAGGACGATAACGTCCGGGAAAATGAGGATGCAAAGTCCTCCTTTTGTCTCGAACAATGTTTGGGCTTTTGAAGTATTTCTCGGACGATAACGCTCGGGAAATTGAGGATGCAAAGTCCTTTCGTCTCGAACAATGTCCGGCTTTTGAAGTATTTCCCGGACGATAACGTTCGGGAAATTGAGGATGCAAAGTCCATTAGTCTCGAACAATGTCCGGGCTCTTGAAGTTTTTCCCGGACGATAACGTCCGGGAAATTGAGGATGCAAAGTCCTCCTTTCGTCTCGAACAATGTTTGGGATTTTGAAGTATTCCCCGGACGATAACGTCCTGGAAATTGAGGATGCGAAGTCCTCCTTTCGTCTCGAACAATGTCCGGGCTCTTGAAGTTTTTCCCGGACGATAACGTCCTGGAAATTGAGGATGCAAAGTCCTCCTTTAGTCTCGAACAATGTTTGGGATTTTGAAGTATTCCTAGACCATAACGTCCGGGAAATTGAGGATGCGAAGTCCTCCTTTCGTCTCGAACAATGTTCGGGCTTTTGAAGTATTTCCCAGACGATAACGTCCGGGAAATTGAGAATGCAAAGTCCTCCTTTCGTCTCGAACAATGTTCAGGATTTTGAAGTATTCCCCGGACGATAACGTCCGGGAAATTGAGGATGCGAAGTCCTCCTTTTGTCTCAAACAATGTTTGGGCTTTTGAGGTATTTCTCGGATGATAATCTCTGGGAAATTGAGGATGCAAAGTCCTCCTTTCGTCTCGAACAATGTTCGGGCTTTCGAAGTCGGTTGTGGGTTGCTTGTCTCCGGGCTCCTCGATGGTTCACAATTCTCCCAACTGCTACTTTTTGAATCAACGGTGGAGATTAGATTTGACGTTTCGTCTACTCGGACTCTTCTATAAATGTGGGTTGAGCGTCACACTATCATTCGTGTTTCTTTCTCAAGCTCTCCTTTCTCACAATTAAGTCACGACAAATAATCCTTCGCTCCAGGAGGCGGTTAACATCTTCAAGAGGTGGAGGACTGTTGAAGAATCTCACCCAGAAGATTTCTTCCCCCCTTTTCTCAGTGCAGCCACCGTACCGGAAGGTTACAGAGGTTCGTCGGCCGTCCATCAGTTTTATCGGCTCCACCGTCGAGTGGTTGTGGCCGCTGCCGCCCGTCCTTCGACCTTCTTCCAGCGGGTCGACCTTTTCTCCTCCGGCCTTTAACCCGAGGTACATGAGAATGGCCCTTGCTTTTCCCTCCTTCTACTGCTCGTCCCTCGGGTTACCTTTTAGAAACCAAGGGCGACGTCCCCGAAGGATGGTGGTCCGAAATAGATAACTACCGAAGCAATGCAACTCCGGAGTTAATAAGGGAGTGACAGTCCACTTTCTTTTTCCCGATGACGGTTCGTACTCGGGTACCTTCTCCGGAATGCCGAGTGTACGAGCCCGGGAAAGGCTGGTTGGTGATCTTTAAGGATCGGATGTTGTGCGGCCTTCGCTTCCCACCGCACCCATTCGTCCGACAAGCGGCGGAATCCCACGGGCTAGCTATTAACCGGTTTAGCCCGAACACCTATTGTCATATTAACGCCTACCTCATTCTTTGTGCTATGTTCGGTACAGAGCCTACCATAACCACTTTCCTCCAGTACTACAAGGTCAATGTTATCCAGAGGAATTGCTTCTACTTCTTCAGTGCCCGGGGTACTCCTTCCATCAAATTTAGTTTTGCTTGGAACTGCCCTACGAGCCGCAAGGGATGGCATCGGGAGTTTTTCTTTATGGAGCCCGATGCGTCTTGGGGTCTGCAAACAGCGCAGAAAGTAGGAGGACTTCCGAATGTGCAGAATCCTCGGCACTTGCTGAAGGAGGCTGACACCAAGGAGAACTTTGACCGGTTCAACAATAAAATACGGAATATTGCTCCTTGGTTCGGGATGGACCGAAGGAAGTCGTTCCCTTTCCTTTGTATCGAGTCTGATTACCCAAGGGATCCTTACCCACTTGGGTATCATTCGGGGTGATTTGGTGGAGTTGGGCATCCGGGAATCTCCCCTTCGACCCGAGACTTGGCCTTGGTGCAACGCCTTCGGACGAACTATCCTCGAGGAATTCAACAAAGGTTTATGTCATTCTTCTGCTCATCGTTGTATTCGCCTCGATATTAACTAATTCTTCCTCCTTTACGTAAATGCAGTCCGACTTCGATCTCGGTGTCATCTATCGGGACGTGAAGAAGAATAAGCACCATGGTTCCAAAGCCGGGGTTCCAAACCCGCAAAGACCGGAGAAAAAACGGAAGAGAGGTGATCCGGTCGATGCTGAGACTGTGGTCCAACCTCCTCAGAAAACGTCCGGGGGAGTACCATCTCCGGTACACGTTGAAGGTGACCCTACTCGGGATGACGTTTACGACATGTTAGAGAATTCTCCCGAACGCGTCAGAAGGATTCGCGGGAAGTTCACGGCTGCACCGGTGACTAGGCAGCGCGCCCCGGAGGTCACGGCTATCGAGTTTCAGCTAGGTAACCAATTTGTGAAATTACGTAATCTCGCTTTTGGAACTTATTCGGGAATCTTTCCGGATGTTCGCGATGACCCTCTACATGACGTGGTTCGATCTCATTTTTGTACGTTAGGTCCGGATTGGAAAGAGTCCCAGGAAGAGAAAAGGCGGCTGAGGGACGAAAAGCTCTCGCGCCTCGGGAACGATCTCATCCCCCGGGAGCCTGGGTGGTTGATCCAGGAGGATCAGGACATCCCGAATGACGAAGACGCCAAGGATATGGCTCCCGAGCTATGGGAGGGGACCACCACCGCTCGAACTCTAGAGACCTTAGAGCACTTCTACCCGGACTTGGATTCGCAAAATTAGGTGTCTGGGGTACTGTAATAACTTAGTCAATTTTTTCGTCTGAACTTTCGGGGTGATATCACGGGGTCTTAACCTTCCTTTGGGGATGTGCGGATGGCAGCGATGAGTGGGTGGATCTCCCGAATTGCCCGATCTTCAAACAGGATCAAGATCGAAGCCGAGCAGCGGCGACAAAAGCTATAGTGGGTGGCCAAACTCATCCAAATGAGTTCACCACTATGAGCAGCTGCTACGGCACTCCCATAGCTCGTCCTCACTTGTGCTTCCCGAAGGCAGCCATATTCGGGACAACCTCAGCCCAGCCGAAGTTGATGACTTCGCCATGGCTGAAGCCTCTTTTCTTGGCGCGGTCAAAGAGTGCCGCAACTCTGAGGATGCTCTCCGGGAAGACATTCGGAAGCTTGAGGCTGAAAGAGAGAAATTCCAGGTTGACTTCACCAACCCGAGGAACCATTACGAACATGACCTAAGAGTCAAGGACGAGGAGATAAAGAGGCTTCGGGGACGAGCAAGATTTGAAGGTCAAGGGCGAGGAGATCCGAAGCTTCGAGACAAGCTAACCAAAGCTCGGGAATGTATCCCGAGGTTTTGTCAAGCGTTAAAGGATTCGGTAAGGATGGCGGTCGACAAATTTACCTTCGCATTCTGTTTGGCCAGGAAGCAAATTGCTGAACGCAACCCTCACGCTGATCTATCCGGGCTTAACGGGGATGACGAGCCCGAAGAAGACCCCTCATGGTACGGCGAGGAATATTTGCAGCCGCCCGAACCAGCCACCGTGGATGACTTTGCGGACCCTCACTAGAGTATTTGTTTTGTAATCCATTTTTTGCAGTCCCAGCCTTGGGCTTTATCAATGAAAATATTACAGGGATTGGCCCAACACTTTTTTCCCGGATCAACTGCGCTTTATTACTCTTCGTTCATACAAAGTACTTTTTAAGTGCTTCGGAATGGTAAGAGTTTACTAGTTCCCTTCCTTTGGGATCTAACAACTTATACACCCCTTTTCTTTCTTCGGCAACGACTTTGAATGGACCTTCCCAGTTTTGGGCCAACGCGCCCCCTTTTGGTCTCCGGGATCCTAACTTAGTTTTCCGCAAGACTAAGTCACTTATCTTGATATTTTTTTGTCTTAACTTTGGAATTTGCGCAGACGCAGTCCTCTGTTGGAATGCTTTTCTTCGAAGCTCTGCTTCTTCTCTCATTCCTTCGAGAAAATCCAAATTCGTCTGCAAGCCCTGTTGGTTTGCTTTTTCTTGAACACTTTGTTACGGTCACCCCGAGCGGAGTTGCGGCCGGGTGACCGGCTCGGTTACGGCTGCGGGTCACGTTTTTCGGCGTTCAGGCGGCTCCCGAGCCCTATCCGAGTATCATTTTGGCGAACCCTTCCGTATTTTAGGTCGTGTGGGTCCCCGGACATTTCCGCGAAAATATTTTTAAGCGCCGGGGTTGTCGGGTCGCCTCGGGGCGTCTGGCGGGCTCGGTAGCGCTCTCGAGACCTCAGCTTGGGAAGCCGTTTGCGGTTTTGGAGTCGTGAGAATGTCCCGGAGGTGTTTGTGGAGTTTAATATTTTGGGGTGGGACGTTCATTTGAAGAGGCCAGGGCCCTCTCCGTAGAAGGCGAGTGCCCTCTTAGTAGAAGGCGAGTGCCCTCTCCCGTAGAAGGCGGGTGCCCTCTTCCGTAGAAGGCAGGTGCCCTCTCCGTAGACGGCAGTGCCCTCTCCGTAGAAGGCGAGTGCCCTCTTCCGTAGAAGGCGAGTGCCCTCTCCCGTAGAAGGCGAGTGCCCTCTTCCGTAGGCGGGTGCCCTCTTCCGTAGAAGGCGGTGCCCTCTTCCGTAGAAGGCAGGTGGCCTCTCCCGTAGAAGGCGAGGGCCCTCTCCCAAAGAAGGCATGGGCCTTCTCCCGAAGAAGGCATGACTTAGACAAATTTCAGATTTCTGGTGGATAAGGATAACTCTTAAGTGTTGACCAAAGGGAAAGGACACTTGTCATGCCCATATTAATGATGTAAAGGAAAGAGGACACTTGTCATGCCCATATTAGAGATGGAAAGGAAAGAGTTTTAAAGGATTGTGGAAAGCGTACAGGAGCTATTTTCATTTCATTTCTCCTTCTGTTTCGTTCATTTCTCCGACTCGTTGCCTTTATAGCCTCCATTTTCTTCAAGCTTTGGGTTCTTCATTTTCTTGGCTGATTTTCACCAAGTGTGGACTCCAAAAAGTGGTAAGCTTCCTCCCTTGCTCTCTTTTCTTGTTGGAAGTAAGATTTGGATGGAAAAAGAGAGAATTGTGAAATATGGGTTTGTTCATGACTACCATCTAGGATGATTTTCTTCCTCCCATCTTTTAGTATGTTGTTCTTGGGTTGTATGGGAGTGATAATCAAGTGTTGGATTTTGGAAAACACACCTTGGGTAAAAATCCCCAAATTGCCGAATTTGTTGGAAAATTCTATGTTGATGTGTGTTTGTCTCCTTGATTCATGCTTCAAGTATGTTAATCCTAGCATGATTCTAAGCTTATGTATGGATTCAATTTGATGGAAAATATGTTGGGTTGGAAACCCCATTTGGCAATTTATGAGATGATGTTCATTGTTGGATTTTGTTGTTTTGGATGCAATTGGATAGCATTCTTGGTTTAGAAGTGAAATTGGTGATTAGTATGATTAATTGGAAGTTTGAATGGATTGATTTGGAAGTTGGATAAAATTTGGCAAAGAAGCCGAATTTTTGGAATGATTCTTTTTCCATGTTGGAGTTTCATTTTGGTTGAATTGGATGTTAATATGGTGTTGGGGTTGAATTTAGGTGTGGTTTGAAGTTTGAAGCGTTGAATTCGGTTAAGAAATGGAAAAGTTGCAATTAAACGGGATTATCGGAAAATGTTGGGTAATGAAGGGTTTTAAGGTTGGATTTGATCGATTACGCTTGTTGGATTATGTTTGTCAATGTATAATCTTGCATTGTCTAAGTTGGTTCTGAATTCGACGCGTTTCGGTGGAAATCAAATTTTACTAAAGTCTGCGGATTTTCGGTTTTGGGGTCGGGGTGTAGTTGGTAGAGTGGTCGATAAGGATGCTAATTTAGCTTGAATTGACAGATTACGAGATCCGGAAGTTAGAAAAGAGAGGTTTTCGGGTTTCGGTCGTGGTTTGGAAATCGTCCGAATCATCGGATACTCTGGATTTGTGAGGTAAGGGTTTGGTTACTGCTATTTTTGGTAAGATAGGTGTATGTTTAGTTGTGTATGTTTAGTTTTATTTTACTTGCAAGTATTTCGGTATTATATGCCTAGGCATATTCTGTAGTCTGTAGGCGTATGTGTTGTTACACTTCGCTTTTGCAGTATTACGGAAATTTACGCTTTAAGGTACGTTACGTAATTTGTAGGAGTATGCCTTGTGGCATACTGCATGCATTAACCCTACGACAGTTGTGGGTTCGCTACCCCAGTGGTGCACCATGCTTCGTAATAGCTTCGGCTTCGACTCCCTTAGAGGGAGGCTGCCGTTGATTGGTTATAAGGGTTTATGGCGATTTAGTATCGCACATCCTTCGGTATTCGGATCTGTTTTTATTACACGCGTGACATTACGTATTCATTGCATATATTCTCGCATATTGCCATCTTTCTGTTTTGCAGGGTTACATATGCTTATCTTTCCCCAAATTGCTTACAGGTCCTTTTTTGGACTCACCCTTTTTGTGTTCTGTTTTTGTATTTCAGGTAGGTTTGGTAAGCAGCCAGCGTGGTAGGTTTACGCGAGTCTTCTGCCTTGGTTGTGTTGAGCAGTACCTTGCGAGCTGGGATTTTATCCACTTGGTCTGAATCCCGCGAGGTATTTTGATGTTTAGGCTTAGGGTTGGCTCTGTAGCCGCATGTGCATACTTTCTGCTTTATTGTTGTGATGATTGTATATGTTTGTATATATATTCTGCATTGCATATTCGAGCGCTTGGCGCTTGCTAGACACCTTAGGTTACGTGAACTCTGCATGTATCTATGTTTGGTGCGTAAGCACTCGTCCACGGAGGCGAGGCTTACTCATTCTTGATGCATGAATTGTATGTTTTGATTTTATTTTAGTTATATGTATGAAATTTTTGTTAGGTTGCTTCCACAATCGTTTCGCCTTTCGGGTCCACGCGCGGCAGTCTCGATGGACTCGCCTTTTCAGTATCACTCGGCTTCCGCTTACGACGTCCGGCGCCCCGCCTCCGCAACCGGGTTCGGGTGGCGTGCGGTGACACACTTCTGCTCGGAGAGAAGAGTTATTTACTTCAACGGGGATGAGGGCTTCGGTTCCGTATGCTAAGGAGAACGGGTTTCTCCGGTCGACCTACAGGTGTGGTCGGTAACTCCACAAAACATGAGGAGTTCTCCGGGCCACTTACCCTTTGCTTTCCCAAGTCTCATTTTTAACCCATCTTTCAACGTTCGGTTAGACACTTCCACTTTTCCGTTACTCGAGGGTGGGCGACCGGGCAAAATGGATTTTGATTCCAAATTCCTCTGCGAAGTCACTCGGAATCCATCGTCGGTGAATTGAGTACCGTTATCCGCTACAAGAACTTCCGGGCATCCGAACCCGCAGATGATGTTTTTCCGGATGAACTTCCGTATGTTCTCAGCCGTAATTGTTGCAGTGGTTGGCTTCTATCCATTTGGTAAAATAGTCTACGGCGACTACGCAATACTTCAGTCCTCCAGGGGGCGCGAGTAAGGCCCCAATCAAATCGATTCCCCATATGACAAATGGTATGGGGTAGTCCGAAGATGACACGTACTCCGAAGGAATTCGCTGTATTCGAGCATGTTCCTGGCATTTCTTGCATTTGTTAACCAGTTTTTTAGCATCCTCCTTCAGGGTGGGCCTCAGTATGACAGTAGCTAACGCATCTGATTTAATGTGTGACCCGCAGGTTCCTTCGTGAGTTTCTGTTAGGATATCCTCGGTATCTCCTTCTCCGATGCATTTTTGCATGGGAGAAGAGAATCCCTTTCGGTACAGATTGCCACCAATTATCACGAACTTACTTCCCTTCCTCCTAACGTTCGCGGCCTCGATGGGATTGTCCGGGAGTCTTCCTTCACCGAGGTACTTCCAATAGGGAACCCTCCATCCCGAGGTAATGTTGCACATCCGAGAGTAGTTGACGCAAGGTTCACTTCTTACTTCATCATAAGAAGCCGACTTCGAGAGCTGATCGGCCTCGGAATTACACGATCGCGGGATCTTTTCGATACACAGTTTCTCAAAATCCGCAGCCAATCTTTTAGCCACTTCGACGTATTTTTTGAGACTTGGTCCCTTGATCTCATACTTCCCCGTTCATCTGCTGGATGACAAGATTTGAGTCGTTGCATGCTTTTAGTGACCGGATTCTTGCCTTCTTGGCCAGTTCTAAACCGGCGATTAAGGCTTCATACTCGGCCGCATTGTTTGTTACCGGGAAAGCGAACTTGATTGATTTGGTTGCCCTCATTCCTTGGGGCCTTCGAGAACTAACTCGACACCTTGTCTGTCCGATCCCGAAGCTCCATCTATATGTAGGGTCCAGACCGGACTGTTTTCGTCAACGAATCTTCACTCTCGGATTCTCGGGGCAATTCGGCGATAAAATCTGCCAACGCTCGTGCCTTGACCGCTCTCCTTGGTTCGTATTTGATTTCATACTCACTTAGTTCGACACACCATTTTGACAATCTCCGGAGTGGTCTACTCGCTTTAGGATGTCCTTGATAGGGCGTTACTCAGGAAAACAATGGAAAATCCCGGGAAGTATGGCTTCAATCTTACGGCTGAGAGGACTAGGAGTAAAGCGCTACGGATCATCGGGTAATTAAGTTCGGCTCCATGCAATGACTTGCTCACATAATAGACCGTACTTTGTTTTCCTTGGTCGTCTTCGTGAGCGAGGACTGAACTTACGGTCTTTTCTCCTACGCCAAGTATACGACAAGAGTCCGTCTTTGGTCGGTTCTTTGAAGCGTAGACATTTCCAAGAGGTAAGCTCTATTTTCCTCCCAAGCCTTCGACATTCGGGATTCCAACTGAATCTCGCTCGATCTTTTGCGTTTTCTTCCTTGGAATTTTTCTCCCCTTTGCTCACCCCAATACTACTGGGATCCTCAACTTCCTTAATCAAGAGTTTTAAGAAAGGGCGGCACTTGTCTCCATATCGAGATATGAAACGACTCGGGGCTGTAATTCTCCCGAGAAGCCTCTGCACATCCTTTATTGATGAAGGTGTCCTCGAGTTCAACAGAGCTTCGATTTTCGCTGGATTTCCGTCGATGCCGCGCTCGAACACCATGAACCCGAGAAATTTCTCGGATGTTACTCCGAAAACACACTTGTCCAGATTCAATCAGAGTCCATATTTTCGGATCTTCCTGAACACCTCTTCTATATCGCGGACGAGGTCAGTTTCCTCTTTGCTTTTGACAATGATGTCATCAACGTAAACTTCAAGAATTCTTCCTATCTGCCTGGAGAACACTTTGTCCATCAATCTTTGATAACTTGCTCTGGCGTTTTGAGTCTAAAGGGCATTCGGGTATAACGGTGTGTGTGGAGTCGCTTATAAAGAGCGTCTTTTCTTCATCAGTGGGTTCATCTTGATTTGATGGTAACCGCTGTAAGCATCGAGGAAGGAGAGCCTTGCATGTCCGGCCGTAGAATCCACGAGCCTGTCGACCGGTGGTGTAGGGTATGAATCCTTCGGGCAAGCATCGTTTACATTTGTGAAATCAATGCACATATGTAACTTGTCGCTGTCTTCCCTGGTAGCTATTACGGGATTGCTCAACCACTCGGGATACGATACTTCTCTTAAAACCCCTGCATCGAGAAGCTTCGAGATTTGCTCTTTGATGAAGGCCCTTTTGAATGGGGCGTTGTTTCTTTTCTTCTGTCTTATAGGTCTAGAATTCGGTTCGATGTGCAGTGTGTTGGATTACTTTTGGGTCGATCCGGGCATATCACTTGGAGAGTAGGCGAACAAGTCTTTATTCATTTGAAGCAAGTTTACAAGGTTTTCCTTCTTGTCCTCGGGCATGTCTTTCGCAATTCTTGTGGTCCTATCACCTTCCAAGGCAGCGTCTTCGATATCCGTTGTCTCCTTGTCCTCCTTGAGCGGCTCGGACCGAATCCTTCGAGCTATCGTTATGGCGTCCTTGGCCTCCCTCTGGCTTACATAGATCGAGGCATCACCTTCAACTGTATCGAAGGTGACGGTGAGGTACTTCACATCACTTCTCATGTGAATTGCCACCTGAGTTTTTCTCCCGATAATAGCGTTGTAGGCGGAAGGGACATCGACGACCAGCCATTTGATCATTACTGTTGTGTAGCGGGGTTGACCTTCAAGCCCGATTCCTAGGAACATGGCTGGGAACTCGATAGAGCCTAGCAACGGCAGCTCGTCGAGCCCACTCCATAAGTTCTTTGTCCGGACGGGGTTCGGCTTTGACTTTAGCTTAAGGCCTTCATATGCCTTCCCGAACAATACATCTGCATTTGAACCATCGTCGCAGAGAACCCTTTTGACATCTATGGTTCCAATTCGGAGGGTGATGATGAGCGGGTCATAATGCGGGAAATGTCGGATCCGTCTGCCCGTTTTACCCTTGAAGATGGATCCCCGTAGTTTAGTGAAGCTATCTCCCTTGCCTTCCTCTTTCTTGCGTTCGAGCCCAGGGTGGTCGTTATGGTATTGATACTCCGGTTGCTTGGGGTGGAGATTTCCTCTCTTTATTCTTCTTGTTCGGTCCCGATATGTCTTCTTCAATCTTCCCTTTGCTTCGGGAAGTTTCTTCATTTCGAGGCATCTTGAGTATTCTCTCGGGAACCTCTTTTGATAAGATGTTCAATGTACCTTTTAATGATAACACTGCTCGGTTTCATGTCCGGTGTCTCTATGGGCGGCGGTACTTGGAAGGGTTGAGCTTTGCTTCCTCGGCATGGCCACAGGCCAACTGATGTTTCCGCTTCCTTGTCTCTAGAGGGCTGCGAGGATGCTAGCCCGAGTTGAATTGAGGGGTGAAATTCGGACTTTTCTCGAAGGTTCTCTTTTGTCCTCCCCAGTTCCCCGGATGTCTGACCACTGCATTCTTTATGTTCTCCCTCCTCTACTCTCGATTGTCTCTATTTTCTTGCTTCCCTTCTCGTTGGGACAACATTTCTTGCGTAATCATATGTTCTTGCGTGACTACGTCGGTGAAGTTCTTAGGGATAAGTCTTAAGCCGACGCGGTGGAGAGGAGTGCTTTTGTGAATGCCATGATCCGGATGTTGTCCGTCGGATCGGCGCGTGTGCGGCTTCCCTATTGAACCTTTCAACAAATTCCCGAATTCCTTCGTTCAGTCTCTGTTTGATGTCAAACATTTGTATGGCCCTTTTCGTCGATCTTTTGCACTCGATGAAGTGTGTGGTGAATTTTGTGGCAAGGTCTCCGAAATATGATACGGAGTTCGGAAGAAGAGAGTTATACCAAGCTGAGGCTGGACCTCCTAGAGCTACCTCGAAACACTTGCACAAGGCCGCCTCATTTGCCCCTTTCAGTTCCATCGCCCTCTCGTATTTCCGGACGAAGGCATCAGAGTCTCATGAACCTTGGTATATTTCTAAAGGGTGAGGCAAATTGAATACCCGGGACATCTGATTGTCCCGAATGCTGGGTGAATGGCCCATCATCGAGGATAGCTTCGTATTTGGGTTGGGCCTGCCAGTTCCTCTCGACTTGTTCCAGACGATGTAACATTTGCCAGATCACATCGTCCGTGGATCGCCAAGTACCGATCTCTCGGGTCTTGGGGATCGGTCTCTTTGGTGCTCCTCGGGGATCTTGATCGTTGTCGGCTTTGGCGGTTCGAAAGCGGCTTGCTTTGTGAAGCTGTCCGGCGCTACCATGGTCTGGCCACCTCTGCCGTGATTGCTGCTCGTTTCGAGGTCTACGGGATTGGTCAGGCCAGTTATCTTGATTACCTCGCTCTTCCTGAAGCACTATCCTCACTGCTTGGACAAGGTCTGGATCCAATTGTCGAATGTCGCTTCGACGGAAGCTGGAAGTAGGCCGTAGGGAGGTTGCTCTGTGAGATGTTTCCTCTGAGGAACTCCGGTAACTGGGATTGGCCGTGCGGTCGTCGGTGGAGCCTTCTCCCTCCGGTTTGGATGAACGGGAGCGGGAATGGCCCCACGCGTTCAATCTGCTTTTGGGGACCACCGCGGGTCCCACAGACGGTGCCATTTGGTGGCGGATCTGTGTGTGTAACCGCCACATTCGGTTGTCTTGGCGTGTCTGATGTTATGACGTCATCAGGTTAACTCTGAGTATTTAAGACGAGATTGGTGGGAAAAAGAGGAGTCCTCTGTGATGGTGGTCTCTTGACGAATGCAATCAAGTGGTTGTTAAAACGTTACCCTTTTAGGTGTAGATAATAAATGTATTTATAGCTCCAGATCTTAGTGGTATTATTGTAATATCTCAATATGAGGTGATGATGTCTTAGAATGCGGTTAGAGTGCGTTTCTATACGTACTTCGGGAAGTATGGTTCGGGAACTTCCTTAAGCAAAGTTCGGGTTATTTATGTCAGGTCCTTGTGCATATTCAACAGTTTTTAATGAGGCCTTTATTTCGGGCTTATGCTTGGGCCTTTTGTTAGGCCTTTTGTGCGGATTAGGCACAGCGGCCATCATACATATTTTCAAACAAGTTTCCTATATTCATCTCTATTCAATCTCAACTTTATCTTATATTCGAGTATTTAAAAAATGTCTTTCATTAAGGTTCTTAATTTACGTGTGCAAGGTACTCTCTTTTTGAAATGCTCTAAATCTACACATAAATGCTATAAAATATTGTTTCTCTTAATATATTGAATAATGTTGAACATAAGTACACTTGGGAAAGATCCGTGGATACCTGCACCCCGAACCGCATAAAACTGTAAACCGAATAAGCCGTAAACCGAATAAACCGAACTCGACGGAGCGGATTCTATTTTTCACTATCCATCCCGAACCGATCCGTTTACACCCCTACTGTCCCTCAATTCAGCCTTCCGGGAGAGTCCGAGTTGCTGAAACCGCGATACTATCACGGTGGCGGATCCGTTTGGGCTGCCGCCACATGTCTGCGAAGTTGACGAGTGTTGACATTACTTGATGCGTTGAGTATTTGTGCGATACGCGTTTCTCGGAATTCGAGGAAGTGAGTTAAGTCTGTCTGTTTTGTTTTTGTTCTTTTCTTATGAAAGTGATTGAAAATGAGAGATCTCATTAACTCCGTCATAAAGTCATGATTCAAGATGCTTGGCCTGAATTGTGTATCCCCTTTTGATCTTTTCGGGCCACAATGTTTCGGGATTGTTTGAAAGGAGGATTCAATCCTCCCTTTGAATTCCTCGGACCGCAATGGTCTGGGATATTTGAAATGAGGAATTCATCCTCCCTTTGAAATGAGGATTTCGTCATCCTCCTTTTGAATTCCTCGGACCAATGGTCCGGAATTTTTTGAAATGAGGATTTCATCCTCCCTTTGACTTCCTCGACCCCAATGGTCCGAGACATTTGAAATGAGGATTTCGTCATCCTCCTTTTGAATTCCTCGGACCAATTTAACTTGCCCTATTTTTTCTATATGAATTAACAAGAAATTTACAAAATTTCAATTAATCCACTTGCTTCTATTGGATCCTTTCAGACAAGCGGCTAAAATAATTCAAGCACAATCACAATTTCAGAACCAATTCAACAAGCGAGAATTAGAAAATCAATTGCAAAAATTAAGAACTAAGAAGAAATAGATACTTGGAAATTAAAGAAAATATAGCTCAAAATCAATTCTCACAACCAAGAGTTAGGAGATAGAAATCTAACCCTAAACCAAACAAAGAAAATTACTCAAACATGTTTAGTGCAAAACGTAGAGAAAAAAACGAAATTGAAAGTTTTTCGGTTCGTTGGCTGCGTATCCTTGCCAATTTATAGGCCGTAGAAACCTAAATCCACAAGGATTAGGATTTCCTTCTATTCTTTAGTTCACTTGGAGTCCTAACATTTAGTTTATACCCATTTCTGCCCATCAACAGCAACTTGTTGTGACTTCAAAGCTTCTTTCGACTCCTGAATCGTGTGAACTGGGTTTTATGCTTGTCATATGAATTGTAGCTCAAGATGTTAGCTTTTAAACGCAGTTTGAACATCCAATTCCGACGTCTGTAGCTTGCGATATGATTTTCTACCGACGCATCTCCAATCTATCAAAAACAATCCGAAAATACTACAATCATAAATATTTGCAAAATTTAACAATTAAATCTCCTTTTAATAAATTATGTTCAAATAAGCTCTAAGATTTAAAACACACTCAAAATGATCCTTTAAAGCTCAAAAATCATGAAAATAGCTTAAGCGTGGGAGAAACAAATATAACAAAAATCGAATTATCGGTGGGACCCGAGCTGGCCCGATCGGATAAGATCTCATCCCGGGAGCGAGTGGCTCATCCATGAGGATCAAAACCTCATGGATGATGAAGATGCCAAGGAAATGGCCCCGGAGATATGGAAAGGGATATCTACCACCCGGACTATGGACTGTCTTGAACATCAATTCCCGGATCTGGGTGTGGCCACCTCCAAGATGCACGTCCTTGGCTCTCAGGTATAGTTTTCCTCTTTCGATCCCTTTAGTAAAATTTCTAACTGTCCCTTAACTCCCTTCGATAACTTGTGCAGATGATGTGCCTTACTGGCTGGGTTTCCCAAGTCGTCCAGAAGATGGACGAAGCCCGGAGTAGCACCGAACAACGGGCTACCAAAGCCGTAGCCGTAGTGGCGAAACTCATTCAAAGAGTTTCCCACTACGAACAATTGCTCCGGGCTTCCCGGACGTCAAGCTCTTCAGCTTTGGCTCTCCCGGAGGATGTCCAAGGCGACCTTCCTGATCCTTCTACCACATCTCAGCTCGCTCAAGTCGAAGCTGCTTTCCACGACCACGGTTGCGGCTCGAGAGATTCGAGGAAGAGCTCAGGCGAGTGAAAGCTCGTGAGAAGGAAAAGAGGGACCTTGAGGTCAATCTTGAAAATCCAAGAATCACTCGGAGCAAGACCTCGGGTTCTCCGGGAAGAGGTGAAGAAAGCCCAAGAAGAGGCCACGGCTGTCGGGAAGAGAAGGAGGCACTGGGAGGAAGGCTGCGACGGAGGCGGTTCACTTGGTGATCGAGAAATTGTTGAACGTAACCCGCACGCTGATCTCTCCGGGCTGGACAGTCATGACGATCGTCCGGTGGACCCATCTTGGTGCGGGGATGAATTCTTGAAGGCTCCGGAGTCAGTTCACCCCAGCGAATTTACTTTTCCTTAGTCTTGTTTTTCTTTTTTGTTCCTTAGTAGGGTCGTCTAGGTATTTTGTAACGATTCCTTGGGACTCATTAATGAAACCTCAGGATTTTTGTGTTATACTTCCAAAGTAACTTCTCAAATGTATTTATATACTAAAATAACCGGGATAAACATAGTACTTTCTAAGTTCTTCCGAATGAAATGAGTTGACCAATTCTCTTCCTTGAGTCCGACAATTTGTAAACTCCCTTTCTTTCTTTGACGATTACTTTGAATGGGTCTTCCCGGTTCGGGGCGAATGAGGCTCCTTTTGGTCTCCGGGAGCCTAGTTTGGTCTGCATTAGGACTAGATCTCCAACCTTGATATTTTTTATTCTGACCTTGGAATTCGCTGAAGCTGCAGTCCTTTGCTGATATGCCTTTATCCGGATCTCTGCTTCGTCTCTTTTCCCTTCGAGAAAATCTAGATTTACCCTTAGGCCTTGTTCATTGTTAATCTCTTCAAAAAGTGTAGTCCGGAGAGAAGGGTTGGTTACTTCAATGGGGATGAGGGCTTCGGTTCAATACGTTAAGGAAAACGGAGTTGCTCCTGTTGACTTTCTGGGGATTGTCCGGTAACTCCATAATACGTGTGGAAGTTCTCCGGGCCACTTTCCCTTAGCACTACCAAGTCTCTTCTTTGGGCCGTCTTTCAGCGTTCGGTTCGATACTTGACCGGCCGTTGCTTCGTTGGTGTGCGACCGGAGCAAAGTGGAGCTTGATGGCGAATTCTTGACGAAATTCTGGAATCCTTCATCCGTAAATTGTGTCCCGTTGTCGGCGACAAGTACTCTTGGGCATCCGAACCTACAAATGATGTTCTCTCAAGCGAATTCCCGGATGTTGTCCCATTATCGAGGCCAATGGTTCGGCTTCTATCCACTTGATGAAGTAATCTACGACGACTACGCAATACTTCACTCCTCCAGGTGCTTTTGGTAATGCTCCAATCAAGTCGATTCCCCAAACGGCAAAGGGTATTGGGTAGTCCGAAGACGTTACGTACTCCGAAGGAACTCTCTGTATTCGGGCATGCTCTTGGCACTTCTTGCATTTGTTGACCATCTTCTTTGCATCTTCTTTCAGGTTCAGCCAGAAATACCCTTGCCTGAGTATAACCGCTGCTAACACATCTGACTTGATATGGGACTCGCAGGTACCTTTGTGGACTTCACTCAAGACATCTTCGGTTTCTTCCTCGGTGATGCATTTCTAGAGAGGCGAAGAAAAACCCTTTCGGTATAGATGATTCCCTACCACTACAAACTTGCTTGATTTCCTTCTTACTTGCGTAGCCGTGATTGGATCCTCCGCGAGTATTCCTTCAGTGATGAATTTCCAATAAGGTGTTCTCCATCCCGAAGTGATGCCGAATACCTGGAGTTAATTGATGCAAGGGCTCTCCCTTTCTTCGTCGTAAGATGTAGACTTGGAGAGCAAGTCAGCTTCGAAATTAAGAGCCCGTGGAATCTTTTCGATAGTCAGCCTTTCAAATTGTGTGGCTAGTTTCTTGACAATGTCAGCGTACTTTTTGAGACTGGGCTATTTGACTTCGTACTCTCCATTTGTCTGCTGAGCGAGGAGATTCGAGTCACTTTGCACGCCCGTAGAAACTAGATTCCGGCTTTACGAGCTAATTCCAATCCGACAATCAAGGCTTCGTAATCGGCCACGTTATTCATAAGCTGGAAAGGTAAACTTGATCGATCGGGTAGCTTTCATGCCTTCCGGTCCTTCGAGCACTAATCCCGCTCCTTGCCTTTCCACTCCCGAAGCACCGTCTACATGAAAATTCCATACAGGGTTATCTTCGACTTCTGTTAGGTTGCCTTCGGGTCCTTGTGGCAACTCGGTAATGAAATCGGCCAGAGCTTGCGCCTTGATTGCTCTTCTTGGTTCGTACCGTACTTCGTATTCGCTTAGCTTGATACACCATTTCTACAATCTCCCGGAATGATCCACTCACTTCAGGATATCTTTTACCGGGACATTACTTCGCACCACTATGGAGAATCCGAGGAAATAAGGTTTTAATCTTCGGGCAGAGAGGACCAATGCATAAACTAACTTATGGATCATCGGGTAATTGAGTTCGGCTCCATGTAAAGACTTGCTCACACAATAAACCGGCCATTGCTTTCCTTGGTCATCTTCCTGGATAAGAATCGAACTTACGACTTTTTCTCCCATTGCGAGGTACACAATCAGGGGTCTATCTTCGGTTGGTTGCCGTAGGGTTGGCATTTCCGAAATATACGCTTTGATTTCTTCCCAAGCCTTCTGGCAATAGGAATTCCATTCGAATTTTGCTCGATCAGCAGCGTTTTCTTCCTTTGATTTCTTCTCCCCCTTCTTCATCCCTATTTATCCGGGTTCCGCACCTTCCTTGATTAGGAGCTTGAAGAATGGGCGACACTTGTCTCCATATCGAGATATGCAGCGGCTCAGGGCAGTTATCTTCCCGAGCAGTCTCTGGACATCCTTGACAGATGATGGTGTCTTAGAGTCGAGAAGAGCTTTGATTTTGGCCGGTTTTGCATCAATACCGCGTTCGGACACCATAAACCCAAGAAATTTTCCCGTGGTTACTCCGAATACACACTTATCCGGGTTCAATCGAAGCCCGTACTTCTGAATCTGAATGAACACTTCTTCGATATCCCAAATTAGGTCATCCTCCTATTTGCTCTTTATGATGATGTCGTCGACGTATACTTCAAGAATCCTTCTTATCTGGCTGGAGAAGACTTTATCCATCAGCCTCTAGTAAGTTGCTCCGGCATTTTTTAGCCTAAAAGGCATTCTTATGTAGCAATGTGTGCTGGAGTCACTTATGAAGTCTTCTCCTCATCTGCTGGATTCATCCAGATCTGGTGATATCCACTGTAGGCATCGAGGAAGCTAAGTCGTGCATGACCGGCAGTGGAATCCACGAGTCTATCGACCGGAGGTGTGGGATACGAATCTTTCGGGCAACCGTCTTTAACATTTGTGAAATCAATGCACATGCGTAGTTTTTCGATGTCTTCCCGAGATGCCACTACGGGATTGCTCAACTATTCGGGATAAGATACTTCTCTTATGACTCTCGCATCGAGAAGCTTCGAGATTTGTTCTTTAATGAAAATTCTTTTGAAGGGTGCATTGTTTCTCTTCTTCTGCCTTACGGTGCGGCGTTGGTCGGCGTGGAGGCTGTGTTGGATTACTTTCAGATCGATTTCGGGCATATCACTCGGAGAGTAGGTGAAAAGATCTTTATTCATTTGAAGGAGATTTAAAAGTTTTGCCTTACTACCCTCGGGCATGTCTTTGGCAATTCTGGTGGTTCGTTCTCCTTTCAGGACTACTTCTTCGGTCGCCGTTGTCTCTTCATCCTCCTGCTTTGAGCACTTCGGTCCCGGACCCTTCTGGGCCAATACCATGATGTCCTAGGCCTCCTTCTGGCTTACATAGATTGAGGCATCACCCTCATCGATTTCGAAAGTGATTGTGAGGTACTTCACGTCACTTCTCATGTGAATTGCCCCCTGAGTCTCTCTCCCGATTATTGCGTTGTAAGCGGAAGGGACGTCCATGACCAACCACTTGACCATTATGGTAGTATACCAGGATTGCCCTTCGGGCCCGGTTCCTATGAACATGGCAGGGAGCTCGATGCACCCGAGTACTGGCAACTCGTCTGGACCAACTCCATATGTGGCAGTTCTAACCGGAGTTAGCCTGCTTGCTTTTAACCTCAGCCCTCTGTATGCTTCAGCAAAAAGCACGTCAGCATTCGAACCGTCATCGTAAAGGACCCTTCTGACATCGATAGTTCCTATCCGGAGGGTGATGATGAGTGGGTCGTAATGCGGGAAGCGTACCTGCATTCCGTCTGCTTTCGTTTGTTCACTGGATCACTGGATCCCATGCTTTCAATGAAGCTACTTCCCTTGCCTTCCTCTTCCTCGCATTAGACACGAGGGTTGCGGTTAGGGGTGTAAAGCAGGCCGAGCCGAGCCCGAGCCTGCGAGTTCGAGCTCGAGCTCGTGAAGTCGGGCTCGGCTCGAGCTCGGCTCGAGTTGAGCGAGCCCGAAAATCGAGCTCGAGCTCGGCTCGAGGCAGGCTCGAGCTCGGCTCGAAGGCTCGTGAAGCTCGAGCTCGTTAGGCTCGCGAGCTCGTTAGGCTCGCGAGCTCGTTAGGCTCGCGAGGCTCGGTTCGACCCCAAGCGAGCTCGCGAGCTCGTTAGGCTCGTGAGCTCGTTTAGGCTCGGCTCGTTACTCCAATTTCATTCACTCCATGCTAGCTAGCCACTCATCATCTGCATGCATGCAAGTGGTCAAGAGAGGAGGTTGAGGCTCCTTCCCTTCTCCTGCTCCCCAACACTAACAACCCAACACAAACACCACTAAAGCACGACACAACTGACATCGAAGTCAGCACTCCAACATTCTAATCAAGAACAAGTAGACATCAAAATCATGCTGCACAAGTTGCAACATAGAACTTGCAATGACCTCTAATCTGCAGCATTAATGACCACTAAAGCAACATAGAACTTGCAATGACCTCTAATCTGCAATGACCTACTGCTCTACTTCAAAGTTCAAACATCACAAGCTCCATCAAACCCAAACCATCAGAAAATCACAAGTTCAAACATCACAAATTCTAGAAAATAAAATTCAGTCCACTGACTCCAAGCCTCCAACACCTACAAAAAACCACATAAACAAACACCACATTAATAATTAAACAATCAGAATTAACTAGCAAGGGATATTGAAATACTCACATGCAAGGAAGAATAAAAAGTAGTCAAGTAAATACTCTGTTAAAATACAGCAAGGGGAAATGGGGGGAAATATTATGAATTACTACTAGTTTAGAATTAGAAGTAAGCAACAGAATACAAATATAATTATGCTCACAGGTTTCTAATTAAGTAATTATTAAGTAAGTCAATTATATATCACATTCAAATGAACCAATACTATCAGTAAATCAAAAGTTAGATCTGTAATTATAATCACTATAATCACATATACTGAAAATGGTTCATATTATTTCAACGTTGATAAAGGTTTATTCTTTATTTACAACATCAGACCAAGCAGAAATAATGAGGAGAAAGTACGATATATATATATATATATATATATATATATATATATATATATATATATATATATAATTAATAGTAATACTAGTAGCTCAGAGTAGTATAGTACTATATATAAATATTAAATCCAGCAGACATGGTGGGAGATGGATCGATCTGCATAAGTGTAGCACTGGTCATTTGTTCATCTAGGAAAAGTCCTTTGGTAGGTAGAAAAATTCAACTAATCAGTTTCCTAAATACGTCAACACATATCAAACTTTGGAGCATTGTAATTCGATCCAAGATCCACCAAATATAGGCACCACTACACTACTCCATGATACAATGCACCCATCAGTTTCCACAGAAAATTCATGGTAAAACCATTCCATGGCATAAGAATAGACGTGAAGGTCAAAAGATAATACTCCTATATCAGATTTCCTTGGTGATTAATCATAGGCTCAGAGGTTCAACCAGGTGCAAACTTGTAAACGGGAAGTACGAATAGATGAAGAAATCTACAACTTTCACGAATAAATGAAGAAATCTATGAAGAAAAACCTGCATTGACTATAAGCCAGTACCCAGTGATGTTCAAATGCAATCATTTCGTTTTGTGAAACTAAAATTACCAGTCAGCAATAGTAAGACACGAACATTGTGAATAAGAAACACAAACAAATAAGACAAACAATGCAACCACAAAGGCAAGCTTGTCAAAATGAACCAAACGTCTTACTTGGGATATCCGTTCTTCTGGCTGGGAGTAGACTCGGTAGAGGCAAAGGGCAAGTCGAAGGTTATGGTCTAGAGAAAATCTGTAAATTGTAAAGAGTCTTAATTTCCTTTGATAAAATTAATTTTGGCCCTGCTAAGATAAATCTAACCTTGAGATGTCCCTTCTTGCAGCTGGGAGTAGAGGTAGAGGGCAAGCCGGAGGTAAGTCTGAAGATGGTGGAGGTTGTCGGCGGTCAAGGCAAAGGTGGAAGACTTGGAGCTGCGATTCACGAATCCAGTTACGAGACCGAAAGCAGTTAAACCATCACTCCTATCGCTAAAGCTTAGGCTGACGTCGCGAAGTGGAGGGAAGTAGACAGAGGCTAGATGTGGATGGAGGCGGAGGGACGGAGGTGGAAGGTGGAGGCTGTGGATCGCGTCGATGGTGATGAGATTTTTGATTACAGAGAAAGAGCGTAGAGCAGGTTTCAATTAGAAGAATTGGGGGTTTTTGTTGAAGGGTGGGCTGATTCTGATGTTTATATGGGAAGGGTAGAATCATAATTTTGGGTAGGCTCGGTAAGGCTCGCGAGTTCATCCGAGCCGAACGTCTCAGGCTCGGGCTCGGCTCGTTTATTATTCGAGCCTCAAAAACGGCTCGAGCTCAAGTTAAAGGCTCGTGAGGCTCGGCTCGATGGGCTCGTTAAAGCTCGAGCTCGAGCCGAGCTCGGCTCCACTCGATTCGTTACTCACCCCTAGTTGCGGTTATGATATTCAAGACTCCGGTCACGAGGAGGTGACTTTCTCCCTTTGTTATTCTCTGGACCGGGTGTGTCCCCTTGATCCTTCCCTTTCCTCGGGAAGTTCCCTCTTCTGGAGGCATCTTCAAGTACTCCCTTAGGAAACCCTTCTTGATGAGGGACTCAATGTACCTCTTTGACCGGTAACATTGCTCTGTATCATGTCCGGTATCCCTGTGAAATTGACAGTACTTGGATGTATTACGTTTAACTTCCTCCTTCATGGCCTTTGGCCAACTGATGGTTCAGCTTCCCTGCCTTTGTAAAGCAGCTAGGATGCTGGTTCGGGTAGAGTTGAACGGCGTAAAATTCGGGCTCCTTTCGAAGGCCTTCTTCTGTCCCCCCCCAACTTTCTTGGTGCCTAACACTTGTAGGCTTCGAGTTATCCCTCCTCTGTTCCCTGTTGTCCTGGTTTTCCTGCTTCCCTTCCCTCTTGGACAGCAGCTCGTGTGCAATTATGTTTTCTTCAGTGATGGCGTACATTTCCTCAATGTTGGTGAGGTTCTTCCGGGGTAACTCGTAAGCCAATCTAGAGTTCGGGAGCAGCGCCTTTGTAAATGCCATAATCCGGATATTATCCGTCAGATCTGATGCGTGCATAGCCTCCCTGTTGAATCGTTCAACGAACTTCCGAATGCTCTCATTCGGTCTTTGCTTGATGTCGAACATCTGGATAGCCCTCTTGGTAGATCTTTTGCACCCAATGAAGTGGGTGGTGAACTTGTTAGCCAGGTCCCCGAACGTGTTGACACACTCCGGGAGGAGAGAATTATACCAAGAAGATGCTGGACCTCCCAGCGCAACTTCAAAGAACTTGCATAGGGCTGCTTCGTTGGCTCCCTTCAGCTCCATTGCCCGTTTTTACTTTCGGATGAAAGCATCCGGATCTCGGTACCACAGTAGATCTCCAGTGGGTGGGGTAAATTGAACGTCCGGAGCATTTGGCTATCCCGGATGCGTCTGGTAAATGGTCTATCCTCCAAAACCGCATCGTACTTGGTCTCTGGTCTGATTGAATTTCTCTCGACCTACTCCAGGTGATGTAGCATTTGCCGTATAATTTTATCCCGAGGATCGCCAATCGTCAATCTATTTGGCCTTGGGGACCGCTACTTCCGACTATCTCTTGGGGACCTGGACCTCTGCCGGCTTCATCGCTCCAGGGTGTTGGGATGCTGTGAATGTCGTTCGTTTCGCAGTCTCTGGGATCTTTCAGGCTGGTAGTGAGAGTTGGTGGCGGATCCGTATGGGCTGCCGCCACGTGTCTGCGAAGTTGACAAGTGTTGACATTACAGGATGCCATGGGAATTTATGCGATATGCGTTTCTCGGAATTCAAGGAAGGGAGTTAAGTCTGTCCTGTTCTGTTTTTATCCATTTCTTATGGAAGTGATTGAAAGTGATTCAAAAGGAGAGATCCCATTAACTCCCACCATAAATGTCTTATATAGCCCATATTAATCCTGGCAAAGTCGTAATATTTCAATATAGCGTTGATGGACACCTGTTTTGTATCTCCGGGAGTATTTCATGCTATGTTCGGGTGAATTCTCATTAGGTCCGGGAATATTACTCGTTAAGGTTTTATTATCATTTGGGTATTTAATGAGACTTTTATCTTTGACCACTAGTGTAAAATTTTTCAAATTTCCAATTTCCAATTTTCTTTGTTAATATTAGATCATATAATTAGTTTTTAAGTGAAAATTTTGTTTTCTAAATTTTGAAAAACTAGTATATTAAATTAAGGAACATTGTTTGAAAGGTTTCCATGGTAATACTAGAGTTTTCAAAATTTGGAAAACAAGGTTTTCGTCACTTGAAAGATACTTGTATAATCAAATATTTACAAAGAAAATTTGGAGATGAAAACATGAAAAAATTTCAACAATTAAACGGACCCTAAACTGAACAAGCGGAAAATGAAAAATGAAAACGGAACAAAAGAAAGAATAAAATAAAACAAGAAAATAAAGTAGAGATATGAGAAAACGTTTTTGACACGAATAAATGAAAGACTAATGAAAATAGTTTTGGGCTAGTGCCTAAAATGTTAGCTTTTAGAGTTTGGTTAGAGAATTATTTGAAGCATGAGTGATTCAAATGACTGAAACGATAATATCAGGAACTTGGGTGACCTAAGTAATTAAAAGAGGAAACATGAGTGGTTAAGAATAAAGCAAATAAAAAATAAAAGAAAGAAGAAATGAAGAACATCTACGTACTCCTGAAGCAGCGAGCGAGTGCAGGAGGCGTCCGATGTGAGCAGCTCCAAGCGCGACGGTGCGGCAGTCCGAGGGCGGCAGAGACGGCACAGATTGACTCTACGGGGATGATGAGGTTGTTGGAGGTCATGGGAGCGAGAACGGCTGCTTGGATCACCGGATTGATGCGGGTCGAGCAGTGGATCGGGAACGGGTCAAGGCTGAATTCTCCCAATTCCGGTAACTTCAGCCGAGCCGAGAATGATTACAGATTTGAGCTCTTAGTGGTTGGGCGAATCTGTTGGTCTGGGTTTTGGCGGCTGGAAGTTAAAAATTCGAGATGAAAGGTGTTTGGGTTTGACGCTAGGCTGCGGAGAAAATAGCAGAATTTTTGTTCTTTTTGATCGATTTCTTCTGAATTTCTTGTGTCTTTAGGGTTAGATTGAATGGTTATTTATAGGGAATGGGTGGAGTTAGGGTTAGAGAAGGATTAGAGAAATTTAGGATGAGGTTGGACTCCATCTTTTGTGGGATTGGGATTATTGAACAAGTATTTTGCTCACGTATTATATTATCGTATTTCTTGGTGACCAAGAATTATGGATTTATGGGAACATTACTGCCTTTCTCCCCAAAATTATCTCAAAGATCAATTGGGTCCTTCTCTACCTCAATTCTCTCAAATCACCCCTAAGCTAATTAGTCAAGGTCAAAATTAATAATTTGTTAGCAACAACCCCGACAAAATTAGGTGTCAACATTTTGTCTTTCCTAAAATGGGTCCAGCTTCACCCATGAGCACTAGCAAACTTGGAAGGCTAGCTGAGAATGCTCATGAGCTCGACCAAGTGGCCAAACTTGGAAAACGCATGTAGTGGCAGTTACCCTCGAACTCACATATATAGGAAGCATGGAAGACAGGTAAGCATATCCAAATAACCTTTCACATATTATGAAACAGAATACAAAACCACACCTTCTGTCGACCTGTCATATAGACATACAAACCAAATCTACAAATGTTAAGTCTTTAAACCATTCTGAATTCAGCCCGTTTCCAGAAAACACACCAAACCATACGTAGAAACATTTACAAATCCTTGAGTCGATCAAAAGTATACATTTAAAACCCTACTATGTCAACTCATGCATATATGCCATTTACATACAAAGCCACTCAATCCTTTCGAATACATACTTAAACTTTGGAGAAGGAAGCCTTTTAACTTGTCCGGTACCAAAATCTGTTAAGGTGTTACCCCCTTTGCGGAAGCTCACGTGATGCAGAACGCCAGGTGACGTGAAGCGGGAACCATGTTGGGGAAACAGTAAACGGAGTTCCCCTGGTGTGGTGGTCCAGACCCGGCCCGATTAAAATTTTCTACCTACTAATGTTATTAACTTGCAATGCCAGCAACAGAAACATCCGAGTCTACATATACGAGCACGAGCAATCCTTATACATGCACATATGTGATGCAACATATATTCACATGCACGCGTTTACATATACATAGCAAAAGACCTAGTGTTCAGAGTACATACACATGTGGAGAGATCTGGTATACCAAGATCCTTGAAATGCAGCTCCAAGTAGTACACCCGCTGCTACTAGACAGATAACAGAAAACAAACTGTCAATAAACTCATAATGTGCCCAGATCAGATTCGATTTTGTGCAAACGAGCAGAACCTCAATCTCGACCACCCTTTTACAACTCATAAATCAGGTTCAACCGAAGTAGTACCTGAAATCAAAACACCAGTAAACACCCGGGAGATCTACTCTTCGGGCTTCTTATCGAGTGAGCACGAAAAAGTAAACATATTTAAGGGTGAGTCCTTGATGAGAACTTAGTAAGGGTCGGACATAGGATAAGGTTTTTCAGAAATTCTAAGTAATCCCGAGCTTATACACCTACAAAAGAAAACACAAGTACAAAATGCAAAACAAATATAAAAGTAACAATAAAGGAAATAATAGTAACTTTGAACGAATCGGCAGACCTCTAAAGCTTTTAGCCTTGCAAAACAGGATTTTTCATAACGAACCGAATTAACCGATAAAATATATTTATTGAGGCATGGTACCAGCCCGGGGTCCGGATTCCCGCCACCGGCTGTAACGGAACAACATAACAGAATTCGCAAAAAACTTACCAGACAGGGTACCCTGTACCCTATACCTACACACCCGAACCTATGCCATAGACTAAGTTCGGTATCACCGGGCCTCACCCTCAACTCGAACTCCGTCCCAATTAACCCCGACAAGCATAATATAATTGTCCCAGAATGTAGAGTCAAGAAAAACTGAACCCTTACCTTACTCCCGCAAAATCCCGAAATCGAGCTTACATTGATTCACATGAACTAATTTCGAGTTTGGCTGAATTTCTGTGACTCCTTGTTCTGGCCGATCAAAAGAACATAGAATACATCCTCGAAATCATAAACTCACCCCCTCATGTGGCGCCGGAACCACATCGAAATCGAGAATCAACGACTTTCAAATAAAGTCCTATTTGAAAAATCTAATCAGTAGAAAACGTATAACTCTTTGCCCTGATAAATTATATACCATTACCTTCTAGCACAACTGAACTGTTGTTTCCGTATGGGAAACCAGAAACTGATTTCGACAGCACTCTGGAACAGTTTCAGCTCACAATCTCTTCACCACTGGTCATTAGAACATGCAACACACACTTTAGAATCCATAAAATCACACATACATGTGTGTAGCGACGGGTTTTGACGGAGTAGCCACCAATTTTTTGGGCGGTAGGTCGATTGGGAACCTAAAATGGTCTACGAGAAACTCGAGAGTCATTAGTCAATTACGTACAAAAGCGATTAATTTTCATACGCTCGGATATTGGTACCACGGGTTAATTTTCGTTTTTCTTTCACTTGATTTAATCTAACAAAAATACACCCCGCCCGGTTGCGGAGGCGGAGCCGGCCGCGACGTCGGAAACAGGAATTACGGCGGAAAACGCGGCGGCGAGCATCGAGCTCAAACACGTAACAAACGAGTATCGACTAGCAACCTACGTAACTCATACATGGCAAGTATACACGATAACTCGACACAATACCAACCAAGCGGTTCATGGTATACCAAACATTGCTCATCGCAACAACCACGAAACACCGAATTCATATCATAACAAATCCCATATAGGCAAGTCGGGGCCCCGCCTCGACACGAAAAACAACGAAGCGAGAATATATCTCAAGTATATATACACATCCAAAACATGATCGACCTATATGCATGCGATTCTGACTCTGAGCCATTAAACAAAATCCTATAAATATATACCTAAGTGCGGAATCAGAAGCCTCTCGCTCAAGGATTCCCGCACGTGGTACTGCTGCTGCTACAGAACCCAGAATGTCCGGAAGCACCGCGGATCTCTATTCCGCTGGTTGCTTGTCAGACTGCCTGAAAGATGGTAAACAAATAAAAGGGTGAGTCCTCGAAAGGACCCAGTAAGGGCTTAAGGTAAAAGTGCAGTTTGCCCATAGGGCGACAATCTGAACTCGCAAAAGCAGAATATCACAAAGATATGCATGTACATATAAACATAAAGCATAACGTAAATCAGAATCCAACATATGCGGTCCAACCGCCAGAACGACCCGTAACGACAGCCCTCAACAGAGGTCAGAATATACAGATCAGAACAGAACAGATAGCACGGTACCGGCTGGGGTCGCGAGCCCCAAACTGTCGTAGGGTCACAGAACAGAAGTATCGGCACTCCCGGTGCGGATACACGCAGAATGTCGGCACCCCTTCAGTGCGGACACGTAGCAATGTATCGGCACTCCGGTGCGGATACGCGAATGTCAAGGCACCCCTTGGTTCGACCATTCGGACTCGTCACGAATGTAACATATAATAATAGTAAGAATACATAAACATAAACAAGTAACATTACCCGATAACCATATACGTAATGAATAGGAACCCGGGCCTCTAAGGTCATCCGGGCCTTGAAACGGAACAAACATACATTTTACCAAATTAAGCCCTTACCTCAGAAACGCTGCCCCGCAGCCCAACACTCGGAAGATTCCAACTCCCGACCCGAAATGCACAACTTGGCTCCTACGGGTCCGCGCTACTCCACCAACGCAGAATCAAGCTGGGTAACCATAGTTGAGTCAGAACACATCCTAATAACTCCAGAAAGAAATTTCTGTACAAATCCGGAAAATTCCACAGAAAGCTCGGTTTTACGAACCGAGCTAGAACCTTGTTATTCCAACTCCCACAAACGTATTCCAACCCTTAAACCCGCATTCCAGACACTTTTCCCGATAAACTCGTATAAAACTAACTTTCTCATTTCTAACCCGAAAATGGTATTTCAAACACCATAACGCACCTACTTCCACTCACATTACCAATTTAGCATCCACTTCAATCAACACACACCACCAACATAGAAAAAGAATCTCTTTAACAATTTGATCCTTAACCAATTTTTCACCACACTTCCAATTCAAACCGTTCAAGCTTCCAATTAATCCCACTAATCACCAATTTCATTTCCTAACCAACATTACTAACCAATTGCATCAACACAACAAACCCCCAATTTTGAACAATTCGGCCTAAATGGGGATTTCCCACCCAACCTTCATTTCAATCCAAACAAAGTTCCATTAGCACTCTTTTATCACCAACTACAATTATTAAACAAGATTACTAACCAATTGCTTCAAAATCAATAAAACCTATTCATTCCACATTTCGGCCAAAGAGGGGTTTTTAACCCAACTTGTTTTCCACCAAATTGAAACCATAGATTGTCTTAGAATCATGCAAGGAACAACATATCTCAAGCATGAATCAAGAACACAAACATACACAATTTTGGAAATTCTCACACAAAATCGGCACCCCTAGGTTTCCTCCTTCCATGGAGTTTTTCCAACATTCAACCATAGATTCCTACTCCCCTCAAGCCCAAGAACAACATACTAAAAGATGGAAGGGAGAGGATCACTCTTTCAAGTAGACAAGAACAAACTCATACTTTGAAAACACCTTCTTTATCCACCCAAATCATGTCCTCAACTTGGAAAGAAGAAGAAAGGAGGAAGCTTACCAATTTAGGAGCTTTAATCCTTGTGATTTCAGCAAGAAAAGATGAAGAACTTGGAGCTTGAAGAAGAGGAAGAATGGCGGCAGAAGCTTGGAGAAGATGAAGAAGAAGAAATGAAATGAGTTTCATTTTATGTAATTACTAATCCTTTTATATTTTCCCACTTTTTGCCCATGCTTCTCTTCTTTTAATTAAAATTGACCAAGTGTCCCAAAAGCCTCCCCACTTGCAGCCGAAAATATCAGCTGCTGCACCCATGCTGATTTTTATTTAATTTGCACCCCATTGCAAATTAACTCCCAATTTTCCGAAAGTTCCAATTCTTTTTGCCCAAAAATAATTACCGAATTCCAAAATTAATGAAACTTGGACACAATCTTCAGAATATTATAACATGCACAGAACATTTTTCAGAAATTCATTTGCCTTTCCGGAGTGTCCTACCGAGCTCGCTGAACCCGAACCAAAACCCGACGTGCGAGCGTGACAACCTGAACCGAAATTCCGTCACTCCAAAATTCTATAAAAATTCCCATAAATTCCATCTTAAATTCAAACACAACCTACCCCAAAGCCGTCAGAAAATTTCCATCCCGAGCCCCGGGATTCCCGTCCCGAGCCCCGGGAGTCGCCCGGAACCGAACGTCCCGTCCCCAACCATTAAACGCCACAAACACCTCCGGGACGTCACCACGACTCCAAAACTACAAACGGCATCCCAAACTGAAATCTCGAGAGTGCTACCGAGCCCGCTGTACGTCCCGAGGCGACCCCGACAACCTCCCGGCGCCAAAAAAAATATTTTCGGCGGAAACGTCCGGGGGACCCACACGACCTCAAATACGGAGGGGTTCGCCAAAATGATACTCGGATAGGGCTCGGGAGCCGTCTGAACGCCGAAAAACGTGACCCGCAGGCTAAAACCGGAGCCCCGGTCACCCGGTCGCAACCCGCTCGGGGTGACCGTAACATTCTCCCCCCCTTAGAACTCTTGGTCCTCCAAGAGTAGCCTGAACCAACCAGACAGGTGTCGCTACCAACCAGAAAATATAACCATTCCTCTAACCCAGAACAATCGGACCACCGTACTGGTGCGGCGGGAGTGGTAGTTTAGACTACCATACTGAGCCTCACGGCGTCCCACCCTCCGGGTGCATCTTATTGCACCCCGAGTCATTTGCCGGTATTTCTACCATACAACCCCAGACAGTACCGAACCTAAATCTAACCGATCCACAACAGGCTATCCTGGAAGGTACCACATAACACAGAAACAGTTGGGGGGGGAAACCCAACCTAACAACTTACTCTGGAAACTCATGGGAACCGATATAACTCGGGGTAACTCGCCCCGCCTATCAAATCTTCTTGTCTTCCGATCGGTGCTACCTCCGGTCTAAAATTCTATCACCAAACTCCGATTCCAGAGCCCTACGGCGGCGGTTCGTATAAGCGATGGTGCGATCGTTCGCGTTTTTGATCCGCGCCTGTAACAATATGATCTTTGCCGTAGTCTCCTCAAAATCACGGGTCCCAGCTTAACCCGATCAGACGCATCTGTCCAACAGTATGGTGTCGTACACCTCCTCCCGTACAACGCTTCATATGGTGCCATGCCAACCGTAGTCTGAAAGCTGTTATTGTACGAGAACTCTATCAACGCAACTGCTAGTCCCAAACTCCTCCAAAATCCAAAGTACAGATTCGCAACATATCCTCCGATATCAGAATCACCCGCTCCGACTGCCCGTCCGTCTGTGGGTGATAAGCTGCACACAGATGGAGTCGCGTGCCCAATGCTTCATGAAAAGCAATCCAGAATCGTGCTGTAAAACGCGGATCACGGTCAGATTCAATGGAGTCTGGTACTCCATGCAAACGTACAATTTTCCTGATGTAAAGCCGGCAAGCTTCTCCAGAGGGTCTATGACCCGAATAAGCAGAAAGTGTGCGCACTTTATCAGCTGATCCACAATAACCCCGATAACATCATGGCGAGACCGTGTCAGGGGCAGTGCAGTCAGAAAGTCCAAAGTAACATTACCCCACTTCCAGACTGGAATGGGCAAAGTCTGCAGTGTCCCTGCCGGTTCCTGATGCTCAAACTGCTCGAGTGTGCCTCCTCGAAAATCTCATTCCAGAACTCCTGATCCTCAGGTACATAAAGGCGATCTCAGAAGTATAGCAATCCCTGCCTATACTGAAACGTCGGTAACAAATAAACCCTTATCTTCCCCAGATAACTTCTTCAACACCAAATCTCTACCTTGCGCTTCGCGCATCCTATCAAGCCACTCAGAATGTATAATAAGTGTAATAACCTGAGCACGCTCCCAGAGCTGCCACCTGTGCCAAAGGCATGTCAGATTACTCTCCTCAGATCGGTCACCAACATTTCCTCTCTTAATTAAGCTGGTATACCTCCTGCTCAGAGCATCGGCAACCGTGTTGCCCATGCCAGAGATGTACCCGATACAACAACCATAGTCCTTAATGTATTCGAGCCATCTGCAATGCCTCAAATTAAGCTCCTTTTGCGTAAACAGATATTTCAGACTCTTATGGTCGGTAAGAATCTGAAATTTACTACCAAACAGATATTGCTTCCAATGTTTCAGCGCATAAACTATTATAGCCAACTCCAGATCATGTGTCAACCGGTTCAGCTCATGCGGTCGCAGTGCCTCGACCCATAAGCTACCACAAAACGCTCTTGCGTCAACACACACCCCAAACCGGATGTGGAAGCATCCGTATAAACCACATACGGTAAGATCGGATCTGAAAGAGTCGAGAATCGGAGCGTTAGTCAACTACCGCCTCAACTTCTGAAAATTCTGCTCACACTTATCAGACCGGATATACAGTTGACCCTTCTTAGTCAACTGCATAAGCGGAGATGCCAGAATAGAAAATCCCAGTACAAACCTCCGATAATATCCTACTAACCCCAGGGAGCTCTTGATCTCCCGTGCCGTGGTAAGTTGTTTCCAATCCCGAACCGCCCTCACCTTCTCTGGATCCACAGACAGACCATGCTCAGATATAATGTGTCCCAGAAAGGTGACTTCCCGAATCCAGAACTCACACTTTGAGAATTTAGCATAAAACTGATATTCCCAAAGTGTCTGCAGATCTACCCTCAGATGATCCCGATGCGAATCCTCATCCCGAGAATATATCAGAATATCATCAATAAAACCACCGAAAATGAGTCCAAGTACGGTCGGAACACCCGATGCATCGATCCATGAATGCCACCGGAACATTGGTCAGCCCGAACGGCATGACCGTAAACTCAAAGTATCCAAACCGGGTGCGTAAAGCAGTCTTAGGTATGTCCTCTACCTTCACCCTAAGCTGAAAATACCCAGATCAGAGATCAATCTTTGAGAAATCCCTCAAACCCCGAAGTTGATCAAAAAGATCGTTAATCCTCGGTAACGGATACTTATTCCTCCCAATAAGAGCATTCAACCGTCTGTAATCAATACAAAGTCGAGTGTCCCATCATTCTTCTTAACAAACAATACCAGAGCACCCCATGCTGAAGTGCTCGGTCGGACGAAACTCTTTTCTTTGTAATTCCTCCGATTACTTCTTCTACTCCCGCATCTCGAAATAGGCATCCGATAAGGAGGAATAGATATCGGAGCGATGCCATGCAGTGGATCTCAAACACAATTTCCCGCGACCGAAACCCGGAAACCTTTCTTTTTCAACCTTGGACCTCGAAATCTGTCAATTCAAGCTGAATTAGCAACTTTACCAACCACACTACCAAACTACACCCCGACCCAAAATCGAAAATCCGGAGAATTTGGTAAAATTCCGATTTTCCGCAGAGACATCGAATTCAGAACCGATTCGAACATGCAAGAATTCACTTCAATAATCACAAATCAATCCACGAACACATCAAATTCAACAGAAATTCCCAACATAATCAGTCAAAAATTCGGCCAAAAGGTGAGTTCTCACCCGTGTTGTGTTTCCAACGATCCAACGTTATTTCCTAATCCTTACCTACCCAACATCAACATATATGAACCACACAACGATCCAACGGTTCAATTCCATCAAAACTCAGATCTAAGCCAAGAACATCAACTTTCCAATATTGCCAAACACTCAACAGAATCGAACCATACCTCAGACAGACGTAGTACTCGAGTTGCTGATCAACTTCCCAGTTGAACTCTCGGACCAAGAAGCAATCTAGAGCAAGCTTTGGAAGCTTGTAAAACACAACAATGGTGGCTTTAGAGAGAGGAAGAATTCGGCAGTGAAGAAGGAAGAAGAATACGTTTGCATTTTTGCAAGACTTGCCAAAACTTAAGTCTTGTAATAATAAGTCATGTACTTTGCACATGACATCCTTTTTGACATCATAGTGAATCATAATCACTAGAAATAACAAGAGACCAAGTCCAATACTTTCCACTAATCACATTTCGCCAAGTGTCACACTTGGCTCGCCCGAGTTCGAAAACCGCCCGAAACCGTAATTTCCGACCGAACATTTTTCTTCACGTAAAAATGTAAATTATATCCCGACTCCAGATCTTCCTCAAAATTGCAAATCTGAGTCCCGGGTCACTCCCGAGCCGTTTCTCCGCCTGTAATCCCGAAAATCATCCGACGGCAACCCCCGGCCCCGAAAAATATTTTCCGCGAAATGTCCGGTACACCGCCAGACACTAGAAATCAGATATCGGGTCAATCCGAACTCCGGTTCGAATCTGGAAGCAATCGACCGAGTAGCCGTTAACCCCGCGGCCAACCGGCTCAGAATAGCCTCCCTCCAGGAGTTTGTCAATTCCTGCAAACCAAGTCTCTAATACCTCCGGCCCTCCTCGGCCGCTGAACCTCGGGGGGGGGGGGATTCAAACTCTGAAGCCTCTCCAAAAGTCCAACCTCGTCAGACTGGTGTCTCAGATCTCCCCGTCGTTGATAGAACCGACGAGAAGTCTAGGTGTCGGAGTGACCACGCTCCTCGAGTCACTCACTTACCAATTCCAAAGTCAGTAGCGAGCGGTGGCTAAAGTCTCGCTATCACCACTGATCAAAATGCCCTTACCGTGGCATAAACAGATTTTCCCCGCCATCTGCCGCCCCGAACCAGCTAGGCTGGCGGTAATACCAAATCGAGAGAGGGTCCCTACGGCGGCTAAGCCTCGGGGTGGTGAGTGTGGTTGTTCGAGACCACGGGTCACGCTGAACCCGTATCCTATTCCACGGAGGTGTGGGATCCCGAGTCCCGCCCCCCGTACCGAATCACGCTATCAACGCGTGTTAACCATATCTCAAAAATTTCAGACCAAACAGAGTCCAGACAAAAATCGGTCACTCCTAATCCCTACAGAAGCTAGCAGCAGTTTTCTAAGGCTCTGTAGTGTAATGCAATGCATGATGCAGGGATTCTTTTCAGAATCCCGAAACTAAATAATAATCCTTAACATAGAATCGATCATGCTTATAATCACGGAATCACATCATATAACACCCACACCTGCCATAATGCACCAAAGAACCGCCACCGCTCCACACGCAATCCGAAATGGTTCGAATAAGGAGTTGATCGGGCTCCGTGCATCGAACCACTTCAGAATGAGGTGTAAACCAGAGCTTGCCCTTCGAAGTCATTACTTGTAAAGCTTACCCATGAACTAGCATAACTTGCCTTCCACAACCCATACTTTAACTAACCATGCTTTACCTCTTGGGTCACTTCGACCCGACCTGCTCTGATACCAACTTGTCACAGCCACCCCGCCCGGTTGCGGAGGCGGAGCCGGCCGCGACGTCGGAAACAGGAATTACGGCGGAAAACGCGGCAGCGGAGCATCGAGCTCAAACACAGAACAAACGAGTATCGACTAGCAACCTACAGAACTCATACATGGCAAGTATACACGATAACTCGACACAATACCAACCAAGCAGTTCATGGTATACCAAACATTGCTCATCGCAACAACCACAGAAACACTGAATTCATATCATAACAAATCCCATATAGGCAAGTCGGGGCCCCGCCCTCGACACAGAAAACAACAGAAGCAGAATATATCTCAAGTATATATACACATCCAAAACATGATCTGACCTATATGCATGCAGTTACAGCTACAGAGCCATTAAACAAAATCCTATAAATATATACCTAAGTGCGGAATCAGAAGCCTCTCGCTCAAGGATTCCCGCACGTGGTACTCTTCTTGCTCTGAGAACCCGAGAATGTCCGGAAGCACCGCGGATCTCTATTCCGCTGGTTGCTTGTCGATCGCTGAAAGATGGTAAACAAATAAAAGGGTGAGTCCTCGAAAGGACCCGAAGGGCTTAAGGTAAAAGTGCGGTTTGCCCATAGGGCGACAATCGAACTCGCAAAAGCAGAATATCACAAAGCATATGCATGTACATATAAACATAAAGCATAACGTAAATCGAATCCAACATATGCGGTCCAACCGCCGAACGACCAGAACGACAGCCCTCAACAGAGGTCGAATATACTGGTCGAGCAGAGCAGATAGCACGGTACCGGCCGGGGTCGCGAGCCCCAAACTGTCGTAGGGTCACAGAACAGAAGTATCGGCACTCCCGGTGCGGATACACGCAGAATGTCGGCACCCTTCAAAGCGGACACGTAATGCAATATCGGCACTCCCGGTGCGGATACGCGAGAATGTCAAGGAGCACCCCCACTTCGACCATTCGGACTCGTCACGAAACAGAACATATAATAATAATAAGAATACATAAACATAAACAGAAGTAACATTACCTGATAACCATATACAGAACAGAATAGGAACCCGGGCCTCTAAGGTCATCCGGGCCTTGAAACGGAACAAACATACATTTTACCAAATTAAGCCCTTACCTCAGAAACGCTGCCCCGCAGCCCAACACTCGGAAGATTCCAACTCCCGACCCGAAATGTACAACTTGGCTCCTACGGGTCCGCGCTACTCCACCAACGCAGAATCAAGCTGGGTAACCATAGTTGAGTCAGAACACATCCTAATAACTCCAGAAAGAAATTTCTGTACAAATCCGGAAAATTCCACAGAAAGCTCGGTTTTACGAACCGAGCTAGAACCTTGTTATTCCAACTCCCACAAACGTATTCCAACCCTTAAACCCGCATTCCAGACACTTTTCCCGATAAACTCGTATAAAACTAACTTTCTCATTTCTAACCCGAAAATGGTATTTCAAACACCATAACGCACCTACTTCCACTCACATTACCAATTTAGCATCCACTTCAATCAACACACACCACCAACATAGAAAAAGAATCTCTTTAACAATTTGATCCTTAACCAATTTTTCACCACACTTCCAATTCAAACCGTTCAAGCTTCCAATTAATCCCACTAATCACCAATTTCATTTCCTAACCAACATTACTAACCAATTGCATCAACACAACAAACCCCCAATTTTGAACAATTCGGCCTAAATGGGGATTTCCCACCCAACCTTCATTTCAATCCAAACAAAGTTCCATTAGCACTCTTTTATCACCAACTACAATTATTAAACAAGATTACTAACCAATTGCTTCAAAATCAATAAAACCTATTCATTCCACATTTCGCCAAAGAGGGGTTTTTAACCCAACTTGTTTTCCTTCAAATTGGAACCATAGATAGTCTTAGAATCATGCAAGGAACAACATACTAAGAGCATGATTCAAGAACACAAACATACACAATTTTGGAAATTCTCACACAAAATCGGCACCCCTAGGTTTCCTCCTTCCATGGAGTTTTTCCAACATTCAACCATAGATTCCTACTCCCCTCAAGCCCAAGAACAACATACTAAAAGATGGAAGGGAGAGGATCACTCTTTCAAGTAGACAAGAACAAACTCATACTTTGAAAACACCTTCTTTATCCACCCAAATCATGTCCTCAACTTGGAAAGAAGAAGAAAGGAGGAAGCTTACCAATTTAGGAGCTTTAATCCTTGTGATTTCAGCAAGAAAAGATGAAGAACTTGGAGCTTGAAGAAGAGGAAGAATGGCGGCAGAAGCTTGGAGAAGATGAAGAAGAAGAAATGAAATGAGTTTCATTTTATGTAATTACTAATCCTTTTATATTTTCCCACTTTTTGCCCATGCTTCTCTTCTTTTAATTAAAATTGACCAAGTGTCCCAAAAGCCTCCCCACTTGCAGCCGAAAATATCAGCTGCTGCACCCATGCTGATTTTTATTTAATTTGCACCCCATTGCAAATTAACTCCCAATTTTCCGAAAGTTCCAATTCTTTTTGCCCAAAAATAATTACCGAATTCCAAAATTAACGAAACTTGGACACAATCTTCAGAATATTATAACATGCACAGAACATTTTTCAGAAATTCATTTGCCTTTCCGGAGTGTCCTACCGAGCTCGCTGAACCCGAACCAAAACCCGACGTGCGAGCGTGACAACCTGAACCGAAATTCCGTCACTCCAAAATTCTATAAAAATTCCCATAAATTCCATCTTAAATTCAAACACAACCTACCCCAAAGCCGTCAGAAAATTTCCATCCCGAGCCCCGGGATTCCCGTCCCGAGCCCCGGGAGTCGCCCGAACCGAACGTCCCGTCCCCAAATTTTAAACTCCACAAACACCTCCGTGACGTCCCCACGACTCCAAAACTACAAACGGCATCCCATACTGAAATCTCGAGAGTGATACCGAGCCCGCTGTACGTCTCGAGGCGACCCCGACAACCCCCCGGCGCCAGAAAAAATATTTTCGGCGGAAACGTCCGGGGGACCCACACGACCTCAAATACGGAGGGGTTCGCCAAAATGATACTCGGATAGGGCTCGGGAGCCGTCTGAACGCCGAAAAACGTGACCCGCAGGCTAAAACCGGAGCCCGGGTCACCCGGCCGCAACCCGCTCGGGGTGACCGTAACAGCGCAAAACGAAAGTTAAATGGGAGAGTTACCAAGCTAGTGCATGACCTTTCTCGAATTATCCAATTTTACCAATTTTGTAACTAATGTGCCATTTCTTTTCAATTAATCACTTAAGTCCTTTCATAACATACTTTCGACAATTTCCGGACAAAATTGGGTGTCAACAATGTGGCGCCTCAAACATGTAAAAATCAAGAAATTACGGCTTTCAAACGGAGCTATCTTTGAAAAATCTGATCCGTAGGATGTTCATAACATGTTCATAACTTCTCACAATGATCAATTTACCATATTTACCTCAACGCTTTTGGCAAATTTTCTTCAAGATCACTTGAAGCTCTTTCATGAAAGTTCTTTCATGGTGGAAACGTATGGAGGAGGAAGAAGAAGAAGAAATGAGATAAGGCTTTTTTTTGTTTTCCTTTTCTTCTTTTATTTCTTTCTTGTCTTTGATTCCTTTCTTTTCCTTTCTTTTTTCTTTCTTTCTTCCTTCACGTTTTTCCCATTCCTTTTTCTTGTTTTTTCTTTCCACTTTTCTTTCTTTTCTTCACGTTTTATTCCTCTCTTCTTTTCTTTCTTTCTTTCTTTCTACCTTATTTTACACCCTTATCTCTCCCTTTTTGTCTTTTTTTCTCTCCATCTTTCCACCATATTGGCGCCACTTGTCCCCTCTCTTCAATTATTTGTTTCAACTTTCTTTTTTACACTTTGACCCCCAAACTTTGTAAAGTTGCAATTTAGTCCAATAACAACTTGTATAACTTCCAAACCGCTCCACCAACCGAAATGAAATTCAAACACCACCTCCGGGACTTCCTAACACATAGAAAACATGTTCAACATGTTTAAAATTGAGCCCGATATTCTTAGAAATCAACAAATGACCGACATATATAGAAAGATACATTAGAAGTCACCTCTACACGTGGCGGCTATAACATAAGGTCTCTACCACCGCTACTACACGTAACAAGTAGAACCATTAATTATGGTCATAGTGTATAAAAGATCAAGATAATCTCTAGATTATTATAATCCATGATAAAATTATCAAAACCTGAAAGCTCAACAAAACTATACATAAGCGCACAAGCTGCAATCTTAATCACTTAATCTGCTCTTTCCCCGAAATGATGAAGTATGGGGTAAGTTCTCACAAAAGAACTTAGTAAGGTGAATAAGAATAGTTCTTTAATAATTATAGTAATAATCAAACCTGCAATTAAAACATGGAAATACAAAGAAAACCACAAGCATCTACTCACAATGGTACTCATCCAAATGCTCAACCATAATGTAGATAAACATATCATATGCGATGCACAATTCATCATAAAACAAACACCCATATATAAATATCAATCAAGACTTCCATGGGTCCCTCGCCAAAACTCGCTTGGTTATCCTCGAGGTAATAGTTGGTGCCAACTTGGGTCCCGGAAACCCAACTGTCGTATTCTCGTCATACACCCTTGGGTGCATAGAAATTTCATTTAAATCAGTCTTATATCTTATAGGTGCAGAGAATCATCTTATAAGTCAACCTGTCCAAAACAATTACTAGTAATAGAAATCCAATAGATAAGGAAAGAATAAATCCCTAGAATGATTTTGTCGATCAAATCAGCTACTTGTGAGTTTGGTGACAAACGGAGTCGAAACTCCTAAACTCGCATATGCTTATTCCCCGAACTAAACTCGGTATCCTCGTGCCACAACCTCAAAACAAGCTTAGCCCAACACTCTCCGACACCCATATTATAAATAATCCATAATGTGAAGTCGAGAGAAGTGACTACCAAGCAAGCAACCCTTGCGTCATCCAGAGCAACAAACGACCAAGGATACGGACAGCGATGCCATCGCATCGGGCAAAGGCGTCATCAGCGAGCCGCACTCATCGGCTTCGCCAGCCTTCGCAGCCTTCACACCTACTAGCTTCACCAAGCAAGGTCTTCACATCTCCTGCCCTTCGCCACTCAGTACTTAGCAAAAATTCACAGACCGAGGAAAGGAAGCAAGGAACGGTTACCTCCACGATCTACCCACGTTCTCCATCATCCCTCTGGTCTTCCACTACCTAGAACGTGGGGGAAACACTCCACTTCTCCGGATCATAGGACAACCGCCATCTCAACGCCTCCTATAAAACGAAGACTTGGGAAAGGTGCACCCCATCTACACACCCCTACTCCTCTTCGCTCCTGAGTATTCCGTTTTACCTCTTGCAGATTACTCCGGAGCTACAAATTGTCATCCTCAACACCACATCAGCCCTTCAAGCATCTGGAAGCCCGTGCCGTCAAGGAACGAGGCTATCAGATTGGCGCCGTCTGTGGGAACCATCATCAATCCCACGAAGAAACCACGAAGATCAGCCATGCCTACAACAAGAAGTGCAAGCCGGCAGTAAGCCATGTAGGATGAATCCACCCATTACCACGCCAACAATGGAGTGTCGGTCCACTCGACGGAGAAAGCTCCTCCCACGGTAACCGCAATGGCCCTCCTCGAGAGAAGTCATCCACACAACTAGGGTAGACGCCGCCGTGCTAACCGGGCACGTCACCCTCTCAACAACTTATAACCAACCGACCGGTGTAGTGGGGGCGCTACACAACACCACCATTCAGAATTCCCCACTGGCCGGTCTCGACCCCGCAATCCTTATGCGATCATGGAGGCGGTCGCCCAAAATCTGCGCGGCACTCTTAGGGGAGTCCAGGACACCGCAGGGGCTGTTCGAGTGAACTAGCAACCAAGCAATCAAAAGGAGTTTCCTCTTGCTCCACCACAGCAGGAAAACTATCTTGATCCCGCTCACTCAGCCGCGCTCGTAGCCCTCGCCCGACGCCTGGGGCAAATGGAGAAGAGGGAAGTAAGGGCCAACGCACCTTACTCCGCCGGGCCTGGGTCTGGACCACATTTGGACCCAACCTTTCACCGAAAGGATCTGGAGGCTCCACTTCCGGAGCAGCTTTTGCCAGCCCAAACTGGATGCCTATGATGGTCTCTCGGATCCGGACATCTACCTCCAGCGCTACATCTTTGCGATGACAATCGAAAGGGTGGATGAAAGCACTCTCTGGGGCCTTCAGCTCTACCCTCACCGGGTCCACCGCCAATTGGTACACCACCCTTCACGGTAAGCAGTTTGACTCCTTTGAGGAAGTCTCCCGTGTTTTCTCTAATCACTTTGTTGTCTCCAAGCCTCTGCCCAAAACTGCAGGGCACCTACTTAAGGTGCGTCAGAGAAAGGATGAGTCCTTGAGGGGCTACATCCAGCGATTCCAAGGGGAATCTATCCAGGTCTCGAACCTGGGGGAGGAGACCCGCCTCCTAACTGCTATACAGGTTGTTCTTCATCGACGTGCACACCAACCCTCCACGCAACATGGAGTAGTTCCTCGACAGAGCGACTAGATTCATGCATACTGAGGAGGTCACCAGGCTCTATCTCAAGGGCACCACAGCTGATGTGAGGGGGCAACCCTCGCGCATGCCTGATTCTAGGGACCATGGACAAAAGAGGCAGCAACCTCCACAGAGCAACAGGGACAGGGCATACCCAATCCTTCCCCCGCTCAGGGACTCCCGCACCGACATCTTCCATGCCCTGGAACAGAGGAGGGAGATCACTAAATGGCCTCGCTACCATCGCTACCATCGCGACAAGGGCCATGACACTGAAGACTGCGTTGAGCTCAAGCGCATGCTGGCGGAGATGATTGCTCAAGGCAAGCTCACGGAGTTCTTAGTCCGCAACCCCTCCCAGCGAAGGGGTTCCCCCAGGGGACACAAGCGCGAAAGCGACCGGGAGAACCGTGGGACGGATCACCCCCTACGAACAGGCCCATGGAGGTGCGAATCGGATCCCACCTGTCGGGGGCCACATCAGCGTGATCACTCAATGTGAAGGCGCAGCTGCGAGGCGCTGTTATATGAGGCAGATCTATCAGCTTGATCACACAACCAATCACCTCATCCATCGCCGCAATGGAACCTTTGTGGCGATCCCTCATTCGCACTCCACCGATCGTCACAACCCGTATCACCGGAAGGGATGTCGACCGGATTTACATGGATACAGGGGCTAATGCCAACATCATTTACAAGCACACACTTGTTGAGGTGAAGGTTCCCCTGTCTCAGATTAAGCCGGTGAAGGGAGCAACCTTTAGGAATGAAAGGGAGGAGATCCCAACCTTGGGGGCCATCACACTCTCGTTTATGATGGTCGGTGCCACCAAGGACAACAGGCAGGTCTGCCACTCTAGTTTTGCAGACTTCATCATACTCGACCTCCCATCGCCCTACAATGCCATTGTTAGGCGCGCTACACAGACTGAATTCCACATTCGTTGTGACGTGCGCACCCTAACACTGGTGTTCCGCAGCTCCACCGGCGATGCCTACATCTACGCCAATCGAACGTGGCTAGGGGTAACTATGTCTCCGCGCCGCAGCCCTCTCACCGCCTCAATGCATGGAGCCCAAGAGGAAGAAACCAGCCGAGGAGCTGTGCTGAGAGCGAGGCAGCCCCTGACCTATTTGGTGGCTTTGAAGAGGTCGAGATCTCCCCGGGTAAGAAGTTCATCATAGGGAAAGACCTCCAGGAGAAGGACAAGGAAGCTCTCATCCACCTCCATCAGTCCAACATGGACATTTTCGCATGGAGCCCGGAAGACCTCCCAGGCGTAGATCCTTCTGTTATCTCCCACAAACTCAATGTACTCCCTGGCTTTAAACCAGATAGGCAGAAAACAAGGGGCATGGCCCCGAACCGCAAAGAGTTTGTACGCATTGAGGTGCAGAAGTTGCTAGATGCTAATATAATTAAGGAAGTTCACTACTCTGAGTGGCTAATATTGTGCTTGTGGACAAAGAGAACGGGATTGACACTGTGTGTGGATTACAAAGGGGCTCAACAGGTCTGCCCTAGAGATCCATACCTCTTACCCATAATAGACGAACCGGTGGACTCGACATGCGATACCCGGTCCTCTCCTTCCTCGATGCGCATACGGTGGTTACCATCAAATCTTCATGGATCCTGAGGATGCTGTGAAGACAGCCTTCACAACCGATGAAGCGGTCTACCACTACATTCTCATGCATTTTGGCTTGAGGAATGCAGGGGTGACCTTTCAAAGGTTGGTGAACAGGGTCTTCGCGGATCAGATAGGGAGGAACCTTGAAGCCTATGTCGACGACATAGTGGTGAAGAGTAAAGCCACCGCCAAGCACCTGGAGGATCTAGAAGAGACCTTCACCAACTTCCGCAAGTACAACATGCGCTTGAACCCCACGAAATGCATCTTTGGCATCGGTGAAGGGAAGTTCCTTGTTACTGTGTCTCAAAAGGAGGAATTTCCGCCAATCTCAAGAAGATCGAGGCCATCGCCAACCTCTGCTTTCCTGGGGACTAAAAGACGTCCAACAACTGACAGGGAGGCTGGTGGCCCTAGGACGATTCATTTCAAAGCTCAGTGACCGTTGCAAGCCATTCTTCAACCAGATCCGGAAGAAGAAGGCTTGCAAGTGGATGGAGGACTATCATGCAGCCTTACGACGCCATCAAGCGGCACTTACAGGTGCTACCCACCCTCAAGTTTCTAGACTCGGCGATGACCTTGTCCTCTATTTCTCCACAACTAGCAACAGCGTCACCTCGATTCTCATCAAGGAAGAGGTGACAAACAAAGTGGCCGGTCTACTACACCAGCCACACCTTACATTCCGCGGAGACACGATACCCTCCGTTACAAAAGGCGATCCTTTCGTTGGTCTACGCGGCCGAAAGCTCAAACCGTACTTCCAAGGACACACGATCACAAAGCGAATGGACTGCCAATCAAGGAGATGCTTCAACGACTAGAGCACTCAGGTCGCCTCACGAAGTGGTGCATTGAACTGGGCAGATACGACAACAACTACGAGCCTCGGAAAGTGATAAATGTAGATTTAGAGATTCATAGCATGATGTGTTTTCCATAATCATGCATCTCCACTTTCACAAAGAAGAAAGAGGAGGGAGGAGGAAGGAGTAGAGATAGGAGGCATACCTTGCACCCTTGAAAAACAGCGTAAGGATCTTTGTCCTTGCTCCAAATCGTATGCTCCAAGCCTTCCTCCTTGGTGGTGAATTCCTCTTTGATCTTCAAGCCTTCGAATTGCTTGATGAGGGCAGATTGCATGTGATGGAATGAGGTTGTTTTGTGTTGAATAGACACAAAATAGTTCCACCCGAAATGCTCTAAGAATGCTTGAATATTTCGCCAAGAACTTGAGAGAAAAGAGAAGAGTTTCGATTCTTGAGTGTGTGTTGTGTTGTGGAAAAATCATCTATTTATAGATGGTGCGGGGAGTTACTAGGAAGGGTTACAACTCCTCATGGCCGAAAGTACACATACTTTCGGTCTAAGGAGTGGTTACTCCTCCTTGTACACTCCATTGTCCAAATGCTAAGTAACTCCTCTTTTAAGCGAAGGGGTGTCTTCCTCGAGGTGCCTCTTCGCCAATTTTAGGCTCTCATGGCCGAAAATCTGTTGGTAACTTCCAAGAGATGTGCACACATGCACTAGGGTGCATACACCATGTACCTTGATTGCCAAAGCCATGTGCTTTTACCAAAATACCCTTATTTCGTATAAAAGATGCTAGTAAGTAGTTACTACTCATGAAACATCACAAATATTCCATATAGCCACAATACACATAGTTGAATTCCATAGAACTCATTTCAGCTTACTTTGAGCTAAATATCACTTCTCCATCTGAGATGAGCTCAAAAGGACTTGGTGCGCTAAGAATTCCAACAAACTCCCACTCGCACTAAGTTATCTTTTGATTGTGAGCTCCCACTCAAATAAAATCTCTCTAACACATATGTAAGCCAAAGTAAACAACTACATTCATACAAGTAGAGTTAAGGGTACGACCCCAAGGCATACACATAAAATAACTTTCGTTGTGGTTGTTAGACTCACAATGAAAGCTTGTCCTCTTCAAAGTAAAAACATGCTTGAACCAATCAAGCAACAGTGTATTGTTTGAACTCATCAAACATGTTTGAACTTCTTCAAACTCACTTGAACTCATCAAGTGGTGCCTTTACAGACCCCAAACACAATGATACACTTCACTTTATCACAATCAGTCCTTTTCTTGAATTTCAACCATTTGAATTCCATGATTGTATTAAGAAGCTGAGATCTCATTCACAAGTGCTCATAATTCAATCTAAATCATACTACACATAGTATGTGGGTCGTAGATTAAATTTAGAGCATGTGTATCATCAAAAACGGTATATTTCCTATCAACTTAAACTACTTAGGTCATTGTACCAACTCAACTACCCAAATGGAGGATATTTCATTCTTTTCTTCTAAGACCAACAACCAATCAAAGTAGTTTTATTGTTACAATTTCCTAATAACAAGTCAAAGTCACTAAGAGTCTGAACCAAAGAACCTCACACTAAGTAAGAACAAAGACAACTTACTTAAATTCTTCTTTGGTCGCATTTCATGGTTATAGAACACTGAAGTTCTAAATGAACACTATTTGATGTTTTACTTACACCACTCCCACTCGGAATGATGTCCACTTTGGGAGATGTGTCATTTTTCTCCCTCTTAAAACACCAAAAGTGTACTCCCCTTATCAAAAAAGGAGGACATGTCACAATCCATGAAATGTTATCAAGTAAGCCAATGCTTACACAAATCCTAGGCTAGGATGTATGGTGATCATACAAACTTGATGAAACTTAGTTATCTCATCTTGATGTACATAATCAAGGTGACAAGAGGCTACGGTGTCATGTGTTGGTTCATGACTTCCACTCAAGTATTACTTTACCAAGTAACATGCTTCATTTAAGAAACAACATACATTGAGTTTGTAGCTAGTCTCATCCTTAAGTCTACGCAAGATTAAGGGCGAAAGGTTCGTGTGAGAAAACTCTTTCTAATGCCTATGTTTGACATGTTCTAATTTTCATTGTGAAAACATAAAGACTGAACAAATTAGATGATGATAAATAAACAAGTTTATTAATCATTCATCATAGAATACATGTGTGACACCAAAGTGGCGAAGTACATCCAACTTAATTACAATCTACGAAGACCCATTGCTTTGACATGTCTAGCAAATACAAGTGGTGACAATGGCTTAGTAAGAGGATCTATCACCATCAGTGTCTGTAGATATGTACTCAATTTTAATTTCACCCTCTTCAATTGCATCTCTTACGAAATGATATTTCATGCTAATGTGTTTGGTCTTTCCATGGTACTTGGGATCTTTAATGTAAGCCATGACCGCCATACTGTCACCGTAAATAGTAATAGGCCTTTCCACCATGATCCGAGATTCCAAGTTCTTAAAAAGAAACCAAGCCAAATGGCTTCTTGTATAGACGAGGCACATGAAATAAACTCAGCCTCCATGGTTGACAATGCTGTACGAGTTTTTTCTTACTACACCATGTAGTAGCCCCATCATTAAACAGAAATACATAACCAGATGTAGATTTACTGAGTCACGATCTCCACCCCAATTAGCATCGAGTAACCATGCAAATCAAGTTTCTTGCCTTGATAGCATAGCCAATAATCTTTAGTACCTTTAAGGTACCGTAGAACTCTCTCAACACTCTTCCAATGTTGCATTCCAGTGGTTTGAAGAATATCGAGCCAATAAGCCAACCGCTTGGCTAATGTCAGCCTTGTACACAACATGGCATACATTAAGGAACCTATAGCACTCGTATGGCATGTTTGTCATTTCTTCCTTTTCGCCGGAGTCGTGGGACACATGTCCCCTCCAATCTTGCATCCATATGCAAGTGGGGTATTCATGGATTTGGAGTTGGTTAAATTAAACATTTCCAGGATCTTATCAGTATAAGGTTATTGTGAGAGGCCGAACAAGCGTTCCTTTCTATTCCGGCGTATCTTTACACCTTAAACAAAGGAAGCTTCTCCCATGTCTTTCATGTCGAAAGTGGAAGATAACCATCCTTTGATGGTTGTCATTAACTCAACTCCACTACTTGCAATTAGTATGTCATCTACATACAAGGTCATTATAGCATAATCGGATCCAGACGAGTACAAGTATACACAATGATCTTCATGCATCATTACAAAGCCATAGCTTGTAATTGCATGATGGAACTTCAAGTACCATTGTCTTGAAGCTTGCTTAAGACCATAAATAGACTTTTTAAGTATACATACCTTGACCTCGAGACCTTCTAGGACAAACCCTTCGGTTTTCTCATATAAATCTCTTCACTCAAATCACCATTGAGGAATGCTGTTTTAACATCCATTTGATGTAACTCCAGATCCAAGTATGCCACAATGGCAAGCAGTAATCTGATGGAATTGAATTTCACAACAGGTGAGAAGGTATCTTTGAAATCAATACCTTCCTTTTGTGTGAAACCTTTAGCCACCAACCGGGCTTTGTATCTTTCGATACTTCCATCAGAATTCTTCTTTATCTTTAACATCCACTTGTTACCAATGGCCTTCCGACCAATAGGAAGATCTCGACAATTCCCACACACCATTCACAGCCATTGAATGAAGTTCTTCATTTATGGCATTTAGCCATTCTTCTCTTTGTGCACTATTAAGAGCTTCTTTAATATTACTTGGTTCATCTATTTCAGATGACACCAAATAAGTTTCACCCTCCGATAGACCCCACCTTTTGGGTTGTCTTGATTCCCTAGTTGATCTTCTCAACATTGGCGGATGTGATTCTAGCTCTTTTTGATCCTCAACTCCCTCTTGAACAAGTGTATCCTCTACAGGATCTTGTTCCATGTGATACAACATATTGGATTCATCATTAGGAGTAGGTGCACCTTGTGCAACCGGTACTTCAAGTACTAGTTTGATCCTCTTCAAGGATTGTACCGAATGAGTTTATATCATTACATTCACAAACTTTAGGAAACTCACTTTACATGAAGTTTGCGTTTCTGCCATCAAATACCAATCCTTCTTTGTGACTGATATCTAAGAACACATAACCTTTCGAATCAATGCAATATCCAAGGAAAGCACATTTCTTTCCCCGAGGACCCAATTTTCCCAAAGGATGGTCCGGGATATGCACATAAGCAAGGCAACCCCAAGGGTGCATGTAGCTTAGGTTAGGCGACCTCTTCTTCCACAACTCATATGGAGAAGAGTCGATGTTCTTAGTTGGTACTCTATTGAGGATGTGAACTGCACAAAGCAGTGCATCACTCCAATAGATGATGTCCAAGTTAGCCTTAGCCATCATGGACCTTACCATATCCATCGTAGTTCTGTTCTTCCTTTCGACACTCCATTTTGTCAGGGTGTCCAAGAAAGAGTAGACTCCTCTGGATTCCTTTCATGTCACTAAAGGCTTTGAAGGCATTTGAATTATACTCTCCACCTCTATCCGTTCTCAAGGATTTTATTTTCTTACCCAATTGGTTCTCAACCAAATGTACATACTTCTCAAAGTATGATAAAGCCTCAGCTTTGTTCTTGAGTAAGAAAACATGTGTGAATCGAGTATAATCATCAGTAAATGTAATGAAATATCTATAACCATTTCTAGATGTCACTCTCATAGGTCCACACAAGTCAGAATGAACTAAATCTAATGCTTCTTCTCTTCTAGTTCCGCGCCCAAAAGGCTTTCTCGTTGCCTTTCCTTCAAGGCATGCTTGGCAAGACAACTTTGGTCAAGGATCCAAGCAAGGCATTTTTGGCTAACTTATTCATCCTATCTTGACCCACATGTCCAAGCATTTCATGCCAAGTCATTTCATTTGTGACCTCGGTCACATGGCAACTAGATGAAGCATTAGTGTGGCTACTCGGTCTAAGTTCATACAAGTCATTATTTACTAAACATTCACACACAACTTGATTATCTTTGAAGATAGTCACACTATCATCCGAAAAGACAAGCTATATTTAAACTTCAATAAACTACTTATAGAAATCAAATTTCTACAAATATCCGTACATATAATGTATCAATAAGATATAACATACTGGGACTTTACATGTCCCTATTCCTACTACATCTATTACAGAATTATTTCTCACCGAGACACACTTTGCCTCTTGGAAGTTTCCTGTAAGCCATGAACCAAGACTTGTCTCAGACTATGTGGTCCGTTGCTCCTGAGTCCACAATCCACAAAGAATTGCTTTCAGTTAGTGAAGAACAAGATGCAACATATACAACATAGGAAGTAGTAGGTATATATACCTTAGAATGACTTTTGCAAAGTGCCCATTCTTTTCACAAATTGAAGCATTTGAGCTTAGAAACGTCCCTTTTCTTTTGAACTTATTCTAATTGGGACCGTTTCCATGTCATTTACCTTTGCCATTGCCGCCCTTGTTCTTTCCACCTTTACCAAACCATTTCCCTTTTCCTTTGTTTCCTCCCTTTTTGTTAGTGGAAGGAGAAGCAACATATGCTTTGGAATGGTTTTTGAGGGCCATTACTTCGGCCTCAAGTAAAAGATGGCGGGCTATGTCATCAAACGTTTTGATCTGAGGATTATGGCGCAAGTTGACCTTCATCAACTGCCAATCCTCATCTGGCAAAGATCGGATTATAGCTTGGACCTATTGTTCATCTGTGAGGTCGTGCCCGGCTTGCTTCAACTGGTGGATCATCCGAGACATCTTTTGAAGGTGAGAACTCATGGTGTGATCAGCTGCTTCGATAGTTCTCAAACTTCGAATCATTGATCTGCTTTCTCAATAGAAACATCACCATATTTGATCTTGACAAAGGTCCCAAATTTCTTTGGCACTGTCAAGGGTTGAGAACTCAACCATGATCTCATCAACCATGGTCGAAAGAAGGGTCACTCGACAAAGACGATTCTTTTTTAGATAAGCCACATAGGTCAGTCGGTCTTGCCCTTCTTCCGGTTGGGTAACCTGACCTCCATCAGATAAAACCTTAAGTGTGTCCTGCCAGTAAGGATGAACTTGACTTGTTGCCAAATTGGATAGTTGTCACCATCCAATTTGAGGTCCTTATTCAATTCAGTAACAATATTCTTACATGCCATCTACATGATGCAAATCACAAGTATCAAAGTTCAATCAATCACAACAAGACTCAACCAAGTAACAAATAGATGCAACTACTTCAAACATGTTCATATATGGCAAATGAGTGCATATAACATCCAATTAGAAACACACAAACATGTTTCCATAGTTTCACATACATGTTCTAATTGAACCTCCAAGAAGGTTCAAATATCGTACTTTAAGGTTTCATGTACACATACATGAATAGCTTATGTAACATTACATATGGTATTTCTCCAAACCTTAGTCTCATCACCCGTAAGTCTCCTTGATACAATTCCCGTGAAAGGTGGAGAGGGGTCACATTGGTCCCGCTTAAAACCCACCTCCTTAGACAGAATTATAATCAATTTGACAGGGTCCCTAGAAACCTTAGCTTACAGAAATGTCATATCCTCTTTAAACCAAGTCTCATTTCCTCAAGTCCATCATAGTGGTGTGAACTAATCACCGTACTAAGACACTCTTAGGGTTGAGATTCTTAGTCTAAGTCGAGGTACAATGTCACATATATGCAAGTTATGCATACTAGTAAGAACATGTAGAAAATACACAAAGAACACATCTTGGTTTATTCCTCCTTGAATTAAGTCTCTCATACCTCAAGTCACCATAGTGATAATTCCCCGGAAGGAGGGACACAATGGTACCGCTTAAGTTCATTCTTAGACAGAATTACCAACTAATTAAGACTATCTCAGGGTAAAGCCAATAACTCAAGTGAAGAATTACACCAAGAACTTATCTTGTGTATTTCATGCCATAAACACGATTAAATCATGTTCTAACTTTCATATAGATATACAAGTGAATCACAAAGAAGAAACATACATGCTCTCATTCAATCATACTCATGAACATATACATAAGCATACAATGATTCACATTCACATTCACATGCAAGTTTACATTCCAGCTTACATTCGGATTCACGCGGCTATTCGGCGAAGGCCAGGACCCAGGCGAACCCCACTCCCACCTATCGCAGAACACAGGCCTCTGCAAGCGCAAACCTTGCCCCTCGCGAGCGCGAATTATGCACCTCGCAGAACACGGCTTGCAAACCCAGCCTTCACGGAATAGGGACTGGTGAACCCAATCCTCACAAACACGGATCGCGAACGCCTGTCAGAGAAGCCTTGACACCGGCGTAACCCTCATGTCGCGAACGCTGGACACTGCAAAGCTGTCAGCGAAACCTTGATACGACGGACGCCTGTCAGGGGAAGCCTAGACACTGGCGAACGGCTATCAGAGGACTGAGAGGCGTCATACAAGGTTCTCATGCGAGATACTTTTATCTTGGCCGAATTCACACATACATGTAGTTTTCATGATTTTAATCATCTTCAAACATAGAAGCATGCATACGGTTCATACCCTTCATGAACGATCATAACAATTGCATGCAATACTCATTCAACCCGAAATGCATATTATCATGCAACATGCAAACGAGTTCAGGCGAACATGCATATACATTCAAGCAACACAGGCTCTGATACCAATTATAGATTTAGAGATTCATAACATGATGTGTTTTCCATAATCATGCCTCTCCACTTTCACAAAGAAGAAAGAGGAGAAGGAGGAGGAAGGAGTAGAGATAGGAGGCATACCTTGCACCCTTGAAAAACAGCGTAAGGATCTTTGTCCTTGCTCCAAATCGTATGCTCCAAGCCTTCCTCCTTGGTGGTGAATTCCTCTTTGATCTTCAAGCCTTCGAATTGCTTGATGAGGGCAGATTGCATGTGATTCACCAAGAGAAAGGTGCTTGGGGACAAAGGGCAGCAAGGACCGGAGGATGGTGCTACCGGGATGCAGGCTGCGACGATGGCTCTCTCGGGATGTTTGACATGGGCTAGTTGGGGTTAGTTGGATGAATTTTTGGATGGTGGATTGAGTGTATTTGTGTGGGTGAGATTGATTTGGTTTGTGTCGTGGTGGTTTGGAGGTGTGGTTGTGAAATAGAATATTGCTTTAGGAACAATGAGGAGATCTTTGATGTCTCGGACATTGAAGGATGGCACAGCAGGGCGGAGCACGTTCTCACCCTGCCTGTGGAGATGATGCATTTGGTTCCGGGTGATCGGGGTTTGGAGTCTTCCTCGCCCACCTATGTTTTCAAATTGATTCAGACATTTTTCCGATATAGGGTTTGATATTTTACTCTGAGGCCATTTCTATGGTTAGTTATGTTCTTCCAGCTTGTTTATGTAGGGACCGGGCCTTGTGTAGCTTGCTTCTGGCAGCTAGCTTGGTGGAGGAGGTCGGTGGCCGGGTATTACGTGAGAGATATTGCGCACAGATGCCTGTTTAAAACTAAAGAGAGCTATGAATAGCTTATCCTAGCCCGGATTAATCTTGGATTGACTGTCATTTACTTATTATATTTTTACTTATTATATTTTGAGATACATGCCCTTCATCTTTCCCTAGGAATTTATTTTCTGGATTTCTTTGTGTTAAATTTCCATACAACCTTAAGTTGTGTGATGCGTAGGTCTGGTTTTGCCCACTCCCGTTTAGAGCTGGTTTTCTTTGATGTACAGGATTAGTCCTTAAATTGGCTTTTCCTTGGGCCTTTTCTTTCGTCTTTTGAATGAATGCATTCACTTTTCAAAAAAATTTGTCTTTGATCATTAACTTATTTTACATAAACTTTTATCATTACCCCTTCCAAACTCATTCTATCCCCTCTTAACTCATTCCCTAAACCGTTTGAATGGGTGCATTGCAAGAGAAAAAATGGACTAAAATAAAACAAAATGGGAAAATAATCATTTCATTTGAGACAAAAATATTTTAATATTGTGACAACCGAATTGGGACAAAGGAAATAAATATTATACATATAAAAATATTATATTATATTATACATATATACAAAGGGGATGTGAGAACTATTCATTGATGAGATTTAGTGGGGTGTGAGTGGCTGTATATTAAATAGGTGCTCCAAGTTTTGATTCAATGGTTGTGATCAATCTCACAATCTAAGTGATTCTTTTAGTCATTTATTTAATGAGTAAACTCCGCCCGTAGTTCCTTATGTTACACGATTGTCCTATTTGGGACCTATTTTAAGATTTTGTATCACTTTAGTCCCTTAAGTTACAATCATGTGCACCATTGGTCTTTCCGTTACAATCCCCGTTAAAGTAGTAAAATTCAAAAATATCTAAATCTAATATTCATTTTAACATCGATCTCTTAAAAAACTAGAAATGTACCCTAAATAGTTCCTAAATTTACACACACACACCCTCTCTCCCCTTCAAACTTACTCTAATTGAACTCATCGGAGGTCATCTTCTCATCGGAGGTCATCTTCCACATCCCTCCCTCCGGCCGTCAACTACACCACCCTCTTTCCTTGCCCCAGCTTAATCGAAACGTTTGCCTCCGCCAAGTCCGGTTTGCTTTTCGATTCATTCTCACAATGACCATTTCCGAAGCTTAAAATCGGTTAGATGTTGTTCTGGCAAAATGCCTCCGCCGTCATTCTACGGCTTGTGAATTTTGTGGACGGTGTCCTCTGAATAAACGGTCGTCAAATAAGCTATTCAAGCTTGTCGATATATACGCGAAACTAAGCCTTCTATTCTAGAGATGGACGACGAAACATGGTCGGACTTGATGGAGAAGACGATGGCGGCGCATTCTCGAATCGGGGAAGCAACAGTGACCATTATCTACGAATTGGAAACTTCAATCAAGAGCAACATCGGCCAGACTCCGCTCCTGTCCGGCGTCGTCCACCCGCTGACACGCTACATCATGAATTACTTAAAATAAACCCATGAATACAGAGAAGTGTTGGATAAAATCTTCCAACAAAACCAGAGCACCATCTCAAGATCCAATTAACAAACCCAATGACCCAGATCCGATTAAAAATCACAATCCATCGACTGTAACATTGCTAGGAAGGCACGTGAGCAACATTTGAGGTCCAAACCCTTGTCTGTTTGAAGAATCTAGTACCAATGTTCTTGGTAGAGAGAGAAAGGCCTTGCATGTCGAGTTTGTGGGTGGGTTGGCTAAAAGAGAGGTTGTGTTTGTAAATTTTGGAATTATTTAGGGTTCATTTGTAGTTTTTTTAAAGAGATTAATGTTAAAAATAAAGATTAGATCTAGATATTTTCGTAATTTTACCACTTTAACGAAAAAAGTAACAGAAGGACCAACGGTGCACACGATTGTAACTTAAGAGACTAAAATGATACAAAATCTTATCCAATTAAAATTTTATTTTCAGTACTTCAATTATTAAATTGGTAGAGAGAGAAGGCCTAGAGTGTTCAGCCGGGTTTGTAGGAGTGAGTTACCCTTAGATAATGAATAGATGAACCTCAGTGGAGACAGAAGAGCAATCGATCAATATGACACTGTTGGTGAAATGAGTGGAGAAGAAAGCACAGCACAGGGTTGATCAGTACATGTTGAGTTTGTGGGTGGGTTGGCTAATAAGAGAGAGGGTGTGTTTATAAATTTTGGAATTATTTAGGGTACATTTGTAGTTTTTACAAGAGATTGATGTTAAAAATAAAGATTAGATCTAGACATTTTCGTAATTATACCACTTTAACGGTGATTTTAACAGAAAAAGTAACGGAAGGACCAACGGTGCACATGATTGTAACTTAAAGGACTAAAGTGATACAAAATCTTAAAATAGGACCTAAATAGGACAATCGTGTAACTTAAGGGACTACGGGCGGAATTTACTCTTTATTTAATGCTTTTATATTTCTTACTTCTCCAATTTTATATTCAGTACTTCAATTATTAAATTTAATGTTTTTATATTTCTTACTTAATTGTCCATCGGTTGAAAGTGCACAAAAACGGGGTAGAAAAAGTAAAGGTAAAGTGAGAATAACTTAGTAATTTTAAGAGTAAGAAGTTTTCTTTTTAAGAAAAGTATTCTATTTTTTTGGAATAGCTAAAAAAGAAATGTGTTATATTTTTCGGGAGTATTATTTTTGCTGAAAGGAGAAAGAGTAAAACATTTCATAATTTATGCAACTTCTTTTTTGGACCTTGGACCTCTCAAATTTATGCACTTAACATTTTCCTTTTTGATAACTTTTACATGTTAATTTAGAAAATGGGGTGTTGAATTCATATATGCAAGCAAAAAGGCGAATGATGATGTGTATTTTTTTATGTGAGCAATTGCACTTTTTTATTTAGATTTCATTTTAAAGTGATATTATAAACCAATATAATTTTGGACTATTTATATATGGATAACCTAATTTAATTGTTGTCGTACTCAGATTTAAGTGTGTATCATTGTTAATTTTTCAATCGACTCTTTTACTTCAATTTATGAGGTCCAAAAATGGCCGAAGTGCTCTAAAGGGCCTTTAAGTTTTTGACTATTATGGAGTGCAACTCAGCCCTTAACTGTTAAAAAAGGTGTAAGTTACCCCTTTTAAAATTACTCTATAATAAAAATTGAGATTTTTCTATTTTAGACATTCTAGATTAGTTTTATAGTTTCCTTTTAAATATTATACTAAGTTTACATTTTATTAGTTAGTTTTGGATTTGGGGTTCATAAGTTTTTTTATATTCACCAACGGTGGATGGAAACTATTTTTCCACCATCACATATGTTTTTGGAATAAATCTACGGACCTTGCCATTAAATAATATAAAAGGGTTATTACTTACACACACAATTCATAGTAGAGAGTTTTCCATCGCCGGTTAATTGAAAACTAGTTTAAATACCCGCCGATGGCACGGGATAATACTTTTAAATTTTAAGTTATTAAGAAATTTTAAGTTATTAAGAAATGAAACGAAATGTCGTATGAACACCGACCTACGGCACGTGACAACGATAATAGAAAAGGTAATTTGTTACAATGTAATAATATATCGAACACGGTGGTAAAATGTTTCAAATACATTTATCGGCATAATGACCTAATGTCTGAAAATGGATTATATACTTCCGTTCGCCGATTATTGTCAAGCTCCAAATCGGGTGTTGCTTAATAAATACACTGCTCAAAATGTTATAAAATGTAGTCGCGTTAGAATAAAGCATATTAATTAATAAGCATGGACCATGTTCAACTTATACAATTGAAATACCTGTCATGTTGTTCATCTTCGCTTTGGGTGCCCAGTCTCACGATATTCGCCGATAATATCTCTGATGAATCACATTGTGATTGGCTGCAAGTGTTAATAGGAGAAACGATATTTGATCAATTTAATATAGCTACGGTGCATAATGAGACTAATTCTTCGTAATACATACCGTTTCGCTGAGGGTCCACTTGAATCATTATCAAGTGGTACTTTTCTTTTACCAACTACCGCAACTAAGTTTATGAAAATATCAACAACAAAAATTACACCACTATAATAATAAAACAACAAATAAACACTATGTGGTAATAGTAATAAGTTAGAAGCCATCTTCGTATCTGTCTAATTGAACGTAGTATCCGTTTACTTTCTCGACGTAAGATCTATTTCAAGAAACTTTTTCACAAAGGAACCGTGAGTACTTGTTCCCGAAATTATATTCGGTAATCTGGATGTCCCACATAAGACGTAACCCCACAATCCTGTTAACTGTGCGATTAACTTGAACCTACATGAGGACAATACCAATTGTATAGATATACTTATAGTCTATAAATTGCATATGACATATGTGTTTATTTAAACACACACACACACACACAGATATATATATATATATATATATATATAAACACACGCACATGTTCAATAATCAAGATGATCGATCATACATTTGACTCAGTCCCGGATAATGTGAGCGCGTCACACTTTAAAAGTTCAGTTGCTGCCTTATCGAACAACACCCGATGTGCCATCGCCGGTATTATCATGAACTTTAATATCAAGTTTGTACCTATAAAAAATCATAAACAAATACAACTTGATTAAGTATACACATGTGTTAATGGTGGAACTGCATTCTGAGTAATACAGTTTGAGAAACCGGTATCCTGGATACCTGGTTGTTGGGCACGGATATCAGTCTTACAACTTCCACGGTGGTATTGGGGCCCCATCGCAACCACTTTGCGCATACATATATGACAGGCTAAATACCACATTGGGTACCGCGTGTTCACACCAAGTATGACAACAGATCCTAAAATTCATCTCCTACACAAACACATGAAAACGTCAAGATAAATCAATAAAGACATAATGTTTAAAGTAATCCCATTATACCTCGCTTGATTTTGTGTGACGTATATCCTCTAGCATGGCCAATGTGATCTGTCTTGTATACCTCATCACCGCCGGTGTGGTTGTCAACGATTGAACACTACTAATGCTAGCTTGATTTAAACTATTTAATTGATTAAAGTACCGATTAGAAATTCGATATACTTACGTTGAACATGAGGATACACAACATATTTACGTGTATTGCATATGACAGACAAACCTGCTTCCTAGCATAGTTGCCTCTGGCATATCAGGATTCAAATATAACTTCGTTGCGCATGTTGATGAAAGACTATATGTAGCTGTTGAAACGACATACAATAAAAAATACATTTCTACACCTAATAGAACAAACGTACCTTGGAAGCGTTTAACATACGTGCTAGTGCAAACCACGATCTGTGAGGCATTCTGATCCAACTGTAGAGTATTCTTGACCATATCAACCTTATCTCCCCACATAGAAATCTCAAGTCGAGAACCACCACATAGGAACGATTTAAAAGACGGTCAGCACTTAACATTTGAAATCATTTTAACAAACATCGTTTATATTGCTAACCTTTCATTTATAAGCCAAAGTGATTGAACCTTCGTCATCCCTCCTTTCTTAAGCGACTGATCTCTGGGTGGACCAATTTGATATAACCGACCAATCACATCTATGACACATTCATATAACATAATCAGTGCAGGTACGCTGGTCTAACAATATTCACATGCAGTAAAAATGATAACGACTAACCTGTGCAAATGACATTATGAGGGAAACGTGCACCAACCTCACCAAAATTGACTAACTCAAACTTATGCCTTGGTATATTTGCGAATCATTAAGCAATGCTACCTTCGTGTGGCAGTGAAGAAAATCTTAAAGGCGACGTAACAGCTCTTCCAGTACGACGGTGCACCTCCAACAACGAAGTTACTAATGTTATATACTGACCCTTCATCAAGTATTTGTCGAAATTTGTCACATAACACAGGTCCAATCCGAGCTGATATGTGGTTGTTCTGGAAATCATGCATCAAGGTATATGTAACGTTGACAACAACTACATCTATACTTACGTAATATATTGAACATATTGAATTTGGAACAAACAATTATTAAAATGGTGATCATTTACTGACATTTGCATCGAGCAGGACCATCTCTAAACCGATGAAACATCCGGTTGTTGTGTTGACCGCTTCCCACAAACGGGTGACACGGACATGGATCGACCAGTTGTAACCAGTTCGTGTAAGACCAGATATCATCTGAGTTGTACCCTTTGCATTGCTCATCTATCAAACACAAAAATATCAATGTACATTAGCAATAATACTGGTAATAGGGAGCTTCAAACCTTGTGTTTTGGAGGTGAATTTTTTGGAATTCACCTCCATAAAATTGGTGAATCATGGCCCGAAAATAGGACCTCCCAAATTCACCTCACAAGTGAATTGTGAAAATGGTGAGGTGAATATGTGAGAAAAGGCTGAGGTGTGGGGGTGGGGCCCACCCAGCAGCCACTCACAACCAATGAGGAGGGGGATTGGGGGTGGGGTCCATCAGTAATGAGTGATTTTTGTTGAGTGATGGTTTTAATTATTTTTGGGTGAGGTTTGAGAGACCAAATGGAGTGGGATGAATTTTAGTGGGTGATTTTATCACAAATTTGGTGAAAAAATTTCTCCCTCACCTCAAGGATTGAAGCCCCTAATGACTAAATATCAACTCCGGATTAATTCACCAATGCATTCAAACATCGCAAAATCAGGGAAAATATAACTACCGAACAATCACAAATATCTCAGCAGTATACGACATTTTTAGTGAATCCCTTTTAGACGGATCATCGATTCAATGATAACTTTCAAGCCTTCAGTGACGTTACGCGTGATGCGGCGACGACAATTGACCGTGACTAAAAATAGGTTGATGCAAATACAATCCAACCCGGTTAAATGTCCGACCTTGGCTCTTGTTAGTGGTCATTGCAAAACAGACTTTAATCGAACCGACGACGGAAAGTTTAAACGGTAACTTCAGCAATGTAAGGGAGCATCTCAACGCGAGGTATCAAATATCGTCGCCCAACGAAACTACCGTAAAGAATCTCTACTTCAATAACCCTTTGCAACAACTTTGTGACAACCAGTCAGTCCCATTGCACAGTACCATTAGCATGGTTCATATTCCTCATCAATATAATCGGTACACCAACCTTCAATATCAGCTCATCATTGGGTAATCCGGAAAACTTCAATGTGTTCGGATACTCAACGGGATATAACTCCACTTGTGCATCAACGTTCTCGGATGTTGGGGAATCGATCAAGACTTAGATATGTCACACTTTCTCCATCGATACGTGACATGATGTGCTGGTTAATGATGTCAGCTTTCATTCTGTGGATTTAGGATAGCTCTTTCCCTAAGATATTCCATATCAGATATCCTATTATGCAGATCTGGGTAAGTGACGTCTATGACGGTGTCCAAACCTTTTCCATTTGTATCGACCAAGTATGACTCTGGGATCTTAATCCATTTTTCATCCTCCTCATCATCCGAAAACTTACGCAACGCGAGCTTTCCCTCACCCAATTTAAGTAACCAGTCACAGAACAACGCCGCATTATCCGATGATGAGTTACGAACTCGCATGTTCGCGCAACACATGTATCTCGACAATGTGATCAAAGGTGTGACGAATGATCGTCAGTAGCGACCACATCACCACGACTTCCACGTGGTATGACCGGAAGAATCTGTCTAAAATCACCACCAAGGACAATAGTCTTACCACAAAAATGGGAGTATATGATCCAGAGACATCCGTACGCATCGATCACGAAGTGAGTGATCCAATGCTTCAAATGTATATCGATGAGCCATGGGCGCCTCATCCCATATAATCAACGACGCTTTACATATGAGATCAGCAATTAGAGTTGATTTGCTAACATTCAATAACGAATCTTTGTTGATCTCAATCGGTATCTTAAATCGAGAATGTGCTATTTTACCACCGGGTAAGAGCATAGCAGCTATACTAGATGATGCGACAAAGAAATGCAATTTTCCCTTCATATCTAATACGTGCTAGTATAGTACGCCAACATATGTCTTGCCAGGTCCCACCACCGCCATATACGAAAACGAATCCACCGTTACCACTTAGTGCCGAGTCAACACTATAGAGTTATATACATTGTTCTGCTCTACATTTAACCCATTGTATAGAGTATGATGTTCGTCTCTCAATGCAGCTCTATCGTAAAGTAGCTCCTCAAAAACCAATGAGTTATTCTCAAGAAGAACTGAACTAAGATCGAGAAAGGACATACCTTTATAATTCTTTAGGGATCGTCCCAGCCTATTCAAGGCCTTCTCAATATCATATAGTCCGTAATTGAAAATATCAACATCAGTTAACACCAGCTCGGGATTGCCCCTACGGATCCTCCGATTATATAAAACATCGTCACACAACATATCTCTATTCTTCATCCACACTCAATCGGATCGGATACTTGGCATAAGGTAATTATTGTGACAAAAGCTCACGTATGCTACTGTGCATCGCCCACCGTGATGCCTCGTCTATTGCCTCGGTGCCACTCACTATCACCTTCCAGCAATCCTAACGCCATGCACGCGTCTCTGTACGTAGGTACAACTCCCCATTGACAGTTCGAATGTCTTCAAGCATGTCGGTCCACGCACAACATTAAGTAATAGCCTGAGATAGTAATGCTCACCGTCCGTTGGATGCACAAACATAAGGCGTCCAACACTTAGACCTTTTTACGTAACGACCACTTTTTTCCCCGCCTGCTCCAAACATATCTACTTGGGAACCGCACATATGTTAGTTGGCGTGCTTCCTGATCGGTATGGTTACACTCCATCCAAGCGAGGAATTTCGTGACACTCTCGGTATGTCGTTGGACAACATCATTAAGGTCTGATGATGCTTGAAAAACAATGCTCTGTTCGTTCGGGAGATGGAACGTCAATCTGTCTACTGGAGGATCATGCTTGTGTATAAAGTAGCCAAATATTCGCCAACATGCCTCAGAAGCAGATATATATATCTACAATCAAGATATTGCTTTAACTCAACCTGCTGTGTTGTTGACTGTCTATTTGATCGTGATGTAGTAGTATCATATTCAATTATAACCGTTGACCGGTCAGACCCTTTGTGCATGTATTTGCATAGATACTTGACGCACATATAACGATTGGTCTTCCACACAAACATGACAATCATGCTTAACAACCAGATCAACGTTATGTGGAACTACCCATCCATTGTCAAGGATTGTTCCATTTCTAACCACAAGATGGGCAATCGATGCCGACGGTAAATAGGATACCCATCCTCACCAACCGATGTCTCCATTTGTAGTTTTCGTGGATAACGCTTTGAACATTTCTTGTCTACCATACATGGACATCGTGGATTTGCATTACCGCATGGTCCGTACATCATGTGGGTTGAAACAAGATTGAATGCAATTGTGTCGCTCTAGATTGGGTAACTCGGTTGATATGTATTGGTCGATGCGGATAGAATCCTTCAATTTGTCATCCGGGTGTAGGAACACAGCAATATGCGCATGCGGGAGGCCGCATTTCAAACTCGATGGTCACTACAACCGCAATATGACACATGATTAAGTATGCACATCTTACACAACCAATGTGTACTACATAATATCATGTATGCGTGTAACATACCTCCATTACATTGGCCAAACAGTCCTTTCTTTGTGACATCGGTGATCGAGAGAATGAAGTTTCATTTCAAATACTCGTGTTATTACGTGGGCCTATCCTCGTGTGTCTGTCCGGGATCAGTTCTAAAATTTTATTATCTCATTCCATTTAGGGTTGCATGTCATTGTTATGAACAGTTCGGGATGTTCCAACCAACGACAAATTGCCATTGCATCTTGGTATGCTTGAATCATATACCGACCACCAAAGTGAATGACGAAGGCAGTATACACGGTCGACCATACCGTCTTGCATCAGAATCTCCTCGTTGTACAGCATCTTGCAAGCCATACAACACCTCACAGCGGAATTTATCTTGGTTCATACGTAGGTAGCTGAACCGTTCTTCCAAAATGCAGCAATATGCATATACAACATCTTGTTGGAACAACCTTCCACCACGTAATATAGTAGAGTATGTATCAGCTCGGTTATGCAATTGAAATGCATAATATTCACGCATTGTGACATACTTTCTTACAGCGTTTGACCGACCTTCACGTTGCTCTATACGTTGTCAATATCCATCACTCCATAAATGGAGGGCCATAAGTTTTGGGTGGTCCACTTGAATTCTTTGCGGACCATGATCTATGCTGAAGACAACAATATCTCTCTTGCATCCTTCTTCCTCATCCAGGCCAACCGTAAGTGCAGTTATCTCGCTTGATGTTGGGAGATTGTATCTGCGTCCATCCCCCGAGCGAGATGAAAGTAATCATAACGTAACCGACACAACATCCGATCGACCGTGCATGTCCCTAGCAACTCGAACCATTGTACCAACTGGTTGTGATCATTGAACATGCTTGTCAGTGTCCTTCAATCATCTTTACATCATTCGACGTATGGTTCCCATCCCCGAAACTAGTTAACCGATTACGAATCTCGTTACTTGTATAAAAAATGTACAACTGAGCAAATCTGGGGCGTTGACCTTGTGGAGGGACCAATGATCCAATTCGATGATGATTTTCTCCCTTTACACGAAACACATATGGACCACCACCATCATTTATGCGATGATCAATCACACCCCCGGTGGATGTGAACGAAAATCTGCAATTGAATTCTCGTATGTTGCGACGGAAATAAGTTGACAGTCCACCACCATTATAATCCATTAGCTCTTTCAAATAGTGTGGCGGGTTAACCTCCATAGGTAGTTGGACTTTCTCATTCATACAACATAAGGCGAATGCAGGGTTCCTTAGTGGCTGGGAACGAACACTTCATTCTAATCCCCACACAATTGCTCTACAATAAGGATTCAGACAAACATGATCTGGTGGACCAAAATCCTCTTTGGCGTGTACAGTCCCTGTACGGGTACACAATTCAACACATGAGCACCATTCAATAAAAGTTGTCAATAATTCATACAGAAATATTGAGCGTACTTTGATGTCGATTGCCACGCCGTCCAGCCTCCGCAACACCTTGAAAGTTGATGTCAGTAAGCCCACAATGAAGACTGCAACCACCAGTATCTTCATTATCGATAACACGTCTCCTTTTTTTATTACAACGTCGTGATGTTGATGACTCGCCACGTTCAAAATGAATATTGTGACCCGAGGGTTGCCCACTCAATTGAGTAACACAAGACAAAGGGGTTTGTGTGAAATGTTGCGACATCTGGGTGGGCCGATAAATATTATTGTTGTTTGTCATGTCAGCCAAGGGTGTACGGCCAATGTGCAAGTGTTGACCAAAAGAAAAAATTTATATTGCGGTGTGTGCTATTAATGTCACACACACTGTTAACCAATCCAACGGAGTTCTCATCCGTATTCCTGGAACGCACATTACGGGAGCTGGGTTGATTTGATAACCGTGACGCAGATCTACGTGAACATAGAATCTGCGCACGGACTGCCCTTTCTCACTCGTTGTTCTCTGCCTATTCTCACTCATAGTTGTCTGCCTACTGACAATGAAAGCAAGCACAAATTGTTCACAAAATCCTGATTGTATGCCCCTATATCTAAAAGCAATTAACCTATAAAAAAACATACACAACATTAAATACGTCAACATTAAAAAAAATTGATTTCATGTCCAAGAATGTACATTTAGCGTAATCAAATCAAATAAAATTAAAGACCTCAATGTGTAGGTTAAAAGTTAATACAAAGTATTTACTGATTTTGTTTCTTAAATTGATAAGTACTTTCTTATATTTTATTTTCATTTCTTTTGCACGTTGGCCCAATTATTTGTAATTTTATATAATTTCAAATGCTAATTATATATATATAAAACAATTTATACATTAAAGAATACTAAATTAAGATTTTATATGGTGTGCTAAGTAAAGGTTAAAAGTGTGAACTCATGTATTTACTGATTTTATTTCTGAAATGGATACCTACTTTTTTACATTTTATTTTAATTTCTTCTGCACTTTGATCTAAGTAGCAAATTAAAATGTCAAGAAAAGAATTTCAGGCGTTTTGTAAACATTTGAAACTATCATGGTGTAACTTTATCTAATTAATTAATTAATTAGCTATACATTTAAAACTAATTGAAACTATGCTTTTGTCATTATTTAATTGTTTCACTCGAGTCACTAACTCTTATCTTTTGTCCATTTTCGCAGGTTCATAGGTTTACAAGTCTATTTTGTTGCAGATAGGCCACCCATAGCTTTGTCCTTTTCATGTTTTCTTATTTTTTTTGTCAATTTTATTGATACTCATTTTGTTTGTCCTAATAAGTAATTCCAATCAATTATGAGACAATTAACATTTTTATCATTGTTTTATTTTATTGTTAAAAAATACAAAAAAATCCATCATCATAATTATCATCTTTCTTAGAATTTTCTCATTATTTTATCATTGTTTTAAAACTAATTGAAACTATACTTTTAAAAGCTAATTGTATGTATATACAACAATTTAGATAGGCATTATAGTTAACTAAGATTTTATATGGTTTGCTATGTGTAGGTTAAAAGTGAATACAAAGTATTTACTGATTTTGTTTCTTAAATTGATAAGTACTTTCTTATATTTTATTTTCATTTCTTTTGCACTTTGGCCCAATTATTTGTAATTTTATATAATTTCAAATGTTGATTATATATATGTATATATATATATATAACAATTTATACATTAAAGGATACTAAATTAAGATTTTATATGGTGTGCTAGGAAAAGGTTAAAAGTGTGAACTCATGTATTTACTTATTTATTTCTTAAATGGATAACTCCTTTTTTACATTTTATTTTAATTTCTTATGCACTTTGATCTAAGTAGCAAATTAAAACGTCAAGAAAACAATTTCAGGCGTTTTGTGAACATTTGAAATACTTAGGGGACTATTCAAGTAAATTTCAGCCCAACATTATTGTTGACTACAAAATTACGAATGACCGACCTTGGACGAGGAAAAGTGAGGGCATTTTCGTACTTTCCAATTGAAATTACATTATTCACTAAATAAAAGCGTCGACTTTCCTTTCTCAGTTTCATTTCTCCCGACCCCCAAACCCTAGCCACCCAAATCCTCCCAACTCCCATGGCCGTCTACGTTTTCAACTCCGTTCAGATTCTTCTTCCCCTCTTCATACAGTCCTTTATACAAATCCTTACACTATTTTCATCATTGATCTATCATTTGTTCGTGTGTTTCTCCCCTACTATCCATATTTGTTGCATACCCACACGACCGATATGATCTGTCGGATCGAAAATCTCTGATCTCTTTCGGTACTCGCCGGGTTATTTGACCGGTACAGTCACGGCCAACTGTGGCCAACATTTGTTAATTTTATTTCTCTCTGTTTACCCCCTTGTAAATCTTCTGTTGCCGCCCCACACGACCGATACGATCCGACAGATACGAAACATCAGATCTGTTTCGGTACTCGCCGGTTTATTTCACCGATACATTCACGGCCCTTTGTGGCCAACATTTGTTAATTTTATTTTGTTCCTCTCTCGTTAAATACGTTCTTAACATTTGTTAATACATCCCAAGATTTTGATTTTTATTTTTTTCATGGTTATTTGATTGATACGTTCTTCTATTATCATATTTTTCTTAAATATTTTTTTTTACAATAACCCCTGATTTCTCTGTAGATCGGACTCCTAAGTTACCGATCTGTAATTCTGGGATACTGCCACTGTTGAAATATTTCTTGAAATATTATTTTTAAAAACTTTTTGATTGTAAAGTTTATTTTTGTTCTGTATTCCTGGGATGTTGCCTATGTTATTATATTTATCTTAAATATATTTTTTTACAAAATCCCCCGATTTATCTGTAGATCGGACTCCTAAGTTACCGATTTGTAATCCTCGGATGTTGCCTCTGTGGGTATATTATTTAAAATATTATTTTAAAAAAACGTATTGAACGTTAAGTGTATTTCCGATTTTCAATCTTGGGATGTTGCCTGTGTTGACATGTTTCTTGAAATATTATTTTTAAAAAGCCAGGATTTCTGATCGATAAATTTATTTCCTAAGTAATCGGTAAGTTTTTCTGGGATGTTGCCTCTGTTGATATATTTCGTGACATATTAATTTGAAATGAAAAATTTATAGTTTTGAGCCATCTGCGTTTTTTCCGCTCTGTAATCCTGGGAAATCATCTCCATACCCGAGACTAATGATTGATTACCTGGACAGACTCGCAAAACATGAACTCTATACTAAAGGTAATGTTTTTATTCTTGTTAAATTGTTTCTACCTGTAAACTTTCTCTGATTCCATGTGTTTAGAGTGAATAAACTATAATCAGCCATGTTTGTAATTGAATAACTGTCAGTAGAAAAACATACCTTGTCTGCTTATACAAGAAACCTAGAACTGATATGGGAGAAATTTGCTTGTGATATTCCAGTAACTGCAAAATGGGTTAACATTATATGCATAGTTAGTAATCGTAAACACAGACATGAGGTAATGTTTTTTTTCTTGTTAAATTGGTTCTGCCTAGATACATGATCTGATTCCATGTGTTTAAAACTGACAAAATTCTCTGATTCCATGTGTTTAGAGTGAATAAACTATAATCAACCATGTTTGTAATTGAATAACTGTCAGTAGAAAAACATACCTTGTCTGCTTATACAAGAAACCTAGAACTGATATGGGAGAAACTTGCTTGTGATATTCCAGTAACTGCAAAATGGGTTAACATTATATGCATAGTTAGTAATCGTAAACACATACATGAGGTAATGTTTTTATTTTTGTTAAATTGGTTCTGCCTAGATACATGCTCTGATTCATGTGTTTAAAACTGACAAAATATAATCAGCCATGTTTGTAATTGATTAACTATTAGTAGAAAAACATACGTTTGAGATGGATGAAACTTGCTTGTGATATTCTAGTAACTGCAAAATGGGTTTAAATTATATGCATATTTAGTTTACATAAATCAAACCTAGCATAGTGTGCAGACCTAATAATAATTTCTACTTACTAAACAGAACAGCTCCAGAGAGTTGAGTAGCCGCCAGAAACAGTGTTTAGAGCCTAAAGAGAATGAAAATTTTAATTAACTCCTTCTGGTGTATATATATTCGTATAAGAACAATTTTAGGGTTTTTTATATTCAAACTTAAAGTAGCTTCTTAGAAGCTTATGTATTTTAGACGGAAATCAGTTATCTCTATCTTTTTTTAGATGGAAGGGCTTTCCTATAGAATCAACAATTTAATGCTTAATTTCAATCACATTAACAATTTCCCTTTTTCATTTTGCATACTATTCCAATTAGCGGGAATACAGGACAATTCAAGCGGACATGAGGTAAATTCCTTTTTGATATATTAAGTCAATTAAATTGCCATTACTATAGAGATGTTCGGTCTCATTTTAGTAGTATGTGGGATAAACCAATAATTTAATGTTTAATTTCAATCACACTAACAATTTTTATTTTTTATTATGCAGATTATTCAAAAAAGCGAGAATTTTGGACAATTCAAGGTAAATTCCTTTTCGATACTTTCAATCAATTAAATTTCCATTAGTAGAGAAATGTTCGCCCCTATCTCATCAGTGAGTATGTGGGGTTAGGAATTTCTGTAAATTTACTTTACCTCTATTCCTGATCTCGGTAGGCAAACAATTAGGGCACGTTTTCGCTAGAAATCAAACTTAGGGTACGGTTTGATGAATGCGACACCTCGCCATTAGGTTTAATTGACAACGGTAGATATCTCGTAACAAATAATGACGTTCCCGGTTTTTTAAAAGTATTTATAACTTTATTTTGAAATCCAACTTTTTTTAAGTTTGAATTTGTCTAGAAACTCATAAAGTTTAAGCCACCAAATGAAGTAGAGCACTTATCCTTTTCCTTATAAATTGTAGAAAAAACAAATTATATATAGAAAAACTCCAGAAGTTCTGATTTGCACTTACTATTATTCTTAGAAGCAAGAAAGCACGAATCCTAGGAGTACATACCCATTCTAATTTTTAAAATCAATCTTACGGCTCACGCTAGCACAACACTTGTTACATTTTCTCTTGACACCGCCATCCTTTCTCACTGATTCCATGCTCTCTACTTGTCTGTATTCGTTGTCGTAAGCCAACAACTCATTAAGCTCATCCTTAACCTTTAAAAGTTGCGTTACCTTCTCCTTCTGACCTTCAGTGTCATTTAAGGCCTTCGACTTCTCAACTCTCAGCTTCTTATTCACTTCTTTAAGCTTCCTATTCTCCGTCTGTGTCTTTGCCAATGTATCCAACATAGTTTTATTTGAGAGATCCAACTGAGTATTCCTTACCTCTAGAAGCATATACTTGACTGCCAGTTTCTCTAGTGCCTCGCTGCTGTAATCTATAATGTTGAGGCCATATGTTGATATGCATGAATCAATTGCTTTCTTAGCGGCATTCTCGGTAGCCTCTCGAATACTTACCCTCATGTCTGATGTGAATTCAACAGAGCTGCCCTTTGAGTCAATGAATATGCACACCTCGGCAACATATCCACCGTCCTTCTCGATTATCAAGTACTTTTGATCTCCATTCTTCCTACTTCTCTGTATATCCAATAGTAACTCTGTCATCTTGATTCTAATGTTCCTGTCTCCTGCACAAGCATAATGACTATATTTGGTCAAAAGCAAATTGCATTTATTTTATAACTTCTCTTATTTACCTGACTTGTCTTCCGTCATCATTATTGCCTCTGGAAAACCCCTTGCTCAACTGTTTTGCTACTCCCACTGATATGTTCTAGTTTGTCGAATATATATAGTGCAGAGTATCATGTTAAAATTGGAAAATAACAGGAATGTAAAATTAAAAAATTACCAAATAGGAAACAAATAAAAAATAAGATCGCTACATTAAGGGGAAATCTTAATATTCCGAATAAATGTCCAAAATCGTTTCTGACGCTACAACTTTATTTTAAGATATTCTAAGATACTGTTATTGAAATATCATATTTTATAATTCTTCGTCTATATTTTCATTCCATTATGAGTTGCCCATTTCTTGAAAACTTCATAGGTTGCTGGACCAATTTCACAATTGTGAACCTCCTTGTCAAGTGTTGCTCTGACTCTCTTCATCTGCCTGGATCCCACACCCACAGTCCATGGAAATTGCCTCTCTTTGCCGATCAGGTAGTTCATCTCATGCATCTGGTTATATTGCAGAGTACAAATTAATAGTTGCAAAATTATATTACTTTAGAATAACTTTGTTCTTACATGAGTCCTTAGCATGAAGATTGTGTTCTTCATCTGTTGATTGGCACTTTCCAGGTATGAAACTCGATCTCGCAGCCTCTTGATCTCATCCTCGTACTCGTACCTTTGGTGAATCTCCCTGAAATCGAGCTCCACAAGATAGTCAAACTGGTCTTCTGTCAAAGCGTCCTGGAGTTCTTCGTCCGTCATAGTCTTCGAATCCATGCGTGCCTACTACCGGTCCAAGAATCGTTTTCTGTCGCTCTGGGATCTGTCATGTACTTTAAATATAGCGTTTTCTGTCTTTAAAATGGAAGTCTCTAATCACTGATTAGTCCGAAATTTATGTCACAGTTATCCTTCTTCCGGAATCTGTTTTTAATGGAAATCTGATCACTGATTAGTCCAAAATTTAGGTGAACAATACCCTATAATGTTCTGAAATTTTTTTAAAATGGAAGTCTGTAATCAGTGGTTATTCCGAAATTTAGGTTCATAGCTGTTTGCCTACGTGTCACTGAGAAAACAAATGAAGCGTGAGTTGGCGAAATTTTGAGGCTGATGTGGCGCTCTAATATTTCAGTATTCTTGGGAGCCTGCCAGCGAATGTATCATGTAATAAGATTGAATAGTAGATTAACACGGCCAAATATAACTCGTCTAAAAGCATATTCTTTACATGCACAAATAATGGTACTACGCCTTGAAAGTGCATTGGTAACACCTTATGCGTTACCAAACCGTTACTAATGGTAACGAGGTGGGGCGTTACCCATGTGTTACAATTTTTGCCGTTGCTAGGCGTTATAGCGAGTAACGGACTGGTAACACCCTTGTTCGTTACCACAAAATTTTTAAATACAAAAATCAGATCCGGAGACAAATCCAAATCCAAACCTTCAAATATTCAACAAAAACCCGGAAATCTTCAACGAATCCATATCTAAGATCTTTTATTCAAACACTTCATCCAAATCATAAATACATAAAAATTCAAAAATAACTCCACAAATCCCCTAGCATTTCAATGTCCCGCAAAAATAGAAACACATTAAGAGAGGGAGAAGCTAAGCAAAAATAACCCGAAATTCATTAAAACTTCATCCAAAAATAAAAATCAAAGGCAACGATCATAGAGAGGATGAAGCTAAGCCTAACCTTTCGTCTTTGAGAAGACGACGCCAAGAAGAGTGGGCCGCAACCTACCGGTGGAGTTCGAGTTCATGCGGAAACTGAAATTTTTTATTAAACTCCTGTAAAATCGTTTGAAAAAGAACAAATTTAAAGGAAAAAGTGTGTCAAGTGATAATGGTAGATGCGCGCTTCTCGACTATGTTGACATCGAGATCGTAAATCGGTGCTAAGGGATTAGCGGCTGTTATGAATGAGTAAGGTTTGAGGGACAGGGATAATGGAAAGGGTAGGGATTTGTCGAAGGAGAGTGATTACGTGAATGGGGAAGAAGGAGGGGTCTGTGAATAATAGGAGTCAGCAACGGACCTGGTAACGCACCAACCCGTTACCAGCCACTGGGTCCACGTTTTCAACGGTTTTGAGCCTTGGTAATAGGCTGGTGCGTTACAAGGCCCGTTACCAAGCTCACTACAACTACGTAGTGCCCGCTACCATGGTCAAATGGGTGTCGACCACCACAGTAGCAGGCTTGGCGTTGCCAAGCCTGCTACCGAGGTTTGGCATGGTTTATGAAATCGAACCGGACACAACCGTTCAAGCTACCGATTCACGATCGGCCGGTTCGACCGATTAAGCCACCGGTTCAACCGGTATTAGTTAAATACGCTGGATATCTAACCTTTATCATTCATCTTAAAGTAAATAAGTATTATATAGTAAACTAAATAACATAGATCTATCAAAGCTCAAAAGAGTTAGCACATACATGCTTTAAAATTACAATGAGTATTTCCATAACCACCTTAGTGCATTGTTATAAGTCTTATCACCAACTAACAAGTAGCAACACCTCATAGGTTATCAACAAATGCTCTAAGATCAAGCTCATCTTCCTCGGTGGCGACATCTTTATTTGCATTAGTTGTTACATCACCTAGAAGAAAAGAGTAAATTCCACCACATATATCCGAACTATACCATTCGTTGCAAATCTATAAGCTGAACAAAAGTTTGTTGCAAATATGGCTCTAAAGTATGAGTACGTTGCAAATCTATACCCATGACTTGACATCCATTAAAATTTAACGGAATTTACGGTAAAAGGCTCAAATATACCCTTATGGTTTCTAAATTGTACCGAATAGTCCTCTAACTTTATAATTTCATTTTGAGTCATTATTCTTTATCACATGTGTATTTTTTCACATATTTCTTCCAAATTACTAATATTAATTATAGATTGAGTGTAAAATATCAAAAAAATTATCAAATATAAATCAAAACTATAAAATAGATAATATTTGTACTTAAATTTACTTTTTATAAAAACTAATTATCAAAATAAAATATAAGAATTAATAATGATTTTAAAAAATCTCTAAATCTATATAAAATTATTTAGTTAATGTAAAAGATCTTTAACAATGACATTAAATTTATTTGAAATTATACATTTTCTTTAGCATCTAGTTTATGCATTTTTATTCAACATTTTGATATAAAATTTCACGCAATTTACATGCATAAGTTAAATAATCTTTGAAGTTTGTAAAATATTTTTTTCAAGAGTCCATAACATAATCTTCATAAAACTAATTTTAATATAAGTGTTAGAGATTTCTAGAAAGTTATTGTTCATTCTAGCATTTTACTTTGATAATTACTATTTTTAGGAATATAAAGGTAGCTTTTTGCACATAGATAATTATTGATATTGTTTTAAAACATTTCTTTTCATATTTGATACTTTTTAGATATTCTAGACTCAATTTAAAATTAATATGAATAATTTGGGAAGATTATTTGAAAAATACACATGTGATAAAGAGTAATTGCTAAAAAAATAAATTATTAAAGTTAGAGAGGGTGTACAAAACATTTTAAAAACCATAAGAGTCAATTTGAGCATATTTCAAGCAAATTCTGTTAAGTTTTAACGAATATTAAGTAGTGGGTATAGATTTGTAACATACTTATACTTAGAGCTAGTTTTGCAACAAATTTTTGTTAAATATAGATTTGCAACGAAATGTATAGTTCAGGTATATCTAGTGAAATTTACTCTAGAAGAAAATATCCACAATTATTATTTCAAGATAAAACTATCATACTAAAGAATCTACTCCTCGTCCCATAATGTTTGCACCATTCACTACGTATTTAACAGAGTCATTGTAGCGCCGTTTAAGAGCCATTTGCGCTACTATAGTAGTCTTGACATGCGCTCCTACTGGCGCTACGTAGGGAGCAGTTTTTGCGAACGTGCGCTTGAAGTCGCTACACCGTAGCGTCATTGTTCCATCTTTTAGTGCTACAAACATCCACGTATGTAGGCTGCTGACACGCTCATTTACTTGGAGCGCTGTTGTCGCACCTCCAAGCGGTACAACCGTTTTATTATTATTATTCTTATTTTGGAATTTTGTATTCACTAAACGAAATAATTTGAATAATTATGGAAAAAATAAAATAAAAGACAGTTTAAGGACTTTTTAATTAAAAATTAAGAAATTCAATATTTATAAAATGAGTAAATACATTTTTAGTCCCTTAGCTTTTGTGCTGTCCTATTCTCGGTCCACTTTTAAGAATTCGTCCTATTTTAGTTCTTATAAGTTAGTTGTTGGTACCATTATAGTCCTTCCGTCAGAATCACCGTCTATTTATCCATTTGTTGATGGAATTGTCAAAAATGCCCACTATCTATTGACACCGTGTCGGTATAGTGAGGACACGTCGGTTCCACGACAGCATCTGATTAGGTCAGACGTTTGCTAAAGGAGAGAAGCGAAGCAACCGTCCCATCGCACTTAATTATCGTAACCAGCAGAATCGAAAAGCAGAGATGGGTTACGGGGGACTGTGAAGGTGAAGAGTGTGTGGTCTTCTGACTAAGGCGAACCCTAGCAATGATGGACGAACAAATCGAAGCCGCTGAAGTACCGAGAAGCATAGTCATTTGTGAAGGTGACGGCGAAAAGGAGGCTCTATCGTAGCGTCGGCGTGCTTGGAAACGAACCGCGACTAAAGTCAAAAATGTGGAGTACTGTAAGTAAAATTTTCTTCTTTTCTCGATGTAGGTGTTTGTGAAGTCTTTTCCGTTGGACAATGAGACCATTTTTGGTTTCATTGGGACAGGGGGACCATTCTGTACTCTGTTTTGAATATTTCCCCTTTTCTCCATATTTGCAGTACCTGATGAACCGTTTTTCTCCCTTCACATTCACCATGGAGGGTATTTTGCAAAACTACCTTGGAATGCATACATTGTAGATCATGTTGACATATTTGATTTCTGTGATATGGAAAAGATGGGCTTTTGTGAGTTGGATACGATGGTGGGAGTTTTGTACATTGGGACCAAATTTGTCAACTACTTCTGGCGTGTACCTTCTAGGACAATACATGAGGAGGACGATGTGAGTGAGAGTAGTTTGAATGAATTGGTGGTTGAGGAATTGAAAACAGATGAGGATATGAGAAGGATGCTTGAACTTGTTTACCAGAGACAGACTCGCATATTTACACCGTGGCTTTGTGAGATAAAGAAATGTTTTACTATGAACTGGATTGGGCTAAACAATATGATTACAAAGGAGATACTTTTGGTATGAAGCCTATTAAGACAGAACAAAAGAATAGAGGTGGAGGAGTAAAGATTGGGGGGATTGATGAGAGTTGTAGCAGTGAAGAGGAGGATAGTGTTAATAGACGTGGAGTGGATGCAACTGGTATCAACAAAGGTGAAAGGTGGAAAATTTTTGGGTTAGGGTGGTACACTGATGATAGAGAGGGAGAGCTTGCTGATGTAGATATTGAGGTAATCTCAGAAGTTAATGCTGAGGTTGGTGAAGGAGTCAATGCTGAGGCCAGCTCACATGGTGGTAGCCAAGAATCATGGATGGATTGGTTAGATGTGGACACTCAAGAGGGTGTAGGTCCATTAGGTGGGTCAAGAGAGGTCCCTACTGCTGAAAAGGAGGTCTCTGCTGTTGAAGCTGAGGACAAGAATGATGACAGTTTAGGACCAGAGCAAAACAAAGAATTTGATACTCCCACTTCTAAGTCTAACAAAACTAATGTTATCGATGACGATGAAGAGTCATCTTCTAATGGTGATTTCTTTTCTGAGTTTGGAAAGAGGTTTGGGAAGATCAGAGAAGAGTCTATGAAGAAGTTAGAGGAAAAGAGGAGGAAAAGGTGGAGTCATTTGTTCAGAGATGAAGATGAGGAGTCTAGTCCTGAGTCATCCGAGTCAGCCCCTGGCTTTAATGATGAGGATTCACAAGGTGGATGGCCTATGAAGAAAGATGCGAAAGAGAAGGGGATTGAGAAGGAGGCTGCTTGTGAGGAAAATGCCAGTGATGATGAGCACAGTGAGGAAAATGACAGTGATGATGAGCACAGTGAGGATGATGACAGTGATGATGAGGACGTTAATGTAGATTACAGTGATGAAGAGACAGAGGAAGAAAATGATTTGCAGGCAACTGAGAAGGTGGATATTGAATTTGAGGAAGAGGATGATGGCAGAGGAGATGAGTATAAGGATGATGAGAGGAGTTGTGACACAGGATTTGAGGAGAGTGATAATGAGATCGCAAAGAATGATGAGAAAATGGATGTTCAAATTGCGATTGACCAAAACATACTGGACTTGGGTTTTAAAAAGAAAGGTCTTGGGCCAAGTGGATCAGGTGAGCCAAGTGGATCGGGTGAGCCTAGTGCATCTGTTCGGCCAGCTGGAAACACAGGCCCAAGTGGGGAATCGAGAATGAGACTCACAACAATGAAGAATAGGCCGATGACACCGAGTATGATGACTCGATCTTGAACTCGAAGTGTCCATTCGGATAGTGATGATGATGGGCCAAGATACCTGTCTTCAACCCACGACGGATCTATTTTCTTCTAAGTTCGAGTTGGTATAATCTTCCCCTCGTTTGACATGTTAAAGATGGCTATCAAGATGTACTGCTGTTGAGCAGTGTCTCGAGGTTTTGGAAGAATGACAAGAGTAGAGTTGTAGCCAAGTGTGTGGAGGGATGCAACTGGAGTCTCAGAGCAGGGCTGATTGTTGGAGGTCCCAAGTGCCAAGTTAGGAGGTATGATGCTGAGCACCAGTGCTGTAAGGGAACAAGGTTGAGATTTGCAACTGCTGAATGGATTGCAGAGGCGTATGTTGATGTTATCAGATCTCAACCAGATATCAGTTTGGGTGCATTGGTGGACCATCTCAGAAGGGACCATAACATTGAAGTCCATAGATCGAAAGTGCAAAGGGCTAAATCAAGGGCACTAGAGATGATCAGAGGCGATGAGACTGAGCAGTATGCAAAGGTTGCTGAGTATTGTGGGGAAATGGGTGTTAAGAACCCAAGAACTAGGACAGTTTTGAGCTGTGACCACTTGATCTTTCAGAAGATGTTTGTGTGTATTGCTGGCCAGAAACATGGGTTCTTAGCAGGCTGTAGACCAATTATATCCGTTGACGGATGTTTCTTGAAGGGCACTTATGAGGGACAACTGCTATCAGCTGTTGGGATAGATGCCAACGACTGTATCTACCCAATTGCATATGCCATTGTTGAGTCAGAGACACAAGATTCATGGGGATGGTTTCTGAATTTACTGAAGGAAGAGTTGGAAATTGATGAAACAAAGAACTGGATATTGATGTCGATCGGCGAAGGTACATAACACTTGGACTTGAATACGACGGTAGTTAGCTATATTGGACTTGAATAGGACATTAGTTAGCTGTATTGGACTTGAATAGGGCATTAGTTAGGCTGTATTGGACTTGAATAGGACATTAGTTGCATGCATATCATATTGTTTGGACTGAAATTAATGAAGTGTACCTTTGTTTGTTAAGGGATTAATACCTGCAGCTGAGAAGGAGTTTCCTGATGCTGAGCATCGATTTTGTGTACGACATATATACACAAACTTCAAGAAAGAGTTCCGTTCTGAGCTTCTGAGGGATTTACTCTGGGGTGCAGCAAGAGCACCATACAAAGCAGTATGGAGATTGCAAATGGATCAAATCAAGGCTGATGAGAATGCCTGGAAATGGCTGCAAGCGGTGGATCCAAAGCACTGGACAAGGTCACATTTTAATGGGTTTCCTAAATGTGACATATTGTTGAACAACTTGTGTGAGTGTTTCAACAAGTTCATCCTCGAAGCTAGGGATAAGCCAATACGACCATGTTGGAGATGATTAGATGCAAATGCATGGTGAGGCTTGCAAGGAAAGCCAAGTCACAGACCAAATGGACAGGTAAGCTTTGTCCAAAGATAAGAATTAAGCTGAACAAGAATGTGGATGAAGCTTCGAAGTGTACTCCAAATGAATCTGGACCCACAGAGTATCAAGTGAAGAAAGGTAATTTTGTGTTTGGTGTTGATACGGAAGCAAGGACATGTGACTGTAGAAAGTGGGATTTAACAAGCATTCCATGTTCCAATGCATGATCAGCCTTGACCTGTCATAGAGCTACCCTTGAAGACTATGTTGATGATGTTATTGGACAAGCACCCACAAACCGATCTCTGACCATTTCATTAGACACATCGAAGTCTTGATCGGTGGGAACCAATCGATGGCTAATACCAACTGGCTAAATTGCACATTGGTTTAGCTTGATTGGTTTTGGCACATTTTCTAGTAGAATTCCAACAGTTAAACCTCCAACCAATAAAAGAACTACCAGAGGCAGACCAAAAAAGAAGAGGACAAGAGAGGAAGGTGAAGAACCATCAAAGAAAAAAATGAGGAAGACAGGGATGCATGGTCAATGTTCAAATTGCAAACAACAAGGTCATAATGTGAGAACCTGTAGCAAACCTCCAAAGAAGACATCTGCACCTAGTGGTTCAAAGAAGAAGGGAAAAAGAGTTGCTGGTGAGGGTACGAGTAGCAATATGGCAAAGAGACAAAAAACAGATGTATAACCCTAAACTTTCACATACTGTTACTAGTTGTCCATCCAGGTTATCGATACTAACATGAGATTTTTATTTACAATGCAGACTACATCAAGGCCAACAACAAACAGTAACTGTAATCAGGCCGAGGGGGAACACCTTCATCAATAGGAAAACTTCTGCTACCGTAAGATAAAAATTGAGTTTACTACTTATGTGATTCAAATTGTAACACCTGAAGATGAGACTCATACTGGAAAATTGTAACACCTTACTATGTGATTCAAATTGTAACACCTTAATATGTGATTCAAATTCTTACGAGGACGAAGAAGGGGAAACAACCAGTTCCAAAGGTCAACGCATTTGTCCATCGTCAGAGTGCGAGATTGGCAAAGCAACAACCAAGGCGTGGCAGGAAGAACACAAGGGCTAGTGGACTGTATTCAACTGCTCTGTAATGGATAGCCAATGTTGGCTTCTGTGGCACGTCAATTGATGTATTCATTATGGATGTTTATGTATGGATGTTGGCTGTTGTTATGGATTTTAGGTATGGATGTACTGGATAGCCAATTATAGATGTTTATGTATTCATGTATGGATGTTAGCTTCTGTGCATTTCATATTTTCATCCACCTTTAAGAATTTGTCCTATTGTAGTCCTAAAACGTTAGATCTCTGTCCTATTGTAGTCCTTGGGTCAACTTCTGTGCACACAACTGATTTCATAAACACAAACTGATTTCGTTCATATCACACACAACTGATTTCATAAACACAAACTTAACATTGCACAACTGAAATGTCCCGGAATACTACAACTGAATTACATAACAACTCATAGTTGCCCCTCTTCAAGTCAAGCTTCACTTGAAGTTTAACAAAGCAAATACAACAACTAGAACCGCAACTACAACAAATACACGCCTCTTCTTCACGTGATGATTCTCCACTGGTACTTGCTCACCCTCAATACGTCTGGACATAACATCACATTCCTCCTTTAGACGCCCAAGTTCAGCATCCTTCACCATCAAAGCCCTCTGCAGCTCACCCCTCTCATCCAACAGACGCTCCCTTGTATTCAACAAGTCATTCATCATACCTTTATAATGGGTGGAGAGTGCGGGATCAACCCACTTCCATATACCACAACCAACATCATCGTCCTGCGATCAGAAGATAGTGACATAACAGAAGGTTTGACGATATCAAATTAATAAGAAAGTTGGGAATCCTTGTACCGAACGTCTTGGGCATGCGTAGAACCTCCGGCCTGGATTTTTCCGAGTCATGCTAGTGAGAACGCAGATGGTGTATCCACATTGACACTGAGTAGGAACGGACGCTAGCTCATCGGACGCACAACAGCTAGTGAAGTTCGCACGGGAACCGGAATCGGCAATTGACCTTCTACTTCTACAGGAAGCGGAACTCCCAGAAGGCAAGCTGGTCATTTTCGATTCAAATTGTGCGAACCCGTAATCCTCACTATCCCTCCCTCTCAGAATGAAATTTATGAGAGAACCCTAAAACCATACAACTGATACCCTCCCCACCAATTTATGGTTGACTAGCCTAGCTCTACAAAATCGAACGTATATATAGGACTACAATAGGAGAGAACTACATCATATAGGACTACAATAGGACACTTCTTGCAAACACTAGAACTTAAATAGAACAACAATTTTACATGAGCATGTCAATAACTCAATATGAAATCACCATCTTCGATTCATACAAACCCCAAATTGTGACAACATTTTCTACAAACCCACAAACCTTAGGTCTCCTTAGTCTCGTTTCTTGGCCCATATCCACCACTTTCATGGCCATTACTTAACCTTCCATCCCCAGGATTCAGCTCGGAATATGCGAAACCCGCTGCCTTCAACTGTCGAGCTACTACTGGCTCACGAGATCTGCTAGCTCGGAACATCCCTCCAGATCTGCTGTGAGGACGATGACTTCTTCGAGAATCCCGCCGCACGTCAACGGCAGACAAACTCTCCCGCCTAAATGTTTGATGTGATGATGTGTAAAAGTAATGAGATGCTGACTCTAACACTGATTGTACATATGTATGCGACAACGAAGTGTGATGGCACATCGATTTGCGACAAGTGGCCCATGCTTGAAGCTCTCCCACGGCGCTCGGGCCGCGTTTGTCTGGCGTATGAGCTCGGCCTGTCGCATGATCAACATCTCATGCTCTGCTGAGCGCCGCTGCCTCAGAGCATGGATCTCCTCGTCCTGTCTGTCGATGCGCTCCTTATCCTTTCGACGCTCCTCCTCCAAGCTGTATCTCCCATTGTAAGTTATGTAAAAGTAACAATATAATACTTGAATTTTTTAAAAAGTTACAAAGTGGATGACATATATTTGTAGTTACCTCTTATGGCTGCGGAGGATAGAGCTGGTCGTTATGGACCAGCTACGAAGTCTTGATCTCCAACGTCCTCTGGTGGGGTTTAGCCCGGTCACCTCCATGTAGACGTCGGGATCGAAAAGTGGCATATCATCCTCGTCCTCATACTTCTCCCGCATAGCCTCGATATATTTTCCCTAATTAATCAAAAAATAACTTTAAATTTTTTTTAAAAAATACTATAATGTAGCGGATATATTAGTATTAAGTGAGAAAGGAGAGTACCTCGAAGTCCGCCTCCTCACCACCCCACTCCCGTCGAAACTCCAAAATGCTCACAGGTCGACCACGTTGTTCGCTCTGCCAATTCAAACATGTTAATATATTATATGAATTTAATTAAAAATAAGGAAAAAATAGAGTAAGTAATTACGTAGCGCTCATATGCTCCCTGCAACGACAACCTCTCGTGCCTCTTCTTCTTTGGCTTTTCGTTGACCTTCTTAGCATTCTCTCACGCCTGTTTTGAGGTCTTTCGAAAATGCTCGGAGTTCCAGAAATCTACCATCTTGTCCCAAACCGCTTTGAGAGACTTGGGAGGTTTCGCTAACGCCACGGGGTGATGGTCATTGTGCCGACCTCGGAGTTTGGAGAGCTTGGTTGGTCTGACTCACCAAATCGGGATATGAGCACTCTAAGCACGTCCTCATCACCGCTACGCGGGACCCAATCATAACTCTCCTAAACAAAAAAATGCTTCATTAATACGTCATCGATTATTATAAAATGTAGCAATTAATATAAAACATGAAGTCTAATTATGCATTCATTCTAAAGCTGTCTTTGCGGGTTTTCAATTTAGACTCAATAACTCAATTTTTCATTCTTCCATTCTTTCTTCTTCTTCCTTTTTTGGGGGTCGGACCTTGTTTGATTTGCGATTATTATAAAATGTAGCAATTAATATAAAACATGAAGTCTAATTATGCATTCATTCTAAAGCTGTCTTTGCGGGTTTTCAATTTAGACTCAATAACTCAATTTTTCATTCTTCCATTCTTTCTTCTTCTTCCTTTTTTTGGGGGTCGGACCTTGTTTGATTTGCGATTTTTAGTCATTTTCATGTGAACATAAATAGTTTACGGTACCTACACCCGATTACTTCGACTAAAATGCAAAGACAAATAGCTCGACATTATTTGTAACTTCAGCCTGATAGTCAAAAGGTGATCCCGGCTAACTTGGTTGCTCCGGTGACCGCGATAAGACAGCTCCATTCTCACACCCCCATTTCGTACTGGAAGGACAAGGCAAAGGACACTTTCAGTGAAACCGCTCTCAAAGAGAAGAGTGGTGGGGGTGTGTAGTAATCACCTTATTTGAGGCAGGCACCACCCAATATATAGGGTGGTGCCAGGTCCCATTATGGGGCCTTGAATGCTGGAGAATATCCATAAATGCGCCCATAATTGGGACGGCGGCGTATTAATGGTGCAATAATGGTGGAGTTATTGCGGAGTTACTCCTCTCCTTTGGCTTGATGCCATAATTAGGGTAACGGTTGTTTTGAAGGAGGCAGCAAGCGTTTACGGCTAACGGATTTATACGGGGCGCCCTTATTGGTAGGAGGGGCTCTCCGTAAATACGAGGCTGGCTCTGGTGGGCGTGGCCCATATGGTGTTTGCGTTTGGCAATACAGCCATACGGACTGGCCCATATATATCAGTATGTCCTCCCCCCATAGTGGAGGATGGGCTGGGCCCCTGTGCTCCGCCTTGGGTGGAAGTACCGTGATCGAGAGTGATTTTTTAGATTTCCCCTTCTTTTTGAATAGAAGGCATTAAATCTTTGAAGAATAAGCTTGTTTTCAGCTGTCCAGGCCTGGCCCATGGCATTGTGCCGTTTTGGGCTGTAGATGTGGAAGGGCCCAGGAGCTTGGCCCAACATCGTTTATGGCGGTTGTGCAGCACTTTTTGAAATTGCGCTTTTTGCGCTGTTTGTAATTATGGGGGAAGTCATTTCAACTCCCATCGAACTCTACTTATACGCCAACCCATGTGAGGAGTCAGTTTTCCCGAATTCTAGCTTTCTTTGCTTTTTCGCTTCAGTTTCCTCTTTCGCTCTAGCTTCCATTTTCGGCGATTACCGAAGAAATTCCCGGCTCCAACTATTAGAAATTGAAGAATCCAACCGTTGGGTGTTCCGTTTTCAACACCGGCATACAAATCTGTAAGTACCACCCTTCTATTTCTTCTTTTCGTCGCGACCGTGTCACGAGCGTGTGTTCGCCGCGCCACCGCCTGGGTTCCTGGGTCTAGGGTTTAATTTTTTCTATTTGTGACTGCTTTCTGTAGATGGCTCTCAAGAATCCAAGCAAAGCTGGCGTGGGCCCTGATGTCGGGGAGTCGTGGCCCCGAACGGCACTGTCGGAGAAGAAAATGGCCGATATTTGCCGGAACCACCACGTTTATTCCAGAGTAGTTTGCGGGCTTTCACCGGCGGACGTACTGAGGAAGGCGGGGATGGAGTTAAACGACGATGCCCTGAGGGAACAGACCATGGTGGTCTACGAGGCCCAGCTGAAAGCTGGACTGAGGCTCCCCCTTTGCTCCCTGCTGCTGCAATTATGCGAGGGGTGGGGTGTTTGCCCTGGGCAACTGGCCCCGAACGTGTTTACCACCGTAAATGCGTTCGTGGTGGCCTGTCATCTTTCAAAGTTGATAGTGCTGCCGGAGACGTTCCTGCAGTTTTACACCCTGAAAAGGCCGGTGGGGCACCCCTTCTACCAACTGACCCCCGAGGAGGTGAAGGTGGGCAACAAAATGGTGAAGATCGGAGTCTTCGCTGAGACCACCAGTTCGTGGGGCAGCTGGAAGAGCAATTTCTTTTTCATCCTGAAGGAGGATAGTTGGGGGTTCCCTGCGTACTTCATAAAGGAAAGGGACGCAAGGGTGTCTGTGAAGCCCCCTTTGTGGGCAGGGAGCGAAGGGAAGAAGGCCCTCGATGCCCTGTGTGAATGGGTCCGTGCAGTGGAGAGGCTCGAGGAATGTAACGGTGGGTTTCCCTTCACTCTCTCCAGTCTGGACGAAGTGGTTCTGCGGAGAGTAGAGATTAGCAGGGCCCACCGTCTTCCAAGCCACGTGGACGACCTGAAGAACTGGGTTGAAGGCCTGGACGGGGACCTTATTGATCGCTTCGAAGGCGCTTTCAGCAACCCTCATTGTCTATTTTTTACTCCTTTTCATTTTTGTGTTTTTGTGATTACGCATGTTAAATGCTATTTTAACTCGATCTCATGCTTTGTTACAGCTAAGATGTCGCACCCCAGTGCCCTTTTTGCCAAGAAGCAAGACTTGAGGGAAGCCCTCAAGAAGAAGATGGACGAGGAGCTCCCTGTAGAGCCCGTTCAAGGGGTTTTCGAGGGGCTAATTGCTGAGATCTCAAAGGGTGGAGAGGTCCGAGGTGAAGAGGCCTTGGTGACGAAGGCGCAACCCGTCAGTGCGGTTGCTCCCTTGGTCATCGAGGAGAGTTCTGAGGAGTCCGAGGACCCGAACCTCGAGGAGCGATCCTCCACCTGTCCGAGGCCTTAGGGAGCTGTGGGGCTCTTGGTAGATGCTCGAAGGGCTGTTGTGGCTCCTCGGCGGCTGTGAAGAGGCCTTCGAGGGTTCCAAGAGCCTTAGGGGTTAGACCACATTCTGAGCCCAGTGCTCGAGGACTACCGGCGGGAGTTGCGGGCGAAGTCCTTTGAGCGCAAGGGTCAGCCTGAGGAGGCACGAGACCGTAATGAGGGTGACTCGTGACGAGTCGGTGATCCTCGGGGACCGGGAGGTGAGATTGAAAGTTTTCGAGGACTCTTATTTCCCTGCGGCAGGCACTTTCAAGCACACCGCCTCGGGACCCCTGGACATTGCGAAGGACATCTGCCGGGGCATTACTCGAGTAAGTCAAAATCCTCGACATCCTTTGTATTATTTATTGTCCTTGTGAGTGTACTCCTGTTTATCGTTTTGCGTTGTAACTTGCGGGAGGCTGACTGCGCTCATGGCACAGTAGCCATAATCGAGGACCTCGAAGCCCACGTGAGGAGCCTCGAGGCCAAGGCCAAAGACTCAGGAGTGGAGGCTGAAGAAGGCCTTGGCTGAGAGGGAGGCCGAGGTGTCCTCTTTGAAGGCTGAGGTATCTTATTCGAAGAAAGAAGAGGCTGCCCTTCACTCGGCCATGCGTGCGTTGGGCCAAAGGTTGAAGGCAGCCAACGTAGATGGAAGGAAGTTCGAGGCCCTCTTCCACTCCGAGCACCAGCGAACACGGGCCTCTCCATTGAGATGGAGCGGGTGCTCGGCGTATCGGGGATGGAGGCCCGAGGTGGAGGAAGGACAAGCTCATCGAGGAGCTGTCCTTGAAGATGGTGAAGGCCGAAGAGCAGGCCTCAAAGGCGGCGACCCAGGTTGAGGAATGCGCCAGAACCCTCAATGAGGTGGTGGGCTCCAGTGTGGCTGACCTTAGAGCCTTCGTACAAGTTGAAGACCAAATTGGTCTTAAGTTGTACGGAGGTGAAAGTGTTCAGCCGCCTGTTTTTCTGAAGCCTATTCTTTGAGAGGGCTGCTCGAATGGGTAAGGCCTTCAAGCTTCGACCGAAAAACTGGTCGATCGCGAGGCCATGGAGGGTCCGCTACGCTGAAGGATTCCTTCGTTGCCGCCACCAAGTGGAGGCCATGCTTGAGAAGGCCCATTGGATCCCTCGATGCGACCAAGGTTCGAGGAGCCAACCGAGGCGGCATTGTTCGAGTGGGGTAGGACGGGGAAAAAACTGGGGGCGGGATATCCTTATGATATTCTGCCAGGGCATGTAGAGGAGGATGCCCCTGTTGTACCACCGAATGATGATACCCCTAAGTAATTTTTGGGGTTTGTAATTAACTTTTGCCCTTATTTTATAAAGTAGTTAACAATTTTGTAGTAGTTATTGCGTTTTATTTGAAGTATGAATATTACTTGCATAGCGCGAAGGGTTTGTATTGCTTTAAGGCAAATTTCTTTAAGACAAAGCATGTAATTCTTCGTATAATTGACTGTCTTTTATTCGATGTGTATTGCTCGAATATTGAAGTCCTGAAGAACTTGAAATGCTCAATTCGTTGGGGTTATACCTTGTAATTAATTTTTTTCCTTACTTTATAAAGCGTGGACATTCTTCGTAGAGTTATTTGTGTGCCAATATTGCTTGCATAATGCGAAGACTTTGAATATTGCTTTTTATTCGATGCACCAATATTGGTTGTACAACGCAAAGAGTTTGAATATCTCTGCCAATTTATTTAAAGGAAAACACACAACTTAGACGTAATAAGGCCTCAAGTCATCGACGTGATAGTCATTTTTTAGCCTTTTGTCTTGGTGGTCCTTTAGTTTGTAGACGCCGCCTCTTTCCTTACTATGTACAATGTAGGGTCCTGCCCATTTGGAACGAAGGGCTCCATGGCCAGGGTTACGGCCTGACAACTCTGCTCTTAGCAAGACCATACCACCCACGCAGATCTGTTTGGCCCGAACTTTAGCTTTGTGGTTGAGGTTTGCTCTTTGCCGTAAGGCCATAAGGCTAAGTCTAGCACCCTCGCGGAGTTCTTCGACGAGGTCCAGACGCGTCCTTAGGCCGCTCTCGTTGCGAGGAGCGTCATAGTAGAGCGTCCTGACTGTCGGGATAGACACCTCGATTGGTAGCAAGGCTTCGACGCCGTAAACCAGGGAAAAAGGTGTTTCCCAGTTGGTCCCCGTGTAGTTGTTCTGTAATCCCAGAGGACGCTGGGCAGCTCCTCGACCCATTTCCCTTTGGCGTCATCAAGGCGCTTTTTCAGGCCCTCTTTGATTGTGCGGTTTGTGACTTCTACCTGGCCATTTGACTGCGGGTGTGCCACAGGGGCGTAGAGCATTTGTATATTCATCTTAATGGCCCAATCCTTAAGCTTTTTGCTCAAGAATTGAGTCTCATTGTCTGTGATAATGGCCTTTGATGTGCCGTATCGCGCCACGAGGTCATGCCGGAGGAAGTGTATGACTTTGGCGGTCGTTATTTTCTTGAGTGGTCGGACCTCGACCCACTTAGTGAAGTAGTCGGCAGCCACTATACAAATTTGAACTGCCCCTTGGCTTTAGGCATTGGCCCTATGAGATCGAGGCCCTACAACGCGAAGGGTATAGGATACGTCTCATGTAACCGCTTCATTTGCAGCTGCCGGATGCGGGAGTTGGTAGCATTTGTGGCACGACGTACCAAATCATGCGCATCTTTTCTCAATGTTGGCCAATAATAACCGAGGCGCAAGCATTTGTGTGCAAGCGCATCGGAGCCAATGTGTGCTCCGCAACTCCGGAGTGAACTTCGTTCAGATGAGCTTGGAGTCATCGGAACCGATACATCGTTGTAAAGGAGCGAATACCCTTTACGCCATAATGTACCATCGATGATGATATGGTGAGATGATTGCGTCCTTATTTTCTTTTTGTAACGGCGGGCCCTCGATTGCGCCGGTTTGGAGATACTTGAAGGAATGGGAGTCTCGGTCGATTCTTTGCATTGGCATCGATCGCATGATTGTATTTATCGAAGGTTGCGCTAAGGTTTCGAGGATTGCATCCGTCCTTCCCTTAGAACACTTGTCACCATAGTGTTTTGATCCCTTGGGATCTTATTGATGTTCACTGTTCGAATTGTCCTTGTAGGCTTTTGACGAGTGTAAGTACCTCGAGAGAGTGGGGTCCTTGCATTCATTAGTCCTCGTGACACGGCTTACGACGAGCCGTGAGTCACCGTGCCGATCGGGCCGTCGCAAGCCGCTTTCAGTGGCAGTTTTGAGACCCGATACGGGGCCTCGTATACTGCCACGTTGTTTGTGACAGGGAACTGGAAAGCTACCCGTAAGTTGGCTTCCATGCCGTGAGGACCCTTTATATGAACGCCCCCTCCTGGACGATCGGCACTGGATGAGCCGTCCACGAACATGTCCCACTCGGGAGGCTCCAACTCTGCTGGTGGCTCCCTCGAAGGACCATGTTCGAGGGGATAGATGGAGAGCTCGGCCATGAAGTCCGCCAAAGCTTGTGCCTTTATGGCTCGTCGAGGCTCGAACTTGATGTCGTATTCCCGAGCTCGATGCACTAACGGGCTAAACGACCACTATGTTACGGTCTGTTTAGGATGTCCCCGATTGGTATATCCGTTAAGACGATGATCGTGTGGGCTTGGAAATATGCTCGTAATTTCTGGCGGCCCACGATCAAAGCGTAGATCGTTTTTGAAGGAGGGTAGTTAACCTCGGCCCCTCGTAGCGTGTGACTTGTGTAATAGGCGGGCCATTTTGTGCGGACCCTCCTCCTTAACGAGCACTGAAGAGACAGTGATGTTCGAAGTGAAGAGGTAGATGATGAGTTCGTCCCCTGGCTGCGGGCATTTCAGTGTTGGCAAATCAGAGAGGTGTTTCTTGATTTGCTCGAAGGCTTCTTGGCATTCCGGGATCCAAGTGAATGCCTTTTTCATGCGAAGTGTTCAAAGAACGCTTGCACTTGTCTCCCAGTTTGAAATGAATCGCCCCAAGGCAACAATTCTTCCCGTGAGTTGTTGGATTTCCTTAATGTTCCTTGGTGGCGCCATATCCGTGATGGCTGATATTTTCTTAAGGTTGGCATCGATTCCCCTTTCGGAGATCATGTAGCCCAGAATTTCCGGCTCCAACGAAGAACGAACACTTGGCCGGGTTGAGCCTCATGTTGTATCGTCGGAACGACTTGAAAGTCTCGTCAGGGTCTCGAAGGTGATCATCGAATGTCATGCTTTTCACAATGACATCGTCGACGTATGCTTCCAAGTTGTGGCCCATTTGGTGGGCAAAAACTTTGTTCATTAAACGTTGGTAGGTAGCTCCAGCGTTTTGAGCGAAATGGCATTCGGACGTAGTAGTATACGTCATCACCCGTTGTGAATGCCGTTTTAAGGTGTCTTCGGGATCCATGTAGATTTGGTGGTAACCACTCTTAGCGTCCATGAACGATAGGTATTTGTACTTGGAAGTGGTATCCACGAGTTGGTCGATGACCGGTAACGGATAAGGGTCCTTGGGACAATGCCTATTGACGCCCGTGAAATCGACGCACATACGAAGGTCACCATTAGTTTTGTCGGCTAAAACTATGTTAGCAAGCCACTCGGAGTACTGAATTTCTTTTATTATTCCGGCGTCGAAGTTTAGAAACTTCCACTTTTACAAATTGCTTTTGAGGGCCATACCCCTTTTCTTTTGTTTAACCGGTTTTGAATCCGGGAATACATTAAGTTTGTGCACGATGACGCCAGTGGTCAACGCCCGGCAGTCCTTCAAGCTCCAAGCAAAACGCCGAGGTTTGCCTCGAGGAGGTGGATGAGGGCCATCTTCTCCTTTTGTTTAAAGTTTTTGCCCACCTTAAACTTCTTGCCGGACGACGCCGATCTCCTCGGTGGCGTCCGAGGCGCGGCCGGTCATCGGGGACCATGGGGTCCTCGACATCCCTCGAGGTTTGTGGATCAACCGTTGTGCTCAAGGAGGCCACGTAGTTTGTCCTTGCAGTTTGCTGGTCAATGTAGATGTTTGCATCCCCACGAGGCGTTGCGAAAGTGACCGTGAGAGAGCGGATGTCGCACCTCATGTGGAAATCGACCTGGCTTGGCCGACCAACGATGGCGTTGTATGTGGAAGGGACTTCGAGCACCAGAAACTCCGTCATAACGGAGTGGCAATCGACCATGCCAATTGTGTGTCCCGATTAACATGAGAGGCGGGTTGGCGACCCTTATTGTTGGGACGATGTCCCCGCCGATGCCAAAAGTAGGGCCTGAGCTTCTTCTTATAGCGGACATGTGTACCCAGTTTATCGAGCATGTCCTTGAAAATGACACCGGTGTTTGCACTGTGTCGATGTACACCCTGTTGGTGTCGTAACCCACGATCCTTCTTTGTGATAAGCGAGGTCGGAGTGTGGAACGATGACCTTTGTCCCGTTAGGCGATAGATGACGTTCTCCTCGAGGTGGTCGATCTGCAAGATTTCCCTTGCGTATTGCTTTACGGAGGAGGCGCTTTCCGACTTAGTGAGCACGTGAATGATTCCCGTGGCGGTGGTGGCGGCAAGTTTTGCCTCCGATGGCTGTTGTGTCGGCGACGCGCGTTTTTCGCGGTCGTCGCCGTCGTCTCTCTTGCGGCCTATGAGAAAATCCTTGCAGGGGAGGGGAGTCGGATAAGAATTCCTTGAGCTTACCCCGCTCAATCATCTCGAGATGAGGTTTCGAGTTGGAAGCACGCCTCCGTGTCGTGCCCACGATCCTTGTGGTAGAGGCGTGACTTGTCAAACCCCTCGTGTTCTTATCTTTGGATGGGTTGAGGCCACTTGGGGACCTTGTTCGCTTCTCCAAAGATTAGTAGGATGTTCGTGCGGGTGTCACGAAGTGCGGGGTAGTGATCGGAGGGCCTCGAACCGATGTTCGAGGGCTGGTACCTCGATGAGACAGACCCCTTGTCGAACTTTTTGTTGCGGTCGCTTGTGGGGGCTTGTTGTAGGGCTTGTTCATCTCCTCGGAATTCATGAATCGAGTGGCCCGATCGATGAACTCACCCATCGTGGTGACGGGGTTTTCATTGATGTTGTACGCGAGCCTTGACTGTGAAGGCCTTGAGTTACGGCCAGAGCTGCATGTCCGAGGAGAGACCACAGACTTGGGCGGCTTCCGCCTGAAACCGTCGGATGAAGTCACGAGTGGTTCCTCCCTTTCTTTGTTTCACTCTTAGCAAGTCTTTGGGCAGTCTTGGGGAGGTCGAGCTCCCATGAAGTGGCGCAGGAACGATGAGGCGAGGTCCTTAAAGCATTTGAAATGCTGGCCTCGTAGCGTTCCAAACCACGTTGAAGCAGCCCCTTTGAGGGTGGAGCTGAAAGCCTTGCAGTATGGGGTCGGAGGCGCGAGCCATCTCCATTTGGGAGATGTAACGCCGCAGATGGTCGACGGGTCTGTTGTTGCATCGTAGCTTTCGATGGCCCGACATTCGAAAGCTGGCGGCGCTGGGCGGCGATGGCGTCTTCTGTGAAGGCTGCGTCGGAGGACCTCGATGTCGTCGAGACCAGGTTTGGCGTTTTGACTGTTCCTCGACCACGTTGATTCGGCGGAGGAGGTCATCGACGCAGATGTTTCCCGCAGATGGGTTTTGATTTTGGGACTGCTCGTCCCGGTTGTTGTGAGGTGGAAGGCGGACAGCTGTATTTCCGTCTTGATGGTTTACACCATGAAGGCTTTCATGTCATTGAGCATGCTTGCCTGGAGGAGCGCCATCTGAGCGGGGTCAACGATGACCTACTGGGGGGTCGTGGAGGGACCAGCGAGGTATGTTAGGGTAGCCGGCTGCGGCTGCGAGGGCTGTTGTGCCCCCTGTACGCCATTAACAGGGAGTGGCGGGGTTGCCACCATCTGGGAGTTGTGGGGCTGTTGTGTCCCCGTTGCGCCACCAGCAGGGAGTGGCGGGGTTGCCACTAGCAGTGAGTTGTGGGGCTGTTGTGTCCCCGTTGCGCCACCAGCAGGGAGTGGCGGAGGTACGTCAGAGGAGCTGGAAGCAGCATCCTCAACATGCACACTGTTGTGTGTTCTCCTTGTTTTCGCCATGAAAATGGGTAAGGAAGGGAAAAAAGGTGATAGGAAAGAAAAAAACGGTTGTTTTTCGTTCCCACGACGCGCAAAATTGATAGTCAAAAGGTGATCCCGGCTAACTTGGTTGCTCCGGTGACCGCGATAAGACAGCTCCTGGTACCTAGAAGGACAAGACAAAGGACACTTTCAGGTGCAGAAGGAGAAGAGAGGTGGGGGTGTGTAGTAATCACCTTATTTGAGGCGGGCACCACCCAATATATAGGGTGGGGCCAGTCCCGATATGGGGCCTTGAATGCTTTGGAGAATATCTATAAATGCGCCCATAATTGGGACGGCGGCGTATTAATGGTGCAATAATGGTGGAGTTATTGCGGAGTTACTCCCTCTCCTTTGGCTTGATGCCATAATTAGTGGTAACGGTTGTTTGAAGGAGGGAGCAAGCGTTTACGGCTAACGGATTTATACGGGCGCCCTTATTGGTAGGAGGGCTCTCCGTAAATACGAGGCTGGCTCGTGGGCGTGGCCCATATGGTGTTTACGTTTGGCAATACAGCCATACGGACTGCCCATATATATCAAAATGTCTTCGAGATAACCACTACCAAGTTCTCCTCTTAGTTGTTGATGACATTGTTTATGTTGTGACTGGGTGGAAGCATATTGAAACGAAGAAGAGAATGTGAGTTTTGTGATGTGATGTTTTCCCGAAGGATGCCAAGTGCATATTTTACCCTTCTCATTTCAAGGAAAAGAATAACAAATGTCTGTTGCAACAAAGACTATACCCTAGATTCTGGACTCAATCTAGAGAATTTGACTTTCAAGTTATCTTGGCAAGGTCTCAACGATTTGAGTGAATTCAAAAATTTCCCCAATTATTCACCAGTTTGTATAGATCAACATGTTAAACCTAGCTTAAAGACTCATTGCAAGAAATTATCTTTTCATGCCACAATCGAGGGCCTGTCAGACTTTTTTACATCATAAAATTATTCTGAAGCTCCTTAATGTCCACTCTCTTTGTTTTCTGATTTTTTTCAACCTGTTCTCATTTTTAGAATGAAAATATGCAACAATGTGTCTTGAGAAACAAATGATTGAATGCATGACTGATGCGGAATGTTAGTGGCATGTCCTTGAAAGATACAAAGATATATGATCCATACCATTGCCATGAAAAAACAAAAACAAAAAGAACACCAATTAGCACAAAATGTATATATGATAATGTACAAGTATGGATGACAAATGATTGAATTGACAATTGCCGAAAGAAATGACTCCCTTTGTACAAAAATCTCAAAATCTCATGTTTATTGCTATTGTGTAGAGTCCAGTACGTGTTCTACCAAGAATTTGATATTGTATGTTCTTTCGAATCCTTCCCACAACTTTGATGCCTCCAGTGTTCAGACTCTATCGTGCCAAATCAATTCTTGTTAACCACAATCCACACAAATTACAGCATATGACACGTTTGCAAAGCCAACGATGAAATAATGAGATTAGTGACACAAACGAAAATGATAAAAAATGTCTAATTTACAAAGAAAATGTTACTGATTCACATCAAACAAATGTCAGGTGTCCTATTGGGTCAAATCTAGTGGAGGGAACAATGGTCATTATATGCATGAGTGGATTTTGAAAGAAAGGTCAAAGGTAGGTTCCCGAATCTCTTTTACTAAGTTCTACTGAACTAGAAAAGGCCCAATTCCTTACCCACAAGAGTTATGTAAGGAAGGATTAATTCGGGTCGCAGCTTTCGCGGTCCCATTGGGTGACTACAGCCACACCCGGACAACGCTACTAACAACTATGGTCTAGAGATAACGTGGTGACTGTTGTCATACACGACTAGCCTATCCCGAGTGTTCACAAAAAGTTGGCTATAAGAAGCTCGGGTGGAGAGCTCGAAAATGCATGATTTGTGTGTGTATGAACTACAATATATACAATGAAAACATAACACATAAAAATCAAATCAAATCAAATCAAATCAAGCGAAGAGATAAAAAATCAACCCTTGATGTTGCCAGACTATCCCTAGCGGAGTCGCCAGCTGTAGTGACGAGGTTTTTGACGGAGTTGCCACCAATCATTTTGTGATAGGTCTATTGGGAACCTAAACTGGTTTACGAGAAACTCCAAGTCCATTAGTCCATTACAATTTTCCCAAACCACACATAAAAAATGATGAATTAATCAAAACTGTGTAAATATCAATAAAAAGATAAATTAGCAATAAAAATAAATAAATAAATCATGATGAGTGCTTTATAACTATCAATTACCAGACTATTAGTAATCAAAGATCAAAATGAAGCTTTCATCATGCCATTGGCTCTGTTTGCAAAAACCTAGCCTTGTCCAATATCAGGTTTTAATCCAACAATGGTTAAACCACACACTACACTTCAAAATTGGTTAAATAAATCTCAGACCACAAAACTTCTTTATCTTCTCAAACTCATCCCTTGGCCAGCCCCACCATGCGCAACCACTGCTTCAATCAACCGGACCGCCTCTGTCGTACCCCTACTGCAGCGCCCCCTATCCCATGTCTTCTCTGCGCCTCTGTTCGCTGTCGAGAATGCCATGAAGCCCAGATCTGGTGCCGCAAAGTCTTCCCACCATGAGATCTACTGCTGGAAGCGACTAGAGGCAGGATGATGCAGGGATCGGTGACACGAGAGTGAAGCAACGTAAAGGGTTGAGACGCAAGGGAAGGTGGCGGCCGGGTGGAGTAGATGTGCGAGCCGTGGAGGGCAGATGTGCGAGCTATGGAGGCCAGGTGTACGGGTTGGGGAGGGTTGGGGCATCTAACGCGCAGGATGGGAGTGAGAGGCATTAGCAGGGGAAGGAGTGACATCGTGGTTGGGGGCGGTGGTTTGGTGGATGGCATGATGGTGGCGTAATATAGCAGCAAAAAAGGTTTCAGGGGTTTAATGTCAATTTAATTAAGTTTAGGGGATTTAACAATAATTGGTTGAAATCACGTTTTAGGCTAACTTAGCTTTTGCGAACAGACCCATTAAAAGTTAAAAACGGCCGCACATGTGTCAATAGTATAAATGTATAAGAAAGAGACAAAACAAATGAGAACTGAAATTTTAAGCATCACTCCCAAACTGTCGTCTCCTTGACATCAATGACTTAATTGCAACATATCACATCCCAAGGAGTTAAACAAAAACAATAATGATCAATATGGACAAATTGTAATTATACCAAACTAATAAATCTGGCCTCTCAACCAAAATTGCAGATTCGCGACTCTGGTGGCTTATGCGATGGTCTTCGGTGATGATCATGGTAGGCAGGGCTCAGTCCACGGATTCTGACGTGAAACGGTGGAGGAGTGACCGGAGAACTGGGCGATCGGGCGCAACATGGGCTTGGGAGCAAAACGGAAGCAGTTACGACAACAACATACGCGAGCTTGATGGGACAAAGGCTTGTCAAAGCTGCGCAATCAACGACGGGATAAATGTACGGTGATGAATCGGATGGGATTGCCGACGGTTAGCTCAGGAGATCACGCGAGACAACTCTCTCTCGTGTCGAACTCTTTTTCTTTTTGCTGGAATTTGGTTTTTGCTCTTTTCGATTGTTGTTGATTGCAACTCTAAAATTAGTCTTTTATAGGCAGAATCGTAAACTGCTCCACCTCTCCATGTTTCTCTAAACTCCTCCGAATCTCCAATCATGTGCAAGTATGGAGCGGTCCAAGCAAGCTCCTTCACGACTAATCCCAACACATTTAGGGAAAAATTACTGACTAATCCATAACTTTTAAAATGTTCAATTTAATCTCAAGTTCTCTAGATTCATCCACAATAACCTACGTAGAATAGCTGCGGTTTTACACTTCTTCACAATTATTCGTTTAGACCCCTGAAATCCGTCTAAGCTCCTAATGTTCGAGACAGAATTGGGTGTCAACAGACACTATAAAAATGTGTGAGATAATTAAATGAACAATTTCTAATATTTTTTTTAGACAGTATGTAACCTTTTAATAGACATTATAAAAATGTGTGAAATAACTAAATAAACAGTTTTAAATATTTATTTAGACAATATGACACTTTTTAATAGACACTATAAAATGTGTGAAATAACTAAATAAACAGTTTCTATTATTTATTTAGACAGTATGTAACCTTTTAATAGACATTATAAAACTGTGTGAAACAAATTGCAGCGACGTTGGCGGTGGCGATGGTGGTGCTGGTGGCAGCGGCGGTGGTTCTAGCGGCTGCGGAGGTGGTTCCAATGGCAGTGGCGATGCCGGCGGCAACCGTGGTGGCTGTTCTGGCGACAATCGTAGTGGTTTCGACGGCCGCAGTGATGGTTTCGGCGGCTGCGATGATGGTTTCGGCGGTCACGGCGATGGTTCCGGCTGCCGCGACGGTGGTTCTTGCTTCCGCGACAGTGGCTTTAGTGGCCGCAATGGTGGTACCGGTGGTTGTGGCGGCAGTGAGGGTGGAGAATGGTTTTGGGTAAGAAGGATAGTTTAGTCTTTAAATTTTTAGTTAATTAATTATATTAATTAGGTAGTCTTAAGACCCACTAGTTGTTTTTCCAACTAGTGGGTAAATAAAATGGCTGATATAGCTTGTCTCGTCCCTTGTCAAGTTGTAGAGATACTAAGATAAAAGTATTTTAAATTCAAAATTAGACTGTGCGTAACCCATTGGAGCAGGTAAAATAAATATTGCATTCATCGAAGAAAAAAATACTCCCTCTCTCCCAAAACGTTTTGCACTTTGACTTTCATATTTCAATATTTAATATTCGACTAAATTTTTTACAAAGATAAATAGTGAAATAAAAATTCACAAAATAATATATTTAGAAAATTTAGATTTCAAATTATTGTATGCATGTAATTTATTTAATTTTAAATGTCAATTTATGACAGAAAAATAGATTAAATACTGTAAAATAGTAAAAAAAAGTGGACATTTTTTGGGGGGATTGACGGAGTAATATTGTATGACTAGGTGTAGAGATTAAAGTAGATAGTTGAAGTGTATTAAACCCTTAATTTTTATTATGGAATATTGGGTAAAGGGCCAACTACCACCTTTATATAAACTTGAGGGGCTGAGTTGCATTCCATCATTCTTGAGGGGGCAACTCGCCTGAATCAAAGACTTGAAGGGCTTTGAGAGCACTTTAACCATTCAAAAATTAGTGCAAATTTGAGTAAACAGTCATTGATATTTTTTAAAACTGTGACGGCCCTCCAAGTATTGGCCCAATAAGTACAATGCTCCTTGGCCCTAGGGGTGTAAGAAAAATCCGAAACTCGAAGCCTGACCCGAAAATGTCGGGTTAGGGGGTAAAACCACCCTCTGGGGTGCCCCGAACGCTAAATTATATGAGTTTTGTGGGTTAGGCCCGAAACCCGAGTTGTAGCCCAAAAGTCTAATATTTACCCCAGCCTGAACCTAAAACTACCTAGCCCACTGAGCCCAGCCCGAACCTCATAAACCCCAAGCCTTTACCCTAAGCCCGAATTTACCCCACCCCCAGTCCCCACCCATATTCATATCTCACTGCTAAGATTCTCAAATCTCATAAACCCCAGCGACCAGCTCCTCGCCGCCTAGCCTCGTCGCCAGACGCCAGCTCGACAGCAGCTCGTCTGATCGGCGACCTTCGAGTTCGAACACGCCGGACTCGCCTCGCCACACCAGAAGACGCCAGCTCGCCTTGTTGCCATTGATCTCAGCCCTAATCTCATCTCATCTTCTGCCTTCTCCATGAGACTGTGACTCCATCGATCCCACTCCCACTTTCACTTCCGACGACACAAGAAAGAGATGGAGACACCCTCTGACGACAGAGAGCTGTCGGAGGATGTTGATCGTGAAGAGCCCAGAGTCGTCGGAAGCAAGCGACGGAGCAACAATGGTGAGCTCGTTGAGGCCGAGATGAAAGAGGATTGATGCGATGAGAGAAGCATCAAATACACATACCTCATGCTTTATTTTTTGTTTTTGGTTCTTTGTTGTTTGGTTCTATCTCTTGATGTTTTGTTTTCTGTTCTTTGATGTTTTGACCATTGGAGAAGATAATTATGGAAACATGTGTGTGTGGGTGATGTGTGGGCCGTTTTTTTAATTATTATTATTATTTTTAATTCTGGAAGTAGTGATTTTGGGTTGGATGGGTCAACCCGACCCTAACCTAAAAATATTGGGTTTGGATTGACCCGATCCGAATGAAAGTTTAGATTTGGCAGAATTTCGGGTTCGGATCAACCAGAGGCCGAACTCATCGGGTTGACCCGATATATACCCCTACTTGGCCCGGACCAGGAAAAAAAAAGAATTACTGCTTTCTCAGAATCTCATCTCCACCGTCCGATTCATCGTAATCATCTTGCCTCGCCTCTCCCAAAAGACGACGACAAAACCCTAGCTCACGCTTCCTTCTATATATATAAGCGCCACAAGCTTTTTCTCTCCAAGACTCGGGCGCCGAAACCCTAAACCCTAACCTACAGTGAGTCTCTCTTTCTCTTCTTCGATTTCAGATCTTCCCAATTCCTTTCTTTTAGTTTGAATTGGCGACTTATTCGATCTCTTCCTTGTTGCTTCTTGCAGGGTAAGTGAAGGCATGGCTGTCCCTCTCCTCTCCAAGAAGATAGTGAAGAAGAGGGTTAAGAAGTTCAAGAGGCCACAGAGTGATCGAAAGATCTCTGTCAAGGTACAGAATGTCATCTTCGACTCTCGGTTTATCCAATGTTTGGGATGTACTGGGTTTTGATATTTGGAATCTAGAGTTCGGAAATGATGATTAGTTTTGTCGCCCCAGTCTTACTTGCATCTACTCTACGTTGATGCAATTTGGTGATTGACACACTATCTGATCCCATGGCTGACTTGATCTTTATTACTATCTAAATGCAAGTGTCGGTTTGTTTTGCAGTACGAATACTGCGCTTTCGTTATGTGTTTTTGTTCTTTGGTTTGGTTGGATTTGATGATAGATCGTAATGACACCCAGTCTGAATTGCATCGTTAGGTGCAATTTGTTGAGTCAGAGATCGACTATCTGATCCTCGAATGTTTTGTAACTTGTTCTATTTTTGTGGTCATGATTTTTCCTTTTAGTTATTCAGTTTCAAGTAGTATTTGAGGGGATATGATGATTGTCGTTGACACCCAGACTTACTTCCATTTGGAAGCTGGGGAAATTTTTGACTTTTTATCTGATCCCTTCTGAGTGTGGAAGAACAGTTGCTTTTCAGTTTTTATTGCCGAATAGAGTTTTCATGGTTTACAAAATTCTCTGAACCCTGTGTCATGTGGGAGGTGTGATGATATCAATCCATAATGTCTGTATTCATGATGAATTCAAACATGCACTACCATCTGATCTCTCTTTCATGGGTTCTAGTTATTTGCTTTGGTATTTTTTTATATAATAGGTTTAAGTTTCTTTCAAGTTAGTTTCCTTAAACTTCTTTTGATTTAATTGCTGTAATCTATGATGGAAAAAGAATCATCAGACCTGATAAATTGTGATGATCAGAATATTTTCACCATCTTTCGACTGAGATTTACAGCAATAAGTCTTTTTTCCCAAGGAGATCCAGTTTTTTTCATCTTTCTTTTTCCATGATCTCTGGGGATTTATTATTATCTTTAGAGAAAAGATATAAATACACATGATGAAGTTTTATTTGAATTATTTTTCAGACTTCAATATGAGGCAGCTAAGTTTTCCAACTAAAGGTAGCTGCACATATTTGAAACTCTGTTTATTGTCATCGGAGATTCCACTGTTGCCCTCGGTATCTGACTTCCAGTATCAGCTTAATGCATTACTGGATGTTTCGTTTTAAAGGGCAGACAAAAAACTGAACAGGTCTTGCGACACAGATGGCTTTGCTTCGAATCAGCTCTCTGTTACTTTAAACTTGCTCACACTCTTTGCTGTAGTCAAATACCTACTTGTGTGCTTGATGTCCACTATATTGGTCAACTTCTGTTGTTTTGATTGCAATTGCAGGAAAACTGGCGGAGGACTAAGGGTATTGATTCCAGAGTTAGAAGAAAGTTCAAGGGATGTACTCTTATGCCTAACATTGGTTACGGTTCTGATAAGAGGACCCGTCACCATCTCCCCAATGGCTACAAGAAGTTCCTTGTCCATAATGTCTCAGAGCTTGATGTTCTAATGATGCACAACAGGTATTTCAAATTCCCATCTTTTGGTCCCTCCAAATAGGGGTTGGCATTTCGATCCTTTCTGATGGATTTCCCTTTGATTGCACCTCCAGTGTTTTATCAATGGCGGCCTGTAATGTAATCCAATTTGAATTTTGCTTGTAGGACGTACTGTGCTGAGATAGCTCATGATGTCTCAACGAAGAAGCGAAAAGAGATTGTGGAGCGAGCTGCGCAGCTAGATGTCGTTGTAACCAATAGGCTTGCTAGATTGCGAAGCCAGGAGGATGAGTGAAACTTGTGAAGCTGCAAGTTCTGGTTTTTTTTCCAGTTCAATATGATCCTGTATTAGCTCTATAAATATTTGAGTTTTTCGTTTATTGTAGAAGTGTATCATCTGTAATAGTAGAAAGTCACGGTGTATAGTGTATTTTATGTTTTGTTTTTAACCTAATTAGTGTAGTTGAATTTTTATTCTGTAAATTGGATATTACTTCCTTTGTTTCTTTTTAATTGTTAATTTTTTTTTCAACATTCGGTACTTCTGTATAATAAAATTTGCAGATTGTTTGGGATGTTGGAAAAAAATTACTACATTTCCATTTTTAGCCATTTTTTATGTTTAAAATTACCTTAATATTTGGGTATCATTCGGCTCCACTTTAGATCTCCTTTCCAATTTTCAAAGTATTGGATTTCTTTGGTCACTGGTTCATCTCTCTAGTTGGATTTTTGTCTTGGAGGTGTGCTTTTTTTCGTTCAGACTCCACGTCATCTTCACTTGCTATGAAGAAGGGGTAATAAAGTGGCCATTACAGTGACAAAATTGCTTTCTTAATATTGGTGCTCATCCCAAATGTTACAAAACATTTGGGAGGGAGTAATTTATGTACTCCGTTTCCAATTAATTTTAAACATTTTTATTTTGGTTGTTCCTAAAAATTCTTAATTTTCTTAAAATAGGAAATTTTATCCTTAATTTTCGTGTCCACAGAAAATATAGAATTAATTGGGGGAGAGTAAATGATAAATAAACGTGGTAGCCTGGTTTCTTGACGAGTTTGGACTTCCAAATACTTGAATGAGGAGATGGTGAGAACGAAAATGTGAAGCTCCTGAGTAACTGCTGCAAACGGAATACCGAGGAGCAGAAAGAGGAGTGGAAGATGTGTAGATAGGGTGTCCTTTCCTAAACCATCCTTTTATAGGAGGCGTTGAGGTGGTAGTTGTCCCATGATCCAGAGTAGTGGAGCGGTCCCCATGTTTCGGAGTAGTGGAAGACCGGATGTGATGGAGAACGTGGGTAGGTCGTGGGATAACCGCTCCCGCCTTCCTTTCCTCGGCCCGTGATGTTGCTAAGTGTTGGATGGCGAAGACCGGGAGATGCGAAGACCACTGCTCGCGAAGCCGTTGCGAGTCGCGAGGTCCCGGCGAAGCCGGCAGTGCGATAATGCCTTCGCGAGATGCGGTGGTATCGCGGTGCGTATCCTTGGTTGCCGCTGTTGATGACGCGAGGGGCGATACGCGAGGGGCATTTACAAGGTGAATCTTTTCGCCTATACGCGCAGGCAAGGTGAATCACACCGCGGCTCGCATAGACCCCCTTTTCCCTTTCTCCTCATCGGGGTGAACAGAGCATCCGGACACCACAAGGATCAGACATGTTCGCATAAAGAATTAAAGGAAAGCTAATAAGCGCATACCTCTTGCCCCGCAAGGCAAAGCATGCGAATGCATCCACCACTTCACCGCGATGCGCAGTGCCCAACCTTCATAAGGTGGAGGCACCTTGGAGTCTATCGTAACCCGTGCTAATGCCGCGCACCTTAGGGTCACCTCGTCTAGCCGCGCAAGGGATAATGGGAACAGTCATCGCAGACCTCCTCGCCAACACATCGTCTAGCCATCTCGGAAGACGAACGTATTCACGCCACCTTCCCCGTCCGTGTGCGTAATAGGCTTTGGAGCCACGCTGCACCCTCAAGTCCTCGCTACTAGGAACCCCATGACTCATCCCCGCAAACAAAGAAGAAACTACCATGCCAGCCATGATGAGACTTCGAGAGGAATACCAAAAGACACAAAGTTGTTCCCCCAACACTAAGGGGGTGACATGGAAGAACCGTCCCCTGCTCGCAGATCCAATCAATAGAATCAGTAGGAAGACATCAAACGGCTCCACCTCACCCAACCGGCACTCCACGATAAAGCCGTCGATGTGGATGAAGGTGTTGGGCCCATGCTGTGACGGTGGGAGACCCCACAAAGTGCACAGGTCTTGGACAAGGGAGGCAAAGGAAACCTCACTCTAGAAGACATCTCGGGCGGTGTAGAGGCACAACGCGGCGCTCTCCAGGTTGTCCGGTGTCCACGGAAGCTTCAGACCTTGCAGGCTCCACTCCGTGCCGTAAACACCGCCACTTCTTCGACGGGGAAGAAGGCCTTGACAAGATCCTGGTGAAACTTATCGACCTTCATGACAGTCTTGTCCACGGCGGGAACAATGGGACGAGTAAGTCCTTTACCAGCCATCACTGCTAAAGAAAGGAGAATGGAAAGGGACTGAGAAGACGAACAGTCGATCAACAATTTCGTCGAACACCTTACATGCAAGAATGAACCCTCACCTGAAATTAGGAAGACAAAACGAGCCAATGAAGAAGCAACAGGAGCGATAGAGGCACAGACACGAAGACAACGAGTATCAGATTCAAGCAAAGGAGCAAGAGGAGCAACAGAATACGAAGCGACAGACAGGAAACTCGAGCAAAAGAGCGAGAATGCAAATAGTGGAAAGCCACGAACAAGTCGGCTATTTATAGTGCCCAACCCTAACGACGCCGAAGCGTCACCTCAAATGGAGAACCAATCGCAACGAGCCGCGTGTCGAAATCAATAACGGTAGGAAATGTTTGGCCTACCGTCAAAGTGACTATTGCCCAACGGTCGACTTCGAGCCAAAACGCGAGTACAGGACCTGCTCATACTCCGCCTCTAGGAGGAGGCACCTTGGTACACTACTAAAGCAAATGCCCTCACAGACGCCCTTCGCGTCATCATCAAGAAGAACCAAGGAAACGCACCGCGATACCACCGCATCTCGTGAAGGCGTTATCAGGGGAGCTTCGCGCTTGATGGCTTCGCCAGGACCTCGCGGGTCCGCATCTCCTAGCTTCGCCAGACAGGTTTTCGCATCTCCCGGTATTCGCTATCCAACACCGAGCAACATCACAGCCGAGGAAAGGAAGTTGGGAACGGTTGTCTCCACGACCTACCCACGTTCTCCATCACACCTCCGGTCTTCCACTACTCTGAAATGTGGGGGAACACTCCACTACTCTGGATCATGGCACAACCACCACCTCAACGCCTCCTATAAAATGACGGCTTGGGAAATGTACACCCTATCTACACACCTCCACTTCTCTTCTCGCTCCTCGCATTTTGTTTTACATCTTGCAGATTATTCCGAGCTTCACATCGCCGTTCTCACCATCTTCTCAACCATTCAAGTATCCGGAAGCCCACCCCATCAAGGACCCAGACTATCAAAACGTTTCTAGCTTCTAAATATATTTTTAAGAAAACGGTCATTATGCCACTAATGTTTTAGGTGTTGTTAATGTAGCCACGAGACTTTTTAACGAGAGTCGCCACCAATTTTTTTATGTAGTTCGATTAGAAATTTTAAATTGGTTTACGAGAGCTCGACGATTATTAGTCAATTACGCATAAAAATTATAAATTTATGAGCACTCAAACTTGATACAATAAGTTTATTTTTATATTCCCGCTTGATTTTAAAAATTAATAAAAATACGGCAAAAATCATGAGAAATCCAAATAAATAAATAAAACACAAATTAAAATAAAAGTAAAAATAGAAGAAAAGGATTTTTAGTGAGTCACATAACTAATAAAAATTCAAAATATCTTGAAAATAAAATTAAAATAACTTAAATTGGCATAATAGCAAAAATATTAACTAAAACACAAAAAGGTTTAGGCCTAGTGCCCAAAAGTGAGGTTTTTAATTTGACAGAGTGACTTGAATGCTGCTGTGAACAACTCAAGGGGTTTAAAGGACAAAAGAGAGAAAATAGAGGGACAGGGACTGAGGTTGTAATTTTACCAAAAGTTTAAAAAACTGCAGCAGCAGCTTTCTTCTTCGCGCTGCGTGCGCCGGCGACGGAGCTGACGGCGGCCGGCACCAGAGTCGGCTTTTCGGCGGCGGAGCAGAGGCAGGTCGTCCCGGCGGCAGCCGGAGAGGGTGGTGGCGGTGGCGGCGCGGTGAATGAAGCTCCGGTTGGAGAGAAAACGGGCGCCGACGTCGGATCGGATTTTGATTGTTTTCCTCCGTTTGGGCACCTCCGGCGAGGAGGAAGGTTTTATTGCCTCCTGGAGGTTCTACGGTGTTGATGGAGGCTGCTTTTGGTGACGAAACGCGGTGGAGAGTGGGCTGGTGGAGCGTCGGGCCGGCGAACTTGGTTCCTCGGTTTTGGCGTCCGGCGGCTTGGATGGACGGGCTGAGGGCACTGAAGAGTTGCTCTTGATGGCGTGATGAGGATGGGACCGCAAATAGGCAACGAATATCAGCTGGACGTGGAGGAGCTAGCTTGGTGGAGGATGGAATGGTCGAAAGTTACCCGGCGTTCCGCCGAGGAGCGTTTTTGTGTGTTTTTTTCTTTTATGCTGCCACCCTCCTTTCCTCAGAGCAAATGGCTCAATTTAAAGCCAAATTTCTGACTATTGTCCAAGGATTAGAAGCTTTGTTCAATGGTGAAAGATTTGACAATTCATGGCTACAGCAAGACAAAAACTGGGGAGGCTCGGCAGCGCCTCAAGCAAGCATGCTGCATTTTCCCAAGACCTGCTTCCCTCTTTTTCCTTCCTTCCATTTTGTTTTAATTTTTTTAACTATTATTATTAGTAGATTATTTTAAAACATTAAAAATTACAGAATATATCTAAAATAAAAAGGACAAAAATGTACATGAAATGAAATAATGACAAAACGAAATTAACAAAAGCTCACGGAATAACAAAAATGACAAAAGGTTAGAAATTAATGAAAGCACACGAAATAATAAAAATGACAAAAGTTAACGAAATTAACAAAAGCACACGAAATAATAATAAAAAAAGTTCATTAAAATAACGAAACTGACAAAAGCACATGACAATGATAGAAACTACGAAAAATAATGAAAAATGACGAAAATGATGAAAGCGACAAAAATCACATAAAATAATGACAAAAATCACGTAAAAAAGAAAAATACGAAAATAATACCAAAAATCAAAATTACTTAACTAGATTTTAGTAATCCGGCAAAATCGGGTGTCAATAAATGCCCCTTTGCGTGATTCATGGAACATGGAGCATGCAAAGTAGATGACACCGAATTTTGTCCGACGAAATAACGAGAACCTTCTCATTATTCATGAAAGGAAGAAACTTTTCTTACCTTTCCGAAGCAAAGGAACTTTCCTTGCTTCCTCAACGGAAACCTTCCCATTGAGTTTGAATAGCGGAAACCTTTCCACTATTCGAGGCTAAAGAACATTCTTTACCTCAAAGGTACGAGATTGAGAACCCTCCCAATACTCAAAAAAATGGATGACTAAGTTGTGTTTGGATAACAAGAACCTTCTCATTACCCGCGAAGCGAAGGAACCTTCCTTCCTTCAAATAGTTTGAGATTGAGAACTTTCCCAATACTCCTCAAATATAAGTGACTAACTGACTGTTTGAATGAAATCAAATAACAAGAGCTTTCTTATTATTCATGAAGCGAAGGAACCTTTCTTGCTTCAATAGTTAGAGATTGAGAACCTTTCCAATACCCGAAAATAGATGACTAATCGATCGATGAAAGTTGAGATGGAATAACAAGAACTTTCTCATTATTCGTGAAGTGAAGGAACCTTCATTGCTTCGGTAATTCGAGATTGGAAACCTTCCTAATGCTCAACAAAAGTGAGATGAACGACTGATTGAATGAAAGTTGAGATGGAATAACAAGAACTTTCTCGTTATCCGTGAAGCGAAGGAACCTTCCTTGCTCCGGTAATTCGAGATCGAGAACCTTCCCAATGCTCGGCAAAAGTAAGATGAATGGCTTATTGATTGATTGATTGTTGAGATGGAATAACAAGAACATTCTCGTTATTCGTGAAGCGAAGGAACCTTCCTTGCTTTGGGAATTCGAGATTGAGAACCTTCCCAATGCTCGGAAAAAGTGAGATGAATGACCGATTGATCGAATCGATATGGAATAACAAGAACTTTCGTTATTCGTGAAGCGAAGGAACCTTCCTTGCTTCAATTGTCCGAGATTGAGAACCTTCCCAATGCTCGGCAAAAGTGAGATGATTGACTGATTGATTGAAATCGAATAACAAGAACCTTCTCATTATTCGTGAAGCGAAGGAACCTTCCTTGCTCCGATAATTCGAGATTGAGAACCTTCCCAATGCTCGGCAAAAGTGTATGACTGATCGATTGATTGATCGATTGATTGAAATCGAATAACAAGAACCTTCTCATTATTCGTGAAGCGAAGGAACCTTCCTTGCTCGTAATTCGAGATTGAGAATATTCCCAATGCTCGTAAAGAGTGTATGACTGATTGTCCATTGAAGTGGTGATGGAATAACAAGAACCTTCTTGTTATCCGTAGAGGGAAGAAACCTTTCTTTCCCTTAAGAAGCGAAGGAACATTTCTTGCTTCTTTGTTGAAAGACTTGATCAAAATATCGAGACGAAGTGAATGGTGAGAACCTTCTTACCATTCAGCGAGAGAGACTTCTCTTTCCATTTCGGAATGAGAGGAATGAGATCATTGATTGAGATCATGAAATGAGAGGGATGGTAAGAACTCTCTTACCATTTCAGAAGAGAAACCTTTCTCTTCGAGCCAAGGTAAAGGAACCTTCCCGATATTCTCGCTCCCGTGATAGGAGCGGAATCCCGGTTGAGTGGTTGATGATGATGGTGTTCTTGAGACTCTGCTTGCTGTTCAGAGTAATCTGTAAAAGATAAGAAGAATACTCAAAAGTAGCAAGAGAGGAGTGGGGGTCATGTAGAAGCTTACCCAGTTTAGGCTGGACATCCCCCTATTTATAGGGAGATGCAGGAGAAGAGCCTCCCCCAGTTGAAGCCTTGGACAGGCTGTGAGACAAGACTGACAAGTCTGTCAGATTAGATGTAAGGAGATAAGTCTCGTGTCGATCGATTGGAGATAAGACGGCTATGATGATGAAGATCTCAAAGAAACCGCCTTAAGTGATTCGCTTGTCAAAGAATGTCCGGCGATGAATTTGGTGAAGATCTCTGTGCTCGTGCTGACCTCCTTATTGGCTGCTTGATGTCGATGACCAAGTGGTCTATTTCCAAGTGGAACAAGTGGCGGCGAAGGCCCGGATAGAATATAGCCAAATAAGGAGTGAGGGTCGCACGAACCCGAGTATAAGGGCCTTATCTCGGCGAGGCCAAGATAGGCAAGAGAGTCCTCGTGAAGGCGAGTTGAGGCTGCGGGAGCAAGACCCGCGAATGCGAGTGAGATCGTAAGGGCGATACCTGAGACCGCGAGGGCAACCCGCGCAGGCCTAAGAGACGCAAAGGAGAGTGTGAGACATCGCCAAGGCGAGGTTAAAAGCCCGCGAGGGCAAGACCTCTTGCGCAGGTGAGCTGAAGACCTCGCGAAGGCGATACTGGAGACCATAAGGGCGAGACCTTGTGAAGGAGACACTGGAGACCTCAAGGGCGAGACCTTGCGAAGGCTTGTGTAATTCTGTTGTGACGCGAGGGCGCATTTGCTTGGGTAGTGTACCAAGATGCCTCCTCCTGAGGGCGGAGTATGGGCAGGGTCCCGTACTCCGTTTTGAAAATACTGTGTTGAGGACAGTAGTAGCCACAAGACTGGGCTCGCGCGGGGTGCGAAGACTTTAAAAGGTCTGTCTTCAGGTGTCGGATCATTCATGATCCTTGTGAGCCTTTGAAGGGGCATTTGCTTGGGTAGTGTACCAAGATGCCTCCTTCTGAAGGCAGAGTATGGGGAGGGTCCCGTACTCTGTTGATATTCCAAGTCTTGGAGATTGGCGAAGGCGCTATGTTGCTTGTGGACCGTTTGGAGTGTAACGGCATGAAGGGTCTCTCAAAGATTTAAAGCAGAGAGATGACAGGATGTGAAAGGTTTACTTAACTGCTGGGCGCAGACGTGGCGCCCTAGAGTTGATTACGCTTTTAAAAAGTGTTTCTCTGATTTTGCACGGAAGGTAAAAGGTTTCCTAACCGCTAGATGTCGCACGTGGCGCCGCAAGAGCCAATTCCGCCTAAAAGTGCTTTTCATTCTCGCGGGCTTATGAAAGCGCATCGAGAAGATTTGAAGCCTTTTACCTTCATTCTTGTATTTCCCGCTTTTGCTCGAGTAAACTGCTCGCATTCTTTGTGCATTTGAACCGCTTACACTGCTTGGGAGTTCTTCCTTGGTGATTCTAAACCTTCGAGACCTCACCGTCTGCTCGCTTGCTGCTTGCTTCACCGCTTTCTTCAACGACGACTCAAGCAAGTAACATTTTTCCACCAAGCACAAAGTGAGTGCTTTGATTTTTTTGAGCACAGAGAGTGCTTGACGTAATGCCTCTATTAGGCCATTCCGATTTACATGTCTCATGTCCCGATTTCTTTTGCAGAGATGGAGTCCAAAGAAGCCGCGCCTGATTGCCACCGTGGAGAAGACCACGGTGAGGTTTGACAAGATCCACCAGGATATGGTGGAGGCCTTCTGGCCTGTGGAGGCGGTGTCTGTATACACGTCCCGCTCAGGCGTCTGCCGGGCGATGGGTTGGCCTGAGACCAAAGAGAACATGGAGAACCGAGTGCTGTGCCTGTACACGGCACAGCTTGCGGCGGGGCTGCGCTTTTCCCTCCCAGAGTTGGTTCAAGATCTGTGCGCTGTGTAGGGGCTGCCACCAACGCAGCTGGCGCCCAACACCTTTCTAACCATAGCAGGCTTCATCGTGGCCTGCCGCATGGCCGGCGTGAGGCCCTTCGCCGATGTCTTTAACCGGTTCTACCGGCTGGAGTTGAGGAGTGGGAGTGCGTTTTTCTACGTCACTCCCATAAATGTCGGGGCAACCATTCCATTTCCTTTACTGCCACGCCCAAATCCTACCACAACTGGCACGGGTCCTTCTTCTTCCCGCCCGTGACAACTCGTGGACTTTCCCTCGCGAGGACGCAGCTACCCGTGCACAAAGATCGCGCAAAGGCCTGAATTGTCCTCTCAAGGAGTGCGGTGGCGGGCATACGTCCAACTACCGGGGTGGTTGGACGACGTTTTCAAGGAGTTCTTGTGACGAGCTCTTCCCCTTCTCGGCTGCCCAATCGGATGAGACCACTCGAGGTGGATCGGGATCGCACGGGCTTCGTGGCCGACCCTGAGGTGCCTCCGCCATACGAGGGATGGGCCCCCGCCCATCGTGGGACGGCGGTAGACTCTCTATACGCGCGCCGGCAGGCCTAAAGGTATGTTTTGCATATATAAACATATTGCATAAGTGTTTAGTAGAACCTCGGTCCAAGCTTTCTTTCGTTTGTAGATGCCTCTATGGAGTCTCGGCGAAGGCCGGGGCAAGAGAGCGCCTATGCGCCTTGCCCAACAAGTGCACTTGGCATGTGCATTTGGGAAGGACGCCACTGGGTCACAAGGCGTGGGGCGCATTACCCTTAAGCCGCAGAAGAAGAGGGCAGGTGCCAAGCCGTCGGCGTCTTCTCCAAAAGAGAAGAGGAGGGTGATCTGGTAAGGCGCACTGGGAGGGAGTGCCTCGCCGTTGTCGAGGAGACCAGAGGGCCTGCAGCAGCCCTTCTATCGAGAGGCGGCGAGGCCGGCCGGGAGAGGCCAAGGGGCTTGAAGAAGCAGAGGGATCCGCAGCGATCCCTTCTATCAAGAGGCTGCGGGGTCACCAAGAGGCCAAGGGGCCTGTTGAAGCAGAGGGGTTCGCAGCAGCCCCTTCGCCGAGGAGGCCGCCGGGCCCGCTGGGGGGAGGTCCCTGGCCGTGGAGGAGGCCATGAGCCCGCCGAGGAGGCTGGGAGTGGAAGTGAGGTCCTCTATCGCCAAGGGCTGCGCCATGTGGCCGTGCAATACATCGCAGTGCAGCCTGCTTTCGCGAGGATGTCGCTGTCCAACTTGAGGACTTCGTGTCGTGGCTCTTGCGAGTCCTTCTCCACCTCAAGGCGGGACTTGCCTGGGCACGTGGTCGCACTGAGATCATTGCAGGGGAGTGCCCTCCCTAAAAGGGGAGCATGTCGCAGGAGAAGTCCCGCTGTCATGAGGAAGAAGGGCCAACAGCCGCTAAGGCCATTGGCGCTCGCCAGGGAGGCCATGGTCACTCCCGCCGAGGAGGCGGTGGTGATGGAAGTTGCCACCGCAACAGGTGGTGGAGTCCCTAATCGCTGTGGAGGAGGGCCTCGCGGCGATCCCCTCAAGGGAGGAGACTCCTGAAGTGACTCCTTTGAGGGAGGCGTCCTTTGTGACGAAGGGGAAGAGGATCCTGAGGATTGAGGAGACTTCTTCCTCTTCTGATGACGAGGCCCCTGAGGAGGGGGCATTAGTGGCGCGGTCCTCTGAGAGGACGAGTGGCTGGGACGCAGGCCAACCCTCCAGCAGCCAACCAGAGGCAAGTGGGTGGAGAGGCCCTTCTGCTGGTAAGTCACCTATCTTGACAACGTGCTTTACTTGCCTTGAGTTTGTTTTTCAATTTCGCTTGTTATTGATACACTGTAATCTCTGCAAAGTGGGCCTTCGGGCAAGAGCTTGGTCCTCGTGAGGTCCCAAAGTGGACCAAGGGGCAATTACCGAGGTCCCCGCAGACTGGGGACCAGACCGAGGTCCTTAAGGAGGCTGGGGTGTGGTCCCACTTCTTGGAGCGAAGGCGAGTTGCCGCCAAGTCAGCCCCAAGTGGTCTCGAGGAGCCGCCACCCCGAGGGCCATGAGGGAGAGTGCCAGGCTAGGGGGTGTACAGGAGGGAAGGGAAGCTCCCGCGTGATGCGTGGGATCTAGTCTTCCTTCTCGTGAATAGCAGCTTCACCGCTAAGGGGAGGGGAGCAAACCCTCCTATCCTGCCTGGAGGGGCTGCGCACCCCCTATGACAGGGAGGTGACAGAGCGGAGTTTGGACTCCCCTGCCGAGTTTATGAGGGAGGCAGCTCAACAGAGCCTGCAGGTAAGACAACTCCTGGTCTTTGTATACAAGTCTATCTTGACTTCTTTCTGCCCTCGCTTAAATAAACTTGAATGCATGGTGCCGTCAAAGGATATGCTTCCATGGAGCAATGGCATGACTTTCAAGTATGCCAACAAACGGACGACGCCTGTAGCAGAGATTGCAGTCCTCAGGAGGGAGCTGGAGGCCTCCAAGAAAAGGGAAGAGGAGCTCCAAGAGAAGCAGGCCAAACGTGTGGCCCAACTGGAGAGTTGGTGCGACTACGTTAACAAGGAACGGACGGCCAGCAGTCAGATCGGTGGGAGGAGGCCAGCCTAATTGATGCTGCAAAGCATCATTTCCTTCAACAGGCAGCAGGGTTGGAAGCCCAACAGCTTGAGAATGCTGTTCTGAAGGAGTCCCTCCTTTCCTTGGATGCAGAAACCAAGGCTTCCTCGAAGTGGCGAAGGCTGACGCTGAGGAGGCAAGGGCTGCAATCGAGGAGGCGGAGCACCGGCTACCGCCTGTGCTCAATCAAGCTAAGGAGGAAGCTGAAGCGAGCAGTGCTTGCCGCTAAGGATGCCTGAAGGCATAGACCGAGGTCACCGCTACCTTTGAAAAAGCGGTGGCCTCGGTGTGGAGATGGAAAAGGCCCTCAGCCTTCCTCTTTTTGCAGTGAGGACCCCGAGTCCCTTTCCTCTATCAAGGTGTCCATTCCTCGAGGATGCCTCAACCGATGGCGAAGCTTGGTGAGATCCAGCTCAAGGCGAGGCGGGGCGCAGCCTACGAGGAGGGCTGGCTAAGATGCCACTTCCAAGTGGAGAAGGCGTTCCTGCAGCCGAGTCTTGGGATTACGGATGCCGCTAATACCGGTGATCCAACAGAGAGGCCCCGCTCGACCTGGGGAGCAAGGGAAGAAGATGGGGAAAGCTGGTATGCCTGTTGGGCTAGGGTGGAGGCTCCAGCATGTGGACGCTCCTTTTTGTGCATAAAGGACACTGTATTCAAGCATAATTTTGATAATAGATGAAGTAAAATTTCATTTTACCTTCATTGTTTTGTAGCCTTGTTTTCGTCTTGCGATAGCGGTGTAGGTACGTTAGCGTTAACAACCATAAGCTAAGTCCCGTTTGTGGAGAGAAGTTCACCGGGGTTCTGCAATGGGCCACGAGATCACTTTGTCAAGAAACCGGAAACTCAGTTTGAGTTCATAGTGGCGAGGCACTTAAAATCCGCAACGACGGAGCCACATATATCCTTCCAGATAATTTGTGGGTTCGCTTGTTGAGACAAGTTGAGGCAGAGACCACTTGTTGAGACAAGTTTGAGGACCCGTTTAGGGTCCGTAGAGGCGATACCTTTGAAGACCATGGATGAGATTTCTCCATGCGAAGGTCTGCTGGGGCTCGCGAAGGCGGCTCATCTGAGACCTTCCCGGCGATTTTTCAGTGAGTAAGCCCTTGGGTAGTGTACAGTGTACCAAGTAGAGGATACCCGCAGAGTGTTCATCACTTATATGATAAGAATGAAGTAAACTCAGTTTACCTCGAGCCCAAGCCGTACGATGGCGAGGGCGTGGAGCGCTTGTTGAGACAAGTGAAGAGCCAGTGGAGTTTTGGGAGATGAGAACCCGTAGTTGTGTTGAGGAGGGTCCGGTGTGGCGCGTGATGGCGACTTACACAGGGACCTTCCTGAAGGAGCCAAAAAGGGGGTTACCCTTCCGCAGCGCAAGGGGGTTACCCTTGGGGCGAGTTGAAGGTCAGTTAGGGACGAGACCCACAACTACTTGTGTGGATGAGTCCGTGCGGGAGGTCCGTCGTGGCGCGCGAGGGTGACTTACACATAGACCTCCCGAAGGAGCCAAAGGGGGTTACCATTCCGCAGCGAGGGGGTTACCCTTGGGGCGGGGCGAGTTGAAGGTCGGTTAGGGAAGAGACCCGCAACTACCTGTGTGGAGGAGTCCGTGCGGAAGGTCTATTGTGGCGCGCGAGGGCGACTTACACATAGACCTCCCCGAAGGAGCCAAAGGGGGTTACCCTTCCGCAGCGCAAGGGGGTTACCCTTGGGGCGGGGCGAGTTGAAGGTCAGTTGGGACGAGACCAGTAACTACCCGGGTGCGACCGCAGGGGCTTCCCTTTGTGTGGGTGCGCAAGTGAGACCTGACAAGGTCTGATGCCGTGATTTTGGCGAGAGGCCAGTCTGACCGGTCGGGTGCAGAGGGCGATTGGGAGGGCATTTGTAATGCCATGTAATGCTGCAAAAGAGGGAGAAATACACATGTATTTTATTGAATTGGAGACGTAAGACTGAGGACTTACACGTAATATGGACGTAAGTCATCCGCATGAAAGTTGCGGGGAAGAAGACGACCATCATGGTCTTGTAGTTCATAGACTCCTGGGTGGACTTGTTTATGAACAATATAAGGTCCGTCCCAGTTAGGTCGCAGGACACCCTGTTTGGGGTCGTGAGCGGTGAGGGCTGACTTAAGCAGGGCAACGCCCCCTTGTTGTAGCGCCTTGGGCTTGACCCTGGCATTATGGTGAAGACTGATCCTCTGTTTGAGGGCAAACATACGAAGGCGAGCGCCTTCGCGCAATTCCTCGATTAAGTCGAGTTTGGCGCAAAGCCCCGAGCATTGGCTTCGTTGGTGAAGTTGATCATGCGGATCGTAGGAGATCCGCCTCAAGAGGCGTAAGCGCATCCGCGCCATATACTGCAGAGAAAGGCGTTTCGCCTGTTGGGGTTCGCGTTGTGGTGCGATAGTCCCACAAAACACTTGGGAGTTCATCTACCCAGCGGCCTTTGGCCCCCAAGGCGATTCTCGAGGCCCTCTCGAGGGTGCGGTTGGTGACCTCAACCTGCCCATTAGATCGGGGTGCGCCACCGGGGCGAAAAGCACTGGGCCCATTGTTGGACGCTGTGACTGGCAAACAGAGTGTCATTATCTGTAATAATAGCACGAGGGCTTCCATACCGTGCATTTAGATTTTTCCACAGAATTTGATGATCTTGGCAGAGTGATGGAGACCAGGGGTTCTACTTCACCCATTTAGAAAAATAATCAACCGCAACCACACAGCTGCATCGACTGGAGCGGTCGGCATAGGACCAATGAGGTCAAGGCCCCACAGGCAAAGGGCACCGAGTTTGTTAGTGCTAGAGATTCCGTAGATGGCGATCTTGGATGCGAGAATTGATCCGGCATTGGTGGCATGTTTTGACCAAAGGCAATGACGTCCTTTTTCAAGGTAGGCCAAGAGTACCCTTGACGAAGGGCTTTGTGGGCAAGTACCTCCGCAGCAATGTGTGCGCCACAATTGCCTTGGTGGAGAGTATCCAAGACAGAGTGTCCTCAAGGGTGCTGAGGCATCGTTGGAGGGGTGCTGCAAACCCGCGATGCCACAATTGGTCATCAATGAGAACAAAACGGATGGCCCTTTTGGGAGTTTGGGGGTCCATGGCACTGGCTTTTAGCTCAGCGATAATAGGGTCTCTCCAGTCTATGACCGGATCCTGTGTTGCTAGTGAGGCAATATCAATAGCCTCCGAAATGGAAGGGCTGGCCAGGGTGGCCATGGTGGAGGGAGTCTTTCCCTTGGATAGCATGTCTGCTGTGGTGTTCTCAGAACGAGGAATGTGGATAAAAATAGCCTCATCAAAGTTGGCCCGCAAGGCATTCACCAATTTGAGGTATTTGGTCGTGGTGGCGTCTTTGCATTCAGCCACCCTTGGACTCGGTGAATCACCATTGCGAGTCAGTGGACATGGAGGCGGCGAATGCCTGCCCTTATGTCGAGCTTGAGCCCCGCGATGAGGGCGTAATACTCTGCAACATTATTGTTACTTGAAATTGGAAAGAGACACGAAGTGATACTTCCATACCTAGGGGTCCGCGGAGATACACGCCCCCTGCGGGGGATCCGAGTTTGGATGAGCCATCCACGAACATGTCCCACTCTGGGGGAATGGGTTGTGGTGCGGGGCCCTGCTCAGGGGCCAGGATGATGTCAACATCCGAAAATTCCGCAATGAAGTCGGCAAGGGCCTGGCCCTTAATTGCCTTTCTAGGCTCATAGTTGATGTTAAAGCCACCAAGCTCGATACACCATTTGGCAAGGCACCCTGAATGTTCGGGCCGCCTTAGAATATCCTTGTTTCCGTATCCTGGAGAGTGTGACTAGTGTAGTAGACTGGCCATTGTTTGGCAGCCTCTTCCTTGATAAGGACAGAGGCGACGCTCTTGTCAGAGGTGGCGAGGTAGAGGACCAGTGTCATCGCACAGTATAGGGCACTTGAGTGCGAGTAACTCTTGTAAGTGTTGCTTGATTGAATCGTATGCCTCCCGACATTCTTCGTCCACTTGCAAGCTTTTTTCTTGGATTTGGTTGAAGAAAGGTCTACAGCGATCGATGAGTTTAGAGACAAACCGCCCCAAGGCAACCAGCTTTCTGTCGATTCTTTGAACGCCTTTGAGCCCCCTGGGGGTGCGCAAAGTGGTGATAGCTTCAATCTTTTGGGATTCGCATGAATCCCTCCTTCGAGATCCGGTAACCTGAAATTTGCCCTCGCCCACGCCAAAGATACATTTCTATGGGTTCAACCGAATATTATACTTGCTGAAGTTGTCAAACGTTTCCTCTAAGTCAGTGAGGGGTGTGGAGATGGCCTTTCGTTTGACCACAATTTCATCGACATAAGACTCAAGATTACGGCCAATTTGGTCCACGAAGACTTGATTCACAAGCCTTTGGAAAGTAGCCCCGCATTTTTAAGCCAAAGGGCATTCGATATAATGGTAGACGGCCGCCCGATGGTGAAGGCGGTTTTTACCGCGTCCTCTCGGGTCCATAAAAACTTGATGGTACCCGTTGTATGCGTCGAGGAAGGAGAAGACAGAGTGGTGAACGGTTGAGTCAACCAGCTTGATCGATAGAAGGCGGGGATACGAATCCCTTGGGCAGGCCCTATTAACCCCTTTGTAGTCTACGCAAAGTCGCCACTCGACCACCCTCTTTATCGGCGAGGACTATATTGCGACCCACTCGAGTAGTGAACCTCCTTGATTATATTTGCCTTAAGAAATTTCTGCACTTCTGTGCGTACAAAGTCCTTACGGTCAGGGGCCATGCCCCTTGTTTTTTATCTAACCGGGCTAAAGCCGGGGAGTACACTCAACTTGTGAGAAATGATAGCATGATCCGTACCCGGTAAGTCCTCAGGGGTCCATGCGAAGACATCGCCGTTGGCATGGAGGAGATGGATGAGTGCTTGCTGGTCTTTTTCTTCAAGGTCTTTTCCTACCGGAATTTCTTGCCGGGGAGATTTCAACCTCCTCAAAGGCCCCAAAAATCGGGAGCGACCTCGCCCGCTGGTCCAGCTTTCTTCCATGGGTGCCTTTCTTTTAGGCTCAGATGGTTTGGGAGCGGGGAGGTCCCGCCAGGGCAGACATAATTGCCTCCGGCCACATTTTGGTTGACATAGATATAGGCATCCCCTACCGCAGTGTGGAAAACCAAAGTCGAGCCCGCACATCACAATGACGTGGAACTCAAGATGAGTGTGGCGCCCAATGATGGCGTTGTACGGTGTAGGGAGATCCAGACGATAAAGTCCACAAAGCTGGAGTGACACACTTGCTTCTTTTCTTTGGTGGCCCCCATCATCATGTAGGGGAGCGTGATTGACCCTAAAGTTGGGATCTCATCCCGCCCTACTCCAAAGGTGGCCCCTTTGGCGGGTTGGATTTGTGACAAAGGCACTTTGGCCTCAACCAGAGTGTGCTTGTAGATCACGTTGGCATTTGCCCCAGTGTCCATGTAGACTCTGTCAATGTCCCATCCTGCGATGCGAGCGGTGATAACCAAAGGGTCCGCATGAGGCACTGCCACAGAGGTGTCATCGCGGCGGTGCAGTAAGTGAGTAGAGGAGTGGTTGATCTGGTAGATCTGTCTCATATGGCGGCGTCTCGCCGATGCGCCTTCACATTGTGTGATTACGCTGATGTGCCCCCTTGGTGGGGAAATTTCGACTGCACCCTCTCGATCCGGGTTACTGCCGGGAGCGACCCTGCTGTGGTCCCCCGATGGCGGTCCTCCCGGTTACTTTCCCGCCTACAATCCCCATCGTTGTGGAGCAAGAACTCCCCGAGTTTGCCTTGAGCGAGCATTTCCCAATCATGCGTTTAAGCTCAAAACAGTCCTCGGTGTCGTGTCCCTTGTCGCGATGGTAACGATGCCAGTGCACTGACTCGACGATCTCCCGGGAGAGGCGGGGCCACTGGGACCTCCTCTTTTGTTCCAGGGCATGAAGAATGTTGGTGCGAGATTCCCTTAGTGGGGAAGGGTGAAATACGCCTCCCCGTTGGGTGGCGTAGGTACGCCTCCGGGACACCGGGGTCCGTTCACGAGGGCTGCCCCTTCGCATCTTCGTGGCGCTCCCGGCGAGGCGAGTGACCTCCTCCGTGTTCATAAACCGTGACGCCGTGCTCAAGAACTGTTCCATGTTGGTGGGAGGGTTGGTGTGTACATCTATAAAGAAAAGGGACTCCCAAGGCCCCGAATGGCCGCAAGTAAGCGGGCTTCCTCCCCAAATTAGGGACTGGATGGACTCCGCCGGAAGCGCTGGATATACTCCCGAGTGGCTCATCTTTCTTTTGTCGTATTTTGAGGAGGTGTCCCGCCGTTTTGGGGGAGGTTTAGATACCACAAAGTGGTTGGAGAAGTCATGGAGAGCTCCTCAAAGGAGTTAAACCGTTTATCACGGAGGGTGGTATACCGGTTGGCGGCAGCTCCGTGAGTGTGGAATCAAGGCTCTACAGAGCGTGTTATCGTCCGCTCTTGCGATGGCCATCGCAGAAACGTAACGCCGGAGATGAATATCGTGGTCCGAGAGACCTTCGTAAGCGTCCCAAATTAGGCGGCGAAACTGCTACGGAAGAGGGGTCTCTAAAACCCGGCTGGGTGAAAGGTTGGGTCCAGATGTGGTCCGCACCCATCCTCGAAACATTATGAACACCGGCCCTTTCGTCCCTTTTTCCACTTCCTCTAATCGTCTAGTAAGTGTGACAAGTAATGACGAAGAAGGGTCGGGGTTACTTACTTGTTGAGGCGGAGTAGCAGGGCGTTCAGCTGATTAGTTCGTAGCTGCCCAACGCTATCCGTAACGCCCCGAGAGTGGTGGCGAGTGTCTCGCACAAGTTGAAAGCAACCGCCTCGGTGATTGTTTGCGTAACGGCCGGATCAAGGCTCGTTGGTGGAGTGTTTGGTGGTGGAGTGTTGCGCCTGAGGCACGTTATCGTTAACGTGGGAGGAGCTTTCCTCCATTGAGTGAACAGAGAGTTCTCCCGTTGTGGGGAACGTTATTTGGAGATGGTTCCGATCGTAGATCGTTGTTCGTGTTCATCGCGGGAGGATTCCTCTGTCACGGCTGTGCCTACTTGCACTCTGAGTAGTTGGCATGACTTACTACTTGTGGTTTGTAATATGGGTTTACGAGAAGAACTTTTTCGTTTCTTTCGTTTCCACAGACGACGCCAAACTGATATTCTCATTCCCAAGATAGGAGCGGAATCCCAGTTGAGTGGTTGATGATGATGGTGTTCTTGAGACTCCAAGCTTGCTTTGTAAAAGATAAGAAGAATACTCGAAGTAGCAAGAGAGGAGTGGGGGTGTAGAAGCTTACCCAGCTTTAGGGTGGACATCCCCTATTTATAGGAGATGCTGTGAGAAGAGCCTCCCAGTTGAAGCCTTGGACAGGCTGTGAGACAAGACTGACAAGTCTGTCAGTTTTGTAAGGAGATAAGTCTGTGCCAGACTGATTGGAGATAAGGCGGCTATGATGATGAAGATCTCAGCAAACCGCCTTAAGTGATTCGCTTGTAAGAGAATGTCTGGCGTATGAATCGGTGAAGATCTCCTGTGCTCGTGCCGACCTCCTTATTGGGTCGCTTGATGTCGATGACCAAGTGGTCTATTTCCAAGTGGAGCAAGTGGCGGCGAAGGCTGCAAGGGGCGAAGGCCCGAGATAGAATATAGCTAAATAAGGAGTGAGGGTCGCACTAACCTGAGTATAAGGGCCTTCTATGTCAGAGGCCAGTATAGGCAAGAGAGTCCTCACGAAGTCGAGTTGAGGCTGCGGGAGTAAGACCCGCTAAGGCGAGTGAGATCGCAAGGGCGATAACTGAGACCGCGAGGGCTTCCCACGCATGCCTAAGAGACGTAAAGGATAGTGTGAGACATCGCCAAGGCGAGGCTTAAAGCCCTCGAGGCAAGACCTTGCGCAGTGAGATCGGAGACCTCGCGAAGGCGAGACCGGAGGCCGCAGGTGAGACTTTGCGAAGGCGACATCGAGACCACAAGGGCGAGACCTTGTGAAGGCTTGTGTAATTACATTGCGACGCGAGGCGCGTTGCTTGGGTAGTGTACCAAGATGCCTCCTCCCCGAGGGCGGAGTATGGGCAGGGTCTCGTACTCCGTTTTGAAAGTACTTTGTTGAGGACAGTAGTAGCCACAAGACTGGGCTCGCGTGGAGTGCGAAGACTTTAAAAGGTCTGTCATCAGATGTCGGATCGTTTATGATCCTTGTGAGCCTTCGAGAGGGCATTTACTTGGGTAGTGTACCACTTCCTTACCTTTTAGCGAAAAAATCTTAATAGACTTTGAAGTGAGGAGAATGGAAGAACTTTCTTACCATGCACAAAGAGAAAACTTTTCTCTCATGGGTCAAGGTTAAAGAATCTTCCTAGCCTTTAGTGAATATTTTTGATATCCCGAAATGAGAAGAACGCTAAGAATTTTCTTACCATTGATGAAGAAAAACCTTTCTCTTCGGACTAAGGTTAAGGAACCTTCCTTACCTTTGATGAAAATCTGAGTGATTGGCATTGATGAGAAGTTCGACAAAATGACTAAACCTTCGAGATTAGAAATCGAGCCAAATGAGCGAATTTTTTGAAAGTGATGGGAGTTTGATGAAATCGTGGAGGAACAAAACTTTTTGAGGTTAAGGAACCTTCCTTACCTCAAGCATTCGAGATTGGGAACTTTCTCAATACTCGACAAAAGTTGATGAATGATTATTGATAATTGTGATCGAATAACAAGAACTTTTCTTGTTTTTTTTTCGTGAAGGGAAGAAACAGTTCTTTCCCTTACGACACAAAAGAAATTTTCTTTGCTTCTTTGATGGAAGATTTTGATATATTGAGATGAATGGTGAGAACCTTCTTACGAGAGAAGACTTTTGTTTCACGATTAAGGTTGAGGAACTTTCCTCCCTGTTGGTGAAAAGAGATTATCATGAAGTGAGAAGAATGATAAGAACTTTCTTACCATATGGGGAGAGAAACTTTTCCCTCCGGGCTTGGCAAAGGAACTTTCCATGCCTTTGGTGAAAAGCTGAGTGATTCAGTGAGAAGTGTGATGAAATGACTACACTTCTAAATCAAGGCATCTCACAAGACGAGTGAAGTTTTGAAATATTAGATGAAGAGAAGAGCTTTCTTCTTCCTCGCAAGAGACTTGACACATGCGGCGCTGGTTTCACCGAACACGGTGAAGATGACGAAAATGTTTTCGAATGGTGGGAAGGGATCTCTAAGCTCCATAAAAGATGTTCCCGTAACTTAGGAGTGTTTTGGATGAGAGTTTCGCTGTGTGGAGGGAAACAGACGACTCAAGTGGGTTGTTAATGCTCGGGCAAGAGTTGAAAATGGTAAGAGATGAATGCTTGGCAACCGAGATTCTGTTGAGACCAGCCTTTTGAGTGAAATGAGCTCGAAGGGAGATTACGTAACCGATGCCCTCTTTGAGTGATGGTCCACCGACTTGGAATGAGGAGAATGGAAGAACTTTCTTACCATTCGGGGAGAGAAACCTTTCTCTCATGGGTTAAGGCTAAGGAACCTTCCTTGCCTTTAATGAAAAATCTGAGTGAATGGGATTGATATGAAGTTTGACAAAATGACTAAACTTCATAAAATGTGAAATCGCACAAAATGAGCGAATTTGGAAAATGAAGTTTGACGAAATGACTAAACTTGAAATGTGAAATCGCACACAATGAGCGAATTTCCGAGAGTTGTAGTCTTTGACTATGCGCAATTTCAATGTGCCCCGTATGTACAAGATGAAGCAAGTGAAAGATAATGTGTTACCGTATCATGGTAAAATGGAAAGCTTAAGTGAAACCTGCGGAAGCTTTCAAGCTGAAGTGAACATGAGTCGTTGTCATCTTAGAAAGCTTTTCATCAGAATCCTCCCGTCTTGATAACCTCGAGTTGATGTGTTCACTAATCCTGTCTCTTAATATGAATGATGGTATTATTTATGACACATGATGATAATGACTCTTAAAATGCTTTATGTTTGGATTTGCAATTATGGAGATCTTCAATTAAAACCAATGATGCATGATAGATGCACAAACTTTTACTAAGCTTTCTTTATGAATGTCTTTCATCTTGTCTGATGTGATCTTACCTCATTGTCGAAAAATTGTTTTCCATTCATGGATTCCCTTGCCCCTGAGAACAATTGTATGAGTGAATGATCTAGTTGCCCCCCAGTTGTGGTCACAAAAATGCATATTCTCAACAAGAGTCTTTAAACCATGTCTGCCGTAAGATCCATACTCATTAATGTTTAACGGTTGGTCCTTAAAGAAAACTCTTATCAATTTGTAGAGCTTGACAAGATATATGATGATCTTTGTGTTATTATTATAACTCTGCTATTCTTTCCCTTTTCAACTTGAAGAAGTAGAATGTGTGGATAACGGACGGACTTCTTAGTATGAAGGATTGTTTTATGTGGACATCGAGGTGAAGAATGAATATCATCCGAATGGTTCTTTAAGGTAAATGGCATCCATTGATATGGGCTGATGAAAAATGGACTAGTTCAGGCGAAAGGTCTGGTAATGTCACTGATGAGCCAATTGACTTCTTTGCAGAACTTGATAGTGCCAATCACGAAATCACTGCCTTATCCGGCAAGAATGACCTCAATGTTGCCCCCCAACTCACATGGTGCGTGGAAGTACTCTTGAGAAATTGGTTGATATTGCTTGAAACTTCTTTGTTGCCCCCTTGTTCATTAGGCTGGTGAATCGTGTCTTCATTCTAAACCGCCTTTGCAGATTTTCAGTTTAGACTCCATGACTCGCTTTTTTCAATTTTTTTGGGTCAAACCTTGTTTGGCCTGCGATTTTCTGAATGTAACTTGACTTGATCTCGACCGTAGCAATGATCTGAAAGGTTCTTTTGTTCTCATACTTCTTCTTTTTGATGAATGAGGTTCTCTCCTTTTGGAAAGAATATTTGAGATGACTAGTCTTTTGATGCCGAGAAATAACCTTCTAATGTTTGTTCGGCCAACGGTTGAGGTGACATTTCTCTGAAATAATCTCACTGTCGAAGGGCCACATCGAAATTGTTTTCACAAGATTTGGCAATGTCTTCGAGATAGCCACTATCCAGTCTTCTTTTTTTTAGCTCATCAATGACATTGTTTATGTCGTGGCTTGGTGAAAGAGTTTTGAAATAGAGAAGAGAATGCTTGAACTGTGGTGTGGTATTTTGCTGAAGGATGCCAAAGTGCACATTTACCCCTTCTTATTTCAAGATAAAGAATAACAGAGGTCCATTGCAACAAAGACTGTACTCTAGATTTTGGACTAAATCTAGGTAACTTTAACTTTCAATTTATCTTGGCAAGCTCTCAAAGATTCGAGTAAAAATTCAAAGATTTCTCCAATTATTCATCAATTTGTATTGATCGACGTATTAGACAGAGCTTAAAGACGACTTGTGAGAAATTGTCTTTCCATGTCACAAATGAGGGTCATCAGTTTTTCTTCACATCATAAAATTGTCCTCAAACTCCTTGATGTCCACTTCTCTTTTTGCAAGATGTTTTTATTTGTGTATGAATGAAAATGTACAGTGACATGTGTGGAAAAAGAAATGACCAAATGCATGATCGATGAGTAATTGTGTAATTGATAATTGAAAAAAATGATGCATGTGAATGTTATAAAAAAGAAAAAGAACACCAATTAGTATAAATTGTATACACAAAAGTGTACAAGTATAAAGAATCAAATGATTGAATGGAATAACTCCCTTTGAACAGAAATTTTGGCCGATTTCAGATCACTCTACTGGTGTCATCTAGCTCGGTGCAGTTACTTGGGTGCCTTGGCTACATGTCGGGCTGACTTGTGCGGCTAGCCAATCTCGTGCGATCTTGAGCTTCCTCCTTTGTCACTTACGCAACTTGTGTAAAGTCCCGCACTCACTCCTTCGAGAATTGACATATTTGTCCTTTCTTAAACTTTGATGCTTTCTAGTGTTCAAGCTAAGCCATATAAAGCACAACATACCAATATGTGAATCAAGAAACACATGCCTAAGGGTGAAAAAAAATGGGTGGGGGTAGCTTAAGGTTGGTTCTAATGGATGGGATATGGGCCAATTATATGCAGGGAATGGTCTATCAAAGAGGCTCAGGGTGGTTCCCGAATCCCATCGTTGAATAACGACGGCCCAATCCTTACCCACGAGGGACATGTAAGGAATGGATTAACCCGGTCGTAGGTTTTCGTGAGTCCATGCGGGGAATATTAATCCCACGGGGCTAGCACTACTTCCCTACTAGGAAACAATGAAGGCTTGGAGAATAACATCTCACAAGTACAACGACACCGTATTCCGCTTAGAAAGAACTTGTTTTGTTTAGAGCTCGGGTAGGAAGCTCAATGATATGAATGTAACATGTATGTTTTGTGTGTGTGTGTGAGAGAGAGAGTGTGAATTACAATATGTACAATGGAAACACAATAAAGAAAAAGGTAAAATCAAGCAAATAAATAAAAACAAACCCCTTTTGTGGCCGGACAATTCCCCAGCGGAGTCGCCATCTGTAGCGACGTGGTTTTTGACAGGAGTCGCCACCAATCTTTTTCCTAGGTCGATTGGAAACCTGAAAATGGTCTACGAGAGATCTAGATTCGTTTGTCAGTTACGTACAAAAATGGTTAATTTTAAATGCGCCCAAAATTGGTACCACGGGTTCTTTTTAGATTTTTTGCTTGATTTTAAGAAATAAAGAGAAAGACAAATAATTAATAACACTAAAAATGAAAAGAAAAGGATTCTTGATAAGTTACATAGCTAATAAAAACTCAAATATCTTGAAAATAAAAAAATAATTTAGATTGACATAATAACAAAAATATTAACTAAAACACAAAAAAAGTTTAGGCCTAGTGCCCAAAAGTGAGGTTTTTAACTTGACAGAGTGACTTGAATGCTGCTGTGAACAACTCAAGGGATTTAAATGACAAAAGAGAGAAAATAGAGGGACAGGGACTGAGGTTGTAATTTTACCAAAAGTTTAAAAAACTGCAGTAGCAGCTTCTTCTTCGCGTCGCGTGAACCCGGTGGCGGAGCGGACGGCGGCCGGCACCAGAGTTGGCTTTTCGGCTGCGGAGCAGAGGCAGGTCGTCCCGGCGGCAGCCGGAGAGAGTGGTGGCGGCGGTGGCGTGGTGAATGGAGCTCCGATTGGAGAGAAAACAGGCGGCCGGCGTCGGATCGGATTGTGGGCGTTTTCTCCGTCCGTTTGGGCACCTCCGGCGGCGTGAAAGGGTGGGTTGGCTTGCCTCGTCTGGCGGTTCTAATGGTGATAGATAGGAGGCTGAAACGGTGACGAAACGCGGAAGAGATGGGCTGGTGGAGCGTCGGGCCGGCGAACTTGGATTTTCTCGGTTTTGGCGTCCGGCGGCTTGGATGGACGGGTTGAGGGCACTGAAGGTTGTTCGTGATGGCGTGATGAGGATGGGACCGCAGATAGGCAACGGATATCAGCTGGACGTGGAGGAGCTAGGCTGGTGGAGGATGGAATGGTCGAAAGTTACCCGGCGTTCCGCCGAGGAGCGTTTTTGTGTGTTTTTTTCTTTTATGCTGACACCCTCCTTTCCTCAGAGCAAATGGCTCAATTTAAAGCCAATTTTCTGAGTATTGTCCAAGGATTAGAAGCTTTGTTCAATGGTGAAAGATTTTGACAATTCATGGCTGCAGCAAGACAAATGCTAGGAGGCTCGACAGTGCCTCAAGCAAGCATGCTGCATTTTCCCCGACCTGCTCCTCTTCTTTTTTTTTCCTTCCATTTTTTTAATTTTTTTAACTATTATTAATTAGTAGATTATTTTAAACATTAAAAATTACAGAATATATCTAAAATAAAAAGGACAAAAAAAGTACATGAAATAATGACAAAACGAAATTAACAAAAGCTCACGAAATAATAAAAATGACAAAAGGTTAGAAATTAATGAAAAAAATGCACATGAAATTAATAAAAACATGACAAAAGTTAACGTAATTAACAAAACCACACAAAATAATAATAAAAAAAGTTCATGAAAATAACAAAAGCACACGAAATAAAAAAAAGCATGAAATAACAATGATACAAAACTACGAAAATATAATGAAAAATGATGAAAATGATGAAAGTGAAAGCGTGAAAATCACATAAAATAATGACAAAAATCACGTAAAAATGAAAAATACGAAAATAATACCAAAAATAAAATTACTGGGTGAGGGCCAAGGGCCTGGGCCCGGCGGCCCATGCCACGGGCCGCTCAGCGTTACGGCCCATGGAACACAGGAACATAGCGTGGTTTTAGGCCGAGCCGCTACCCATGGGATGGGACACAAGACTTCTTCCTGGTGTGTGAGTGACACTGTCCCCGGCCCATACCGTCGCCCATACCGTTGCCCATACCTCCCCAAGTCCTATAAATACTCCCACTTTGGCCTCGTCTTATCTACGAAAACTTAGACAGAATCCCCTTACTTTACTCGAGGCCCGCCTTTTCGGATAGCCTTTCAGGTATGATTCTCTAATCCCAATCTTATTTCTAATTAATGTTAATCCTTTGGCATTAACATTTGGCGCCCACCGTGGGGCCCGATTTCAGATCCAAGGGTTACTCTACCATCTGGTACTAGCTTGCCTACGGGCACGGAGGCAATCCTTACGGCCGCCTCGGGCCCATTACTAGGAGCCCCACTCCATCTAGATCCGAGACGACTACCCCGACAGGGGGGTCGCGCAACATAGCGACGGCGACAGGTGACGGGGTCGCTCCCCGAAACCTGCTCACCGACTTCGCCCAAACTGCCTCCGGGCAAATGCAAACGTAAGTGCCTACGGGCCAATACAAACGCTAGTTATGCGGGCCACGGCCCCGGACTATGCACAAACGCATTCTAATTCGAATGCCCCTTGCAGGAATATCACTGCACCAAGTGCCACGCCCTCCGTGGTTACTGTTCACGCCACGGCGCATGCCACCCCGGTCTTTACTACCCCAGTATCTACTCCAACGTCGATTCTGGCGACGACATTCGGCCCCAACGCCTTTCCGGGACCCCACCATTTGGCCTAAGCGGCGGAATGCCGCCGAATGACCTCTCGCGAGGTTCCAAGGCTCTAGCCCCAACCCTTTCCAGACGCCCCACATGGGGGTCGACCCGGCCATTTCGGCCGCCTTGGGCACACCGCCCCAGACCTCATCCCCTTTGGAGTGGTACCTCCAAGCACAACAGGAACAGTGCCGTCAGCTTCAAGCCCAGGTGGCATTGCTACAAGCCCAGCAGGCCGCGGCAGCGGCACAACAACAGTACAACAGGGCTCTGATGCCCCAGCCTGTCCAACCTATGAATCTTCCGGACTTCGCTCTCTATGATGGGACGACTGATCCGGAAGACCACGCCCAGATCTTCGAAGACAAGATGAGATGGGTGGGCTATGACGATGTGGCCATGGCCCGAGCTTTCCCCTAAGTTTGAACTTTCCCCAAAGTTTGAAGGGGTGGCTCGGTCATGGTACTCTATGATCACCCTGTGGACTGCAACAACCTGGGAAGTGCTGAAAAAGATGTTCATTAGCCAATACCTTGGGAAGAAGAGGATGAGGAGGAATCCCCTCGGCTTAAGGGATGTGGCGCAGGACAAACAAGAGCCCCTCAGGGGCTACATCAACCGTTTCAATGACCGCCTCGTCGAGATGACCAATGTGTCGGATGAGGTGGCCACTTACGCGGCCTCGGCAGGCGTCAATCCCGTGACACCCTTTGGGAGGGACGTCGCAGCACGAGCACCCAGGACTCTCTTGGAGTTCTACGAGCGGGCCGAACCCTTCATCAATTTGGAAGATACCTTACAGGCCAGAAAGGCCGACAATCAGGCCCAAGCCGACGATCGATCGAAGCGTCAGCGGACGGATTCCGGCCGAGGGGGTCACTCAGGACCTGGCCGAGGGGGTCAGAGGGGTGGGGGCGCTTTCAACCCGCGCTTCCCAGCGCCCGACATGTTCACTCCCCTTAACGCTCCCAGATAGCAAATCCTCGCCGTCCTCGAGCGGAAAAAAGTATTTGTAGGGACCCGCGCCATGAGGTCACCCCAGAACAAAGGAACAAAAATTGTACTGCAAGTACCACCGTGACCATGGGCACGTGACGGAGAACTGCCATGAGCTATGTAGGCTCATTGAAGAGATGATCCAACAAGGCAAACTCCCACGCTTTGTCAAAGCTTCGCCACTGCAGATTGCTCCAAAGAACGAGGATCCGGAGTGCTCACGCCAGATGGTCGTCCTAAGGAGGGAGGACAAACGTCACATAATCCATATGATACTTGATCATCCGGATTAGAAGGCCCGGCCGAGCACTTGAACAACCTCCTCATGGCCCCGGAATGCGCCCCCAATAGTCTTTGATAACGGCCCCGAGGCCGGGCGCTCCTCCCACATAAGAACCCTCACCATTGAGGCTGAAATAGCGGAGTGCAGGTAAAAAGGATTACGGTTGACACGGGGCTCAGCCCGATATATTGTTTTGCCATGCATTTCGCATGATGAGCCGAGAGATCGAGGCACTCTCGGCAAGTGTACCATGCCGGTCTACGGGCCGAACAACAACCCCATACATCACCTGGCACCGTCACTCTGCCGGTGTGCATCAGTCAGACTTAGATAAAGAGGGTGTCCCCTCAGTAGTGGCGGAAGTATGCTTTAAGGTGGTCAAGTCACCAAGCCCCTACAATGTTATCCTCGGGATACACACTCAATCTCTGTTCGACCCGCATTTGAGGCCGAAGACCATGGAAGTACGTCTTCCAACTTCACGAGGACCAATCATCATTCACACTCGCCCTCCGAGTGACTCGGCTTTCCCGGCCCCCTGGGATGAGGAGAAAAGGCCGAGGGCTCGGCAGCCGAGGAACCGAAGGAAGTGATGATCACGGACTTGCCGGAGCAGTCACGAGATTGGCACTAAGTTGCCAACCGAGGAAGAGGAGAAATTGAAGGGCTTGTTGAGGAGTTCAAAGATATTTTTGCATGGAGCACGGCTGATATGCCGGGTAGACCCCAAGGTCATTACTCACAAGTTGAGCATTCCGGCCGACCTTAAGCCAGTCATCCAAAGGAGACGAGGCGTCAATATGGAAAGAAGGGCGGCCATCCAGGAAGAAGTGGAGAGGCTCCTAGCGGCGGGCTTCATCGTTGAAGTTTATTACCCTTTGTGGCTCGCCAATGTTGTCCTTGTAAAAAAAACTGATGGAACGTGGAGAATGTGTATAGACTTCACGGACCTGAACAAAGTATGTCCGAAGGACCTTTCCCTCTCCCTCGTATTGATACATTGGTGGACGCCACTGGGCATGAATTATTATCTTTCATGGATGCGTATAGCGGTTACAATCAAATCTTTATGGAGCGAGCGGCGTAGAGAAAACCGCCTTCATAACCGACTTAGGCATTTTGGGTACAAAATGATGCCCTTCGGCCTAAAAACGCCGGCGACGTGCAGCGCCTCGTCAACCGAATGTTCGAGAAGCGAGATCGGCGAAATGTTGAAGTGTATGTGGATGATATGCTAGTTAAGAGCAAAACGAAGCGAGATCATGTCGATGACCTCCGTGAGACCTTCATCGTTCTTCGGGAGTACAAAATGCGCCTCAACCCTAAAAAGTGTGTGTTTGGGGTCGAATCAGGCAAGTTCCTCGGCTTCAGGATAACCGAGAGGGGAATTGAAGCTAATCCCGATAAGGTGGAAGCTATCCGGGCCATGGAAGTTCCCACTGGATTAAAGAACTTCAACAGATTGTTAGGGTGCATGGCGTCCCTCGGCCGGTTCCTCTCCAATTCGTCGAAGAGGTGCCTCCCCCTATTTCGGTTACTCAGAAAGAAACAATATGAGTGGACAGCTGAATGCGATGAGGCGTTTGCCAAAATTAAGGAGCACTTAGCCCAACTACCCACGCTACACCCGCCCCAATCGGGGGAGACCCTGCTGCTCTACACTTCATACTCTGACGAGAGCTTAGCCGCAGTGCTAGTCCGAGAAGTCGGCAGAGAGCAACTCCCCGTTTATTTTGTCAGCAGGTCCTGCAAGGGGGAGAGCCCCACTACTCCAATGTCGAGAAGGAGGCTCTCGCCGTGATCGTGAGCGCCAGAAGGCTGCGGCCGTACTTCCAAGCTCATCCCATTAAGGTAATGTCCAGCACGCCACTCCGAGCGTGCCTCACTAAGCCTGATCTCTGGGCGAATGAGTAAATGGAGCATGGAGCTCACGGAGTTCCACATTGACTTCACGCCCCCAAAAGCCATTAAGTCGCGAACTTTGGCCGATTTTGTGTGCGCGGCTACGGGGCGGGGCAAAGAAAAAGATGAGAGCCCGACGGAGGAGCAAAGATGGGTTGCCTTTGTGGATGGTTCCTCTAACAAGGCCGGGGCAGGTGTCGGTGTGATACTCGAGGCCCCGGAAAATATCGAATCTGCCCACTCGGCAGATTGATGTTCCCGACTACCAACAACCAAAGGCGGAATACGAGGCCGTCTTGATGGCCTGCGATTGGCCAAAATAGCTGGGGCACCTGCTTTAGAAATCTATACAGATTCAGAACTCGTAGTGGGCCAATCTGCCGAACTGTACGCGACCAAAGAGCCAAAGATGGAAAAATATCACCGGTTGGTTGCACAGCTCGTGATGCCTTCCGAGTGCCTCAATCACTAAAGTCCCTCGTTGCGAAACGCCGAGGCCGACGCCTAGCGCGCCTAGCCGCGAACCGAGGAAATCTCCGAGGTATATATTGAAAACACAGGAGCCCCGTCCATTGAGGGGAGCAGTCGGCATTCTCTATCTTTGAGGAGGCGCGCGCCCCAATTGCGCACTACTTAGAGACGGGGAGTTGTTGGAAGATGCCGGGAAGCGCATAAGTTAGTGGTCCGGGCGGCCCGCTTCTACCTCTCCCCTTCAGGCGATCTCTATCGAAAGTCCTTCGGCTTTGAGCCGTACTTAAGATGCCTGGGGTCGATGAGGCGCAAGTCGCCATTGCGAAGTGCATGAGGGGATATGTGGTAACCACCAAGGCCCCGAACAGTTCTGCGAAGGCTGAAGAGGGCCGGCTATTTCGGCCAAGTATGAAGGCGGACATAGAGACATACACTAAGAAATGTGACAAGTGCCGGCGCTTTGCCAACACTCCGCGAAGACCCCAGAGCCTCGACCCCATTGTGGCTCCCTGGCCCTTCGCAAAATGGGGCTTGGACATTTTGGGTCCCTTCCCCATGGCCCTCGACGTAGACAATTTGTCTTGGTGGCCGTCAGTATTTTACAAAATGGGTCGAAGCCAGGGCCCTATCAAGTATCGTGCAAGACGACGTGATCGATATGATCTTCGATGACATAATTTGTCGTTTTGGGGTGCCCGGAGATAGTGACTGACCAAGGAAAGCAATTTACAGTCGCCGAATAGAAGCCTTTTGGCAGGCTTGGGAATCAAGCACCGCAATGCGGCCGTGGCGCATCCTCGAGCAATGGACTGGTGGAGGCAGCCAACAAAGCCATCAAGAACGCCATCAACAAGAAATTGGAAGAGGCGAAAGGAGCGTGGGCCGACCTCTTGCCTCGAGGTTTTGTGGGCCATGAGAACGACGCCCGCGAATCAACGGTAACACCCCTTTCGCCCTTACGTATGGAATGGATGTCGTGACGCCCGTCGAGTTGGCAGTCCCCTCCTCCGGTCAGCCGGTTCTCAAGGAGAAAACAATGAAGAGGTTTGCACTAGCCTGACCTTATTGGACGAAGCCCGTGACAAGGCCGAGCAGCATAGCCGGGCCTATCAACGAGAGAATAAAGAGGTACTACGACGCTAAAATTAGGCCGAGGAGGTTCCGGACAGGGGACCTTGTGCTTCGGAGCACAGCCACAACTCAACAAGATCACGCTGAGGGTAAATGTACCCCAAAATGGGAAGGCCCCTATTTGATTATCGATGAATTGGGGAAAGGGGCATATAGACTGGGAAAACCTGACGGAACAATGATCAACCGCGCCTGGAATGCGGAGTGCCTTCAAAAATATTACGCTTAACGGATGGAAAATATACGAACCGTTATTCGAAGAAATGAGTATTATGTGCCGGGCCACTGTAGCTCGGCACTATGAGAAGAGTTGACTCCAAACGCTCAAAACATTACACGCGAGCAATAAAGCCGGGCGTGTGGCTCGGCTAAAAGAATAAAGTATAAAAAGGGGGGAAGGCAATAGTAAATTGAACTTAGAAAAAATTGAGAGTATTATTACAGACCCTAAACTCTGTTCAGAACCACGAGCCCAAGTGGCTCGGACATAAATTGAACTTGAGAAAAATTGAACTACGCGTGAGAGGAGCCTGCGCCCGGATGCTCCCTTGGGGCCTCGTCCCCTTCCTCCTCTTCCTCGGAATTATAGTCATAGACAGCATTGTAGAGGCGAGTCCTGGGGACGCGATAGGGGCTCGGCTCTCCATCGCCCGCTCCTTGTTCGGGAGAGACTGGATGGGAGTAAGATCCAACCCGGGTAAACTACCCTGAACACGTCAACGACGTCGGCAACGGCGAGCGGCATTTCGCCCCGTATCCTTGGCCCTCATCTGCTTGTACTGGTTGCTTTCCAGGAAGGCAGCCTTGGCCTCATCAATTTGGCCGGGGATGCTCCTCTTTAGCTCGGCTAGAGATTCCTCGGCCGATTTCTTGAGCTCCCTTTCTTGGGCGAGGGTCGCGGAGAGGTCGAGCAACTTGGACTCGCTCTCCGAGCTTTGGACTCACCGCCTTTAGCCCGGCACGAGCCTCGTCCCTTTCCCTCCGAAGAAGCTCGGCTTCCTTCTTGACCTTATCGATCTCAGCTCGAGCTTCTGTAAAGCCTCCCACCATTCTGCCAAGTTCCCAGCGCAAAGTGCAGCCTACACATTTTCCACAAGAATTGCTAAGTGAAAAAGGTTCTTAACGGGAGATAATTAATGGCAAATGGGGGACCGTTCAAAAGAACTTACCCGGTGAAGCTCTTCCAAAGAGCGTGAGTCAGCCTCGCTTGCCGGGGCTCGCAGCGCGCACGGCCTCGACATCCTCGCCGAGATCATTCCCTCCCAATGAAGGCGCAATACTTGGGCTGGAGAGAGTCGAGCCCAAGGTGCTCGGGGCCTGGTCGAGCAGCTTTTCAGCCACAGTGAACGCCAGGTCGCGCGACTTAAAGTCGACCCGACGAGCCCGAGGGGGGGAGCTATGAAAAGACTCCGGCTCGCTCGGCACCTCAATGGGGGCCTCTGCCGGGCCCTTACCCTTGGAGGCGAGAGGGTCCCCGGCTCCCGAACCAGCCTTCTTCCCAGCAACCGAGCGCCTTTTGGCGAGCCGGCCTCGCTCTCCGTCTCACCGCTGCCCGAGCACAGGCCGCGGGCGTCAAACGGGCCCGGACCATACATCTCCCTTAGTCTGCCGGGACTTTTCCCGCCGGTACTAGGGTGAGAGGAGGCCTCGGCCCTGGAGGCCTCGGCTCTGGAGGCAATTCTCTTTCCGCCTCGCCCCCTCCTGGGTCTGGGAGGGACGGGCGACGCCATGAAGGCTTCGGCTTCGGCCTTCTCCAATGCATCCATGTTAGGACCTGAGTAAGAAATAAAGGAGATGTTAAAAAAAACGTTAAGGCACTCAACTAAGCAAGGTACAATATTTGCTAAGTTAAAGAAATTGCATGAGGCGTATCGTCCGAGTCGCTCTCGTCGGGCATTTTAATAAAATTAGGGCGCTGGACGATGCACCCACCGGTCGTGACTACCTCGGCCCGAGGCAAGCCGAAGCGCTTCATCCAAATCAGGCACCTCCCCCTCCGGGAGTTCAGCCCAGCCGGCCTCAAGGACGGCCTCGACTGGAAAAGGCCGGGCGAGCCCTTCCCTTTGTAGCTCGATCAGAGCTTGAGTCTCTTGTCCAAAGAGGGAACTCTCCTATCGAGTTCATGTCCTGCTCGGGCTCGACCGTCCTCCGGGAGGTCCTAAACCCAGCCGAGGCGGGAATCGAACGAAGAGGAACTTCCTCTTCCACCCGTGGTTCGACGTTGGACCCGGGGTTAGCAGCGGCGGTGGGCCAAGTGGTACCAATGTCCCCGCCGCTCCCACCGACCGAAATCTTGTAAGCGTGGCGGAACAGTGGGATGTAGGTTGAAAGCCCATCGACAGGCGAAGAGTTTGAAACCAATAATGTGTCTCCATGAGTTGGGCACCAAGCGGCTCGGCGCCAAGTCATAAAGCCGAAGCACGGCGGTCTCGAACTCCCGAGCGGCGGCGCAGACCCATCTCGAAATAGATCGAGTATATGCTAAACTCGCCCTCATTAGGCTGTTGGCCCTATCTCGAGGAGCTCGAACTCGCCATCCATCTCCTCGGGAAGTGAACTTCAACGCCAATCGGCGTGCAACTTTCCCTGTCATCCGGGACTCAATGTCGTCGGGGACTCGGGTAGTGCTTTCTCGGCCCTCGGCCTCTTCGACGACGGGCCGCTCTCTTTGCAGACCTCTTTTCCTGGTCGCCGACATGCTAGGAACACAGGGAGAGTCAAGAAGCGAGCGAGGCAGAATCCCCATCGGTGGAATCGTCCGGCCATCTCCCCGAGGAGGAACCAACGAGAAGAGCATCGAATTAGAAAAAGAAATCATACCTGGAAAATGTGTGGAGTTTGAGACGAGCGAGATGGACGAGCCGGTTGAAAGCGAAAAAACAGAGAGAAGTTGAAAGAAACCGAGGCGGGAGGATGCAAAGAATGCGAAAAGTGAATTTGAAGACGTTAGCTCGCTATTTATAGACCGCTGAAAAACGCGAACCGTCGCGATGCGACCAACGTGGCGGCAACACGTGGCACAACGGCTACTTACTTAAGCGTGTCAAGGCGCCACGTCCTATTCTCCCGGACAAGGCGCCTCGGGGCTAATGGTGAGGCCAAGGGCCTGGGTCCCGCGGCCCATGCCACCGGCCGGCTCCAGGCGTTACGGCCCATGGAACCTGGGGACGTAGCCAGGGTTTTAGGCCGAGCCGCTACCCATGGGATGGGGACACAGCACCCCTTCATGGTGTGTGAGTGACACCTGTCCCCCGGCCCATACCGTTGCCCATACCGTTGCCCATACCTCCCAAGTCCTATAAATACTCCCACTTTGGCCTCGTCTTATCTACGAAAACTTAGACAGAATCCCCTTACTTTACTCTCTACTTTCTGCGCCTCGGCTACTTTGTGAAGTAAGAACTGACTTGAGCGTCGGAGAATCGTACCAGGTGCTCATCTGGAGTTGGAAGCAGCATATCGAGGGAGAGGAGCAACAAGGACGAAGCAACCAGCCGTGCCACTTTCCACCTCACCATGTCCGGATTCTTCCCCTTCGGGAGGCCCGCCTTTTCGGATAGCCTTTCAGGTATGATTCTCTAATCCCAATCTTATTTCTAATTAATGTTAATCCTTTGGCATTAACAATTACGAACTAGATTTTAGTAATCCGGGCAAAATCGGGCGTCAACAATAAGTGAGGCAGATCATGAACAATAACACTGGCTGCGGAGGTGTGCAGTTGGGTTAGCTGGACATGCATGCATGCCTCTACCTTGAGCAAGTGGCGGATCTATGCAGATTACTGTGGCTAAACATTTCTTCTGGGGTTCCTAATCACTCTTGGCGACATTCCAGATGAGTGTTAGAAGTCGAAGACCTTACAAGTGAGAGAGTAATCCAGTTGTTTATTGGCCGTGCATGTGTGCATTTTATCATGCATGCAGAATGGATACCATCAATGAAGTTGTGAACATACACTACCTGGGTGAAGCAGGGCTTACCGCGGCCTCCCGCGGTAGCTCCATGTAACAACCGCAGGAGGGCCGCGGTAATTCCCACAGTAAATAGGGCGCGGTAGAGGCCTTACCGCGCACGAAGCCGCAGATATCTGCGGCCTTACCGCGCCCAGCAGCGGTAAATATTTTAAATAGTTTTTTAAAAAGTGGATGAATTTTGATGAATATTCATCCGAATTTATCCATAAAACCCAGAAAAACCCAGAAATTTGAAAGTCATCTAAAGAAGAAGAAGAAGAAGAATAGAAAGAAAGAAGAAGAAGAAGAAAGATAGAACAGAAAGAAGAAGAAAGAACAGAGAAGAAAAAGAAGAAGAAGAAGAAAGAAAGAAAGAAAGAAAGAAAGAAGGAAAAGATGAAAAAAATGGGAGAAGAAAAAGAAAGAAAGAAAGAACGAAATAAGAAAGAAGGAAAAGATGAAAAAAATGGGAGAAGAAAAAGAAAGAAGGAAAAGATGAAAAAAATGGGAGAAGAAAAAGAAAGAAAGAAAGAACGAAATAAGAAAGAAGGAAAAGATGAAAAAAATGGGAGAAGAAAAAGAAAGAAAGAATGAATGAAAGAAGGAAAGAAGAAGAAAGAAGGAAAAGATGAAAAAAAACGGGAGAAGAAGAAAGAAAGAAAGAAAGAAAGAAAGAAAGAAAGAAACGGGAGAGGATGAATGATGAAGATGAAGGAATATGAAGAGAAAGAAAACGGGTGAAGAAATTAAAAATAAATCTTACAGCGGCCTTACCGCGCAAATGGCGGCGGTAAAATAATTCTTACCGCGCAAAGGGCCGCGGTAAACGTTGGAAGTTACCGAGGCCGCAGCGGCGTTAAACGTGGCTCGTTGCCACTTTACGCGTCAACGTTTTACCGCGACCTTATGCGCGGTAAAGGCCATGGTAAAACATGTATCATCGACATAGTGATATTTCGTATAAGGGATGGATCGTATACAAGGTTAGAGTGGTGAGTAGAACCCGATCTATAGGGACAACACAACAGTAGGATTTATTTTTCAGTAAAGTTGCTACCCATGCTTCGGTAATTATTTCTAGTGAGAATGGTAGTGTTAAATGAAGAAGATTATGTCTCTAAATATAAGAGGCTTTGGGAGTACTGTTGATAAATTAAGGAGGCTTAGGGAGACTTTCTAAGGAAAAGGTGGACGTCTTAGCTGTTCAAGAGAGTCTTCTTTCAGAATGCGTGGGGTGGGGAGCATATTAAAAGAGTGGGGAGCATATTAAAAGAATATGGGTGCACAGTGAACTAGGTGGCCTCCTCCTGTTCTTCTGGAATAAGGAGGAGCGGACAGCGGAAGAATTCATCTTAAGGGATGGCTATCTAGGGATGAATGCACTATGTTGAAAAAACATGGTTACCGCGGCCTCTCCCGTGGTAAAGCCGCAGTAAATGCTGCGGGAGAGTTCGCCGTAATTGCCGTGGTAAAATGACTCGCGATAAAGAGCTTACCACGCACGAGGCCGCAACATTACCGCGGCCTTACTACGCCATTGGTCGCAGTAAACTTTTTAATTTTTTTTAAAAAATGGATGAATCCGGATGAAATAAAATCCAAAAAACGTTTATGTAGCGACGAGATTTTCGACAGGAGTCGCCACCAATCTGTTTAGGTTAGGTCGATTGGAAACCTAAAATAACTGGTCTGCACAAGCTCTAGATCCGTTAGTCAATTACAATCAAAAATAAAAATTTCCGATTGCCCAAAATTGGTACCACAGGGTTTACTTCATATTTTTGCTTGATTTTTTATTTATCCTCCCTTCTTTATTTTTTCTTTATTAAATGATATACGAAATAATTAATTCTAATGACAATAATCAATAATAGAATAAATAAATTAATACATATCAAATAAAAGAATTAGTGTTAAAGATAAAGAAAAAAGATTAAAAGTTTGGGCCTAATGCCCAAATTGTCAGTTTTTAAACTTGTTAAAGATTATTATGGGTGAATGGACTTTAATGACTCAAAAAGAAAAGTTTTAATAGATTAGGGGGTTAAATGAGTTAAGGGGACAACTTGAGGGATTAAAGTAATAAAAATAATAATAAAACAAAAAAGAAAAAGAAAAAAACACATACCTGCTGCTGGTTATTCGCGTGCGTGAAGGAGAGGGAGAGAGAGAGCAGCTCGGGTTGCTGCTCCTGGGCTGCGTTGGCGGCGGCGAGCGGCGAGGTGGCTGGCGGTGGTCGGAGCGCGAATGGTGGTCTAGATCTCCGGATTGAAGCGGGTTGGACAGTGGGTCATAAACGGGTCGAGGCGAAATTCTTCTTCCTCCGGCAACTTCAGGCGACAAGGATGGTAGATTCGGCTTCTGGAGGCGAGACGGTGAAGATGAGACTGAGGGTTAGCGGCAAGCGGCCGATTTGAAGGAGTCAAGGTTTAAGGAGTAGAAAAGCTTCGGTTGAAGCTAATGGACGATTTTTTTGTATTTTTTTACTTCTAATTGTTTCTTGGTGGATGCTAATTAATTTTTTTAGGGTTTAGTTTATGATGTATATATAGGCCTAGGCTAGGGTTAGGGTTATAGAGTCCAATTAGGTTAGCATTCCTATTTTTAGTGGTTTAGATTAAAGTTAATTGTATTTGACTTTAGGTGATAATTATATGATTTTTTAGGATTTTCGGATTATTTAATTATTATTTTAAGATAATTATATTTTTTCTTCTTTTCATTCTTTTATTATCATTTTTATCTTCTCTTTTTATTTTATTAATATTAATTAAAGATTTTTCTCCTAAAATAACTAAACATTCAATTAGGACATTTTATTTTCTTTCTTCTTTTCTTTTTCTTCTCTTTCTTTTTTTTTCTTTTTTTTAAAAATTAGTCAAGTTAGGCTTAAATTAGTTAATTAGATTAAGTTAGCTGTTAATTACAAATCCGGGTAAAAATCGAGTGTCAATGCCCCCTTTGCATGATTCATGGAACATGGAGCATGCAAAGTAAGACGACACCGAATTTTTGACCGGCGAATAACGAGAACCTTCTCATTACTCTGGAAAGGAAAAAACTTTTCTTACCTTTCTGAAGCGAACGAACCTTCCTTGCTTCGCACAGCGGAAACCTTCCCATTGAGTTGAATAGCAGGAACTTTCCTACTATTCGAGACTAAAGAACCTTCTTTGCCCCAAATGATATGATAATGAGAACCTTCTCATTACTCGAAAAGGAAGAAACCTTTCTTACCTTTACGAGCGAAGGAACCTTCCTTGCTTCGCTCAGCGGAAACCTTCCCGTTGAATTGAATAGCAGGAACTTTCCTACTATTCGAGGCTAAAGAACCTTCTTTGCCCCAAATGATATGATAATGAGAACCTTCTCATTATCTGTGAAGAAAAGAAACCTTTCTTTTCTTCGCCCCTATAAGAACTTTCCTATTGGGTCGAATAGTGGAAACCTTCCCACTATTAGAGTTAAGGAACTTTCCTTACTCTAAAGGCGATGCTAGGTAGAGAACTGTCTCTTTTAGGCCACCTAGGCTTGAGTCGCAAGGTAGGGAACCTTCCATTTTTTCCACCTCTGTTGTCTCGCTTTGAGACTGGTTGACTAGGTAGAGAACCTTCTCTTTTTACCACCTAGGTTTATGTTGTGAGGTAGGGAACCTTCCCTTTTTTGCCACCTCGACTTATATTTTTAGGTAGAGAACCTTCTCTTTTAACCACCTAAGCTCAGAGTTGTGAGGTAGGGAACTTTCCCTTTTTACCACCTCATCTATCCTTTCTTACCTTGAGTTTGATTTACTTGGTAGAGAACTTTCTCTTACGTGGACAATATCTTGAACGATACCGTAGAATGTTGAGAATAGTAAGAACCTTCTTACTAATCTAAGAGAAAAACCTTTCTCTTCGGGTAAAGCTAAGGAACTTTCTTTGCAAATCTTTGTTTGAAAACTGGATCGATCCCCTTCTTTCTTTTTGAAAGGTGCGGAATGGTAAGAACTTTCGTACCATTCCGTGAGTGAAATCTTTTGAGTGAAAGCGCTTGATTGATTTTGAAGTATGAAAAATGATAAGAACTTTCTTACCATTTGGGAGAAAAACCTTTCTCTCCGGGCTGAGGTAAAGGAACCTTCTTCACCTTTTTTGGATTGACTTTGAAATGTGCCGAATGGAAGAACTTTCTTACCATTTAGAGAGAGAAACCTTTCTCTCAGTGAATAGGTTAAGGAACTTTCCTCACCTTTCTTGGTATAAATTTCAACTTGCCTTATGAAATGTGATAGAATAGTAAGAACCTCTTACCTGACGTTTGATGAAGCTAAGGAGCCGTCCTTACCTATCTTGATGAAAATCATGTCTGGCCTTGGGAATGACTTTCTTGTCCTTTTATGAGAGAAATGCTTCTTTCATGAAAGGGGTTAATGAACATTCCTTGACTTTCTTGATGAATTGAGCGCTGGTTGGCCTTTTTGATCCCAAAAGAAGTACTTGAATAGTGCTTATTCCAGTCCTTGCTCGATGTGCCCCTTGAAAACTCGACAATGTGCATGATACATGATTTCCATGATGCATAACTTTGAAAATGCTTGATGTGCCCCTTGAAAACCTACCAATGTGCATGATACATGATTTCCATAATGCATGACTTTGAAAATGCTTGATGTTTGGAGTTGCTGCCAAAACCTTCGAAAAATCAGAATGATCTTCAATTAAAACCAATGATGCATGGCGGGACCTTTACCTAGCTTACCTTATCTTCAAAAGATTTTTTTTGATTTCCTTAGCCTCAAGAACAATTATATGAGCGAATGATCCTGTTTGTCCCCCCAAATGTGATCATAAAAGTGCAAATTCTCTACAAGTCTTTAAACCATGTCCGATGTCTATTCCACACTCATCAATGCTTAATGGTTGGTCCTTAAAGAAACTCTTGTCGATTTGCAGAGCTTGACAAAATATATGATGGTCCTTGTGTAATCATTAAAATATGTTATTCTTTCCCTTTTCCACTTGAAGAAGTAGAATGTGCATGGATAACGGAAGGGCTTCTTAGTATGAAGGATTGTTTTGTGTGGACGTCGAGGTGAAGAACGAACATCAGTTGAAAGGATTTTGTAAGGTAAATGGCATCCACTGATGTGGGGCTGGTGAAAAATAGGGTGGTTCAGGCGAAAGGCCTTGTAATGTCACCACTTAGCGACTTGACTTCTTTGAAAAACCTGATAGTGTCCATCACGAAATCATCACCTTATCCGATGAGAACGACCTCAGAATGTTGCCCCCCAACTCTCATGATGTGTGGAATTGCTCATCAGAAACTTGAAAAGTAGTTGATACTGCTTGAGATGTAAGTTGTCCCTGGAGGTCCTTGAGATGGTAATAATTGCTTCAAATTGTGCCTTCATTCTAAACCGTCTTTGCAGGTTTTCAGTTTAGACTCCATGACTCAACTTTTTCCTTCTTTCTCTTCTTTTTTTTGTTCGGATCGGAAATTGTTTGACTTGCGATTTTTAGTCATTTTCATGCGAGCGTAAATAGTTGTTGCTACCTAGGCCCGATTACTTCTGACTAAAATGCAAAAACAAATGGCTACTAGCACTATTCATACCTTTGGTCTTTCTAGCCAAAGACAACAGAATAGGATTTACTTCGACCCCTTTTTTATTTTCTCCATTTTTGTGAGTCATGGGTATCGATGTGTTGAAGACATCTTGAACTTTGATCCAAATTTGATAAATTGAAGAACCTTGACTTGATCTCAACCTTGGTAATATAGCAGTGTCTTGTAGGATACTTTCCATCTCATGCCCCCCATTTTTGGTGCATGAGGTTCCTTTGTCAGGAAGAATCTTCGAGTTGAATGATCTTTGATGCATAGAAGGATTTCTCTGAAGGTATGCTTGGTCATCGACGTATTGATTGAGGCAATATTTTCTTTGAAAAGAATCTCACAATTGAAGGGCCACATCGAAATCGCTCTCACAGAATTTGGCAATGTCCTCGAGATAACCACTATCAAGTCTTCCTTTATCTCATTGGCCAGTCTTTTATGTTGCGGCTTGGTAAAAGAATCTTTAAATGGAGGGAAGAGAGAATGTGGGCTCTGTGATGTGAAGTTGACTGAAGGATATCATTGTGCGCATTCTAACCCTTCTCATTTCAAGTAAAAGAATAACAGTTGTCCATTGCAACAAAGACAATACTCTAGATTGTGGACTAAATCTAGGTAATTCAACTTTCAAGTTATCTTGGCAAGCTCTCAAAGATTGGAGTGAATTCAAAGACTTTCCCAATTATTCACTAATTTGCATAGATCAACGTGTTGGACCTAGCTTAAAGACTACTTGTGAGAAATTATCTTTCCATGTCACGATCGGGGGTCATCATTCTTTTTCACATCATAAAATTGTTCTGAAGCTTCTTAATGTCCATTTTTCTTTTTTCTTTTTCTTTTTTTTTGTAACAACTTTTAGAATGAAAATATTCAATGATATATCACAAGAAACAAGTGATTATGTGCATGAATACCGTGATTTGTTTTTTGAAGTGTCAATACCGGTTAGAAACAAGTATGATGCATGAAAATGTGATGAAAAGTCAAAAAAAGAAAAGGAAGATGAATTAGTACAAATTATATACAGAAATATGAGTATAAAAGAAAAATTAGTAAGAATTGACAATCTTTAAAAGAAGCAATGCCCTTTGCGCCATAGTTCTCGATCAATTCAAGGCGTTCAACTCGGGTACTCTAGCTTGGTGTACTTTTGCGTTCTCGATTACACTGGAATTTGCTCGTCCAATCTCACATGTTATTGAGCTTCCAGACTGTCGCACTTGCAACTTGTGTAGAGTCTCGTACTGGTTCCACCGAGAACCGACATGTTTATTTTTTCCTTGGGCTCGAGCAAATAGGTCATTGTGAAGCAGGGTAATCTCCTTGATAGCATTGCGTTGATTTAAAACATGTCATCGCCTCTGGCTGGGTTTCCACTATTGTGGCAGTCCAAGACTCGTCATCGGCAGTGAGACAAGTGCAAATGTATTCATGGTAATAAAAAAAATCATTGAGTATATTACCTATATGATATGCATGCAGCAAAAATCAGCAAGCAGTGTCGTTAGTAACATTTATAACATAATACAATGAAAATCAATCAAGTATATACATACGGGACTCTTAAAGGATGGGTTTACGGCCAAGGGTAGAATGAAAGAGGCCAAGGGTAGGTTCCCGAATCCCTTTTACTAAGTTCTATCGAACTAGAAAATGCCCAATTCCTTACCCACGAGGATTATGTAAGGAAGGATTAATTGGTCGCACTTTCGAGTTCTATTGGGTGACTAACGCCATACCCGAACAACGCTACTAACCACTACGGTCAGAGAATGCGGTGACTATTGTCACACACAACTAGCCTTTCCGGGCATTCACAAAAATATGGCTATGAAAAGCTCGGGTGTAGAGCTTGAAAATGCATTATGTAAGAATTAATTACAACACAACAATTATAAACAGATAATAAATGAAACAAAAATAAAATCAAATAAAAAAATAAAAAAACTAAAAAAATAAACCCCTTTTGGCGGACTATTCTCGGTGGAGTCGCCATGTAGACGAGATTTTCGACAGAGTTGTCACCAATCTGTTTAGGTTAGGTCGATTGGAAACCTAAAATAACTGGTCTGCACAAGCTCTAGATCCGTTAGTCAATTACAATCAAAAATAAAAATTTCCGATTGCCCAAAATTGGTACCACAGGGTTTATTTCATATTTTTGCTTGATTTTTTATTTATCTTTTTTTTATTTTTTCTTTATTAAATGATATACGAAATAATTAATTCTAATGACAATAATCAATAATAGAATAAATTAATTAATACAGATCAAATAAAAGAATTAGTGTTAAAGATAAAGAAAAAAGATTAAAAGTTTGGGCCTAATGCCCAAATTGTCAGTTTTAAACTTGTTAAGGATTATTATGGGTAAATGGACTTTAATGACTCAAAAGAAAACTTTTAATAGCTGGTGGCGGATCCGTGCGCGTGACCGCCACGTTCCGATTTGAGTTGCGTATCCTGATGTTGACAGAAGTCATTAGGCCGACTTTGCGAATCAGGGCGCGGTTGTCAAGAAATAGAGAGATCCTCTGAAGTAGTGATTTGACGAGTCGCGTTCAGTAGTTGTTAAACGTTACCCTTTTAGGTATGAATAGTGAATGTATTTATAGTTCCAGTGTCAGTGGTCTTATCGTAATATCTCAATAGAAGGTGATTATGTATTTTAGGTCACTGTCTGATGTCGAACATTTGTATGGCCCTTTTCGCTGACCTCTTACATCCGATGAAGTGTGTCGTGAACTTGGTGGCCAGGTCCCCGAACGATGATACCGAGTTCGGGAGGAGCGAGTTATACCAGGCTGAGGCCGGACCTCCTAGAGCTACTTCAAAACACTTGCACAGGGCTGCCTCGTTGGCTCCTTTCAGCTCCATCTCTCTTTTGTACTTGCGGACAAAAGCATCAGGGTCTCCTGAACCCTGGTATACTTCCAATGGGTGCGGTAAGTTAAATACTCGGGGCATCCTGGTGGTGAATGGTCCATCATCAGGGATGACCTCGCACTTGGGTTCGGGAATGCCCGAGTTTCTCTCGACTTGTTCCAGACGATGCAACATTTGTCTGGTCACATCGTCCCGCGGATCACCACGTGCAGTCTCTGGTCTTGGGGATCGGTCTCTCTTGTGCTCCTCGGGGATCTTGACCGTTGTCGGCTTTGACGATCCGGGAAGCAACTTCTTTGAAGGCCACTGCTGTCTACCATAGTCGACCGCCTCTGCCGTGGTAGCAGTGTCCCGAGGTTTACAAGATTGACCAATCTGTGCGTCTTGGTTTCTTCGTTCTTCTGAAGAACCATCCGAACTGCTTGGACAAGACCAGGGTCCAAGTGTCGAATATCGCTTCGACGGAAGCTGGATGTAGGCCGTAGGGAGGTCGCTCCATGAGACGTTTCCTCTGAGGAACTCTTGTAACTGGGGTCGGCCGTACGGCCGTTGGTGGAACCTTCTCCCTCCGGTCTAGATGATCGAGAACGGGAATGGCCCCCACGTTCAATCTGATTTTGGGGACCACCGCTGTTCCCACAGACAGCGCCATTTGGTGGCGGATCCGTGCGCGTGACCGCCACGTTCCGATTTGACTTGCGTATCCTGACGTTGACAGAAGTCATTAGGCCGACTTTGCGAATCAGGGTGCGGTTGTCAAGAAATAGAGAGATCCTCTGAAGTAGTGATTTGACGAGTCGCGTTCAGTAGTTGTTAAACGTTACCCCTTTTAGGTATGAATAGTGAATGTATTTATAGTTCCAGGTCTGAGTGGTCTTATCGTAATATCTCAATATAAGGTGATTATGTATTTTAGATCCTATATGCACTTTGGGAAGTATGGTTCGGGAACGTCCTTAAGCTTTATTCGGGTTACTTATTTACTAGTTTTTTAATGGGGCCCTTATTTCGAGAACATAGTGGGCCTTTGTTAGGCGCTTTTATGCATATTGGGCAGCGTGCCATCAATAGCTTAGGGGTTAAATGAGTTAAGGGGACAACTAGAGGAGTAAAGTAATAAAAAAATAATAAAACAAAAAACAAAAAAGAAAAAAAAAGAAAAAGAAAACACATACCTGCTAGTTCTTTCTTGGTTATTCGCGTGCTTGAAGGAGAGGGAGAGAGAGCGGCTCGGGTTCTTGCCCCTTGGCTGCGTCGGCGGCGTGCGCAGCGGCGCGAGCGGCGAGTGGTGGCGGTGGTCGGAGTGCGAATGGTGGTCTAGATCTCCGGATTGAAGCGGGTTGGACAGTGGGTCATAAACGGGTCGAGGCAAAATTCTTCTTCCTCCGGCAACTTAGCGACAAGGATGGTAGATTCGGCTTCCTAGGCGAGACGGTGAAGATGAGGCGAGGTTAGCGGCAAACGGCCGATTTGAAGGAGTCAAGGTTTAAGGAGTAGAAAAGCTTGGTTGAAGCTAATGGCCGAATTTTTGTATTTTGTTTTACTTCTAATTGTTTCTTTGTTGCTACTAATTAATTTTTTAGGGTTTAGTTTATGATGTATATAGGCCTAGGTTAGGGTTAGGGTTATAGAGTCCAATTAGGTTAGCATTCCTATTTTTAGTGATTTAGATTAAATTTAATTGTATTAGACTTTTGGTGATAATTATATGATTTTTAGGATTTTTGGATTATTTAATTATTATTTTAATATAATTATATTTTTATTTTTTCATTCTTTTATTATCATTTTTATCGACCCTTTTTATTTTATTAATATTAATTAAAGATTTTTCCCTAAAATTACTAAACATTCAATTAGGATATTTTATTTTATTTTTTTCTTCTTTTCTTTTTCTTCTCTTTATTTTTTTCTTCTTTTAAAATTTGTCAAGTTAGGCTTAAATTAGTTAATTTGTTAATTAGATCGAGTTAGTATTAATTACAAATCCAGGGTAAAAATCGAGTGTCAACGTTTATGTTCATCATTTTTCCCAGCACCAAATGGTGATGCTCCTCTCCTTACAATTAACACTCCACTCATAACACCCCACCCCAGCTGCTACATTGCCCGTTGCCGCTTCTGATTTGCACCATCATCCTCATACCCATTTTTTTTCCTGCAGAGCAACATATCATATATTAAGAAAGTGACTAAGGAAGTTTACAACAGAGATCACCTAATCAACAACACACACAATCACCATGCCTAGTGTAGCGCCCGGATCTGAAAAATAACAAGCAAGGGCAACCAAACAAAAGCAGAACTCAGAGTGCCTTCACAACTTCTAATTTGAAGCACAAATGAAAGTGAGTCTCACAACTCACAGTTCAACTTCATCGCCCAACTGAATCTCAAGGTTTGCCTATTTTCTTTCTCTCTATCGCCGTTGAGTGCTTCAAAGCTTCCCCTTTTTTCATTTTTTTTCTTAGATTCGTAAGTTCAAAGCTTCCATTTTGCAAGGTGGAACAACATAATTACTCAGATCAACGGGTGCGAGTTCCAGGCACTCCGATTTGGTGGGTCAGTAAAAAGCCGAGAACTTGTCGCCGCCACCGTCGTGAGTTACTCAGAGAATGCCACATGCTTGATTCGTCCAGATCTGCTCGATTCGCCCAGAGAACGCTTGTGATCGATTCATCACTTTTGGATCTGAGCCTCGGACGCGACGGCGCCATCCGAATCCCGTTCTTGCAGACTCCTCCAGCGGTTTTCACTAGCGATATGGCGCCGATGACCGGTCCTCTGGTTCTTTTCTGTGAACCATTCTTTGGCCACGAATGATTTTATCCGAGCGAAATTGCGTTCGTAAGAACGTAAGCCCAACTCTGTACTGAAGTTTTTCCAGCTCAGTTTTGATTCAATGAAATTTGAGTTTAAAGTGAGATTGTTTTTTTGGAATGTTTAAATGTGTTGTAAAAACCAATTTCATGTGAAGAATATAAAAATTTCACTTTTAATTAAGGTAAAACGTGTGTTTTGTAATTAAACTAAAGATTTAAAAATTGAATAATATGAAGGGTAGTAAAGTAAAATCATAGTGAAAGAAGTTCCTTAAATGGAAACGTGGTTAATTTTGTGGGACGACCCAAAAAGGAATACGTGGCTATTTTTCTGGAGCGGAGGGAGTATTAAATTAAGGGAAATTATCAAAAATTCCCCAGAGATTTATCATAATCTAAATTTTCCTTATATATTTTGGGAATTCTCGAAAAACCTCCATGAAGTTTGTGAAAACCTACAAAAAGCTCATTTGATCGCTAACTCAGATGATTGACCGATAGATTTTCTGAAATAATATTTAAACAAAACCCTAAAATATTTTAACATTAACATTTGTACCCTAACGTATATTTTTCTTACATCAATACCCCACTCTACACCTCCCTTCCTCTGCCACAGGCCCACAACACATCTCTTTCTCATTACTCCTCGTCTAAAACCTGTTCCAGACCCAACCCCAGAATGCGCTGCAACCGCTAGCCCCAATCCCAGGTTTGGTCGATGACGAAAATTGTGTCGGTGCGACCCTTGGTCGATAGATCGAAAGATTCTTTGCTACGATACCCGAGTCCTTTGAGAAGCTGATCGAGAAGTTTGTTTCTTCTTCTTCTTCTTCTTCTTCTTCTTCTTCTTCGATCCAATGCCGGATGGAGGGGTCCACTTCCTCTGCCGCCCTCGCGAAGGCCGATTGAAGTTGTTCGATTCTGTGGGAAACGACTCTGTGGGGTTCTCAGGAAATTCAGGAGTCACCGGTACCAATGGGCTCGTTTCAGCAGGCAGCTTCTCCGGTATTGGAAATTTTGGAACCACTGGCAGAGAGGGGATGATTTCACCTTCTAGAGGTAATTCGGAAAGTCCGGGGATAACAGGCGGCTGCTAGAGTGAAGCCATCTTCTAGAGGAGGAAACCATAAATTGTCTGGTTTCAGGTATTGTCTCAAGCATGTCAACCATAAGTTGTGAATTTGGATCTCTTAATCTCTTTTGAAGTATTTATCATATTCTTTATCAGCTCGAGCTTTGAGTGCCCTACTTTTGTTCTTTATGATCGAGTTTTTTAACTGCTGTTCAAAGGACAAAGATTTTAAAAATGCATTCATCTAGTTTGCTTTTCTGGTTTGTAAGTGCGCATGTGCCTGTTTTAATTTCCAAAAAACTGTTGAAACCGATGTATTGTTGTAGTTCATTACTAGGGATGTCAAAAGATGACCCGACCCGAGCAACCCGCTGAACCCGCCCGAAACTAAACCGACCCAACCCGAGTTGATCTAGAAAGTCATCCAACCGAACCGACCTGGTCTGAAACCGACCTGTGTAAGTTGGAACACGAGATAACCCGAACCCGAGTAACCCGAACACGAAGGAACCCGAGAGGACCTGAACATACAAATATATTGAGGAATTATATCCAAGTTACAAGTATCAAAATTTTCACTTGACATATATGTCTTTTCCCTTATCAAAGTTTTCTTAAAATTGAATTATAGACACAAAATTCTTAATTCATAAACTTTAAACTCTAAAACAACAAATGTATAGATCTTAGAAAAAACATTTCATCTCATATCGTAAAGATCGTAAAGGTTATTTGAAGTTCGGAATCTCAAACAAATAATGTTCACCTGTAAATCCTTACATCATCTGCTGGAACATAAAATGAAACTCTAGAAAGTGTAGCTTCCAATTTCCAAAGCAAACACTATTAGTTCATTTCGAATTTTGTTAGAGTAATGTTAATTTCCAATTTTTCGAAGTAACGACTTTTTCCTAATTTGTTGGAGTTGTGTCCAATTCCAAATTTGTTAAAGTTGACTTGTGTCCAATTCTAAATTTGTCAGAGTAATGTCCAAATTTCAATTTTAATATAGTAATGATCAATTCCAATTATATTGCAGCAACGTCTAATTTCAATTTTTTTGGTGAAATGTCCAATTTCTAATTTTATTGTAATAATGTCTAATTTGCAATTGGAGTAATGATCAATTTCAATTTTATTAGAGTAATGTTAATTTCCAATTTTTTGGAGTAATGACCAATTCCTATTTTGTTGGAGACGTGTCCAATTTTTTATTTTGATATAGCATTGTTGTACTCCAATTTCATTTTAATATTGAATAACTTTTGTGATATAGCTAATACTTGGTTTAATTACTTATGGTTTCATTTTTTTAATGTTGATTAGTTTTGAATCAACCAATTTTCTTTTAATATTCACTTATTTGAGAAACTAGTTGTGGACCGAAAAATTTCAAAATATTTTTCTTTATGGAATAGGAATATAAATATTAAAATTTTGCATAAAGAAATTATTTCAAAGTCATTTAATGATATTTTTCTAGAATTCAAATGTTTAATTATTTTAAAAATCATTTATATGCTCAACAAGCAATCTATAAACTAACCCGAAATTTGACCTGTTTTCGACCCACAGTAACCCGAAAATGAAATTTTCTCAATCTGATCTCAACCCAAACCTGAACGGACCTGACCCAACTTGAACCCGAAAATAAGAAAACCCGATCTCAACCCGAACCCGAATGATCCGACCTGAACCCAACCGAACCCGAAAACAGATAAACCCAATATCAACCCGAATCCGAATAACCCGACCCAACCCGCCCAATTGACATTCCTATTCATTACTAAGGCACTCTTTGTATTGATGGTTTTGAATCATGATCCTGACTAGTCTGTATGTACCAAGTTCTAATACCACTGGTGCAATTAAATCTTGTAGCTCCTGTTGTATTGAAATCCATGCATTTACTTTACTTATTCGAGTCACAACAATTTTCGAAATTGGACGTTGCTCAAATAATTTTGGAACATAGACATTCCTCCAACAAAATTGGAAATTAGAGATTTCTCAAACAAAATTGGAAATTGGACATTGCTTCAACAAAATTGGAGATTCTACATTGTTCCAAAAGATTACAAATTGGGCATTATTAATTTAAAATCAAAATTTTGGAAATTGGACATTGTTTTAACAATTTTTGAAATTGGACATTCCTCTAATACAATTGGAGATTAGACATTCCTCAAACAAAATTGAAAAATTAGAAATTTGACATTACGCTAACAAGATGAGATATTGAAATTCATTCAAAGATATTGTAAATGTTGGAACTCTTAGCGTAACAAGTCCTTTTGAGGTAATGTTTGAGCTCATCTCAGATGGAGAAGTGAGTTTCAGCTCAAGGTGAGCTGAAATGAGTTCTATGAAATTCAACCATGTGAATTGTGGCTATATGAAACATTTGTAATGTTTCATGAGTAGTAACTACCTATTAGCATCCTTTTATACAAAATAAGGATATTTTGGTAAAAGGACATGGCTTTGGCAGTTGAGGTGCATGGTGTATGCACCATAGTGCATGTGTGCACATCCCTTGGAAGTTACCAAGGCATGAACAACCATGAGAGAGCCTCATTTGCCGAAATGGTGCCAATTGGAAGGCACCCTTTCGGATTTGAGGGGTGGTTACCAAGCCTTAAGGCTTGTCTATGCACAAGGGATGAATAACCATCCTCAAGGCCGAAAGTATGTGTATTTTCGGCCAAGAGGAGGTTATCTTCCTACATCATCTAAAAATAGATGATAATCTAGCACAATTAAAGGCAGACTTAAAATCCAAAACTTCTCCTCTCTTCTCTCTTGTTCTTGACCGAATTATTCAAGCTTTCCATAGAGCATTTTGGGTGAACATCTTTTGTGTCCATTCAACACAAACCACCCCTACCATCTCACATGAAATCGGTCCTTATACAACAACTTTGAAGGCGTTCTTGAAGATTCAAGTGGAGCATACGTTTTGGAGCAAGGACAAAGTTCATTTTGCTGTATTCAAGGGTGTAAGGTACGTTTCATACATCTCCTTCTTCTCCTCTTTCTTCTTTGTGAAAATGGAGAGGCATGATCATGATAAAACACATCATGCTATCTGAATCTCTAAATCTATAGTAAATTGGACATTGTTCCAACAATTTTGGAAATTAGACATTCCTCCAATAAAATTGGAGATTAGACATTACCCCCAAAAAAATTGAAAATTGGACTTGGTTACAAAATTGAAAATTTGGCATTGCTCCAACAAAATGGGATATTGAAATTCGTTCAAACAAATTGGACATTCATCTATAATAAAATTAGAGATTAGACATTCCTTAAATAAAATTGGAAATTAATTAGACATTCCTCCAAAAAATTGGACATTATTTGAGAAGATTAGAAAACAATGTCAATTTGTCACAACAATTTCTGAAATTGGACATTGCTCCAATAATTTTGGAAAAATAGACATTCCTCCAACAAAATTGGAAATTACACATTCATTCAACAAAATTGGAAATTGGACATTGCTCCAACAAAATTGAAGATTCCACATTGTTCCAAAAGATTAGAAATTGGGCATTGTCAATTTGTTTTGGACATTCCTCCAACAAAATTGGAAATAGATAATTGTTCTGACAAATTTGGAGATAGCTAATTGTTCGGGTTAATCGGGTTTGGATTCAGGTTAATTGGGTTTAAGATTCAGGTTAATCGGGCTCAGGTTAAGTCGAGTTCGAGTTCGGGTCATTTCGGGTTGAGATGATTTCGAGTCTGGTCAGGTTCCGGTTGCCGTTGGGCTGAGCTTATTTTGGGTCAGGTTGGGTTTGGGTTCAGGTCATTCGGGTTTCGGGTCGTTGACTTTCTTGCTCAACCCGAGTTAGGTCGGGTTGAGTTCAGGCAGGTTCAGGTCGGGTTAGTTTTTGACATTCTTACTCAAAACGCAGCGGTGGAGCGTACGTGGATGAACAAACAACTTTGATAATTCTATAAATTCGGTGGGTTTGAAATTTTAAAGGGGTAAAAAGCTTTGGTAGAATTGTTAGGGTTAGAAAAGTTATGGTCCAATTTTTGTAATTAGACCTAAAAGTCTAACGGAACAGTTAATGGAGGTTAGTGTTACGGGATTTTTGTAGATTTTTACAAAATATTTTAATTGCATTTATTATATTGTTAAATGTTTGATCGAGGAATTAAATGATAATATTCACTTATAGACCTAAATGATTGGTTTTGCGGAAAAATTATTCAATTTATTGATTGGTTTTGTGCAAAATTTATTAAATTTATTGATTGGTTAATTTTGTCCAAAAATTATTCAATTAATTTACTCTTTTGTATATTATGATCGTGTAATATCAAGCTCTAATGTCTAATGTCTTTTGTATATTAGTTACTGGTGGTTAGTGTTACAGGATTTTTGTAGATTTTCATAAAATATTTTAATTGCATTTATTATATTGTTAAATGTTTGATCGAATTAAATGACAATACTCACTTATAGACCTAAAAGATTGGTTATTCGGAAAAATTATTCAATTTATTGATTGGAAAATTTATTAAATAAAATAATTAATTGTTTAATTTTGTCCAAAAATTATTCAATTTATTTACTATTTTGTATATATTATCGTGTAATATCAAGTTCTAATGTCTTTTGCAAGTGCTAAACATGTATTTTCAATCACATATTTAAAATCCTAAAGAATATATTGAATAATGATATGGAAAATGAGTTACTAAGTATTGATAGTTTAGTTCTTTAAATTATATATATATATATATATATATATATATATATATATATATATATATATATATATATATCTTGTTGAAGTTCTTATTTATACTACTTTCATTTTCAATGATTTCGTTGGTGTTAAAGAGTTTTATGTAAAACTCAAATTTATTAAATAAGAAAATTTACAGACTTGTCTTTTTATGAATATTGTTTACTTATCAATGTTCTCTTTCAATAAATTATTGGCCCCCATCAAATTAAAATTGTGGCTCCATCACTCGGGTGGATGGTTGTTGTCTCATGATCAATTCATCAGTATAGCAGCATTGAAGTTTTCGAATTATTGGAGTGCGAATATAAATGCAAGAATGGTCCTGCAGATTTGATATTTTTAACGTTTCAATCAAAAATATTTGTTACTAAACAAGCGGAAATCAGTCCTAATTTTGGGGAGTTAGACTAACACTTTGGGGACCATTGATCAATGCCGATGTTATTTATCACTTAGGTGATTTTCACCTCTTGAAGTATTTAGAGAATGAAGGGTAGATATGTAATTGTTCGGTTAGTTGGGTTTGGGCTTTCAGATTATCTTATAACTGAGCCATTTAGACTACTGGGTGAAAAATCACTTAGGTGACGATGACAGAATTGCTTGATCAAGCTGTATGAGACTTGATTCAAAATCAACCTCAAAATCAACCTATACCCTTAGCAATCTTATCTATACCTACCCCCAACTTGCCTTGGCCTTCCTCTTAATTACTCCTAAAAGCACGAATTAGGCGTCTATCTATCTTAATTACAATTAATACATACATAACCTATCTTATGTATACCTACCCCGCCTTAGCCATCCTCTTAATATAAAGGAAGGAAGTAGGCGTGTAGCTATGTTACAATTAATAGTACATACATAACCTATCTTTCATGGCAGCCACACTCGATTCAGTGAACATATTAGAACTTGGCCGAGTCACTCCTTTCCATGACTCATTAACATCCGAGTTCCATCGCCCCCTCACCCTCTTCGATGGAGTATGTATTGATTTAGCCCCAAACGAGGTTGTTTTCTTTTACCGACTCAGTGAGTCTACTCGTGCCCTTTTCGACAGTGCCATCATACCCAGACTTAGGCACTCTCTCTCCCTAGCACTCCTCCACTACCTTCCTGTGGCCGGCCACGTCACCTCGACGCCGACGTCTCCAAAACCGGTCCTTTCCTACACCCGAAACGACGGCGGCGCCTCCTTCACGGTGGCGGAGTCGTCGACCGACTTCGACCGCGTCGCCTCCGGGGGAATGATACCGGCCGTCGAACTCCACCCTTTCGTTCCAAGACTCGATTCATCTGAAGAAAAATCTGACGTAATATCTCTGCAAATCACTCTGTTTCCAAACAAAGGCTTCTCCATCGGCATCACAACCAACCACGGCGTTCTCGATGGCATATCCGCTACTCTCTTCATCAAATCCTGGGCTTACATTTGCCGGAAAATCAGCAAGGATCTTACTGACAAGTACGTTCCTTTGCCAGAAGATCTAATACCATTTTATGATGCGAGTTTGATCAAAGATCCGACCGGAATCGACATGTTCTACTTGAACCAATGGCGGGAAAAAACCAAGGGAAGCATGAAAATTGCACACCAGCTGGGGACCATTCCTTCAGATATCGTTCGGTCGACCTTCAAGTTTACCCCGGGAGACGTGGCGACCCTGAGAGCGAAGATCCATTCCAAGCTAGATGGGAGGAAGAAGGGTGAACTTCATTTGTCCACTTACGTTGTTTTGGTGGCTTACATGTCAGTATGTTTGGTCCGATGTAAGAAAGAGAGCGAGAACAGACATGTGTTCATGCTCTTTGGCGCTGATTTCAGGCGCCGTCTGGATCCTCCGTTGCCGGCAACGTATTTCGGGAATTGTGTGTTCGGGATTGCACGCAAGGTCAAAGCTGCCAACTTTATGGGTGAGAAGGGGATTGTTTTCGCTGCCGAGCACCTGAGTGATGCGGTGAAGCATGTTAATGAAGGCGTCGTTACAAAGTTTGATTATACGCAGATGTTTGGTAGTGAAGATGGGCTTCCGTTGCAGATCATTAAGGTTGCTGGGTCACCCCAGTTCAAGTTGTACGATTCGGATTTTGGGTGGGGAAGACCCGAATTTTGTGATATGGTGAACATAGACAGGTGTGGAGCCATTTCATTGAATGATAGTCGAGATGTACCGGGCGGGGTTCAGGCAAGCTTGGCCTTAAATAGTCAGGAAATGGAGATTTTTAACACTCTTGTAGCTGATGGGTTGAAGAATGCGTCCTGCTAAAAGTGGTCATCTGAAATAAGCTGAGGGTCATCAGCAGCATATTCCCTTTATCTACGTTTTAGTGGAAGAGTCTCCTTCTGAATGTTGAGTTATTTAAGCATTAAAGTTCTTATGGTAGTTATTAAAAACATTAATGTGTTAAATATGAAGTTATAAATAAATTAAATATAGTGATAAAAATTTGGGAGTTTTTGACAAAATTTTTCAAAAAAATGCAAATAAAAAGGAATCACCGATTTTCCGGTTCACCAGTTCTCACCGGTTCAACCGGTTTTGACCAGTTCTTGACCAAACTCTTCAAAACTGAAAACCGGACGAGTTGACTAATCGGTTCGCGGTCCAACAAGTCGGTCCGGTCCGGTTTTCAAAACCATGGAGTGGAGCCATTTCATTGAATGATAGTCGAGATGTGATGGGTGGGGTTCAAGCAAGCTTGGCCTTAAACATCAAAGAAATTCAGATTTTCAGTGCTCTTTTGGCTGATGAGTTGAAGAATGCATCTTGCTAAAGCTCGACTTTTCTGTTAAAAGTGGTCATCCAAACATGTGAACTAAGTTGAGAGCCGTATTGATATTTGACTAAAATACCCTTCCTCACTATGATACATTCTATTTTTACTAACCACCGTCACCCTCCACCACCACTGTTGGTATTTAGAAAATGATGGGTAGATATGTAATTATCTGATTAGTTGGATTTGAGTTTCTAGATTACCTTATAATTGAGCCATTTAGACTACTGGGTAAAAAATCACCTAAATGATGATTAACAGAATTGTTTGATCAGCCCGTATGAGACTTGCTTCAAAATCAACTTCAAAATCAACCTACCCTTAGCAATCTTATCTATACCTACCCCCAACTTGCCTTGGCCTTCCTCTTAATTACTCCATAAAAGCAGGAATTAGGCGTCTTATCTATACCTACCCTGCCTTAGCCATCCTCTTAATATAAAGGGAGGAAGTAGGCGTGTAGCTATCTTACAATTAATAGTACATGAGTAAAGTGCACCAGAGGTCCCTTAACTTTAATTTTTGTACTATTGGGATCCTATTTTAATTTTTTGTCATCTTAAAGTCATATTTTAAGTTTTTTGATGCATTCGTGGTCATTTTGGACAATGTTTCCCCTTAGAACAAAAAAGATAAACTATAGGGCATCTTGAGGTTTAGAAAAACTTTCAATTTACCCCTCAACTTTCATAAATATACAAAAAAACTAACAATTTTTCAAAAGAGTTTGAAAATTTATTTATGTTCAAAGCAGAATGCACCGCAACTGCTTGCCCCAATCCCAGGTTTGGACGATGACGAAAATTGTGTCGGTGCGACCCTTGGTCGATAGATCGAAATATTCGTTCCTGCGATACCCGAGTCCTTTGAGAAGCTGATCGAGAAGTTCATTTCTTCTTCTTTGATCCAGCGCCGGATGGAGGGGTCCACTTCCTCTGCCGCCCTCGCGAAGGCCGATTGAAGTTGTTTGATTCTGTGGGAAACGACTCTGTGGGGTTCTCAGGAAATTCAGGAGTCACCGGTACCAATGGGCTCGTTTCAGCAGGCGGCTGCTCCGGTATTGGAAATTTCGGAACCACTGGCGGAGAGGGGATGATTTCACCTTCTGGAGGTAAATTCGGAAAGTCTGGGATAACAGGCGGTGGCTAGAGTGAAGCCATCTTCTAGAGGAGGAAACCATAAATTTTCTGGTTTCAGGTATTGTCTCAAGCATGTCAACCAGAAATTGTGAATTTGGATCTCTTAATGTCTTTTGGCGTAAGTATCATATTCTTTATCAGCTCGAGCTTTGAGTGCCCTACTTTTGTTCTTTAATATCGAGTTTTTTAACTGCTGTTCAAAGGACAAAGATTTTAAAAATGCATTAATCTAGTTTGCTTTTCTGGTTTGTAGGTGCGCATGTGCCTTTTTTATTTTCCAAAAAACTGTTGAAATTGATGTATTGTTGCAGTTCCTTGTGTCTGACCCGACCCAAGCAACCCGCCTGAACCTAAACCGACCCAACCCGAGTTGACCTATAAAGTCAATCAACCGAATCAGACCTGAACCCGACCTTGGTTTGAACCTGACCTGTGTAAGTTGGAACCCGAGATAACCCGACCCCGAGTAACTGAACATAAAAAGACAACTCTAGAAAGTGTAGCTTCCAATTTTCAAAGCAAACACTATTAGTTCATTTCGAATTTTGTTAGAGTAATGTTAATTTCCAATTTTTTAAAGTAACGACTTTTTCCTAATTTGTTGGAGTTGTGTCCAATTCCAAATTTGTTAAAGTTGACTTGTGTCCAATTCTAAATTTGTCAGAGTAATGTCCAATTTTTAATTTTATTATAGTAATGATCAATTCCAATTATATTGCAACAACGTCTAATTTCAATTTTTTTGGGTGAAATATCCAATTTCTAATTTCATTGTAGTAATGTCTAATTTGCAATTGGAGTAATGATCAATTCCAATTTTATTAGAGTAATGTTAGTTACCAATTTTTTTTTTGCAGTAATGACCAATTCCTACTTTGCTGGAGATGTGGTCAATATTTAATTTGTTGTAGCAATGTTGTACTCCAATTTCATTTTAATATTGAATAACTTTTGTGATATAGCTAATACTTGGTTTAATTACTTATGGTTTCATTTTTTTAATGTTGATTAGTTTTGAATCAACCAATTTTCTTTTAAGATTCACTTATTTGAGAAACTAGTTGTGGACCGAAAAATTTCAAAATATTTCTTTATGGAATAGGAATATAAACATTAAAATTTTGCATAAAGAATTTATTTCAAAGTCATTTAATGATATTTTTCTAGAATTCAAAAGTTTAATTATTTTAAAAATCATATATATGCTCAATAAGCAATTTATAAACTAACCCAAAATTTGACATGTTTTCGACCCACAGTAACCCGAAAATGAAATTTTGTCAATCTGATCTCAACCCGAACGGACCTGACCCAACCCAACCCAAACCCAAAAATAAGAAAACCCGATCTCAACCCGAACCCAAATGACCCGACCTAAACCCAACCCAACCCGAAAACAGATAAACCCGATATCAACCCGAACCCGAATAACCTGCTCGATTGACATCCCTACTCATTACTAAGGCACTCTTTGTATTGATGGTTCTGAATCATGATCCTGACTAGTCTGTATGTACCAAGTTCGAATACCACTGGTGCAATTAAATCTTTTAGCTCCCGTTGTATTGAAATCCATACATTTACTTTACTTATTTGGCTTCGATGGAGGAGCGATCAAAGGCTGTTCAGGCTTAGCGTTGGCCAAAGGTCTTGGCGAAGGAGGCTCAAAACTAGGGATGTAAATCGGGCGGGTCATTCGGGTTTCGGGTTGTTTCTGATTGATCTGTTTTCTAGTCAGGTCGGGTTCAGGATCGGGTCATTTCGGGTTTTGCTTTGGGTTTAGCCGATTTCGAGTCGGGTTCAGGTTCAGGTTGCCACCAGGTCGAGCTTATTTCGAGTCAGTTCGGGTTCAAGTTATTCGGGTTTCGGGTTCAGGCCGGTTCTTGGTAAGGTTTCTTCGGTTTCAAGTTCGAGTTTCTTCGGGTCCAAGTTCGGGTCACAACAATTTTCGAAATTGGACGTTGCTCCAATAATTTTGGAAGATAGACATTCCTCCAACAAAATTGGAAATTAGAGATTCCTCAAACATAATTGGAAATTGGACATTGCTTCAACAAAATTGGAGATTCCACTTTGTTCCAAAAGATTACAAATTGGGCATTATAAATTTAAAATCAAAATTTTGGAAATTGGACATTGTTTTAACAATTTTTGAAATTGGACATTCCTCCAATACAATTGGAGATTAGACATTCCTCAAACAAAATTGAAAAATTAGAATTTTGACATTACTCTAACAAGATGAGATATTGAAATTCGTTCAAAGATATTGTAAATTAGTCATTCCTCCAACAAAATTGGAAATTAGATATTCCTCCAACAAAATTGGACATTAGACATCGATCAAACAAAATTGGAGATTGCACATTGTCCTAAAAAATTAGAAAGTGAACAATGTCAATTTATCACGACAAATTTCAAAATTGGATATTGCTCCAATAATTTTGGAGATCAAATAAAATTGAAAATTAGACATTCCTCCAACAAAATTGAAAATTAGACATTCATCCAACAAAATTGGAAATTCGACATTGCTCCAACAAAATTGAAGATTTCACATTGTTCCAAAAGATTATAAATTGGGCATTGTCAATTTTTCACAAGAATTTTGGAAATTGGACATTGTTCCAACAATTTTGGAAATTAGACATTCCTCCAATAAAATTAGAGATTAGACATTCCTTCAACAATATTGAAAATTGGACTTGGTTACAAAATTGAAATTTTCAAAATTTGGCATTGCTCCAACAAGATGAGATATTGAAATTCGTTCAAACAAATTGGTAATTGGACATTCATCTAATAAAATTAGAGATTAGACATTCCTTAAACAAAATTGGAAATTAATTAGACATTCCTCCAAAAAAATTGGACATTGGACATTGATCCAACAAAATTTGAGATTGCACATTATTTCAAAAGATTAGAAAGTGAACAATGTCAATTTGTTACAACAATTTCTGAAATTGGACGTTGCTCAATAATTTTGGAAAAATAGACATTCCTCCAACAAAATTGGAAATTACACATTCATTCAACAAAATTGGAAATTGGACATTGCTCCAACAAAATTTATTAAATTTATTGATTGGTTAATTTTGCCAAAAATTATTCAATTTATTTACTCTTTTGTATAATATTATCGTGTAATATCAAGTTCTAATGTCTTTTGCAAGTGCTAAACATGTATTTTCAATCACATAATTAAAATCGCAAAGAATATATTGAATAATGATATGGAAAATGAGTTACCTAGTATTGATAGTTTAGTTCTTTAAATTATATATATATATATATATATATATATTGTTGAAGTTCTAATTTATACTACTTCATTTTCAATGATTTCGTTGGTGGTTGGTGTTAAAGAGTTTTATGTAAAACTCAAATTTATTAAATAAGAAAATTTACAGACTTGTCTTTTTATGAATATTGTTTATTTATCAATGTTCTCTTTCAATAAATTATTGGCCCCCCTTAAATTAAAATTGTGGCTCCATCACTCAGGTGGATGGTTGTTTTCTCATCAATTCATCAGTATAGCAGCAATGAAGTTTTCGCATTATTGGAGGGCGAATATAAATGCAAGAATGGTCCGGTAGGTTTGTTATTTTTAACGTTTCAATCAAAAATATTTTTTACTAAACAAGCGGAAATCAGTCCTAATTTTGGGGAGCTAGACTAACACTTTGGCGGCCTTTGAACAGCGCCGATGTTATTTATCACCTAGGTGATTTTTCACCTACTTGAAGTATTTAGAGAATGAAGGGTAGATATGTAATTGTCCGGTTAGTTGGTTTGGGCTTTCAGATTATCTTATAACTGAGCCATTTAGACTACTGGGTGAAAAATCACTTAGGTCACGATGATTAACATAATTGCTTGATCAAGCTGTATGAGACTTGATTCAAAATCAATCTATACCCTTAGCAATCTTATCTATACCTACCCCCAACTTGCCTTGGCAGTCCTCTTAATTACTCCATAAAAGTAGGAATTAGGCGTCTATCTATCTTACAATTAATACATACATAACCTATCTTATGTATACCTACCCTGCCTTAGCCATCCTCTTAATATAAAGGAAGGAAGTAGGCGTGTAGCTATGTTACAATTAATAGTACATACATAACCTATCTTTCCTGGCAGCAACACTCAATTCAGTGAACATATTAGAACATAGCCGAGTCACTCCTTTCCATGACTCATTAACATCCGAGTTCCAACCGAGTTTGTTTTCTTTTACCGACTCAGTGAGTCTACTCGTGCCCTTTTCGACACTGCCATCGTACCCAGACTCAGGCACTCTCTCTCCCTAGCACTCCTCCACTACCTTCCTGTGGCCGGCCACGTCACCTCGACGCCGACGTCTCCAAAACCGGTCCTTTCCTACACCAAACGACGGCGGCGCCTCGCTTCACGGTGGCGGAGTCGTCGACCAACTTCGACCCGTCGCCTCCGTGATGTGATTCCGGAGGGTATCCTGGAACACGAGCAGCATATCTAGCCAACAAAGGAGCAATACGGGGTAGGTATGATTGTTGATGCGAAAATGTCAACGAGGTTGTGATCTGGAATGCACAAAACAAAACAATGCGGAAGCTTGTGAAACGAACGGATATGGCCGCCAACTCCTCTTGGATCCTTGTCTAGGCAAAGATGGTATTATGCCTTTAGCGACTCCTCCTTCTTAATACCAAAAACGGTCCAAGACAAAGAAAGCCTTCATTGCCAAAATTGTGGGGAATGATGATGGGGCCAACACCTCCTTCTTCCAATGAGAAGACAATATTGATCTTAGTAGACTTGTCAAGAAAACTCAACAAGAATTGAGTGGAAAAAGGTAGATAGGTTGAAAAGAGAATCACTCTCAATTTCAAGGAAAAAGGTGAAATATATTTGATGATTGAAATTGTCCCTTGCAAACTAACCTAGACCTCCTTTTATAGGACAAGGAAGCTAGACATCCAAATCAATTTACAAGTCCCTTCATCTCCACACTTAATGAATTTACAAGGAAATGTAAATGTGAGAATTTAAAACAATTATTTCTAAATTTATTCTAGGCTAGCTAAGGGTAGAACTAGCCAAAATATATCTAAAAACGAAATAAAATGATAGAAATTGAGTTGGAAGATGAGGGATGAGTTTTGGCCAATAAATGAGGAGTAAGTGGTCCTCATTTAAGTGCTCTTGATGGAGGGCTTCAAGTCTTGTAACTCGTTCTTCACCAATGGTTTCTGGATGATTTTGGATGACTCTTGAGTACTCAAGGCTTCTTGAAGTTCGTCCTTGAAGAGAAGTGAACGGTTGGAAGCTTTGGAAATGCATTGAATACGCCAAATGGTGTCTCAGCGAGTTTAGACATTCGCGAACCATGCACTTGGGCCAAATTGTCATTTGGTTGAGCCCAAATCGAAATGTTGAAAATTGTTTGCACCATTTGAGAATTGGGTTGGCTAAATTAAGGAGTGCTTGCACTTTTCCTTCATCTTTGTGGATATCTTCACTTTGCTCCTCACACTTTGCAAAACTGCGCATCAACGGGTTGAGAGCTTCCTTAACTTTCTTGGTTTGACTCATTGTCATAAGTCCATTAAAGGTGGAAGTGTCATAAAAGCCAATGACCTCTTCTTTTGGCATGTGAGCTCTTGGATCCTCAAGGTTGCACATGGGTGCAACTAGATCACTTTTCGGTTTCACGTCACTCCGGGAACGATAACGGCTGTCGAACTCCACCCTTTCGTTCCAAGACTCGATTCATCTGAAGAAAAATCTGACGTAATATCTCTGCAAATCACTCTGTTTCCAAACAAAGGCTTCTCCATCGGCATCACAACCAACCACGGCGTTCTCGATGGCATATCCGCTACTCTCTTCATCAAATCCTGGGCTTACATTTGCCGGAAAATCAGCAAGGATCTTACTGACAAGTACGTTCCTTTGCCAGAAGATCTAATACCATTTTATGATGCGAGTTTGATCAAAGATCCGACCGGAATCGACATGTTCTACTTGAACCAATGGCGGGAAAACCAAGGGAAGCATGAAAATTGCACACCAGCTGGGGACCATTCCTTCAGATATCGTTCGGTCGACCTTCAAGTTTACCCCGGGAGACGTGGCGATCCTGAGAGCGAAGATCCATTCCAAGCTAGATGGGAGGAAGAAGGGTGAACTTCATTTGTCCACTTACGCTGTTTTGGTGGCTTACATGTCAGTATGTTTGGTCCGATGTAAGAAAGAGAGCGAGAACAGACATGTGTTCATGCTCTTTGGCGCTGATTTCAGGCGCCGTCTGGATCCTCCGTTGCCGGCAACGTATTTCGGGAATTGTGTGTTCGGGATTGCACGCAAGGTCAAAGCTGCCAACTTTATGGGTGAGAAGGGGATTGTTTTCGCTGCCGAGCACCTGAGTGATGCGGTGAAGCATGTTAATGAAGGCGTCGTTACAAAGTTTGATTATACGCAGATGTTTGGTAGTGAAGATGGGCTTCCGTTGCAGATCATTAAGGTTGCTGGGTCACCCAGGTTCAAGTTGTACGATTCGGATTTTGGGTGGGGAAGACCCGAATTGTGTGATGGTGTGCGTAGACAGGAGTGGAGCCATTTCATTGAATGATAGTCGAGATGTACCGGGCGGGGTTCAGGCAAGCTTGGCCTTAAATAGTCAGGAAATGGAGATTTTTAACACTCTTGTAGCTGATGGGTTGAAGAATGCGTCCTGCTAAAAGTGGTCATCTGAAATAAGCTGAGGGTCATCAGCAGCATATTCCCTTTATCTACGTTTTAGTGGAAGAGTCTCCTTCTTAATGTTGAGTTATTTAAGCATTAAAGTTCTTATGGTAGTTATTAAAAAAATTAATGTGTTAAATATGAAGTTATAAATAAATGTGGAATAAATTAAAATTAGTGATAAAATTTTGAGAGTTTTTGACAAAAGTTTTCAAAAAAATGCAAATAAAAAAGGAATCACCGATTTTCCGGTTCACCAGTTCTCACCGGTTCAACCGGTTTTGACCAGTTCTTGACCAAACTCTTCAAAACTGAAAACCGGACGAGTTGACTAATCGGTTCGCGGTCCAACAAGTCGGTCCGGTCCGGTTTTCGAAACCATGGAGTGGAGCCATTTCATTGAATGATAGTCGAGATGTGACGGGTGGGGTTCAAGCAAGCTTGGCCTTAAACATCAAAGAAATTCAGATTTTCAGTGCTCTTTTGGCTGATGAGTTGAAGAATGCATCTTGCTAAAGCTCGACTTTTCTGTTAAAAGTGGTCATCCAAACATGTGAACTAAGTTGAGAGCCGTATTGATATTTGACTAAAATACCCTTCCTCACTATGATACATTCTATTTTACTAACCACCGTCACCCTCAACCACCACTGTTGGTATTTAGAAAATGATGTGTATATATGTAATTTATGCGGTTAGTTGGATTTGAGTTCTAGATTACCTTATAATTGAGCCATTTAGACTACTGGGTAAAAAATCACCTAAATGATGATTAACAGAATTGTTTGATCAGCCCGTATGAGACTTGCTTCAAAATCAACTTCAAAATCAACCTACCCTTAGCAATCTTATCTATACCTACCCCCAACTTTCCTTGGCCTTCCTCTTAATCACTCCATAAAAGCAGGAATTAGGCGTCTTATCTATACCTACCCTGCCTTAGCAATCCTCTTAATATAAAGGGAGGAAGTAGGCGTGTAGCTATCTTACAATTAATAGTACATGAGTAAAGTGCACCAGAAGTCCCTTAACTTTAATTTTTGTACTATTGGGATCCTATTTTAATTTTTTGTCATCTTAAAGTCATATTTTAAGTTTTTTGATGCATTCGTGGTCATTTTGGACAATATTTCCCCTTAGAACAAAAAAGATAAACTATAGGGCATCTTGAGGTTTAGAAAAACTTTCAATTTACCCCTCAACTTTCATAAATATACAAAAAACTAATAATCTTTCAAAACAGTTTGAAAATTTATTTATGTTCCCACAAACAATGTCAAATCTAAAAATTTTGTCCAATACTCTTTCCCCTCCTCCTCCTGCCATCACCACCGCCGGACCAACACCGACGCCGTCAATAGCCCAAGGTTGAAGAAGAAGGAGGAGGCTGAAGCATTGAAGGTGTTACCAGCCCGTTACCATTGAAGGCTTTAATTTGAACTTTCCAATTCCCTAGGAAACAAAATTTTGACTTATTTCGTGGTAACGGGCTAGTAACGGTGTCACCTCACGGCGGAAGCACACAGGTAATTACGATGTTTATTAACACCGTAACCATACTCAATTGGGGTAACAGATTACATACACATCATATCTGCCAGGTGGGCCCCGTGGGCCCCACGGACCAATTGCGACCAAGTGGGCCCCACAGGTCATCTTAAAATGTTCTTCCACAGAAACCTCATACATGACGTACAATTCCATTTTTCACACATGCTGCACACAGAGTCGGACACCAATCCCACAAAATGCACAAATAATGCACACATACGCATTTTCACACATCCCGCACAAAACGCTTCACAACACATTCTCATGCTCATAACTAAAATCCAGCACACATCCGATACCACAAACACATGCACACATCCACAACCACCGAACACGTATGGTTTCCAGCAAAAATCCAGAATATAATACTACTACATGTATACATCCCATCTACACTATACAGAGCCGTAAAAATATCTATTTTGGAATACATACAGAACGTGCGAGGAGTGACGCTCCGAGGTCCAATCCAAGCCCTCGACGTACAGATCTCTGCGCTACACACACAAGAAAGTTTAACCGTCAGAAAACCATGGTGCTCATATCATAACCGAACCTCGTAATGTAATGCACTCACACATATCGAAACAAAACTCGAATTGAATACACATATCGGAAGGATTCATTTGCAATTCCGGAGTAACCTCCAAAGGCACAAAAAAGGAAAACAAGCGTTAAGGGAAGTTAAATTCGTTCGGGTGAATCGGCTCAGGAGCCTTCAGAAACTCCTCCCCGAACCAGGATGGATCCACCAGACGCTCTTCATTACTGTTCAGCCCGGAGAGGTCAGCGTGCGGGTTTCGCTCTACAATTTGCCTCCAGCCGAGGTAGAAGCCTTCATCAAATTTTTCAGCTGCCATTTGCAGCGCATCCTTCACAGCTCCTTCCCATCCGGGTGACTTCATGAACTAGATCATCTCCGAAAATTCGAGAAAGGTTCCCGAAGATATTCTAGAAACACTTATGCTCTAAGGGGACACGTTGGTTACCTAGATTGAAGTCCGAAGGCAAAACCCCAGAGCTTGCTCCTCAGCGATAGGTGACGCCTTGTATTTCCCGAAGACGCCTCCTTTTGTCGGAGAAGGACTGCCCGATCATATGCTTGAATAGGTCCTCAAAGGTAGTCTCCGTATCCTCCAGGAGGACTGGTGAACGGACTTGAGAAGGGCTAGAGGCAGAAACCTCCGGGACATTCGCAGTGTCCCTCTTCCTTTTCTTCGGCTCAGCTGCCGGAGGCTGGGAGGGGCCAGCCTTGGAAGGCTCCTTGGTTGGCTTAGCCTTAAGGCTCTTGAACAAGCCCTGGAGGTTTATCTTCGGGGCCATTTCTGCAAATGAAGAAACAATTAGTTAATACAGAAAAAGGAAGGCAAATGAGCCGAAGCAAGAGTATAAACCTTCCACGAAGGCCGCGTGCGGGATTTCGCCCCGCAGACGCCGAACCAACGCCAAATCTTGGGGCTAGGGGGAGCTCTCCCTGATTCCAAGAGCCCGCAGATCACCTTGGATGATCCCCAGAAAGGACAAAACTCCTTGGGTGATGAGGATCCAGTTGATCGGGACAGGAAATGGTTCGGGATGGTCATCCCCGAACCAGTCGACCAGTTGACGCAATTTGCCCCGGAAGGCTTCGTAGTTCTCCCGAGCACCTTCCAACTCCAATAGGCGGGAAGGATCCTTCACATCCACAAGTTCTCCAACCTTCTGGACAGTTTGAAGGTCCTAGGATGCTTCGGGCTTCAGGAAGAAAAACTCCTCGTGCCACCCTTTCCTGCTTGAAGGCAGATCCCATATGAGGTTGAACTTCCTTGTGGGATTCACCTAGCCCCGAAGTAGTAAAAGCAGTTCCTTGGGTTCGGGACGATTTTGTAAAACTGCAGGAAGGTGGAAGTTTTGGGATCCAACCCGAACACCATACACAACACGAGAAACGCGTTGATATGGGAGAAGGTGTTCAGGCTTAGCTGGTTGATGGCCATGCCATGTGATTCGGCTAATTCTTGGACGAAGGGGTGCGGGGGAAACCGAAGCCCACACTCCAATTGACTCCTAAAAACAACTAAGCTACCAACGCCCGGTTCGTATACATGACATTCAGGCGTTGGAACTCTAATGGTTGCAGTTCAGGGAAGACAGAAGTCGCGTTGCTAGCGCTTTACGCGTTCGGGAGTGGCTTTGCTCCGGAAATGGTCAACTTCTGACCACCATCCTTCGGGTACGGGTTCACTAGTTTCTAACAACTTCCCCGAAGGACGAACAGAAGAAGGAATTGGAAAAGAAGAGGCCATTTGTAAGTACCTCGGGAAATTGGGCGGAGAAAAGAGCGACGGCTGGACGACCTAAGGGGGTACCGACGAGACTCAGTAGCTGCGGTAATGACGGAGTGATATCGGCGGTAGAATTTCTCTCTGACGGAAGTTCCCTCTTGGTTGCCTGAAGAAACAGTCTCTGATTGAGAAATGGCGCTAGGAATTCCTCTAGAGCAACTTTCTCAACACTTCTCCACCGCTGGAAAAAGCTGATCGCCTCTTTGAGTGAGGGTTGTCCGTCGAGAAAGAAGAGAGCAGCTAGAGAGAGAAAGCAAAGGAAGAAAGCAAACAAGCGAGAATGAAGTGTGGATAACAATTCTAGCAGTCCCTTATTTAAGGATGTCCGGAAGGTTGACCGTCACAAAAGTGACGATATCCACTCTTGATCGAAAAGTAGCGATTATTGCATCAACCGCAAAGAACACCGCTTACAGACTATTTCAAAAGCCCGTACCTATTAGTACGGGAATTCAGAGGAAGTATGGAAATCCTTATTTCAAAAGCTCGGACCTTTGTGGTTTGGGGAATTCAGAGGAAGGATGGAAATCCTTATTTCCAAAAGCTCGGACCTTTGTGGTTCGGGGAATTCAGAGGAAGGATGGAAATCCTTATTTCCAAAAGCCCGGACCTTTGTGGTTCGGGGAATTCAGAGGAAGGATGGAAATCCTTATTTCAAAATCCCAGACCTTTTTGGTTCGGGGAATTCAGAGGAAGGATGGAAATCCTTATTTCCAAAAGCCCGCACCTATTAGTGCGGGAATTGAAGGAAGGATAGAAATCCTTATTTCAAAAGCCCGTACCAATAGGTTCGGAGAATTCAGAGGAAGTATGGAAATCCTTATTTCAAAAGCCCGTACCTATTAGTGCGGGAATTGAAGGAAGGATGGAAATCCTTATTTCAAAAGCCCGTACCCTTATTTCAAAAGCCCGTACCTATTGGTGCGGGAATTGAAGGAAGGATGAAAATCCTTATTTCAAAAGCCGGAGCATGAAGGTTCGGGAAATTCACAGATGAAAATCCTTCTCTAAATCTCGACCATGAAGGTTCGGAAAATTCATAGGAACAATTCAAAATCAGAATTCCCGGACCGTGGGGTCCAAGAAAACATGTAATTGTTTCAAATTTCCCGGACCAAACCCATCTTGGATCATTCAGAAAGAATTAATATATTCGGACTCCTTGCAGTCGGCCAAATGACAAAGGGGGGACTTGATGACCGCCAGGCCCAATCATCCAAAAAGGCTTAACAAAAGGCCCAATATGAAACCCAATATAAGGGTCCCATTAAAAACCCAAATGATAATATAACTAAAGCCTAAATGGAACAGTTACATCATGGACCTAACAAGAATTTACCCGGACAACCATGGATAATCCCAAGAAGCGTGCCGGAGATACGAAACACGTGTCTAAATAACGCTATATTGAAGTATTACGACTTTGCCACCATTAATACGACTATATAAGACATTTATGGCATAAGTCAAAGAATTCGATCTTTTCAGATCACTTCGTTGATAAGAACTAAAACACTACCAACTCAACCCCCATTCCTCGAATTCCGAGAATAGCGCAACGCACTAATCCCACTGGCATCAATTAATGTCAACTCGCGTCAACTACGCAGACACGTGGTGGCTGACCAAATGCACCCGCCACCGGTCGATGTATTTGTCGGCGACAATTCCGGAAACACGCAAATTACCACGATCCATCCTCCCTTCCGCACACAACAACCAAATTAGAGAGGAAACAAGTAGATCGACCTTCCTTCTTGGCAAATTCAACAAAAGCAGTAACAAAATCGACTGCCGACATTTCTCCGGCAACAAAAACCACTAGCCCCGCATTTTTCAACCGTCTAAAGTGATGCTCTCCCACAATAATATGATGTGTTCCCGAAGCATTATGGTGCACTTATGTAAAATTACGATGTCCTCGTTCGGTGACTCGATGCAAACATTTCGTTTCTACAAACACGGTGTTACGTTTGTTGACGAAGTATGATGTCTTAGTTCAAAATGATGTTCTTGGTGACTGATGCTCCTTTTGTAAGTATGATGAGCTTAGCACTCAAAACGATGCTCTTTGCTATTGGATAAAGTATGATCTTTCGGTGACACGAACGATGCTCTTGGTTTCAAGTATGATGCGCTACCTCACCAAAATGATGCATTGATTTTGATGACTTAACGGTTCACACATTTTCTTCAATCTCCTAAAAGATGCCTTTGACAACCACGATGCACTCCGTTGCACTATGATGCTCTCAATTACAAACATGATGCACATGTTCGGATTACTTAATTATGCACTCGTTTTCTTTAACATTACAAAATGATGGAGTTCTCAAACCGATGCTCCATGTGCTTAAAATGATGCTCCCTTTGGTAAGTATGCCATTACGGTGCAATGGAAGCTTGTTTCGCTCAAAAATTTATCTTCTTACATCTACTTCGATTGATATTCTTCAAATTCATCACTAATTGGCTTTATTAAGTTTGTTACGATAGATTTGAGCGGTATTTGTATATAATTCGTTGTTACATCATTTTTAAAAAAATGGAGCATCATAATTAATCGAGAGCACATCATAATTCTATGCAGAGACATCATAATTTTTTCATTTGCAGCAGGTTGCAGTTTCAGGACGTGGGACGAATCTTCGTGGTTTAGCTCAGGAAATGGTTGAGAATGAAGCGTCAGCGACTGGGGAAGCGGTTGAAGTTTAGATCCAATCCCGACAGAGTATTCTCTCTTCATTTCTAAAGAAAATTTGTGTTTCTGTTACTTCAAGGTCGTTGACAACGATGACGGTGAGGAGCGCCGCCACACCGAAGTTGGGTGAGAGAGAAACGCCACCACGCCGGAGTTGAGTGAGAAGCGTCAAAATTACCAAAGCTGGGCGAGTGGTCGGCGAAAATCGGCACCATCCGTGTACTTCTACGACCACACAATGTCTCCTTATCTTTGTGTGGTATTTTTGTAATTAAATACAGTATGGCACAAAACGGCGCATAAACTGTATAAACTGTAGCGGTAGCCTATGCCTTCAATAAATTATTGGCCCCCCTTAAATTAAAATTGTGGCTCCATCACTTAGGTGGATGGTTGTTTTCTCATCAATTCATCAGTATAGCAGCAATGAAGTTTTCGCATTATTGGAGGGCGAATATAAATGCAAGAATGGTCCGGTAGGTTTGATATTTTTAACGTTTTTGTAATTAAATAGAACCGTCCGAGCACCGGTTCATGGTCCGATTGGTTCAACAGTTTGGACTACCGGTCCAACCGGTTACTTTTTTAAAGTTAGTTATTATCACTCATTGTTTAGAATTATCATGAAATAATCTAAATATGAAATAATAATGCACATTTTTTATATTAAAATAATAATTTAAAATACAAATTAGTCATTTTATAAGAAGGAAAACAATATTCTATATTTTAATTAATTTTTTAATTTATATTATAGTTTAAAATAACTGAAAATTATTTTTTAATTTATATTATAGTTTAAAAATGTTTTAAAATATATTATGAGAAAATATTAAAAAATTAATGTGTTAAATATGAAGTTATAAATAAATTAAAATTAGTGATAAAATTTTGGGAGTTTTTGACAAAATATTTCAAAAAAATGCAAATAAAAAAGGAATCACCGATTTTCCGGTTCACCAGTTCTCACCGGTTCAACCGGTTTTGACCGGTTCTTGACCAAACTCTTCAAAACTGAAAATCGGACCAGTTGGCTAATCGATTCGTGGTCCAACCGGCCAGTCCGGTCCGGTTTTCGAAACCATGGAGTGGAGCCATTTCATTGAATGATAGTCGAGATGTGACGGGTGGGGTTCAAGCAAGCTTGGCCTTAAACATCCAAGAAATTGAGATTTTCAGCACTCTTTTGGCTGATGAGTTGAAGAATGCATCTTGCTAAAGCTCGACTTTTGTGTTAAAAGTGGCCATCCGAACATGTGAAATAAATTAAGGGTCTTCAGCTTGATATTTGACTAAAATACCCTTCCTCACTATGATACATTCTATTTTTACTAACCACTATCACCCTCCACTACCACCACTGTTGGTATTTAAAAAATAATAGGTAGATATGTAATTGTCCGGTTAGTTGGATTTGAGTTTCTAGATTACCTTATAATTGAGCCATTTAGACTACTGGGTAAAAAAATTACCTAAGTGATGATTAACAGAATTGCTTGATCAACGTGTGTGAGAGCTTGCTTCAAAATCAACTTCAAAATCAACCTACCCTTAACAATCTTATCTATACCGACCCCAACTTGCCTTGGCCTTCCTCTTAATTACTCCACAAAAGCATGAATTAGGCGTCTTATCTATACCTACCTTGCCTTAGCCATCCTCTTAATATAAAGGGAGGAAGTAGGCCTTCCTCTTAATTACTCCATAAAAGCAGGAATTAGGCGTCTTATCTATACCTACCCTGCCTTAGCCACCCTCTTAATATAAAGGAAGGAAGTAGGCCTTCCTATTAATTACTCCACAAAAGCATGAATTAGGCGTCTTTTCTATACCTACCCTACCTTAGCCATCCTCTTAATATAAAGGGAGGAAGTAGGCGTGTAGCTATCTTACAATTAATAGTACATGAGTACATGAGTAAAGTGCACCAGAGGTCCCTTGACTTTAATTTTGTCATATTGGGATCCTATTTTTAATTTTTTGTCATCTTAAAGTCCTATTTTAAGTTTTTTGATGCATTCGTGATCCTTTTGGACAATTTTACCCCTTAGAATAAAAAAGATAATTATAGGGTATCCTTGAGGTTTAGAAAAATTTTCAATTGACCCATCAACTTTCATAAACATACAAAAATAACTAACAATTTTTCAAAACAGTTTGAAAATTTATTTAAGTTCCCGCAAACAATTTCAAATCTAACAATTTTGTCCTATACGTTTTCCCCTCATCCTCCTGCCACCACCACCGCCGAACATTTGCCGGCCGACCATCGCCAGACCAACACCAGCGTCATCAACAGCCCAGGGTTGAAGAAGAAGAAGAAGGCTGAAGCATTGAAGGTGTTACCAGCCCGTTACTATTGAAGGCTTTAATTTGAACTTTCCAATTCCCCGGGAAACAAAATTTTCACTTATTTCGTGGTAACGGGCTGGTAACTGTCAAATTTTCGTCCACAACAACCTCATACATGACGTACAATTCCATTTTTCACACATGCTGCACACGGAGTCGGACACCAATCCCACAAAATGCACAAATAATGCATACATACGCATTTTCACACATCTCGCACAAAACGCTTCACAACACATTCTCATGCTCATAACTAAAATCCAGCACACATCCGATACCACAAACACATGCACACATCCACAACCACCGAACACGTATGGTTTCCAGCAAAAATCCAGAATATAATACTACTACATGTATACATCCCATCTACACTATACAGAGCTGCAAAAATATCTATTTTGGAATACATACAGAACGTGCGAGGGGTGACGCTCCGAGGTCTAATCCAAGCCTTCGACGTACAGATACTGTTGCTGCTACACACAAGAAAGTTTAACCGTCAGAAAATCATGGTGCTCATACAATAACTGAACCTCAGAACTGAATGCACTCACACATATCAAAACAAAAACTCGGAACTGAATACACATATCGGAAAACTCCTTTCACACTGATCACACAATTTCACACACATTGTACCTTACCCCTTATCACACACACAGAACAGAATCAGAAACTGATCGGAACACACACAAATGTACCTGAAATGTCACAACACAAAATCAACCCCGAACTCTATTCAGCGGGTTGCTTGTCAAATCCTCCGAAAATGATAAAATAAGGGGTAAGTCCTCGCAGAGAACTTAGTAAGGGCTGGGGTATAAGCATGGTTTTCTTAATGTACAAGAAACCTGCAACCAAAGAAAAATGTAGATATACAAGAATATACATATTTATATAATTGTATACACATGCTCAACCAATGCAGATTCAACCAAATGTAATGCAAGTCAAACAATGGATTATGATGTAGTTAGGCACAATGACGGTCTTCCTGGCCTTAGCCGAGGCACACACAGAATCACACATAAGAGCATGGCCAGCTCGGGGTCATGATCCCTACCGTCATATCACAAACACCTTAAAGGTGTATCACACAAACTTACACCATTTAGGTGTAGATACACATCCTGAACGGTGCTCCCAGAACCTTCACACCAATACTTATACCATGTGACTAGGTTTGGCGTCACCGGGGCCACCCCTCGGACCAAACCTAGCCTCAATATACTCTGATACGTATGCCTTAGAATGCAGTATCGAGAGACACACTGAACCCTTACCTTATACGAAATCCGGAAATTAGCTCCCGTTCAGATTTTCAGAACACAATTTCGGCAAAGCTTCTGCTTAATTTCTGGCCAACCCCCTCTTTCAGATCAGAACTTTGGTTGCCGTGCAGAAAATCAAAACCTGATTTCGGCAGCACTCCAGAAGTGTTTCAGCTCAAACCTCTTTTCAAAACTCGAAGCTTCGGCAAGTATTTGTGGAGATCACATGAAGCACATCCACGGAGCTCAACAATGGTGGTTCACGGTTAAAGAAGGAAGAAGAAGAAAATGAAGGAGAAGAAGACAAATGAATTTCTCTTCTTTCTTCCTTTTTATAATTTCTTCTTTATTTCTTTTCTTTTCTTTCCTTTTTAATTTCTTTCTTTTTCCCCTCATAGCCGACTTCTTCTTGTTTGTTTTCAATTATTGGTGTTCAACTTTCTTCATTTTCATTTTGGCCCAAAACTTTGCAAAGTTGCGATTTAGTCCAACCGCAACTTGCATATCTCTCAAACCGCTCCACCAACTGAAACCAAATCTGAACACCAACAGCGGAGCCTCAACACACACATAAAACATGTTTAACATGTTTAAAATGAAGTCCCGATCTTCACAAAATTCACTAATTCCGGTATTAACGCTTAATCACCCAAATTAACTACGCACTTACCGGGCGTCGGTAACATTTCTCCCCTTAAGACCCTTGGTCCTCCAAGGAAGTCTCAAGTCTCTCGATACTTATATCTCTCCATCATATCCTGCTCTACCTCCCAAGTTGCCTCACGCTCGTAATGATGGGACCATTGTACTCGAATCATAGGAATAAGCTTACTCCGAAGCTTTCGCACATCCTGTCTCAAAATAGCAATAGGTGCCTCTCGGTACGACAAATCCGATTCTAGCTGCACATCTTTTACCACAATCGTCTGAATTGGATCCAAGATGCACTTCTTTAACATACTCACATGGAAAACATTATGCACTGCTGACATACTCGGTGGCAAGGCTAACTCGTAGGCTACCTTGCCCTCTCGCTCCAGAATCTCATAAGGACTCATATATCACGAAGTTAACTTCCCTCTCTTTCCGAATCTGATAGTCCCTCTGGTTGGTGCTACCTTCAACCACACCTTGTCTCCAACCTCGAACTCCAGATCTCGTCTCCGTTTTTTCACATAAGAAGTAGTCCTATCATTGGCGGTCTTCATATGTTCCTGAATTTTCCTGATCTTATTTGTTGTTTCCTCGATTAATTTAGGACCCAGCTCAATTCTATCGAAAGCCTCTGCCCAACAATGGGGCGTCACACAACGTCAGCCATATAAAACCTCGTAAGGTGCCATGCTGATAGTACTCTGATAGCTGTTATAAGAAAACTCTATCAGTGGCAAATGCTGATCCCACTCACCGCCAAAATCCAGTGCACAACTGCGTAGCACATCCTCGAGAATCTGAATCACTCGTTCTGACTGTCCATCGGTCTGAAGTTGGTATGCCGTACTCAAATGTAGTCGTGTGCCCAAAGCCCTGTGAAAAGCACTCCAGAATCACGTCGTGAATCGCGGATCTCGATTAGATACAATGGAGTCTGAAACAACATGTAACTGCACTATCTCACAAATATACAGCTGAGCAAGCTTCTCCAGGGAATATGAAATCCTCATAGGCAGAAAATGAGCACACTTCGTCAATCGATCCACTTTCTGATCGGAATAGGTAATGTCTGCAATGTCCCTACTGGTCTCTGATGCTCGGCCTTCACTCTCTGACAAGTGGCACACTTAGAGACGTAGGTAGCAATGTCCCTTCGCATGCCCGACCACCAGAAATGAGATCTCAGATCATGATACATCTTCTCATTTCCTGGGTGCACACTCAGTCTGCTCGTTTGGCCCTCCTCAAGAATCTCATCCCGAAGTGTCGGGACATAGCACATACAAACGATCTCTGAAGTACAACAGACCTTGCTTGTACTCGAAAGATGGATGCAGTGATCCCGTTGCCTCTCCAGATACTTTCTTCAATTCTAGGTCACATTTCTGCACATCCCGTACTCCGTTTAGCCACTCAGACCGGATAGTCAAGGTGTATAGCTACGAATGCTCCCACTGCTCCCAGTTGTGCCATAGGCATATCAGATCACTCTTCTTATTTCTGCCATCACTATCTCCACCCTTCACTAAGTCGGTGTACTTCCGACTTAGTGCATCTGCCACAGAATTACCCTTGCCTGCGGTGTACTCAATGCTGCAGTCATAATCCTTCATATACTCTACCATCTACGTTGTCTCATATTCAAATACTTCTGAGTAAACAAGTATTTCAGAATCTTATGGTCAGTGAATATCTGAAACTTGTTACCCAGCAAATAGTGTTGCCACTGCTTACTCGCGTAGATCACCGCTACTAATTCCAAGTCGTGAGTCGGATAGTTTTGCTCATGTGGTCGAAGCTGTCTCGATCCATAAGTAACACATTCCTGCCCTGCATCAGCACACATCCAAGTCCAAATCTGGGAGCATCTGTGTAAATTACATATGGCACACTCAGATCTGGTAGTATCAGAATAGGTGCATTAGTCAACCTATTCTTCAACTCCTGAAAACTATGCTCACAATCCTCGGACAAGACAAATCCTCGCCCCTTTTGAGTCAACTGAGTATGGGGTGAAGCTAACACAGAAAATCCCGGTACAAATTTCCAATAATAGCCTGCTAATCCGAGGAAGCTCCTGATCTCCTACACATTCGTTGGTTGCTTTCAACCCTGCACAGCCTTAATGTTCTCAGGATCCACTGAAACACTACTCTCACTGATAATGTGTCCAAGAAATGGCACCTCTTGAATCCATAACTGACATTTAGAGAACTTAGCATATAGCTGATGATCCCAGAACTAACATTTAGAGAACTTATCATATAGCTGATGATCTGCAGAACAATCCGTAGGTGATCTCGATGCTCACAATCATCCTTGGAATATACCAAGATGTCATCGATAAACACAATCACAAACAAATCCATGTATGGTCGGAAAATCCGGTTCATCATAGTCATGAATGCTGCTGGAGCATTAGTTAAACCGAATGACATAACCGTATACTTATAGTGCCTGGTTCGGAAAGCTGTCTTCGGTATATCCTCTTCCTTCACCCGAAATATCCCGATCGCAGATCTATCTTCGAGAAAATCTTGGCTCTTTTGAATTGATCAAATAGAGCAACGATCCAGGGTAAAGGATACATGTTCTTCACAGTTATTGCATTAAGCTTCCGATAATCAATGCACAATCTCAATGTCCCATCCTTCTTCTTCACAAATAACACTGGAGCACCCCACGGAGAAGTGCTCGGTCGAATGAACCCTTTCGCAAGCAACTCATCAAGCTGCTTCTTGAGTTCATTCATCTCTGACATCGGCATGCGGTAGGGGGGAACAGATCCTGGCTGAAGTAGAATCTCAAACACAATCTCACGCTCTGGCGGCATACTTGGCAAATCCTCGGGTAAAACCTGCGGAAAGTCTCGCATGACAGATATCTGATCCAACTCATCCCTGATATCAGCTGAATTCAAACCGAAATACTCATCCTCGTTAATCACAGACATCTTGTCCAAAATCTCTAATTCCAGACTATGCATCTCCAACTCACATCCATAAGTACATAAAAGAAGTGTCTCACCAGAAGATAACACAATCTCTCTCTTTGCACAATCTATCTGCACACAATTTCGAGATAACCAATCCATACCCAAAACCACATCATACCGCGATATATCCAGCACAAGCAAATCCGTGGGAATCAGATGCTTTCCCAGTGTAATCACACAATCTCTGACTATCACATTTGAAAACAAATACTGACTCCCAGCAGTTTTAATCAATGAGACATGAGGCATAGAACAAGTAGATAAATGTCGAGACATAACATACTTCTGTGCAATAATAGATATAGAAGCACCCGTATCAAACAGAATATTCACAGGCATATCATTTAGAAGTAAGGTACCTCTCAGTGCTCCCTGCTGTGCCAGCTCACCTCTCTCGATCTGGAATACCCTTCTACCCCTCTCTGGCGGTGGTGGAGGGGGTGGATGTCGTGGCTACTGCGGCTGCTATCTAGCACCACTCTGCGGTGCTCCTCGTCTTGCTGGCACTCTATACTGGGCTCTCGGCCAGTTGCCGAAATCTTCCTCGGCACAACCTGCGGACAGTCCCGAATCCAGTGGTCAGCGGATCCACAGTTCAAGAATCTGTTCGTCTCTCTGTAGCACGGCTTACCCGGATAAGACGTCCCACAAGTCGGGCACACAGCAGATGTAGGTGCTACTCCTTTCCCTCTCATACTCGTACAGCCAATAGGAGCCTTCCTAGTGTTGCGAGGAAATCTCCGTAGACCCGTACCTCTCCTACCCTCAGGAGGTCGGTATTGTGTCTGCCTGCTCTCGCCTCCTTCGCCGATAAGCCGGGCCTTCGTGTCGCCTCATGTAGAGTAGTAATGCCCAGCGATCGTAATGCCACTCGGATATCAGGGCGCAGTCCTCGTATGAATCTCTTAGCCTTCTGCTCCTCCATCCCGTAATACTGCAGAACATATCGAACTAATCGATCAAACTCGTGCTCATACTCTAGCACACTCATGTTGCCCTGTACCAAGTCATCAAACTGAGTCTGTCGCAGATCTCAGACTACATCTCCAACATACTGCTCATGGAATAGCTGGCTAAACACATCTCACTAGATGCCCAATGCCTGTTCTTAATACTCTCCCACCAGATGACGGCCCAGCCCTCCAGATTATAAGTGGCCAGAGATACCATCGTGGTAGGAGGAAACTCCAACCGCTCAAACATGGAATTGATCCGGTTATACTAGATCTCTGCAGCCTCAGGACCACCACTACCATTAAACCTTGGGGGAGCTAGGTGCTGGAATCTCTCAAGTGTCTTACTCGGCAGCTCATCTCCCTATCTGCGCCTCCTAGACCGATGTGATGACTCATCCACATCCTGATCCTTCTCCCGGTGTCGTCTGCGATGTCGGCCCTACACACTGTCCTGGGAGTGATCATGGTCAGCGCGATCATGTCAGGCGGCATGACCAACCTCAGGACGCACCCTCTTGGCTAGGGGGTGTCGCCTCTCCTCATCCGTGCTCACATCCTCACGTCGGGTCTCTTCCCTCACATCTCTGCGCATAGGAGAGCTGTCGTTTGTCACAGTGTGTGGCTCATTACGTCCCACACCACTCACATCCACCTGCTATTGTTGCTCAGCTTGATGTCACCGTGTTGACTGTCCATCCTGTAATGTACCCGGTAGCAGCCATGCCAAACTATCCCTGATCTGCTCAAGGACCCGTACCAAAGATGGAGGAACCTGTGGTTCTGGACCCATCAGTTGTGGCACAACCTGTTGAGGTTCAGGATCTCTATCCTGACTCTCTTGATTCTGTTCTTTGCCCCCACGAGTATCCACCATATTCCTTAATATTTCACAAGAAAACCAAAGAGCACATATATAATGGTTAAACACCCAGAAACTAGCAAGCAACAATATTCCCAATTGGCTCTGTATATGTAAATGCAAATGCATCATGTAATAGCGTTCAATCTCAGAAAAGATAATCCATATCACAGATCATATAAACACCCAGACTACCAGAATTTCAGAATGGATACCAGATCGGATAACCACATGCATAACCCATATTTGACAACTACCCAACATAACAGAAATCAAGAACTGAGCAATAACCATGCTATGATACCACCTTCTGTCACCCCGCGACAGAAGTACACAGGTAATTACAATGTTTATTAACACCGTAACCATACTCAATTGGGGTAATAGATTACACACACATCATATCTACCAGGTGGGCCCCGTGGGCCCCACAGGCCATCTTAAAATTTTCGTCCACAACAACCTCATACATGACGCACAATTTCATTTTTCACACATGCTGCACACGGAGTCGGACACCAATCCCACAAAATGCACAAATAATGCACACATACGCATTTTCACACATCCCGTACAAAACGCTTCACAACACATTCTCATGCTCATAACTAAAATCCAGCACACATCCGATACCACAAACACATGCACATATCTACAACCACCGAACACCAGCAAAAATCCAGAATATAATACTATTACATGTATACATCCCATCCACACTATACAGAGCCGCAAAAATATCTATTTTGGAATACATACAGAACGTGCGACGGGTGACGCTCTGAGGTCCAATCTAAGCCCTCGACGTATAGATACTGATGCTGCTACACACACAAGAAAGTTTAACCGTCAGAAAACCATGGTGCTCATATAATAACTGAACCTCAGAACTGAATGTACTCACACATATCGGAACAAAAACTAGGAATTGAATACACATATCAGAAAACTCCTTTCACACAATTTCACACACATTGGACCTTATCCCTTATCCACACACACAGAATAGAATCAGAAACTGATCGGAACACACACAAATGTACCTAAAATGTCACAACACAAAATCAACCCCCGAACTCTATTCAGCGGGTTGCTTTTCAAATCCTCCTGAAAATGATAAAATAAGGGGTAAGTCCTCGCAGAGAACTTAGTAAGGGCTGTGGTATAAGCATGTTTTTCTTGATGTACAAGAAACCTGCAACCAAAGAAAAATGTAGATATACAAGAATATACATATTTATATAATTGCATACACATGCTCAACCAATGCAGATTCAACCAAATGCAGTGCAAGTCAAACAATGGATTATGATGTAGTTAGGCACAATGACGGTCTTCCCGGCCTTAGCCGAGACACACACATAATCACAAACAACAGCATGGCCAGCTCGGGGTATCACACAGACATACACCATTTAGGTGTAGATACACATCCTGAACGGTGCTCCTAGAACCTTCACCCCTCGGACCAAACCTAGACTCAATATACTTTGATGCGCATGCCTTAGAATGCAGTATCGAGAGACACACTGAACCCTTACCTTATACGAAATCCGGAAATTAGCTCCCGTTCAGATTTTCAGAACCCGATTTCGGCAAAGCTTCGGCTTAATTTCTGGCCAACCCCCTCTTTCAGATCAGAACTTTGGTTGCCGTGCAGAAAATCAGATCCTGATTTCGGCAGCACTCCAGAAGTGTTTCAGCTCAAATCTCTTTTCAAAACTCGAAGCTTCGGCAAGTATTTGTGGAGATCACATGAAGCACATCCACGGAGCTCAACAATTCTTCTTTATTTCTTTTCTTTTCTTTCCTTTTTAATTTCTTTCTTTTTCCCCTCATAGCCGACTTCTTCTTGTTTGTTTTCAATTATTGGTGTTCAACTTTCTTCATTTTCATTTTGGCCCAAAACTTTGCAAAGTTGCGATTTAGTCCAACCGCAACTTGCATATCTCTCAAACCGCTCCACCAACTGAAACCAAATCTGAACACCAACATCGGAATTGGTGCGTTACCTTAATCAGCCCGTCGGTAACAAACTACTAGCTTGGTAGTTTCAAGCCCACTGGTAACGGGTGATGTTGTGACCCGTACATCTATCTGTGCCACAACTAAAGGAAAATAAAAGAATTAAGACTGAAATAGTACGAGTTAGAAAATCTCGAGTTTTAAACTGTGATTTTTACTTAAAGAGAAAGACTGGCTTGGAGGTGATAAATGTTAATAGACTGATTTGAAAAGAATGATAATAACTTGAATTAGAAGAAGGGTTAATTTGAAAATTTTGAAAGAAATGAAGGACTAAATTGAAAAATAGTAGGGTGACTAAATTGGAAACCGAGTTGTCTTTAGGATAACGAAAGGGAGAAAATTTAGCAAAATAGAAAAGAATGGTGTCATTTATAAAGACCGAGACTGCTTTGGATAAATTAAAAATTAATGAGGTGAGGAAGTAATTTACTTGTGAAAGAAAGCATGCAGTAGGGTACTTTTAGCAACAAATTTTAAAGCAAAGGACTAAGTTAACAATTGGTTATAAAAGTGGACATCCGACTCTCCCTGGTGCGGTGCATCTCATACGGGGCTCCTTGCTCGTCGGAATCGTACAACTTCGGAGCCGCATCGAGCCTTTCTACGGTAGCGGGATGGATGTTCAGCCCATGGTTGTCCGTTCTCACCCAATATCGTGCCTCACTCTGCGTGTTTTCATTCACAGCGAAAGGTTTGGAATTCTGGCCAGTGGCAGTCATCTTATCCGGCAGCTGGGTAGCTGCGACTCTACTGCAGGTGGTCAACAGTGGGGCTGTTGCCAGTCTTTTTTCTGTAGGGCTTAGTGCGTCGCGTCGGTGTTGCCTTTGGGTTTGATTGGAAGTTTCTTGATAGATGTCATTGGCCCTCCGCCATGGTTAGAGGCTGTTGGGTCGTGATCTGCTCGTGTGGGTGGTTCGGTGGCGTGGGAGCTATTTTCCTTGGCTGTGAATTCGTTTGCCGGATATGTTGCACTGGTCGGGAGGCCGCATGGGTGGATGGATTTTTTTTTGCATCGATTCTGTACTGTGGCATGGCGTCTTGGTAGGTTGGAAGGGCTGATAGAATGGTGGAGGTTCTACTACGGGGGTAACGGTAGGACTGAGCGGGGACTCGTCCAGCTTGGTACGATGAATGATTGGTCTGGGAACTGTCTAGGTGGTGGGTCTCACTGTGCAATTATGGCACTGCTACAATTGATCCCTTGGTGTTGTCATGGACCTGAACCTTCCAAAACAACTCGAGCCCGTTCGACGAGCGATGAATTGGTCTCAGTCTTTGTTGTTCTTGTCAGGTACAGGTTCTACTACCGTACCAGCATGGCGGTTGTTCTTTGTGTTAGGAATAATTTAGGTAGTATTAATGTTTAGGACTTCTAATAGTGTTTGGAGTTTGAGTCAAGCTTGGTGACTTGAGCAACACACTAGACAAATAACCTGCTTGAGATTTGTCTCGCAGGATTTTTATTTTGGCTTAACCTTTTATTCTTTTAGAACTTCTTATCCTAGTAGGTTTAGGCCTCATGTAAACTATTTAAGCACTTGTTTCAATGCAATCGATGGATTTGCACAACTTTGGTTGTGAGCTAGGGTTCTTAGGTTGTTTCTATTCTTAACATCTGGTATCAGATCGAGGTTGATAGTTGAGAGAGAAACAACCATAGCGGATACCAGATTCACTCAAGCTGCAATTCCTAAGTTTGAAGGTGACTATGAGCATTGGAGCATGCTCATGGAAAACTTGCTAAGATTAAAGGAACATTGGGTTGCTGTCACAGAAGGTGTTTTCGAGCCAGCACAAGGAGCAACCCTATCGTGGATCTTAGAGAGTAATTTTTAGTTGGTGAAGCAAATTTCATTACTGTACGTTGGAAACAGTTATGTTTGGTTTTATACTATTAGACGATCTCTGAAATCACTATCAGAATGACATATTTATGTTCATCTTCCTAGCTTGATAACCAAAACTATCCGGATCAAAAGGAAAATACATTTTTGTTTACGTTGTTACGAAATGTTTAGTATGGACAAGTTTACCCGTGACATCGTCGGGCATGTACACTAGTTAAGTGTTGAAAGATAAATGCTATACACATATTATGACGGTTAGAGGGGACAAATACATAAAGAGTCCTAAACATTTCAGATTTCTAACAACATAGTCCTACAGGTTTTCGACTTAAAGTTCAAGTCCTAAACCTTTGCCCCGCTTACCATTCAAGTCCTAAAGGTTCTAGTATTCTAACATTCGAGTCCTTTTCCTTTGGTAAAGTTAATGTTTCAGTCCTAAAACGGAATCTTAGAGAATATTCTATGTCTTCCTTATGTTTTCCTCAAACTTTCAAGCTTCTGTCATTGTTACCCCAGAACTTTAAATAAATATTTTTTCAACCCAAAAGAAGAACTTGTTCAAGCTTTTCAAAACTTTCAAGCTTACGGATCTTCAAAATTGTTTCCAAAGGTTCAGTTGTTTATCACCCAAGTCTCGTTTCCTCAGTAAGACCTGTTTCAAGAGTCAAAGGCAGTAAGAATGAGTAAAATCCGTTGACAGATAACTGCTAAAACCTTAAAATTAGTTTTGTTTCCAATGGCTGGAATATTTAAAAGCTTGGCGAAGTCTACTTCCAAAAGGTATGAAGAAGAAGAATTGAAAGGAAGGGGAAAGGTAAAAAATACTCAGGCTATAATCATCCAAGACATAGAAAAGAGTTTGAGAAATTGGAATATTCCAAGAATTAACAACTCCGAAGTTTACCAAAAGGGAACTTTTGAGCTTAGAACATCTTATGTCATTAAAATGGTAGAAAGAACTATTCCAATAATGTAAGAAGATATAAGTTTGAACTACTATCCAAATACATGATAAATGACCATTTCAAAAATCATTATAAATTTCTACATGTTGGAATAGTTCAAATTGCTTTAAAACCATTAACTAGGAATTAGTTAAATACCTCTGTTGTTATTGCCTTAAGAGATCAATGGCATAACAAGTTCATTGATTCCTTGTTAGGAATGGTAGAATCTAGTCTTTGTGATGGACCTATATATTTCAACTGTCATCCCAATTTCACAGTGTCCCTAAAAGATCCACATATCATGAAAGTCTTAACAACAAATATCCTTACGTCAGGATTTGATATGCTACAAGGATCTTAGAATTTAGCTCTTGTATACAGAATTTATTACAAGGTCATGACAACCCAAATAGAGCCAAAAGCTCTAGAAACAAAGGGTGAAACTATTTTAATACAAGAAAATGCTGAAAAAACCAATGTCATACTTCCAAAGCCCATAAAATGGAGTGATATCCGTCTACCGAAAGATGGGTAATGTAAAATGAAAAACCTGGTAAAACCACTGGGAACAACGGAAGTCAAAAGAATCATAGAATACGAAAATGGAGAAGTTGAAATCAAATTTGGCAAAGATAGAATAACTAGAATGATTAACTTCTCAAATAAACCTCTTAAAGTACCATCAAGGGCATCATGTTCACATGTGCTAGAGACAGATTATGGGAAACATATTGGTGGAATAAGACAACTAACAGAACAAGTTTCCCACCCAATTTATAAAGTGGATTAAGTTAAAATGGAAGGATGAAAATCATCCAATTCAGTTGAGGATGATAGAATCAATTTCTCAGATTTTGAAATAAATATGTTAAGAGAACCATTTAAAATAGACTATGATAGTCTAAGAAATGATTTTTGGTCAGAAGAAAATATAATAAAAAGAAAATGCCTAGCTGATAGTTATACTAAAGATGAAAGAAGAGAAATACAAAAATTATGGTATGAAAGAATTAGAAAAACCCAAACCAGCTTGAAGTTCTTTGAAAGGTTTCTCCCATCACTAGTTTTAGATGAAGAAATAACTTTGTTGGTACAAGAAGAGACATGGAATATGTACAAAGTTAAAGAGAAAAGAAATAAAGGAAGTAACTACTACGCACCCTCCTTCAAAGACAATTGTCTTAGGAGAACAAGCAACTGCTTCACCTTTCAAAAGTATTAATAAGCAAACTAGTTTTAAGCAAGATGAGACAAAGGATCTTCAATCATTGATTGAACAGAATAATTATACAAATCTTTACCTACAATCATTAGGAAAACATATATGTAGTTACGAAGAAATTAAGAAAACAGAACAAAAGCCTACCACATCTAAACCTCCTATTCATCTTCCTTCTAGAATCCCAACATTCAAATTAGGAAGAAGAGATGATGGAGTTTCTGAAAGAATGAAAGAGTTGGTCGAGCAAGTAGAGAAACTCACTATCAAGGATAGTAAGTAGAAGGGACCCCAAATTAGCGTAATTAAAGAAGAAACTCTTGAAGAAGAAAACTAGCCTTCCCTTAAGACCCCTCAAATTAATAGAATTAAAATGAAACCCTCAAATTAAAATGACCCCTCAAACAAGAAATTAGGAATGCTAAAAAAGAAATAACAATGGTACAGGGTAATGAAACCCTAGTAACATTAGAATCTGATGCTGTTAATACCCTGATATTAACAATTTACTTACATTTCATAGGAACATGAGAATCTAAGCAAAAGCAAAATGGAGAACTTTTTCTCAATTTAAAATGTAGGAGCTTATCATATTTAGAATGGTACTTTCAAGAGTCTATGAAAGAGAGGATTGTAACTCCATAATTTGGAATAAAATTTTATCCAAGGACTGGCAAAAAGTTTTGGTCAATTAGTTATTGATCATATGTTTTATTTTCTTCACTTGATTTAATTTTGGCTAAAACATACATTATCTATAAAAAAAAATTAAGAATGACTGATTAAATTGGAGGAAATAAACTTAAAAAAAAAAGAAACACGACAAAATGAAAACTAAAGTAAATGACTAGAACATGGTTTATATATAACTGCTATGTGATAACTTGTCACGAAACATGAACCTCCAGTAAGCAAAGTTAAATCAAAAGCAATGGTGTCATTATTGCTGTATGTACATCACAATTCTAGTATTTGCCAAATAAAGATTAAAACAGAAAATAAGTGCAATTTGGACACTTGCTCGGTGGCTACTATTCTATCCATTGGCTTGTCAGCATAAGGGTCTTGATTGTAACATACTTAATACTCATGGCCAAAACAAACATTTTAGCAAACAGCAGGGACGAAGAGTAGTTATACCGAAACAGTGAATTTGGTCTTCTTCCCAAATCGCAGATTCGTGACTTTGGTGACTCCTGTATCGATCTCCAACGACGATTTTGAAGCGGACAAGGGCAGCAGTAATGGTTTTCGATGTTGATCGACGAGGATGAGGTTGAAGGACACGACTATCATGCGAAGCTGGGCTTGAGAGACGTATTGCAAAACTCCGGCGGCGATGACAATGGTTTGGACGGAACGGCGGCTGGATCTAGCGACGGCAACGCCGAATTTGCAACAGCAGAGGGTTGAAGACGAGACCAGATGACGAAATTGATGGTGGGATCGTTGTCGATGAACAGGAATAAGCCGGATGAAGCTGGCGCTTGAATGAACCCCGAGCTTTTTCTCTGCTAATTGCTTTTCGTTTTTGTGCGAATTGCTTGTTTCTGTAATCGATTCTCTCTGTCTTTGTGATTGCTTCCCTTCTTTGTTCGATTGTGGCTGTGTTTGATTGTTTCTGAGATTAATGGCTGTCGAGATTGATTTGTTGTTGAAGTTGCCGGTTTCGATTCTCTGATTGCTTCCCTGAAATTGGTTCGTTTCTTCGCACCATATGAGAGAAAAGAATCAAGAAATCTTAAATTTGGACTGTTATACTTAAGGTCAAATATTTTCAGAAATAAAAGAGGTTGGTCTAAAAATATGTAATGAACTAAAATGGAGAAAACAAGTTAAAAGAGGAAGACTTGAAGGGAGAAAAGAAATGGAAAGTTTATGTTCTTATAGTATGAATATAGTTTGGAAACCAAGCCACACAAAAACCATAAAATATAAGGCCTATAAGAGGCATAGAGAAAGAAGATATGAAAAAAGGGAAGAAAGGCCCAGAAAGTACAATATGTTTAGAGAAAGAAAATCTAGGATATCCAGACCTGAACATGTTAGAAAAAACAAATCTGAACTAATTTGTTGGAAATGTGGGAAAGTAGGTCATTTTGAAAATAGGTGTAAAAGCAAACTAAAAAAATTAATGATCATTTTTTTGATTAAGTATGTTCATATTTTTTTTAGAAATTCCCATTAAAATTAATGATCATTTTTTTGATTAAGTATGTTCATGTTTTCTTTTTCGGATTTGATAGAAAAATTCATTAGTTTCTAACCATGGAAAGATAAATAAAATATAATTTTAAATAAAACTTACTCTCATTATTATTTACTAGTTTATCTAAAATAATGATAATAATAATATAGAATCCCATTATAGTAATAAAAATAATATAGAACAATCCATAATGACTATGACATCTTTTATAAGTACAATACTTGGGAATCATGCAATATAGACAATTGGTGCAGTGGGGAGATATGAGTTGCCCATTTTCTCACCCCCAGAGAGCTGGGGTTCGAACCACACGGATGTGGGATGTGGAGGAAATTGCGCATAATTGGAATTTGGGATAGTAACGCCCTGGTAGGGGGGTGTGGCGCTACCAGGCCTGTCAGGCTTTGTCAGGCTCGGTAGCGCCCTGGTAATAAGGAAACAAAAGAAAAAACATAAGGAAGTGATGCTTGAGGAAGAAGTAATTCTTGAACCACCTCGTCAAAACAAAACACTTCAAATAAATGAGATTGATTTCATGCCTAATCAAAGGTACACAAGTATAATTACTCTAAGGGTTGAGAAACAATTTGAAATCACAACTGTCGTACTGATTGATTCAGGAGCAGACATAAATGTAATAAAAGAATGATTAATTCCTTATAAATACTTAGAAAATACTTTCGGGTATATAATGGCGGCTAACAATCAAATAATGCCGATGATCCGGTAGTAGGGGTCTGAGTTTTTGCTGTTACAGAATCCCGTGCTACGGAATGAATCTAGTCACCATCCGATTTAGCTCTTTGAGTATGGACATGGCTTAAGGAAGCGAATTACTCGGGTTCAAGTAGTTCGGCTAAGCCGGCAAGAGAGATGGAGTCACTAAGCCATGGAAGGACATCTACTGTACTACCAGATCTCCATAAGAAGAAGAAAACCTTTGTTTGATAAACTAAAGAAAAACCCTCCAGAATGGGGGAAAGAACAGACACAAGCAGTCAAGATTGTAAAAAGAAAAGTCAAAGAAATTTCATGTGTTACCATTCCTATTCCAGAAGCTTTTAAAATTGTTGAAACAGATGCTAGTGAAATAGGATATGGAGGAATCTTAAAGCAAAGAATTGATGGAAAAGAAAAATTGGTTAGATTCACATTAGAGGTTTGGAACCAAGCCCAACAGAACTATGCTACAATAAAGAAGAAAATATTGACAATAGTTCTTTGTGTTACAAAATTTGAAGAAGGTTTACTAAATCAGAAGTTTCCGATTAAAACTGATTGTAAGACAGCCAAGAGTGTCCTCCTTAAAGATGTTAAAAATATTGCGTCCAAATAAACATTTGCAAAATAACAATCAATCTTAGTAGTGTTCGACTTTGATATTGACCATATCGATGGTACAAAAAATTCTTTGCCTGATTTCCTTAAGAATTTTTACGGGGGGACATGTCAATGTGGGGAAGAAGGAATCAACCAGGGATGAAATCAAAAGTAGGATGGAAGAGGTCAACAATCCAGACCTCTTAAGAGCATTGTTTCATGGGAATGATCCCATGGACTTAGAAATCCAATTTTATGAAGAAGAAAGCCAAATTGCATCCTACCTACAGATAGGAGCTCAAGAACCAGAGGAATTCTATGAATTACCTACTGGCCAGAAAGTAAAAATCGAAAGAGAAAAATCCTCACAGAACAACAAAAGATCTAAAGAACATGTTTCATCAGTATCATTCCCTCCCAAAGAAATAAAAAAGGAATATCATTTCCCTATATGTATTGTCATGCATACTGCAAGGACAAAAAATATTTTGAAGTAACCCTGGTTCCTAGAACTGCGGAAAAATCCCATAAAATTACATTTTTTTCTCTAGGAATACCGCTAGAAAAAGATAAATGGAAAGAGAATCTCTCTCTCCCATCGAAGATAAAGATCTCAAATCAACAACTCCTTCAGAAACGGCGAGAAAGTATTGGCTCAGAGATAGGCATCCATTATGGGAATTTCATCCCATCAGAAAATATGAATACTTTGAGTTAATTCTCCAAGAAACCGCCAATCCTCATCCGGCAGGGAACGGATTATTGCTTGCACTTGCTGCTCATCTGTGAGCTCATGTCCAGCTTGTTTCAGTTGGTGGATCATGCGTGACATTTCACGCAAGTGAGAGCTCATGGTGTGGTCAGCTCTCTTCACATAGTTTTCAAACTTGAGAATCATGGAACGTTGTTTTTCAACAGAAACATCTCCATACTTGGCCTTGACGACATCTCAGATGGCCTTAGAGCCATCAAGCATGGAGAACTGCACCATGATTTCATCCACCATAATGGATAGGAGGGTGACCCTACACATAGAGTTCTTCTTCAGAAATGCCTGATAGGCAGTCCTATCCCCCCCTTTAGCTGGTTCCTCAACCACATTGGTGAGGATATCAAGTGTCTCTTGCTCAGTCAAAATGAATTTGACCTTCTGTTGCCAAATTAGATAGTTCTCACCATCTAACTTGAGGTCACGGTTCAGTTCAGCAACAATATTTTTAGCAGCCATCTATATAGATGCAATTCACATGTTTTAGTTTAAGTTCTCACAACTAGACTCATTTCAGCAACATTTGAATGAAGTAACTGAAGTACATACCCATATATGGCGAAAGAGATGCTTATAGCAGCCAATCAGAAATATTGTCTCAATTATTTCATACAAATGCCCTTAATAAGCCTATGTGCAACTTTATTCAAGCACACACGCATACAATTATATACATAGGTTTTCGCCAAAACATGTATACTTGGGTACAACATATGTACCTAAATGGTTTCATGTACACATACATGAAATTCGAATGTGACAACCATGAGCACTTCACCTAAGCCTTAGATTCATCACCCATAAGTCTCCTCGACACAATACCCAGGAAAGATGGTGGAATCACAGACGGTCTCGCTTAAAAACGTAATGTTGAAACATTAGTACTTGAACCATCATAGGGTAAAGTATCTTGATTCAATTCATGTTCCTTCTTAAATTAAGCTTCAATTCCCTCAAGTCCATCATAGTGGTACAAAACCAGTACTAAGACCATAAAGCGGTTGAATTTCTTAATTCAAGTCAAGGATAAATGTCACATTTATAACCCCTTCGAATAACCTAACTGGGGTCACAAGTATGATTTTCTTTCCAATCATATTCAAAGCCATAGGAATCACATGAGGAACATTCCCAGGAAAGATGGAGACGTCACATTTATATCCTTAGACAGAATGCACTCAATGTGACACTAAGGTATGATATGATCTAAAACTAATCACGCATGTGGTGAATAAAACATGTTTTCGCCAAAACAATATACACACATTATATCATTTAGTTCATACTTGCAACACATACAAGAACATACTAGAACCATAGCTCTGATACCATTTTTTGATTTTAGGATCATCATTAACATGCTTTCATGTTACCATAAGCATACCACATGATATCACATGATATCATGTCATACATGTGCAAACATATTGCATACATACTTATTCTAAGTGTTAGCACGATGTCTCGGTATATCATGCCACTTATCTATGCTACATAAGCACCACAAAAGGTGTACATCCTAGCATGGTACTAACTATATAATAGTACTAGATAAGAGGCATACCTTACACCAAGAAAACAGCTTAAGGGCCTTTAAAGGCTCTTGCTCCTAGCTTGAGGCGAGACTTCCTTCTCCGAGGATGAGGGCCGACTTCAAGGCCTCCTTAAGGGTGAAATTAAGGCTACTAAACCTTAATATAAACCCACCTACAATCTCTAAAGAAAAGCCAAGCTAATTTCAGCCAGAGAGGGAGAGAAGAGAGAGGGCAATGCTGCCAAGGGATGAGAGAAATGGCCAACCCCTCACCCCTATTTATAGAAGGCAAAGGGTGGCCAAGAGAGGGGACACAACCCCTCTTCATAGCCGAAAGTGTGCCTCCAAAGAGGACACAACTATTCGGCCATGAAGGCCCTCTCACAAGGCCGAAAATGTGTGCCCCTTCTTGCACCATTTCGGCTCTCAAAGCCGAACCACCACCTCCCTTGGTCAATGGTCATGTGCCTTGGCCAAGGGTTGTAGCCTTTAGGTGAAGGGATGCACCTCTACACAAGAGATGTGTCCTTTGGCTCAAAAGTCACAACTTTTGGCCAAAATGTGCCACACACATATTTCAGCTAGGAACTCTATGAACTAGTACAAAACTAACTCAACTTGTCATTCATCCATATTGAGCTTCATTGAGCTCAAATTCAGCTCACAATGAGCTAAATGTTGCTCCTCTACTCATTTAGCTCCAATGAGCTGAAGTTAGCTACATTTGGCTAACATGAGCTAAAGTCCAGCTGACTACATCTACTTCTAGCTGGAGTGAGCTGACTTGAGTTGAGTCCAGCTACTTCTAGCTGGAGTGACCTAAATTCTAGCTGCACCCAGCTCCCAAGAGCTGGAGTGAGCTGACTTGAGCTGGCTCCAGCTGCTCCTAGCTGGTGTTGAGCTAAGGTGAGCTACTTCTAGCTGACCTTGAGCTGGGATGAGCTAAGTTCGACTACTTCTAGATGAGGTGAGCTGGGGTGAGCTACATCTAGCTACCTTTAAGATCTGACTTAGCTCCACGAGCTCAATTAACATCTTAAATAATCTTGGTGCACCAGGAATTCCAACAGGTATGTTTGCCAACTCTTCCTTCTCTTTCGGAGTCTTGGGACACATGTCCCCTCCAATCTTGCATCCATATGCAAGTGGGGTGTTCATTGGTTTTGAGTTAGTTAAGTTAAACCTTTCTAGAATCGTATCAATATAAGGTTCTTTTGAGAGGCCTGGCAACTTCTTCTTTCTACTCCGGTGTATCTTAACACCTATAATTAAAGAAGCTTCTCCCATGTCTTTCGTGTCAAATGTGGAAGATAACCATCCTTTGATGGTATGCATCAACTCAATCCCACTACTTGCAATTAGTATGTCATCTACCTACAAGGTCATTATAGCATAATTGGATCCAGATGAGTACAAGTATACACAACAATCTCTATGCATCGTTACAAAACCGTAGCTTGTAATTGCATGATGAAACTTCAAGTACCATTATCTTGAAGCTTGCTTAAGACCATAAATAGACTTCTTAAGTCTACAAACCTTGTCCTCAAGACCTTCTTGGACAAACCCTTCTTGTTGTCTCATATAGATCGCTTCACTCAAATCACCATTAAGGAAGGTTGTTTTAACATCCATTTGATGTAATTCCATATCCAACTGTTCCACAATGGCAAGTAGTAATCTGATGGAATTGAATTTCCCAACAAGTGAGAAGGTATTATTGAAATCAATACCTTCCTTTTGTGTGAAACCTTTAGCCACGAACCGGACTTTGTATCTTTCGATACTTCCATCAGAATTCTTCTTTATCTTTAACACCCATTTATTATCAATGGCCTTCCGGCCAATAGGAAGATCTGATAGTTCCCACACACCATTCACTAGTATAGAATGAAGTTCTTCATTCATGGCATTTAGCCATTCTTCTCATTGTGCACTATTGAGAGCTTCTTTAATATTACTTCGTTCATCTATTTCAGATGACACCAAATAAGTTTCACCCTCCGAGAGACCCCACCTTTTGGGTTGTCTCGATTCCCTAGTTGATCTTCTCAACACTGGCGGAGGTGGTTCGAGCTCTTGTTAATCCTGAACTCCCTCTTGAACAAGTCCTCCCTCTCTAGGATCTTATTCCATGTGATCCAACACATTGGAATCATCTTTAGGAGTCACAACTCCCTCTTGTTGAGGTACTCCTTCTGGAGTACGTGCACCTTCTGCAAGTGGTACTTCTGAAGGACTCGGTTGATCCTCTTCAAGGATTGGACCAAAAGAGTTATGATCATTACATTCACCAACTTTAGGAAACTCACTTTCCATGAAGTTGGCGTTTCTACCATCAAATACTAAACCTTCTTTGTGACTTATATATAAGAACACATAACCTTTCGAATCAGTGTAATATCCAAGAAAACCACATCTCTTTCCCCGAGGACCCAACTTTCCCAAAGGATGGTCCAGGATATCATTCCGGGTGGGAGTGGTGTAGGTAAAACACCCAATTAGTGTTCATATGGAACCTGTGGGATTTGTTCCCTATGATGTGTTCCTTGAAGAATATGTTCATCAAGAATGTGTTCCTAGCATTTCAAGGCAATGAAATGCGACCAAAATAAAGAATGTAAGCAAGTTGTCTCTGTTCTTGATTAGTGTGAGATTCCCTGACATAGACTCTTAGTGACTTTAGCTTATCATTAGTGAATTGTATCAATGAGACTACTTTGATTGGTTGTCGAAGGTCTTGGAGAAATAAGACTGGAGTATCCTCCTTTTGGGTAGTCAAGTTGGTGCAATTACCTAAGTGGTTCAAGCTAATAGGAAAGACACTAGTATATGATACATGTACTCTGAAGCTCAATTTTTGGCCCACATACTATGTGTATGATTTGGATTGACTTATGAGTATTTAGAATGAGATCTCAGTTGCTTAATACAATCATGAATTTTAAATGTTTGAAGTTCTAAGAAAGAGACTGATTATGATTAAGAAAATGTATCATTGTGCCTGGGTCTATAACATACTTGGTTTGGCTTGTATTTGATAGATTTATTTACGAGTAGGAGTTGGAACTCAAAAGTGTCTTAGTGCGAGTGTGAGTTTTTTGGAATTCCTTGGCACACCAAGAACTTTTGAGCTGGTACTCCAGCTCAAATGAGCTGGGAGTAGCTTGGCTTTAGCTCATCTCAGCTAAATGTAGCTAATTGTAGCTCAAAGTTAGTTTACTACAACTAAAATTAGCTGCGGTTAGCTCCCATAAGCTCAAGTTAGTTAAAGGTAACTAACTTCAGCTCATTTGAGCTAGTCTTGATGCAGAAGAATCAACTAGGGCATCTTTTATCAAAGGAGAAGTATTTTGGTAAAAGTGCACTAATGAGCTTATAAATAAGTTCAATTATGTGTCATGGAATTATTTGGAACTACTTTGTGCAATTCCAACCTAGTTCAGTTGTAACAATCACTTTTCACATCTTTTATCAAAGTAGGAGTATTTTGGTAAAAAGGATGCATTTATGGTACAAGGTGTATGCACCTTGCACCATGAGATAATTCTATTGATGGTTACGTGATAATGACACCATAATGGAGGGAATTATGAAGGATTAATATCCATTAATCATATTTAAAGTGAATTTTACAAAGAGTTATGAAGGTAACAGATGCACATTAAGGCAAAAATTAAAGGTGGCCTTAGTGTATGTATTTACACCTTTTACAACCATCTCTATCTATAAATAGATGAGAAGGGCAGCCATTTGTGGTCATCCTTGAACACATTATTCTTCATGTTCTTCTCCTGCATTTCTCTCAAATTGGTGGCCGAATTCTTGCAAGTTCTTGGAGCATTAAGGGTGGAACTTTTTGTGCCTTTCAACACAATCAAACTTCAAGGAGAGCACATCAAATCCGCCCTCTCTTTTTCTCCTTGGTGGTCAAGCCCGCCACTTCTCCATTCCATTGGTGTTTATCTTCAAGCTTCAAGCTTTAAGGAAGGAGCATACGTAAGGAAGGAGCAAGGACTAAAAAAATCCATAAGCAATTTTTCCATTGGTGCAAGGTAAACATCTTCTCCTCTTAATATTATGTTTAGATCTTCATCTTCATGATCTCCTCTTGTTGGATTTCTTGGTTTGATGGCATGATTTGATGAAAATATATCATGCTTCGTATGAAAGAAACCTTAAATGTATGTTTGATAAAATGGAGCATTACACTTGTTTGAGAAAGATCTATGTGAGAAGCATGAAAAAAGACTTCTAAAATCTTCATTAATTTCTTGCCTTTCATGCAATTTTCAATTTTCCAACCTAATTTTAACCATTCTATTTTGGTTTCATGTTCAATAATTTTAAACACATTCAACCAATTTCAATTCATTGCATACAACATGAACAAGATTCAAGAACCGCAGCTCTAATACCCATTTGATGATTTTAGATCTTCATTAATCTCATTCATGTGTAGCATGCGGATTACTCATTGTACAATTCATAGATTCATAGCATGATGTGATTTATCATAATCATGTCTCTCCACTTTCATGAAGAAGAAAGAGGGGAAGGAGGAGGAGGAAGAAGAAGAGAGAAAGTGTGTACCTTACTCCTTGGAAAACAGCAAAAGGAACTTTGTCTATGCTCCTTAACGTATGCTCCACTTGAAGTTCAAACTCGGATGAAGATGGTGTCGGATCTTCTTGAATCTTCAAGTGCTCAAATTGTTGCAAGAGAGGCGATTGCATGTGAGATGGAAAGGGAGATTTTGTGTTGAATGAACACAAAAGATGTTCACCCAAAATTGTCTATGGAAGGCTTGAACAATTCGGCCAAGGAGTAGAGAGGGAAAAAGGAGAGAAGTTTTCGGATTGCAAAGTGTGTCTTCTAGCTGAAACTTCTCCATCTATTTATAGATGGTGTGAGAAGTTATAAGCGCGTTAAATAACTCTCTCATGGCCGAAAATACATGTACTTTCGACCTAAGGGTGAGTTATTTCCACTTTGTTCACAAACAAGTCTTAAGGCTTAGTAACCACCCCTTAAAAGTCGAAAGAGTGCCTTCCAAATGGCACCATTTTGGCAAATGAGACTCTCTCAAGGCCGGTTTTTCCTTGGTAACTTCCAAGGGATGTGCACACATGCACTAGGGTGCATACACCTTGCACCTCAACCGCCAAAACCATGTCCTTTTACCAAAATACCCTTATTTTGTATAAAAGGGTGCTAATAGGTAGTTAACACTTATGAAGTATCACAAATGTTCCATATAGCAACAATTCACATAGTTGTGTTCCATAGAACTCATTTCAGCTCACCTTGAGCTGAAAATCACTTATCTATCAAGACTAGCTCATTTGAGCAGAAGTTGACTACTTCTAGTCAACAGGGTTGCTACTTTTAGCTACCATGAGCTGAAGTTGACTACTTCTAGTCAACTTGAGCTGGTGTTAGCTACTTCTAGCTAACTTGAGCTGGAGTTGAGCTGCACACAACTACTTCTAGCTGAAGTGAGCTCACTTTGAGCTGAGTCTAGCTACATCTAGATAATGTGAGCTTAAGTTAAGCTCCTTGAGCTAACTTGAGCTATATCTAGCTAGCTACTTTTAGCTGGAAATGAGCTGAGGGAAACCACTTATAGCTTTCCTCCAGCTGAGATGAGTTAAGTACAGCTACTTCTAGCTGCATTGACCTAAGATAAGCTTACTTATGGCTTCCTTTAAGCTCACACTTAGCTTCACGAGCTCAAGCACTACCTCAAAAGAACTTGGTGTGCCAAGAATTCCAACACAACCAAGCTTACACTTATTGGGATTATATCCAAGTATGGGAAGAAGTTTTTAATATCCAGAATTCAAAACACATTCTTGGCTAATCATTTTTAAAACAGACAAAATAAGATTTCCAAATTGGTTTCGCCATTGGTTTGAAAAAAGAGGATTAGTCTCAGAACAATTTCCATAAGCTATCAAAGAATCATATGACAATTGTTGAGTTCAACAAACAAAAATCCCAAAAGAAAACAATCCCTTACTCTGAATTTTATTTCTTGGTCATTTATCAAATCTTATGGATTGTTAAATGGCACTATGAGATCAATTAAGAAAAATATGTTCCTATCCTGGAAAGAGTTTGGGTTTCCCATTGGTGGAACAAATGTGTAATTAATCCTTATCTCATGGAAAATATCACACTCAAAAGAATTTATCTGTCCAAACTCATGGAGTAAGAAAATATTGATTCAGTGCTTGAAAAACTCTACTCTGGATCAGAACTAGCAGATATCCTCTTGGAAGAGATGAAAAATAAGTTAATGAAGCTAGCTTTTAAATCTGCAAAAGAACAGCTGTCCAAGGGGCCCAGCCACAGGTCATCATCTAGCCAAACTTGGGAAAAATAATGGTCTGCCAGACAAGGCCATGTGAAGAAAGGAAAAGGTTGCGTGAGTCAGAGACCCACCAGAAAAGTATTCATCCACTACTAAAAAGAGTGGAGGCAAATGCTTGCCAACTGTGGAAAACAATAATGGAGGCTACCTAATGCGTACCAGCTGGAGAAGATAGAGAGGACCATCCTCAGAGAAGTTTGCCTATAAAAGAAAGTTTTCAGCAAGCGAAGAAATCATCCATTAGTCTCGGCTTGAATCTTTATCTCTGCTTTCCAAGTTCATGTGTTGAACGACCTTCTGCTAGCTTAAATATTGTTTCAGTTTGTAATTTTCTTGGAGTTTGGCGTCTATGTGTGCAGCTGTTGGAAGCTTGATGTGTTTATCCAGCAATCTTTCATTGTACATCAGTTGCTGTGGATATCTGGTATTCACCAGATTCTATAAGTGGATCTTTTAAATATACGTGTGTTGTATTTCCATTATTAAGTGCTTCATCTTTGTTATGATTCATCTATGTCAATTATATCTTGGTCTATGTGGGGACAAGGGGAGCTTGATTTTTGTAAAAATATGGTTATACTAGTATATAATTAGAATAATTAAGGGTGTTATTTTTAATTTAATATACTTATATACTTTCTATTTTATGTACAATTCAAATGTGGGTGTAAATTTTATCCAAATGTGAAAAATATAATAACCAAATAATAAAACCTACACAAATAATATCCAAATATCTCGTGTACATATAATTCTACCTCTTATGTGTCTAATAGCTAGGTCCCACTAAAAGTCTAAATTAACAAAATAACAGAGCGCACAAACAAAAAATTCAAGAAACATTAAATATGATATCGCTTGTCACTTTAAGCTACAAACTCTACACATTTTAAAGAATTACTCTTCTATCTATTTATGGAAGTCTAATATTGATAAATAATACCCACCCAATAGTATTTTACCACATCATCAAATATGTCTCCATTTCTATTTTTTTCTTTTTTGTTTGTTTTAGGAGAAAATATATTACTTGCCTTTAATTATTTAGAAAGTAGAGAATTAGTCCTTAAATTTTCAAAACATCATTAAATGTGGATTCCATTTCTATCTTTTGTCTTTTCATTTTTATTTGTTTGAGGAAAAACTTCATTACCGCTATTTAGAAAATAAAGTATTGATCCCCTATCTATTTATGGAATGGAAGTGGTACTATTGATAAATAGTACCCACCCAATAGCATTTTACCACATCATCAAATGAATCTCCTTTCATTTGTTTTAGGAGAAACTATATTACTTGCCTTCAATTATTTAGAAAGTAGAGAATTAGTCCTTAAATTTTCAAAACATCATTAAATGTGGATTCCATTTCTATCTTTTGCCTATTCATTTTTATTTGTTTGAGGAAAAACTCCATTACCGGTTTTTAACTACTTAGAAAATATAGTATTGACCCCCTAATGATTCAATGATTTGATATTTTTTTTCTATTTCTTTATTGTTGATGATTTGATGAAAAGGAATGTGTAGGACTAAAGTTTCAAAACATCATTAAATGTGGACTTAATTTCTATCTTTTGTCTTTTCCTTTTTATTTGTTTGAGGAAAAACTCCATTATCGGGTTTTAACTACTTAGAAAATAAAGCATTGATTCCCTAATGATTCAATGGTTTGACAGTTTTTTCTGTTTCTTTTCTGTTGATGATTTGATGAAAAGGAATGTGTGGGGATAATATTTATAAGGGTAAATTACAAAACAAACCCCTGAGGTTTGGTGAAACTCTCGTATTTATTTATTTGTTAATAGATTGATTCGTTTGATATTGATTTTGTTCATGTCTAATGCTAGTATAGAGCGTGTCTTTTCAATTATGAAAATTGTGAAGACCGGACTACGAACCAATATGAACAAAGCTAATTGGTATTGCTATGAAATTTAGTTTAGCCAATTTTGAGATTGGCATAAAACAAAAGTTTTTGTAACCTTAAGTCCCGCCCGCCCATAATTAAAAAATTTTGAGCCAAGTTGGCATAAACTTTGGTGACTTAATAATCTGCAAGAAAAGTTATAGGACTTCTTCGTTAGATTCCCTTCAGGCTTAGGATTTGTGAAAGTTCAAAGCTATAGGACTTCTTTGTTAAAAATCTCAAACATATAGGACTTAATATGCATTTATCCCATGGTTAGAGTAATCCTTACCGCCAATATTTCATCAACAAATTTTTATTACTCTCTCCATCCCAAGTATGGTATCACAACATTAAAATATTTTTTTTCCCAAATGAAATGACATTTTTCCATTTTGTTTTATTTTAGTCCAATTTTACCCTTGCAATGCACTCACTCAAAGAGTCTAAGGAGTGGGTTGGAAGGGGTTAGAATGGGTTTGGGAGAGGGTAATGATGGAAGTTTATGTAAAATGAGTTAATGACCAAAGACAATCTTAATTTAAATAAAAAAACTAAAAGTGACAACCCACTTGGAACGGAGGGAGTACAATTGTTACTAACCTCCTTTTACTGTAATGTTAAAACTTTGTGTATGTAAAACAAAATCTCCACCTTCTTGATATAATTTATAAAAAAAAAAACTTTCAGTATTCGATGATAACCCATTCTTGCAAATAAAATGACTTAATTTTCTGAAAGAAACACAAACATGTCCAGCTAAACTTTAAGCCTCAATCCTCTCCTAGTGGAAAAGAATATGGCTTTCCCTTAACTATTAGTCGAAGACAAGAACCAAACTTTGTACTGAAACTAGCACCATTTGATTAAAGTTGGTAGCCAAAGAAGGAATCCAGAATTTCCATTGATGCAGGCAGTGCCTTGAGCACAAAGAAACCCCTTTACAACCAAACAGAGCCCTTTTAGAGAGCCGCAGCCTTGGCAAGAAAGGCACCTCAGACCTCTTCTTCAAACCATACATATAAGCTCCTTTCCTGCACATAACACATGCAACTTCAATAATCCCTTTCACTTAAAAAACTCGCTCCCTTCGATCGAAATGGCGACCGGAATGAAACCGGTAGCTTCTTTGCTCTTGCTCCTCAATTTCAGCATGTATGTCATTATTCTAGGCATTGGTGGATGGGCGATGAACAGAGCTATTGATCATGGTTTCATCATAGGTCCGGACTTCGACCTTCCGGCTCACTTCTCACCGATATACTTCCCGATGGGAAACGCCGCGACTGGATTCTTCGTCACCTTCGCTCTCTTAGCCGGAGTGGCGGGTGTAGCGGCAGCCATTTCCGGTGTCAGCCACCTCCGCTCTTGGACGTCCGACAGCCTGCCCTCAGCTGCCTCCATGGCCGCCATTGCTTGGACCCTTACCGTGCTGGCAATGGGGTGATTACTCTTATTAGTCAAACCTAGAGATGGGTATTTTGACCCATTCCGATGCAGCTCCATCAGACATTCAGACCGCTCCACCATTTTTATGATCTAACAATGTTGGAGCGGTTATGGATATCCATGGATATTCACACTCATTTATAATATAATAGTTTTCAAACTTTTAAAAAAATATATAATTGTCCTCAATTTTTTCAAAAATCTACACACTGATCTTCAAGCTCTTCAAAAATTTACCAAATGATTCAAAATATTTACATAATTAGTCCCTTAACTTTGATGAAAAATTAAAAGAGAGCTAATTTTTTTAAAAGTTACAATTTAGCCACTGTGTGGAGCCGGTTACAAATCCAATGGATATCCACCAATAGAGTGAATTGATCCATGAAATGATCCGCAAAATGGCGGATCAATGTCAGCTCGATCCATGGAGCGGGTCCAATGCCCATCCCTACTTCTAAACTGTTGTTTAGCTTCACTTCAATTTGCTTCGAACTTACATGCTTCTTCGTTCTTTCTGCAGCTTCGCTTGCAAAGAAATCGACCTTGAGGTCAGGAATGCTCGCTTGGTAAGAAGTCTGATTCCTTCTTCAAGTATCAATTCTGAATTCTAGAATGGGGTTTAACAATGGTTTGGTGTTTGAACAGAGAACAATGGAGGCGTTCATCATCATTCTGTCAGCCACGCAGCTTTTGTACATAGCAGCAATCCATGGGACTCCAACCAGCACATGAAAACAAAGCAGAAGTTACTATTGAAAGTTTTACATGATTTCAGTTTATAATGATCTTGTTTTACTTCTTTTCCTTCTTTTCACACGTTAAGCTGCTGAGTTGTTGTATTCATTTGTTTATTTTCATTTGATTGTATTGTATGTGTGTTAATAATATTGTGAACGGCTTTCAATTCATCCTCACCAATATAAAAAACTTATTTGGTTGGTGATAATCCAATCCGTACCCCATTAATTGATCTATTTATTTTAACTGTTTTACAGTATTTAATCTATTATTTTATTTAAAAATATCTACACATGCAAAGTAAAATAATTTACATACGTATCCTAATTTAAAATACAAAGTTTCTAAATAGGAGTATATATTTTTTTATGAAAATTTGAATCAAACATTGAAACTTGAAACACCAAACACAAATAAATCAATTAAAGAAATACGGAGGGAGTATATGCGGAGAATTATTTACAATTCATCATAAAACTTGATAATTGTAAGTTCAAAGATAACAAATTTACTTATTTTAAGAATGAGTTGCAAAAATTAAATTTTATGAATCAATAAACTAAACCTTAATCCCAACTAATTAGGGTCATCTACATGAATCTATTTGTAATAAGCTCCTTAGAAACGCAATTAATCATATAATCCGCATAGTCCATTGCATTGATCGATGGATTAAGCATGATTAAACTTGACTAATTAAACCCAAATAGACCCTAAACTATCTGATTAGACCTGAGAATAACTTGCTCACTAAATGCAAACTAGATGCTGAGGGAGGGCTACTATTCTTGAGTAAATAGACAGATCTGATACAGCAAGAACAAAATATGCATCAATCAAATGAAAAAAAAATTCTCTGAATGCCCCAACAGTCCACCACAAAAACAACCATCAAAGACTGGGATATTTTAGTCATATTGAAACTTACAGAACCATGTATGATTGTATATGGAAGCTCACAGGTGAAAAGATGAGCAGCTAGATACAAAGCACACCACTAAAAAACTGACAGAACTAAAAAGCTAGTTCTTATGTAGTGATAGAAATCCAACAGCATGATAACTTCTGAAATATTAATAACTGTTTGTAATGGCTAAATTTATCTCCCGCTGTTCGTAAGGGAATACTTGAGCTGTAGATATGATGTACAACTAGAAACTGTAAACCTCCTGGTTCCAACATTTTCAACTATGAAGCCCCATTTAGATATTTAGAACAGTGTCCTGCAATGAGTGAAACAGCAGATCACTTCAGGGAAAAAATGGTTTTGAATGTTGGTCACCACATATAAAGAATGGACAAGAGGTGAACAGAAAAACGGTCTGCATACAATTTCTTACACATAGCTATGTCCTCACCACTGGTTAGAAGAGAACTGACATGTTTCTTGTGGAAAAACACTACCAGAGTTTTCAATATGAACTGATGAAGTCAATTAATATCTAGACATTACTGATTCATTACCTAAATATACAATGTTTATTACCTAAAGTCCAGAAAATTAGTTGAGATTGCGTCAACAATGTCAATTTCTGTAACCATCATAATATGAATAACTGCAGATTGCATCTCTTTATCCTAGCCAAAAAGGCGAGCTAATTCTAATTTAGGAATGGACGGTGCTTTCCAAGCTTACATAAAAGTTAACAATCCCCCACTGCAACCGCAGGGGTTCGTAGTCTATAAATCGCCATCACAGGTTTCTGTCTCTTTGTAAAGTCAAATTACACTCAAAAAATGGAGCTGCTACCACAAATTCAAATGCTTGATTGATAATCTCTAGCATACCTTTTCCTTTTGGCTGTGTTCAGTGAGAATGAGAAATTAATTTTGGGAAATTTGGGAATGTGCGTTTTGAATGATGGATTAGACGTATGTGAGTAGGGAAATTTGAGGGAAAATGTGATTTGATAGAGAATTGATATATTTAAGGTTCTTTTATGTATTGGGAATGGGAAAGTTGGAAATTTATTTTGAGAAATTTGGGTGGTGAACTGAGCCTTTTTGTTTATTGTTTCTTTGGTTAGTTATCCCATGGGGTGGGAAACGAAGTGACACAAATAGAATCGGATCAACTAACAATGCGTACCATTTTTAAATTTATTAACGTGGCTTACCTTCTGCAACAAAATTGATGAGTGATCTGAACCTCTAATTACTTCTCGGGGCTTGAAAAGACATCAAACAGGCCACAGCAACTAAACACTGATGTCCTTCGTCTGACAGAAGGGGCAAAACCAGAAACCACCTGCATATCAATTCAGCAATCAACACATTCGCAAAGTTAATCACATTATTATATAAACTCGGACAAAAAACATGGAGCATAGTACCTCTTTCTCGGTGGGAACAGGAATTCTAGTCTCTTTAGTTTCTTTCGCTATCTCATTTGATACAAAAGCAACTGTATCTGAAGTTGGAAAGTTATTTCCCTCCAACTGATCCCCAGTAGATATACTTGAATCAGGCACCGTCTCTTCATTTACTTTCCTCCCAGATTCAAGCATATCTGAAGATGCAGGTGCAGTCAAAGTATAATATTCAGTAGCATGAACCCCCTCCTTAGATATGGATGATACAGGTTTAACCGAATCACCATCCGGAGCAGTTTCTACAGCTGAATGATAGTCAGACTCCAGAAGTGAAGAGCTTTCAGTGACAGGCACCACTTTTCCAGTCATAGAATAATCCATCTTATTCTCTATATGATATAATGCTGCTTCGGAAGCATGCTTATAAACTTGCTCATCTACATTCTTTGCTGACAACTGAGATTCATCATCTGAACTGCTATTGCTGCTGCTGGACCTATGGGAATCATCGATAATTGGTACCTTATCAGATCTACCCCTGCTTTCATCCTCAGGCTCCATTGCTTTCTCAATTTTAATATCAACACCATCCTCATTCCCCAAAAGTTCTGTGGTTAAATAATCTTTTTTGACCTCATCTACATTCTTTGCTGACAACTGAGATTCATCATCTGAACTGCTATTGCTGCTGCTGGACCTATGGGAATCATCGATAATTGGTACCTTATCAGATCTACCCCTGCTTTCATCCTCAGGCTCCATTGCTTTCTCAATTTTAATATCAACACCATCCTCATTCCCCAAAAGTTCTGTGGTTAAATAATCTTTTTTGACTTCATCAACTGTCCTCTCAGAATCCATCGAGTGATCAGTCAATGTATCTATTTTCCCGTTCTCTTCAGCATTGGCACTGAATGAATCTTGATGACTTTGGCTGTCTTGTGACACCGGTGAGTCAACCTCACCACCATCACTTCCCCTATCATCTTGGCTTTTTGTATCATCATGCCCTGACATGATTGAGTTCAATGATGATCCAACAGTCAGCCAAATGGACAAATCAACTGAAGGTGGATTTGATGCAGGAAAGTTTAATCAGCAAATACAACAGCACATAACTCTATTGAAATTAAACCAAGGAAAAAAAAAGAACCATGAAGCCAATCCGAAAATTTTTGGGGAGCAAAATACTATAAAACCCTTAACCAGTGGACCGAGTGATAATTATGGATTTAGTACAAATCCAGAAGAGTCAAATTGAGTAAAGTATAACGCATGCATAATCATTAAGTACAGATGACCCAGAACTGAAAAGTTCATACAGATCATCCAGACAATTGTTCAAACTAAACGCAATAGGTCACAAAACCTAAAAACGAGTTACGCACAGGACTTTACCAATCAAGAGCAACAAACAATCCAAACCAAACTAAACTCAAGCATTTTCGCGAACAGCTAATAGACACAAAGACCTGAATCGAAATCAAGCACAAAGACGCAATCTAGCGAAACCCCACCTGAACCACCAACCCAAAACAACCAAGAATCACCGAGGCAGAACAGATCGAGGCAGAGGAAACAAAACTCAGAAAGAAATGACTTTAAGAACTGAAAAAGAAAAATAAAAAACTTGTTAAGTGAAGTGAGGAAAGAGCAGAAGTGCCTTGTTGGTTATCGCCATTGATGGACAAAGAATTGCTGCTAGATTGCTGCTCCTTCTTCTTCTTGGCAGCTTTCCTCTTCCTCGCTCCGGACGGCATGATCGATCGATGGTGCGCTTGGAGGATGTTCTACTACTTTCTTGTCTTCTCTCGATTCAAAAACGTTTGAATGATTGTGTACTGTTCGGATTCCTGTGCCCTGTCTCTCTTTTTATCTGCTATGATTCTCTCTCCAACGCAGAATTTGTCAGTACTTGAGCGCTCCGCGAATGGGCTTGGACTCGTCGGCGAGTGGCACATTTTATAGCCTCAAATTGCAATTTCCACGATTTTCACTTTGAGTGATGCAAAATATAGAAAATAAAAAATACTATTTTTGGCTTCTTGAAAACAATTCCCTAAAAAAGTTGAAAAATTATGACTGGGGAAAAAATTGGAGAGACCTCTTTCTTTAGGTTTTATATACTCATTTGATTTTGTAGCTGTGTTGAAAATATCTGAAAAGTACAAATAAATTTTGAAATGAACTGAACGATTTTCTTTGAAAATAAAGATAAATTTCATCTTGATAAAAAAAAGAGATAAATTTCATTTATATGTTTCCAATATTGAAACAAAAAACATAAATTAGTTGTAAGCAAATATGACGATCGTATGTAATAAAGGGTGTATCAACCTTCTAATAGCTGCATCTTAATATGGCCAAGGATTTTTTTTCTTTAGCTTAGAAAATTATGATTTTTCCTACTTTTACCTCTCACCTGAAAATCAGATCTCAAGTCAAAATCAGATTTCATTAAATATATGTTTATTCTTTAGCATTAAATATATGTGAAAAATACAACATTTTGATAGCTTATATGCTTCAGGTGAACAAACGATCGTAGGTTTTAAATTTATTGTTTTCGAACAATGTTATAAGAATTTCTCTTAATACAAATTGAAGTCATACCGTATTGAAAGTCAAATGTAATACCTAATCAAAAAAAAGTCAAATGCAATACTCCCTCTATACCATGAAAATTGCATATTTTCTCTACTGATTTCACAAAATTTAATCTACGATTTATTTTTATGAATTCATAAATTATGTAAAGTTAAATGATCCATATGCTTATCATAATTTGCAATCTAAACTTTCTAGATTTATTTATTTTATTTTATTCACTTTTTATCTTAGTAAAATTTTGTGTCAAACACTACAACTTGAAATAGCAAAAGAAAAGATGCAATCTTCGTGGGACGAATGAAGTAATTTAAAAGCGCAAATTGAATATTAATAATTTTGATGTATAGGAAAAACTAATACTCCCTCCATCACCTAAAAATTGTCTTATTTGATTTTACTATTTCAAGGTTTAATATTTGACTTAAATTTTAACAAAGATATACAATGAAAAAATCAGCAAAAAAACAATATTTAGATTATTTAGACTCCAAATTATGATACACATATGAATTACTTAATTTTCAATATCTAAACATTCATCAAAAATATTATAGATTAAATATTGTGAAACTACCGAAACAAATAAGATAATTTTTTCCAAAGTGAAGGAGTATTCATCTTTGGAAGGGCTAACTAACTACTGTCTTTTTAAAACCTAGAAAATGATATAATAAAATGTTATAAATCAAATATGCTCCATCACATAAAAAAAGAAGTGAAACAAATAACTAGCTTAACCTAAAGAATACACCATTTCAAATCTTACTCTTTAGTATAGGTTTTTCTTTATGAGAAGATGATCCCAATGGGGAACTCCTCGAGACCACTTCATTGCCCGCAAACTCACTAAACTAGCCTAGATCTCATTCGTTAAGCCTATTATGACGAGGAAAAGAACTAGGAAGAAACCACGAAATCCCTAAAAGAGGGGAAACAAAACTAAGAGTTCAATGGAAGAGAAGCAACATAATTACAGGTTTGCCTATCGGCATAAGCAATACGAGAAATGAAGAACGACAAGTAATCGATCCAAGCTTGAGCTTCAAAATAGCTAGCTGCATCACAAGCAAGAAGATGCACAAGAGTATTGCACTTCTAAAAGTAGTGTTGTATCTTCCAAGTTTTGAACCGGATCAGAGCATTTAGTGAGTAGATTGAATAAAGCTCTGGGCTTCAGAGTAGGGCATGGAATGACCATGTACGATATTAACCTGCTCATGATAATTGTGCATTATTGATATGTCGTTTTTGCCTACATACACATGCTATTATTAAAGTTTTGCTAGTACTTAGTGTGGGCGCAAGTGTATTTTGCAGCTATCCCATGTCGGAAGTCAAAAAGGGAGAATTCTGGCATAAAAACACCTTGGAGAGAAAGTTGATGGCCAAATTGCAAAATTTGGGAAAAATCAGAGATAAGTGAAGAAGATGGTCCGAGCGACGTTTTCGTTTAGGCGGTCACTCGTACCCAGAATTTCATACGGAGCATTTTAGAGAGTCGGCCGACAGTCAAGCGACCCGGCTCCAATGGCCAGGTGGTCGCCTGACTCAAGGTTCTAGTTGGCAGAGAGTCGGGCGACAAGTTAGGCGACCCAGGCCTTTTGGTGAGGTGGTCGCTCGGCCGAAAATCCTGCATTAATTCTCCTTTCTTTTTCTCCCAACAAATAGGCTTTTAGGATGACCTTGCTATATTCTTTGTCAACTTGCTCCCTAAAAAACGCATCCTCATTGGTTAAAGACCTCCAAGGAAGCTTCCACAATCCATCTTACCATACTTTTCACTAATTATATGTGATGTTTGGAGAAAATTGGAGTATTTTGCTCTTCCCTTGTTAGCATTTCATACACTTCTCTTCCCACACGTTTTGTTGTTTTTGGTTAGGGTTGAAACTCATAACTCATCGCTCACTCTCTAGCTTGAATTTGACTTGTTTTATGGAAGATTGAAAAATCCTATACCAATTCTAAGCTTCTTTCTATCCATATTTCTCTTATTTTGCGTCTATGTTCATGCATGGAAGAGATGGGAGCATGTAGCCAACAATGTCATCCATCACCTTCCTCCTTTCACTTCACCTACCATGATTTTAGGAACATGGTTCCCTTCACCATCTCACCTTTATAATGGAAACTTGTAACATTTGAAGGGTAGAACATATTTTAGAAAATCAAAGTTTCGGCTGAAACTCTCCAAGTGAGATTTGGTTTTTGTGTTCTCATTTCTTGCAATTCCATTTCCTCTGTGATCCATGCAAGAGGATTCAAACATAATATCTAATATTGCTAGATCTTGTAATCAAGAGGTGCTAGATCCCATCTCCTTCCCTTGGCATTATCAAGTGCATTGCCTCACCTCGTAGTGAGGAGGTTCACTTGGCCGAAAATTGTGTCGATTGTTCGTTTTGCCTTCGCCAAGCTAGATCCATGAACAGCTTGATCGCGAGTTCAATAACCGTGATCATATCATAAGATTTTACTTGGTCATTAATGGTAAGGATAATTCTAGCTTAGTAAGCTAGAGTTTTATACAATCTCCTCCATCATTGCATTAATCTCAATTAAGCATGTCATCTAGCATCTTCAATCCTTAACAACCAAATGGTTTTTTAGTTATTGAAATTCATCAAAAAAACATTTCCATTGCATATTAGTCTAGCTTGGTCACAATTCTCATTTTAGCCATTTGTTACCATTTAGATTAATTTTACTTGCAAATATTTTTGAAACAAGTCACTCATCGCACAACTTTATCCAACTCACTTAAATAAAAAATACCAAAAATATTGCATCTAGCTAAATTCCATAAATTGCACTAAAATCTTTATAGTTTGACCCTCACTCTCCCTAATACAATTGCACATATTGTGTTTGAGGTATAATGAGTTTTATTACTTGATAATGCGCATAGTTTATAGACATGTAAAACACCCGTCAAGTTTTTGGCCCCGTTGTCGGGGATTGTTTGTGTAGTTATTGGTAATTTAGTTATTTCCTTCTTGTTGAATAAGAGGGAATTGCTTGTTGTTCTTGCTCTTTACTTGTAAGTAACTTCTCCAGTTTATGTCCCGAAGCTCACAAGTCCATCTTGTTGGCTTAGATCCAAAAATTGAGACGACGTTACAGAAGTTTAGAAACAAGAGCAAGCATACACAAGAAATTCCAAGAGGTACTGGTTCTTTGAGCCAAACAATCAAACATGGAAAGGGACAACATTCACATTGATGAAAATGTTGAAGAAGCTCCTGATAATGGGATCCCCTTGAACAATCAAGTGAATCATGGGGAATGGGAGAAATCAAAATGAACGAGAACCCCCCATCGAGAATTAGTTGAGAGCCGACCGATGGGATGATAATCACTGGTTGATTTGTCCACAAAGAGCTCCGAGGCAAAAATTCAAGATCCCCACTCACATGTTCAATCTCATTGGACAAAGACCATTTTGTGGCAAGTCTCATGAGAATCCACATGACCACATTGACAACTTCATTGAGATTTGTGATACATGCGATGTGGAGGAAGGATCGAAGGATGATGTGGATGAGGCTTTTTCCACTCTCACAATTGGGAGAAGCCAAGCTATGGTACAAGGGCACAAAGAATCCACACTTAGCGAGATCTAAATAGTGCTTTCATGGATAAATTCTTAGCGGAGAGAGCACTAGAAATTCAAAACGAGATATCCATGTTCCACCTAAAGCAAAATTAGTGTTTGGATGAAGCTTGGAGTCATTTCCAGAATTTGTTTAAGAAACTCTCGGGGCAAGGGTTTACACCGGGCCACCAAGTGAACATGTTTTATGAAGGTTTGAACTCAATGGAGAAGGGTTTACTCAATGCCATCTCTTGTTGTTGATTCTGAGATAAGGGAACAATCGAGTGCCTCAATATCCTAAACAAATTGGCTAAGGAAACGGAACCGATGTGATATGATCTTTACAAGGGATGTGAGATCAAGCCTCTTTGATGATCTAGCTTGAATGGAGATGGATACAAACACACAACAAATATTCGGCCAATGACATCTCTCAACTACAAGATTGAGCAATACACTTGTTAATGCCAATGGAGGAGAATGGATCTAGCACCTCTTGACTACAAAGATCAAGCAATACTAAATATGAAGATTGAAATCACTTTCCTGGATCAAAGGGAAATGGGATTCAAGGAAGGAGAACACAAAATCCAAGTCTCTCTCTTGAGAGGTTTTCAGCCGAAAATATGGATTTTCTTCAAATATGTTCTAAGGTTTGAATGAGCCTTGGTTACAACTTAAAATGAGCCTTTTGGATAAGAAATTAACCATTCAATTTTCCAAATATGGGTGGTTAATTTCTATCCACACAATTTGACTTCAAAGCCTTCAAAAAGGCTTCAAAAGTAAAAAGGCTCTTACACCATGCATGTGTGCCAAAAGCCTTCCAAAGGCATATGTGCTTTTGCATGCATGACATTTAAAAGCTTCCAAAAGTAAAATGCAAAAGCTAGCCTAAAAGCTTCCAAAAAGCTTTCACTTGTCTCTTACACAAAGTAATTATTTGTCAACACAAATATCTTCAAAATGGTGGGAACATTTCAGATTCAACCTTAGGGAGGCTTGGCCGGCGCATGGAGATGGTGGTGGAGCGTGGCCTTGGGGTTGCGGCGCGTGGAGCGTCGGGGAAGGTTGTGGGAGGCTTTGAAAGAGGAGAGGCGATGCCAAGTCAAGTGTCCGTGTCACCGGGGGCTCGGGATGGTGCGTGGGGTGCGTGGGAGAGATGTGGTGGCACGTGGAGCGCGTGGAGGTGCCCTCGGCCTCAAGTGTAGCCACACTAAGGTCATCCAAGGTGTTTGGCATGCTCTCGTCCAATTGTATACCCATGTTGAGGAGTTGGTTGGTGTGGTCTTGATCTTTGTTCCGCTCTTCTCCTTGTGCCATGATCCGCATAAATGTTTGGAGACTTTCTTGAACCCTCTTCAACCGAGCCCTTGTCATGGGTCCTCCAAGTCCTTTGGTGCTTCTCTTGGTCGCTCGGTTGGTGCATGGGGGATGTCCACATCATTCCCTACCTCTTTAGGAGGATCTGACCTCAGATCAATCTCTTCCAATTCACCTTCATAAGGAAGCAAATCACAAACATTAAACGTTGCATGCAGATTATAGGATCCATCACATGGCAAATCAAGAATATATGCATTATCATTAATTTTCTTTGTGATTTGGAAAGGTCCATCTCCTCTAGGTGAAAATTTACTCTTTCTATCTTGTGGGAACCTTTCCTTCCTTAAGTGCAACCATACCCAATCACCTTCTACCCTTATTGACTCGCTTAGCATAGGTCTCATTAATCTTTCAAGTTGTTTGTGATCCTTAGCATGTAAGTCTTTCATGTTTTGAGCCTTCTTTTTACCATCTACATCCAATTATTCAACATGATTCAATGCAACCAAGTCTAAAGGAGCTAAAGGGTTGAACCCATACACAATTTCAAATGAACTATGAGATGTGGATGAATGGTATGCTCGGTTATATGCAAACTCAACATGTGGTAAACACTTCTCCCATTCTTTCAAATTCTTCCTAAGGATGGTCCTTAAAATGGTGGTTAAGGTTCTATTAGTCACTTCGGTTTGGCCATCGATTTGAGGATGGCTTGATATGGAATACATCAAACTAGTGCCTAACCTAGACCAAAGAGTTCTCCAAAAGTGACTTAGGAACCTAGAATCCTTATCACTAACAATAGACCGAGGAAGACCATGGTATTTCAGAATTCATTTGAAGAACAATTCGGCCACATGAGATGCATCATCCGTTTTATGACATGGAATGAAATGTGTCATCTTTGAAAATCTATCAACAACAACAAATATAGCATCATGACCATGAGATATTATAGGCAATCCACTTATGAAATCCATGCTTATATCAACCCATGGAAGAGAGGGAGTAGGAAGAGGAGTGTACTTCCCTTTTAGTTGGAGAGTTGATTTGGTCTTGTGGAATGTCACACTTTCTGCACAAACTCTTGTTACATCCTTCTTCAAGCCCTGCCAAAAGACGTTTTCTCTCACAGTTTCTAGCGTCTTTTGGACACCAAAACGGCCCATGTGGCTACTTGATGATGACTTCTCTCATTTAACTCCTTGGTACACACAACCTTTTAAACTTAAACAAGAAGCCATCAAACACATAGTAGCCATTTTGGCCTCCTTTGGAACAATTAGCAAAAATTTCACCAAAATCAACATCATGCTCATACTTGTCTTTCAAACATTCAAAGCCCACAATCTTTACATCAAGAGTCATGAGTAATACATATCTCCTAGAAAGTGCATCGGCAACAACATTCTCTTTGCCTTTTTTTTATATTTAATCACATAGGAGAAAGACTCAATGAACTCTACCACCTAACATGCCTTTTACTCAAATTGTCTTGTCCTTGGAGATACTTCAAAGACAAATGGTCTGTTTGAATTACAAACTCCCTAGGCAACAAATAGTGTGACCACACTTGCAATGATCTCACAAGAGCATAAAGCTCTGTCATATGTAGAATAGTTTAGTGTGGCACTTCCTAACTTCTCACTAAAGAAAGCAATGAGACGGCCTTCTTGGTGCAAAACGGCACCAATGCTTATCCCACTTGCATCACACTCCACCTCAAAAACCTTATAAAAAATGGGGAAAGTAAGTAAGGGTGCATTGGTCAACCGAGATTTCAATTCATTAAATGACTCCTCTTGTGATTTACCCCGATCAATGGTAACATTCGTTTTATATAGTTCATGCAAAGGGGCAGCAATTGTAGAGAAATCCTTAACAAACCTCCTATAAAAACTAGCAAGACCAAGGAATGACCTTACTTCGATTAAGGACTTAGGTGTAGGCCAATCTCGGATTGCATTCACATTACTTTCATCTACTTTGACCCCATCCTTTCCAACCACAACCAAAAAAATTAATTTCATTTGATGCAAAGACACACTTCTCAAACTTAGCATACAACCTTTCTAGCCTAAGTGTATCAAGGACTTTCCTCAAATGATCAACATACTCATCATGGTTTTTGGAATATACAAGAATGTCATCAAAGTATACTACCACAAATTTTTCAATCAATTTCCTCAAGACATGATTCATCAAACGCATGAATGTGCTAGGTGCATTAGATAATCCGAAAGGCATGACATTCCATTCATATAATCCAATTTTAGTTTTGAATGTCATTTTCCACTCATCACCCTTCTTCATTCTAATTTGGTGATAGCCACTTCTAAGATCCATTTTTAAAAACACACAAGCACCATTCATTTCATCAAGCATGTCATCAAGTCTAGATATAAGGAGGCGATACTTTAAAGTGATAGAGTTGATGGGGCGGCAATCCATGCATATCACTTTTTGGAACAAGTATGATCGGCACCGCACATGGAGAGAGGCTCTCCTTGATGAATCCTTTGTCAAGCAACTCTTGCACTTGAGATTAGATCTCTTTGGACTCTTGGGGGTTGGTTCGGTATGCGGCCTTGTTGGGCAAAGGCGCACCTGGGAGCAAATCAATTTGATGTTCAATGCCTCGATAAGGATGAAGTCTTTGGCTCATAAAAGACATCACCAAATTCTTCCAACACTTGTTACACATATAAAGGAAGAGAAGACACGTGATCAAGAGTTAACATGCAATTAGTGGGAATCATGAGAAAACAAGTTTTGTTTCCAAAAGTTCTATTTTCAAATCTTTTTCTTTGGCCATGGGAAGGATGCACTCTTATCTTCTCTCTTTCTAACTCATAGTGTTTCCCATCAATGCACACTCTTTTTTTCACTCAAGGTTCCTTGAACCTTCTCACTCTTTTCTCTCTTCCCTCTTTCTTCCTCATCTTTTCGGCCTTACTTGCCAAGTGGACTTGATCTTGCAAAGCTTGAACCAGGGTGAGGGGGAGTAGGGTAAAGGGTTGGCCAAGATAGGTTAGGGTATACTTTTTAACCTTGCCATAGTGTATGGCTTCTTTTTCATATTGCCAAGGCCTTCCCAAGAGGATATGTGTAGCTTGCGTTCTCACCACATCACAAGTGACCGAATCTTCATACTTGTCAATCTTTATTGGCACCACAACTTGTTTACAACCTTCACAAAGGCTTTATCATCAACCCATTGAAGTTGGTAAGGCTTTTGATGGGCAAGGGTAGGGAGTCCTAATTCGGCCACCATTTCTTCACTAGCCGCATTCACACAACTCCCGCTATCAATTATGAGACGACAAAGAGTCTCATTCACCAATGCTCTAGATTGAAACAAGTTCTATCTTTGGTTGTTTTCGGTTACTCTTGGTGTGCTTTGCAAAACTCTCTTTGTGACCAAGATCATGTCTTCCAAAGGCAACTCTCCCTCATCCTCTTTGGGCTCCTCATTTGGAGGCTCAAAGTTAGCCTCTTCTTCATCCTCACTAAAAACCTCACCATTTGGCCGAATAATGATTTCCCTGTTGTTGGGGCATTCTCTTGCATAATGATCTTTGCCTCCACACTTGAAACATTCTATGCTCCTAGTATGTTGGGGTGGGTTGGTAGACTTTGAGGGTGGGGTGTGTTTCGGTTGGGTTGGAAATGGGTTGTGGAAGTCTTTTGGGAGGGTGGCTTGGAGGAGCTCAGTTGTAAGGTGGGTTTGGACCATGTGGCTCGATTTTGTGTGGTGGTAGAGGTGCAGGGATTATTCTTTTTCAAGTTCCTCTCCACTCAGATGACATTGTGAAGCATATATTTGTAGCCTTGGTAGTGTAAATTTAGAGATTCTGATAGCACAATGTGATTTTCTCATAATCGTGCCTCTCCACTTTCACAAAGAAAAAGGAGAAGAAGGAAGAAGAAGGAGATGTATTTTAATAACCCTAAAATTTCCTAGTGGGTAATTGGGGGTGTTACAGAGTGGTATCAGAGCCATGTCGTCGAGGAGGCAGCGGTTCCACTTGGTAAGTTGTTCGTTGGCTGTTAATAACTTAGTAATTACCTTGCATAATTGAGCATAATGTTTAGGATTGGTTAGAGACTAAAGATAACAACTTGGAATTTAAAAATGTAGTAATAAGGAGGGTTAGGAAGAAGTTCCCACACCTTTGAGGTGATACTCTATACCCTTACCGTTCCAAATTTGGGGACAAATTTTCTTTTAAGGGGGGTAGGATTTAATAACCCTAAAATTTCCTAGTGGGTAATTGGGGATGTTACATGTATGAAATGTACATTACACCTTTGAATACAGCAAAAGGAACTTTGTCCTTGCTTCAAAACGTATGCTCCAAGTCTTCCAAGTTGGTGACGAATTCCTCTTGAATCTTCAAGCCTTCAAATTGTTTGATGATGGCAGATTGCATGTGATGGAATAAGGTTGTTCTGTGTTAAAGGGACAAAAAATAGTTCCACCCGAAATGCTTTAAGAATTGCACAAGTTTCGGCCAAAGAAAGGAAGAGAGAAAGGGATAAGAGTTTCAGATTCAAGTGTATTTGAATTGTGGTAGATTATCATCTATTTATAAATGATGTAGGGAGTTACAAGGAGGGGTTACAACTCCCTTATGGCCAAAAGTATGTGTACTTTCAGCCCAAGGAGTGGTTACTCCCTCCTTGTGCACTTCCTTGTCCAAAAAACAAAGTAACTACCCTTTTAGGCAAAAGGGTGCCTTCTCTTAAGGTGTCTCTTCGCCAAATTAAGGCTCTCACGTAGTCACACAACTCCACGGTTCTAGAAATGTCCACCCTTAAACCGTATAAGAATCTTGCCATTTTAGCTTCTTCTCCTTCTCAGATGCTGGCTCTCATCATGACACTCACAAGCTCTTTTTGGTAGTCTTCCATGGATTTGTTGCCTTGGACTAGGTATTGAAGTCTTTGGCAACATTCCCGATCATAATATGGAGGGACAAAACGGTTTTGCATGATCAACTTGAGTTGTGCCCATGAATCCACTGGTTGCATATGACCTCTTGCTCTTTCCACATGAACTTGCTCCCACCAAGTGAGAGCATAACCCGAAAACTCAATAACCGCAACTCTCAATCTCAAGCCATCATTGTAACCAAGACAATCAAACACCCTCTCGGCTTTCTTCACCCATGCCAAATATTCTTCCGGATCACTAGTGCCATAAAATGGTGGCACTTGAAGCTTCACATTACTTAAAGCTTGTTGCTCTTGTGGTCTCCTTCTAGGAACTCGGTTTCTTGGTGGTGGGGAGGCATACGGCTCATCCTCCTCTTCTTGGTAGATTCTTCACCATTGCTCTCCGGAATGTCCTCCACAACTTGGTTCACTTTTGGAGGATGAGAGGGCCGACTATGTGGAGTGGAATGATGAAGTGTTGGTGGCATGTTCAAGGTGGTTTAAGTGACTCCACCTTGAGCCCGAGAAGTATTGACCTCCTTTTGTACTTGTGAGCTCTCCGGTTGCTTTCCTTGAACCACTTTAAGTCTTGAAACTTTTGCATTAGTAGAAGCTAGTTGCTCACCCATGTTGTCTATCTTTTTCATGAGTTGAGCAATAGCCTGTAACCCTAATTGAGATGGGTGTGGAGGAGTGGAATTGGAAGAAGCTATCTACAAACAAAGCTTTCAATTAAAGACATTTGGTTAGCACAAAGAACCTCACCACTCTCTAAGTGTTGGCACTCATTCTCGTGTTTAACACTCAAAGAGGCTTTGTAAGATGATTTCTCTCATGCCGTTTCCCACTCAATGACTTTCACAAGTTCTCCACACTTGATACCACTTTACAACCTTAAATCAAATATGCACACAAAAATGGAATCAAGCAACATACTAGTGAAAACCGATTTCTTTGAAGCCAACAAAATGACTAGTCACTTGAAACTAGCTTTTGAAATCTTAAGGTTAGATGGGGGTTGAAAGAAGTAGGGTGGAGTTTTAGAAAGGTCATTGAAAAGAAAAACAAATTTTGATGCAAGTTCAAGTGTATTTTTAGATCAAATGTACTTTTGTATGAACAACTCAAGAACACATGAACATCTTCAACATTTTCTCTCTCTTCAAAACACTTTCTTTTCTTTTTTTTCTTTTTCGGATTTGGTCACAAAAAGCACTTTCTTCACACATAAACCGAAAATGAACAACTTTCACAAGAACTTTGCACAACAACTTGAACAACTTTGAGCAACAACTCGGTTTCACCTTGGATCCTTAACTGAACTTTTCTTCAAGTGTAAGAAAGAAAATAGAAGGTTTACTTAAAGAAAAACAAACAAACAACATTATTCCTCCAACAAGCATGCGTGCCAAAAGCCTTTTGGATAAGAAATTAACCATCCAATTTTTCAAATATGGGTGGTTAATTTCACTTTCATGGATCAAAGAGAAATGGAATTCAAGGAAGGAGAACACAAAATCCAAGTCTCTCTCTTGAGAGGAATTCAAATATGTTCTAAGGTTTGAATGAGCCTTGGTTACAACTTAAAATGAGCCTTTTGGATAAGAAATTAACCATCCAATTTTTCAAATATGGGTGGTTAATTTCTATCACACAATTTGACTTCAAAGCCTTCAAAAAAGCTTCAAAAGCAAAAAGGCTCTTACACCATGCATGCGTGCCAAAAGCCTTCCAAAGGCATATGTGCTTTTGCATGCATGACACCTTAAAAGCCTCCAAAAGCAAAAGGTAAAAGCTAGCCTAAAAGCTTCCAAAAAGCTTTCACTTGTCTCTTACACATAAAGTTATTATTTGTCAACACAAATATCTTCAAAATGGTGGGAACATTTCGGATTCAACCTTGGGGAGGCTTGGCCGACGCGTGGAGATGGTGATGGCACGTGGCCTTGGGGTGGCGGTGCGTGGAGCGTCGGGAAAGGTTTTGGGAGGCTTTGAAAGATGAGAGGCGATGCCAAGTCAAGTGTCCGTGTCACCGAGGGCTCGGGATGGTGCGTGCGGCGCGTGGGAGAGATGTGGTGGCGCGTGGGGCGCGTGGAGGTGCCCTCGGCCTCAAGTGTAGCCACACTAAGGTCCTCCAAGGTGTTTGGCATGCTCTCCTCCAATTGTATACTGTTGAGGAGTTGGTTGGTGTGGTCTTGATCCCTGTTCTGCTCTTGTGCTTGTGCCGTGATCCGCATGAATGCTTGGAGACCTTCTTGAACCCTCTTCAATCGAGCCCTTGTCATGGGTCCTCCAAGTCCTTTCTTGGTGCTTCTCTTGGTCACCTGGTTGGTGCATGGGGGATGTCCACATCACTATGAGTACAAGAGGAGCAAGTTTAAGTGCTAGAGTTAAAGGAAAAAGAGTATATGAAGTTGATATAGAAGAGAGCAATAGTGCAAAAATTGATGCATTTACCAATGCATTTTCAAAGTTAACCAAGATGGTTAAATCCGCGGTTGCCATGCCAAAGCAAGCCTTGAGAATTGAAGAGAGGAAGACTCTGTGGTATTTAAAGATGCCAATTATGCTAATTATCGGAAAACAATTACCTACCAAGGCAAGGAGGCGGTTACAATAATTATCAAAGGCCTAGGCATGAAGGATTTAATTATTAAATCCTAGTGGTGCCTTGCAACCAAATCCGGCTTCTTACTGCAAGGAGGTGAACCCTCTCAATCTCAAGAAAAGAAGAGTAACTTAGAGGAGACACTTGCTACCTTCATGGAACATCAAACTGAGTTTAGCATGACTCAAGAAGGTCAAATAGCAAATCTTGGAGCACAAACGAAGAATATAGAACTCCAAATGGGACAATTGGCAAGCAATGTGAAAAATTTTCAAAAGAAAAGAACATACTAAGTGATACAATTGATCTAAGAGCACATTGTAAAGCCATCACATTGAGAAGTGGGAAGAAAGTTGTTCTTCAAAGTAAGGAACCACCAGAAGAAGATGAGTACTACCCTCCACATGTAAAGAAGAAAGAGGGAGTTGAATCAACTCAAGTGAAAGTTGAAGAGGAGCCGGTTGAGGTGGTTGTAGAAGAAAAAGAGGCACAAATTCCTATTATTGAGGAAAATGTGCAAGTGTCTAAGCCAACTATTCCATATCCTTAAAGGCTACAAAAGAAGATGTTGTATGGACAATTCTCCAAATTATTTAAAGTGTTCAAGAAATTGGAGATTAATATTTCATTTTTGGATGTCATCATAAGCATGTCATCTTATGCCAAATTCTTAAAGGAGTACACTGCTCAACCAATGAAAGTTCAATCAAATGCAAAGCAAGTCAAACAACATATTATGACAATGTTAGACGAAACACATTGATGGTCTTCCCGGTCGTAGCCGAGGCACACACACACATAATCACACACAAGAGCATGGACAGCTCGGGGTCATGATCCCCACCGTCATATCACAAACACCTTATAGGCGTATCACAACACAGCACCATTTAGGCGTCGTAACACATCCTGAATGCTGATCTCGAAACCTGCATACCAATTCTTATACCATTTAACTAAGTTTGGCATCACCGGGGCTAGAGAAGCTGAGGACCGAACCGCAAATTCTGGAAACGTGTGAGGAAGGGTGAAGAAACAGTCAGGCTAAACTCCCAGGTGAAGGCGAAGCCCCCAGGCGAAGCCGCCCATGCGAAGCCTCCAAGCGAGGCCCCCATACGAAGCCTCTAGGCGAAGCCGCCCATGCGAAGCCCCGGGCGACGCCCCTTCCTCGGATCAGGCGAAGCCCCCCCAGACACACCCCTCAAGCCAAACTTAGCCTTAATATACTCCGATATGCATTTTATAACATACTCCAGAATGCAATATCAAGAGACACACTGAACCCTTACTTTTTTCACAAATTTCAAAATTAGCTTCCGTTCCGATTTCCAAAACCCAATTTCGGCTGAGTTTCGGCTGAGTTTTTTGCCCTACCCCTTGTTCACAACTAATCAACAGAGCATGCAGTACACACTTAGGAATCATAATATCATACACAGAAGTGGCGCTAACATCATGTCAAAATCCAAAAATTTACGGCTTTCAAAACAGAGCCCTATTTGCAAAAACTGATCTGTAGAAAGTGTGCAGTTATTTGCCAAGATCAATTATATATAACTATCTTCAAGCTTTCTTCAAGAATTCACCAAGAATAAGAGAGGTGCCTAATTGGTTGCTTCTTCAAGCATATGGTCGGCCATGAGAGGAAGAAGAAGAAAAGAAAAGAAATGAAAAATGGTTTTCTTTTCATTTTCTTTCCTTTTATATTCTTTCTTTTTTCTTTACACCTCCTTCTTGCTTGCATTCTTCACCACTTCAGTTTTTCTCCTTATAATGCCGCCTCTTTTACCTTCTTCAAAGGGTAAACTTTTCAATTTTTATAAATTTGCAATTTGGCCCCCAAACTTTGCAAAGTTGCAATTTAGTCCAACTGCAACTTGCATAACTTTCAAACCGCTCCACTAAACGAAGTATCATTTGAACACCATTCCCGGGACTCCATAATACACACAAAACATGATTAACATGTTTAAATAAAATCAAGCCTCGATCTTCACAAAAATCCGCAAATCCCAATTTTGCACAAAATTACCCGAGCACATGCACATACACGTCGGGAATAGGTAACAATGTAAGCACTATATGACAAAGGTGACAAACACCTTTTAAATCACTACTGTTAGTGACAAAACATTGATAAAGAAAAAATTCAATGGCAAAAATTAGCTACCCCATGGATTACCACCTTTGAGAGGAATTGAGCACCCAATCGATTTGGTGTCGGGAGCTCTCCTTCTAAATCGACCGGCCTACAAAACCAACCCCACCGAAGCCCAAGAGATACAACGCCAAGTGGAAGAGATGCTAGAGAAAGGATAAATCTAGGAGTCTTTCCCCTTGTGCGGTGTCAGTTCTTCTAGTACCAAAGTTGGATAGAAGTTAGAGGATGTGCATAGATTGTCGTCCAATCAACAAGATTACGTTAAAATATTGACACCCTATTCCGATATTGGATGACATGTTTGATGAATTACATGGTGCATTTGTGTTAACAAAAATTGATTTAAAATGTAGTTATCATTAAATTCGCATGAAAGAAGGAGATGAATGAAAAAAAAACTTTTAAAACAAAGGTCAGACTTTATAAATGGATGGAAATGTCCTTTGAATTGTCAAATGTACCAAGAACTTTTATGAGGCTCATGGATCATGTTTTGAAGAATTTATTTGGAATTTTTTTGGTAGTATACTTTGATGATATACTTGTTTATAGCCATTTTTTGCATGAACACCTCAAACACTTGTCATAAGGATAAGTTGAGATTACAACCCCATGGGTTGTATCTCCCTCTCTCTAGATTACAACCCCATGGGTTGTATCTCCCTCTCTCTAGTCCTATTCTCCCTTGAGTTGATCTTTCCTAAGATTTTATTTTTGGATTGCCAAGTACTAAGAATGGACACAATTCAATCTTTATTATGGTAGATAGGTTCTAAAAAATGGCTCATTTCATTGCATGCCACAAAACTGATGATGCTGTCCATTTTGCTAATCTTTTCTTTAAAGAATTGGTTAAGTACCATGAAGTCCCTAGCACTATTATAGTGATAGGGACCCAAAGTTCTTTAGCCATTTTGAAGGACTTTGTGGTATAAGTTAAGAACAAAGTTGTTGTTTTCTACTTATAGTGACCCTCAAACGGATGGCCAACTCATGTAACAAAAGAACTTTGCTTACCTTACTTAATTAGCACCTTGTTTTGAAGAAAACTCTTCGGGATTTGGAGTCATGGTTGCCTCACATAGATTTTGCTTAGAATAGAGCCTTTCACACTGCCATCTCCTTTTGAAGTAGTAGTATGGCTTTAATCCTATTACCCCATTGGGGATATGGTTGGTTTACGTTAGAAAAGAAGATGAAAGAGGGCTTCTAATTTATCATGCAAGGATGGGCAAAACTTGAAGAACAAGCCAAGCTTCAAGCTACCTTGGAGGAATAATTGGAAGGTCTCGGCCTAAGAGATGGAAGGGGAAATTAGGCACTAGCGCCTCCCCTTGCGTCTAAGGCCATGGAGAGGTACCAACTTGCCCAGCTACAGATTAGTGCCTCATTGGTGCCTTTAGTAGCGCCTAGAGCCTTCGAGACACGAAACAACTCTTGTAGCTCCAGACTTGGCCCTCACTTACACTGCATAGAGCCTCTCTAATGCCTAGGAGTGTTGAGACTTACCTGCAAGCCATTCCTTCCAATACTAGTGCCTCATTGGTTCCTCCCTTACGCCCATGAAGCGACTAGCACCCTCAAGCATCAATACTAGTGCCTCGGTAGCGCCTGGCATGTGCCCTGAAGTGCATGGAACCCACGAGCACCAGTACTAGCGCCTACATATTTCCTGTCATGTGCCTCTCTTTCACCTCAAACTACAAACTTCCTTTTTTAAGTTACAATTTTCATATTTCATCTACTTTTGAGACTAGTTACTCTCCCAAGATCATAAAAACTTTGTTAAGATTATTTTAGGCCTTTTAAACTTGTTTGAAGATGTATTTACCAAAAATCCCTTACTAGTTACATAAATACACTAGTGATGGCCGCCAAGCCCAATCTACATAAAGGCCCAAACAATAGCCCAAAATAAGCGCCCCATTAAAAAATTCATAAACTCGCACAAGGACATCATTGGACATAATGGACCCGAACATACTAAGGAAATTACCGGACTATAATCCCAAAGGTATTAAGGACACGTGTTCTTCTTACACGCTATCACACTATATTGGGATATTACAATAATGTCACTCTGCCTTGGACTATAAATGCATTCATTATCCACACCTAAAAGGGGTAACGTTTAACAAAAACTTCATTGTCACCGGAATCTCCCAACACTCACTAAATACAAACAGAGGACCCCCCTATTTCTCCTCTATTTCCCCTCTCGAATTCCAAATTGACTCCATGATGTCCAGTAACGTCAGGACACGTCAACATCACAGAACCATGGTGGCTACCCAAACAGATCCGCCACCAAATGGCGCCGTCTGTGGGAACCATGGTGGTCCCCAAAACCAGGTTCCTTCAACGAAGCGTGGGGGTCATTCTCGTTCCCACCTATCTAGGCCGGAAGGGGGAGGCTCCACTGACGGCCGCACGGCCGATCCCAGTTACCAGAGTTCCTCTGAAGATACAACTCACGGAGCTACCTCCTTACAGCCAACCTCTAGCCTCCGTCGGAGCGATATCCGACAACTAGACCCGGACCAAGTCCAGGCAGTGTGGGTCGTACTCCAGGAAGAACGGAGCAACTGACACAACTGGCCTGAACGATCCAACAGGCCACGAGACGAACAACAATCACGGCAGAGATCACCCAATCATGGAAGCAGACGACCTGCGCGTCGCAACAAGCTAACTCCCTGGACCGACAGAGGTCCAGATCCCCTAGGGAGCACCGAAGAGAGCGGTCCCCAAGACCCGAGAGATTTCTAATCGGTGACCCCCGGGATGATGTTATCCAGAAAATGTTACACCGCCTGGAACAAGTTGAGAGAAATTCGAGTAGGCCAGAAGCCAAGTACGAAGCGACTTCCGATGATGGACTATTTACCAGTAGAATTCGGGATAGCCAGATGCCCCGGATTTTCAATTTGCCTCACCCACTGGAGGTCTACAATGGCATATGAGACCTGGACGCTTTCATACGAAAATATAAGAGGGCGATGGAATTGAATGGAGCCAGTGAAGCAGCCTTGTGCAAATGCTGTGACTCGCACTGGGAGGTCCGGCATCTACGTGGTACAATTCTCTTCTCCCGGACTGTATTAATACGTTCGGGGATTTGGCAACCAAATTCACCACCCACTTTATTGGATGCAAAAGATCAGCCAAAAGGGCCATACAGATGTTCGATATTAAACAGAGACCGAATGAAGGTATTCGGAAATTTGTTGAAAGGTTCAACAGGGAAGCGGTACACACGTCAGATCTGACGGATAACATCCGGATCATGGCATTCACAAAAGCACTCCTCCAAAATTCCTGGTTGGCTTATGAATTGTCCCGGAAGAACTTCACCGATGTCGAGGAAATGTATGCTATCACTCAAGAACATATGATTGCACAGGAGCTGCTGTCTCAGAGGGAAGGGAAGCGGGATAACAAAGACAACAGGGAGCAAAGGAGGGATAACCCGAATCCTACAGTCATCAGGCATCCGGGGAGTTGGGGATGGCAAAAGAAACCCTTCGAGAGGAAATCGAATTTTACCCCCCTCAACTCTACCCGGACCAGCATCCTCACAGCCCTACAGAGGCAAGGAAGCGGAATTATCAGTTGGCCTAGGGCCATGTCGGAGGAAGTAAAAGGCAATTCTTCCAAGTACTACCAGTTCCATAGGGATACCAGACATGATACTGAGCAATGTTACCAACTGAAGAGGTACATTGTGCACCTTATCAACAAAGGTGCCCTGAGGGAGTATTTGAAGATACCCTAAGACGAAGGAACTTTCCGGAGTATTGAACACCATAACCGCCACCCTAGGGTCGAATGCAAGGAAGAGGAAGGCAAGGGAGATAGCTTCTCTAGGCCACGGGGACCCAGCTTCGAGAATCAAACGTGCGGACGGGTCCGAAGTACGATTCCCAAATTATGACCCGCTCATCATCACCCTCCGAATTGGAACCATCGACGTTAAAAGGGTCTTTTGTGACAACGGCTCGAACGCTGATGTGTTGTTCGCCAATGCGTATGAAGGGTTAAAGCTTAAGTCGAGCAGGCTGAATCCAGTCAGAGCAGCAACTTACGGAGTAGGCCCGGATGAGCTGTCGGTACTCGAGTGCATTGAGCTCCCAGCCATGTTTCTAGGAACTGAGCACGAAGGACAATTCCGGTACACAACACTAATGGTCAAATGGCTGGTCGTCGACGTTCCTTCGGTCTACAACGCAATCATTGGGAGAGAAACTCAGGGGGCAATTCCTATGAGAAGTGACGTGAAGTACCTCCCTGTCACTTTTGAAACACTTTTGAAATCGATGAAGGCGATGCCTCGATTTATGTGAACCAGAGGGAAACAAAGGATGTTATGACTTTGGCACAGAATGGCCCAGGGTCGAGTTACTCGAACGAGGATGAGGAGGAAACAACGGAGATTGAAGAAGTCACTCTGGAAGGAGACCGGAATACCAGAATTGCCAAAGACATGCCCGGGGGCAGTAAGGCAAAACTTGTAAATCTCCTTCAATGAAAAAAGATCTATTCGCCTACTCTCCAAATGATATGCTCGGGATCGACCCAAAAGTAATTCAACACAGTATGTACGTCGACCCAAACACGAGACCCGTAAGACAGAAGAAAAGAAACAATGTACCGTTCAAAAGGGCATTCATCAAAGAACAAATCTCGAAGCTTCTCGATGCAGAAGTCATAAGAGAGGTATCTTATCCCGAATAGTTTAGTAGTCCCGTAGTGGCAACCCGGGAAGACAGCACCAGTCGATAGGCTCGTGGACTCTACGGTCAGACATGCGAGGCTTTTCTTCCTCGATGATTACAGTGGATATCATCATATCCGGATGAACCCAGCAGATGAGGAGAAGATGTCTTTCATAAGCGACTCTAGCACGCATTGTTACATCAGAATACCTTTCGGACTCAAGAATGCCGGAGCAACTTACCAAAGATTAATGGATGAAGTCTTCTCCGGGCAGATAGGGATGATTCTCAAAGTATACGTCGATCACATCATTATAAAAAGGAAAGAGGAAACCGATCTCATCCGGGATATCAAGGAAGTGTTCAGTCAGATCCGGAAGTACGCACTTCGATTGAACCCGGACAAGTGCATTTTCGGAGTAACTGCCGGGAAATTTCTCGGATTCATGGTGTCCGAACGTGGCATAGATGCGAATCCGGCAAAAATCAAAGCTCTGTTGAACTCAAAGACACCTTCATCGATAAAGGACGTGCAGAGGCTTCTCGGAAGAATAACAGCCATGAGTCGCTTCATATCACAGTACCGGGACAAGTGCCTCCCTTTCTTTAAACTTCTGATTAAGGAAGGTGCTGAACCAGAAGAATAGGTGTGAAGAAAGGGGAGAAAAATCCAAAGGAAGAAGACGCAGCTGAACGGGCAAAATTCGATTGGAATCCCGATTGTTAGAAGGCTTAGGAGGAAATCAAGGCTTACCTCTTGGAGATACCCACCCTTCGGAAACCAACCGAGGATAGGCCTCTAGTCGTATACTTAGCGGTAGGAGAGAAGGTCGTAAGTTCAATCCTCGTTCAGGAAGACGACCAAGGAAAACAGTTGCCGGTCTACTATGTGAGCAAGTCACTACATGGAGCCGAGCTTAACTACTCGATGATTCAGAAAGCAGTGTAACGCCTAGGTCCTCTCAGCCAGAAGATTGAAGCCATACTTCCTCGGATTCTCCATAGTCGTCCGGAGTAACGTCCCTATCAAGGACATCCTGAAACAGGTGGATCACTACGGGAGATTATCAAAATGGTGTATCAAACTAAGTGAATACGAAATCAAGCATGAACCAAGGAGGGCGATCAAGGCACAGGCATTGGCAGATTTAATTGCCGAATTGCCTCAAGAGTCCGAGGATGAGTGCTCAGAGAACGAGGACAATCCAGTCTGGACTCTGTACGTAGACGAGGCTTCAGGTTCAGACAGATAAAGAGCCGGATTAGTTCTCGAGGACCCGAAGAGATGAGGGCCACCAGATCCATCAAGTTCGCCTTGATCGCCGGATTAGAATTGGCTAAGAAGGCAGGTATCCGATCCCTCAAGACATGCAGCGACTCGAACCTTCTGGTCCAACAGATGAATAGAGAGTACGATGTCAAGGAGCCAAGTCTCAAAAAGTATGCCGAAGTTGCCAAGAGATTAGCCGCAGACTTTGAGAGGTTGTGCATCAAGAAGATCCCGCGCGTGTTTAACTCCGAAGCTTATCAGCTCTCGAAGTCAGCTTCCTATGATGAAGAAAAGAGGGATCCTTGTATCAACTATCTCCAGATATGCAACATTACTTTGGGATGGAGGGCACCTTATTGGAAGTACCTCATAGAAGGAACACTCCCGGACGACCCCACCATGGCAGCAAGAGTTAGGAGGAAATTCAGCAAGTTTGTCATAATAGGTGGCAACCTATACCGGAAGGGTTTCTCTTCGCCTATGCAAAAATGCATCGGAGAAGAAGAAACCGAGGACGTTCTAACAGAAGTTCACGAAGGCACTTGCGGGTCCCATATCAAGTCAAATGCATTAGCTGCGATTATACTTAGGCAAGGATTCTTCTGACCGAACCTGAAGAAAGAAGCTAGGAAACTGGTCAACAAATGTAAGAAATGCCAGGAGCATGCCCAAAGAATTCCCTCGGAGTATGTGACATCTTCGGACTACCCAATACCCTTTGCCGTCTGGGGTATTGACTTAATTAGAGCATTACCAATGGCTCCCGGAGGACTGAAGTATTGTGTGGTCGCAGTGGACTACTTTACAAAATGGGTACGCCGAACCACTGGCGACAATAATGGCTGACAATATCTGAAAGTTCGTTTGGAAGAACATTATTTGCAAGTTCGGATGCCTGAAAGTTCTCGTAGTAGATAACGGTACCCAATTCACAGACGAGGGATTCCAAGACTTTACCGAAGAATTTGGAATCAAAATCCACTTTGCTCCGGTCACCCATCCGCAGAGCAATGGACAAGTCGAAGTATCGAACCAAACGTTGAAAGATGGGTTGAAGAAGAGATTCGGTAATGCAAAAGGCAAATGGCCCGGAGAGCTTCCGCATGTTCTATGGACCTACCGGACCACACCATAAAAATTAACCGAAGAAATCTCGTTTTCCTTAGCCTACGGTACCGAAGCACTCATCCCAATCGAAGTAACTAACCCATCTCTCCGGAAGAAGTATTCGAAAGAATGCAAACGAACCGGGCCTGCGAATAAATTTGGATTTGCTCGAAGGAAAGAGAGAAGAAGCCGAACTCCGTAGGAAAGCGTTTCAGCAAAGGACTGCTTCTACGGCAAATACAAAAGTTAAGACGAAAGATATCCGAGTTAGTGATTTGGTTTTAAGGCAAACTAAGTTAGGGTCCCAGAGACCAAAAGGGAGAGCGTTCGCCCCAAACTAGGAAGGTCCATTTAAAGTCTTTGCCGAAGAAAGGAAAGGAGTTTACAAACTGTTGGATCCCGAAGGAAGGGAGCTAGTAAACTCTTACCACTCTGAAGCACTTAAGAAATATTTTGTATGACCGAAGAATCAAATAAAAGTGCGGAACATTCGGGAAACTAGTGTTGAATAAATCCCTATGATTTTTCATTAATGAAGTCCGAGGCTAGGATTACAAAAAATGAATTACAAACTACGCTACTAGTGATCCGCAAAGTCATCCACGGTCACTGGTTCGGGCAGCTGCAAATATTCCTCACCGTACCAGGAAGAGTCTTCTTCGAGCTCTTCGTCGTTGTTAAGCCCGGAGAGATCGGCGTGAGGATTGCGCTCGAAGATCTGCTTCCTGGCCAGGCAGAACCCGAAGGTGAATTTGTTAAACGCGAGTGCCACCGAATCCTTCAGCGCTTGACAAAACTTCAGGATGCATTCCTGAGCTTTGGTAAGCTCGTCCCGAAGCTTCGGTCTTCAGACGGGCTGAAATCATCCTGGATGTTACCACCCATGGGGAGGGCAAACGAAGGTGAGTTGCGGGAATGCCGGAGCAACTGCTCGTAGTGGTGAACTTGCTGAATGAGTTTGGCCACCACGGCAATGGCTATCGTCGCCTGCTGCTCGACTTCAGTCCGGATTCTGTTTGAAGACCGGACCATCCGGGAAATCTATCCGCTCATGGTTGACATTTGCATATCCCCCGGACAAAAATTAGATCCCGCCTTACCTCCCGAAGGTTCAGACAAAAAAATGGACTAAAAATGGTTGAAAAAATTAAATCCCCGGACATTGTTCGGTATAAAAAGAGGATGTCAATTCCTCTATTTCCTGGACATTGTCATCCGGGAAATATTTCAGAAGCTCGAGCATTGTTCGATACAAAAGGAGGACATTACATCCTCAATTTCTCAGACATTATCATCCGGGAAATAGTTCAGAAGCTCAAACATTGTTCGATACAAAAGGAGGATGCCAATTCCTCGATTTCCCAGACATTATCATCCGATAAATAGTTCAAACGCCCGAACATTGTTCGGTATAAAAGGAGGATGCCAATTCCTCGATTTCCCGGACATCATTATCCGGGAAATATTTCAGAAGCCCGAACATTGTTCGATACAAAAGGAGGACATTACATCCTCAATTTCCCGGACATTATCATCCGAGAAAAAATTCAATAGCCTGAACATTGTTCGAGATGAAAGGAGGACATTACATCCTCAATTTCCCAGACATTATCATCTAGGAAATAGCTCAAAAGCTCGAACATTGTTTGATACAAAAGGAGGGATGTCAATTCCTCGATTTCCCGGACATTGTCATCCGGGAAATATTTCAAAGAGCCCGAACATTGTTCGATACAAAAGGAGGATGCCAATTCCTCGATTTCCCGGACATTATCATCCGGGAAATAGTTCAAACGCCCGAAAATTGTTCGGTATAAAAGGAGGATGCCAATTCCTCTATTTCCTCCGGGAAATATTTCAGAAGCTCGAACATTGTTCGATACAAAAGGAGGACATTACATCCTTAATTTCCCAGACATTATTATCCGGGAAATAGTTCAAACGCCCGAACATTGTTCGATACAAGAGGAGGATGCCAATTCCTCGATTTCCCGGACATCATTATCTGAGAAATGACTCAAAAGATCGAACATAGTTCGATACAAAAGGACATTACATCCTCAATTTCCCGGACGTTATCATTCGGGAAATATTTCAAAAACAACAAACTATGTATTTCGGGAAGTGATTCAAAACCCCGAACTATGTATTTCGGGAAGTGATTCAAATACCCGAACGTTGTCATTCCAAAGTAAAAAACTACTTAGAAAAATTTGGACTCCTTACAGTCGGCCAAAGTACTAAGGGGGACTTGATGGCCGTCAAGCCCAATCTACATAAAAGGCCCAAAAAGGCCTAACAAAAGGCTCAAACAATAGCCCAAAATAAAATAAGGGCCCCATTAAAAACTTCATAAACCCGCACAAAGACATCACCGGACATAAAGGACCTAAACATACTAAGGAAATTCCCGGACTATACTCCCGAACATACTAAAGACATGTGCTCTTCTGACACGTTATCGAATTATATTGGGATATTACAATAATGCCACTCTGACCTGGAGCTATAAATGTATTCATTATCCACACCTAAAAGGGTAACGTTTAACAAAAACTCTCACTGTCACCGGAATCTCCCAACACTCGATACAAATAGAGGACCCCCCTCTATTTCCCCTCTCAAATTCTGAATTTACACCATGACGTCCAGTAACGTCAGGACACGTCTGCATCACAGAAACGTGGTGGCTACCCAAACAGATCCACCACCAACTAGTTTCCATTTTTCGCAATTTAGAACTCTTATGAATCGAATTCACACTTTTTGTGAGGAAAACTTCCCTATGGTTCTCAACAGCTACTCCCACTCAATTCTTAAGGTCTATGGTTGGTCTCAAGTCTATTAAATCCTCGATTACCTTTCCAATACGCGAAGGGGTTTTTGAATCCATCTTCTTCTTCGGGTAAATTCTCCCGATTGTTAATCGTTTACATGAAAGGTTTTGGGAGCCTAACTTGTCGGTTATGCCATAATGTTTTTTTCTCCTGACAACAACGGAGATGCCAGGGAAAAAAGACGTCGTCGTCCATGAGCTCAAAATTCGGGAAGATGCAAAGCCGATAAAACAAGCACAGAGAAGGTTCCACCCTCTACTCATGGAAAAGATAGAGAGAGAAGTGCAAAAGCTTTGCAACATCGGCTTTATTAGGTAGGGAGGAAAAGCACCCAGACGACCTCTACTTGCCCATTCAGCGCCCCTTTCAGCATTTACTCTTACCTTATATAGTAATGCCCCTCGGGTTAAAAAATGCAGGATACGAAGTACAGTCTATGACGAAAATCTTCAGAGAGATGTTGGAGAAACAAAAGAATGCACGAGGGTCTCAAGGAAAAAGCCAAGGCCAACAACGAATGTCGAAAGAAAGATGGACACCTTGCAATTGAGTAGCCTTAATGAAAAATAAGAAACTTTTCTTACTTACGGATCTGAAACTGATAATTGTTGGATCCTAGCAGGTTACCCTTGAATTTGTGAAGAACTAGGTTTTTTAAGCCCTTGTTTCGTAAAGAGAATTTTTTTTTATAGAGAAATGACTTAAAATGAAAATTTAGAAAAGTGGATAATTATCAATAATATGAATATTTGAAAGAATAAAAAATAGAGTTAAAGAAATCTTAAACTCTTTTTTTATTGAATAAAAGTTTAATACATCTACTCAATTCTATACCCTAACTCTTTGACCTCATAAATTGAAGTTAGTTTTAAAGAAAAATAACTAATACACTTAATTATACATTGAGTACGAAGGCATAATAATTTAAATTTACCGTAATAAAAGAATCATCACTTTTTAAAGATACTGTTATTCTTTATTTTAGAGAAAAAGAGTTTATGGGTCCAAAACGAAGCACCGTGGTTAGGGTGCCGACATTAAAAGGCTCATCACCAGTCACCCTCCATCATAGATATTGGATTAGATGAAATGCAATCACAACATTTGTAGGCCTTCACGTGGCAGACTGTAGTAGCAATGACAGAGCAGGCGACTGAAAATTCAAGAAAACAAATAATAAAAAAACGAAAAATCAATCAACACGGAGAATACCAGATAAAACAACTATTCTTCATATACTGGTACAATTAGGTCACTGATGTTTTATTGTAGCTGAATTTTCCATTGATAGTATGAAGCCAAGTCAATGAATTAATAACCGGTCTTTGCTTAGTGTTGATTGCGCCCGAGACCTTTTTTAAACGAAAAGTAGGTGGGGCATTGGCAAATTTTCTTCAACGTGTCCGTGGCGTGTGCACTTATCATCAGAATCCACTCCACTTGAGACATTTATCGTCGACAGGTGGGTAGTTCGAATTTAGATAAACAAAAAATATTTAATAATCTGTGAAATTTTTTATAGCAAGTTTAAGAAATACATCTGAATTTTTAACCGAGGAAAGAAAAATAAAAGGGTAAAAATGGTAAAATAAATTTATGATTTAACAAAAATCGATGAAAAATTCACAACAGTTTTCTTATTTCATTTGTGTTGTTATTTTTTTTTATAGATTAAAATTATCTTTGGTCATTAACTCATTTTATATAAACTTTCATCATTACCCCCTTTCAAACCTATTCTAAGCCCTCCCAACCCACCCTGTAGACCCTTTGAGTGAGTGCATTGCAAGGGTAAAAATGGACTAAAATAAAACAAAAATGAAAAAATATCATTTCATTTATGACAAAAATATTTTGTTGTTGTGATAATACACTTCAGATGGATAAAATATTGGAATATTTTGTGCAACTTTTTAAAAATTGATATGAAATTTAAGAGGGAAAAAATGGAGAAAAATTTCATTTAATAAACTTTTTGTATTATATACAAAGTTTGGTGGTTAAGCTTTAAGGATACAAGGAGAGGTGTTGTTAAGCATCCACCATCTACAATTCCCTACTCCCTCCCATAAAATTGCTCAACTTTGATTTTTAAGGTTGTCTTTGACTCAAATTTTCAAAATGAAAAATTTGTTTAAAATCCTTGAAATATATACTCCTTCCATTCACAAAAGATTATCTCATTTGTTTTGATAGTTTCATAATATTTCATCTATGATTTTTTCATAAATTTTTGACATTAAAAATTAAATATTTCATATGTGTATTATAATTTGAAATTTAAATTTTATAAATATATTTTTTTAGAATTTTTTTCACTGTTTTTCTTTGTTAAGATTTAATTCAAATGTTGAATTGAAACAACAAAGTCCTAACTGGACAATTTTTTAAGGATGAAGAGAGTATTTAGAAACTTTTAGAATTTGGCTATAACCCATACTATAATTGTAAAGATCTGTCGTGCACTCACCGTCTATTGTCTTTTATTGAAGAAACAAAATCATAAATTAAATGTTAAAAAAATATGTATCATTTTTAGGAACGTAGATAATAACTCTTTTTGGATTTTCAAATTTAAAGATGAAATAGTGATCAAACAATGGAGCACTAAAACTACAACAAACAATCAAGTAAATGGTAAGAAATCAATCATGTAAAAGCTATTCCCAGGTTGATTTTAGTTAAACTATTCTAAGATACAATTATTTGAGTTGATTCAGAATTTAAGGGAGGTTGGATAAATATCATACAATAATCCGTAAGGGTTAAAACAAATCTTGCAACACACTAGATCAATGAAAAGTCTCCCTCATCGCACCCGATGATGGAGCTCTTAAGTTCTCCCAACAACCTAAACCTAGACCTTTCGGCTAGTTCTAGGAGGTCTGTGTCTATCATATTTCATGATCGACCGAATCTCTTACGAGCTTTTTATAGATGATAACAAAGATAATCGGATTTAACGGCCTATTAAAACCTAACATGAAATGTAAGATAGAATCACAAGATATAGCTAAATCCAAACATAAGATAATAAACATTTATGGTAGAATAAACATCCAATCAACTGTAGAAGATAATAATACTACTTGCTACCCATGGTAAAATCCAAAACAAGAGCTTCTAAAGAAAATATAATAAAGAACGAGATAGAAAAACTCTAGAATTGGTTATGGAATCTCTTCCTAGCTTTGTATCCTTTGGCATGCTCTTTGGTTGCAACTTATTGCTCTCTCATTGTCATAATATGAGGTCTCTTTGAATTAGGGTAAAAAATAAACCCTTAAACAGCTGAAATCCGAAACCCTTACGGGATTTTCACGGTCGCGAAAATTCTCTAATCTCATTAATTCCCATGCATGATTGAGAAAATCGGACCGGACCAACCGATCAGACTTGTTGGGTTTCCTCTATGATCACGAAGAACGTAGGGGAATTAACAGAAACTCTCAGGGATCCATGTGAAATGGAGTAAGCTAGGAGTTTAAAATTTTTACCTGACAGATGATGATCCATCGTTCCCGGTAGTGAGAAAGTACCCACTCTCTACTGGTATCCACGCTCAAGTAAGATCACCGCAACAAACTCTGCAATGGTATCCATGGCAGGAGCTCCCCAATTTCGACGTTGTGCTAATAGCTGAATCATCTCTTGGACTGAGGTGGTATGGCGCAGAGAACAGCAGAGCAGACTCTCCTCTTCTCATACCTAGGGTTTGGTGCAACAGGGGTCTCTTTATAGATTACTGTTGTGCCTTAACTCAGGCTTACTGCTCCAACTTCTCTCAAGTTGTCACTAAAGCCCCTAAGCTTTATATCTACCCAAAACCACTCACATTCTTTACTCAATTACGTGCGACCCTATAGGCTCCCATTACGTTGGCAGTAATTATAAATTATCATTTATATAATTACAAGCAGTGAGTGATATCTAGCAACACATCACTGCTACCCAAGTAATGTAGATGTCGGTGGAATGATGAAACCTCAACCGTTGATCATGAACATGTGTATGTTATGTTTTGTTCTGTTGTGTCCCTTCATCATAGTTCTCAGGAAGAATTGAGGTCTGGATAACTTTACCTCATATCCGTTCTACCTTTGCCCATGAGAACGTTCTCCCGTAACTTGGGAGTGATAAATTCTATCTCGGTTCATGCCAGTCCAACCTCGATGATGTTGGGGCACACCCAAAACTAGGTCTTTCCCTCGATTAAGAAAAAGCTAGGCCTAGAATCAAAGTGTTCCACTCACAAGTCTAGATCTGCATAACCTCAGGTCGAATGACTACCGACACCATGATCAACCATGAGAACAACTTATGACAACTATCGTTACTTATTCACATAGTGTTCTCATCTTTTGGTCTCCAACTATAAGTAAGCTTTCACATCACGCCATGTGAAACTTCCCTTACACTAGTCTTAAATATGTCTATGGCAACCAAAGTTCTCCATAATACTTGACTAGAGACTTTAGGAATTCAACCATTCCAGGGTTATTATATCATGTTCGTTTCTATTAACACGCAAATATAAACAAACATAATTATCTGAACAATGCCACATATTAAATAAACATGTATGTGTCCATAACCATATAGAACTAGATTGGCTTTTGCGCACAACTCCTACAAACTCCAATCACTTCTTATGTTGTGTCTAAGGTGACGATGAACTTATGTAACATGCATATAATATATTCGGAATATAAATTCAAGACGATAAATTTACTTTTAATTCATTTATTATAAAAAATAACACTACGTGCCCTCAACGCAGTTGAGCCGCGGTACCCACTGCGGTGAGGGCCGCAGTGAACGCCGTGGTAAAAACGGCCGCAATTTCAAACGCAATGCGGTTGAGGCCGCGGTACGTACTGCGGTTGAGGCCGCGGTACGTACTGCGGTCTCACCACGAAAGAGGCCGCAATACGTCTGGCAGCCACTGTCAGACATCTGACGGCACCGACATTATGTACTGCGTCTCTGGCCGCAGTAATACTATAAAATCGTATAAATAGTTAACTATTATTTAAATTAGTAATAATAATATTAATTAAGAAAGTAATTATTAATTTAAATAAATGTAAATGGAATATATAGAGGGGAAGGCTGGGATGATCCAGCGACCAAAGTCGGCAGCACATCGGAAAGTCGGACATGTCCCCTCCTACGTAGCGCCGACCACATGCTGTTGATAGCCGCTTTCATGGAATGCGTCAGCTCGTTCACATGATAATTGAGTTTAAATCCGTCTAATAGTAAATGATTGCCAACTGTAATTCGATCATGATAGTATCTATTTTTACAGTTTTTACACGAGCATTTCACCAATTCTTCGCCATTTGATTTAGCAACAAAAAAGCATAATCCAAGAATCCATTAACCCCGGTCCAAAATCTTTCACTTATATAGTGAGTCTCATCCTCAAAGCGCGATACATCCAATCACGTCTTTCGCTCATTTATGGTCTTTCATATGATCATTCATCAATAAAAACAATAACAAACATAACAATTAATTTTAAATATTTAAATATTTATAAATATTTATATCGGTGCACACATTCATATATAAATATTTATATCATTCTTTCCTAATCCAGGGTGCATGGGTCCTATACTATTCATAAAAGTACTATTAGTGAAGAAACTTTTATGGTTGTGCATGTAAAACTGTAATTACATAAATTTCGGCAACATTTCGCCTTAATTCCACACTATACCATTTATGTAATCCGATCAGTTTTACATGCACAACCATAAAAGTTTAATATACTGATAGTAAACTTTTACAAACTGTCCAACTTGGACAATTCATGAAAACTCTGTACAATATATTATTTTACAACGTTATTCTAAAATTTTGAAATAAAGTGTAAAAAAAATATTTTTACAAGTTTTCATAGACAGGAACTATGACTCAACTAATTTAATTAAATTACTTAAAAAGAAAATAAAATGTAACCATAAATAAATAAATAAAATATTTATTACCTCAGTAATACACATAAAGTTGATGGTATCGCAACTTCTACTCAGATTTAGAGACGATATTTTGTGTAATAGTTGAGAGAAGAGAGTGAATGAAAAAAATTTGCGGTGTGTTTAGAAAGAAGTGGGGGAGTATATATAGACGAACCTACTGCGACCTCATCTATAGTACACGACCGCAGTGGGGATGGTGGTAGGTAGGGCACGTGGCCCACGAGGACTTACTGCGGCCTAACTGCGGTTTCGGCAGCAGTTAAATTTACTGCCATTGCCGCGCTCCCGTTTACTGCGGGGTTTCGTTCACTGCGGCCTTAACCACAGTTAAGGCCGCAGTGAACAATGTCCTCCCCACGTAGTGTAATAATTCTGTTATATATAAATTGACGAATGTGCAATAGTAAAACACCACCTTCTTGTCTTGAGCATTTGGCCTAGTGGTCATGCTCCCAATGACACTAGTAGAGGTCTCGAGTTCGAGCATCTGGTATCCCAACCTCTACCCCTTTGTATAAAAAACATCACATTCTTCAAACAATCAACAAACTGTGTTTAAATTTATTAAACTTCATCTGTAAGATCTAAAATCGGGTGATCTGACTCGTTCCCTTGCCATATATGACATTAAGCGAAGAACACGTTTACATAAAGATCTAATATTTGAGAACAGCCTGATATCGGCAAGATCGTTAGTTGGTGTCACTTTATTTGCGTCTTTCTTAGGTGACTCGTCCGTACTATGTTTGTGGATGTGGTGCTTTCGTTATGTTCTTGACTACTTTTTTATACGAAGGGGGTAGGGGATTGGGGATATAGGAGACTCGAACTCGAGACCTCTATAAGTGTTCTCAAGAGCATGACTACTTATTTATAATGATAAGAATTGATATAATCAAGTTTTTTTATTTTAAAAGCACATTTCTTTATGATATTAATATTTATTATCGTGCGGATACCCGTCATCCGATCCGTAAAAACCAATCGATGTGCGGGTACCTGCGACGTGGGTGCCTGGGTAGTGCAGGTCGGTTACGGATAATAAAATTGGGTACCAGTCCCGCTGCATATGGATAACATTTTCTCTTCTATCTACCCCATCTCACCCATGATCACCCCTAATTAACAGATAGGTCAAAATAAAATAAAACATGAAAATGGAAAATACGATAATTAATAGCACGTTAAAATAATAGAGACTAAAGGCATAAAAACGTTTTGGGAAAAATATCCAAAAGCATTCACATATCTCTCAACAAAAGAATTCACGTCTCTTGAAGACACTAAAACGCCAGTAAATTACAAAGAAAAAAAAATGTTTTTATCTTTTTAACTATAGCAAAAAGAAAGGGTGTTAGATGACAAACAAAATATAATGTAAACAAAATAACAATTATTATTGCAAACAAAATAATAGGAAAATATAAATGTGGATTTTTTTAAAAAATATAGCGTAAATTTAGTGATCCGTTATTTATAATGTGCATGCTATTAATTTACACATTATTTTAGCGACAAATGAAAAATAAATGAATAATTGTTTTTTTTCTTCCTCTCACAATTTTTTTTATTAACTTCTTCTCTCTTTTTTGTTTAACACATGTCTGTTTATTTGTTTTGGGGATATCTCCCTTATTTGTTTTTCTTATATATGTGTCGGTGCTTCTATTTGACATTGTCAAGAAACACTTTTTGTATCTTTTCATTTTCAATGCTTTTATATCCGATTTGATTTTGTTTGGATGACACTATTTATGGGTAAACTCAAGTTTAGTCCCTTACCTTTCAACTTTGTCCTATTTGAGTCCTATTTTAAGATTTTGTCCTATTTCAGTCCCGTAGCTTTAGAAATTGTCTCAATTGGGTCCTTCTGTTAGAGTCAACATTAGTTTGACCGTTAATTTGAGTTAATATCTTAAAGTGTACAGTAAAATTACCGTCATACCCTTAAAATACCATATCCCTCTCTCATGTCCTTTCAGGCTCCGCTTCCCCTCCCCCACCGGATTCAACTCGCTCCAACTTCTCCGCCGTTTGCTCCGCCACGCTGTGGCAGCTCAACCCAACCTCTAGTTCGTTCAGCGCCACCGTAGCCTTAGCCCAACATCTGCAAGGTTTCCTGAAAGAACAGCTCTTTGAAGCCCAAGATTGGACAGGAACAAACAAAGAGAAGATATGAAGAGAAGTATACAGTACCAAACAACTCAAATTCTCTTGGGAGAAACCCCAAAATCCCAGAATCCAAACTTTCTCCATAATCACACTGAACATGCATACACATAAAGAGCTTAATTTACAGAGACCCTAGGGCTAAATTCCATTTGCGTACTATCCACAGAGGTACATGAACGGACTCAGAATCGGCAGGAGAGAGCGGCGTCCACCGGCAGAGCACAAGATTAGCGCCAGCCCCGTTTCCGTTGGACCTGCGAGTGATTCTGATTAGCGGAGGAGGGAGAGGACACTTGAACCCACTTCTTCTTCCACTTCCGAACCGGGCCGTTGAACACAGTGGTGGAACCGTACCGCGAGGAAGCCCGCCCTAGCCTCGTTGACCCGAGTCCGTCCATTCTCAGGCTGTGGGTTCGTCCGTCGGAGACAAGAATTTTCTTCGAGTTGATTAACTAGAGAGAGAGAGAGAGTAGCAGAAGCAGAGAGTGGAGCTTAGTTTTGTGCTTTGTAGTATTTGTCAGAAAGTTGTGCTAAACGGCATCGTCGCACACCAAAGCCGCCATCGTCGCCGGTGACAGATGAAGCAAGTCGGGTCGGCTCTGATGATGCAGGAACTGCTGGGGATGGCTGAAATGGGATTGGATCTGATGGATCTGGGTGGGGGAGAGTTGGTTGAGTCCGATTGTGGAGGCAGATTGTTGTTGAGCCTTGGCATTTAAGGGTATGACGGTAATTTTACTGTACACTTTAAGATATTGACTCAAATTAACGGTCAAACTAACGTTGTCTCTAACAGAAGGACCCAATTGAGACAATTTCTAAAGCTACGTGATTAAAATAGGACAAAATCTTAAAATAGGACGAAAATAGGACAAAGTTGAAAGCTAAGGGACTAAACTTGGAGTTTACCCCATTGTATGTCACTAATTAAAAATGACAAAATGAATATAAGTCTCAATGATAGAAATCATGTATGAACAGAAGTGGACAATAAGCGAAAAGAGTTAAAACTAATCCGACAAACAAAGCTTATGCGAATAACTTTATATTCTAGCAATCTAATGCATTTTCTGTAAGCAGCTTGCTTTCAGTAGAAACCACATCCAGTCTCCCCTTGTGTACAATCAGATCTTTTTCTCAGGGTTCAAGTTGGGGGTGATCAAGGAAAAACTGCAAACCATGCACAAGAAAAGATACATACAAGTTAAAAGAGTTCAATGTTAAATATAACTTGTGAATAATGAGCGTACGGAAAATTTGTGAAACAAAATAATATTAAATTAATTAAAACTACTATCTTCATCCCCAAAATAATGAAACGTTTGACTTTTATTATTCATTTGACTTAAATTTATCTGCATTATTATAGTATAAAAATATAAATAAATTATATTTTTAAGAAAGGCACATCCAATTTTTATTTATATACAAAATTCTTAAATTTCTATTTTAAAATGATTGAAAAATAAAATAAAAAAATAAATTCAGAAAAATGAACTTATTATTTTTTGCCGGCGGTGACCCATGAAGGAGGGATTGAGTAATGCGTTTGTTGTGATTGAAAAAGACCATTGGAAAAGATGTGAACTTCATGAGAAAGATGGAAACTTCGTGAGAAAGAATGAGAGGATAAAGCAGGACACTCAATTAATGAGAGGGTAAGGAAATAGATAAAAAATTGAGAGAAAATTAATACTACCAATTAATGATTTGAACATTTTTTAGAGAATCACTCTAATTAATGAATTCAATATGGAGAGAATAAATCTAATTAATTAGAGGACTGAAATTGGAAACCAATTGCTTAAAAAATGGTAGGCTGATTGATGCCTAAATGGCGACAAAAAAAAACTCTTGTCTAGTTGGTGCCTATGTGGATCCTAAGTGTCCTCACGAAATAATTTCATTCATTTTTTTTGGCTCTCTTGATAATATATAATAGTAGATTAAAACACAAAATTCTAGCTTAGAGTTTCACAAGTAACTCTGATACCAATGTTGGGTTTCAAGATCACATGGAATGCAACAGAATAAACAAAAACCCTCAGGGGTCCGTGTGAAATGGAGTAAGCTAGTAGTTTAAATTTTTTACCTGACAGATGATGATCCATCATTCCCGGTAGTGAGAAACTACCCACTCTCTACTGGCATCCACGCTCGAGCAAGTATACCGCAACAAACTCTCCAAAGGTTTCCACGATAAGAGCTCCCCAATTTCAACGCTGTGCTAGCAGCGGAATCATCTCTGAGACTGAGGTGGTATGGCGCAGAGAACGGAAGAGCAGACTTTACTCTTCTCATACCTACGGTTTTGCGCAATAGGGGTCTATTTATAGACTCCATTGTGCCTTAACTCAGGCTTAGTGCTCCAACTTCTCTCAAGTTGTCACTAAAGCCCCTGCAATATCAATTATAAGATCATTTCAAAAACTTTAGCAAATAGGCTTCGGCTAGTGCTTCAAGATCTGGTCAGTCCTGCTTAAGCTGGGTTTATAAAAGGAAGACAACTGGTGGATAGTGTGTATTTGACGCATGAGGTGATTAGAGGATATGGGCGGAAAAAGCTCTCTTCGAGGATGGTTGTCAAGGTGGACATTCTAAAGGCTTATGATTCCATATCTTGGCACTTTCTGAGGAGTTTTTTGTAGCAGCTGAGGTTCCCTGAGAATTTCATCAACTGGTTGATGATGTGTGTGACTTGTCCTTGGTACACACTCAACATAAATGGCACGTTTCAGGGTTTTTTCAAGGGGAAGAAGGGTGAGGCAAGGTGACCCTCTTTCCTCTTATCTATTTGTTTTATGCATGGATTAGTTGTCTCGTCTGCTTAGAGGGATGCATGAGGGGAGGGTTACTAAATATCATCTGAGATGCAAAACTTTGAATATTTCTCCTCTTTTGTATGCGGATGATTTGCTGTTGTTTGCCTCTGCTTCTGTGAAATATGCTCATGGTATTGTGAGGGCCATGAATAGTTTTGCTGATGTAACTGGTTTATATGTGAATGAGGCCTAGAGTGCTGTTTTCCTGGCTGGGTTAGGGACTGAGTTAGGAGAAAGGGTGCTGGAGGGTTTGCATATGCCTAGAGGTGTGTTGCCTGTAAGGTACCTGTGGGTGACACTTTGTGGAGCTAGAATAACAGTCCAGCAGTGTCAACCCCTTGTGGATAAAATTCTGGGGTTGCTTAGGAGTTGGTCCTGCAGGTTTTTATCCTATGCTGGCCGCTTCCAACTTATTAAATCAGTTGCATTCAGTGTCCAGAACTTTTGGTCTTCGGTGTTCCCTCTGTTGGAATTCTTGCGCACCAAGATGACCTGGGCTGGCTAAAAGTAGCTAAGCACAGCTTAACTCAGCTCAATCTGAGTGTTTGAGCTAGAGAGATGTGTATCTGCTCTTAGTGAGCTGATATGAGCTCAAGGAGCTCAATGAATGATTTAATATGTCTTGGACTTTCTCTATGTGAGCTTAGTACAAATGTGTCTAGGCACCTTTTGGTGAAGAGACGTGTCTCTTGGCGGAAAGGTGCGTAAATTGGTGAAAAGGTGCCGAAGAGGCACCCAAAGGGCCAAGCACACCTTCGGCTATGGCCGAAGGGTGTGTAGCACCCCTGGGTGCCTTGCACCCATTCGGCCATAGGCCTAGGGGTGTGCGTGCCCCTTCGCCCTAGGTGCCTCTAGGCAAGGGGATGCACCTCATGCCTTGCACCATTCAGCCAAAGGGACATGTCTCATGTCCCATGGCCGAATGGGCAAGGGTCACCTCCCTTGCCTCTTCACCATATTATTTGGATAATTAATTAATTAGTTAATTAATTTCTTATTAGACACAATTATTTATTTATTCCTTTTCTAATTAATTACTTAATTGAAAAGGTAAAAGGCATGAGACATGTCTCATGGACCAAGGGGCATTGGTTGCAGCCCTTGGCCCTAGAGACATGTTAGTTCGCAAATGAGGAGGCATTGTGCCCCCTCATTGGCAGCCCATCCACTTCTATAAATAGAGGGAGGATGGCGCCATTATCATCATCCCTTTGACAGCATTGCCTCTCATCTCTTCTCTCTCAATAAGCCTTCGTAGGCATTCTACTTAGAGTTTGTGGGTGGAACTTCATAAGAAGCTTTTCACTTCTTATCCGCTTCCTTGGCACACTTCCAAGTCCATTCTCCATTGAAGTCCTGAAGAAAGGTACACACTCTTAATCCTTTCTTTAGTATCATGCTAGGTTCTTTGCCATTAGTATCATGCTAGGTTCTATGTATGATGCTAATGGATATATGACATGATTATGGAAGAAACACATCGTGCTATTACTTAAATGTAGTATCCATGTAATATGTAAGCATGACAAACATGTTAATGACGATCCGAAAATCAACACCCTCTTCCGACGTTTGTTTTGGAACACATTGAGCAAAGGTGTAGGCTTTTATGTTGGGGGGATGTAAATTCCAAAAGAGCTTTGGTAGCTTGGAAAAAAGTCTATTTACCAAAAAGTCAGGGAGGTCTGGGTTTGTATGTTGTTGTTCCCTGGAATGTAGCTTTCCAAGCAAAGAAAATATGGAGATTGTGGATCAGATGGATCCATACCTTTTACATCAAAGGGAGGGATTTCTGGCTCATGGATAAACCTAAAGAGGCGTTTGTGGTGGTCAATGCTCTGTTTAAAGTGAGACCTTTATTTGCTGAAAGGTTTGTTAGGAAAAAGGTGCTTCTATTGACTTCCTTTCCTATGAAAGAGTGCTATTTTGAAGTAATGGTTTGTTAGGAAAAGGGTGCTTTTATTGAATGATTTTCCTATGAAAGAGTGCTATTTTGAAGTAATTGAAAATTTTGATCATGTTGAGTGGAAGAAGTTGGCTTGGGGCCCACGACATCTCCCTAAAACCTCAATTATCTTTTGGTTGTGTGCCTTTAGTGCTTTTCAAACTTCGGATAAAGTGGTTCTCTGGCGTCAGGATGTGGACTTGAGTGCACTCTTTGTGGTGCACATAATGAGTCCTGAGACCATCTATTTTTTGAGTGTCAGTTTGCGGAAAAAGTCTTGTTGGAATGTTTGAAGAAAGTTAGGTTGTTCTGCCCTCCCTTCTGATGGAGTTGTTTGTGTGGTTGGATGAAGAAGGTAGCTAAGGGCAAAGGGCTGAAGGCTGGGTTGAGGAGGAGTTTATTTGTTGCACTTGCGCATGTTGTGTGGCAGGAAAGGAATATGCGACATTTTCAGAAGAAGGAGAGATCAGTTTGCAGTTAACAGCTTGTGTTGTGCAGCTTGTACAGGGGAGAAATGGTCTGCAGCTTTCTGCTATTTTTGGTACACGAGCTTTCGACAAAGGATAGCTTACTAACTTGGGTTACTTCTGCATACTGATAAGTAGAGATTGTTTTGGTCCTGATTGTGCTAAAAGCACAGGACTTGGGCTATTTTGATTTATGTTTTACCACAGGTTTGCTATTCTTTGTAAAGCTCCTGGGTCTCATACTTGTAAGTGCCGCTGGGCTAGATTGATGATATAAAACTCTAGGGGTACTATCCACTTTCACAAAATAAAAGTGAATGGGGACGTAATTGTCATTTTGGTATTGTATATCGATGACATACTTCTAATAAAAATGACAATCTTATGGTGGAGTCTATAAAGACTTGGCTAAGGATGTGGTTCTCGATGAAGAATTTAGGGGAAACCTCTTATGTTCTTGGGCATAAAGGTCTACTGAGATCGATAGATCAAGAAGTATGATTGACCTTATTAAAAATACATATATAGACAATCTCTTACAACGGTTTCAAATGTAGGATTCTAAGAAGGGACTCTAGCCTATGACCCATGGCACGACCTTTTAAAGATGTAGTGTCCATAGATACATGAAGGATAGGAGAGAATAAGTATGATATCATATGCTTTGGAAAATAGATCTGCCATGTATGCCATGATATGCATACATGATATGTATTAATCCCGACGTGATGTGGACATCGCCCCAAAAGATCCCCAAGCTCCAGACGGCCCGCAACCTCAGGCGCGCGCACCCCCAAATCCATTCCAAGGCCTTGGCGGACCCATGACCAGGTCCCGGCTGAAACAAGTTCAAACAAGTCTCAACGCTTTCATGAGGCTCATGGCGCAGGACGATCAAGAGGAGTCTCGAGCGAAGGCCTTACAGCTTCGCCACCTCGGCATCGCATTGGACGAAGAATATGCGAAGCCCTTTGGAGCCTTGAGTATAAGCATCCTTAAGGAAGGGAGTAGCGAGGCTTTGGTGCGCGGACACTTGACTCAGGCGAAGGCTCCCGGCGAAGGCGCCCCCGCGAAGGCGCCCCCACGAAGAACCCAAGCGAAGACATGCCCGCGAAGGCCCCAAGCCCAGGCATTCCCGCGAAGGCGCCAAGTGAAAGCATTCCCGCGAAGGCGCCAGGCGAAGGCATTCCCGCGAAGGCCCATGGCGAAGGCATCCCGCGAGGCCTCCATACTTAGCCAGCTAACCGACCAAGTCCAACACAAGGTGTCCTTTCTCTGCAGATACTTGGGAAGACAAATATCCCCTTTACATGTAAAGGACATCTGAACACTTTTTAGACTAGCTTTACCTTTTCACCTTTTTGGAAGCTTTTCGCCTTGCATGCATGCAAAAGCACTTTATGCTTTCTGCACGCATGCACGGCTGAAACGCCGCTTGCTTATCACATTTCCTCCCACTATTTAAGCTAGCCACAAACATCATTGTAACCTAGAACATAATATTGAATTAATCAAATTCGGCCGAAACTCTCCCAGCGAGACCTTTGGCTTTTGTGTTCTCTTTTCTTGCATTTCCATTTCCCTAGTGATCCAAACATAATATCTAGTATTGTTTGACCTTGTAGTCAAGAGGTGCTAGATCCCATCTTCATTCCCAGGCATTATCACGCGCATTGCCTCACCTCGTAGTGAGGAGGTTCGCGTGGCCGAAATCTGTTCTTCGTTTATCCGCGTTCGCCTCTGCCAAGCTAGATCCGTAGCGTTGATCACAACCAAACTACCCGTGATCATATCAAGTGGTATCAGAGCCAAAGCGCTTGCTGGAGGTATCGTTTTATTTGTTGATTTTTCTTTAAGCAAAACCTTTGTTTTCTTTCTTACGCTTGAAGAAATCTCGGCTGATGATCCCAGTTGAAACCGAAAGAGTTGTTTGAAAGTGTGTTTATTAAAGTCAAGTATTTTCTAGTTTAAAGAAGAAAAGAATTGTTTTGCGGTACAAAAGCGCAGAGAAAAGTGTTTGAAGAGAGAGAAGTGTTGCGCAAGTTTATGTGTTCTGGAAAGAGTTCTTGAGTGTTCTTGCGTGTTCTTGCCAAAACACAAATGAACAGTGCTTTTAATCCAAAATTCTTTTCTGAACTTAAGCCAAAAGTGTTTGTGATCGTGAAAAGCCTTTTCTAGTATCCCAACCTACTTCTTTCAGCCCCAACTCGACCCTAACATCTCAAACAAAACTAGTTTCAAGTAACTAGACATTTTCTTGGGTTTCAAGTTGCGGTTTTACTAGAGTTATTGTTTGCGTCTCTTTGTGTGTTCATCTTTGATCTAAGGTTGAAAACGGTATCAGGTTTAGAGGACTTGTGAAGCCTTAAGAGGAACAACCGAAGTGATAACATCACTAAAACCGTTGTGAGAAACACGAGAGCGAGTGCAAACACTCAGGGAGTGGTGAGGATCCTTTCCTAATTGCATATTTTCAACTGCACTTTTACTACAGATGGTTTCGTCAGATTCTATGCCCCCTCATCCATCCCAGCTAGCGATGCATGATACGCTAGTGAAAATATTACAAAGGTTGGATGACTTGGGAGCTCAAGTCGCCACTACAAATGAGCGGCTAACAAGAGTGGAGACCGCGCAAGGAAAGCAGCCGGAGAGCTCGCAAGCCCACGATGATGCCCATGCATCGAGGGCTCAAGGCGGAGTCACTCACACCACCTTCGATCCGACATCCGCAAGGCCACAAGCCACCCCTCACAGCCGCCCAACTCCTTCGACGAGAGTAGACCACGGTGTTGACGTCCTAGATAGTGACGATCAGGAGTATTATGCGGAGCCACCACCAAAACCCACAAAAGAAAGGTCTTTCCCGATATGATGGCGGCGCAGTTTGGGCAGCTGCCGCCACGTGTTTATGTAGTTGACGCGTGTTGACGTTGCTTGATGCCATTGGTGCATGTGCGTTACGCGTTTCTCGGAATTCGAGGAATGGGGTCTGTTGATAGTGCGTTAACTGCTTCTCTTGTCAATGAAGTGACTTGAAAATGCGAGAGGTTGACTTATGTCACCAGCGTTTGTTATATAGCAGGTATTAATGGTGGCAATGTCGTAATAAGTCAATGTACTGTTATTTGCACGTGTTCTGTATTGTCCGGGTAGTGCTTCTCCGGGAATATCAAGGTCTTGTCCGTGTAATGTTTTATTAAGTCCGGGAATATTACTTAGGTCCTTGTAATTACTTGAGTTTTTAATGGGGCCCTTATGGTGGGCTATTAGTTTGGACCTTTTGGTAGGCCTGTTTGGATGATTGGGCCTAACGGCCATCAAGTCCCCCCCTTTGTCATGCGGCCGACTGTAAGGAGTCCGAACAACTTTGAGAGTTCCTTCAGATGACTCAAGGTGCAGATGTTTGGAAAAATTCACATGATTTTTTATCCCAACTATTTTTCCCGAACAACTAAGGTTCGGGATTTGCGTCTTTTGATTTATCCCGAACAACTAAGGTTCGGGATTGCGTATTCTTTTTGACTTTCCCGAACAGTTAAGGTTCGGGATTTGCATCCTCCTTTGAATTATCCCGAACAACTAAGGTTCGGGATTTGAAATAGGATTTGCATCCTCTTTTGAATTATCCCGAACAACTAAGGTTCGGGATTTGAAATAGGATTTGCATCCTCCTTTGAATTTTCCCGAACAACTAAGAAATAGGATTTGCATCCTTTTGAATTTTCCCGAACAACTAAGGTTCGGGATTTGAAATAGGATTTGCATCCTCTTTTGAATTATCCCGAACAACTAAGGTTCGGGATTTGAAATAGGATTTGTATCTCTTTTGAATTATCCCGAACAACTAAGGTTCGGGATTTGAAATAGGATTTGTATCCTCTTTTGAATTATCCCGAACAACTAAAGTTCGGGATTTGAAATAGGATTTGTATCATCTTTTGAATTATCCCGAACAACTAAGTTTTGGGATTTGAAATAGGATTTGTATCCTCCTTTGAATTATCCCGAACAACTAAGTTTCGGGATTTTTGGGATGTGTGTAACGGTTACTTTTTTGATCAACGGTTGAGTTGGATCGTGTTGTGACGGTTCACCTTCTCGGATATGCTTACATAAGGAGTAGTTCCAAAGTATTTTTCCACATCTCATTCTTGCTCTCAATAGTTCACTTGCTCTCTAGCTTTTGTCTCCTTTCACGACGGACAATCCATCGCTCAAAGAGGCGATCAGTTTCTTTCAACGGTGGAGAAGCGTTGATCCAGTAGCTCCAGAGGAATACCTAGCGCCTTTTCTCAGCCAAGAGTCAGTTGTTTCAGGCAGCTCAGAGGGAGCTTCTGCCGTAGAGAAGTTCTACCGCCGGTACCATTCAGTTGTTGACGTAGCTGCGAGAGTCTCTCCTGTAGAACTTGGGTCGTCAAACCGTCGCTCCTTTATTCGTCCTATTTCCCGAGGTACTTACAAATGGCCTCTTCCTTTTCGTTTCTTTCTGTTCGTCCTTCGAGGAGTCTACTAGAGACTAGTGAACCTGTTCCCGAAGGATGGTGGTCCGAGGTTGACCATTTTCGCAGCAAAGCCACTCCCGAACTAGTAAAGCGTTGGCAACGCGATTTCTTCCTCCCCCGAACCGTAGCTGTTAGGGTTCCGACACCGGATTGTCGTGTGTATGAACCGTGCGTTGGTAGCCTTGTCATTTTTAGAAGTCAACTGGAGTGTTGGCTTAGACTTTCCCCGCACCCTTTTATTCAGGAGCTGGCCGAATCACATGGGTTAGCCATCAATCAGTTGAGCCCGAACACCTTTTGCCACCTAAACGTGTTTCTCGTGTTGTGCATTGGGTTCGGGGTAGAACCGAAAACATCCACCTTTCTGCAATTTTACAAAATTATCTCGAACCCAAGAAACTGTTTTTACTACTTCGGGGCTAGGGGGAACGCTGTAAAGAACTTTAAGTTCAATTTCATCTGGGGCTTGCCTTCGAGCAGAAAGGGGTGGCATGGGGAGTTTTTCTTTTTGACTCCCGAAGCGTCGTGGGGCCTTCAGACTGTCCAGAAGGTAGGGGAACTTGTGGATGTGAAGGACCCCTCCCGTTTGTTGGAGTTGGAGGGCGCTCGGGAGAACTACGAGGCTTTCTGTAACAAGCTGGGGCATCTGGTGGACTGGTTCGGGAGTGAACTTCCCGAACCATTCCCTGTCCCGATCAACTGGGTTCTTATCACCCAAGGGGTTCTATCCCACTTGGGGATAATTCAGGGTAACCTCGAAGACCTTAGGATCCGGGAAAGTTCCCCCTCCCCTCAAGACTTGGCTCTGGTCCGGCGTCTTCGGGGCGAGATCCCGCACAGTGTTTTCGTAGAAGGTTCATATCTTTTCCTTGTATTCTTCTTGCATATTTATTTGTCACTAACTCCCTTCCTTTGCAGAAATGGCCCCGAAGATCAACCTTGAGTCTTTGTTCAAGGGCAATCTGAAGCCCAAACCCAAGGAGTCTTCCAAGGCTGGTCCTTCACAACCTCCGGCTGCTGAGCCGAAGAAGAGAAAGAGGGACGCCGCCAAAGTCCCTGAGGTCACTGCCCCTGAGCACTCCGAGGTTCCCTCTCCTGTCCATCTGGAGGACACGGAGACAACTTTTGAGGAACTGTTCGATGCTTATGATCGAGCTGGTCTTTCCCCAGACAAAAGGAGGCATCTGCGGGGAAAGTACAAGGCTACTCCGGTTGCGGAGGAGAGAGCTCCGGGAGTTTTGCCTACGGACTTCAACCTAGGTAATCAGAAGTTAAGTTTAAGAAATGAATGTTTTTGGAATATCTTCGGGAATCTAACCCGGATATTTGGAGATGACCTAATTCACGAAGTTACTCGGGCACATTTCTGCTATACAGGTCCAGGCTGGAAGGAGGCTCAGGAGAAGGCAAGGCAGGAGCGGGATGCCGAACTTGCCCGATATGGAGCATATCTGATCCCGCGGGAGCCGAAATGGCTCATTCATGAGGACCAGAACCTCATGGATGAAGAGGATGCCAAGGAAATGGCCCCGGAGATCTGGAAAGGCATCTCCACTACCCGGACCATGGACTGCCTTGAGCACCAGTTTCCGGACCTGTCTGTGGCTCTGGCCCGGTCACATGTTATTACCACTCAGGTAACCCATTGGAATGTTTTCTCTTTTTTGTTTTTTAGTCATTACGACCCTGATACTGACATCCTTTTGTGCATGCTGCAGGCTGCTTGCCTGACTGGTTAGACCTCCCAAGTTGTCCAGAAGATGGACGAGGCCCGAAGTAGTGCGGAACAACGGGCTACTAAGGGGGTTGCTGTTGTGGCGAAACTCATCCAAAGAGTTTCCCACTATGAGCAACTTCTGCGGGCGTCCCGGACCACTAGCTCCGGGGTCCTTGCTCTCCCGGACGACGTCCAAGGTGATCTCCCTGATCCTTCCACCGCGTCCCAACTTGCTGCAGTTGAGGCCTCTTTTCTGAGCACTGTAGTTGCTCAGAGGGATTCTGAGGAAGATTTTCGGAGGGAGAATGAAGCTCTTCGGAGGGAGAAGAATGATCTTGTAGTTGATCTTGAGAACCTCAAGAGTCACACCGAGCAAGACCTCAACGATCTCCGGGAGAAGCTACAGGCATCCGAACAGAGGACGGCTACTGTTCAGGAGGAGAAGGAGGCTTGGGAAGAAGCTGTGCAGGAAGCGGTTCAGATGGCCACTGACAAGTACAAGCTAGGTTTCTGCCTCGCCCGGAGACAAGTTCTGGACATGAACCCTCATGTGGACCTCTCCGGGTTGGACCATATGGAAGAACTTGAGGAGGATCCTTCGTGGTACGGGGAGGAGTTTTTGAAAGCCCCGGAGCCAGTCCACCGGGACCAATTTTCTTTCCCGTAGTACTTTACTGTTTTTTTTTTGTCCCTTTGGATATTCACTTCGGGGAATGTAAATGAACTCTTTTTTTGGTTGTTAATGAAACTCGAAGTTTCTTTTTCAAGTTTTGATTTGGTGAACTTCTTCCCGTAAACATACATATAACTGTCTTCGGGTTTACACAAAGTACTTTCGCAATGCGTCCGAATGAAAAGAGTTAGAAAATTCTCTTCCTTCAGAATCTGATAACTTGTAAACTCCTTTTCTTTCTTCGGCAGTTACCCGGAAGGGACCTTCCCAGTTTGGGGCAAAGGAACCACCTTGCGGTCTTCGGGAACCCAGCTTTGTTTGCCGTAGAACTAGGTCTCCAACCTTGATACCTTTGATCTTTACTTTTGAATTGGTTGTGGTTGCAGTCCTTTGCTGGAAAGCCTTTTTCCTGATTTCTGCTTCTTCTCTTTTGCCTTCGAGAAAATCTAAGTTTGCCCTGAGTCCTTCTTCGTTGGCACTTTTTTCGAAGATTGTAGCCCGAAGTGAAGGGTTTGTAACTTCAATCGGGATAAGAGCTTCAGTTCCGTAAGCTAAGGAAAATGGGGTTTCCCCTGTTGATCTGCGCGGAGTTGTCCGGTAACTCCATAATAAGTGCGGGAGTTCCCCGGGCCATTTTCCCTTAGTACTCCCAAGTCTTTTCTTCAGACCGTCTTTGACTGTTCGGTTCGATACTTCAACTTGTCCATTGCTTTGGGGGTGTGCGACCGGAGCGAAATGAAGCTTAATGCCGAATTCTTCGGCGAAATCTTGGAAACCTCCATCCGTAAATTGAGTCCCGTTGTCTACGACGAGCACCTTCGGGCATCCGAATCTGCAAATTATGTTCTTCCAAATGAACTCTTGGATGTTATTTGCTGTGATTGAAGCCAGTGGTTCGGCTTTGATCCACTTGGTAAAATAATCTACGGCGACAGTGCAGTATTTTACCCCCCCGGGGGCCTTTGGTAATGCGCCAATCAAGTCTACTCCCCAAATAGTGAAAGGAATTGGATAATCCGAAGATGATACGTACTCCGATGGAACCCTCTGTATTCGGGCGTGTTCCTGGCACTTTTTGCACTTGTTGACAAACTTCTTCGCGTCTTCTTTAAGGTTCTGCCAGAAATAGCCTTGCCGAAGTATAACTTCTGCGAGAGCATCTGACTTGATGTGGGACCCGCAGGTTCCCTCATGGACCTCCGCAGGACTCCTTCTGTATCTTCTTCGCCGATGCACTTCTGGAGGGGTGAAGAAAAACCTTTGCGGTAGAGATGACTTCCTACTATGACGAACTTAGCGGATTTTCTCTTCATCTGCTTCGCCGTGACCAGATCCTCCGGGAGCAATCCTTTGGAGATGAACTTCCAGTACGACGCTCTCCATCCAGAAGTAATGCTTAATACCCGGAGATAACTGATGCTTGGACTATCTCTTTCTTCGTCGTATGACGATGCCTTGGAGAGTAAGTCTGCTTAGAAATTAAGAGCCCGGGGAACCTTTTCGATGGTCAGTTTCTCAAATTGCGTCGCTAATTTTTTGACAACGTCAGCATACTTCTTGAGGCCAGGTTCCTTGACCTCGTATTCCCCGTTTGTTTGTTGGACAAGAAGGTTCGAATCACTGCATGCCAGCAGAGATTGAATTCCGGCTTTCTGAGCTAATTCCAGTCCGGCGATCAGGGCATCGTATTCAGCCGCATTATTTATCACCGGGAAAGTAAATTTGATCGATCGGGTTACATTCATACCTTCGGGTCCTGCGAGTACCAGTCCTGCCCCTTGTCTCTCTACTCCTGAAGCACCGTCCACATGTAGAGTCCGTATCTCATATTCGCTGAGCTCGATACACCACTTTGATAGTCTTCCGAATGATCAACACGTTTTAGGATATCTTTGACCGGACGTTGCTTCGGACTATAATAGAAAATCCCGAGAAAGTACGGTTTTAATCTCCGGGCTGAGAGGACCAAAGCGTAGACTAGTTTTTGGATCACCGGGTAGTTGAGTTCGGCTCCGTGCAAAGACTTGCTTACGTAGTAGACTGGCCATTGTTTTCCCTGGTCATCTTCCTGAACAAGAACCGAACTTACGGCCTTCTCTCCCACTGCAAGGTATACGATCAGGGGCCTGTCCTCGGTCGGATGCCGTAGGGTTGGCATCTCCAAGAAATAGGATTTAATCTCTTCCCATGCCTTTAGGCAATCGAGGTTCCATTCGAATCTTGCTCGGCCAGCTTCGTTTTCTGCCTTCGACTTCTTGTCCCCCTTCACTGCTATACGTCCGGGTTCCGCACCCTTTTTGATTAGAAGTTTGAAAAACGGGCGACACTTATCTCCGTACGATATGCGTACCGAGATATGAAACGGCTAAGGGCCGTGATTTTGCCGAGCAACCTTTGTACATCTTTGACTGAAGTGGGTGTCCTAGAGTTGAGCAAGGCTTTGATCTTGGCCGAATTTGCATCAATTCCACGTTCGGATACCATGAACCCCAGAAACTTTCCCGTTGTTACCCCGAACACACACTTGTCCGGGTTCAGGCGTAGCCCGTAGTTTCGAATTTGACCGAAGACTTCTTCGATATTCCGAATAAGATCATCCTCCTCTTTGCTTTTTATGATGATGTCATCGACGTATACTTCGAGGATCCTTCCGATCTGGCCGGAGAAGATTTTGTCCATCAGCCTCTGGTAAGTGGCTCCCGCATTTTTGAGGCCAAACGGCATCCTGATGTAGCAATGTGTGCCGGAGTCACTTATGAAGGAGGTTTTTTCTTCATCAACCAGATTCATCCGGATCTAATGGTACCCACTGTAAGCATCAAGAAAACTTAATCGGGGTTCTCCCTCTAGGGCAACTTCTTCAGTTGTCGTTGTCTCTTCGTCCTCCTCTGTCAAGGACTTCGGTCCCGGACCCTTTTGGGCCAAAGCCATGACATCCTTGGCTTCCTTCTGGCTTATATAGATAGAAGTGTCGCCTTCATCGGTCTCGAAGGTGATAGTGAGGTACTTGACATCACTCCTCATGTGGATTGTACTCTGAGTCTCTCTTCCGATGATGGCGTTGTAAGTCGAAGGAACGTCCATAACCAGCCATTTTACCATGATGGTGGTATACCGGAATTTCCCTTTGGGCCCAATTCCGATGAACATGGCAGGGAGCTCGATACATCCGAGTACTGGCAACTCGTCCGGACCAACTCCATATGTCGCGGTCCTGACTGGGACCAGCCTACTTGCTTTCAGCTTCAAACCTCGGTACGCCTCAACGAACAGCACATCGGCGTTCGAGCCATCGTCGCAGAGCACTCTCCTCACATCTATAGTCCCTATTCTTAGGGTGATGATGAGCGGGTCATAGTGCGGGAAACGTATCTCTGTCTCATTCGCTCGTTTAATCCTGGAGGCTGGATCCCCGTAGTTCAATGAGGCTATCTCCCTCGCTTCCCTCTTTCGTGCATTCGACCCGAGGGTTGCGGTTATGGTTTGTAAGGTTTCGGTCGCCTGAGGGGGAGACTTCCTCCCTTTGTTCTTCTCTTGCCATGATGTGTCCCCCTGGACCTTTGATTTCCCTCGGGAGAGCCCTTCTTCTGAAGGCATCTTCAAATATTCTCTCAAGGAACCTTTCTTGATGAGAGATTCAATGTACCTTTTCAACTGGTAGCATTGTTCGGTATCGTGGCCGACGTCCCGGTGGAACTGGCAGTACTTAGGTGTATTGCGTTTTGATTCCTCCGGAATGGCCCTTGGCCAACTGATCGTTCGGGTTCCTTGCCTTTGCAAGGCCGCAAGAATGTTTGTTCGGGTGGAGTTGAGGGGGGTGAAGTTCGGATTTCTTTCGAAGGGTTTCTTCTGCCATTCCCAGCCTCCTTGTTCCCTAACAGGTGTCGGTTTGAAGTTGTCCCTTCTCTGTTTCCGGTTGTCCCTGTTATCAAGCTTCCCTTCTCGTTGGGACAACATTTCATGAGCGATCATATGCTCCTCAGTTATTGCGTACATCTCTTCTATGTCAGTGATGTTCTTTCGGGACAGCTTGTAGGCCAACCTGGAATTCGGGAGTAGGGCCTTTGTGAAGGCCATTATCCGGATATTATCCGTCAGGTCTGATGCATGTACGGCTTCCCTATTGAATCGTTCAACGAATTCCCGAATGCCTTCATTCGGCCTCTGTTGATATCGAACATCTGGATGGCCCTCTTCGAAGACCTCTTGCACCCTATGAAGTGAGTGGAGAATTTGATGGCCAAATCCCCGAAGGTGTTTACACACTCCGGAAGGAGGGAGTTGTACCAAGCAGATGCCGGACCTCCTAGGGCGACCTCGAAACATTTGCACAAGGTCGCTTCGTTGGCACCCTTCAGCCCATCGCCCGCTTTGTACTTTCGAATGAAGGCGTCGGATCTCCCACACCGTTGTATATTCCAATGGGTGTGGTAGGTTAAATGAGCGGGGCATCGGGCTTTCCCGGATTCGGAGAGAGAATGGACCGTTCTCTTTTGATGACTCGTACTTGGCTTCGGGCCTGGTAGTACTTCTTTCGACTTGTTCCAGGCGATGCAGCATTTTCCTGATAACATCATCCCGCGGATCCCCGATGGCCAATCTTTCGAGCATCGGGAACTGCTCTCTTTAGCTGTTTTGAGGAGAACGAGACCTCTGCCGGCCTCGCCGGTCTGCTATGTGAGTTTGTCGTAGGTCGTTCTGAGTCCTCTGGGATCTCCCAGACTTATGTCTGTTGCTGCGTTCTTCCCGGAGTACTGCTCGCACTGTCTGGACTAAGTCCGGGTTTAAATGACTGTAGTCCCGGCGTGAACTGGAAGTTGGTTGTAAAGAAGTTGCTCTGTAGGATGTCTCTTCAGAAGAGCTCCGGTAACTGGGATCAGCAGTTCGGCCGTCAGTAGAGCCACCTCCTTCCGGTATTGATGGGTGGGTCCGTGAATGGTTTTCTGGTCCTATTGAAAGGAGTGGTCTTTTCGAGCCTTCACGGTTCCCACAGACGGCGCCATTTGATGGCGGCGCAGTTTGGGCAGCTGCCGCCACGTGTTTACGCAATTGACGCGTGTTGACGTTGCTTGATGTCATTGGTGCGTGTGCGTTACGCGGTTCTTGGAATTCGAGGAATGGGGGTCTGTTGATAGTGCGTTAACTGCTTGTTTGTCAATGAAATGACTTGAAAATGCCAGAGATTGACTTATGTCACCAGTGTTTGTTATATAGCAGGTATTAATGGTGGTAGTATCGTAATAAGTCAATATACTGTTATTCGTATGTGTTCTGTATTGGGTAGTGATTCTCCGGGAATATCCGAGGTCTTGTCCGGGTAAATGTTTTATTAAGTTCGGGAATATTACTTAGGTCCTTGTAATCACTTGAGTTTTTAATGGGACTCTTATGATGGGTTATTAATTTGGACCTTTTGGTAGGCCTGTTTGGATGATTGGGCCTAACGGCCGGCCATCAATACAAGAGGACCTACAAAGCTCCCCAAGTATCGTTGAAAGCACTCAGTGGGAAAACTTGTTCCAATCAAGGGCTATGGTAAATGGGACCCTGTGTAGTCTCATTATCGATAGCGGGAGTTGTGTCAACGCCGCCAGAGAAGACATGGTCGCTGAGCTAGGCCTTCGCACCATCGCACATCCCAAACCCTACCAACTTCAGTGGGTTGATGATAGGACCTTTGTGAAGGTCGTGAAGCAAGTTGAAGTACCGATAAAAATCGGCAAGTATGAGGATTCTATCACCTGCGATGTGGTGCGAATGCAGGCCACCCACATTCTCTTGGGAAGACCCTGGCAGTACGACAAGGAGGCCATACACTATGGCAAGGCCAACAAGTATACCCTGGCAGTACGACAAGGTGCTAGTCATGGCCAAACCCATCCCCTCTATTTATAGATGGGGAGGGCAGTTGAGGGAGGTTTATAACCACCCTAGGTCGAAATTATCATCTATAATTCGGCCTAACATGCTCCTTGCACCTTCCCCTCATGTAGTCTAGGTGCATGATAACTTCTTATGCCCACTATTTGGATAACCACCCCCACTACCTCCTAAAAGGAAGTGGTGACATTTTCTCCCTCATAACTCCCTCCAAAAAATTTGCCACACTTATGTAACCTCCTAAAAGGAAGTGGATACATCTTGTACCATAAATGCACCATTTTACCAAAATACTCTTATTCTGTCAAAAGGTGCCAAAAGTGGTTATCTCACCTAAATGAGATTGGATTACATAAAGTAACTCCAAATAATTTCCAAGACGCATAATTGAGCTCATTTTGAGCTGATAGTTACTTCTTCTTCTTCTTCTTCAGAACTAGCTCATATAAGCTAGAGTTATTTACTTTTAACTAACTTGAGCTGGTGGGAGCTAACCACAACTACCTATAGTTGTAGTGAGCTAACCTTAAGCTTCATTTAGATACTTTTAGCTAAGATGAGCTACCATGAGGTGATTTGAGCTAAGTACAGCTACTTCTGGTTAAATTGCATTACTTTGGTGAAACAGTGCAATTGCCAGCAATTGCATGATTTTCAGAGAGTTACAGTGCTTGCTGGTGCAACTGCCAGAAACTTGAACTTAGCTCCATAAGCTCAAACATCACCTCAAAAGTTCTTGGTGTGTCAAGAAATTCTAACACTTTAATGCATACAAGACTAGCATAAGGGAAGATTCACATTGTGAAGTCTTACTTATAAATACATAACATATGTGCATGTATAGGATCAACCTAATGGAGAACACTATGTGGATCATAGCATGATTATCATAAGTGTATCTCAAAAATGATAGTATACGTAGACCTAAAAATTTAGGTGGTGAGGATCTACTCAAGTAAGTCGCATACTTTGACTCTAGCAATAAACTGTCATAAGTCTTAACCGACTGGAAATGACTAGTCCTGTGTATGTTTAAATACCATCAAATGAGACTATCATGTACCAAAATGAGATTCGCTACTCCTATGCTACAGGATATACTCTCATGGCCATAGTTGAATAGAAATAAGGGTAATAGTATCCATGCCTTAGTTCAACACGAGAGTCTATCAAGTACACATGATGTGATTAAACCAATTGGTGAGATTTTTTCGTGACGTCGACTTCTATGTTACTTAGGCAGCATCGATATACTGCTAGGTACCACTCACTGCTTGTAGTCATGAATGCGAATTCATAGTCACTGCAAATATAATGAGAACCTATAGGGTCGTATGCACATTGATTGAGTTCATGAGCTAATTCGATAGTGGTAGAAGCTTAGGGACTTTAGAGTCAACTTTAGAAAAGTTGGATATGTAAGCGTACTAGGGTTAGGCGTATAGGGTTACACAAACCAAATCTTACTGCTTGACAAACAAGACTTTACAAACGCCTAAGTAATTGGACTTTCTCGATTCCTGACTCATAGGACTTATAACCCTTGCCTGACTAACGAGACTTTAAAACAGTTCTAACTATAACACGTTGATATATGCTATATCAAGTATTCCACTTCATTGGGAATAATTAGCTTTTTAATGTTGAAGATTTAGTCTAACAACTCCAATGATATGAGTTGAATTTTGTTTAAAGCACGATTGAAAAATCTATGAAGAGATTAGTCTTGAAAGACTAGATTTTAAAGCATAAAGCGGTTTTTCAAAACCTTTAAAAATCAAAGCAAAGTTTTCATGGCTGAATCGAAGTTTGAAGATCAGAGCTTGCTTGACTTGATAAAGAGAAAAGAGGTAGAGAGGATAGGAGATATTGATGCTTGGGTTGGTGTGTTGAGATGTTTGTGTCCTTCTCCTTTTATAGGCTTTAAAGATACTTCAATATGGTGAGGAACCTTTTGATTGATACTTGATTAATCTTAATTGATATGCTGTGTAGGATGGATGAAGTTCAAGTAATCTTGAGTCTCCAAAAGGTTGTAGAAGTGTCTAGTCAGTTCCGAAATCAAATGGTGCTTGGTTCTTCATGGCGTTGTACCGTAAACATGTTGACGAAGATTGACTCGAGAGTTTCTTGCTGAATTCTCATTGATTTCTTTCCAGATCTTGATCCCTTAAGAATATATACTTTCAAAACATAGGGTGATTGTTTGATTCACGAAGTAGTAGCTTCAACGTTGATTTCTTTCGTTTCTTGATCAGATGCAAGATATATGCCTTCCAAACTTCGATCAAATCGTATGGAAAGTGAGATTTGAAGTACCCTCCTTATTGAGCACAAATTTCATCAAAGATTAACCATGAATTTGGATAAGGACAAGTCTAGATTAATGCAATTCAAGTAGCGCAAAGTACAATATGCGATTAATTCAATTATATTCAAATATTAACACATGGTTCCTTGGACTTTTCAACACTTTTCAAAAACGCCCCAACAATTATTTTAATCAAAAAATGAAAATGCATTTGCACAAATGCCAATCAACTTTTCAAATCTTTGCAATTAAACCCAAATGTTTTGAAATCATTAAAATATAAAATTCAACAACTACTACCGCATCAGGAACAAGGATCACCTACCTCAAGGCGTTCTTGAAGAAAGTTTGAGGAAGCAACTAATCAAGCGTGGATACCAGTAGAGAGCGGCTGTCTTCACATGTCAACGGGCCGAAAGAATAATCAGTCCGCTAGGTAAAAGTTTTGAACATCTGTCTCGCCCCATTCCACATGAGATCTACAGTGGGTTTCTAATTTTCCTCCACATTTTTGCAATCCGGAAACCTAACAAATGATTGTCATACTTTTCAGAAATTTACAGATGACCCAACTAGTTTATGTATTTAGTCCATGAACCTAGCTTAAAGAAAATTCGAAAGAGGACTATAATTTTAAGAAGTTACAATTTAGTCATCATCTAGTTGAGCGGATCAGATATTCATTAATAGAGTCAAGCGATCTATAAAAGGAAAAATGGATGTTGGATCGATCCATGGAGCAGGTCGACCCAGATCTCCAATACCAAACCTAACTAACTATACTATAACCCTTTTCTCACGTGCATTCGCGTGGGAGGCCATTACGAGTTGCAAGAAATCTCATCTTATCACTACAATAGTTATAGAACCTCGAATTCTCTTGTGCCCACCTGACAAGCCCTCGTCCAACGTGGTCTAGCTCTTTCACCTCCTTTGAGTTTCTAACCTTCAAGTCTCTGTAGTATGCTTTGAAAGGAGCCTTGGACCAGTCTGTTGGCACCTTGCCTCCTTGGGTCACCCATTCCCCACTCCATAAGGAGCAATAGATCCTCATCCGTTGCTTGTTCAAGTAAGGAATTCCAAACTTTTCTTGGTTGGTGTACACTCTTATGGGGATATCATCCACATAGAAACTGGGAAACATATATAAGATAAGATGTAGTAAGAGTAGTTAATAGTAGTTCCATAATTGGATATTGCAAACATTTAACTTTCGAATTTATATTTAATACTCAATGCTTCATGGGTAGAATTTGTTGAAGAAAAGTTCTTATAGATAAATTCATAAATCTAATTATGGTTAAGCATATAAATTATTTAACTTTAAATTTTAAATGTTTAATAAAAATAATTATAAATTAAATAATGACAATAAATATTACACATTTTATGAGACGGATGGAGTGTATCATTATTATGGATGACTCATTTATGGAATCCATTTTATGCTATAGGAAGATGGATACATACAAAAAGAATCACTTGTGTTCTTGGCAATCTCCATCACATTAATTGGGACGTAACCCATTGGGACGTAACCCCTCCTTTAAATTGCCTACTTCACATGACGGTTCATTGTTCACAAGAAAATGCAAAAATGAGTTGTCGCTTTTCGGTATTTTTTATAATGAAAAGAAAACAAAATCCACAATTCTATGATTGAAAAGAGAATTTGAATAAATCTGGAAATCATAATATTGTGCATTATCTTTTTTACTTTCTTATTTTATTAGTAAATTTGTTTTTAACATTCAATTTATGATTTTTTTTCTTGTTGCTTCCTCAACATTGTTACATTTAATTTTTCAATTTCTGTTTCACTTAAATTTTTACTAGGAAGAATTCATTAAAAAATTCTTTAAAAAATGTATTTACAAATTAGACACAAAATTATCATATGAGCAGAAAATATTTAACTTTTATGCTAAAAAATTGAAAGAAATAAATCATATTAAATGTTGAAAAACAAACGTAACTGTTGTTGCTGATATAGAGGGAGTATATCACATAATGTTCAATACTATGTAATAAACTAAAAATCTTTAGTTTCTAATTTAAATATTTTTAGCGTAAACCTCAACAAATTAAATGAAGGCAATGTAAATAAATTTCTTGTTGTTCTTACATGATGTTTTTGGGATTCCATAGGATGGTATAATTGTGAAATTCTTCTGTGGGATCGAACCATAGTCGGAACTCTTCCTCTCTGTCCCCTGTCCCATTGGCATATATATTGGTGTGAAGCGTGTAAGGCTCACCACTTGTGTTCCCCAGAAACTCGAAATCTATTTCATCATGGCTTGTTCCTTCCGAAGATAGCTGCATTTCTAGCAATGGAATTTAATTATTAAGCAATATTTAATTATTTTATATTTTTTGATAAAATTAAGCAATATTTATTATATATGTTGATGGGGAAATAAATCTATAATGGTAAGGACTGATTACTAATGTGGATTGATGGAATATCTTACAGAGCTAGCTAATATATAAGTTTTTTAAATAAAAAAACTTTCGATATGAAAGGTGGATTCTTTTGCAAAAGTTTTGGGAAAAATGAAAGTTTTATACCCCCATTCTAAAGGTAATAAAACACTTATTGTTCAATATTTAATCTATAATTTTATTTTATATGAACTCAAATTAAAAAATTGAAAATTTTTATATATAACTAAAAATTTGATGTCTTAAATTTATGATTATATATTTTGATATTTTTTCATTAATAAATAACATATAAATTGAAATCAAAAGTCAGCTATCGCATTATTTTTGAACGGATGGAGCAAGAAGTTTATGAGATTAAAATATTTGGGGAAAAGATTGATTTGAAAGTTTTTTTTCTTGCAAAAATCACACCCTAAATAATTTCAAATTTACATTTTCTTATTTTTTCGCTTTACATTTTCCATGTCTTTCTCATTATATATATATATATATATATATATATATATATTAGTACAAATTTTTCATTTTCTTGAAGAACACACCTTATTTAAATACGAAAGAGAATTTAGAGAAATCAAAATCAAAATTAAAGTCAAAAAGAGAAAATAGCTACACACATAAAATGTGGAAACTGTTCCAGCGGAATCACCCGGATGGAGTTTCATCTGCACATCAAATCTTCCAAAAAGATAATCATTTCTGGAAATAAAGCCACCACCATTGATTTGATCCAGCTTGATCTTAAGCAGCATGCCCTCATCCAAAATCCTGATGTGTGAATTTCCATAGAGAATTTCAATGTCCGAGATGAAATTTGCAAAGATGGTGGCCAATGATCTAAGGATAAGGAAAACCCAAAACGGAGAAGCAAAATTAGATGAGGATTTCATTTTCTGTGAAGGAGGCAAAGGTAATTACAAATAGTGCTAAAATTTCCTCACTAAATAATTATATAAATAGGTTCCTCAAAAAAAAAAAAAAAAACTTGTGTCCTAGAAAACACTTGAGCCTCGTTTGAATTTTGGTTGAATTGGGCCTACATTAGCTCTATGGCCAACCCTTCCATTGACTTAGGAAACGGTTCACCAAAGTACACGCTTAAACTTAATTGTAGGCTCTATTGTAAAATACCCACTTAATTAGGTCCAAAAGTGTAAAATACCCATTTTTATTGTCATTTGTATATTTTAACCACTCACCTTTAAGTACTAAGTACAAAATAAAGACTTTCAATCAAAAAAAGGGACAACCAAACGACAACCATGTGGATTTACCACTTGCCACATCAGAGATGACCCAACAACCCATCTAGATCTTCGCCACCACTAGATCTGTAACACCCCCAATTACCCACTAGGAAATTTTAGGGTAAATTAAAATTTTTGAAAACAATTTATTTAATAGGAAAACAATTTATTTAATAGGAAATTTGGAACACACGTTATAAAAATTTCACAACAGTAAAAGAAGGTGTTACTCAAACACACGTCCAGATATTACAAGCCAGATTGTGCAGCGGAAATTAACAATTACGAAAGTTCATTTATTAAACCCAAAAACTCTCAGAAGCCATGCCGAGAAGTTACAGCGTCTCCACCCGGTCATTGCTCCTCCTCAAGTACGCATGTTCGTACTCGAGTCGACGGGAGTGGCATAGAAGTCATCCCCGTAAAACTCACCTGTAAATAAAAGGGTGAGCGTCAAATTGCTCAATAAGGAGGAAAGATTACAGGCCCTTCCTCAGGGTCGTAATATTTCCTCAAAAACAAAATCTAAAATAAAGAACTTAAACATAATAAATTCAACATATACACACAAACTATAGCTCAACATGAAACAATAACCAATATGTAGATATATGGACCAACATGAAATAGATAACATTTTCACAGAATTATGCCAAGTCTAAATGCAGGAATAATCTCTAGTCCGGTTATCATACGCCATAAAATATTTTGGAAACCATTTTTGAAAACCGATGCCGTCGGATGAGCCTAGCCGGTGGGCATGTACAGTGTCGCACTCTCGGGAATGCCCCTTAAGTAGAGCCACTAGGGATACCGCCAGGCCAGAGCCCACTGGGATGTCTACGCCGAGACAGAGCCTCTCGTGAATGCCAATCACGCCACAGGATTGCAGATAACATGAAAATCACAGTTGGGTTCGGATCACCCGATACGAACAGATCGTCTAAAGTTACGGCTTGGTTAAGTCACGTAGGGCCGAATCCACGACACCTCTCATGTCTTAACCTTTTGTCCAGAAAACCCATTTTGTCTATAAAATTCATTTTGTCCAGAAAATTCATTTTGTCCAGAAATCTCATTTTGTCCAGTTTCCAATGCAGTCATGCGATACAATACATCAACAACATGTCACATCCAATAGTGATGCATGATTGCTATCCAATTACTTCATTAAGCCTTTAGGTGAAATGTCATGCCCTAATATTTTCTACTTTTAACTGGTAATATTGTTATACTTGCGTGATATCATGACAATCATTTACAATTTACTGGTTGTTTTACTTGTGTGCACTCTTATCTCGTGAGTTATTACCCAACCTTACTTTAATCATCGTTTCCGTACCTAATTTGTTATCTAGCGGCTTAGGTTAACTTTTACGGTCCTATCATGATCCTAGCGTTTGATTCCAACTCTAAACATGTTACTACCCCATATTGTACCTACACATGATACTAACAAATTATTAGCTCACCGGCCCTAGCATAAAACTAACGGAGTTCGTTTAACGAGCCTAACATGCCACTAGCGAGTACAACGGTCCTAGCAAGATACAAGCGTATGCAACATCCAACGCATATATCATACATATATGTCAATCAATCGGTCAACAACCTAAATGATAACAATTCTTAACTGTGAACATATAAGGTAACATGAATAATTATGATACGCTACCCAGTTTGCCCGATCGAATGTTTATTAAGTCCATTTGTTAACTTAGAATTCGTTATTCGAGATTTTATTTATGAAGCAAAATAAGACGACTCAAAGGAAGAACCTCATCTTAACCCCCTTACTTGGATGTAACCGGGAATAAGCGTCGGCTACGGATCAGGAATGGTCGGCACTTCGCTCGGAGTTGGAACTTGAAATATAGAACCTAGCGATAGCAAGAAAATCAATGAAAATTTCATGAGACTCCGCCAGAATGTTTACCGGTGTCGGCTGGTAGAATTTACGGAAGTGTAACGGAAGCTCTAACAATTCCCTAATGGTCCAAGATAGTTCTAGGTAAGGTTTGGACTAAGGTGTGGAGTCCAGTAATTTTTTGGTGGCTAAAACGCACAAAACTAATTTTTAAGAATTTTAAACCATTTTTAAGGGTTAAAATAATTATTTAATAATATAAATAATTTAAAAGTTGAAAATAAGACTTTGAAACTGTTGTAAACACTAACATAGGATTTTTGACCAAGAATGGTAATTTTGCTCAACTCACACTAATTAATAACAAATATACAAGGGAAAAACTAATTAATAAAAGAAAGTACAATTTATACAACAAAATAATTTTTTGTCAAAATCTATACAGCAAGTAAAATCATTTAAGTTTCCTGTAAATTTTCAAAAATTTTAGATCCACAATGTAATTTTTCTCAACTCTTAACTATTTTTAATCAAATAACTAAAGAGGAAACTAATTAATAAATAAAAAAAAATTTACAGAACAAAAGTGACTCCTGAAATTTTCCACACAGAATATATAATTAACCAAAAATCCTTGCAAAGTTTCATAAATGAAAGAGCAAAAATAAGAAGGATATCAATTTTCTAAGTTCTAGACCATAACTTACAAGAAAGTAAAATAAAAATCATTTTTCGAAAATTTAAAAGTTACAACTCTCAAAATATGTTGGAAACACAAAAGGACAGAGGCTCTAAAAATCTCAATGTGAAATTATAACAAGGAAGTATTTCTCTTTCAAATTAGGAATATACTAGTATATATACTTTTATAACAACTAGTCAAAATTAATATAAAATAAATTATAAACACATTTGTTACTTGCAGAAGTTCGAATTATGCTAATTACTTAGTTCTATAGTATATAAACAAGTTTCCCCAATTTCCTAGCTCCAACAACTTAAAGTAAAATAAAATTAAGCTTAATTTCTAATATTAAGAAATAATATTTTTAAAAAATATAAAAACAACCCAGAATCAAAGAAATAAAGTTGGAAAATCAAATATTAGGTATTTAAGGTATTCTGTTAACATTTCATGATTTTACAACATAAAGAAGTATTTTTAAACAATTAAAACATTTAAGAAATAAATAGGTGCAATGGCCAAAATGTCACTTTTCAAAGTTTTCCAGTGGCCTCAGTGTAACCTGAAACAAACGACAGGGTAAGACCGAACAAGGAAGAAAGTTTAGGGGCTAAACTCGGGTTTTACCAAAGAAGTTGCAGACTTCTTCTTCTCCGGCGAGAAGTCGCCGGAAACTGGGCTCTACGGCGGACGTCAAGAAGTCGCGGCGGACTTGGGTCCGTCCGATTCGGATCGTCAATCCCGTTCGAATGGTGGTGGTGGTTCCGGCCGAAAGTGACCTTGGCGGCGAAGTTGGCCGTCGAACCCGAAATAATATTTTCGGTTTTTTGAGCAAAACTCCTTCTACATAGCACCTCAGGCTACGAAAATTGAGGGAAAGGTTCCCAAGTACTAGACGAAGATAATGGCAGTGGTTTGTGGCATCGAAAATGGCTGAGGAGGGAGAAAGAATAAATGGCCGAATTTCTTCTTTCTCCGTTTTCTTCCTATTTCCTACAGCAAATGGCTCCTTTTTCTAGCCAAAAAGAACGATTGACAGGAGCTAAACGTGATGATGATGGAGTGAGACCAGATTTTCCAATGGATTGACAGGAGAAGGAAGATCGAACGTGAAGAGTCGGCGGAAGACTCGCCGGTTCGTTTTTTTTTTTCTTTTTTTTTAATTCATTTTAATTAACACAAAAATTACTAAAATTAATAAAATTCCCCTCTTTAATTTCTAAACTACAAAACAAAAAAAGCAAATGACCTAAAATACAATACATACAATAAAATTTGAAAAGATAATAAAATACTAACACATAAGAAGGAAAACAATTAACAAGGGTAAAGATGAAATGATAAAATCATTATTTTGTGCAAGAGGCTGATTTAACAACAATATGGATTTTAGAAAAATTAAGAAATACCTTAAATAATAAAATTAAATTGAGTGTTAAAAAGTAATAAGTTCATAAAAGATAGAATGTAGTATTTTTTTATTAAATGATAAAAACAAAACACATGAAATACTAACAACATGTCCTTAAAATAATGAAATGATAAAATTTTATAAATGGAGAAAAGAAAAATAATTTCACCAAATAACAATTTCACAAAGTTCATAAAATACCGGAATGATGAGTATATAAAATAATGAAAATGTAACTATATAGACCAAAGAGAAAAGTTAAAGTATATATATATAAATTAAAGTTCATAAAAAGATGAAATTCCCTCAAATGATGAAATAGTAAGTACATGAAATGATGATGTCCACATGAAATATAAATATAAGGAAAGTAAGAAGCAAATGTAAACATGAAATAAAATTTACCGCAACCTAAATCGCTAGTTTAGAACGAGAATTCTAGGGTTATTAAAAGATCCACCAGTGCTAACTCCGTCTTCCCCTGCTTCCTACACCAGAAAGTTCCCTTTCTTCGACTTGGAGTGAACTTTGTTTGTCTCCGGCGATTTATCGGGGATGGACCTGGATTTCACCGACGAAGTGGGTTCTTGAGAGAATTAATAATGGAGGTTGAACACTTGAGATGTTGAAGCGTTGAAAAAGATCTAGACATTGGAGGCTGAAATTGAAAAGAGGACATCTATATTCGATATGCTTTGTTGTTGACGGTGTTTGTTGAGGAGGTAAATCCAAATGTGTGTCGGATTCTTGAAATTTCTCAGGCTCCTGAGATCTATAGGTGTAGAAACTGAAGGATTTGATGCGGTGGAGCATCGACGAAGATCTGGCGAGTGTTTGGCATCACCATTGTTCTTGTTACTGTTGGAAGGTCTAGAGGTGAAGAGGATTGTTCCAATGGTGAGATTGAGGAAGACGAAGAGGACCATCGGTGTCAGCCATCTGGACTTCCAACGCCGAGGCTGGTGCATTGTCTGGTAGGGAAGCCGAGGTCTTGCTCTTCTCGTAGATTCGGTAATAGACCTCACCGATGGTGGCGCCGGCTTGAGCCTAGGCGGTACCATAGTGAAGATCAACCATGACATCGTGGAGCTTTGCTAGGTCGACAAGGCAGCAGAGAAAGAGGTGTCGTAGGTGGTGGGTACAACGAAGGTGGAGAATGGTGCAACCATGTCAAAGTTGGTGTCGATGCATTGCCTAAAGCTCTGCTAGAGATTATCAGGTGAAGAGTGGCCGGGCTTGGCAGTGGACCGGGTTAAGAGGAGCCCTCTAGTTTTAATCAACTACTCCTCATCCCCAACAATAATCTACCCAGCTCTAACATCAGCTCCACCATCAACAAAAATGGGTTTCACATCACAAGTGGCAGCTGAGCTGGACATTATAACATCGAAGTATCGCCGCACTAATGAAACATGGATGAGTGGTTAAAACAGGCTGATGAAAAGGAAAGTGGGTGATTTACACTTTGGACCTAGTTAAGTGGGCATTTTTCCCCTGGAGCCTTAATTGTATGAAACGATTTGTGTGGTTGAGTAGAAAGGAGCTCCCACTTCCTTGTTTAATGTCCCATTTTGATTTACGAATGAGAAAAGGACTTTATAAGATCTCAATTATTGGAGGTTTGGTTAGCGGTACATAGCCGAACCAAGTACCCGCTAAGGTCGAAAGCCAAGAGAGTAGACGTTGAACTTCGGTGAAGTATTTCAGCCTCAAAGGCCCGACCTTAGGAGAATATGGGTGGAACCTAGGCGCGATAATCTAGTCTGAGGTATGTAATCGGCGATAAGGGTTAGACTTTGGCAAGCATCCAAGATGTGTGTAAGTGGATATCAAGGGATCTAATCCGGATTTCTAAGAGGATTCTCCAACTGTAGTTTAAGAAATAGTTTCCCGCCTTGGGATAGGCCTTTGACCATATAAATATGATTATACGACTTTATATAGGGTATCTTGTATTTTTTATGAACCATGACTGTATCCAAGAATATAAAACAAGAAATATGAGAAATCTTCACAAATATGTTGTCGACTCCAGAAGACAACATATGGCGCCTTCTGTAATCATCAATCACCACAAGCATCGAGCTCACAAGGTTTTGATCAACCCTGATGACTAGTGTTGCATAGTTTGGTCCGTCACTCGCCACTTCACATAGAGATGTTACGCCTTGGAAGAAAGAACATGTTTATTTGTCTCCAGGAGCGATCAGTAGCAAATTGCAGGCTAGCTAGTAGCTAGGATATGGGAGTAGAATATATAACTGGGATCCTGATGCTCCAATTATTTGCAGCATCAATGGGCAGAAATAGAAGCAAGTTCTGGTCACAAGCCCTATAAGTCAATAACCAAAGCGGACGAATCAGCTATAAAATTTCCGCATGCTGATCTGCTGCTTATCGTAAGAAGGATATGAGGGAGAGATGTAGACAAGATACTCTGCGATAACGTTCAAACATCAACATTCTCTTTCTCCACACATTTCTAGATATAGATCTCGATGTGATGAAGCCCAAGCTGAAGATTTTAGAGATCGTTTTTCATGCTTTTCACATGGATCTTTCTCAAACAAATGTAATACTCCATTTTAACAAACGTACATGGCGGTTTCTTTCACAACAAACATGTTATATTTTGTACGACCATATCTATCATTTTCCAAGCTTTCACAATTTGAATTCCTTCCTCTCTATCATGTGTGCTCCTTTGTAGGGCTAGATCACGTTCAAGTGTTCCTCGACCCTTGAGGAAACACATCGATTGGTACTAGAGCAATTTGGTATCACATCAATAGGTATCAGAACCAATTGCTTAACAAGGAGAAGTTTCTTATTCTTATCTTTCTCATTTCCGCAACATCATTTTGTTTAATCTTGTGTTCTAACCATCTATCATACTGGTTCTTTCCATCTTGTCATACTGGTTCTTTCCATCTCATCTTTGTGTTTTAAGTGGTGTGACTTCTTTCAATTCAGTTGTTACATCCATTAAAAAAATAATAAAAACGTTACTGATTTAGAGTGTTTGTGATATTACAACAAGCTCATGAAAGCAAAAATAGAAAAGAAAAGAAAAGCAAGGATTTGGCACAAAAAAACAAGGAAATGATTAAGTCTTTTGTTTTCAAAGGCAACCGAGTCATTTTTCTTCCAAGTTGCGGGAATCTTTTCCAAAACCAAGCCAATTTGCAATCTACCCTTTGCAAAAAGTAACCATCATTTTCTTCAAAGGTTTGAAAGTTTCTTGTGGTTTTAAAACTTATTTTAAGCATCTAGCTCAAAACTTTTGAACACGATGCTCATAACAAGTTTTAAAAAACAATTGTAAAGGTGGTCCAAAATGTGTTATTATTCCAAAACACATATCACATGCAGTTTCTAAGTATGCACATTCATCAATCACCTTGGATTTTTCACTCATTGCAATTATAGCATGATAGTCATTGAACATCAAATCCTCACATGGTGAATTAAAATTGAATCTTGCACAAGGTACATCATCACAATTTTTAAGCATGTTACTTGGGAAGAAGTCATTCTAATGCTTGATAACAAAAAATAATTCACTCAAACATACTTCTGGATCAAATACAAATATAAACTTTTGAAGCCTCTCATTCTTCAAAAAGTTGTATGTGTCAAATTTCAAAGTGAGGACTAGATGAATGACACAAAAGGTCAATTCATGGTCAAATTCATTACCAAATATATTTTCAACAAATTTGTCATACTCAACTTGTTTAACATCTCCATATGCATATGACCCAATAAATAGTACAATTTTCATATCATTTCCAACATTGCCAACAACTATTTGGCAAGAATTAGCAAAAAGTTTGCTTTTAGCTCTAGCAACAATAGATGGTGAAAACAAAACATGCTTAATAACACTTTTCCAATCAATCATGGGCTTTAACAATGAAGCATATGGATCAATGTATGCAACATACTCATGAGAAGATTCAATCAATCCTAAACTAGCACAAAAATCATCCATGGGAGTAATATCATGCTTAGTTCAAGAATTTGCAATATCAAGCATTTCAATACTCAAAGATTCATTTTTATCAAATAAATCATTTAGTTTCGATAATGGTTACCATCCCTCAAAATAGAGATTTCCTCTTGAAGTGGTTTCTCTTCCTCCATGGATATTGAGCCGCCACATGTGACGTGAGCCCACTCTTGCTGATGGTGGAGCTGATGTTGAAGCTGGGTAGATTATTGTTGGTGATGAGGTGTGGTTGATTAGAACCAGAGGGCTCCTCTTGACCTGGTCCACCGCCAAGCCTGGCCACTCTTCACCTGATCATCTCAAGCGTAACTTCAGGCAATGCATCGACACTAACTCCGACCTGGCTGCACCCTTCTCCACCTTCATTGCACCCACCACCAACGACACCTCTTTTTCTGCCATCCTTGGCAAAGCTCCGCGGTGTCATGGTTGATCTTTACTCTAGTACCATCTGGGCTCAAGCCTGCACCACCATCGGTGAGGTCTATTACCGAATCTATGAGAAGAGCAAGACCTTGCCTTCCCTGCCAGACTATGCACCAGCCTCGGCGTTGGCGGCCCAGCTGGTTGACACCGATGGTCCTCCTTATTTTTCTCAATCTCACCATTGGAACAATCCATTTAACCTCTTCACCATCGGAACAAGTTACCCTTAAAAAAATCTTTAGAACCTTAGGAAATACGTAGGCCCAAAGATAAGGGCAAAAGATGGAAATCCGAAACTCAAAAGTGAGCCCCGTGACCCTGAGGCGCTATTGAGGCACTAGTGCTAGCACCTCAGGTCTGATTCTGTTGCTCAAGTTGGGCCCCCCATAAGCTTGAGATGCCACATGAGGTGCTATATGTATCTTGAGGCACCACATGAGGCGCTAGTGTTGGTGCCTCCGAGGTGCCTTTGGTCGCCGTGTTGTTGAGATGCCACTGAGGCTCTTTAACCATTATTGTAGCTCATCATATATATTCCATGGCCCCTTATCCATATCTAGCTACTGACTATGGTACATAACTATCATTGTTATCACATGTGGATTGGTGGGTTTCTCAAAGTCGGTGCTACTACGCAAGCAACCATTTTTATGGTATTGTTGAGGCGCTAGTGTTGGTGCCTTTGGTCGTTGGTGTTGTTGAGATGCCACTTGAGGCTCTTTGATATATATGGGCCAGCCCATACGGCTGTATTGTCAAATGCAAAAGCCATATGGGCCGCATCCACCACAGCGGATCTCGTCATTACGGAGAGCCTCTCTTACCAGTAAGGGCGCCCCGTATAAAGCCGTTGGTCACGAAACGTTTACTGCCTCCCTCAAACTAACCGTTACACTACTTATGGCATTAAGCCAAAGGAGAGGGAGTAATTCCCTAATAACTCCGCTGTTATTACACCATTAATACGCCGTCATTCCAATTATGGGTACATTTATGGAGATTCTCCAGCGTTTAAGGCCCGTAACGGGACCTAGCACCACCCTATATATTGGGTGGTGCCTGCCTCAAATAAAGTAACTACTACACACCCACACTCCTCTTCTCTCTTTGCACCTGAAAGTGTCCTTTGCCTTGTCTTTCCAGGTATTGAAGCTGCCCTGTTTCGGTTGTCGGAGAATCCTTGATTGCCGGAGATCACCCTTTGGCTATCAATTTGGCGCCGTCTGTGGGAAAGAAAAACAAGCCGTTTTTCCTTTTCTACTCAACTTTTTCCTCCTCTAACCATTCTCATGGCGAAAACAAGAAGAACTCACAACAGTGTACATGTTGAGGATGCTGCTTCCAGCTCCTCCGATGTACCTCCACCACTCCCTACCGGTGGGGCAACGGGGACGCAACAGCCCCACAACTCCCGGTTGGTGGCAACCTCACACTCCCTGCTGCTGACACCCTGTGGTACAAAGAGCCCCACCACCGCAAGCAGCTACTATGACATACCTCGCTGGGACCTCGACGACCCCAGCAGGTCATTGTCGATCCCGCTCAGATGACACTGCTCCAGGCGAGCATGCTCAATGAAATGATGGCCTTCATGGTACAAACCATCAAGGCGGAAATGTAGGCTGCTCGCCTCCCGCCTCCCAACGACCGGGATGAACAATCCCAGAATCAAAACTCGTCTGCTGCGAACCTGGATGTCGACGATCTTCTTAGAAGAATCAACGTGGTCGAGGAACAGGTTAAGACGCCAAACCTGATCCTCGACGACATCGAGGTTCTCCTCACTCAACCCTTCACGGAGAACGTTATTGCCGCCAAGGCCCCCGCCACTTTCGATCGCTACCATCGAAAGCTACGACGCGACGACGGACCCCGTTGACCATTTGCGACGTTACATCTCCCAAATGGAGATGGCCCGCGCCTCCGACCCCATACTCTGCAAAGCTTTCAGCTCCACCTTGAAAGGGACTGCTTCAACATGGTTTGGAACGTTATGAGGCCAGCATTTCAAATGTTTTAAGGACCTCGCCTCGCTGCCTCGCGCCACTTCATGGGGGCTCGACCTCCTCCCAAGACTGTCCAACACTTGCTAAGGGTGAAACAGCAAAGGGAGGAACCGCTCCGGGATTACATCCGACGGTTTCAGGCGGAAGCCGTCCAAGTCCAGGGTCTCTCCTCCGACATGCAGCTCCTGGCCGTAACGCAAGGCCTTCAACGCGAGTCCAGGCTCGCGCATAACATTAATGAAAACTCCGTCACACGATGGGTGAGTTCATCGATCGGGCAACCCGGTTCATGAACTCCGAGGAGATGAATAAGCCTTACAACAGGCCCCCACCAACGACCGCAACAAGAAATTTGACAGGGGTCCGCTTGCCGAGGTACCAGCCTCGAACACCGGTCCGAAGACCCCGACCACCACCCCGCACTTCGTAACACCCGCACGAACATTCTTCTCATGTTGGAGAAGCAGAATAAGGTCCCCAAGTGGCCTCAGCCGATCCAGCATAAGAGCACGAGGGGGTTTGACAAGTACTGCCTCTACCACAAGGACCGTGGCCACGACACGGAGGCGTGCTTTTAGCTCAGAAATCTCATCTCTCGAGATGATTGAGCAGGTAAGCTCAAAGAATTCTGTCCGACTCCTCTTCCCCCGCAAGGAGTTCCCAAAACCGCAAGAGGGATGATGACAGCGACGACCGCGACAAATCGCGCCGTCCGACACAACAACCCTGAGGCAAAACTTACCGCCACCACCACCCGCGGGCGTCATTCACATGCTCACGGTCGGAAGGCGCCTCCTCCAGAAACGGTATGCAAGAGAAATTTTGCAGATCGACCACCTCGAGGAGAACGTCATTTACCGACCCAATGGGTTAAAGGTCGCTGTTCCACACTCCGATCCACCGCTTATCACAAGAAGGATCGCCGGTTACAACACCAACCGGGTCTACATCGACACCGGTGCAAACACGGTGTCATTTTCAAGGACATGCTCGATAAACTCGGGGTACACATGTCCGCTATACGAAGGAGCTCCGCCCTACCTTTGGCATCGGCAGGACATTGTGCCAACAATAGGGGTCGCCAACTCGCCTCATGCTGATTGGGGACACACGCTTTGGCACGGTTGATCGCCATTCCATTATGACGGAGTTCTTGGTCCTCAAGTCCCTTCCACATACAACGCCATCGTTGGTCGACTCCAGCCAGGTCGAATTTCACATGAGGTGTGACATCCGTTCTCTCACGGTCACATTTGCGACGCCTCGTGGAGATGCAAGCATCTACATTGACCAGCGAACGGCGAGGACGAACTACGTGGCTTCTTTGAGTTCTGCGGTGGATCCACGGGCCTCGAAGACGGCCGAGGAGCCCGCAGTAACCCGACGACAGGCCACGCCGATGACGTGACAGAGGAGATCGACGCTGCTCTGTGCAAGAAGTTTAAGGTTGGCAAAACCTTGAGCAAAAGGAGAAGATGGCGCTCATCCACCTCCTCGAGGCAAACCTTGACGTCTTCGCCTGAGTTTGAAGGATCTGCCGGTGTCGACCCTAGCGTCATCACCCACAAACTTAATGTATTCCCGGACTCAAAGCCGGTTAAGCAAAAGAAAAGGGGTATGGCCTCTAAGAAGAAGTTTGTAAAAGAGGAGGTTTCTAAACTCCTCGAAGCTGGAATAATAAAAGAAATTCAGTACTCTGAGTGGCTCGCTAACATAGTTTTAGCTGACAAAACAAATGGTGAACTTCGTATGTGCGTGGATTTCACGGGCGTCAATAGGCATTGTCCAAAGGACCCCTACCCGTTACCTGTCATCGACCAACTCGTGGACGCAACTTCCAAATATAAATACTTGTCGTTCATGGACGCTAAGAGTGGTTACCACCAAATCTACATGGATCCCAAGACGGCTTCAAAACGGGCGTTCACAACGGGTGATGACGTCTATTACTACGTTCGAATGCCTTTTGGGCTCAAAACGCCGGAGCCACCTACCAGCGTCTAATGAACAAGGTCTTTGCCCACCAGATGGGCCGTAACCTTGAAGCGTCGCCGACGATGTCATTGTCAAAAGCATGACATTCGAAGACCACCTTCAAGATCTGGCCGAGACCTTCGATCATTCCGGCGGTATAACATGAGGCTTAATCCAGCCAAGTGTTCTTTCTTCGTTGGAGCCGGGAAATTCTTGGGCTATATGATCTCCGAAAGGGGATCGACGCCAACCTTAAGAAAATATCAGCCATCACGAAATGGCGCCACCAAGGAACATTAAGGAAATCCAGAACTTACAAGAAGATTTGTTGCCTTGGGCGATTCATTTCCAAGTTGGGGGACAAGTGTAAGCCGTTCTTCGAACAGCTTCGCATGAAAAAGGCGTTCACTTGGACACCGGAATGCCAGGAAGCCTTCGAGCAAATCAAGAAAAACCTCTCTGATTTGCCAACATTGAAATGTCCGCAACCGGGGGATGAACTCGTCATCTACCTCTCCACTTCGAACAGCACCGTATCCGCAGTGCTCGTTAAGGAGGAAGGCCCACAACAAAGGGCCCGTCCTATTACATAAGCCACACGTTACGAGGGGCTGAGGTTAATTACCCTCCCCTCCAAAAAACGATCTACGCTTTGATCGTGGCTGCCAGGAAATTACGAGCATACTTCCAAGCCCACACAATCATTGTCAGAACGGACCTACCAATCCGGGACATCCTAAACAGATCGAACACGGGTCGCTTAGCCCGTTGGTGCATCGAACTCGGGAGTATGACATCAAGTTTGAGCCTCGACGAGCAATAAAGGCACAAGCTTTGGCGGATTTCATGGCCGAAGCTTTCCATTTATCCCCTCGAACATGGTCCTTCGAGGGAACCACCACCGGAGTTGGAGCCTCCCGAGTGGGACATGTTCGTGGATGGTTCATCCAAAGGCCGATCGCCCAGAGGAGGCGTTCATATCAGGGGCCCACACGGCATGGAGGCTAGCTTACGAGTAGCTTTCCAGTTCCCCGTCACAAACAATGTGGCCGAATTCGAGGCACTCGTAGCAGGTCTCAAGACTGCCCTAAAAGCTGGTTTGCGACGTCTAATCGCATACGCGACTCACGGCTCGTCGTAAGCTGTAACGGGACCAATGACTGCAAGGATCCAAGATTTCTCGAGGTACTTGCGCCTTGTCAAAAACTTACAAGGGCAGTTCGAGCAAAAATATTAATAAGATCCCAAGGGATCAAAACACTGTGGCGACAGTTGTCTAAGGGCGGGCGGATGCATTCCTCGAAACCTTAGCACAACCTTCGATAAATACACCATGCAATCGACGCCAACGCAGCAGCTGATTGGAGGGACCCAATCCTCCAAGATCTCCAAACCGGCGCAATCGAGGCCCACCAGCGTTGTAAAAGAAAATAAGGACGCAGCCAGCCCGCCATGTCATCATAGATGGCACATTATGGCGTAAAGGATATTCTACTCCTTTGCAGCGATGTATTGGCCTCGACGATTCCAAACTCATCCCGAACGAAGTTCACTCAGAGTTCATGAGCACACATTGGCTCCGATGCGCTAGCACACAAATGCTTGCGCCTCGGTTATTATTGGCCAACTTTGAGGAAAGACGCGCATGATTTGGTACGAACGTGCCATAAATGCCAACTCAATTCTCGCATTCAGCGACAGCCGGCAAACGAAGTGGTTACGGAGACATACCCTATACCCTTCGCGCTGTGGGGCCTCGATTTACCGGCCCAATGCCTACGGCCAAGGGGCAGTTCAAATTTTGTATAGTGGCTGTCGATTACTTCACTAAGTGGGTCGAGGTCCAGCCACTCGAGAACATAACAACCGCCAAGGTCATACACTTCCTCTGGCACGACCTCGTGGCACGGTACGGGGCACCAAGAGCCATAATCACGCATAATGGGACTCAATTCGCGAGCAAAAGCTTAAGGATTGGGCCACTAAGATGAACATACAAATGCTCTACGCTCCCGTGGCACACCCGCATCAAATGGCCAGGTAGAAGTAACAAATCGCACGATCAAAGAGGGCTTAAAAAGCGCCTCGATGACAAAAAGGGAAGTGGGTTGAGGCCTCCACCAGGCCCTCTAGGACTATCGAACAACTACACGGGGACCCACGGGAGAAACTCCTTTCTCCTTGGTTTACGGCGTCGATGCCTTACTACCAATCGAAGTCTCAATACCCACAATCCGAACGCTATATTACGATGCCCCTCACAATGAGAGCGGTCTTCGAGCGCGTTTGGACCTCGTCGAGGAACTCCGCGAGGGTGCTAGACTTAGACTTATGGCCTTACGACAAAGGGCAAATCTCGATCACAACGCCAAAGTTCGGGCAAAACAGATCCATGTGGGTGGTATGGTCTTGCTAAGGGTGGAGTTGTCAGGTCGTAATCCTGGCCATGGTGCACTTCGTTCCAGATGGGCAGGGCCTTATGTGGTACACAGCAAAGAAAGAGAAGGTGTGTACAAGTTAAAGGACCATCAAGGCAAAAAGCTCAAAAATGACTACCACGTCAACGACTTGAGGCCTTATTACGTTTAAGTTGTACGCTTTCAAAGTCTTTGCGTTGTACAAAGTACTGTTCATACATCAAAGGAAAGGCAATATTCCAAGTCTTTGCATTGCGCAAACTATGTTCACATAAAATCGCTCTACGAAGAGTGTCCCCCACTTTATGCAGTAAGTTTAAAAATTGATTGCAAGGTCACTGCTCGACCAGTGCACATCGAATAAAATAACTTTACGAAGAGTTACGCAAATTCATTTGCACAAATTTACCCAGCACAAGTACAAACACTTCGCATTATGCAAATAATACTCGTATAACAACTACAAAGGCATCAAGTGCTGAAACGTTGTCTATTTTATAAAAAATGAGCAAAAATTAATTACAAGTCCACAAAATACTTGGGGCATCATCGTTTGAGATACAACATGGGCATCCACTACATGCCCGGGCAGAATATCATAAGGATATTCTACTCCTAATATCTTCTCTCGCCCTACCCCACTCGAACAAAATCGCTCGAGGAGGGTCTTCGACCTTCATGGCGTTAAGGGATTCCAACTCGGACTTCTCAACGATGGCCTCCACTTGGTGGCGGCATCGTAGGAAGCCCTCAGCGTAGCGGACACCCTCCATGGCTTGTGCGTTCGCGGTCTTCTCGATCAGCACCTCGACAGCCCTGCGCACTCGACCAGCCCTTTCAGCAATGGGCTTTACAAAAACAGGGGGTTGAACACTTTCACCATCGTACAACTTAAAACCAATTTGGTTTTCTAGTTGTACGAAGGCTAAATGATCAGCCACCACAGAACCCGTCACCTCATTAAGGGTCTGGGTGCAGTCTTCGATCTGGACTGCAGCCTTCGACGCCAGATCCTCAGCCTGGGCAACCCTCAAGGACAACTCCTCCGCGAGTTTGCCCTTCGCCTCAGCCTGGGCCTCCATTCTTTGATACTCCCCGAGCACTTGCTCCATTTCAGCTTCAAGCTCTTTCTTCGCATGATGCTCGGCGAGGAAGAGGGCCTCGTGCTTCTTTCCATCGGCCATAGAAGCTTTCACTGATTGCCCATGACACCTGTGGCTCTAAGAAGGTTAGCCTCCTCTTTCCTCGAGGACCCCAACTCGGCCTCCTTTTCAGCCAACTTGGCATCTTTGTCACCAGTGGCCTTTTTAGGCTCTCCACCTCCTGAGTCCTTTGCCTTGGCCTCAAGACTCTTCACGAGGGATTCAAGGTCCTCGATCTTGGCCACCACCCCCGGGCCAAGACAGCTTTTACGCAAGTTACAAACGCAAAAGCATATAAACAAATTATACCGATAAAAAAGATAAGTAACAAAGGGGGAGTCGAGATTTGTGACTTACTCGAGTGAGGCCCTGGCAGATGTCCTTCGCCATGTCTAGGGCCCCCGAGGACGTGTGCTTCAAAAAATGCCTGTCGCGGGGAAGTGCGAGACCCTCTGCAACCTTTAGTCTCACCTCCCCTTCCCCGAGGAGTATTGACTCGTCACGAGTCACCCTCATGACGGGGTCCCAGGCCTCCACAAGGGCCAGACCCTTGCGCTTGAAGGATTTCTCCCGCAGCTCCCGCCGATAGTCCTCGAGCACCGAGGCTCGAAACGGGATCTATGCCCTTCAGGGTCTTAGGGATCCTCGAAGGCCTTCTTGTGTATACTCGAGGGGCCACAACAGCCCTCCGAGCATCTGCCAATAGGCCGACGGGTTCCCCAGCGCCCCGAACGGGGCTACTGGAAGGATCATCGAGGGCTGGTCTTTTCCCTTTATCTTTGGCGGTGGCTGACCGCTGTCCGAGGACACAGCCAAGCCCTCTACCGCTACAAGGTTAAATGGGAATCAGAACACAATGTAAAGGAAAGTTCACCAAAGAGCCAAGGGAAACAAGAATAGTACTGCAAGTCGGGCGCTTAGCCGAAGGATCTCCTCCTCGGATTCCTCGCAGCCTCCTCGACGATGACGGGACCAGCCATGTTGACTGGTTGAGCCACTGTCACCAAGGCCTCCACACCTCGGGCCTCTCCGCCTTTCGAGGTCCCTGCAACTGACCCCTCGATAACCCTTTGAGCAGGCTCTACAGGGACCTCCTCCTCCATCTTTGCCTTAAGAACCTCCAACAAATCCTCGCTTCTTGGCAAAAGGGTCTGGGTGCAACATCTTGGCTGCAGCAAAACACAAAGTCAGGTTATAATAGCACTTAAAAGGTGCAAGCACAAAAACACAAAAACAAAAACAAAAAGGAATGCAAAACGGACAGTGGGGGTTGCTGAAGGCGCCTTCGAAGCGCTCGATGAGGTCCCCATCCAACCCATCCACCCAGTTTTTTAAGGCATCCACATGGCTCGGAAGACGGTGGGCCCTGCTAACCCCTACCCTCCTTAGGACCACTTCGTCCAGCTGGGACAGAGTGAAGGGAAACCTACCCTTACACTTCTCGAGCCTCTCAACACCGCGGACCCATTCACATGTGGCGTCGAGGGCCCTCTTCCCCTCGCTGCCCAGCCACAAGGAGGGCCTCACCGACACCCTGCGTCTTTCTCCTTGATGAAATACGCAGGAAACCCCAACTATCCTCCTTCAAGATGAAGAAGAAATTGCTCTTCCAACTCCCCACGAGCTGGTGGTCTCGGCCAAGACTCCGATCTTCACCATTTTATTCCCCACCTTCACCTCCTCGGGGTCGGGCTTGATAGAAGGGTGTCCGACCGGCCTCTTCAGCGTATAGAACTCGCAAGAAGGTCTCCGGTAGCACCGCCGTCTTCGCCAAGTGGCAGGCCACCACAAATGAGTTTACGGTGGTAAACACATTCGGGGCCAGTTGCCCAGGGCAAACGCCCCATCCCTCACATAGCTGCAGCAGCAGGGAACAAAAGGGGAGCCTCAATCCGGCTTTCAGTTGGGCTTCGTAGACCACCATGGTATGTTCCCTCATGGCCTCGTCGCTCAACTCCATCCCCGCTTTCCTCAGCACATCCGCCGGAGAAAGCCCGCAAACCACCCCCGTATACACATGGTGGTTCTGGCAGATATCTGCCATTTTCTTCCCCGACAGACCTGTTCGGGGCCACACCTTCTCGACATCAGGGCCGACGCCGGACTTGCTTGGATTCTTGGGAGCCATCTACAAAAATAAACCGCAAAATTCAAAAACTAAACCCTAGACCCAAGAACCTGTGCAAGGCGCGGCGACGCCTCACTCGCAACACTGCCGCGACGAGAAAACGAAAATTAAAAGGGATACCACTTACCGATTCGCATTTATGGAGACAAAAACGAAAGATTCAACGGCTGGGTTCTTCAATCTGCCGAAATTCTTCGTAATTGCCGAAAATGGAAACTAGATTGCAAAGGAAGTCAAGCGCAAAAGCAAGGAAAGCAAGATTTCGAAACCGACTTCCCACTTGGGTTGGCGATAAGAGGAGCGCGATGGGAAGTGAAACGACTTCCCATAATTACAAACGGCGCAAAAGCGCAAATTTTGCAAAGTGCTTTTGCCAACCGCCACAATTGATATTGGGCCAAAGTTTTGGGCCAACATTGGGGACAGCTCTTGGGCCTCCCTAATCAGGCTCCAAAACACCACAATACCACATGGGCTCAATGTCTATGGGCATACTTCCTTCCAAACCGAGCACAGGGCCCAACCCATCCTCCGCGTGGGGAGGGCATACTGATATATATGGGCCAGCCCATACGGCTGTATTGTCAAATGCAAAAGCCATATGGGCCGCATCCACCACAGCGGATCTCGTCATTACGGAGACCCTTTCTTACCAGTAAGGGCGCCCCGTATAAAGCCGTTGGTCACGAAACGTTTAGTGCCTCCCTCAAACTAACCGTTACACTACTTATGGCATTAAGCCAAAGGAGAGGGAGTAATTCCCTAATAACTCCGCTGTTATTACACCATTAATACGCCGTCATTCCAATTATGGGTACATTTATGGAGATTCTCCAGCGTTTAAGGCCCGTAACGGGACCTAGCACCACCCTATATATTGGGTGGTGCCTGCCTCAAATAAGGTAACTACTACACACCCACACTCCTCTTCTCTCTCTGCACCTGAAAGTGTCCTTTGCCTTGTCTTTCCAGGTATTGAAGCTGCCCTGTTTCGGTTGTCGGAGAATCCTTGATTGCCGGAGATCACCCTTTGGCTATCACTCTTTAACCGTTGTTGTAGCTCATCATATGTATTCCATGCCCCCTTATCCATATCTAGCTACTAACTATGGTACAAAACTATCACTGTTTACACATCACATGTGGATTGGTGGTTTTCTCAAAGTGGGTGCTACTACGCATGCAACCATTTTTATGGTGTTGTTGAGGCGCTAGTGTTGGAGCCTCTGAGGTGCATTTGGTCGTTGGTGTTGTTAAGACGCCACTTGAGGGTCTTTACCCATTGTTTTAGCTCATCATATATATTCCATGCCCCCTATCCATATTTAGCTACTGACTATGGTACACAACTATCATTGTTTACACATCACATGTGGATTGGTGGATTTCTCAAAGTCAGTGCTACTATGCATGCAACCATTTTTATGGTAAGAGACTATGATCCAACTACTCGATATAACGATCTTGCTAGAACTTAAGGTGTCACATGAGGAACAAGTATCGGTGCCTCTGCGATGCCTCTAGTCATTGACGTGTTGAACATGCTCAATGTGTGAGTCTTGGACCGAATCCCCTTTTCTTCCATCACAAATTTCAACTCTTGAATCTCAATCTAGTCTTAGGGGTTTATTCCTAGTTTTACTTCTACAACATTACAAGAGATGCCATGACCATTGATCAAGGGTGTTTTCTACCTCATTGCAATGCAAGAAAAGCATGCAATGGATCAAATACAACTATTAAACACCTCACTCACCCTTGTATGTGTCACTATAGTATAAGGTGTTGAGAAATGGATTGAAACCCAAGAGAATCAACCGTTTCTAGACTAGTGTGCGAAGTGTGTGCGATTAGAATGCAACTACATGAGGTGGATGCAAACGTGATATATAGATGTGAGCATGATTTCAGAACTTATGGATTTTCAACTATAGAGTTCTCCTAGGTGTGTTCATGCATACTAGATGTAGCATGCGCATTCCATCTTGTTGTTTAGGGGTGGATTACAGAGGCTAGCATGCCTTCCATCGACAGAGGCATGCTAGTCTCTTACCAAACACTAATTCTAATCCATGTAATAGAGTTAGGTTGCAAGGCTTGGAGAACTCCTAATCTAATCACCAATTGGCTTGCGGAAGCTGTCTCTAACTCTCCACAAGTCAATCAACCAATCCCTTAGGCAAGCTTATGGAACTCACTCTTGAGCAGTTCCACGAACACCTAGATTGAGTATGTTTGAGACTCTACACTCCAACATACCCAAGCATGCAAAGAACAAGGGATCGATACCTAAAACCATTCAAGCCAAGCCCGAAAACCTCAAATAGCATAAATTCCTAGATGAAGCGAAGTCTACCTACTCCTCCTCATGCTACAACATCAAATCAGTGAGGGAGTGTCTACAAGTCTCAAGTGTGCTTATAGATGAGTTTCTATCATTGGGTCACTTTCCTCTCAGACAAGCAATGCCATCTTAGATAGAGTGGTTTCAGCCTCGCTCGAGGTCTATAAACGCACTCTTGAGTGACTTTACAAAGGCTGAACTTACAACAACGACAAGCTCCTACGTCTGTCTCTGACTCGTAGTAATAAAGTCAACCAATCTCTTACGGGCTACACTCGGTCAATGCTCTCTCAAGCATTAAATCAACACCTAGGGGATGTGTGTGTAGGTGATCAACAAACAACACATCTAAACATTCATAAATGCAAAGAGGTCGATACCCAGCGCACTATGTGCAAGAGAACATGTAAATTAAACCCTAAGCAAGTAAACCCTAAGACATAGGGTTCTACCCACTCCTATAGATGTTGGAAAAAAAGGACAGCAAGCAATAAGTACTAAAAAGAAGAGAAAAGGAGAAGGAGAATAAGAAATCTCCTTATTATTGATAATCCACAAGAGCCTCCTACAACCCCTCATGCTCCTTGGGGTTGAAGGTGCTTGAAAGCCCCAAAGAAGAACCATGAGCAAGAACTGTTGTATTGCTACTGAAAATTCGTAGGTCTCTTGAGATGTCCCAAAATCTTACCATAAGTGGTCTATTTATACTAAATAAAGATCCCAAAGTGCCCCTAGACATGGTAGACAAGTTTGGGTAGTTAAATAAGGGCATAAAAGTCCTAAAAATGTGTTACAAATGGGCTGGATCGAGGAAGAATTGTGAAATCCCCTTGCTGTTTTGAACAGGTGTTGTGCGCTATAACAACACTCTTTCAGCTGATTCCCTTGCTAAGCTTGCTCCAGTGGATGCTCAGATCAGCGCACAAAGTGTGCACGACAGAGTGCACAAGATCCTTGGGCAGATCCTCATCCTTTTGTGCTTTCAGGCCTTAGTGCACAACTTTCAGCACATTGTGCGTACAACATGTCATTAGCGCACAAGCTTGTTGGGGTTTGGAAGCGTGGGCAAACAACACAAACAATATTTTTCACCGTGACGATTCCACGGCTTTCTTCACTATCAATCTCAATCAACAATTACAATCACCAATTCTCTCACTCAACCTCACAAGCACTCCACCTAGATTAGCAACCACCGGCTAATCACACAAACAAAACTCACACACAAATACTCACCGGCACGCAACAACACTTGCGGCTCTCTCAACTAGCCAACAAGTGATGCGGCTATCTCTCTCTCTTTCTCAACCCTTGCTGCATGTGGCTCACTATAACTACACGCACACACATCTATTTATACTAACAAAATGCAACCTAAAGCTAGTAGATCTAGGACACCTAATCCAACTAGGCTTCTCCAAATCCAAAAGTAAATGGACACAAAATCCTAGCCCATTAAAAAACCAATTTGATTAATAACAATATTAACCCTTCAACTTCTTTAATTTAATAATTTGAGACAAAACTCCAACAATCTCCACCTTGACTCAAATTATCTTCAATTCTACCTTTTCACCAAATCCGCAAACTTGACATTCTTGCTTGTAGGAACCTTCACATCCACAACGTCAGTCTTTGGCTCTCCTCTAACAACTGTGCTTCCGACCAACTCATATAAATTTTTGGAGTTCTTCACTCCCTTCATCACAATCAATGCATTCTTCGAGATTCTCAAACCTCCACCTCGAGCGTAATATCCATATCCCAAATTATCCAATTTACCAAGTGAAATCAAATTCCTTCTAAATTTTGGAACGTACCTTACATCACCAAGTGTCTTTGTACTTCCATCATGCAATTTGATCTTCACGGTGCCAATTCCTTCAATTCTTTCTTCTCCGCTATTAGCCAAATAAATTGGCCTATCACATGGTTCAAATTTTGTGAACCATTCTTTCTTGGAACAGACATGTTCTGAGCAAGCTGAATCAAATATCCAAACATCATCTGAAACTTTCTCCTTGATCTCTTGGACCATTAGCAATTCATCATCACTTGTATAATCTTCCACCAACCCAGCATCACTTTTTTCTTCTTCTACTATCTTTTCTTTTCCTTTCTTCTTTGTCTTCAAAAAATCTTCTATGTCTTCTTTCAATTTTGGGCAATAAAAATTAATATGACCCAATTCTTGACAATACCAACATTTTGTTTTGCTCCAATCCTTCCTTGGTCTTGAACTTGATATTCCTCTCGAATCGCTTCTTCCTCTAGAATCACCTCTTCCTCTCCAGCTATTTTTCTCTCGCTCCATCACAGCTGCATCATTACATTCTTCTTTTTCCCCAAACTTGCGTACTCTGTCATGCTCCAATAGCACAATAGTCACATCACAACGAAGGTGGAGAATAGTGCAACCATGTCAAAGTTGGTGTCGATGCATTGCCTAAAGCTCTGCTAGAGATTATCAGGTGAAGAGTGGCCGGGCTTGGCAGTGGACCGGGTTAAGAGGAGCCCTCTAGTTTTAATCAACTACTCCTCATCCCCAACAATAATCTACCCAGCTCTAACATCAGCTCCACCATCAACAAGAATGGGTTTCACATCACAACTGGCAGCTGAGCTGGACATTATAACATCGAAGTATTAACGCCGCACTAATGAAACATGGATGAGTGGTTAAAACAGGCTGATGAAAAGGAAAGTGGGTGATTTACACTTTGGACCTAGTTAAGTGGGCATTTTTCCCCTGGAGCCTTAATTGTATGAAACGATTTGTGTGGTTGAGTAGAAAGGAGCTCCCACTTCCTTGTTTAATGTCCCATTTTGATTTACGAATGAGAAAAGGACTTTATAAGATCTCAATTATTGGAGGTTTGGTTAGCGGTACATAGCCGAACCAAGTACCCGCTAAGGTCGAAAGCCAAGAGAGTAGACGTTGAACTTCGGTGAAGTATTTCAGCCTCAAAGGCCCGACCTTAGGAGAATATGGGTGGAACCTAGGCGCGATAATCTAGTCTGAGGTATGTAATCGGCGATAAGGGTTAGACTTTGGCAAGCATCCAAGATGTGTGTAAGTGGATATCAAGGGATCTAATCCGGATTTCTAAGAGGATTCTCCAACTGTAGTTTAAGAAATAGTTTCCCGCCTTGGGATAGGCCTTTGACCATATAAATATGATTATACGACTTTATATAGGGTATCTTGTATTTTTTATGAACCATGACTGTATCCAAGAATATAAAACAAGAAATATGAGAAATCTTCACAAATATGTTGTCGACTCCAGAAGACAACATATGGCGCCTTCTGTAATCATCAATCACCACAAGCATCGAGCTCACAAGGTTTTGATCAACCCTGATGACTAGTGTTGCATAGTTTGGTCCGTCACTCGCCACTTCACATAGAGATGTTACGCCTTGGAAGAAAGAACATGTTTATTTGTCTCCGGGAGCGATCGGTAGTAAATTGCAGGCTAGCTAGTAGCTAGGATATGGGAGTAGAATATATAATCGGGATCCGATGCTCCAATTATTTGCAGCATCAATGGGCGAAAATAGAAGCAAGTTCTGGTCACAAGCCCTATAAGTCAATAACCAAAGCGGACGAATCAGCTATAAAATTTCCGCATGCTGATCTGCTACTTATCGTAAGAAGGATATGAGGGAGAGATGTAGACAAGATACTCTGCGATAACGTTCAAACATCAACTTCGATAAGGTTCAAACATCAACATTCTCTTTCTCCACACATTTCTAGATATAGATCTCGATGTGATGAAGCCCAAGCTGAAGATTTTAGAGATCGTTTTTCATGCTTTTCACATGGATCTTTCTCAAACAAATGTAATACTCCATTTTAACAAACGTACATGGAGGTTTCTTTCACAACAAACATGTTATATTTTGTACGACCATATCTATCATTTTCCAAGCTTTCACAATTTGAATTCCTTCCTCTCTATCATGTGTGCTCCTTTGTAGGGCTAGATCACGTTCAAGTGTTCCTCGACCCTTGAGGAAACACATCGATTGGTACTAGAGCAATTTGGTATCACATCAATAGGTATCAGATCCAATTGCTTAACAAGGAGAAGTTTCTTATTCTTATCTTTCTCATTTCCGCAACTACATCATTTTGTTTAATCTTGTGTTCTAACCATCTATCATACTGGTTCTTTCCATCTTATCATACTGGTTCTTTCCATCTCATCTTTGTGTTTTAAGTGGTGTGACTTCTTTTCAATTCAGTTGTTACATCCATTAAAAAAATAATAAAAACGTTACTGATTTAGAGTGTTTGTGATATTACAACAAGCTCATGAAAGCAAAAATAGAAAAGAAAAGAAAAGAAAAGCAAGGATTTGGCACAAAAAAACAAGGAAATGATTAAGTCTTTTGTTTTCAAAGGCAACCGAGTCATTTTTCTTCCAAGTTGCGGGAATCTTTTCCAAAACCAAGCCAATTTGCAATCTACCCTTTGCAAAAAGTAACCATCATTTTCTTCAAAGGTTTGAAAGTTTCTTGTGGTTTTAAAACTTATTTTAAGCATCTAGCTCAAAACTTTTGAACACGATGCTCATAACAAGTTTTAAAAACACAATTGTAAAGGTGGTCCAAAATGTGTTATTATTCCAAAACACATATCACATGCAGTTTCTAAGTATGCACATTCATCAATCACCTTGGATTTTTCACTCATTGCAATTATAGCATGATAGTCATTGAACATCAAATCCTCACATGGTGAATTAAAATTGAATCTTGCACAAGGTACATCATCACAATTTTTAAGCATGTTACTTGGGAAGAAGTCATTCTAATGCTTGATAACAAAAAATAATTCACTCAAACATACTTCTGGATCAAATACAAATATAAACTTTTGAAGCCTCTCATTCTTCAAAAAGTTGTATGTGTCAAATTTCAAAGTGAGGACTAGATGAATGACACAAAAGGTCAATTCATGGTCAAATTCATTACCAAATATATTTTCAACAAATTTGTCATACTCAACTTGTTTAACATCTCCATATGCATATGACCCAATAAATGGTACAATTTTCATATCATTTCCAACATTGCCAACAACTATTTGGCAAGAATTAGCAAAAAGTTTGCTTTTAGCTCTAGCAACAATAGATGGTGAAAACAAAACATGCTTAATAACACTTTTCCAATCAATCATGGGCTTTAACAATGAAGCATATGGATCAATGTATGCAACATACTCATGAGAAGATTCAATCAATCCTAAACTAGCACAAAAATCATCCATGGGAGTAATATCATGCTTAGTTCAAGAATTTGCAATATCAAGCATTTCAATACTCAAAGAATCATTTTTATCAAATAAATCATTTAGTTTAGATAATGGTTACCATCCCTCAAAATAGAGATTTCCTCTTGAAGTGGTTTCTCTTCCTCCATGGATATTGAGCCGCCACATGTGACGTGAGCCCACTCTTGCTGATGGTGGAGCTGATGTTGAAGCTGGGTAGATTATTGTTGGTGATGAGGTGTGGTTGATTAGAACCAGAGGGCTCCTCTTGACCTGGTCCACCGCCAAGCCTGGCCACTCTTCACCTGATCATCTCAAGCATAACTTCAGGCAATGCATCGACACTAACTCCGACCTGGCTGCACCCTTCTCCACCTTCATTGCACCCACCACCAACGACACCTCTTTTTCTGCCGTCCTTGGCAAAGCTCCGCGGTGTCATGGTTGATCTTTACTCTAGTACCATCTGGGCTCAAGCCTGCACCACCATCGGTGAGGTCTATTACCGAATCTATGAGAAGAGCAAGACCTTGCCTTCCCTGCCAGACTATGCACCAGCCTCGGCGTTGGCGGCCCAGCTGGTTGACACCGATGGTCCTCCTTATTTTTCTCAATCTCACCATTGGAACAATCCATTTAACCTCTTCACCATCGGAACAAGTTACCCTTAAAAAAATCTTTAGAACCTTAGGAAATACGTAGGCCCAAAGATAAGGGCAAAAGATGGAAATCCGAAACTCAAAAGTGAGCCCCGTGACCCTGAGGCGCTATTGAGGCACTAGTGCTAGCACCTCAGGTCTGATTCTGTTGCTCAAGTTGGGCCCCCCATAAGCTTGAGATGCCACATGAGGTGCTATATGTATCTTGAGGCACCACATGAGGCGCTAGTGTTGGTGCCTCTGAGGTGCCTTTGGTCGTCAGTGTTGTTGAGATGCCACTTGAGGCTCTTTAACCATTATTGTAGCTCATCATATATATTCCATGGCCCCTTATCCATATCTAGCTACTGAATATGGTACATAACTATCATTGTTATCACATGTGGATTGGTGGGTTTCTCAAAGTCGGTGCTACTACACAAGCAACCATTTTTATGGTATTGTTGAGGCGCTAGTGTTGGTGCCTTTGGTCGTTGGTGTTGTTGAGATGCCACTTGAGGCTCTTTAACCGTTGTTGTAGCTCATCATATGTATTCCATGCCCCCTTATCCATATCTAGCTACTAACTATGGTACAAAACTATCACTGTTTACACATCACATGTGGATTGGTGGTTTTCTCAAAGTGGGTGCTACTACGCATGCAGCCATTTTTATGGTGTTGTTGAGGCGCTAGTGTTGGAGCCTCTGAGGTGCATTTGGTCGTTGGTGTTGTTAAGACGCCACTTGAGGGTCTTTACCCATTGTTTTAGTTCATCATATATATTCCATGCCCCCTATCCATATCTAGCTACTGACTATGGTACACAACTATCATTGTTTACACATCACATGTGGATTGGTGGATTTCTCAAAGTCAGTGCAACTATGCATGCAACCATTTTTATGGTAAGAGACTATGATCCAACTACTCGATATAACGATCTTGCTAGAACTTAAGGTGTCACATGAGGAACAAGTACTGGTGCCTCTGCGATGCCTCTAGTCATTGACGTGTTGAACATGCTCAATGTGTGAGTCTTGGACCGAATCCCCTTTTCTTCCATCACAAATTTCAACTCTTGAATCTCAATCTAGTCTTAGGGGTTTATTCCTAGTGTTACTTCTACAACATTACAAGAGATGCCATGACCATTGATCAAGGGTGTTTTCTACCTCATTGCAATGCAAGAAAAGCATGCAATGGATCAAATACAACTATTAAACACCTCACTCACCCTTGTATGTGTCACTATAGTATAAGGTGTTGAGAAATGGATTGAAACCCAAGAGAATCAACCGTTTCTAGACTAGTGTGCGAAGTGTGTGCGATTAGAATGCAACTACATGAGGTGGATGCAAACGTGATATATAGATGTGAGCATGATTTCAGAACTTATGGATTTTCAACTATAGAGTTCTCCTAGGTGTGTTCATGCATACTAGATGTAGCATGCGCATTCCATCTTGTTGTTTAGGGGTGGATTACAGAGGCTAGCATGCCTTCCATCGACAGAGGCATGCTAGTCTCTTACCAAACACTAATTCTAATCCATGTAATAGAGTTAGGTTGCAAGGCTTGGACAACACCTAATCTAATACCAATTAACTTCCGAATCCTATCTCTAACTCCTCATAATTCAATCAACCAATCCCTTAGGCAAGCTTATGGAACTCACTCTTGAGCAGTTCCACGAACACCTAGATTGAGTATGTTTGAGACTCTACACTCCAACATACCCAAGCATGCAATGAACGAGGGATCGATACCTAAAACCATTCAAGCCAAGCACGAAAAACCTCAAATAGCATAAATTCCTAGATGAAGCGAAGTCTACCTACTCCTCCTCATGCTACAACATCAAATCAGTGAGGGAGTGTCTACAAGTCTCAAGTGTGCTTATAGATGAGTTTCTATCATTGGGTCACTTTCCTCTCAGACAAGCAACGCCATCTTAGATAGAGTGGTTTCAGCCTCGCTCGAGGTCTATAAACGCACTCTTGAGTGACTTTACAGTGCTGAACTTACACCACCGACAAGCTCCTACGTCTGTCTCTGACTCGTAGTAAGCAAGTCAACCAATCTCTTACGAGCTACACTCGGTCAATGCTCTCTCAAGCATTAAATCAACACCTAGGGGATGCGTGTGTAGGTGATCAACAAACAACACATCTAAACATTCATAAATGCAAAGAGGTCGATACCCAACGCACTATGTGCAAGAGAACATGTAAATTAAACCCTAAGCAAGTAAACCCTAAGACATAGGGTTCTACCCACTCCTGTAGATGTTGGAAAAAAAGGACAACAAGCAATAAGTACTAAAAAGAAGAGAAAAGGAGAAGGAGAATAAGAAATCTCCTTATTATTGATAATCCACAAGAGCCTCCTTCAACCCCTCATGCTCGTTGCGGTTGAAGGTGCTTGAAAGCCCCAAAGAAGAACCATGAGCAAGAACTGTTGTATTGCTACTGAAAATTCGTAGGTCTCTTGAGATGTCCCAAAATCTTACCATAAGTGGTCTATTTATACTACATAAGCATCCAAAATTGCCCATAGACATGTTAGACAACTTTGGGTAGGTAATTAAGGGTACAAAAGTCCTAAAATGTGTTACAAATGGGCTGGATCGAGGAAGAATTGTGAAATCCCCTTGCTGTTTTGAACAGGTGTTGTGCGCTATAACAACACTCTTTCAGCTGATTCCCTTGCTAAGCTTGCTCCAGTGGATGCTCAGATCAGCGCACAAAGTGTGCACAAGATCCTTGGGCAGATCCTCATCCTTTTGTGCTTTCAGGCCTTAGTGCACAACTTTCAGCACATTGTGCGTACAACATGTCATTAGCGCACAAGCTTGTTGGGGTTTGGAAGCGTGGGCAAACAACACAAACAATATTTTTCACCGTGACGATTCCACGGCTTTCTTCACTATCAATCTCAATCAACAATTACAATCACCAATTCTCTCACTCAACCTCACAAGCACTCCACCTAGATTAGCAACCACCGGCTAATCACACAAACAAAACTCACACACAAATACTCACCGGCACGCAACAACACTTCATGCGGCTCTCTCAACTAGCCAACAAGTGATGCGGCTATCTCTCTCTCTTTCTCAACCCTTGCTGCATGTGGCTCACTATAACTACACGCACACACATCTATTTATACTAACAAAATGCAACCTAAAGCTAGTAGACCTAGGAAACCTAATCCAACTAGGCTTCTCTAAATCCAAAAGTAAATGGACACAAAATCCTAGCCCATCAAAAATACCAATTTGATTAATAACAATATTAACCCTTCAACTTCTTTAATTTAATAATTTGAGACAAAACTCCAACAATCTCCACCTTGACTCAAATTATCTTCAATTCTACCTTTTCACCAAATCCGCAAACTTGACATTCTTGCTTGTAGGAACCTTCACATCCACAACGTCAGTCTTTGGCTCTCCTCTAACAACTGTGCTTCCGACCAACTCATATAAATTTTTGGAGTTCTTCACTCCCTTCATCACAATCAATGCATTCTTCGAGATTCTCAAACCTCCACCTCGAGCAGAATATCCATATCCCAAATTATCCAATTTACCAAGTGAAATCAAATTCCTTCTAAATTTTGGAACGTACCTTACATCACCAAGTGTCTTGGTACTTCCATCATGCAATTTGATCTTCACGGTGCCAATTCCTTCAATTCTTTTTTCTTCGCTATTAGCCAAATAAACTGGCCTATCATATGGTTCAAATTTTGTGAACCATTCTTTCTTGGAACAAACATGTTCCGAGCAAGCTAAATTAAATATCCAAACATCATCTGAAACTTTCTCCTTGATCTCTTGGACCATTAGCAATTCATCATCACTTGTATAATCTTCCACCAACCCAGCATCACTTTTTTCTTCTTCTACTATCTTTTCTTTTCCTTTCTTCTTTGTCTTCAAAAAATCTTCCATGTCTTCTTTCAATTTTGGGCAATAAAAATTAATATGACCCAATTCTTGACAATACCAACATTTTGTTTTGCTCCAATCCTTCCTTGGTCTTGAACTTGATATTCCTCTCGAATCGCTTCTTCCTCTAGAATCACCTCTTCCTCTCCAGCTATTTTTCTCTCGCTCTATCACAGCTGCATCATTACATTCTTCTTTTTCCCCAAACTTGCGTACTCTGTCATGCTTCAATAGCACAATAGTCACATCTTCTAGCTTCAACGTTTCTCTTCCAACCATCAACGGAGTCACAGCCGGTTCATAAAATTTTGATAAAGAATTAATCAAAATTATAGCTCTATCTTCTTCCTGAATTTTCTCACCAATACTTTCAAGCTGTGTAACCAATTTGTTAAACTCATTCAAGTGCGCAACCAAAGCGGTGCCATCTTTCATCTTCAAACCGTATAGCTGCTTCTTTAAACACAACTTGTTAATAATTGATTTTGACATGTACATACCTTCAAGCTTCGCCATCAAACTCGTTGGAGAGGTCTCGTTCAACACATCATACTTCAGTTGTGGTGCAAGAGCCAATCTAATCGTACTCACCGCGATTTCTTGCATCTCTTTCCACTTGTCATCTTTAATTTCATCCGGCTTTATTTTCTCAAACACACTACCAAGCTTCTGCTGCACGAGCACATCCTTCACCATGCACTTCCAGAGACTGAAATCTCCGGAACCATCAAAACGATTAATCAAAAAATTGCCCGACGTCCCAGCCATCGTGAACCTCGCTCTGATACCACTTGTTGGGGTTTGGAAGCGTGGGCAAACAACACAAACAATATTTTTCACCGTGACGATTCCATGGATTTCTTCACTTTCCCTCTCCTTTTGATCCGAGACTTTGTGTGGGCTTTCTCCAAGCTGTTTCCTCACTCAAAAGCCTCGATCTTTGTACATTTAGCTCATTTTCCTCTACATTTGTGCTCCTATAAAAGATTTACACATTTTCGAATAAAATGCACATAAATTATAGAAAGTGAGCTCAAAAGATGGATTATTGTGACTAAAACACCTAGGAAATGTGTATGTGTTCATACACAACACACCCCCAAACCCGAACTGTTGCTAGTCCCTAGCAACGCTAGCATCTAGGAAAGCAAAGACTCAAGATGCCTAATCTAACCACCTACATATTTACAAAAACATTTGGTGTAGACAAGTTAAGAAGATCAAAGTGTTTATGCATTCTAGGAATCTACCTATCTATACTAGCTTGAGTGCTCTTAAACAAGGACCTAACTCTTTTGAAATGTACAGGTTAACAATGTGTGAAAAATTATGAATGAGTTTGCATAGTCCATCGAGGAGGCACATTGATTCTTAGCACTTATTATCTCTTGAAGAAAACTCGGACTCCTATTTTAATGACCTTCGTTTAGCCACAAGATTTAGCAAGTGAGTGTGGATTGCCCATTGCTCACACTTTTTATTCGAAGCTCCCTTCTTTGTCTTTTTTTTTCTTTTATTTGGCTTCCTTTTCAACCTTCTTTTATTATCACCCTTTTCGGTGTCTTTCTATTTTTACACCTTTATTCTTTCTTTTTCTTTCTTTTCTAATGTGAGGATGGTTTCCTAAGCACTTGAGATGGGTGTTCGGAAGAGGGACATAAGACCATGCATGTTGGTAATGCTCGAGCCTTATGTATCATCCCAAACAGTACAATCTCAAGGTGTGACTTAACACATACTTGTACTTTAGGCTTGCGTTTGAAAGAGAGGCAAGTGCCATGCACGCTTGTATCGCTCATGGCAAAAGCATCATTCCAAACGTTTCTAAACCTAGAATACAAGTATTAGGCCACCACCTAGCAATTCCCATTCACAAGCTACCTAAATCTTGTTTCCTACAAATTCCATTAACCTAGGTTTTCGGTTCTCCTAAGCAAGACTAATGTGTTCATAAAACCAACTTTAATCCAAGATGAACCATGCAACTCTCATCGTAGAATTTCACATAGTTATTCAAGATATTCCTACAAGTAATATCCGTCTAGAGTAGAACTCAAGCTAAGTCTCTAGTCATGCTCTTCCATCATCGAAAGCATAAAAACACTCATCATATCTTACATACAACTTGCCTACAAAGTTTTTAGTTTCTGATTTTTTTGGATTTTCATGAAATTTTTTGAATTTTTTGGGGTTTTTGAAAAAAATTATTTACATCCTAGAAAAGAAAAACTAGAAGCTTCCAAAGTGTTAAGCATCAAATAATCCATCAAGAGCAATACCAACTAACTCCCACATGATATACGTGCAAATCCTCTGCAAACCCAAAGTATAGCATATTCTCGCACATATGGAAGGGAGATACAAAGGGGAAAATAAGAAGGTCATACCTCGGGGGCCAAGTAGGCCCCTAATGGCTAATGGAGGTGTGGAAATGCTGAGGCTTGCCTTGAAGCTTCCTAAAAATGTAGGGAAAGGCTTCCTTCATGATTTGCAACAAATATACCTAGATAATCTTCAATTAATGTCGGTACAAGAGTCTAAAAATAAATATCACAATCAATGCACATGAGTTTTAATTAAGGGGTATGCAACTTATAACTACTCAACAAAGCACGAATCATATATGTACAAGTTGCATAAAGGCACTACACCATAAATCAAGCATGTTGTCAAGTGTAAGAGAAGCAATGAACATGGAAATCAGCTCATGAAAAAGTGTAGACACATGTTTCATGGATGACATGCAAAACAACTTAGTGTTCTTGCTTCTCATTTTTCCAAATCAAGCTCACATAATTATGGGCAGAATTCAAGCATTACAACATGCTTTCCTACATCTCAACATCATTACAATCATCAAAAGCACTCAAGTCACAAGACAAAGCATTTAAGCATGCAGCCTTCAATTTCACAATTAAACTCAAGAACATGGGAATGATGAGGACATCGCCCCAAAAGACCCTCAAGTTCAAGATGGTCCGCAACCTCAAGCGCGCGCGACCCCCGATCCACTCCAAGGCCTTGGCGGACCCATGACCAGGTCCCGACTGAAACAAGTTCAAGCGAACCTCAACGCTTTCATGAGGCTCATGGCGCAGGACGATCAAGAGGAGTCTCGGCGAAGGCGCCAAAGGCAATCCCGCGAAGGCGCCCGGCGAAGGCATTCTTGCGAAGGCCGCTGGGAAAGGCACTCCGCGAAGCCTCCAGACTTAGCCAGTTGACCGACCAAGCCCGACACAAGGTGTCCTTTCTCTACCAATGCTTGGGAAGACAAATAACCACTTTACACAAAGGACATCTGAATACTTTTGGGCTAGCCTCACCTTTTTACCTTTTTGGAAGCTTTTCGCACTGCATGCATGCAAAAGCACTTTATGCTTTCTGCATGCATGCATAGCCGATATACTCCTTTTGCTTCTTCCATTTCTCTTCACTATATAAGCTAAGTGGCAGCCACCATTGTAACCTAGAACATATTATTGAATTAGCAAATTTGGCTGAAACTCTCCACAGTGAGACATCGGCTTTTGTGTTCTCCAATCTTGCATTTCCATTTCCCTAGTGATCCAGGCAAGAGGATCCAAACATAATATCTAGTATTGCTTGACCTTGTAGTCAAGAGGTGCTAGATCCCATCTCTTTCCCAGACATTTTCAAGGGCATTGCCTCACCTCGTAGTGAGGAGGTTCCCTTGGCCGAACTTTGTGTTCTTCGTTTCCTCCTCTGTTTTCGTTTCCCTTTCGCTGGAAACCGCCTCCATCGAGCTAGATCCGAGCTCGTGATCATACACCCCCGGTGTGATCACATCAAGTGGTATCAGAGCCAAAGTGCTTGTGGAGGTATTCGTGTTCTTGTTGAGTTTTCTTCAAGCAAAACCTTTTGTTACCTTTCTTACGCTTGAAGGGATATCGGTTGATGATCTCAGTGAGACCGAAAAAGTTGTTTAAAAGTGTGCTTGTTTAAGTCAAGTATTTTCGAGTTAAACCAAAAGAGTTGTCTTGAGTGACAGAGGTGCAAAGAAAAGCGTTTAAAGAAAGAAAAGTATTGAACAAGTTTCTGTGTTCTGGGAAAAGTTCTTGAATGTTCTTGCGTGTTCTTATCAAAACACAAGTGAACAGTGTTTTTGATCCGAAAAATAGTTTCAGAACTTAAACAAAAAGTGTTTGTGACTGCAAAAAGCCTTTTCTAATCTTCCAACTTGTTTCTTTCGACCCACAACTCAACCCCAACATCTCACAAAAAACTAGTTTCAAGTAACTAGTCATTTTCTTGGGTTTCAAGTTGCGGTTTTACTAGAGTTTTGTTTGTGCTTTCTTGCGTGTTCATCTTTGATCTGAGGTTGAAAACGGTATCAAGTTTAGAGAGCTTGTGAAAGCCCTAAGTGGACAGCCGAAGCGATAACATCGTTGTGAGAAACACGAGGGCGAGTGTAAACACTCAGGGAGTAGTGAGGTTCTTTCCTAACTGCATATTTTCAACTGAACTTTATTCGCAGATGGTTTCGTCAGATTCAACTCCTCCCCATCCATCCCAGCTAGCTATGCATGACACGCTAGCAAAAATACTGCAAAGGCTGGATGACTTGGGAACTCAAGTCGCCACTACAAATGAGCGACTCACAAGGGTGGAGATTGCCCAAGGAAAGCAGCCAGAGAACTCCCAGGTCCACGATGATGCCCATGCATCGCGGGCTCAAGGCGGAGTCACTCATACCACCTTCGATCCAACGTCGGCGAGGCCACAAGCCACACCTCACAGCCGTCCCACCCCTTCGACGAGAGTAGATCATGGTGTTGACGTTCTGGACAGTGATGACCAAGAATATTATGCGGAGCCCCAACCGAAACCTACAAAAAGAAGGGTCTTTCCCGATAGAGCTCAAGCCAGGGCTTATCTCGAAAGAGACCTCGAAGAAGAAGAAGAAGCAGAGCGAGGACGTGTCCATCGAGGTTTCAACCGAAACCTTGGAGGCAGAGTGCCAGTCCAGGATCAACAAGCCCTCGCCAACTTAAAGCTTCAAATACCGCCCTTCTATGGCTCCAGTGATCCGGAAGAATATTTTACTTGGATGGCTAAAACCGAGCGGATCATTGATATGATGGGATACACTGATGCGATCGCATTGAAACTCGTTGTCATTGAGTTTCACGACTATGCTCTCATCTGGTGGGAGCAAGAGCATCACGAGAGGGCAAGAATCCGCTGTCGCCCCATTACCACTTGGGAAGACCTTAAGCGGGCCATGAAAAGTCGGTTCGTGCCCAGCTACTACGACCGAGACTGTGCCCAGAAGCTGCAACGCCTTATCCAAGGTCATCGCAGCGTCGAGGAATACCAAAAGGACCTTGAGAGGGCCTTAATGAGGGCGAATGTCAAGGAGGACGAAGAGGCTAAGTTGGCCAGATTTTTATATGGCCTACGAGAAGACATCGCCAAGACAGTTGAACTGTGCGACTATCGGGATTACCAAGATCTGGTTCACAAGGCTATCCGGGTGGAGAAACAACTGAAGAAGGGGAACTCCTATCATCCTGCTCATACACCCATCAGGGGCTCAGGAAGCAAGACCCCCCCTTCGCCAAACCGCCCCCGCCAAAACCGTACACATCTCCCGCGGCGATGCCACCCCCTCGCCAAAATTACCCCAACACAAGGCCCCCATCACAATCTCAATCGAAACCCAAAGACTAAAGACTTATGATGCCCTCGCTACCAAGGGGCATCGAATGCTTTAAGTGTTTGGGCAAGGGACACTATGCGAGGGATTGCCCCAACAGAAGGGCCTTGGTCATTCGGCCCAATGGAGAGTTTGTCTAGTGAAGAAGAGGAAGAGGTCCCTCCTGAACAACGAGATCATGAGAGCGAACCAGAAGAGGGAGAGCTGCCTATGGACAGCCTCATACTAGTCACCAAGAGGGTTCTGCAAAGCTCCCCAAGTATCACCGAGAGCACTCGGAGGGAAAATTTATTCCAATCAAGAGCTATGGTGAATGGGACTCTGTGCGATCTCATTATTGATAGCGGAAGTCGTGTCAACGCTGCCAGCGAAGACATGGTTGCTGAACTGGACCTTGGCACTATTGCCCATCCTAAACCGTATCAACTACAGTGGGTTGATGACAGGACCTTTGTGAAGGTCGTTAAACAAGTCGAAGTCCCGATAAAAATTGGCAAGTACGAGGATTCCATCACTTGTGATGTGGTGCGAATGCAGGCCACCCACATTCTCTTGGGCAGGCCCTGGCAGTACGACAAGGAGGCCATACACTATGGCAAAACCAACAAATATGCCCTCACCCATCTCAGTAAACCCTACACCCTGCTTCCCCTCACACCCACCCAAGCTCACCAAGATCAAATTCATCTGGCTAGTAAGGCCGAGAAGAAAAGAAAGAGCGAGGGCAGAGAGAGGAGAGAAAATGGTGAGAAGGTTCAAGGAACCTTGAGTGAAAGAAAAGAGTGTGCATTGATGGGAAACACCATGAGTGAGCAAGCGAGAAAACAAGAGCGCCCCCTTCCCATGGCCAAAGAAAGGGATTTCAAAAGAGCATTTCTGGGAAACAAGACTTGTTTTCTCATGATTCCAACTCATTGCATGCTAACGCTTGACCATGTATCTTCTCTCCCTTTCTATGTGCAGGAAGTTCTGAAGGAATTCGACGAAGTATTCGATGAGCCGCGAACCCTTCCCCCCTATCGCGGCATAGAGCATCAGATCGACCTGCTACCGGGTGCGCCTTTACCCAACAAGGCTGCCTACCGAACCAACCCTCAAGAATCCAAAGAAATCCAATCGCAAGTGCAAGAGCTGCTGAACAAGGGGTTCATCCGCGAAAGCCTTTCGCCTTGCGCAGTGCCAGTCATACTCGTGCCCAAGAGCGATGGCACTTGGCGCATGTGCATGGACTGCCGTCCCATCAACTCTATCACTGTAAAGTATCGCCACCCTATACCTAGACTTGATGATATGTTAGACGAATTGAGTGGTGCATGTGTGTTTTCAAAAATTGACCTTAGAAGTGGCTATCACCAGATTCGAATGAAGGAAGGTGATGAATGGAAAACTGCTTTCAAAACCAAAATTGGTTTATATGAGTGGAATGTTATGCCCTTCGGGTTATCCAACGCACCAAGTACTTTCATGCGTTTAATGAATCATGTTTTGAGGCGTTTAATTGGGAAATTTGTGGTAGTATACTTTGATGACATACTAGTTTATTCTAAGAACCATGAGGAGCATGTTGAGCACTTGAGGCAAGTCCTCGACACGCTTAGGTTAGAAAAACTGTATGCTAAGTTTGAAAAGTGTGTCTTCGCATCCCAGGAAGTTAACTTTCTTGGATATGTAGTGGGTGCGAAGGGTGTCAAAGTAGATGAAGGTAAGATCAGTGCCATTCGAGATTGGCCTACTCCTAATTCGTTAACTGAAGTAAGATCCTTTCTAGGACTTGCTAGTTTTTATAGGAGATTTGTTAAGGATTTCTCTTCCATTGCCGCCCCTTTGCATGAACTAGCTAAGAAGAATGTCGTATTCGAATGGGGCCAGTCGCAAGAGAAGTCTTTTAACGAATTAAAATCTCGTTTGACAAATGCTCCTCTGCTAACTTTGCCAAACTTTGACAAAGTATTCGAGGTAGAATGCGATGCCAGTGGTATAGGCATCGGCGCTGTCTTGCACCAAGAAGGCCGTCCCATCGCCTTCTTTAGCGAAAAGTTGAGTGGAGCCACCTGAATTACTCCACGTATGACAAAGAGCTATACGCTCTAGTGCGATCCTTGCAAACGTGGAGTCATTATCTATTGCCTAGAGAATTCGTAATCCATACGGATCACTTGTCTTTGAAGTATCTTCAGGGGCAAGGAAATTTAAGCAAAAGGCATGTTAGGTGGGTAGAGTTCATCGAGTCTTTCTCCTATGTTATTAAGTATAAGAAAGGAAAGGAAAATGTTGTTGCTGATGCCCTTTCTAGGAGATATGCATTACTCATGACTCTTGATACGAAGGTTGTTGGTTTCGAATGTTTGAAAAGCATGTATGAACATGACGCGGATTTTGGTGAAATATTTGCCGACTGTGTTAAAGGTAGCCAAAAAGGCTACTATGTTTTTGATGGTTTTCTGTTCAAGTTGAAAAGGTTGTGCGTTCCCAGAGGATCAATGCGCGAAGTCATCATCAAGGAGGCACATGGAGGCGGTCTCATGGGGCATTTCGGTGTCCAGAAGACACTTGAGGCCGTTAAGGAGAATTTCTTTTGGCCCGGCATGAAGAGGGATGTCACCAAGTTCTGCGCCAGATGCGTCACATGCCACCAAGCCAAGTCTACTCTGCAACCAAAAGGGAAGTACACTCCTCTCCCTACACCTTCTCTTCCTTGGGTTGATATAAGCATGGATTTTATAAGTGGTCTGCCTAGGACGTCGCATGGTCATGATGCTATTTTTGTGGTAGTGGATAGGTTTTCAAAAATGGCACACTTCATTCCTTGTCATAAAACTGAAGATGCCTCGCATGTGGCTGATTTATTCTTTAGGGACATCGTGAAGTATCATGGCCTTCCGTGGTCCATTGTCAGTGATAGGGATTCGCAGTTCCTAAGTCATTTCTAGCGAACCCTTTGGTCTAGATTAGGCACTAGTTTGATGTACTCGACATCGAGTCACCCTCAAACAGATGGCCAAACCGAAGTGACCAATAGGACTCTCACCACAATCTTGCGAACCCTCCTTAGGAAGAATCTAAAAGAGTGGGAAAAGTGCTTACCCCATGTAGAATTTGCTTACAACCGAGCCTACCACTCCTCTACATCCCACAGTCCCTTTGAAGTCGTGTATGGCTTCAACCCTTTGACCCCTTTGGACTTAGTCGCCTTAGACTTTGCTGAACAAGTAGATGTAGAAGGGAAAGAAAAAGCCCAACATATGAAAGATTTGCATACCAAGGTTCACAAGCAACTTGAGAAAGTTAATGAGTCTTATGCAAGAAGGGTTAATAAGGGTAGGAAATTTAGGAGTTTTCAAGTCGGGGATTGGGTATGGTTACACTTAAGAAAGGACCGATTTCCCCAGGCTAGGAAAAACAAACTTGCGCCAAGAGGCGATGGCCCTTTCCAAATCACTAAGAAAATTGGAGAAAATGCTTATGTACTTGACTTACCTTGCGACGGCTCTTATAACGTACATGCAACTTTTAACGTTTGTGATTTGGCTCCCTTTGAAGGACAAGCAGATTTTGAGAATCCGCGGACGGATTCTTTCGAAGAGGGAGAGTATGATGAGGACATCGCCCCAAAAGATCCTCAAGTTCAAGATGGTCCGCAACCTCAAGCGCGCGACCCCCGATCCACTCCAAGGCCTTGGCGGACCCATGACCAGGTCCCGACTGAAACAAGTTCAAGCGAACCTCAACGCTTTCATGAGGCTCATGGCGCAGGACGATCAAGAGGAGTCTCGAGCGAAGGCCTTACAGCTTCGCCAACTCGGTATCGCATTGGACGAAGAGTGTGCGAAGCCCTTTGGAGTCTTGAGCATAAGCGTTCTTGAGGAAGGAAGCAGCAAAGCCTTGGAACGCGGACACTTGACACAGGCGAAGGCCTCAGCCAAAGGCAATCCCGCGAAGGCGCCCGGCGAAGGCATTCTCGCGAAGGCCCCTGGCAAAGGCACTCCGCGAAGCCTCCAGACTTAGCCAGTTGACCGACCAAGCCCGACACAAGGTGTCCTTTCTCTGCCGATGCTTGGGAAGACAAATAACCACTTTACACAAAGGACATCTGAATACTTTTAGGCTAGCCTCACCTTTTTACCTTTTTGGAAGCTTTTCGCACTGCATGCATGCAAAAGCACTTTATGCTTTCTGCACGCATGCATAGCCGAAATACTCCTTTTGCTTCTTCCATTTCTCTTCACTATATAAGCTAAGTGGCAGCCACCATTGTAACCTAGAACATATTATTGAATTAGCAATTCGGCTGAAACTCTCCACAGTGAGACATCGGCTTTTGTGTTCTCCAATCTTGCATTTCCATTTCCCTAGTGATCCAGGCAAGAGGATCCAAACATAATATCTAGTATTGCTTGACCTTGTAGTCAAGAGGTGCTAGATCCCATCTCTTTCCCAGGCATTTTCAAGGGCATTGCCTCACCTCGTAGTGAGGAGGTTCCCTTGGCCGAACTTTGTGTTCTTCGTTTCCTCCTCTGTTTTCGTTTCCCTTTCGCTGAAAACCGCCTCCATCGAGCTAGATCCGAGCTCGTGATCATACACCCCCGGTGTGATCACATCAATGTAGTAGTATCACATTCAGGATTTCTGTTGGAAACCATATGTGTTATGTGGTTGTGGTATCAGACATGTGCTTAATTTTAGTTGTGAGCATGTAGATGTGTTCGTGAAGCATTTTGTGCAGGATGTGTGAAATTTGGTGCAATTATGTGCAAGTATGTGATCATGTGTGTGAAATGGAAGTGCTTGTCATGTATAAAATTTCTGTGGACGAAAAAATTTTAATTGGCCTGTGGGGCCCACGTGGCTCACCTGACGGATGTGCTGTGTGTGAGATCTGTTACCCCAATTGAGTATGGTTATGGTGTTGATGAACATCGTAATCGTCTGTATGCTTCTGCCGTGAGGTGACAAAAAGTGGTATCAGAGCTAGGTTTATGCATGTGATATGTGTTATGGATTATCTTTTCTAAGATTGAACGCTATTACATGATGCATTTGCATTTGCATATAACATGGTCACTGACCAAGTCTGAGATCTGAATTGTAATCAGTGACGAAGCTAGAGGACCCGAACATAGGGGTGTTGAGGCTCGAGCTTTAAAGAGCCCAACGAGCCGAGCCTCATGAGCCTCGAGCTCGAGCTCGAGCCAGTTTTGAGGCTCGAATAATAAACGAGCCGAGCTCGAGCTCGAAACATTCGGCTTGTAAGGGTTTGCAAACCTTAACGAACGTGTCTAAAATTACGATACTACCCTTCACGAACCATCGAGCCTAGCTCGAGCTCAAACGTCAACGAGCTCGAGCTCGTTTACTCAGTGTTGGGGCCGAATCGAGCCTAACCGAGCTCGCGAGCCCAACGAGCTCGAGCTTCACGAACCATCGAGCTAAGCTCGAGCTTGTCTCAAGCCGAGCTCGAGCGCGAATTATCGGGCTCGATCGATTTCGAGCCGAGCTCGAGCCGAGCCCGAATTTCACGAGCCCAAGCTCGAACCTGCTAGGCTCGGGCTCGGTTCGGCTCGAACTCACCCCTACCCAAACTTGGTCAATGCTGAAGCGTAGATACCTAAAAGGTTTCATCATGAAATCCGTAAAACGCGTCATTTGGAAATACCACAACAAGCCATCGATGCGCCGTAAATGTCATTGGTGTTTAAAAGGACCCTATTGTGTATCATTGATATAGCAAGGACCATATTGTGCATCATTGACGCATAAAGGACCATATTATGTATCATTAACGCATAAATGGGCTAGGTGCTGCATCATTGACGCATCTGAGATGCCGTTGTAAACACCTCAGCACCTCTGCTATCTGTTCCAGACTTGGCTTAACATCTCTTCCACCAATTTCAACTTTTCCAGTCTAGCGAGCAAGATTTTCCGGCGAGATTCGGGCTTCTAGTCCGGTGAAGAATTTTGTAAGGATTCAACGAATAGTGTTGAAATTGAGTGTTTCAATGTGATTAATGCAGATTTATTAGTTAATTCTAATGTCGAGACCCTTTTGGGTGGGCTTTTCATTGAAGAATGACATTCACGTCTGTTTTTGGGTGGTCCAGAAAAAAGTTGTTCTTTGGCAATATAAAGTTGTTCATACATTCTAAAGCTGTTCTTGGGCAATATAAAGTTGTTCTAGGGCAATGTAGAGTTGTTCATATGAGTAAGAAACAACGTTTAAAGAAGTAATGGAAAACCCATAATATTTTAATTTTCATCACTATGTTTCTTTCATTTTGTCAAATTTTGCTTCCTCTCGTCTCGCTGGAAAATACCACATTTACTATTAGTAGATCCTATAAGGCGCAACCCTGTTAATCATCACCTAGGTGATATTTTATCCACTAGTCCAAATGGCTCAGTTACAAGGTAATCTGGAAGTCCAAGCCCAACTAATTGAACAATTACATATTCACCTCTCATTTTCCAAATGCTCTAGGTGGTTAAAAATTCACTCAGGTAATAAATAACATTGACGTACAATGCTCTCTAGAGTACAATTTTTAAAGTTTTGGATAATATGTAAAACCATCAATTTATCTTCGCTGAAAACTTTCTTATGATGATTCGATCCTGATTTGATCGATAAGTTAAAAAATCGTGTAACTTGACACTTCTTTTAAAAAACTGTTTGAGGGATAAATAGTCGTCAACACATTTTTCAATTGGAGTGTGGATAGGTTGTGCCTAGCACACATGTGTGTCTCTAGATAAAAGAAGGAAGGAAGAAACACAGAAGAACACGGCTCCACCAACACACCGTGTTTCTTGGCGATGACTCCGAAATCGTGCAAACTACGACGATCTGTCATTCCTTCAACGAGCAACAACGGAATTAGAGAGGAATCAAGCGAATCGACCTTTCTTCTTCGTAAATTCAACAAAAACAGCAACAAAATCAACCGCCAGCTTCCTTTGGCGACAAAACCACCGGCCTGGTGCATTTGTTTAACCGGCCAAAGTGATGCTCTCCGACAACAATGTGATGCGTTCTCGAAGCACTATGACGCTCTTATGTAAAATTATGATGTGCCCGTTCTGATAACTTTGATGCAAACATTTCATTCTACAGAACGCAGTGATATACTTGTTGACAAAGTATGATGTCTTTATTCAAAATAATACGCTTGGTGTCACGAATGATGCGCTTTTGTAAATTTATGATGCTTTTCGCTATTGGACAAAGTATGATGTATTGGTTAAATATGATGCTCTTGGTGTAACGATTAATGCTCATTGTTTCAAGTATGATGCTCAACCTCACAAAAATAATGTACTCGTTCTAAGAACTTAATAGTGCACGCATTTTCTTCAACCTCTTAAAATGATGCCTTTGGTGACCACAACGATACACTCCCATTGCGCTACAAAGTAAAATGATATTCTTCGGTATTCTACAAAGTATAATCTCTCGGATCCAAATGATACGTTTAGTGTCATGAATGATCCCCTTGTTTTCAAGTATGATGCGCTACCATACAAAAATGTTGCACCCGTTCTGGTGACATAATGATGACTCTGATGCAAACATTTCGTTCCACGGAACACAGTGTTACGCTTCTTGATAAAGTATAATGTCTTGATTCAAAATGATGTGCTTAGTGTCACGAATGATGCGCTTCTGTAAAATTATGATGCTCTCAATATTGGACAATGTATTATGTATTCGTTAAATATGATGCTTTTGGTGTCATGAATGATGCTCTTTGTTTCAAGTATGGTGCTCTACATAAGTAAAAAGATGCACTCGTTTTGATGACTTAATGGTGCACGCATTTTCTTTAGTCTCCTAAAATGATGTCTTTGATTGCCACAATGATGCACTCATGTTGCACTATGATGCTCTCAATTACAAACATGATGCACCCGTTCTGATGACTTAATTATGCACTCATTTTCTTTAACATTATAAAATAATGGAGTTCTCAAACTGATGCTCTATGTGCTTCAAATGATGCTTCTTTTGGTAAGTATGATGAGCTTAGAATTTAAAATGATGTTCCCTTTGGTAAGTATGCTTTTATGGTACAATGTGATGCTTGTTTCATTAAAAAGTTTATCTTCTTGCATCTACTTTTGTTGATATTCTTTGAATTCATCACTAATTGGCGTTATTAAGTTCATTCTAATAAATTTGAGCATTATTTGTATGCAATTACTAGTTACATCATTTTTATAAAAAGGAACATCATAATGAGTCGAGAGCACATCATAATAGTATGTAGAGGCATCATAATTATATTTTCTGCAGCAGGTTTTAGTTTCAAGGTGTGGGACGAATTACGTCGTTCAGCTCAAGAAATGACTAGGAATGGAGTGTGGCAACTAGGGAAACAATTGGCTGCTCCGACACGGTCGATTGCTGCTTCTATTGGCGGATTTCGTCGGGTCGGATAACGGGTCATCCGAACGGATCTCCTACAATTGTCATGACTTCGGTGATTGTTGATGGAGGAGGAGGCTACCACCGAGCTGCTAACGGCATGTCGGTACTTAAGGATGAGCTACGGTGGTCGGAGGCTGCAAGTGAGAGATGAAGGGTGGTTGTCCGATTCATGCTGGAGTTACGGTAACGGCAAAAACACAGAGAAAGAGAAGGGATGACAATTTTGAAAATAAATGCAGTTGGGCACAAAGAGACACATATTAAAGCCCGACATACAATAGCCTGTGCCTAATAATAATTAACCGAATAATGGCTCCTAGTATTTTTGGCTCATCTCTTCAGCTGCGCCGTCGCCGTTTCATTTCCGGTGACAGAAACAAACTCCCTTCTGGCGGCTAGCTCGGGTCTTTGGTTGTGGTTTCTCTTTGTCTCGTTGGCGCATGATTTGTAGGTGGAGATGTGCATAGATTCGTTGCCAGTTTTGCGCCCCTGTTGGTCCTCCGACTGGACCTTGGAGGCCTCACGATGCCGAACAACTGACTGCAGTGACCGGCCTTGCGTTCCTCCCAGAGGCGGCGTTTGTTGGGCTTCGATATCTGTATCGATAGTTGTTGTGTACCTGGCAGATTCGGCGACCATTAGCTTCAATTGTTGCTTTTTGGGACCTGGTTGGTGCAAGGATCAATCTTGGCGGTGCTGCAGGTCTGGCCCTGTTGCTACCCTTTACTAAGGGCAGATCGAGTACGGTTAGATAGGTCTTGGATTTGGAGTGTTTGTGGGACGGGACGGCTACTGCCGGTGCAAACAGAGGTGGCTACTTGGATTTGGAGGCCAGATTTGTTGTTACTAAATTCGGATGCACAAAGCACGACGCACATCTTCGACTCCAGAGGGCTACCAGCTACGATGATCCGAGGTTGGGGTCCTTCTAGCCACTAGGGGTTTGTATAGTGGATCTTTTGGATCCACTTTTTTTGGGTTTTTTAAAGTTATGTTTGGAAGGTTGGAAATTGAAGATTGGACTTGTGCGGCTTGTATGGTGGGTTCCGTGGTTGAGAGTAAGGGTGGGTTTACCAGCTGGAAACGAAGCACAGGTGGTGAAAGACACAACAGGCTTGTATGGTGGTTTCCGTGGTTGGGAACTAAAGTCCGACTCAGTCACCCGTTATTTCTTTTAGACTTTGAAGGACCAGTTGATAGTCTTGCTTGGTCAAAGTTGGATAATTTTCATTCAGATGTGGTCAGATGTCTGCTTGCCTTTTTCCAAGTTTCCTTGCATGAAATAGATGTCTCAAGCACCATCGTGTATGCTGTGAAATGATTCTTGAAGCAAGCCTTATGGCATTTTGAAAAGGCTCGAGAAACTAATAATTGTTATCTTAGCTTTTCCTAGTAATTTTTACCATCCTAAGAATTCTTTTATCTAGGAGTTTTTATTTATTTATTTTGGGATGCTTATTTCTTGAACTTATTAGTTATTGGTCTAGTAGTTTGGTACTATGGTCCATTATAGCCCTAAGCTATGAGGTCCTTAGGATTATTTATGCTCATTATAGGTTGAGAGCTTATTTCTTCTCAAGGGCTTTGTCCCTTTTTAGGTTGTTATCGCACTAACCGCTAGAAATTGAATGAATTCATCCCCTTAAAAAATAGCCAATTTGTTCCTAATTTTCTTTGCAACACATTTTTAACATGTTCTTAAATAGTCACTAGCATTTCTCTCTCTCACCGTCTCTTTCTCGAACTCGAGATCTCCACTTCATGTCCAATGAGCACAGCCACTAGGCTAGATGCTCAGGACCTTTCTCTAACTTTTTAAATCTTCGTCTCATTAATTAAGAAATGCTGGGAGAAACGAAAATTATGGGAAGTTAATCGTGTCGATACTTTATAATTTAGTCCTCATAGTTTTTAGTTTTAGTCAACTAGGATGCTAACTACTACTTTCAAAATGCTCCTTATAATTTATATGTTTAATAAATTAGATTCTACTACTTTAATTACTTACAACTGAATTATTCTATGGTCTTCTTAGTATGTATTGCTCGATAGTCCATAAATAATATAATTGAACTCAAGTCTGCTCGAATCTGGTTTGATAAAATTATTGAGCTTTGAACTCTCCTCAAACTCGATAATACATTGTTCAATAACACACGAATCGAGTTTGAGTTCGAGTAAGTTCAATAAATGTTTGTCTAATTTACAATAAGGTATTGTAGTTGATACTATCAACTAAGTAAAGTTATTGATAAAATGTAACCTCGTCTTTCCCATCAAGTATATTAGTAACTATAAGAGTGGAGATAAATCTTTTGTGTCATGATTTAAATCTTCCATAACATTAATTCTAAATTGAAGCAATTAAATCAATTAAATCTACTATTTATATATAAAGCATGATCCTATTTAGGGACGGTTTTGTCCAAAATTATGTAAAAAAAGTGAATATTGATCGTACATTACACCACATGTGTGAACACGTTTTTTTTTCTTTGTTGACATCAACACTTTCCATTTAATTCTCATGGGTAGCAATGCTACTATTCTTACTCTAATCCGCCCCACCCCACCCCAATTAATTTTGTATTGCATTAACACTTTCCTACATAAGGTACAAAATTAACTTAATTTCATTTACTTTTCTCTCTTCCCATATTACTATTCTTATTTTTCTCTCCATTTTTTAGAGACATCTTTCTAGGAGTAAATGTTATTTATCACCTAGGTGAAATTTCACCCACTTTGTGGAAAGTCTATTCTACCCTTGTATATAATCACTCTCTTTCAGCTTTTCGCTAATTCCAACTTCCTTTCTCGATGTCGTATCTCACCTTCCTTTCTCAACGCTAACCTGTTGCTTTCATCGACGTGATGCATCAATCGAAGATCAGGTAAGTTCTATCGATTCTACCTTCTTCATCGATCAATCAAACATCTTCTTCATCAATCAATAGGTCGATCGATCGAAGATCAGGTAAGTTCTTTCGATTCTACCTTCTTCATCGATCGATCGAACATCTTCTTCGTCAATCAATCGGTCGATCGATCAAACGATCTGTCGCCTACCTTTTTCTTCGTTCGTTTTCATCAGCTTCTTGCTATGTTATTCATCGTTCCTTTTTACGATAACAAGAGCTTCGGTTTCTATTTTCGTTTGACTATTGGTTGACAGATTTGTTGCTGTTTCGCAACTCGTCTTGTTTTTTTGCATCGATTGTTTCCTTGATTGATTTAGTTGTTCAGTCTTTGTAATTAGACATGGATTCGGATGAGTGTACTGCTGGTGTTTTTGGAGGAGCTTCAGATGATGGAACCGAGTTCTATTTTACATTCTCTGATGAAGCTGATGATTTAGATTTTTATGTAGATGATTTAGATTTAAATTTTCATCTTGAACTGGTTTTTGACGTATTTGTTTCTGTTAGTGGACATTTGTAGAACATTTCGATAGACATGTATGCTTAAAATTTCTAAGTATCCACTTATTTCTGTAGACACATTCGATACTGCTGTTAGACATTTTGCAACTGTAGAGTTGCCATCTGGGGCATTAGCTGTGGACGAAGCCTTTTGTGAAAACGACAATAATGTTTATGGTATGTATTTTTTTATTGTTGTAGCACATTTAGATTGTTTTGTCTAGCAGATGTTTATTTTTATATTTTTATATTGTTGTAGTACATTTAGATTGTTTTGTCTAGCAGATGTTTGTGAAAACGAAAATAATGTTTCATGTATGTATTTTATTTTTAGAAAAATTGATTTCGTGAACTAGAAATTTAAATGTTCTTCCAATAAGGTTTATGTTTTGTTTTTTTTTTAATTTCATATTTTATGATATGTGCTATATTGTAGATAAATCTCACTTGCGATAATTTTTTAACAATGTTGTATATTTTAAATTATCCCAACAGACATATACACTATCTCTGGTAGACATTTGCCACTTGATTACTTGCCTTCTGATTCTGCTGGTACCTCTGGGGCTGTTTCTATTGAGGTTACTTCTGGTAATCCTTCTAATGTAGTTTCTGGTGTAGAAGATGATTGGTCTGATGATATATGTTGGGTATGATCGACATTCGAAACTTTCAAGGATTGTTCACTTTTTGTGAGAGAATATGCTATTTCTAGAGGTTATAAGTTATGTGCTCTTAGGAAGAAGTGTAAGGCAGATGATACTTTTTATCATCAGGATTTTGTTTGTTGTTACTATGATGCAACTCGAAAAAGAGGAGATTTGGGGCCAAAAAATTCCTTTTCTGTTCCGAATCAGGTTGGGAAGCGTCGACGGGTTGACAAAAGGTGTCAATGCACTGCAGGGTTTACATGCAAGCTAGTATCTGATAATTGGACTATTCATAGACATCGTGTTATGCATTATCATGCTTTGCTTGATCCATCTCAACGGTTTTTGTTGCCTACTTCAAAATATGTGCACAAAGATATGTTCCAAGCTATTTTTGATTTAATGGCTTCTGGTATTAGACCATGTGAAGTGATTCGAGTTTTATTGAATGAAGTAGGTGATCTTGAAGCTTTTGGAATGAATAAAAGGATGGTTTATAATAAAATCAGTGCCAACAAATCCTTGCATGCATATGATGGAGATGCACAATTGTTATTGGATACTTTCAAGGATAGGTCGAAAAAGGATTCTGATTTTTTCTATGAAATATCTATTGATCAAAATGGCCGAATGAGTAGTTTTTTGTGGCATGATGAGATTATGAGATCGGATTATATGACGTTTGGAGATGTTGTAGTTTTTTATACTACATTTATAACAAACAAGTAAAATATGTTTTGTTCTCCTTTTATTGGAATTGATAATCATAAACAAAATGTAGTTTTTGCAATATCATTCCTTGTTGGTCAGAGGAAGGAAGATTTCATCTGGTGTTTTCAAAGCTTTCTACGGAGTATGGGTGGTAAGAAGCCACAGACAATCATGACCAATGAAGATGCAGCTATTGCTCATGCTGTTGATCTCGTTTTAACTGGTGTTCAGCACCGACTGTGTTTGTGGCATATATGTGAGAATGCAAGAAGAAAGTTGTCCGGTTTAATGCGAGTGAAAGGTTTTCCAGATATGTTTCACAAATTGTTGTATCTTTGTGTTACGGTGGATGAGTTTAATGGATATTGGGATAAGCTAATTTCTACATATCATTGTGGGAACAACACTTGGTTATGTCATTTGTACAATTTGAGGAACAAATGGTCCCCAGCGTTGTGCAAACATGTTTTTTCGGTTGGTAAGTTTGAGAGTTGACATATTTACATTATCTAGTAGACATATGATGTTTTATTGAACAGACATATGATTATTTTACTTATGTGAGTTGCAGGTATACGATCATCACAAAGGAGTGAAAGCACTAATGGTGTGTTGACATCATTGGCTAATAGGCAAATCGGTATGTTTGCTGTTTTTACTGCTGTTGAAAATATGGTTCAAGAGTGGAGGTATAAGAGAATTGATGAAGATTATAGAAACATCGGTGTTCCTAATTTACAAGTTCCATATTTTAGTTTGTTAGTTGAGGCTTCAAAAGTTTACACTCGTGCCATATTGGTAGATTTTGTGAATAATGTTTTGGATGGTGCATTTGGTGTCCATGAGCTTACTTATCAAGATGATCGATCTTTCCATTTTGAGGTGTCTATTGGTCGTGATCCCAGGAAATTTATTGTGGAGTATGAAGTCATTTCTTCTTCTATTTGGTACTCCTGTTTGTTGTTTGAAGAGAGAGGGTATTTGTGCTCCCATGCCCTTCGTATTCTTAATTTCTGTAATGTTCCCGAAGTTCCAGCTCGGTATATCATTCATCATTGGACTAAGGGAGCTAGATTAGTCTATGATGTTTCTGGAAAGTTCTTATATGTAGATTCCTTTTCATGTTTTGCTTGGCGTAATTCTGTTATGAAGCGAGCTTTGAAGTTGGCTTTGGATTGTCAGAAAGATGAGAATCTTAGCTCTAAGTTTGAGGAATTTCTGTCCAAAATGGAAAAGATGACTGATACTGTTTCAACAGGTAACTTTTTTATCTTTTTGAAGGTTGTTTTCTATAAGGAACATATGATCTTAGGATGGTTGACATTTCTGTGTTCTATGTTAGACGGCTTACTATTATTTTATCTAATGTTGTAGGTATCCATGCATCAGAAAACATGGGTCAATCAACGATCATAAGTAGTTTAACTTCAGATACAATATCGAATTTGCAGAATCCAGAGTTTGTCTCTTCAAATAATTTCGGGAAGAAGAGACGTAAATCAGATGTTGGTGCTAAAGGCGTGAAAGGTGGCAAAGCTGGGATGTCTAAGAAATGAACTTGTGCTTTTTTGTAGTTTAGTTTGTAAGAGAATCCATAGTTTATTTTATTGGTTCTACTGTAGGTTTCATTTTTAAAAGTTCTGCACATCTCAAATTAGTCCAGCAGACACATACAACATCTATGGTAGACATTTGCTTTTAACCTCTATTATAGAAGCGAAATTGTAAGTCTTCACTCTGTCTAGTTTATTTTATTGGTTCTACTGTATGTTTAATTTGTAAAAGTTCTGTACATTTCAAATTTGTCCCCCAGACACATGCAACTTCTCTAGTAGACATTTGTTTGTAACCTTTATAATATAAGCGAAATTAGAAGTCCTCGGAACTGAATATAACAGAGTTTTTTCTTTTAACATCTCTTCTAGAAGCGAAGCCTCAATGAAGCCAAATAAGTAGCCAATCAACTGTTCTTTTAAAATCAAACAACTGGTATCATACGATACCAACCACGCTAGGTGTGTCTTGTGCGGAATTAGACCGGTGCGAAATCTTTTACAGCATTCAGGAAGTGATTAAATGTTTGGAACATAACAGGAGTCTGAAAATTTATTTAATTCTTATATTGTCTAAAATCTAAACCATTTGAGTCACTGATTTGCTTGTGCCTTCTGCAGAATTACATCTCTTTCTTTGCTTTGGGGATGTACAAGGATTGTTGCTGCTATTTGGACTCTATACTTCTTAATTGAATATATCTGCAGTAGAGTAGACATATGAAGTGAGAATGACATACATATCATGAAAGCATAACAAACATTTGAGGCTACATATTGAATTTAAATTACCGAGCCAATATTAGAAACGAATGGTTGACCATGGTATAACTCCATATTCTTCATTGCATAGACTGCACAGTCGGAGTAATTTTCCATGAACTTTGGGTATGCCTTCTTCAATATAAGGTCCACAAATTCATACTTGAATGTTGCAAATTCAGTAGCACATGAGTGTGCCACTTCCATGAGGTACATGCCTACCAACTATTTCTGTAACAAATAAATATATGTTTAGACATTCCTTGTATTTTTTCCTGTGTTTTTTCATGAATGAATTAGTCAATAAAGTTGTTTACTTACAAATATTTGCAAGAATGATCCATACTTGTTCAGATTTTCATCCCTATTGTCCATAATTTCAATCTTTCTCTTCCCAGGGTTGATGCAGAACACAAAGAAGTGTGCATCAAGTATGATTGGGAAAAACATCTAAGACAGTGAGAAAGAATTATAAGAAGTTTAATACAAGTTCTGACATTTCAACTAATTGTGACAGACATATGTAGTAAACACGGTAGGTAACACAAAAAATAACAGGATTTAGAATTAACTAACCAGTTTAGCCATTTTTAAATTTTCTGTTGAGACATTGTTTTGTGTTAGCCATCCTTCCATTGTGCTCAATAAGGCCTTCACATATCCACTTTTGTCACAATCTTGGCCTTTAAGCAATCCACTGCAATACATCCCTATTGTTTACTGTAGACAAAGTTATATTTGTTAAATGCAATAAGTGTTTCATAAAACTGGGTTATTTACTTGTGTTTGATAAATTCTTACCGAGATTTCTGTCGAGAAGTAAAACCTGTTGAAGGATTGACCATTGGCTTCTACATTATTCAATATGAATGCATAAGCAGATACAATGGTATCATATACTAGCGCTCCCAACCTTAGTGTAAGCAATTCCTCCCTATTGTTCATCAATCTATCTCAAAAGTTGCACAATCTCTCACTGAAGATAAGCAGTAGACATATCAGTTATAACAAGTAGACATATAACACAGAACTATCAGATGTATGTAATATTTTTATACTGTATATAAAGTTTACTCTGCATGAAGGCTTATTCTCCAGGCATAGTCTACGAGCATGCTTTCTTCTGCACTGATGTACTTTGCTAGATTCCTTTTTAGAGGTTGGAGATATGGAGATCGGATTGTCACTGTGGTCTTTTTAGGACTTGGTTTCAGTGGATCTTGAGAGCACTCGCCAAAGAGGTTGAATTTTGGTACGTCTGGACTTGGGAAGTTCACATACTTGGGATGGCATCAGACTCTTCTAGCATTTCCAATTTAAAGGGAGGTAGTTTTTCCAAATCTTTTATAATTTCTATGTTAACTTCTTCTCCCTCAACATTCAGCATATTCCCCTCCCTTAGCATCTTTAGTTGGTGTTGTCTTGCTAGTTCCATTGCATCCAATATTTGACTTGCTTGCAAGAAGAAGTCTTCATCTGTTATTTCTGGCGCAGGTGCATTCATCTGCAAGAGTTTCTGTATTTCCTCTGAACTTTCAGGGAATTTGCAACAGAAATCTTGGAGCGCCTTCTGCACTATGTTAGAAGCTTCTTTGGCCTCTAAGACACAATTGAACAAGTACTTCATTGTTTCAGCGAAAGCCTTTTCTGCACTAGGCTTCTCATTTTCCTTGTACAGAACACAACAAAGTGATCATTATACATATCCAGGAAAACATCTAAGAGTAGGGAGACAAAATTGTAAAAACCTTAATCCAATTGCTGAAATTTCAAGTAATAGAGATAGACGTATCTAGTAATCAAAGCAGACAAATGAATAATAAAGAATTTAGGACCAACTTACCCCCTTGTTCACATCTTCATTTTCTTTTTCCTGTTAATGCTGCCTCTGATTTACACCCTCTCTTTTTTTGTTCTCATCTTGAGTCTTTTCATGTTTATGCCTTTTCCGCTCCTTCTCAGTTTGTTCATGTTTCTTTTCAAGTTTATGATGGATGTGGAGTCTTGGTTGGTGCTGCCCTCTTCCATATCCGCCATCCCTCAGTTCATTACTCAATCTGTAGTGTGCTAGTTTGTCTGTCCGGCCACAAATTGCTGGAAATTGTCTTGGGACAAGAACTTCAGCCTTATACTGGAATCTGTCAAGATAGTACATCTGGAAAACAGTATAACCAAACTTTTTAATTAAATAAGAGTGTGTGTAATTTTTCTGATTAAAATATGTGAAGTTAACATATATAACAGTATCAATTGACACAAGTCAGCTGGCTGTGTGACAGCTTCAAGTACTATGAAGACAACAAATATCTAATTTATAACTAACCTGTAAGAAATACAAGCAGCCACCACAATTAGGAGATCTTCTTCTCTCTTTGAAGTGTGATATTTCCCTCGCCAAAGTGGTCAGTATGTAAGCCGACCAGTTGAATTAGCACACATCTTTAGTTCCATTCTTCAAGGCTTTGTGAAGCCTGAAGCTACAGGTTGATCTGTTAGATGGGGTAAGGAGTTTTGTTGCAACACAGATGATGAAGTTGAATTTGAAGAAATCATCAGCTGGCTTTTGTGCGAAAGTTTCAATGTTCATATAACTGGTCAATGGTCCTTCATTCTTCCCATACCTTAAATTAATTAAATCATTAGTTTTTTAAAACACCACACAGTTGATAATGAAAAATTTCTGTTATACCTCATTCTCCATTGTGTGAAGTCAAGATCATCAATGTTTGAATATCCATGTTCCTTGACTGCAATCTTCCCTATCGGAACTCCAAGGATATGATGTACATCCTTCGGTGTTATTGTGATCTTCCTGTTGTTGATATTTAAGGACGTGTCCGCTGGGTCAAAAATTTGGACCAACCATGTCAATAGAGAGAGATTGAGCTTTGTACATGTTATATTAAACATGTTTTGAAAGCCCAAGTCTTGAACAGCTTGAACATGAGATTCACTCGTAGCAAGATCATCCATTTTCATCTTTATTGCAAGTGGACTGCAACTGGTTTGGATTCCACTGTCACTGCGTAATGAACAAATAATAGTTAATCGGATATGGTAATTAGATCAATAAACATATTAGTGCTTGTTAATTGACATATTACCTTTCTTCATCTTTAGCTCCACTTTCTTCGTTGTCCTGCTCCTTTTTCAGTTTCTTCTGTTTTTTATTTCTTTCTTTTCTTCCTTCTTCTATTCCTTCCTCTTCTTTACTTTCTCTTCAGAAGCTGTTGCTTTTTCTTTTTGTCATTATTAGCATGCTTCTCTTGTTCTCTCTTGCTTTTCTTTTTTTCTTCCTCCTCCTTTGCTTTCATCTTTTCTTGTTCTCTCTTTCTTTACTTTTCTTCTTCCTCCTTCTTTGCTTTCATCTTTTCTTGTTCTCTCTTTCTTTTCTTTTTTTCTTCCTCCTCCTTTGCTTTCATCTTCTCTTGTTCTCTCTTTCTTTTCTTTTTTTCTTCCTCCTCCTTTGCTTTCATCTTTTGTACTCTCTGTTCTTCCTCCTCTTTTGCTTTCATCTTCTCTTGTTCTTTCTTTCTTTTCTTTTTTTCTTCCTCCTCCTTTGCGATCATCTTCTGTACTTTATGTTCTTCATTAGTCCTGGTGCATAGGACATTCACGAAATGTCAGATCATACATATCACTTGTTTATACGTTTCAATTGATATTATAACAAATGAAGCCTCAAATCTAGTATAACATTTTATTAAACGATATCAAGTCATATAACAGACATATCAAGTCATTGTAATACTCATATGTATGAGTCAGACACGTTTCCTTTGTTATATGAGTAAATTAGCCTTTTGACATCTGAATGCAGTACAAGATACATAAAGCAGTCCAGTATAACAGACACATTACATTTCCTGGTCTTCCCGTTCCTCTCGCTTCTTCTCTTCTTCAACTTTTGTTTCCTTTTTCTTCTTGTCTTTATCAGCATGATTCTTTTCTACTTCTATTTTTCTCTTTTTCTCTTTCCCTTGTTGTTCTGTTTCGTCAATGTCAATCAGCTCTGGTTCTTTCCCTTCTTGGATTTCCTTGCGTTGTTTTGTTAAATGGCTGCTTTTTCTTGTCACCCTGCAAGTAAAAATATTAATCAGATTCATGATGTAGACATGGTAGAATATTTGAGTAATTTGAATACTCATGCCTACTTACATTCTCTTAAACCTTGTCGCTTTTTCTACTGGTACTCTCACATTGATTTGTGAACTGAAAAATGATAGAGAAGCTTGTTCTTGTATGTTGTACATCATAGATAGTATTAGATTCACTTCATACATTGTGAAGCTAAACCTTGTATAATACACATATTATTCCAGCATAATATACACTTGCTCATACTTGTCATATAAACAAGTAAACATGTCACTGAGTTAGATCATAATTTGTTACTGTCATTCTTCTGTGATCCTGATTCACAAACAGACGGAATTTGTTTACTACTTTCTTGTGCCCTGTGAATATTACATGAGTGTAATGTTAGATCATACATATTACTTATTCAAACTTTTCCATATAAACAAGTCATACTTTTCACTTAATCATTCAATTTTGGAAATCATGGAATGTCAATTGACACTAGAACAAATGAAGACACATTACAGTGAAATAAAAATTGTGAAGTAATCTGTGAACATATTGAACTAATTCATGAACATATTGCAACTAATCTGTGGACATATTGATAGTATCATTTTGCAAGTTTTGCTAACTATGATGTGTAGATATTGTTTTACTCATATGTATAAGTCAGACATATGTTCCTACCTTATATGAGTAAACTAACCTTTTGACATATGAATCCAGCATATCATATATATTAGTACAATATATCAAACACATTACCTCTTCATACTAGTCATATAATCCAGCCTTACATGTGCTCTTGCTCATATGAAGATAACTATTTTGGAACATAAATGAATGCACAAATGTCAACTGATATTAGAACAAATGAATGCTGAAAACTAGTATAACCTTTTTCCATTGTCTGTTTGCACTTTCCCTGATTCATTAACAGGTTGTTTTCCAGGTCCTTGGTCAGACGGTTTATCAAGAAAGCTGCACAGAGGACATGTGAGAATCGTTAACCATGAGCGATGGATTCACAATTTCTCTGTGGAAAGTAGAACAACTTACCTGCTAATTAGTACTCCAACTCTCTTCATCACTTCGTTCATGATTTCTTGTTCGTTCATCGCTATGTTTGTGTTTTCTTCTCTGGTGATGTTATCTTTTTCAAACATGAAAAACAACAAAACCTAAGTGTCAAATGTGGAAGAAGAAATGTCTGAAGAAATATTGCAACTAGGTTTTGTATTTTCTTCTCTGATCATTCTTTTTCTTTTTCTTCTTATTCCGGTTTTCAAATGCACATTAGGTAAGTAGGTTTTGCGATTTCTGAAACAAAACTAGGTTTGAAGTAAGAAGTAATACCTTCTTTCCTTCATCACTTCAGTATCTGATTCGGTCGCCGAAGAACCTAGTTCAGTTTCTTCTGGAATTAAATGGAGATTTGGCGTCGACGCTTCGTCAATCTGTTTCTGTGTTGATGATGGAGTTTGTTGAGTCGATTCTTCGCAGCTGGTGTCGAAATGTACTTCACTTTCTGTGGAATCGTAGACCGAGAAGCTTAGGTTGAAGAACGCTCGAAGCTTTGGTTTGCGAGTTAGCGGTTACCTGGTTTCAATTGACGCGAAGAGAAGAGGAAGAGCTAGGGTAATTTGGTCAACTTCCAAAATAGGTGGGTCGGGCTCGAATTTCTTATACAGTTGGGCCGGTAGGTGATTTTCACCTAGGTGAGTATTAACCGGATTGTTTTCTAGGGGTGTAAATCCGGGTCAACCATTAGAGTTAACTTTCATCAGAACGTCTATAGCTGTTGTGCATTTTCAGTTTTCTAACTAATTGGTTTGAGTTTCATGACCATGTTGGATTTTCCATAATTTTGCAGCTTCAATTGGAAGTGGACGAGAGCTTTACTTTAATTGTGGAAAAACAAAATTAAACAATCTAGCTTAAGATTGTTTAGTGATGGTTATGACTTAAGTGTGCATTTGTTTTCTAACTTAAGAATCATGGTTATTTAATAATATTGAACATTGGAGTTTGTACTTTTATTAATTGTCCTTTTCATTGAATAATACCAGCTCTTTAAGGGGGGTTTGTACATTTTCTTGAACACTAGAGTTTGTACATTTTAATGACTATCTCAAAGCTTCGTTCAATGGAGGATGATGGTGAAAGTCCTTCAATGGAGGAGAAGGAAATGTAGCACGACATCGAACAGAGTGGAGAACAAGAGGGTGGCTTATCCGATACTCATTCACCATGAATGAAACCAGTGTTAGGTATAATCGTCTATCTTTTTTCTATAAGAAATTTAAATGATTATTTGCATGTGATGATTTTTGCGTGACTTGCTCGTATAAGTTCCATGTTTTCCTTTGCATACTTCTACTTTTTTTGCTTGTGTTCTTTCAATTGTTCTGTTTCCTTTGAATCAGGTTTTTCTTTTCTGCACACAGGCAACTGCTATTTTGTTTGCTTGATTTTCGTTTGTTCCGATATCGGACGGTTGTTTTTGTTAATTTTATTTTTCTCTTTTACTTTTGTTTGCTATGGATTTATTATCAATTGATTAGGATTTCAGATTACGAGAATATTCAATTGCATCACTAGATTGATTTTAGGAAGAGTTGTTTGCCCTTTTTTTAAATTGGATACGGTGATTTTTTCTATCTTGTACAATGTTGGCCATATGGGTGCATTTTTTAAGGTTCTGCACCCACTGCTCTTAGTGCTCGAAGATGGTGCTACAATGGAGATGGCCATGGGAAGGCTTTGTATGTTCTTGGATAATTATTTTGACTTTCAACTCTATGATATTGCAATTGAGTAAAGTTATTTGTTTACTGGTGCTTCTTTTTTCCCTTTTTTCCTTTAAGTTCTCTCACAACATGTGAAATGAGAGATGGATGTACAAGCAAACAAATGGAGAAAAGGTAACATGACAGTCATACTTTCTCCTCTTTCGACGAAGCACAAAACACATTGCATTGGCCAAACATAGCTAAACAAATAAGAACCAAGGTTTGCCATCTCTTCTCTCTAGTTGTCATTCTATAGTTATTTCTTTCCAATATGTTTTGTTGACATGTCCTTGAATAGCGGGATTGTGGAGTAAATGAAGAGCTGGTAAGACCACTTGAAAATGCGGCAGATCAGTTCAAGCTTTTACTTGAACTGCGGAAGGAAAAGTTGAAAACCATTAGCTACGAGTTCAACTAGCACCACACAACAGAAGCTTCTGACTCTTCAAGCCATGTCCATCACCGCAAATGATTCTCCCACCCCTTCTTCTATTACATCTCTCATGACTCCTCCCTCCACTGCGAAATCGGGTGATAAAAGGAGGAACCAGATCAACTTTCTTGGCATGAAACTTGCTTCTCTCCAGAGTATATGTTACAGTCACCCCGAGCGGGTGGTGACTTTAGTGTTCCGGGGCTCCGTTTCAGGCATACGGGCCATGTCTTTGGGTGGTAAGATAGCTGCCGGATCTTTTCTGGGTATCATTCTCAGGAATGCTTTCATACTTGAGGTCGCACGGGTTCCCCGGACATTTCCGCGGAAAATATTTTTTTCGGGAGTGGGACTTGTTTTTGGGCGATCAGTAAGCTCGGTAGCTTTATCGAGACCTCAAAAAGGGGAACTTTCAGCATATTTGGGGTCGTACGAACATTCCGCATCTTTTTACGGGGTATATTTTTGGGGGACGGGATGTTCGTTCCCGGGTGACGCCCGGGGCTCGGGATGAAAGTTTTGTGACGGCTTTGGTGTGAGAGGTGCTAGGGCTCGAGACGAGTACTATGGTGATAACCGAGCAAGCACACACGATGAGATTTTTAGTTCTGACTAGCACGCGCACACGTCGGGAGTTACTCGAGTGAAGTTGGCGTGGGATTACGCTCCAACACTTAAGCACTTTCGGTTTTGGCTTATGTGTGAGTCATTAGGGTGAGTAAGGTTGGTGACTAAGGTGCTAGGGACACTTGTCCCCATGACTCACCATTTGGAAAGTATAAAAGGGTGTGATTTTTGGAAAGAAATGGCATTTTGCTCTCAATTCTTCTTCCTCTCTTCCATCCGCCAACTTCATCTTCTTCTACCTCTCAAAGTGTTCTTCATCTTGCAAGGATTGAACTTGGTGTTGAGCTTGGATTTGTGGTAAGCTTCTTCTCTTCATGGTTTAGTAAGTTTGAAGCATGGTTTTTGGAGGGAAACAAGGGTTAGAACCGATTTTGGTGTATGCCTTTGCTACATGTTATGTTCATCTTCTTGCTTCAATCTTTTGGTATGTTGTTCTTGGCAAGAAGTAGTGTAGGAATCAAGGTTTAATTTATGGAAGAACACAATGGAATGAAAAACCCTAAATGGCCGAAAATTAGGTTGAATTCTAAACCTATTGATTGGTTGTGTTCTTGAATCATGCTTGAGGTATGTTGTTCCTAGCATGATTCTAAGTTGTTGTGTGGATTCAATTTGAAGGTAAACATGTTGGGTAAAAAGTACCCAATTTGGCCGAATTGTTCATTAGGGTTTGAGTTGATTTTGGGTGATCAGGGTGAGATGTGTTGGTAAGCATGCTTAAATTGTGAAATTGGTGAATTAAGCATGTGTTTGGAACCTTAATTGGTTTGGATTAAATTTGGTGGAAAAGAGAGGTAGAGGCCGAATTGAAAGGAAGGTTTTGGGTATGTTTGTGTTGTGTTTTGGGATTGTTTTGGTAGTGATTTGGTATCGGGAATGGAAGTAGGTAACTAACGATGTTCGGAACGTCGTTTTCGGGAATTGTGGACAATACCGACCTACTTGCTTGTTTGCGGGGTAAATGTTGGGAAAGTGTGATTTGAATGTTTGGTTGTGTTTATGGGTGTTTAAATAACAATGTTCTAGCTCGGTTTGAGAAACCGAGCTTTCTGTGGAATTTTGCGGGAAAGTGCGGGATTGTGCGGGATTAGCTCCCGGGGGTTTGGATTGGTGATTTCTGACTTGTGTGTGGTTGTTCAGCTTGAATCAACAGTGGTGGAGTAGTGCGGGACTTCGGAAGTCACACTACCGCGTTTTGGGCCGAACGTCGGGATTTTCCCGGGATTTTGCTGCGGATTGGTTTTAGTGAGGTAAGGGTTCAACTTCTCTCGTTATGCATTCTGGGAGGGATATCATGTATACCGGGGTTAGTTGAGGCGGGTTCCGGGTTGAGGACGGTGGTCCGGTGATCCCGGGACCAGTCATATGGTAAGGTACAGTTTGTTCTGCTTCAAGGCCGGGATGGTCTTGGAGACCTCGGGTTGCTTATCTGTTCTGTATATCTGCACCGTTTCCTACGGGATTTGGTGTGATACTTTCCTACGGGATTTGGTGTGGTACTTTCCTACGGGATTTGGTGTGATACTTTCCTACGGGATTTGGTGTGGTACTTTCCTACGGGATTTGGTGTGGTACTTTCCTACGGGATTTGGTGTGGTACTTTCCTACGGGATTTGGTGTGATACTTTCCTACGGGATTTGGTGTGGTACTTTCCTACGGGATTTGGTGTGATACTTTCCTACGGGATTTGGTGTGATACTTTCCTACGGGATTTGGTGTGATACTTTCCTACGGGATTTGGTGTGGTACTTTCCTACGGGATTTGGTGTGATACTTTCCTACGGGATTAGGTGTGATACTTTTCTACAGGATTTTGTATATATATATATCTGTGTGTGCTTGTGTTCTATCGGTTTTGCAGGTACTGCGCACTAGAACTTTATGCGAATTGTATCTTACCTCAGCCCTTACTGGGTCATCCCGAGGACTCACCCCTTCTGTTTACCAAGTTTCAGGGTTACCTGACAAGCATCCAGTGGACTAGAGTTCCGTGGTGCTTTCTGTTCTGTAATCAGGTATCTGCGGTTTCGACACGGAACTTCTGTTAAGTTTATAGGGGTAGTCTCGGTAGAGGTTTCAGTCTGCTTTCTGATTTCTGGATTATGGGTTTTCTCACAGTTAACTTACTTCTCTCTTCTGTTGGTGTGTTAGCAGCAGCGGTACTTGCGGGGATCTTCTGAGCTCGGAGTTTCAGCTAGATCCCGCACTTGGGTATTCTAAGGTTTTTCTTGGTCGGCTCTGTAGGTGTATATGCATGCATGTCATCTGTCTGATCATGCTATATATCTTAGATACATTCTGTTTTTGTATTTCTGTTTGAATGGAGGGTTCGCCCGTCTCAGTTGAGGGCGGGACCCAAAATATGTTCATATTGGTATAAATCGGATGGGTTCTATATTCTGGATGTTTGTGAATCATGAATGATAATTCCATGAACTGCATGTTTGGTGATGGTTGGGTGCTCGCCTATTTCAGTGGGGCGGGGCTCACCATGGATAGTTAGGATTATATCGTATACTTGCCATCTTTGAGTTTTGTAGGTTGCGGGTCGTAACACGACCAATAAGTTTACAAGTGAGCAAAGTGTTCTCAGGCACCGGGCCTTCGAGAACGAGACTTTGCGGGCCGGGTCATGGGACCACTACACGCAGCGGATTTCGGTTGGACCGTTTCCGCGGTTTCCGTCGCAGCTTCCGCTTCCGACGTCGCGGGCGGCCCCGCCTCCGCAACCGGGCGCGGGCGCTCGTGATGCATTCAAAACTTATTCTAGAACTTCTTCATGAAATTGAGGTTTAACTTAAAATGTAGTTACAGGACATTTAGTTTCTAAACTTTATTCTAAAGTGTGCACTGCCTTTCCATGGATCTTCTGAACTTCCTATTTAGATATTAAGAGAGTACATGCATTTGTTTTGTTAGCCTTATTCTTCTGTATTCCTTTTTTTTGGAATTTTAGGATATGGTTTAGGGATGGAAGAGCTCATAAATATTTTGTTTACTTTCATTTACAAGCTCATTCTGTTTTTTTTTGGGACATCTATTATATACTAGGTTTGTATAGCATTTTGGGTATTCTTTTTGTCATTTGATATTGAATATTTGTATGAATAGTCGAGCATTGAAGTGGGTTAACATGTATTGTTTTAGTAGATTTCATTTTTTGAAGGTAAATTAAAAAAACTGCACCAAGTTTGCCTTAATTTATAATTACGTGTCTTTAATGGGGAATAAGCGTAGGTTGTTAATGGTTTTAGTGTGGTGTTTTCGGTATTACTTTTTTTAGTTTTTTTTTTTTTAACTTTTGGACGTGTGCAGTTATGAACATGTTGAACCCGTGCCAACAGCGTGTATTTAAGCTAGTTAAATATGAAAGTATACCAAAGTGCTTTGTCCATACTAACCCTTTCTTATGCTTAACTTGACTTCGTCATTATCGGGACGTCAAACGCCATTTCTCACCATGGAAAGAACTTTCCAATATTGGTGAATTTAAGGGGTCATACGATAAACAACATTGGAACGTAAATTAACATCTTTAGGGTGTTAACAAATTGCATTCCAATTACGCTACTGCAATACTTAAATTAAAGGATTTTGCTCCAAATCCGAAATCAATTTTTTAACAACCTAATTTCTTTCATTACCGAGTCTTTAGTAGAGACTAATAAAGAGAATGCTTCATAGTTTCAACAAATACAACTCTTCATTAGCATCAAAATTAGGATAATACAAAGAGACACCGACACAAAAAAACTATGAGGGCTAAAGTGCTAAACCGTAGAAGTTGAGATACTTAGAAGTGTCCCAGTGTGATTTTCGGGTTGATGCAAACTGTGGACGGGAGGTGAAGAATGTTTTGGGGATTGAATCGTCTCGTGTTGAAATGGATTCAATGAATAGTGTTTGAATTGGGTGTTCTAACGTGATTAATGTAGATTCATTAGTTAATTGTAATGTTGAGACCCCTTTGTGTGGACTTTTCATTGAAGGACATTCACTTCTGTTGTTGGGTAGTTCAGAAAAAAATTGTTTTTGAGCAATGTAAAGTTATTCATTCATTCTTAAGTTGTTCTTAGGCAATGTAAAGATTTTCTTTCGTAATGTAAAGTTGTTCATACGAGTGAAGAACAACGTTTTAAAGAAGTAATGGAAAACACACGATATTTTAATTTTCATCACTGTGTTTATCAAATTTAATACACAATTAGCCTCAACTTAAAAACATAAAGTAGAATAAGCATCAAAATCAAAGATGTTTAAATTTTGTCGTAATTAAGATTCACACAACTCCTTAACTTTTCAATAAGTTGCCTTGCTCTCCTTAAAACTTGTTTCACCTAGCTAATCATCTACCAAAGAGTTAACTTGAAGCCATTTATTGTTCCAACCTATGCAATAATGTAACTTGCTTATAGAAGTTCACTTAAATTTGATCTTCTACAACATCTTGCACAATAAAATTCAAGTTTAAGCCTTTTTTATAAAATACTAATTAACTCTTTTCGGTTAAAGTTATTATCGGAAGTCAAACGTCATTCCTCACGAAGAAGAGTACTTTCACGTTGACCAATTTAAGGGGTCATATAGTAAATAACTTTGGAAGGAAAACTAGCCGGCATCGTAGCATGAAATGAGCCAATTCTCATTACCTTGTATGCTTCCTCCAAAGCATTGAATAAATGAAGAGAGTGACCCTAGAAGAGAAGGCTTCCTTTGACATTCGACTCATACTTTACTCTCCACTCTGAGAATATCAACTCACATCGGAGCAGGGAAAGAAGAGATGCTAGTTATTATATATGTAGTAATTTATGCCCGCCCGGTAAACAGCTGAGCATAGTTTCATAACTTTAACAGTGACAAGTTTACTTTTAAGGAAAGTGATCAATGTTTCAGAGACAGTCCAAAAAGAAAATGAATTTAATTTTTCAGGGACAGATAGAGTATTTATGTATGTGTGTGTGTATATATATTAAAAAAACAAAATTACCTCACCTTAATCCCAACATAAAGTCACCGATACCATTATTAATGAATGTTTAAGGTGTATAGGTAATAAAGTAAAATTATCATAAAAAATAAACTGACTTTTTTAGAAGCCCTAATGAATAGTGGTAGCATAGGATTTATGTCTGCTAGGGTTTGTTGGTTTTCTTCTAGCCGCAGCCACCGTCGGTTGCCTCCCATCGTCGTCACTGATGTGCCTTTATCTGCTAGTGTTTCGTCCGGCCTTCTACTGAGCCAGAAGCCGAAACTTCGTTTCCCTCGTTGCCGCCATCTCTTGGTCTTCATGTCTGTTGCTGCTCCTCCATGGCCGGTGCGCGCGTGGACCTCTGGTTGGCGCTCACACTCAACCGCCGCATGTCTTGTAGTTTAAAAACCCTAGAATTCTCGTTACGAACTAGCAATTTAGGTTGCGGTAAATTTTATTTCATGTTTACATTTGCTTGTTTACTTTCCTTATATTTATATTCCACGTGGACATTATCATTTCATGTACGTTTACTATTTCATCATTTGAGGAATTTCATCTTTTATGAACTTTAATTTATATATATATATATACTTTAACTTTTCTCTTTGGTCTATATAGTTACATTTTCATTATTTTATATACTCATCATTTTCAGTATTTTATGAACTTTGTGAAATTGTTATTTGGTGAACTTATTTTTCTTTTCTCCATTTATAAAATTTTATCATTTCATTATTTTAAGGACATGTTGTTAGTATTTCATGTGTTTTGTTTTTATCATTTAATAAAAAATACTAAATTCTATCTTTTATGAACTTATTACTTTTTAACAATCAATATAATTTTATTATTCAAGTTATTTCTTAATTTTTCTAAAATCCATATTGTTGTTAAATCAGCCTCTTGCACAAAATGACTTTATCATTTCATCTTTACCCTTGTTAATTGTTTTCCTTCTTATGTGTTACTATTTTATTATCTTCTCAAATTTTATTGTATGTATTGTATTTTAGGTCATTTGTTTTTTTGTTTTGTAGTTTAGAAATTAAAGAGGGGAATTTTATTAATTTTAGTAATTTTTGTGTAATTAAAATGAATTAAAATCAATTAAAAAAAAACCTGAACAATTCGGCGGAAGACTCGCCGACGACGCTTCACGCTTCTGATCTTTCTTCTCCTGTCAATCCATTGGAAAATCTGGCCTCACTCCATCATCATCACGTTTAGCTCCTGTCAATCGTTCTTTTGGCTAGAAAAAGGAGCCATTTGCTGTAGGAAATAGGAAGAAAACGGAGAAAGAAGAAATTCGGCCATTTATTCTTTCTCCCTCCTCAGCCATTTTCGATGCCACAAACCACTGCCATTATCTTCGTCTAGTACTTGGGAACCTTTCCCTCAAATTTCGTAGCCTGAGTATATCTGTAGGAGTTCTGCTCAAAAACTCGAAACGTTTTTTTTCGGGTTCGACGGCCAAATTCGACCGCCAAGTTCACTTTCGGCCGGAACCACCACCACCATTCGAACGGGCGTGACGAGACGAACCGGAACGACCCAAGTCCGCCGCGACTTCTTGACGTCTGCCGGAGCGCCGCCGCGGAGCCCAGTTTCCGGCGAGCTCTCGCCGGAGAAGAAGAAGTCTGCAACTTCTTTGGTAAAACCCGAGCTTAGCCCCTAAGCTTTCTTCCTTGTTCGGTCTTACCCTGTCTTTTGTTTCAGGTTACACTTAGGCCACTGGAAAACTTTGAAAAGTGACAGTTTGACCATTGCACCTATTTATTTTCTTAAATGTTTTAATTGTTTTAAAAATACTTCTGTATGTTGTAAAATCATTAAATTTTAACAGAATACCTTAAATACCTAATATTTGATTTTCCAACTTTATTTCTTTGATTCTGGGTTTTTTTTATATTTTTAAAAATATTATTTCTTAATATTAGAAATTAAGCTTAATTTTATTTTACTTTAAGTTGTTGGAGCTAGGAAATTGGAGAACTTGTTTATATACTATAGAACTAAGTAATTAGCATAATTTGGAACTTCTGAAAGTAACAAATGTGTTTATAATTTATTTTATATTAATTTTGACTAGTTGTTATAAAAGTATATATACTAGTATATTCCTAATTTGAAAGAGAAATACTTTCTTATTATAATTTCACATTGACTTTTTTAGAGCCTCTGTCATTTTGTGTTTCCAACATATTTTGAGAGTTGTAACTTTTAATTTTCGAAAAATGATTTTTTTATTTTACTTTCTTGTAAGTTATGGTCTAGAACTTAGAAAATTGATATCCTTCTTATTTTTGCTCTTTCATTTATGAAACTTTGCAAGGATTTTTGGTTAATTATATATTCTGTGTGGAAAATTTCAGGAGTCACTTTTGTTCTGTAAATATTTTTTTTATTTATTAATTAGTTTCCTCTTTACTTATTTGATTAAAAATAGTTAAGAGTTGAGAAAAATTACATTGTGGATCTAAAATTTTTAAAATTTACAGGAAACTTAAATGATTTTACTTGCTGTACAGATTTTGACAAAAATTATTTTGTTGTATAAATTGTACTTTCTTTTATTAATTAGTTTTTTTCTCTTGTATATTTGTTATTAATTAGTGTGAGTTGAGCAAAATTACCGTTCTTGGTCTAAAATCCTATGTTAGTGTTTACAACAGTTTCAAAGTCTTATTTTCAAATTTTAAATTATTTAGATTATTAAATAATTATTTTAACCCTTAAAATGGTTTAAAATTCTTAAAAATTAGTTTTTGTGCGTTTTGACCACCCAAAAATTTCTGGACTCCACACCTTAGTCCAAACCTTACCTAGAACTATCTTGGACCATTAGGGAATTGTTAGAGCTTCCGTTACACTTCCATAAATTCTACCAGCCGACACCGGTAAACATTCTGGCGGAGTCTCATGAAATTTTCATTGATTTTCTTGCTATCGCTAGGTTCTATATTTCAAGTTCCAACTCCGAGCGAAGTGCCGACCATTCCTGATCCGTAGCCGACGCTTATTCCCGGCTACATCCAAGTAAGGGGGTTAAGATGAGGTTCTTCCTTTGAGTCGTCTTATTTGGCTTCATAAATAAAATCTCGAATAACGAATTCTAAGTTAACAAATGGACTTAATAAACATTCGATCGGGCAAACTGGGTAGCGTACCATAATTATTCGTGTTACCTTATATGTTCACACTTAAGAATTGTTATCACTTGGGTTGTTGACCGATTGATTGACATATATGTATGATATGTACGTTGGATGTTGCATACACTAGTATCTTGCTAGGACCGTTGTACTCGCTAGTGGCATGTTAGGCTCGTTAAACGAACTCCGTTAGTTTTATGCTAGGGCCGGTGAGCTAATAATTTGTTAGTATTATGTGTAGGAACAATATGGGGTAGTAACATGTTTAGAGTTGGAATCAAACGCTAGGATCATGATAGGACCGTAAAAGTTAACCTAAGCCGCTAGATAACAACTTAGGTACGAAAATGATGATTAAGTAAGGTTGGGTAATAACTCACGAGATAAGAGTGCACACAAGTAAAACAACAAGTAAATTGTAAATGATTGTCATTATATCACGCAAGTATAACAAGATTACAAGTTAAAGGTAGAAAATATTAGGGCATGACATTTCACCTAAAGGCTTAATGAAGTAATCGGATAGCAATCATGCATCACTATTGGATGTGACATGTTGTTGATGTATTGTATCGCATGATTGCATTGGAAAGCTGGACAAAATGAGATTTCTGGACAAAATGAATTTTATGGACAAAATGGGTTTTTGGACAAAAGGTTAAGACATGAGAGGTGTCGTGGATTCGGCCCTACGTGACTTAACTAAGCCGTAACTTTAGACGAGCGGTTCGGAACGGGTGATCCGAACCCAACTGTGATTTGCATGTGCTCTGCCATCCTGAGGCGTGATTGGCATTCACGAGAGGCTCTGTCTCGGCGTAGACATCCCATTGGGCTCTGGCCTGGCGGTATCCCTAGTGGCTCTACTTAAGGGGCATTCCCGAGAGTGCGGTGTTGTACACACCCACCACATATAGATTCATGCATGTGCTCTGCCATCCCGAGGCATGATTGGCATTCACGAGAGGCTCTGTCTCGGCGTAGACATCCCATTGGGCTCTGGCCTGGCGGCATCCCTAGTGGCTCTGCTTAAGGGGCATTCCTGAGAGTGCGGCACTGTACATGCCCATCGGCTAGGCTCATCCGACGGCATCGGTTTTTAAAAATGGTTTCCAAAATATTTTATGGCGTATGATAATCGGACTAGAGATTATTCTTGCATTTAGATTTCGGCATAATTCAGACTGTGAAAATGTTATCTATTTCATGTTGGTCCACATATCTACATGTTGGTTATTGTTTCATGTTGAGCTATATTTTGTGTATATATGTTGAATTTATTATGTTTAAGTCTTTATTTTAGATTTTGTTTTGAGGAAATATTACGACCCTGAGGAAGGGCCTGTAATCTTTCCTCCTTACTGAGCAATTGGACGCTCACCCTTTTATTTACAGGAGAGTTTTACGGGGATGACTTCTATGCCACTCCCGTCGACTCGGAGTACGAACATGCGTACTTCGAGGAGGAGCAGGGACCGGGTGGAGACGCTGTAACTTCTCGGCATGGCTTCTGAGTGTTTTTGGGTTTAATAAATGAACTTTCGTACTTGTTAATTTCCATTGCACAACTGGTTTGTAATATCCGGACGTGTGTTTGAGTAACACCTTCTTTTCTTGTTGTGAAATTTTTATAACGTGAGTTCCAAATTTCCTATTAAATAAATTGTTTTTCAAAATTTTAATTTACCCTAAAATTTCCTAGTGGGTAATTGGGGTGTTACATGTAGAGCTCGTGTTTCTCTGGGGCTGCTGGTTTTGTCTCCAATCCAACGACGTTTTACTCCTCCTGTCGGTGTCATCACTCATCGAACTGGTGTCTGGCGTCCGCAGAATCGTCCCTCTGTGCTGCTGCACTTTAGATTAGTGGGATGATTTGGCAGCAAAATTTGATGAAAAAGGCAAAGCTATACAACACTGGGGTGGGATGTCATCAGGGTTGCCTCGGATGAATTAGGAGGGCAGGAAGCAGTGCGTCCCAATCTGATAAGGTTGGGATGGAACCGAGTTGTGGGAGCATCAGGGTTGGGTGTCCAGCATGATGTCAACCAAATACATCCTAGACATTCCACATTATAAATACAGAACTTATTTACAAAGAATTTAATCATACATATTAGTCAACCAAATTCAAAATAACCCGCTAATCATTTTTGCCAAGCATGATGTCTCGCACGCAACACGAGCTACATACCACATTAGATCGCTTTCAAAGGGATTTAAATTACCTCCACCTGCAGATCGAAAAAATTCAGGCAAATGTATGGTGCTATTTGCTGATTTCGTACTATATATTTTATCAAATAAATCATATTCATTTTTTATTACACGCTAACACCATGATAGTAAATAATGTTTTATCTAAGTGGAAATATAAATGTTTGAACAATTTTTTACAAAGAGTAAGCGGAAATCATGATGAAAAAAATGTTAAGCATGTTCACCGCCATCGGAGGCTGTTGGAAAACATTTTTTCATGGCGGACACTCGACGGAAATGCATCTACGAGGCGGTTTTGGTGGTTTCTCATGATGAACAATAAGAATTCGGTATGAACATGGTTGAACTTCTTCAGAGAGAGAAAGAGAGTGAGTGAGAGAGATGCGGCTCGTAGGGTTAGAAACGTGAAAGTGTTGGACACCAGGTTATTTATATGAGGGTAGATGGGTTTGGGTTTGGGTTGGATTATAGGTTGGGCTAAAAATTTAGGCTTGTAAGCCCAACCCGCAATTTGTTCGGGTTACAATTTATATTCAAATCTTTTTTAATATGTAAAAGTAACTTTATTTTAGAACTATATTTGTGAGTATTATTAATTGTAATAATTATATATTTTTTAAATACGATAAATTACCTTAAATTTATAATAAAGTCTTGTAATAATTATTATAAATAATTGAATTATTTTATATATGATTTTACGTAAGTATGATATAAAATATTTTATTCATATGTTTTTAAAAATTATTTAAGTAAATTTTTTGAAAATATGTAAGCATTATAATTTCAAAATATTTCTAACATCAAATCCTTCAAATTTTTATTTCGATGGTGTACGTTTTGTTTGTGAATTGTTTTCTTATTTTATAATATGAGTGATATGTTTATAATGTAATTTTGTTTCATAAAAAAAATATCACAGATAAAAGAAGTACAATAAATTGGACAAATAAGACCAATGTGTGAGTTTTATTAATTTGAAATAGTAACATACACATGAAACAATAAACTTGAATGTTTTACTCTTTTAGTTGTCGACCCTTAAATAAAATAGCATATGAGCTATATTTTCAGGAATTTATATGAATACATCGATAGTATCAAGACATAGACGTTAATTCTTTTTACTCCTTCCCGTAGGAGAGGGTACCAGCTAGTTCAATATATTAGAAACATAAATCTATAATTTGCATTTAAACTATTTAACATTATATATTAAATTGTTGTACAAATAAAATTACAGATGTTGAAGAAGAAATGCAACAACTTAGTATTACATTAATTCAATATAGTGCTGATGATAATCCAATTAATGGAGGATCATTCTGCTTATTAGACTCTCATGTGATCAAGATAAGACTTCCCATCCAGCTTTCTAGCGAAAAATTCTTTCAAATACGTCTCCACAGGGACTCTCTTGAAGTTTGTTTTTTTACTGGGGCCTATGAGGCTCCTTGCAGGACCCAACTCAGAGTCTAGCTTGCAGTTGTAGAATGTTGCCACAGAAAGCCTCTCCCTTTCTGAGTTCACAACTACTCTATGCTCAATGCTCCGATATATTCCATTACTTATTATCTGCAAAAAGAAGTGGAAGGCCGTAGTAAACCCATTTATAGTAAATCCATTCTCAACAAATTATAAGTACTTTTAAAATTTAAAAAGAAAATAGTAAAACCGCAGCTTCTCTACGTAGTGTACTCCCTTCATCCCAAAAGATTAAAGATTAAGGTGAATATAAATTTTTTGTATATATTTACTTAATTACCCCTTGGTTGGAAGTGCACAAAAAAATAATTAGAAAAAATTAAGATAAAGTGTGGATAGTTTCGTAACTTTGAGAGAGAAGTTTCAGGAGCAGCCCAAAAAGAAAATGTGTTCAATTTTCAAAAATAGAGTGTGTGCGCGTGTGTATATTTATATAATCTTTCTAATGAAATCTCCTGAATGAGAATTTGAGTTTAACACAAATTTGAAAATCTAAACGTATTTTTTTGTTAACTTTTTCAATGATTCTTCAGTCATTGTTAACTTTAAAACATTGCAATTAAAAAAGAGAGTGTGGTATATGAGAATACCTCCATCATGTCTCCAATGTTGACTACAAATGCATTAGGAAGTGGGTTCACAGGAATCCATCTGCTGCCATCTTTCCTGATCTGTAGACCTTCTGTCTCATTGAGCTGGAGGAGGATGGTCAAAGCATCTGCATCTGAATGAGGGGTGAATCCGATTGCTCGATCCGGCTCAGGGCATGGAGGATAGTAGCTCATTCTCATTGCTTGAAACCCATTAGTGAAAAGCTCCAGAATTTCCTCTACTTCCATCTTCAATGCTTTACCCATGTGACCCAAAAGTGCCAAGGCCAGCCTTTTCACTTCTAAAGAATATACTTCCAGTGTCCCCCTATTGCAAAGTGATTTACAGAACAAATAAAGGTAAAGAGTATTAGTGCAAAAGAGCAAACTTTTGTGGTGTTCAGAATAGGGGTGTAAAGCGAACCGAGCAAGGTCAAACAAGCCGACCATGACGATCCATGAGCCACTAGCACGAGCCAAATGGTACGTTCGTTTATTAAACGAACCGAGTTGAGCCTCGCAATGGTTCGCTAGCCTTTAACAAGTTGGGACCCAATTCGAGCTCTACTATTACCACATAAATTCAGGACTCAGAGATTTTGAGCCGAGCTCGAATAATTCAACGAGTCACACTCGAGCTGCCATCTACTGAGCTTTAATTACAAGCTCAAGCCCGAGCTCAAACCGAACCAAAGGACTGAGCTCGGCCCTGGGTTCGGCTAGTTTACACCCCTAATGAGAGGCACAAGTATTGGATAATAGAGAGATACCTAAGACTTGATGGGAGTTTCTCAAAGAGATCAGTCCTCCTTAACGTGTGAGGCAAGGTGTTGATGCCAAACATATCTGACCAATCAAGCTTCTGCTCTTCTGATACCACAAAGGCTTGCCCAAAACCCTGATAGTTATCTGGAAGCTGCCATAGCTTCAGCTTCTCCTCATAAGGAAGTGCAAATAATTTCTCAACCTCCAGCTTAAACTTCTCCAAGAACGAAACATTTATCCCATGATTAATGATCTGAACATTCAAGACCAAAATCATGAGTAAACAGAGAAGTTCTATTTCAATTTAACTTGAGTCCAATTTAGAATTTTTATATTTTTTTTTAAAAAGTTCAGAGTCCAATAGGAGAGATTCGTTTTCCTTTTTTTTTTTTCTTGATTAGAAGTTTTCCTTAATTTACTGTTATCCATCTTGTGGTTTACTCACATATGTGAATAAGAAGAAGAATCAATTGAAATTTATGTTTTTGAGCTGGCCAAATTTACTGTATTATGTGAATTGTCCATAGGATTAACCCACTAAATTAGATAGATCTCTACCAGATTTAAGAGATGGGTACTAGTATAAGAAAATAGAATGCTATATATAGACAGCTGAAAAAAACCTGGAAAAATCCCCACTCCTTGCAAGCTAGGTGAAACTTCTCCAGTTCAGAATCAACAGAATCATCAAAACCCAATTTATGGAAATCAATTACTGGCACAGATGGAAGCAAAATACTGTCAGGAACAGAGGAGAGTTCTTGATCCGGTCGTATATACCGAGAAGGGATTGCAGTGATGGGTGTTTTGACAAGTTCTTGAACACTTGGGACGATCAGAGAATGTCCCAAGTTGACAGCTTCTGCTTCTGCTTCTGCTTCTGCTATTTCCATGGAGTCAAAACCTGTTCCTCGAGAGGTCCCAACTTGAACATGCTTAGCCACAAGAAAGCTAAAATAATACTACTTATAAGGGAGATTAACAAATACCCCCGAGGTTTGTCATAATGTTCACTTTACTCATCGTATTTTCAAAATTTGTTCTTTTACTCCATGAGGTTTGAAGAAATATACAAATATCCCCTTAGAGAGTAACGTCCATTTGAATATCTGTTAATTTTTAGGTTTAATTACAAGATTTGAAACCTTTGTTTTTTAACCCTTACAATTATACCCAAACCTTTTTATCCCTTACATATTTACCATCTCCTTCTCTTCTCTCCCACCAACCCCAAGGCCCAGATCAGCAGACCCACCCTTCTTGCAGCAAGCCGCTCCAACTACTGTCCTTCTTCCAGCCACCACCGCTCACAACCGACCGTCATCGGTCCTCCGGCCAGCATCCCTGACATGATGAGAAACAACTTGTCGTTCCAAAGTCTGCTCCTCCTCGGATTAAAGCAGAATCAACAGCAACTCGCAAATCCGATTTGTTGCCTCTTGCCCGCTCTTCGTCCCAATCAGGCGCGCAAGGACCAACTCCGAAGTCTCTGTTCACCGTTGCATCTTTTCTGATTCGTTCGGCCATCAATCACGGTCGATTTCTCCTCGAATTGAACCAGTGACCGGTGAACCTAGACAAGGTTCACATCTTCTTCTCTCTGTTTTTAATTTCAACCAAAGTCCAGATTTGGGAGGTGTGAGGCGGCGTGGGAAGTGCGACGATGCTCGGACGTGAAGGACGGGGGGAACGTGAGGTTTGTGTCTGGAGGGTGGGTTTGGGGTTGCCTTGGTTGAAGGTGAGCCATGGCTCTTTGATAGCATCGATGTTGAAGACAACAAAGCGAGTTGGCGGTGAGCGGTGGGCGGTAGACGGCGACGACGGAGTCGAGGCATTTGGAGGTGGAGCAACCCATGTATGTGTTGAGTAATTAGTGTGCGAATGGTTGGTGATTATAAGTGGAGCAAGAGTTTGAGTCTTATGGAGGTAATTAGGGTGGAGAGGGTGGTGGTTGAAATTGTAAAGGGGTAAAACCCTTAGGGTAGAATTGATATGGTTAGAAAAGTTAGGGTCCAAGTTTAACGGAATCGTTAACGGTGGTTACTGTTAAGAGGGTTTTTGTATATTTTCACAAACCTCGGGGAAATTTTTCGAGAATTCCGAAAATGCAGAGGGGAAATGGAGATTATGACAAACCTCGGGGGTTTTTTTTGATAATTTCCCTACTTATAATACTTCGGTCCACATGATCTAGCATCTCTCTCACATGGAGACAACACTCCTCTGAGATTCCATTTTATCCCACTAGTGGAGATTTGATATAGTAAAAACTGTACAATCAACACTGATCCTTAAAAAAATTTAAAAAATAAAATAAAATATTACTTATAATTATTTCAAATAAAAACAGAGAACAAAACGGAGTTTGAACTTTGGAAGTATCGAATGAAAATTCCCACCATCCCATTGTTCATTGTCATTGATTCATTCTCGTTCACTTATCCTCAAGTTTCAAAATGAACTTTGAAATAGAGTACAAATATTTGATCATCCTCACTATTGTACTCTCATGTAATCAAGATAAGATTTCCCATCCAGCTTTCGAGAAAAAAATTCCCTGAAATACCTCTCCACAGGGACTGTCCTGAAGATTGCTCTACTCCTGGGGCTTATAAGGCTCCTTGCAGGACCCAACTCACACTCTAGCTTGCAGCTATGGAATGTTGCCACAGAAAGCCTCTCCTTTTCCGAGTTCACAACTGCTCTGTGCTCAATGCTTCGATATATTCCATTACTGACAATCTGAACAAACAAGCCAAAAGATTAAGCAGACTGTCACCTGATCACGTTACTGAGGTTACATGATGTACATGTATGTATATATATACCTCCATTATGTCCCCAATGTTGACAACAAACGCATCAGGAAGTGGTTTCACAGGAACCCATCTCCCATTTTTCCTGATTTGTAGACCATCTGTTTCATTGAGCTGGAAGAGAATTGTCAAAGCATCTGCATCTGAATGGGGAGTGAATCCGATTGTTCGATCCGGATCAGGGCATGGAGGGTAGTAGTTCATTCTCACTGATTGAACACCATCAGCAAAAAGCTCAAGAATTTCATCTGCTTCCATCTTCAATGCTTCACCCATATGACCCAAAATTGCTAAGGCCAACCTTTTCAGTTCTAAAGCATATAGTTCCAAAGTCTCTCTTTGACAGAGTCATTTGCAAAACATAAAAGCTAGAATCAGACTACTAGTACAAGACAGAAAACCTTTATTTTCTTTTTTATTTTGGTATTACAAGGACAAATATTAGAGAGTAATAGAGATATACCTAAGACTTGGTGGGAGGGTTTCAAATAGATCAGTCTTCCTTAATGAGTGAGGGGATGTGGTAATGTAGAACATATCTGACCAATCAAGCTTCTGCTCTTCAGATACCACAAAGAGCTGCCCAAAACCCTCATGGTTGTCTGCCTGCTGCCACAGCTTCTGCTTCTCTTCATAAGTAAGTCTGAAGAAATTCTCCACTTCCAGCTTAAACTTCTTCAAGAATGAAGTATTTATTCCATGATTAATGACCTGAATACTCAAAAGTCAGCAATGATAAGCAAATAGAGATTTTTTCTGAATGACTACTACAACGCCTGTTCATAATGCATGCAATGCACCCCCTTTCCCCTAACTTAAAATTTACCATCATCCTCGATGGGGAGGTGAAAGGAAAAGAATTTGAGAGTCGTACTTGTGAGCCAAGATGGCCCCCGTTCAACAATCCAAGACCTCGGTACTAGCCGCAGTAATAAGAATTTTTTGTGAAAAAAAATAAATTCTTATAAATATTTAGTAACTATTATTTAAATCAGTAAAAGAAAATATAATAATAATGTTAATTAAGAAAGTAATTAATAATTGAAATAAATATAAATTGAATGTATATTGAATATAATAATTAACCACAAAATATTCACATTAATTCTAATTCTAAACGTTCGGAGGATGCTGTTGTAGAAAATCGTCGAAATCCGAATCATCCATCCTGTTGAGGAAGTTGTTAAAAAAGTTGATCGGGCCGGTCTGCTGGTCCGATGTCCGCGGCGGCTCCGGCTCATAATCATCTCGGCCGGAGTCGAGGGTGAGGTCGGGATTCGGAGAAGGCGGCCTCGGAGGATGCTCGTGACGTGGCGAGGGGGGAGGCCGGGATGGTCCGGCGACATAAGTCTCGGCGATCGCCGAGTCGGACATGTCCCCCTGAACGCCGTCATCCGCTGACGCCCGGTCGAACTTCCACTCGGCCGCCACCTCGGCTGCCAACCGGGCTTCCACTGGCTGCCACCAGGGGCTTCAACGTCTGTCTGCGCACGAGCGCGTGGTTCGAGAGTGGCGACCACGCATCTCGTGTCGCCGATCTCATCCATATCCCTCCGATCTTTGCTCCTCCGTCGATCTCGCTGAAATCAAAATTACGTTTTGAAAATGTTATACTTATAATGAAATGATGAATTGTCAATGTACAATTTTATTACTGCGACGGCCGAGGTTGCTCGAACAGCTCGGGCTGAGAAAGCTGGGCGGGACACCGACCCATCGCCCTCGCGTGGGCGGGCCCAAGACATCCGTGTAGATGTCCTCATCAATATCGGGGAACGGTCCGTCCTCCCCATACTTCTCGATCAAGCGCTTCTTGTACTCCTCCTAGTTAAGATTAAGAATTTTGTGTTAATGAATAATAAATTGAATACTTTAAACATATAAAATGAATAAAAAACAACCAAAACTTACCAAGGCCGCATTTTCCTTGCCCAGCCAGTCCTCCCCGAACTGGTCCACCCACAGCCGCTGTCCCGCCTTCTTGCACTGCCAATTAAAATATGTTAGGTATTCAGAAGTTTCTTTATACATACGTAATTATGAATAAATATTTTAAAAAACTTACCATCTCCTCATAAATTGTCGCCTTTGACTTGTTGCCATGCGACTTGAATTGTGGTCGTTTGTCGCTCTTGGCATTTCTCTTGTTCCGCGCGGAGTTGACCTTGAACTCCGCGCTGTAGTAATACTCGAGCAGTTGCTTCCACTTCGCAGGTTTTATCCTCGGCGGAGGCATGTCCAGCCACTCCATGTAGTTGGGAGCCTCGCGATCGAGGGGACATCTCTTCTGGGCCCAATCCCGGATATTGTCCTAGGTGTTGCGGTAGAACTCCGCGAACCGGGAATGGAGCTTCTCCAGGAAGTTGTTATCCGTCCATGAGTACTGCTCCTGTTCCAGGGAACATCAAAACGTTGAAAGTTATAGAATTAGTTTTAAAAAAGCATATAGAAATATATAGTGCAATAACTAGTATTTGTATTACCGAGAATCTGTTGGCGTAGTCGGCCTGCTCATCCGCCGGGAGGTCGGAGTACGTAGGCGGGAAGCCCTTGAACTTGCTGGCGACGATCGGCCCGATCGCCGTGGGCACGCCCGACGTCTTTTGTTTCAGACTGCATAAGAGTTGAATGTTACATGCATAAATGAAATACTAAAATTAATGTATTTATGAAAACTTAAAATTAAAAACTTACTGGCCGATGTGAGCGACCAACCTCCCATCAGGACCCCTCTCGGGCGGGGGAAGAGGAGGCGCGGGAGGTCTGGCCAGACGTCGGCGCAGGCGGGTCGAGCATCGGACCGAGGAGGGGGATCGGGCTGCTCCACCGAGTCGGTGGGCTCCGGTGTCTGGGAAGACGGTCCGGGCGGCTCGATGTGCGAGAGCCGCCACCACGCCTCCCGCGAGAGAACTCAACCGTCCGTGAGCCCGAGCTACGTGAACTCGAGCCACGTGAGCCCGAGCCTGAGCCACGGGATGGTGTGTCCGCCATACCTAATTTCACTAGTTCACTAATTTCAGTAATTTAACTAATTTAATTAAATTCACTAATTCATTAATTTCAACTAATTTAATTAAATTCAATAATTTCACTAATCTCAATTAAATTGTCTAATTTAATTAATTCAACTAATTTAACGTATTTAACTAATTCCAATAATTTCAGTAATCCATTAATTTCAACTAATTTCACTAATTTCAATTAATTTGTCTAATTTAATTAATTTAACTAATTTCAGTAATTTAACCAATTTCATCTAATTTAATTAAATTCACTAATTTCACTAATTCATTAATTTCAACTAATTTAATTAAATTCAATAATTTAAACTACTTCAATAATTTCACTAATCTCAATTAAATTGTCTAATTTAATTAAATTCACTAATTCAACTAATTTAACTAATTCCAATAATTTCAGTAATTCATTAATTTCAACTAATTTCACTAATTTCAATTAAGTTGTCTAATTTAATTAATTTCACTAATTTCAGTAATTTAACTAATTTCATCTAATTTAATTAAATTCACTAATTTCACTAATTTAATTGAATTCATTAATTTCAACTAATCCACAAAATTCACTAATTCACTAATTTAACTAATTCACTAATTTCACTAATTTCAACTAATATCAATAATTCAATAATTTCACAAAATTCACAAATAATTCCACAAAATTCACAAATAATTCCAAAAAATTCACAAAATTCACAAAACTCACAAATTCACATATTCCACAAAACTCCAACTAATCTCAACTAATTCCAACTGATTTAAACTAATTTCCACTCAAAAACTCAAAAACACAAACCAATGAAAACAAACTCAAAAACTCAAAAACTAACCGTGGAATTCGAAAATAAAACTTACCTGGTGGAAGGGGATGTTGCGGCGGCTGCGGCGGTGACGAGGGACGGCGGTTGGGACGGCTTCTTCGGCGACGACGGCGAGGAGAGGAGGCGGTTTTGGGAGGAGAGGAGAGGGAAACCGAGACTGGAATGCGATGAAGAATGATGGCGGGAAGATCTTTTCCAACTTGCACAATGTTACGACGATCAATTCATCAAGCTTCTCCACATCGTCCAACTGAATATCCTTAGAACACAGTAGTCTAAAGAATTTGCAAAATTCTGCAATTGCCATCCAAATGCCGTCAGGGATGAAATCACGTAATGTAACGGGCAGCAGCTTCTGCATGAACACATGACAATCATGGGTTGTCATACTGTAAAAAGTATTGTTTGCCGTATTGACACATCTTCCAATGTTAGAGGCATACCCATCGGGAAGTTTAACGATATGCTTCAACCAATTGCAAATCATCGCAATCTGATCATCGTTTAACGTGTATGATGCCTTCGGTTGAAATGGTTTCCCATTCCGGCCAATGCTCAAATGCAGTTCTTCACGGATATTTAACTCCTGCAAATCGCGTCTCGACTGTGCATTATCCTTTGTTTTCCCTTTCACGTTCAAAACTGTGTAGAAGATGTTATCAAAACAGTTTTTCTCAATGTGCATTACATCCAGACAGTGGCGTACTTTCAAGTCTGCCCAATACGGCAACTCCCAGAAAATTGATTTCTTAACCCAATTGTGCTCATCGCCAAACTTGTCAGCCCTCATTTTGTCCCACGGTGGTCGAATGCCGGGAATACAATCCCATTAAGATCCCTTAAGATCTCATGACCTGACTTATACGCACACGGATGTCTACGGTCAGTTTGTCCCCACGATTCGGTATTGTTACGCAGAGCATGCCGACGTGGTAAAAATCTTCTATGACAGCCCCACCAACTGGTTTTCCGTCCATGCTTCAACGGAAAGCTATTAACATCACCCCTGCAGTATGGGCATGCAAGTCTTCCAGGCGTACTCCAGCCCGATAGCAGTCCGTACGCCGGAAAATCACCGATCTTCCAAAGCAAACATGCTCGCATAACAAAGTTCTGATTACGGTGCGCGTCCCAAGTTTCCACTCCCGTATTCCATAAAACTTGTAGCTCCTCAATCAGTGGACGTAGAAACACGTCAATGTTACGGCCAGGAGATTGGGGCCCTGGAATTAGCAGAGGCATGAAAGTGTACGGCTCCTTCATGCATAAATCGGGCGGCAGATTGTAAACAACGATGAATACCGGCCACATCGAATACGATTGTTCTGTTTCGGACAACGGGTTAAAGCCATCGATTTAACCCCAATCGTACGCTTCGGTACTCTGTGCAAAATCCGGATACATTTCGTCGACGTGTTTCCAAGCCTCACCTTGAGATGGATGTCCAACAGTGTCAGATACATTTCCACTTGCTCTAATATGATACGTCATGAACTCTGCGGTTTTAGACGACTGGTAAAGCCATTGTAGCCGCTCAGTGATTGGTAAATATCGCAAAACCTTTTCGGTTTCGGTTTCTTACCCGGGTCACACACATGATACCTATCCGCTCCACACACCCTACAATTCAATAACTTGCTGAAGCTACCGTAGAACAACATACAATTATTCTCGCAAGTGTGAATTATTTTATACGGTAACCCCAACTCCTTCAACATAGCTTTCGTACTAAACATGCTTGTCGGCAACGAGTTTCCTCTGGGTAATATTTCATTGATATATCCGATCATCTCAGAGAAAAAGGCATCTGATACGTTGTGTTGACTTTTCATACTCAACAACTTCGCTACAACCGATAATTTGGTGTACTTATCACCACAACCTTCATATAAAGGTTTTGATGCATGCTCCACCAGTTGAAAAAACTGTTGCGCCCTTTCGTTTGGCACTTGGGAGCTGAAACGTCCTCATCGTCATTACTCGATTATCAAAATTACTAGAGTGCTCATGAAACCCAAAAGCATCACGAACCATTTCTTCGTAAGCCGGCCGTTCTTGGCTACCATCAGAAGAATTATGTATTGCAGTACTTGTACTTGCGCGATTTGATGATGTCGACGCTAGTTCATCAAAGCGATAACCTCGATAAACACATGGATTGATCTCAGGTCGTTCACCATGGCAATCCCACACATGATAATTGGGTGTAAATCCGTCTAACAGTAAATGATTGCCAATTGTAATTCGATCATAATAGTATCTATTTTTACAAATTGTACACGGGCATTTCACCAGTTCTTCTCCATTCGATTTAGCAACAACAAAAGCGTAATCCAAGAATTCCTGAAGCCCGGTCCAAAATCTTTCACTTATATAGCGAGTCCCTTCCTCAAAGCGTTGATACATCCAATCACGTCCTTCGCCCATTTACGGTCTTTCCTATGATCATTCATTCATCAGTAAAAACAATAAACATGCACAATTAATATTCACATATCATTTTCGCCTAACCCAGATCCAGGGTGCATGGGTCCTATCCTATTCATAAAAGTACTATTAGTGAAGAAACTTTTATCGTTGCGTATGTAAAACTGTAATTACATAAATTTCGGCAGCATTTCGCCTTAGTTCCACACTATACCATTTCTCTGGAATATTACTCCCAGAACAGGTATAACGTGGAACAAGACTAAAATGCGATCAAACTTATGTAATCCGCTCGATTTACATACACAACCATAAAAGTTTAATACACCGATAGTAAACTTTTACAAACTGTCCAACTTGGACAATCCATGAAAACTCTGTACAATATATTATTTCACACCGTTATTCCAACGTATTGAAATAAAGTGTAAAAAAATATATTCTTACAAGTTTTCATAGACAGGAACTACGGCTCAGCTAATTTAATTAAATTACTTAAAAAGTAAAAAAATTACCAATACACATAACTTAAATTGAATTAAAAACTCTATAAGAATAAATTAATAAATACAATATTTATTACCTCAATAATACACCTGAAATCGACAGTACCACAACTTCCACTTGAACTTCAGAGAGTTTAGAGAATTGAGAGATGAGAGTTTTGATTTGTGTTGAAATGAATCGGAAGGGGATGGGGGGTATTTATAGACTACCCCACTGCGGCCTAATCCGCAGTAACGGCCGCAGTAGGGTGGTGGTAGGTAAGGCACGTGGTTCACGAGGCATGTACTGCGGCATAACTGCGGTTATGGCCGCAGTAAAACGAACTGCCACAACCGCGCAATTCGTTGCAGTCATACATTTGATGGCCTTGTAGTAGTAATGCCTATAAGTCAATTGTGGTTTTGGACATGAATCATGTTATTTATATAGTTCGATTATTTTGCAACATATGGGATATTACAACTACCAACAACCCATCAATTACTTCTCTGAATGCAAGAAAAATGCAAACCTATGTTGCTCCAGAACGCTCCAGCCCCCTCCCGGCTTCTTCAGGTATACATATATGTTCAAACATGCATATTTATGTTTGACATCTTTTCAGTTTCATTCTTTCTTTCTTTTTCCTTTTTTTTATCATAGCTTAGACCTAACATTACTAAATTACACCACTCAGCCAATTTTTGCTCGGCAAAGACCCCCTGCATTGAAGCAGTGGGTGATTCAATGACTGATTGATTAAGAGGCTTCTCCTTCACTTGGCTTAGATGAGTTTATGATAATAACTAACAACCATGTTGTAACAAACGTTAGCATTGATGTAACCCTATTTAATCTTAGTCTCATGTTTTCTGTCACACTTGAGGCCACTTAGTTAGTACACACACATATTAATATATATATATATATATATATATATATATATATATATTATGGAGCTGCATATAATTTAGGCTTTCTTTCAGACTTGATAAAATGAATCTGTTTGAACAGTTGTGTCTTTTTTATCCTCTTGTAGGTTGTCATGTTGCAAAGGTCCAAAGATCATTATCTATCTTCTTGGACCTGCACACTTGGTGGATATTGTGACTTTTATATTTTATTTACCATCACATATTTAATATATTACATAATATGAAAGGTCACATTCAAGTTTGAAATTTCTACGGGCACTTAAACTGTCAATTTCTATTTACAGATACGACTTCTTCTTGGTTCAGAAATCATCCATTCAAGTTGAATGGCAAGAGAAAGATCAGTAAATGTGTGCTTCTGGAGAGCTGAAGGTAATGGACTCAAGTTAGGTAATCTTCTGTGTTTTTGCATTCAAAACTTATTCTAGAACTTCTTCATGAAATTGAGGTTTAACTTAAAATGTAGTTACAGGACATTTAGTTTCTAAACTTTATTCTAAAGTGTGCACTGCCTTTCCATGGATCTTCTGAACTTGCTATTTAGATATTAAGAGAGTACATGCATTTGTTTTGTTAGCCTTATTCTTCTGTATTCCTTTTTTTTGGAATTTTAGGATATGGTTTAGGGATGGAAGAGCTCATAAATATTTTTTTTACTTTCATTACAAGCTCATTCTGTTTTCCTTTGGAGCATCAGCTCTTCATACTCATCGCTTTTCTGCAAAATCTCATGGTCATGTAGTAGGTTGGAGGTGACCCGAGATCATTATTTTTAAGTATAGACAGTGACTTTGCATTATTTTCAAGTACACATTATTGTATAGCATTTTGGGTATTCTTTTTGTCATTTGATATTGAATATTTGTATGAATAGTCGAGCATTGAAGTGGGTTAACATGTATTGTTTTAGTTGATTTCATTTTTTGAAGGTAAATTAAAAACAAAACTCCACCAAGTTTGCCTTAATTTATAATTGTGTTCCAACTATGCTACTGCAATACTTTAATTAAAGGATTTTACTCCAAATCCGAAACCAATTTTTTAACAACCTCATTTCTTCCATTACGAAGTCTTTAGTAGAGGCTAATAAAGAGAAGAATGCTTCATAGTTTCAATGAATACAACTCTTCATTAGCATCAAAATTAGGATAATACAAAGACACCGACACAAAAAAAAAATATGAGGGCTAAAGTGCTAAACCGTAGAAGTTGAGATACTTGGAAGTGTCCCAGCGTGATTTTGGGGTTGATGCAAACTGTGGTCGGAAGGTGAAGAATTTTTTAGGGATTGAATCGTCTTTTGTTGAAATGGATTCAACAAATAGTGTTTGAATTGGGTGTTCCAACGTGATTAATGCAGATTCATTAGTTAATTCTAATGTTAATTGAGACCCCTTTGAGTGGGCTTTTCATTGAAGAAGGACATTCACTTCTATTGTTGGGTAGTCCAGAAAAAATTGTTCTTGGGTAACGTAAAGTTGTTCATACATTCTTAAGTTGTTCTTAGGCAATGTAAAGATTTTCTTACGCAATGTAAAGTTGTTCATACGAGTGAGAACAACGTTTTAAAGAAGTAATGGAAAACACATGATATTTTAATTTTCATCACTGTGTTTATCAAATTTAATACACAATTAGCCTCAACTTAAAAACATAAAGTAGAATAAGCATCAAAATCAAAGATGTCTAAATTTGGTCATAATTAAGGTTCACACAACTCTTTAACTTTTCAACAAGTTCCCTTGCTCTCCTTAAAACTTGTTTCACCTAGCTAATCATCTACCAAAGAGTTAAGTTGAAGCCATTTATTCTTCCAACCTATGCAATAATGTAACTTGCTTATAGAAGTTCACTTAAATTGATCTTCTACAACATCATGCACAATAAAATTCAAGTTTAAGTCTTTTTTTATAAAATACTAATTAACTCTTTTCGTTATTAGATTAAAGTAATTATCGGAAGTCAAACGTCATTCCTCACGAAGAAGAGTACTTTCACGTTGGCCAATTTAAGGGGTCATATAGTAAATAACTTTGGAAGGAAAACTAGCCGGCATCGTAGCATGAAATGAGCCAATTCTCATTACTTTGTCTGCTTCCTCCAAAGCATTGAATAAATGAAGAGAGTGACCCTAGAAGAGAAGGCTTCATCTGACATTCGACTCATACTTTACTCTCCACTCTGAGAATATCAACTCATATCGAAGCAGGGAAAGAAGAGATGCTGGTAATTATATACGTAGTAATTTATGCCCGCCCGGTAAACGGCTGAGCATAGTTTCATAACTTTAACAGTGACAAGTTTACTTTTAAGGAAAGTGATCAATGTTTCAGATATAGTCCAAAAATAAAATGAATTTAATTTTTCAGGGACAGATAGAGTATTTATGTATGTGTGTGTGTATATATATTAAAAAACAAAATTACCTCACCTTAATCCCAACATAAAGTCACCGATACCATTATTAATGAATGTTTAAGGTGTATAGGTAATAAAGTAAAATTATCATATAAAATAAACTGACTTTTTTAGAAGCCCTAATGAATAGTGGTAGCATAGGATTTATGTCTGCTAGGGTTTGTTGGTTTTCTTCTAGCCGCCGCCGTCGGTTGCCTCCCATCGCCGTCACTGATGTGCCTTTATCTGCTAGTGTTTCGTCCGGCCTTCTACTGAGCCAGAAGTCGAAACTTCGTTTCCCTCGTTGCCGCCATCTCTTGGTCTTCACGTCTGCTGCTGCTCCTCCATTGTCGGTGCATGTTGGCGCTCACACTCAACCGCCGCGGTCTTGTGGAGCTCGTGTTTCTCTGGGGCTGCTGGTTTTTTCTCCAATCCAACGACGTTTTACTCCTCCTATCGGTGTCATCACTCATCGAACTGGTGTCTGGCGTCTGCCGAATCGTCCCTCTGTGCTGCTGCACTTTAGATTGGTGGGATGATTTGGCAGCAAAATTTGATGAAAAGGCAAAGCTATACAACACTGGGGTGGGATGTCATCAGGGTTGCTTCGGATGAATTAGGAGGGCAGGAAGCAGTACGTCCCAATCTGATAAGGTTGGGGTGGAATCGAGTTGTGGGAGCATCAGGGTTGGGTGTCCAGCCATGTCTAGAGCCATGAACTTTTGGCATCGGGGTTGGCTTGGTATTACATTAATCTACTATTAATATATAAACAGGAATATATAAACAGGACATGACACGTGTAAAATATCTTTTAATATTTATTAAAATCACATGATAAATTTAATGAAGAGATAACATCCAAATAAATTGAATCTGCAACAGGCTATATCTAAAGTTTCTAAAAATTCGAAACAACCCACAAAATTAGATGTCAAACTCGATCTCAAGACTACATCCTAGACATTTCACATTATAAATACAGAACTTATTTACAAAGAATTCAATCATACATATTAGTCAACCAAATTCAAAACAACCCGCTAATCATTTTGCCAAGCATAATGTCTCGCACGCAACACGAGCTACAGACCACATAGATCGCTTTCAAAGGGATTTAAATTACCTCCACCTGCAGATCGAAAAAATTCAGGCAAATGTATGGTGCTATTTGCTGATTTCGTACTATATATTTTATCAAATAAATCATATTCATTTTTTATTACACGCTAACACCATGATAGTAAATAATGTTTTATCTAAGTGGAAATATAAATGTTTGAACAATTTTTTACAAAGAGTAAGCGGAAATCATGATGAAAAAAATGTTAAGCATGTTCACCGCCATCGGAGGCTGCTAGAAAACATTTTTTCATGGTGGACACTCAACGGAAATGCATCTACGAGGCGGTTTTGGTGGTTTCTCATGATGAACAATAAGAATTCGGTATGAACATGATTGAACTTCTATAGAGAGAGAGAGAGTGAGTGAGAGATGCGGCTCGTAGGGTTAGAAACGTGAGAGTTTTGGACACCAGGTTATTTATATGAGGGTAGATGGGTTTGTGTTTGGGTTGGGTTATAGGTTGGGCTAAAAATTTGGGCTTAGTTGTTTAAGGGTTGAGAGTTTGGACAATGCTGGATGTTAAAACAAAATTGGGTTGGGTAAGCCCAATCCGCAATTTGTGGGATTTTCGGGTTACAATTTATATTCAAATCTTTTTTAATATGTAAAGGTAACTTTATTTTAGAACTATGAGTATTATTAATTGTAATAATTATATATTTTTTAAATACGATAAATTACCTTAAATTTATAATAAAGTCTTGTAATAATTATTATAAATAATTGAATTATTTTATATATAATTTTACGTAAGTATGATATAAAATATTTTATTCATATGTTTTTAAAAATTATTTAAGTAAATTTTCTGAAAATATTAAGCATTATAATTTCGTAATATTTCTAACATCAAATTCTTCAAATTTTTATTTCAATGGTGTACGTTTTGTTTGTGGATTGTTTTCTTATTTTATAATATGAGTGATATATTTATAATGTAATTTTGTTTCATAGAAAACAGTTAATTTACTATATATGTATATATAAGAGGTATGAGGTCCCCTCGCTTCGTAGCCGATGATCGATTAAATATTCAATGTTTTAATAAAAAAAATTAGAAGTACTTTAAAAAGTAAAAAACTAAAACATTTTTACTTTTGACCCCGATAAAAACAAAAATAATAAAAAAATATCACAGATAAAAAAAAGTACAATAAATTGGACAAATAAGATCAATGTGTGAGTTTTATTAATTTGAAATAGTAACATATACATGAAACAATAAACTTGAATGTTTTACTCTTTTGATTGTCAACCGTAAAATAAAATAGCATGTGAGTTATCTTTTTAGGAATTTATATGAATACATCGATAGTATCAAGACATAGACGTTAATTCCTTTTACTCCGTCCCTTAGGAGGGGGTACCACCTAGTTCAATATATTAGAAACATAAATCTATAACTTGCATTTAGACTATTTAACATTATATATTAAATTGTTGTACAAATAAAATTACAGATTAAATGTTGAAAAAGAAATGCAACAACTTTTTAGGAATGAAGGTAGTATTACTGCTGATGATAATCCAATTAATGGAGGATCATTCTGCTTACTATTTATTAGACTCTCATGTGATCAAGATAAGACTTCCCATCCAGCTCTCTAGCGAAAAATTCTTTGAGATACGTCTCCACAGGGACTCTCTTGAAGTTTGTTTTTTTACTGGGGCCTATGAGGCTCCTTGCAGGACCCAACTCAGAGTCTAGCTTGCAGTAGTAGAATGTTGCCACAGAAAGCCTCTCCCTTTCTGAGTTCACAACTACTCTATGCTCAATGCTCCGATATATTCCATTACTTATTATCTGCGAAAAGAAGCGGGAGATGATTCTCTCAACATTTCTAGTTTCTAGATACTCCCTTCCTTCATCCCAAAAGATTAAAGATTGAACCGAACGTGGAGATTAAGATGAATATAAAATTTTTGTATATATTTACTTAATTATCCCTTGGTTGGAAGTGCACAAAAAAATAGTTAGAAAGAATTAAGATAAAGTGTGGATAGTTTCGTAATTTTGAGAGAGAAGTTTCAGGAACAACCTAAAAAGAAAATGTGTTCCAATTTTCAGGAATGAAGTGTGTGCGCGTGTGTATATTTATATAATCTTTCTAATGAAATCTCCTGAATTAGAATTTTCAGATATGGAGAGAAGTTTTAGGGTCCGTTTAGTTGTGAAAAAGTTTCCATGTTTCATTTTCTAAATATCATTCGTAAATGTTTGGATGGATAGCTAGTTTTTTAGACATGGGAAACATTGTTTTCTAAATTTTGAAAAACTCTAGTATTAAAATGAAAAACCTTATTTGGAGGTTTTCCAACTTAATACATGAATTTTCCAATGTCTAGAAAATAAGGTTTTCCATCCTTTAAAAACTAGTTGTGCATCCAACCATTTACAAATGGTGTTTGGAAAAGAAAATTTGGAAAAAATTCACAACTAAACGGACCCTTATCCTTTTTCAATGATTCTTCAGTCATTGTTAACTTTAAAACATTGCAATTAGAAAAGAGATCAGTGTGGTATAGAGTATATGTGAATACCTCCATCATGTCTCCAATGTTGACTACAAATGCATTAGGAAGTGGGTTCACAGGAATCCATCTGCTGCCATCTTTCCTGATCTGTAGACCTTCTGTCTCATTGAGCTGGAGGAGGATGGTCAAAGCATCTGCATCTGAATGAGGGGTGAATCCGATTGCTCGATCCGGCTCAGGGCATGGAGGATAGTAGCTCATTCTCATTGCTTGAAACCCATTAGTGAAAAGCTCCAGAATTTCCTCTACTTCCATCTTCAATGCTTTACCCATGTGACCCAAAAGTGCCAAGGCCAGCCTTTTCACTTCTAAAGAATATACTTCCAGAGTCCCCCTATTGCAAAGTGATTTACAGAACAAATAAAGGTAAGAGTATTAGTCATGCAAATGAGAGGCACAAGTATTGGAGAATAGAGAGATACCTAAGACTTGATGGGAGTTTCTCAAAGAGATCAGTCCTCCTTAACGTGTGAGGCAAGGTGTTGATGGCAAACATATCTGACCAATCAAGCTTCTGCTCTTCTGATACCACAAAGGCTTGCCCAAAACCCTGATAGTTATCTGGAAGCTGCCATAGCTTCAGCTTCTCCTCATAAGGAAGTGCAAATAATTTCTCAACCTCCAGCTTAAACTTCTCCAAGAACGAAACATTTATCCCATGATTAATGATCTGAACATTCAAGACCAAAATCATGAGTAAACAGAGAAGTTCTATTTCAATTTAACTTGAGTCCAATTTAGAATTTTTATATTTTTTGTAAAAAAAAGTTCTTAGAAGTTTTCCTTTTTTTTTCTTGATTAGAAGTTTTCCTTAATTTACTGTTATCCATCTCGTGGTTTACTCACATATGTGAATAAGAAGAAGAAGAATCAATTGAAATTTATGCTTTTGAGTTGGCCAAATTTACTGTATTATGTGAATAGTCCATAGGATTAACCCATTAAATTAGATAGATCTTTACCAAATTTAAGAGATGGGTACTAGTATAAGAAAATAGAATGCTATATATAGACAGCTGAAAAAAACCTGGAAAAATCCCCACTCCTTGCAAGCTAGGTGAAACTTCTCCAGTTCAGAATCAACAGAATCATCAAAACCCAATTTCTGAAAATCAATTACTGGCACAGGTGGAAGCAAAATACTGTCAGGAACAGAGGAAAGTTCTTGATCCGGTTGTATATACCGAGAAGGGATTGCAGTGATGGGTGTTTTGACAAGTTCTTGAACGCTTGGGACGATCAGAGAATGTCCCAAGTTGACAGCTTCTGCTTCTGCTTCTGTTATTTCCATGGAGTCAAAACTTGTTCCTCGAGAGGACCCAACTTGAACCATGCTTTGCCACAAGAAAGCAAAGATAATACTTATAAGAGAAATTAACAAATACCCCCTGAGGTTTGTCATAATGTTCACTTTGTCCCCCCGTATTTTCATAATTCATTCTTTTACTCCCTGTGGTCCCAACTTGAAGATGCTTTGCCACAAGCCGCTCCAACTACTGGCCTTCTTCCAACCACCACCACCGCTCGCAACCGACCGTCGTCGGTCCTCCGCCAGCATCCCCGACATGATGAGAAACAACTTGTTGTCCCAAAGTCTGCTCCTCCTCAGATTAAAGCAGAATCAACAGCAACTCGCAAATCCGATTTGTTGCCTCTTGCCCGCTCTTCGTCCCAATCAGGCGCGCAAGGACCACTCCGAAGTCTCTGTTCACCGTTGCATCTTTTCTGATACGTTTGGCCATCAATCACGGTCGATTTCTCCTCGAATTGAACCAGTGACCTGCGAACCTAGACAAGGTTCACATCTTCTTCTCTCTGTTTTTTATTTCAACCAAAGTCCAAATTTAGGAGGTGTGAGGCGGCGTGGGAAGTGCGACGATGCTCGGACGTGAAGGACAGAGGGGGCGGCGTCCTGGCTCAGACGCGAGGTTTGTGTCTGGAGGGTGGGTTTGGGGTTGCCTTGGTTGAAGGTAAATGGCTCTTTGATTGCATCGATGTTGAAGACAACAAAGCGAGTTGGCGGTGAGCGGTGGGCGGTAGTCGGCGACGACGGAGTCGAGGTGGAGTAACCCATGTATGTGTTGAGTAATTAGTGTGCGAATGATTGGTGATTATAAGTGGAACAAGAGCTTGAGTCTTATGGAGGTAATTAGGGCGGAGAGGGTGGTGGTTGAAATTTTAAAGAGGTAAAAAGCTTATGGTAGAATTGATAGGGTTAGAAAAATTAGGGTTCAAGTTTTGTAGATAACCCTAAAAGTTTAACGGAATCGCTAACGGTGGTTACTGTTAGGGGGGTTTTTGTATATTTTCACAAACCTCAAGAGAATTCTTTGAGAATTCCGAAAATGCAGAGGGAAAAGTGGAGATTATGACAAACCTTAGGAGGTTTTTTTTGATAATTTCCCTACTTATAATACTTCGGTCCACATGATCTAGCATCTCTCTCACATGGAGACAACACTCATTTGAGATTCCATTTTATCCCCCTAGTGAAGATTTGATATAGTAAAAACTGTACAATATTACTTATAATTATTTCAAATAAAAACAGAGAACAAAACGGAGTTTGAACTTTGGAAGTATCGAATGAAAATTCCCACCATCCCGTTGTTCATTGTCATTGATTCATTCTCGTTCACTCATCCTCAAGTTTCATTCTCGTTCACTCATCCTCAAGTTTCTTTCTCGTTCACTTATCCTCACTATTGTACTCTCATGTAATCAAGATAAGATTTCCCATCCAGCATTCGAGAAAAAAATTCCTTGAAATACCTCTCCACAGGGACTGTCCTGAAGATTGCTCTACTCCTCGGGCTTATAAGGCTCCTTGCAGGACCCAACTCACACTCTAGCTTGCAGCTATAGAATGTTGCCACAGAAAGCCTCTCCTTTTCCGAGTTCACAACTGCTCTGTGCTCAATGCTTCGATATATTCCGTTACTGACAATCTGAACAAACAAGCCGAAAGATTAATCAGACTGTCACCTGATCACGTTACTGAGGTTACATGATGTACATGTATGTATATATATACCTCCATTATGTCCCCAATGTTGACAACAAACGCATCAGGAAGTGGTTTCACAGGAACCCATCTCCCATTTTTCCTGATCTGTAGACCTTCTGTTTCATTGAGCTGGAAGAGAATTGTCAAAGCATCAGCATCTGAATGGGGAGTGAATCCGATTGTTCGATCCGGATCAGGGCATGGAGGGTAGTAGTTCATTCTCACTGATTGAACACCATCAGCAAAAAGCTCAAGAATTTCATCTGCTTCCATCTTCAATGCTTCACCCATATGACCCAAAATTGCTAAGGCCAACCTTTTCAGTTCTAAAGCATATAGTTCCAAAGTCTCTCTTTGACAGAGTCATTTTCAAAACATAAAAGCTAGAATCAGACTACTAGTACAAGACAGAAAACCTTTATTTTCTTTTTTATTTTGGTATTACAAGGACAAATATTAGAGAGTAATAGAGATATACCTAAGACTTGGTGGGAGGGTTTCAAATAGATCAGTCTTCCTTAATGAGTGAGGGGATGTGGTAATGTAGAACATATCTGACCAATCAAGCTTCTGCTCTTCAGATACCACAAAGAGCTGCCCAAAACCCTCATGGTTGTCTGCCTGCTGCCACAGCTTCTGCTTCTCTTCATAAGTAAGTCTGAAGAAATTCTCCACTTCCAGCTTAAACTTCTCCAAGAATGAAGTATTTATTCCATGATTAATGACCTGAATACTCAAAAGTCAGCAATGATAAGCAAATAGAGAAAATTTCCTTCTGTCAAATTAGATATTCACAATTGACAAGAACCTGGAAAAATCCCCATTCCTTGCAAGCTAGGTGCAATAACTCAAGCTCAGAATCAGCAAAATCCTCGAGACCCAATTTCAGAAAGTCAATCACTGGCACGGATGGGAGCAAATTAGAGTCAGGAATACATGGAGATTGTTGATCTGGCCGCAGATATCGAGATGGGATCACGGTGATGGGTGTTTTGGCCAGCTCTTGAACACTTGGGACGATCAGAGAACGTCCAAAGTTGACCGCTTCGAATTCGGCTCCTGCTTCTGCTAGCTCCATGGAGTCGGAAATTGTTTTGTTGCGCAAAAGATCCCAACTGGTAGCTGCTTTCGCCTTCGTCTCGAGTGTTGTAACTGTTGTTCATCACATGTACACATCCTTAAACGGGGGTATTTAATTCAAGTAAAAAAGGTCATTTTGTTGCTAATGTTTGAGATTGGTAACTTTTTACCATTAAATTTAGGAAAATGGATAATTTTACTACTAACGTTTATTAAATCTCTAAATTTGCTACTAGACATTCATTTTAAAGTCAAAATCGAGTCATTACCGACTGATAACTAGGGCTTTGAGGAGTCACGAAAGCCAGTAGAAGGTAGAACTCCGCACCTCTACTAGGGGGTGCCGCCTTCTATGGGGCTCTTCAGTAAGAAGTCCAGTTCCTCTATCTCTATCTCTTTCGGCTAACTGGCTTGTCCCGTTTTTGATTGAGTTGAAGGATATTTTTCCGGTATGACTACTCCTGCGCCTGTTCATAATGCATGCAATGCACCCCCTTCCCCTAACTTAAAATTTACCATCATCCTCGATGGGGAGGTGAAAGGAAAAGAATTTGAGAGTCGTGCTTGGGAGCCAAGATGGCCCCCGTTCAACAATCCAAGACCTCGGTACTAGATTCTGACCTAGTAGCGGAGTGTTGTTGTCACCCCACCCCCGCACCCTCACACCCCGCACTCGCGGAAGCGCACGGAGAACGGAACCAAACCGGGGAAAGGGGGGAGGTGGCGGCGACGGTTCACTCACAACTCTAACATAAAACCTTAACAACAGGGCAACCGCCCCTTGGGATCACCCAAAAAAATTTCCTTAAACCATAGCACTAATGCTCAACTAAGTCCCAAGATGTTTACCTATGCGAATGGGGTTGTTTTTCTCATAAAATTACTGAATTTGGCACTTCAGGTCATTTTGGGACAAGATGTAACAAAAGGAGGAGTTAGAGGATCAAAAGGGCAAAATTTCTTATTTAGGTGATCACCGGGTGGTCACCTAAAAACCAGGGAGTCTCAAAACATCCTGGAGCTGAATGAGTTGATCACCGGGTGATCATCTAGAATCCAGTTGATCGCCTGGTGATCATCAAGTTGAAGCGAGTTGATCACCTGGTGATCACCTAAAAAACAGCAAGTCACCAAATTGCAAAGTGTTGGAGTTGGTGATCACCTGGTGATCACCCGACCTTCCTACTGAACCCAAAACCTGAAATTTCAACGCGAAAACCAACGGTTCCGAACCTGAACTTAAACACTTGTGCAATCCAAACCATTTACACATCCAAACCTTACAAACGAAACATGCATGTTATGTACATTATACAGAGCCAGAAACCAAATTCGGAATACAAAGAAAACCAACCAAGTGGCGAACACGCGGAACCCAACCGCACCACTTGAAGTTACTGATGCTGCTCCTCAAGTCCAAAACCTTCACAGTCTAGCAACCCCGCCTCTACTCGGCGGCTTGCTTTTCCTTTCCTTTTCCTGAAATGGTAGATATAAGGGTAAGTTCTCGAAAGAACTTAGTAAGAGAACAGGTATAGACATGGTGCAGTAACAGTAACAGTCGATACAATGTACCTGCAATCGAAAACAGAACGAATACGATATACACAAGCATCTTCCCAATCAATCAAATGCTCAATCAATGCAACACAATCAAACATATGCAATGCAACCGGTCAATCACAATCACAGTCAATTCACAATCGAAACGGTAATACTCTTTGTTATGGACCATGGCGAGATCTCTCCCGGTCCAACCGGCAATGGCCATGCGTCCATTCACAATCGGTCGGTAGAGCATGGTACCAGCTCGGGGGAGCGACCCCCATCGGTCAATCAATATGAATCATCGATAACCATCGTAGGTATATCGGAATCCCGGTAAATTCATCGATAACCATTGTAGGTATATCGGAATCCAAATCTGTTCCTGCAAAACAATGTCTAAACCACGTAACAAGGTCGGCGTCATCGGGGCACTCCCCTCTTCCAAACCTAGCCTCAGTCTATATCCGAGTATGCTTGCTACGCAAAGCAATACTCCTAAACACACACTGAACCCTTACCTCTGATTATAGTCCAAATCTGAATTCTCGATCGACGGTCTCGGTAGAAATTTCAGCAGAGTTTCAGCAAAATTCTCAAACAACTCCCTGTTCACAATAAATGCCAGATACAGAAAACGCATTCAGAATTCACAGAAATAGCCATTAACAATGGCACCAAAACCGAGGCTCGGGCCGGGAAAAACGGCTTTCACACTGAGCCTCTTCTAACAGAACCAATTACACTAACAGGACCAAAATTCTACTCTGAACACAGAAATGCCCTTACCTTTCGCTAAATTCTCCGTCGCAAATTACACCCAAATTTTCAGACGCGAATCGGCACAACCTCGGGTGCGTTTCTTCCTACGTTCCTGTTATCAAACATGCACCAGGAAGTGCCGAGAACGCTTAGGAACCGAAAATCAAATAAAGGAGCATATGACACTATTCACTCCAAAATTCAAATGCTCATAACTTGCAAACCACACTAAATCTTTCAAAACAGACTTCAGATTACTGATCCATACAACCCAATGAACGATTTAAGTGCAATACCTCGAAGTTTGGTCGCCAAACGACGGAAATCAGTTGTGAGCTCCAAGCTCAACAATGGCGGGTGTGAGGGAGAGAGAGAGTGTTACGGGAAGAAGAAGAAGAGAAGTGTGAAGTGTTGACCACATAATTCCTTTTCTTTTCACTTATATGCATATATGTATTATTACATAATACATATACCATAAATCCCTTTCTTTCTTTTCTCCTTCAACTAAGAAGGGGACACATGTCCCTTTCTCTCTCTCACCCATCCGCCCCATCATTCTCATTTCTTCCAAATGCACAAATATTACCCTTTTCTTTACTTACACAAATATATATATATATATATATATATATATATGTATTATTAGCATAAATACATATATATATATATAACTCTTCCATAAACCTTTCTTTTCTTTTCTTCTTCCACCACAAAGTGACACTTGTCCTTTTCTTTTCTCTCCCATGCGTCCCACTACCTTTCTTTTTACCAAAATTTCCAAATTCCAATATCTCACACACTTTACAAAACAGCATTTTCATTCAGCCCAAAAATGCAGCTTTTTACCAAACTTACACCGATTGGAACCAAACTTTAACCACATACTCATGATATCAAATAACCCATAAAACACATTTTTTTATCCAATTATGAGTCCCAGGAATTACGCGCAGCCGCGTAATTAATTCTAAATCCGTCCCGGGTAGCCCCAAAAATCACCAAACCACAAATACCAAACATGCAAATAGAAATTAACAAAAATCCAGTAATTAAACTTAAACACGTAATTAACTTAATTACGTACCGGGTGTGGGTAACAATTCTCCCCCCTTAAGACCCTTGGTCCTCCAAGGCAGTCTTAAGGCGTTCAACCGGATACTCTTGGGGTACCGATCCTGTATCTTCTTAACCTTCGGTTGTCGAGCCATTTCCTCAATCGCCTCCTTTTATTGAGGACCCAAATCCACTCGATCTGAAGCTTCTGCCCAACAATGTGGCGTTACACAACGCCGCCCATACAAGGCCTCATACGGTGCCATGCCAACGGTGGACTGATAACTGTTGTTATACGAAAATTCCACCAATGGCAGGTGATAATCCCACTCACCACCAAAGTCCAGTACACAACTCCGCAACATATCCTCCAACACTTGGATCACCCGTTCTGATTGTCCATCTGTCTGCGGGTGATATGCTAAACTCATGTGCAACTGTGTACCCAAAGCTGTGTGAAAAGCTTTCCAAAATCGTGCTGTAAACCGCGGATCCCGATCAGACACTATGGAGTCTGGCACTCCATGTAACCGTACAATCTCCTTGATGTACAGTTGAGCTAACTTCTCCAAAGAATCTGTGATCCGCATTGGCAGAAAATGGGCACACTTGGTTAATCGATCCACTACAACCCATATAGCGTCGTGGTGCGCTCGGGTCATACGTAATCCTGTCAGAAAGTCCATAGAAATATTGCCCCATTTCCAGACCGGAATGGGCAATGTCTGTAAGGTGCCTGCTGGTTTCTGATGCTCCGCCTTCACCCATTGACACGTTGCACACTTAGAAACATAAGTGGCAATGTCCTTGCGCATACCCGGCCACCAGAAATGAGATCTCAAATCATGATACATTTTCTCACCTCCCGGGTGTACACTAAATCGACTCGTATGTGCCTCCTCAAGTATTTCATTGCGAAGAGTCGGTTCCATCGGTACATACAGTCGATCTCTGAAATATAACAATCCCTGCTTGTACTCAAATGACGGGTGAAGGGATCCTTTCGCTTCTCCCGATACCTTCTTCAGTGACACATCTACCTTCTGAGCATCTCGTACTTTGTCCAGCCATTTTGACTGGATCGTCAAGGTAAACAATTGCTCTCGCTCTCGATGCTCCCACAAACTCCACAAACAATTGCTCTCGCTCTCGCTCTCGATGCGCTCTCAATTGCTCTCGCTCTCGTACTTTGGCTCTACCCCTTACTCAGCTTACACAGAAGGGGCGAGCCAAAGTCAAAAATCCAGATACAAGCCTCCGATAATAACCTGCCAGTCTGAGGAAACTTCTGATCTCTCGTACTGTAGTCGGTTGCTTCCAGTCCATTACTGCCTTAATCTTATCAGGATCCACAGATAAACCATTCTCTCCAATAACGTGCCCTAAAAAGGACACTTCTCTGATCCAAAACTGACACTTGGAGAGTTTGGCATACAATTGATGATCACTTAAAGTCTTCAGTACAATTCGCAGGTGATCCTGATGTTCACCTTCATCCTTAGAGTAAACCAAGATATCATCAATAAAAACCACAACAAACCGATCCAGGTATGGACAAAACACTCGGTTCATCATATCCATAAACGCTGCAGGCGCATTTGTCAAACCGAATGGCATGACGGTATACTCATAATGTCCATACCGGGTTTGGAAAGCAGTTTTGGGGATATCCTCTTCCTTCACTCGAAGCTGGAAGTACCCCGATCTCAAGTCAATCTTTGAAAATACCTTTGCCCCCTTCAGCTGATCAAACAAATCATCAATTCGTGGGAGGGGGTATTTATTCTTCACAGTTATCGCATTCAGTTTGCGATAATCGATACACAGTCGTAGCGTTCCATCCTTCTTTTTCACAAACAACACTGGAGCACCCCACGGGGACGTGCTCGGCCGAATGAATCCTTTAGCGAGCAATTCATCCAGTTGCTTCTTAAGCTCACTCATTTCGGGGATAGACATTCGGTAAGGGGGAGCAGATACGGGTACTGATCCCGGCTGAAGCAAAATCTCGAAAACGATTTCCCGTTACGGAGGCATCCCCGGTAAATCTTCAGGAAATACCTGCGGAAACTCCCTTACAACCAATATCCGATCTATCTCATCCCTGATATCCGAAGAGTTTAACCCACGGTAATCATCCTCATCGATCACTTCAAACTCGTCTAGAATTTGCAATTCTAGACTCCTCATTTTCGATCCCTGCTCAGAAGAAGCGGAGGACAGTAGTACCTTCCCGGTAGCTAAAGTCACCTCCCGCTTCCCACAATCAATCTGTACTCCATTCTTAGCCAACCAGTCCATTCCCAAAACCACATAATATCCCGAAATATCCAGAACCAGTAAATCACTCAAAATCTGATGTTTCCCCAAATCATTCACACAATCCCGAACCATATCATTAGAGAGCAACCACTGGCTCCCTGCAGTCTTAACTAAAGCCACGCGTGGCATGGAACTCACAGATAAATGCTGAGCCATAACAAATTTCTGAGCCACTATAGACACAGAAGCACCAGTATCGAACAATACAGTAGCAGGAATGTTATTTAACAGTATGGTACCTTTAAGGGCACCCTGTCGTGCCGTTTCTCCTTCCTTTTGCTGAGTTGCCTCCCCGCGTTCAATCTGGAAAACTCTTCCCATTCTCGGTTGCGGTGGCGGAGGAGGTGCTTGCGGTCGTGGGAATTGCTGCCTGGCACCACCTCGTGGTGCCCCCGGTAGAATCAGCGGTAACCCAAATGGAGGCCTCGGACCATGGCCAACCTCCCTTCGTGGTACAGCTTGAGGACAATCCCTGATCCAGTGGTCCGAAGAACCACATCCCAAACACTGACCTGTCTCCCGATAGCATGCTCTGCCTGGGTGAGAACGTTTACAGGTCGAACAAACAGTAGTGGAGGGTGAAGCTGCTCCCTTCCCTGTAGCGCTCGGGTTAGGTTGGGATGCCCTTCCGGCGTTTCGAGAGAAGCCACGGAAACCAACACCCCTACCACGTCCAACAGTCTGCTGAGGTATGAGTCTACTCTCAACATCCTCTTGCTCAATCAATTGAGCCTTCTGTGTTGCTTCTTGATAATATTTGATATCCAACGGTCAGAGTGCCAATCGAATATCAGGTCGCAACCCTCTGATAAACCTCTTTGCCTTTTGCTCTTCCATCCCATGATACTGTGGGACGTAACGAATCAATCGATCAAACTCGTGCTCGTAGTCCAGCACGCTCATAGTCCCTTGAGTCAGATTGTCAAACTGTGCCTGTCGCAAGTCCCGGACAGCATCACTCACATAGTGATCGTGGAACAAGCGAGTAAACTCATTCCACGTCATATCAGTATCAGGCTCTCCCCGCGCGAACTGCTCCGCTCGGCGCCTGTTTCTCACACTTTCCCACCATATCAAAGCTCGGTCATCCAAGTTGTACGTTGCCAAAGATACCATTGCAGTAGGTGAGAATTCCAACCTTTCAAACATGGAATCGATCCGTCGAAACCAGACTTCCGCCGCCTCAGGTCCACCCTTTCCGCTGAAACGGGGTGGGTTCAGGCGTTGGAATCGCTCGAGCATCCTACTAGGGCGCTCATTCTCTTCCCGTTGCCTCTTGGGTCGATGTGACCCTTCGGCTTCTTCAGATTGTCGACGGTGACGTCGACCACTAACACTTCCCTGAGACGGGCCATGATCATCATGACTCCGTCTTTCAGCTGAATCAATCCTTCGTTGCACCCTCCTACCTCTTGGGTGTCTCCGCTCTTCATCAGTACTAGCCTCCTCCTCCGATGAGGATGGGCTGTTATCAGTCACAGTATGGGGTCCATGACGCCCCGATCCACTTCCACTTACACCTTGAAGTGGTTGCACGGTCCTTGAGTCTGTCGGTTCCGGTAATATCAGTGCCAAACTATCTCGGATCTGTTCTAAAACCCACACTATTAGAGACCATGGCGAGATCTTCCCCGACCATGGCTAGATCTTCCCCGGTCCAACCGGCATCGCCATGCGTCGGCATTGCCATGCGTCCCAACTCACGGTCTTTTCCACACCCGGTTGTGGAATTTTTGCCTTCCCCGGTCTCGAACTCGGGACTCCGGGCTTAATGTCCCGTTTCATAGGAGACCGAGTACCACTCGCACTAGCTCAGGGGAAACTTGTGGTGCCCGTCCCCCTACCGCTCGTACTAACAGTTGAGGTTCGGGACCTTCGTCCCGCCTCTCCTGTTCACTCACTCCCGGTCTTCCCCGGGTATTAACCATTTTCTGAGAATCATTATAAACACAACATTACGGTAACAATCAAAACTTAGCAGCAGCAGTATTCCAATTGGCTCTGTATATGTACATGCATGATGCAATGAAATGCAACCTTACTATCACATAAACCATTCGCAACTAGGTAAACCTGCTCTGATACCAACTTGTCACCCCACCCCCGCACCCACAGACCCCGCACTCGCGGAAGCGCACGGAGAACGGAACCAAACCGGGGAAAGGGGGGAAGGTGGGGGCGACGGTTCACTCACAACCTTATCACAAACAACCCTAACAACAGGGCAACCGCCCCTTGGGATCACCCAAAAATTTCCTTAAACCATAGCACTAATGCTCAACTAAGTCCCAAGATGTTTACCTATGCGAATGGGGTTGTTTTTCTCATAAAATTACTGAATTTGGCACTTCAGGTCATTTTGGGACAAGATGTAACAAAAGGAGGAGTTAGAGGATCAAAAGGGCAAAATTTCTTATTTAGGTGATCACCGGGTGGTCACCTAAAAACCAGGGAGTCTTAAAACATCCTGAAGCTGAATGAGTTGATCACCGGGTGATCATCTAGAATCCAGTTGATCACCAGGTGATCATCAAGTTGAAGCAAGTTGATCACCCGGTGATCATCAAGTTGAAGCGAGTTGATCACCTGGTGATCACCTAAAAAACAGCAAGTCACCAAATTGCAAAGTGTTGGAGTTGGTGATCACCTAACCTTCCTACTGAACCCAAAACCTGAAATTACAACGCGAAAACCAACGGTTCCGAACCTGAACTTAAACACTTATGCAATCCAAACCATTTACACATCCAAACCTTACAAACGAAACATGCATGTTATGTACATTATACAGAGCCAGAAACCAAATTCGGAATACAAAGAAAACCAACCAAGTGGCGAACACGCGGAACCCAACCGCACCACTTGAAGTTACTGCCGCTCTCTCAAGTCCAAAACCTTCACAATCTAGCAACCCCGCCTCTACTCGGCGGCTTGCTTTTCCTTTCCTTTTCCTGAAATGGTAGATATAAGGGTAAGTTCTCGAAAGAACTTAGTAAGAGAACAGGTATAGACATGGTGCAATCACTATAACAGTCAATACAATGTACCTGTAATCGGAAACAGAACGAATACGATATACACAAAGCATTTCACCAATCAATCAAATGCTCAATCAATGCAACACAATCAAACATATGCAATGCAGTCGGTCAATCACAATCACATACAATTCACAATCGAAACGGTAACATTCTTTGTTATGGACCATGGCGAGATCTGCCCCGGTCCAACCGGCAATGGTCATGCCTCCATTCACAATCGGTCGGTAGAGCATGGTACCAGCTCGGGGGAGCGACCCCCATCGGTCAATCAATATGAATCATCGATAACCATCGTAGGTATATCGGAATCCCGGTAAATTCATCGATAACCATCGTAGGTATATCGGAATCCCAATCGGTTCCTGCACAACAATGTCTATACCAGGAACTAGGTCGGCGTCATTGGGCACTCCTCTTCCAAACCTAGCCTCAGTCTATATCCGAGTATGCTTGCTATGCAAAGCAATACTCCTAAACACACACTGAACCCTTACCTCCGATTGAAGTCCGAATCCGAATTCTCGATCGACGGTCCCGGTAGAAATTTCGGCAGAGTTTCTGCCCAATTTCAAAGCAACTCCCTGTCCAGAAACAATCACAGATACACAATTCACATTCAGATTCCACAGAATCAAACACTAACAATGGCGCCAAAACCGAGGCTCGGGCCGGGAAAAACGGCTTTCACACCGAGCCTCTTCTAACAGAACCAATTACACTATCGAAATCAGAATTCTATTCTGAACACAGAATTACTCTTACCTTTCACTAATTCCTCCGTCAAAAAATACACCCAAATTTTCAGACGTGAATCGGCACAATTTCGGGTGCGTTTCCTCCTACGCTCCTGTTATCAAACACGTACCAGGAAGTGCCGAGAACGCTTAGGAACCAAAAAATCAAACAAAGGAGCATAAGACACTATTCACTCAAAAATTCAAATGCTCATAACTTGCAAACCACACTGAATCTTTCAAAACAGACTTCAGATTATCGATCTATACAACCCAATGAACGATTTAAGTGGTTTACCTCGAAGTTTGGTCGCGAAACGACGGAGAACAGTTGTGAGCTCAAGCTCTCAAAAATGGCGGATGTGAGGGAGAGAGAGAGAGTTTTACGGATGGAGGAAGAAGAAGAATGGGTAAGTTGACCCAAAAATCCTTTTCTTTTCCTATATACATATATATGTATTAATTGCATAAATACATATACATTTTCTTCCCTTAATTCTTTTCTTCTCTTCTCTTCTTCAATTGAGAAGGGACAAGTGTCCCTTCTCCCATCTCTCCCATCCGCCCCATCCTTCCTTTTTAACCAAAATATCCAATTTTCAATTATCTCACACACAAACAAAACTGCAGTTTCGCTCAGCCCGAAAATGCAACTTTTTACCAAACTTACTCCAATTGGAACCAAACTTTAACCACATACTCAGGACATCACAAAACCCATAAAACACATTTTTCTTATCCAAATATAAGTCCCGAGTCACTCAGAATTGCAACTCCCGGGAATTACGCGCAGCCGCGTAATAAATTCTAAATCCTTCCCGGGTTGCCCCAAAATTCACCAAATCAAATCCACAATTACCAAACATGCAAAGCAAATCCCAAAACAGAAATTATCGAAAATCCAGTAATTAAACTTAAATACGTAATTAACTTAATTACGTAGCGGGTGTTGGTAACAATTGTGATGAATCAAGATAGTTCCTCGGGGCCTCCTCGTGGTCCTCGTCTGAATCTTCTTCTGGGTCTTCTTCTTCTGGCTCGAAATGCATCGAGTGGTCCCAAGGAAGTTCTTCCTCCTGGAGTCTTTCTAGAGTGATAGGTCCTCTAATGATGTGCCTCTCTTCTGCCGGGGTTCGTGGCTCAGCTGCCTTAATCATTTGAGTGAGCAGCTGTAAGAACATTAGGGATTTTGCCAGTTTGGCGGCAACTTTGAGTATTGCTGAATAGTTCCAGTGGGCTACGTCAACCCATTGCCCGTTGATAAAATGAACTGCTTCGAGCTGGTCTTCATTTATCACAATTTCAGTGTCAGTGGTTATAATGCTCTTTGTTACGAACTTGCACCAAATCTTAGGGACGGACTGACCGGCATGAATCGGCTATTGAATTCACTGTCCCAGCCGAATAGCTCGGTCCAGGGGTCGAAATAGGCAGGGATCCCAAGGACTTATTTGACCATCGTCTTGCTGGGAGTACGTGTGATGGGTCTGGTGACTATCGAGGGGCATTGTAGTACTTGTCCGAGGAAGCCCTTGATACTTTCCATTGAAATGCCCCCCAGATAGATACCGAGTTCAGCGCCCATAACTAATCTCCCATGTGAGGTCAACATAGAATTCATGGACTAGTTCTGGGCAGTAAGTGTCTCCGTGGTACGAGAGATGTTCCCAACCGCGCCTATCTATGATAGCTCTGAGGTCTCCCATTTTGATATCAGTTAGGTCGAGGCCTTGTTGCTCAATGAAATGGGTAGAGTAGAGATTATAAAACCGCTCCATCTCCATCATCATGGGTAGATCTACTACACAAAAATTCAGATTTAAAAGTAAAAGCAATTTATCAAGCAGTTTTGAAAACATGGTTACTGACAGCATCAAAAGCAAGTCAGATTCATGCTTTAACATGCTTCAGATAGGAAGAAATGAAATATCAGTGTATATCCAGTTCACCTTCTAGATCTGAGAGTTTAGGGTGACAGAAAATTACCTGGAGCTTGAATAGAGCAAAACACAACCTCTTTTTTTGAAAGGCAAAGCAGCTTGTATTAAAGAAGTAAAGATCCCACTCTGAGAGGGAACGGACCATAGCAATTTAGAGTACAAGATATTGATTTAGTACAGTAATAAGATATAACTAAGAACCATTAAGAACAACTCCCAATGGATTCAGCAGCCAATCAACCCAAGTGACAAAGAAAAGATTCCATTGGTTTGATATCCAAAGGTATAAGAGTAATTGGACTGAGGCTAATCAGGAACTTGATGAAATTGCGTTGTTTGAGAAGATAACGTCATTTCGCCCTTTCCAGATGCTTCATGCAGTCATACATTTGATGGCCTTGTAGGAGTAATGCCCATAAGTCAATCCTTGGTGATATGGTTTTTGACATGAATCATGTTATTTATATAGTTTGATTATTGTGTTAGTTTAGATTTGTGCGTTAATCAAATAACACAATATATGTACCCTGGAATATATCGATATTCCTAAATATCCCTAGTTAAGGTGTTATAGTAAACGTGAGTTGCTATAACACATTTGAGACTAGCATAAGGAAAGATTCAGATAAGTATTGTGAAGGCTTATTTATGAATACATAGGAGAGGAACTATGTATTGGATCGACCCGTTTGAGAGCACTATGAGGATCGTGGTGTGAACATCATAAGTGCCTCTCATGGATCATAGTACACGTAGTCCTTTAACCTGAGGTTATGAAGATCTGCTAATGTGAGTGGCATGCTTTGATTCTATGTACTTTCTCTTTCGTGATTGGGAGATTGGACTAGTTTTGGGTGTGTTGCAATATCATGGAGTTGGACTGTCATGAACCAAGACGAGATTGGTCACTCCCACACCACGAAAGAGTATTCTCATGCGCAAAGTTTAGTTGTAATGAGGATGCAAGATCCGCGCCTCAGTTCAACTTGAGAGTCTGATTGAGGGGACATATCTTGTACACGTTATGATCATATTGATGGTTGAGGTTCTGTCGTGACGTCGACTTCCACATTACTTGGGTGACAGTGATGTGTTGCTAGATACTGTTCACTATCTGTAATTATGGATAGAAATTCATAATTACTGCCAATGTAGTGGGAACCTATAGGGACTCACGCCAGATGCTTGAGTTTGGGATTTGTTTGGCTAGAAATAGGAGTTTGGGGACTTAAGTGTCAACTTTTTGAAAGTTGAGCACTCAAGTCCCAGGAGCTTAAGAGCTTGGGGATGAAAAGTGAATTAGCGTATTTGGGAATAAATGCACTTAAATCACCACTCAGTCACGTAACAGAGGCGTGCGTGTTGACGAGAGTTGAGTTCCAGAAGTGGAACTGCTCTGCTCCTCTGCTTCTGGCTCTGGTTCTCCAATGGTGGCTGCTAGCACGGCATGGAGGAATCAGGAATTCCCTACTGCTCGGTGTGGATACCATAGAGGACGAGTGTTTTCCCGTCTACGTTGCACGGATCATCACCGCGTGAGGTAGATTCTTGAACAACTGGTTTAATTTGTTTCGACAGTTGATCCTCTCAGGGTTCCGTTTTGTTTCCACTGCGTTCTGATTGAGATCCGAAAACCCCAACAGTGGTATCAGAGCTTGCTATTGAACATTAAATCAGTTCTATTTAATCTGGACTTTGTTTTAATAATTTTTGGATTAATTTAATTACTGAAAATTATGGGTTTTGTAAAATAACTAGCAACTGTACTGAAGTAGATCATATATGTTAATCAACTAAGTCTTCTAGCCCCAGCTTCGCATGATGAAACAATTGCAAAAGTAAAATGTAACAAAAACTTTAAAATACAAAAGATCCTCAATAGTAAACTTTAAATATTTTTATGAGAGAAAATTCAATAGCATTGCTCTAAGTTTGAAACATGTAAAAAAATTAAGTTACAGAATTTGATATAAAAAAGTCAAATAAAAGATTGGAAGTTAAATTAAAAATAGAATTTGTGTTTCAAAAGAATAGAATTTGGGGGAAAAAGGGATTGAGGTACAAAATTTGATATTTCTAAACATGTATCTTGATTTTTATATCTCAAGAATTAGTATTTGTGAATTAAAGTTACTTAACATAAAAAATGAAATCTACTATTTATATATAAACAGGAACATATTGAAGGTGGTGATGCCAAGTGGAAAATTCTTTTGTTTTTTATTAAAAAAATGTCACAATTCCTAAACAATAAAACACAAACAAGCGTCTCTTCCCTTTTTTTCTCAATAAACAATCTTATCTTAAATTTGAACTTGAACTTTTTGTAATTTTATCTCAAACTAGAAGTTAACATCTATTTCAATTATATTCCCCAAAATCTCCGCTTAGATTTTGTTTTTTTATTCTTGCCCACTTAGATGTTAGTTAGTGTCATCTCATCTCAAATATATTTGCCTCTCTCTCTCTCCCTAAATCCCAATTTCGTGGCTCTTCATTTCACTTTAGCCCGTCTCTCTCTAAACTCGAGCTTCCTGCACTCCTCATCTGCTTCTACAAAACCTCCATTCCTCACTTTGGTGAATGCGAATCTGAGCCGTCACATGTTGCGCCGACGATCATCAATGATGGCTTTAACCTCGACTGGCGGTGACGAATAGGATGCCAATAAGCTTTTCATTCCGACAGCATAAGAGAAAATCAAAGCCGTTAATCACCACAACGTTTTTGATGGCCAATATCTCAACTTGGGTTCCAACGACGCAAGTTGATTTTGGCTAATGAGTTGATTATCTGTATCTTGCCGTCATTGATGGACTACATTTGGCACATCTGAAAATTGAAATTACTAGAGCCTAGCATGATGCCTCAGCCACCCTACATTCCTTTGGTTGGTTTCTCCTTCGTTGCTCACCTCTTGGTTTGTAATCTGCTCTTTTGTTTCTCATTTCCCATGATTTCATCTTCTGTTATAAATTTTGCTTCATATGGTCAGTTTATTATTCTACTTTCTCTCTGTTTTCAGTGACGTATTTTAAACTAGGATGATATTGATTGATGAATTATATTGCACTTTTTAAATTGGTACTGTTGTGGAACCACTGTCTGGTTACTTGGCTTGCCTTTTGATGATTCCACTTCAGGAGACATTGAAATTCTTGAGTCAACATGAGGTGAATTGCTTTTATGTGGTGTCAGGGGTGTACATGTATTTACATGCTTTGGTTATACATTTAACTATATCTGTTGTGCAACAATAAGTTAATGCTTATGAGTTTGTTAATACTTTTATCTTAATATTTTTAAGGAGCTTTGATATAGGTTTTTGATTTATTTTCCAACAACTTATATTCCTTGTGCAAGATTAGGTTTTCAAGTTTTTTGTTTTGTTGGTATTTATAATGCACATCTCTTTGGTAATTGATGGTCCTAAATAGTTACCAGATTCGCGGTACGTTTGGATATACTCGACATGGGTACGGATACTCGATTCGACAGTTAGAGAAGTATCGGATTCATGGGGTAGTCTCAGCCGATACGTTGGCAAACCGATACATTTGTTCAATTCGTTAGGTAGTCTCATTTTATACGTTTGACTATTGATACTTACCTGTAGTGCCTTATTTGTATATATTAAAAACATTGAAGGACTATGTTGCTAGAGGAAAAACTTAGAGGTTCAAATGGGTTGGAAAAAGAGTTAAATAGCTTAAATTAAAAAAAAACTAAATTTAGGGGACCTATTTGTATGAAAGATAAAATATTAATGGCTTCTAGCTAAAAACCCTAGAAAACCTAAATTAAAAACTTCTCTTTAGACTACCGCCTCCATCTTCTTCTTCTTCTTCGAAGCTCTGTTGTGTCACTGTTCATGGCGCCCAGTAACTCCAAACAACTCTAGCAACCAACCCACCACGAAGCCCCACCTTACCATTCCCTCTGGTCGCCGTCTCTTTTTCTTCTCTGGTGGATTCGTGGCTGACAGTGAATCAATTCGTGTACCTCGTGAATCAGTACGCTCACCGCGAATTGATACGCATGTACTGATTCGCGGTGCGCAAGCCTACCTAACGAATCTGATCCTAAATTAGGACTTCTAATTTGCTATTTTTTTGTCTCAGCTGTATGATTTCTTGGATGATTATATTTATTGTATCAACATCTCTAGATTTTTTTGTCTCATGCTTCCTTTACCCAAGTATCATGCACCAAACTCACTAAATCAAGGAGGCAAGCTTACCTTAATCACAACACCAAGAACACACCTTCCTTAAGCCTTTGCAAGATGAACACTTCAGAGGTTGGAAGAGATGAAGAAGTTGGCGGATGATGATGAGAGAAGAATGAAAATAGCCAAAATGATATTTCTTCTCATTTTCTCCTTAAATACCTCCCCTTTAATGAGTCATAGGGACACTTGTCCTTTAAGCACCTTAGCCATCACCCTTACTCACCATGGTGACTCACACACAAGCCAAAATCCAAAAATGCTTAAGTGTTGGGGTGTAATCCCACGCCAACTTCACCCGAGTAACTCCCGACGTGTGCGCGTGCTTGCCCGAGCCAAAACTCCCGTCGTGTATGCTTGCTCGGTTATCACCATATTACCCATCCCGAGCCATAGCACACCGCACACCAAAGCCGTCACAAAACTTTCATCTCGAGCCCTGGGCATCGCCCGGGAACGAACATCCCGACTCGAAAAATATACTCCGTAGAAAGATGCGGAATGCTTGTACGATCCCACATATGCTGAAAGTTCCCTTTTTCGAGGTCCCGATAAAGCTACCGAGCTTACTGATCGACCCGAATCAAGTCCCGCTCCCGGAAAAATATTTTTCGCGGAAATGTGCGGGGGACCTATATGACCTCAAATATGAAAGCATTCCCGATGATGATACCCAGAAAAGATCCAGGAGCTGTCTGACCACCCATAGACATGCCCAACATGCTTGAAACGGAGCCCCGAAATACCAAAGTCACCACCTGCTCGGGGTGATTGTAACAGTTTATTTCCATCAAGCTAGATCCTTCCAAGGTGAACCATTTGTGAGGTGTTTTTGTAAAGTTTGTGTTCATTCCAATATAACTTAGATTTTGATGATATCAAAACTTTGAGTTGTTCATTACCTTTTTAGTTTTTGAGTTGTCTTTTACGTTAAAGCCCAAGTTCTATTTCTTTGAAAAGCCCAACTGTAGTGTTTAGACTTATCTGATTATTTTAAAGAAAAGAAGTACTATTTGTTCATAACGTTATTTTGGAGATCATAAGATTTTGTGCAACGGGCTGGAGTTTTTTTAGGGAGGCTCCAACAACAAGAGAGGCTCCTCTTCCTTAAATGTTGAAGCTATCAAAGCTTAAAAAAAGAGACTTCTCCTACATACAAGCTCTTTCATCTCACAAACAATCAAGCCAATCTAAACTTCTCCAGTATTGTATTTTCAAATATCAAGCTTCTGTTTCATCTTTGTTTCTTCAAATCATTTTTGGGAGGTGAAAAAAGTGCTTTAAATCATTTTTTGAGTGTTTTCTGGAAAATCCTCAATATGTTGAACTTTTTCAGAGAAAACTGTTTTGTAAGATTTTTTGGTGAGCCTCAGGAAAACCAAACAGGAGATTTTTTAATAGGTTTTCAGTTAGTCTTGGGAAAACTATATAGGTATTTAGTAAGTCTCGAAGAAAACTAGTAGAGAGGCTTTTAGTGTAAAAGCTTTCTTGTGGTTGATGTAACTATTTTGAATAATAGTGAAAGGAACTCTAAAGTGGTGAACTTGAAGAGAAGATGTAGGTCATTGACCGAACCTCTATGAATCTTGGTGTCATTCTAAGTTATGTTATTGCTTCGTTTCAACGTTTAGAATTATAATTTTGCTTGAAACGAGTTTGTCAACAAGTTGAGTGATTTCCTGCCTGGTGGAACGTATTTGCTCAACATATTGAGCTTTTTCTAGTGTCAACGTTTTTGTTAAAAGAATTCGTTTTAGAGGTCAACCAATTCACCTCCCCTCTTAACTGCCTACTTAGGACAAAATTTGGTATCAGAGCAGGTGATTTGTGATTAAAATCTCACAATTTCAAGTCTAAAGATCAGATGACAAACACTCTTCTAGAAGGTTACAACCCGACTCGACTTCCGCTATCTGATGCTGAAATATTTAATTGGTGGAAAACAAGAATGCATATCCATATTCAAGCGCAGGATCATCAATTATGGAGAATTATCAAGGCAGGACCAAAAATTCCATCCATTACTACTGATGATGGAAGAATCGAGCCAAAGCATTTCAAAGATTACACACCAGAGGATGACAAAATGTGCACCTTGAATGCAAAAGCGGTAAATGTAATTCTTTGTGCTTTAACACTTGATGTTTTTAACATTGTATCTTCTTGTGATAGTGCACATGAAATTTGGAATAAGGTACGGATGACCTACAAAGGAACAAATCAAGTCAAAGACACCAAAATGTTCATGTTGGTCAAAGCTTATGAGATATTTGCTATGGATCCAAAAGAAACAATTGCTGACATGCACAGGAGATTCAATGAGATAATTACACCTCTTCGACAGTATGGTAAGATCTATACAAATGAAGAACTAGTAAGGAAAATTCTATAGAGTCCACCATCAACTTGGAGAAGTACAGTGGAAGCAATTAGTGAATGAGGTAGTATCAAAACTATAAGTGTTGATGAATTATTTGGAAATTTGATGATATATGAAATGAAGGATAGAGAAGATGAAAATACTAGCAAGAAGAACAGATCTATTGCTTTAAGAGCAAAAGAGACGGAAGAAAGTTCTTCAAATGAAGAAGAAATGCAAGACGAGACATCCATACTTGCAAGAAAGATCAAAAGGTTGCTTAAAGGCAAAAGTAACAAGGAAAAGAAGAAGAGAAGCTATATCAAACAACCTATTTGTTACAACTGCAATAAAAATGGACATTTGAGATATGATTGTCCAATCAATGAGAGTAGTTCAAAGAAACAAAGAGGAAGTTTAGAAAAGAAGAAGATTTTCAAGAGAAGAAAGCCCAGATTGAAGGGAATGGCAGCATGGAGTGACAACTGCTCAACTATAGAAAATTCATCCTCAAATGGAGAAGAAGAGGCGCACATCTGCCTCAAGAAACGAATGAAGAAAGCTGCACATTTCAGACTTGTCAATCTGTTGAACAATGCGTGATGGCTAGAGTAGACATTGAGGTAATGAGTGATATTGGTTCTTCTAATTCTTCTTGATCATACATTAGTGATAAAACCCAGATGCTTAAAGAATTTTTAGAAGTATGTCAAGACTATGATGCACTTGTTAAAAAGCTAAAAATTGAGAATATTGCTTTATTAAATGATGTGACTAAATTAATATCTGAAAAAGAAACATAAGAAAAGACTTTATTTGGTTTTGTGAATGATGAAAAGAATTTAAATAATCTGCTTGGAAATCAGAAACCTTATTATAATAAAACTAGGTTAGGTTATGAACAAAAGAAACCTAGTTTTCAAACAAGGTTTGCTAATATCACTTACATGACTTGTAAAATTTGCAAACAAAAAGGACATAATGAAAATGACTGTCTTTTCAGAAATAGGCATTTTATTTATGGTGTTAAGCAAATCTGGATTGTTAAAAATGTTGCTAACCATTCTAGACCCAAAAGAGTATGGGTAACAAAAGTTAGACGAAATACTAAACCTGTTTAGGTTTTGCATAAGGAGACATTGTTCACAAAAGGTATTGTTGATATTTTTGATCATTTTCAACTTAATTAATACTATTCTTTATTATTTATTGTAAAAAATCACAGTTCAATTGTTTATCTATATAGTGTAGATATTTTTTTTGGAGCTACTAATCCATCTTTGTTTAAGAATTTCTTTTTAAGTTAATGCAAGGTAATTTGAAATGAGCATGATGAGAAAAGAGAATGATGTTCTTGAGAGTCTCATAGCTTCATATGAGAAATTCAAAGAAATTCAATAGATTTTGGAAAATCAAAAGAACAGATTCTGAAAGATCAAGAAATGAGGATGTTGTTGCTATAAATCCATCTCAAAAACTTTGAAATAAATGTAAGTATAATTGACTATTTTGGCAAGACCAATGTGAAGAGAGATTTACCTACATTACAAAAGTATTGAGAAAGAGTGGTGGGTGAGTGGTGGGTGTCGAATCCGCCAAAAATAATTTCTTACTCCTGCAAAATAATTACTTGTAGCAGTGATGAGTAAGGTCGTACTCCACAGGGACTTGCCGAATTATCAAATCTAAATTTTAAACAAGAAAAATAAAATTGGGGGATTTGTTTGTGAATTAATCTAAGATGTTGCAAGAAAAGAAATAGCAACAAGTCTAATATAAAAATATCAATGAGCAAAATTCCAGCCAAGATATGTCTCAATATTGATTCATGTAAATTGATCCTCGAATTATCAAAAGATGTAAATTCTCTCTTCAAATAAATTGGTTATGAATATTAATAAGCTCTAATATTCTACCCTCCATTAGGTTGTATTTAAAAGGAACATGCTCTCCAATTAAACTTTATTTCACATTTAACCCTAAACAAACTCTTAGAATTTAAATTAAAAATAGCATTAAGAACTAGGAAGGCAACCAATTCCACCCAATAATACACAAGCTCGATTATTTAGAGTGGATCAAATATTTCCATCAACAATCACCACGACGATGCATTGCATTAAGTGTGTCAATTTGCCTCTTTGTTTAATCAAATAAACAAAACGAATTTACTGATCCAAAAAGCAATATCCATTCAATCAAAACATGACGTCAATGATTTAATTAAACAGAATCTCAAGAATAGTAGAGAATACTCAAATACTTGAAAGAGAAAATATTAAGAACAAAATTCTCACAATTTAATCATGATCAAACTTTGATAATCTTGACTAGAAAAGAGAAATTAGCCACACATGGCTTGGATCAACAAAACAAAAATATAAAGAAAAGGTTTACCACTTGCAAAAGAAAGAAAATGAGAAGAAATTGAGTCTGCAGCTTGTCGTCTTTTTGCTTTTTTCGTTCCTCCTTTTCCTTTCAACTCTCTAAAAACTAGCTACTTATAATGAAACAATTTTTTAAACCTAGAAAATAAAGGAATCCTAATTAAATAAGGATTAAATAAGGATTATGTTTACTCATCTCTCCAGCTTAGTCATCAACTTGTTTCCTTGCGTGCTGAGTCTTTCTTCTCATACACATTTTGCTCCTTAGTCCATAGATTGATGTATACTTGCATTCTAGCCCAGAATTCTTTTTTTGTCCAATTTTTAAACTTTAAAATAAATAAGGAATAAAATCCAATCATTTTAACACCAATCCAATAACAAATAGGTAAAAATAATATAAAAATATATAGATAAAATTAGCTTCATCAAAGAGCAAATTCAAGGAAAAATGAGGTAATCTTTAATCTTATGTTGGTCTGAGTAAATGAAGATGAATTATCTGTCATAAAAATTGATTTCATGCATATATGGTTCGAATTCTATAGAGAAATCAATGCAAAACAATCTAGAGTTTTTTATTTGTCAACTTGTTGAACAAATCATATTTCTCTAAAAGTTTTAAATTCAGTTTTAAATCTCTACCTTCATATTTCCTTTTGAATGTTTTACAGACATGTTAGATATTAGTTTTTTTACACTTTACGCTTGTGGATTCCACCACATTAAAAGAATGATTTCTCATCTAGTGAAGTTGGATTTTACAAACATGTGTTTTTGTAAAAACTCTATATTGCACAAACATGTCACATTGTCAGGTTTATTCGTTCACTATTCTGCAATCTAGGTTACATCATCTACTGCCCTCTTGAGTTTACCTTTTTGATTATGACAAAAAGGGGGAGAAAATGATAGTGTTGAGAAAGTAGAAAATATTTGAAGAGATGGAAGAAAAGAAAGGTGTGATTAAAGGGGAGGAATAATTATTTTAAGGAGATATTTTACTAAGGGGGAGAAAGTTTTGAAATCTTGAGTTCTTTCTCAAGAGGTTTTGTCATCATCAAAAAGGGGGAGATTGTTGGGTTTATTCCCATATAACTTAGATTTTGATGATAACAAAACTTTGAGGTGTTTTTGTAAAGTTTAGAAAAGTTTGTGAGTTGTGTTTAATATTATCTTTTTAGTTTGTGAGTTGTCTTTTACGTTAAAGCCCAAGTTCTGTTTCTTTGAAAAGCCGAACTCTAGTGTTTAGACTTATCCGATTCTTTTAAAGAAAAGAAGTACTAGTGTTTTAGTAGGACTTAAAATCTTGTTTAAACTCTAGTTTGTTCCTAATGTTATTTTGGAGATCAAAAGATTTTGTGCAACAGGCTGGAGTTTTTTTAGGGAGGCTCCAACAGCAAGAAAGGCTCCTTTTCCTTAAATACTAAAGCTATCAAAGCTTGAAAAAAAGAGACTTCTCCTATACACAAGCTCTTTCATCTCACAAGCAATCAAGTCAATCTAAAGTTCTCTAAAGCTGTATTTTCGAAGATCAAGTTTCTGTTTAATCTTAGTTTCTTTAAATTATTTTTAGGAGAGTGAAAAAGTGATTTAAATTGTTTTTTGAGTGTTTTCAGGAAAAACCTCAACAGGTTGAACTTTTTCGGAGAAAACTGTTTTGTAAGGTTTGTTGATGAGCCTCGGGAAAACCAAACAGAGGATTTTTTAATAGGTTTTTAGTTAGCCTTGGGAAAACTAAAATAGGTTTCTAGTAAGCCTCGAGGAAAACTAGTGGAGAGGCTTTTGGTGTAAAATCTTTCTCGTGGTTGATATAACTATTTTGAAGAATAGTGAAAGAAACTCTCATGTGATGAACTTGGGGAGAGGACGTAGGTCATTGACCGAATCTCTATAAATCTTGGTGTCACTCTTAGTTATGCTATTGCTCTGTTTCAACATTTAGAGTTATAATTTTGCTTGAAATGAGTTTTGTCAACAGGTTAAGCGATTTCCTGCATGGAACGTATTTGCTCAACAGGTTGAGCTTTTTCCAGTGTTAATGTTTTTGTTAAAAGAATTCGTTTTAGAGGTCATCCAATTCACCCGCCCTCTTGGCTGCCTACTTGGGACAACAAAAGTTTACGGACCAAAATACCAAGTATTTCCATGCTAAGACGAGGGAGAAGCATGTTGTATCAAGCATTTCTTGTTTGGTCGGTGAGGATGGTAGTATTATCCATTATAAGGAAGGAATTAAGGAGAAGTTTATAAGTTTCTTTTCTGACTTGTTTATTAAACTCCCTGAGCTTGAGTTTGAGACAAATCTGGGGCAGGTGAGGTTTGGAAGCAGCTTGTCAGAGGAGCAGAAGTGTGAGTTGGCTAAAGATGTGTTCATGAGAGAGGTATAGGGAGCTCTTTTCTCTATGGCCCTTGATAAATCCCCTGGGCCAGAGGGTTCACTACTAGTTTTTATTAGATGCATTGGACTTTTGTGAAGGAGGATTTATATGCAGCTGTGAACTATTGTCTCCAAGAAGGGTTATTACCAAAAGCATTAGAAGCCACATGCATTCACATCATCTCTAAAGGTAAGCATGTTGTATCTCTTGCTAATTACAGTCCTATTTGATGTTGTAATGTGGCTTATAAGGTGTATCTAAGTTGCTTACTATGAGATTGCAACTGATTCTACCTGTCTTAGTTAATGCTAGCTAGGGTGCATTTGTGTAGGGGAGAAGAATTACAAATAATGTGTTGGTGTGCCACAAGCTGGTGAGAGGCTATGGGAGAGAAGAAATTTCCCCAAGAATGTTGATTAAAGTAGATATCAAGAAAGCTTATGATTTTGTAAGTTGGAAGTTTTTAAGATCTTAGTTGAATTTACTAGGTTTCCATGTTAGGATGGTTAATTAGCTTATGTTGTGCATTGAGAGTTCCTGATTCTCTATGATCATAAATAGGACATTGGAGGGATTTTTTAAAGGAGCTCAAAGATTATTTGTTGACAGGGAGAGTATATGGGTAAAATGGGTACATGCCTTTTATATTAAGGGAAGGGATATTTGGAGTATGAGGATTCTAGAGTCGAGTTCAGTGGTTTGGAAGAATATCTTGAGGTGTTGGAGTAATTTCAAGGAACTTGTGGTTGAGAGTGTAAGGAAAGGCCAGTTTGATCTCAGGCGGGCTTTTCTCTATAGCATTGAGAACTTTGATAAAGTTTATTGGAAAAGGTTGGTTTGGGGAAGAAATCTGGTTCCAAAGCATTCAGTGGTGGTTTTGGCTTGCTATGCAAGATAGATTATACACTATGAAACAAATTTTTGTTTGGGATGATGGGGTGCTTGTGTGTTGGAGGTTCTATCCCAATAGTGTGGATTCTCGAGATCATTTATTATTTGAGTGCCCTTTTACAAGAAGAATCCCGATTAATGATTCGAAGATTTGTAAGTTGTTGAATGGACCTTATCATTCGGAGAGTTGTTGTGGGTGGCTTGTGCAAGTGGCGAGAGGCAAGTCCTTGAAGGCTAAGGTAAGGAAATGCATGTTTTCTGGAATTGTGTATACATGTTGGATTGAAATAAATTATAGGGTGTAGAGGCCTACGTCTAAGAACTGGCAGATGCTACTTCAGGAAGTTGTTAATAACGTGCAGATGAAAAGTAGTGTAGTGCTTGAGGAATTGTTTACGTAGCTTGTAGTTAAGGGAAGGTGAGAGGTATAGTACCTGGGTCTGTTTTGTTTTCTGGCTGTTTGGTTATAGCAGTCATAGGTGTTTTTTTTTATTTTGAGTTGAGCGTGTGATTGTAGTAGTCTTTGCAGATGTAAGTGTCGCTGGGTGTTTTGATTAATGAAATTAGAAGAAGTAAATCACCCATTTCTATAAAAAAGAGCTTTGGGCAAAAGTGACCCTTTTCTAAAGTTATGCACTTAAGTGTCAAAGTTGTGAAAATAGAGACATCTATGCGCCCTAGGTCAGAGAGAGCGCTAACATGGAGTTTTCTGGTAAACTGGAAATTGCAAGCTCTGACTTCTCTCTCCTCTCTCTCTCTCCTTGAGTCATACTCCCTTCCTCCTGGAGATTCTTTCGTTGCTAGCATAGTGTCAGGTTGAAGGTCCTCCTACATCAAGCATTCTCAGAGAAGTGTTTAAGTTGAGAAATAGTTCGTTGCGTGGATAAATATAGAGGATGCATTTCTTCTCACCTATCTTGTGGGATAAGAAACCTTTGCCCAGAGATCCATAGTGGGATTCTGTTATTTCCATTGCGCTTGTTTGTGCCCTAGAATCCAAACAAGAATGAAAAGAAAATTCTCTCAATTTCAAAGTAAATATTGTGTTCAAAATATACCTAGCAGCCTTTTGTAGATTAAGGAGCTAGCTTTTGATGCTTGTTACAAATCTCTTCAACTCCTTACTAAATGATAAGAATTAAAAATAAATGTTTAAAATTAAAAGTAATTATTGTTGTAACTTACTCTAGGCTAACTAAGGGATAGAACCAGCCTAACTATCTTTGGAAAGCTGAAATAAAATTAGGGAAATTTAGGGTGAAATGATGATTGAGTTTTAGCCAGATAAATGAGCAATAAGTTCTCCACTCAATGCATTGGCCAATTAAATGGAGAGAATTCAAAGCTTGTAACTCCTCTTTCACCAATAGTCCTTGATAATTGCAACTAACTCTTGGATTTTGGAAACTATAGAAGCTTGGACATTTTTCAAGTGCACTTAATGCAGTTGCTGTAACCTCTTCATGTTGAGCGACCCTTGAATTATGACTTTCCTTTGTGATGGGGATGGCCAAAGGCATATGGGCTTGAGCGTCTTGAACTCGTTGGGAGGCGCCTTTGTCTAAGAGGTCAGGGCTTGGGCGCAGTCATAAGTTGAACTCACAAAATGTACTATGGCCGAGACTTGGTTTTAGGCCCAAACCAAAACGATGAAAACGGTTTGGACTTCTTGAATATTAGGTTGGCCCAAATTGAGGAGAGCATTCGCCTTTCCCCATCTTCCAAAAGATCTTCATTATGCTACTCACACTTTTCAAGAGTGTGCATCAACATGTTGAGTGTGTCTTTAGCCTTCTTGGTCCAACTTCTAGTCATGAGATGCCAAGACTAATTAGTGGGTCTTGTTGTTTGGGCTTGGGCCTTGGCTACTCCACACCACTATTAGGCTTGGGTATAGCCTGCTTCATGCCATCCACCCTCAAAACAATTCCGATCTTGGAATCATATCTTCTATGGTACCTTCAAAAGGGGAAAAACTCGATAATAGTAAATGTTGCATGTACTCCATATTTATCACTATGGAGGTCAAGAATGTAGGCATTATCTCCCCTTTTGGCAACCACTTGGAAAGGACCATCTCCTCTCGCGGTGAGTTTTTTTCTTTTTGAAGGAATCGCTCCTTTCTCAAGTTAAGCCAAACCTAATCACCAATATCATATGTGACTTGCTTGTTGTCTTTGTTCGCACTTCTTGCATATTCCTCATTCTGCTTATTGATTTTATCCTTTACTTTCTCATGTAACCCCTTCATTTGTCTGACCTTTAGTGTTCAATCTTTATGAGCTGCATTATTAAGAGGTAAAGACAATAAATTCGATGGAGTTAAAAAGGGTTAAAATCGTATACAACTTCAAAGGCCATGAGATGTAGAAGTGTGAAAAGCCTTGTTGTAAGCAAACTTTACATGTGGAATAAATTCTTGCCATTTTTTCAAATTCTTCTCAAGGAGTGTTCTAAGCAACTGAATCATGTCCATTTTGAGGTAGGGGCTATTCAACCAAAACCAAACAAACAAAAAACTAAATTAATTAGGTTTTTTTGTTCGATTTCGGTTGAAAACGAAATATTGAAAATCGGTTTTGGTGTGATTTTAGTTTTGGGAGTCGGTTTGTTTGGTAACCAAAAAACTAAATTCTATATTTATTCGGTTTGTTCAGTTTGGTTTTGGTCTAAACCAAATTTTGGTTTTGCATTCATTTATCAAATATATGTTGTGGAATTGCATATTTTTAATGAACTTATTATTTTATTGAGTTTATGGACATTGTTTTGTTATTTGTTTGGTAGTTTTTAAACTTTATTAGGCTGTTTATGACTTAGTTGCATTGCATGGAATGATATGTTATGATTAAAATTCAACCAGATCGGTTTTCGATCGAACCGTATCAAATTGGATTGTATGGAATGAAATGTTGTAATTTAATTCGATCAGTTCAGTTTTCAACCGAGCCAAACAGCAGTGTTTCGATTTCGGCTTGTTCGGTTCGTACACTATGTTCGACTAGTTTGGTTGTTTTAGTCGAAAACCAAAAACCAACCAAATTGACCGGTTTGGTTCAGTTTTAACCGTAAAAACCGAATGTCACCCCTATTTTGACGTTTAGAAAGGCTGGTAACAAAATCCATCGATATGTTAACCCAAGGTAAATAATGAACAGGGAGCGGAGAGAATCCAAAGAAGATAAATAAAAAGATCTATAAAGTAAAGACGGGTAAGAGGGCTAAGGGTTTATCACTTGACTTCCACTCTAATGCTTAGGTCAGTGGGGTATTTGAAAAGGAGTATATGGAGAGGAGAGGAGAGGAGAGGAGAGTATTCGAACGTACCTGGGAAATAACTCTGGCTAGTTTATGGAGTTGTAATGAGAGCGTGATTATGTGGTTCATGGGGAATGAAGCCTTCCCATATTGGAGGGGTCTTGCCTAATTTGGGCAAAAGAGTTGACTTGTGGCCATCAGGGTCAGATTTACCTTTATTAACGGTGTCTCTAGGCCCGGTTAAGTTTGGTTTCGACAGGTTTTGTACCCATATAATACCAATTAGCATGCTAAAATTATCTGAAAGAAAAATGTTTTAAATTTGAGACATAATACAAAGAAAAATAAAGAGTGCATTATAGTGACGAACTTCAGCAACCTTGAGGACTTAAGAGTCATCTAAAATCATTCAGAAACCATTGGTGAAGGAGCAGTTATAAGCCTTGAAGTCTCTCCATCAAAGCATTAAATGAGGGTCACTTACTCCTCATTTATTTGGCCAAAACTCATCCCTCATCTTCCAACTCGAATTTTCATCATTTTATTTCAGTTGTCAGAGATATTTTGGCTAGTTCTATCCCTTAACTAGCCTAGAATAAGTTTTAGCAATAATTGTTTTAAATTCTCATATTTACATCTCCTTTTAATTTCCATCATTAAGAGTGGAGATGAAGGAACTTGTAAATTGATTTGGATGTCTAGCTTCGTTGTCCTATAAAAGGAAGTCTAGGTGAATTTGCAAAAAAGATTCAATCATCAAAAATATCTACTAATACCATCTTGAAATTGAGAGTGATTCTCTTTTCAACCTATCTATCTTTTCCTCTCAATTCTTGTTTTCTTGACAAATCTACTAATACCAATATTGTCTTCTCATTGGAAAAAGGAGGTGTTGGCCCCATCTACATTCCCCCATAATTTTGGCAACGAAAGCTTTCTTTGTCTTGGACCGTTCTTGGTATCAAGAAGGAGGAGTCGCTGAAGTCATAACACCATCTTTGCCTGGGCAAGGATCCAAGAGGAGTTGGCGGCTATATCGGTTTATTTCACAAGCTTCCGCATCATTTTGTTTTAGTGCATTCCGGATTTGTCAACCTGTTGACATTTTCGCCTCATCAATCATATCGTCGCTCCTTTGTTGGCTAGATCTGCTCTTTGTGTTCCAGGATACCCTCCCGGTTCACATCGATTAGTATCAGAACATTCTGACAACCACATCAATTTGTATCAGAGCCAATTGCTCAACAAGGAGAAGTTTTTTCTATCATTTTCTTTCTATTCCGCAACATATATCATTTTGTTATCATTGTGTTTTTCTCGGTTGTTCTTGTCATTTTTAATTTCTTGTTCCAGTGTTTTGCAATCTGCACAGAAAAAAAAAAGAAAAAAATCTCATCTTATTTGCATTGAAAAAAAATCTGACACTGATTCAACCTGTTAACAGATTGCAGAAAAGCCAATTTGAAGAATTCTTGGAACAATTTCAAACAAAGGACAAGAAAAAAACAACCTCAGAGCCTTTTCAAACATGGTCTTTCAAAAGTTGGAGAATATACTTTTCCAAAACCCACAAAAGAACCGTTTTTCAAAAAGTAACAACACTTCCTTCAATCTGTTGAGATCTGTTGATGTTTTATTTTTATTGTGTCTTTTGAGTCTTGTTTTGAATCACTTTTCAAGAATTTTGAGCCATAAAAAAGTTGTTAAGTTTATAAAGAGAATCTTGTGAGTTTCTAAGTGAAAATGGCTAATGAAAGATTGTTAGCACAATTCAAAAAAATGTTGTAGGAACAAGTTGCTCCAATAAATGAATGGCTTGCCCGATTCGAGAATGGTCAAAAAGCAGAAAATCCTCATGGCCGAGGATGCCTCAAACACCTTCAAACCATTGTCCAAGGCACTAAATGTGTTGAAGACTACCATAAAAAGATGGAGACAACCCTTCCTAAGACAGGTATGGTTGAGAAAGAAGACGCCAAAATGTCTAGGTTCATTCAAGGACTTAAACCCGCGATTGTGGAGATCTTGAAATTATGTGAGTATAATAGTTTTCATGAGTTGTTTCAAAAAGCCATCAGAATTGAAAGAAAGCTTGAGAGAGGCAACACTTCCGCCAAGGTTCGACGATGCAGCACTTTACCAAAAGCTCCACAAAGATCTCGACCATTACCACCAAAAGGTACCCCTAACAAACCTTCCATTTCTAACCGTTCCACTTACCAAAATCATTTCCATAACTGTCCACTTTTTAAATCCCTTCATGAGATTGAATTTATGGAAGTAATGACCATGAGAAATGAAGAGAGCAATCGTTCTCAACCAGTTGAAGACCAATGTGCACAACATGTTGTAGAGGAAAATGCATTTCCAGTTGAAGGTAATTTGATGATAGCAAGGGAAGTTCTACATGTGCATTTAAACCCTTTAGCTTGTCAAAGAAAAGGTCTCTTTCATTCAAGAGCATGTGTTGATAGTGTGACCAATCAATGCACAGTTCAACTTGTTGACTGAAAGATCATTGTGGTACCTTTAACTCCTCAAAAAGCTCATGTTGATCAAGTACACCTTGAAAGTGAGGCAGAGTGTAAGGAAGGTAAATTCCAGGGTATGATTGAAAATAAAAAGAAATCCCAAGTGGATTTGCAAGAGTCAAGTATCTTTCGGGATGGTGAGAGAATAACTAGGGAAAAGAAAGATGAGGGTCTGAGAGAAAATGGTGAGCAAAAGACCCAAGTGGTCTTAACAAAAGAAAGAGTTGAGTGTTTCGAGTGGAAAAATAATGAGTTTGAGAGAAAACAAGAGCCACCTCCACTTTCTCAACGTGTTGAACTAGAGAGCACCTTGCTTCCAACAATCCCAAATGATTTACTAACATCTAATGAATTGTAAGTTTGTTCTTCTTTGATGTTTGTGCATGAGAATGATAATGTTCAAGAAGGCAAGAACATCAACTTTAAGGAAGAGCAAAAAGTTGTGGTTTAAGTACCACTTGTGTCACCTTTGGAAATTATTTCTACAATTGTCCAACATGTTGAAAATCAAAGTGAAAACTTGTTGTTTGAAGCATAGAAAGGAAGAAGAACCGCATCAAGAGGAAACATCAGTTTTGAGGGACGGTAACTTCTCTCTTTACTCAAATAAATTATTTGTTAAATATGATTATTTGAGTATTAATTTGCTTGATGTTGGAAAATCTGAAACTGTGCATGAAATTATTCCATTGAATGATTTGTGCTCTAGTTTAGGATTGGTTATGTCTTCTCAACGTGTTGAATATGTCAACTCGTATGCTTCATTGTTATTGGCTAAGATTGATTGAAAAATTATTCTTAAGCATGCGTTGTTTTCACCATCTATTCTTACTATTGCTTAAAGAAATTTTTTTTTGCTAATTCTTGTCTAATAAATTCTTAACGTGTTGACTGTGATTTGAAAATAGCACCATTTAATTGGTCATATGCAGATGTCAAACATGTTGAATATTCCAGAAATAAATTGGACAATTCTAGAATTAGTGTTGAATTCAACTTTGGTCAAGAATTGTTCTTATGTGTTAAGATGGATGATACATACATTTTGTTGTTGAATGAAATGAATGAAAGATCCATATTCGTGTTTGATCCGGGAGTATGTTTGCATCCATTCAACCTGTTAAGTAAGCATGAGGATGATGTCTTTTCAAATCTTTTTCTTAACAATGGTGATTGTTTATCTACTACCAAGCTTCGCTCTTCTGAAAATGGTGATGATCTGCAATATACAAGTTCTGTATTTAATTCACCTTGCTATGACATGATGTTGAATGATTACCATGCTACAATTGACTTTTCTGAGCAATTACATATCTTGTTCTCATACATTTCATGTGTTGCTATTTTTGCCCATAAAGTTTATAATCTAGCCAAAGAGAAAGGGCTACAATTCTTTTGTAGGTTCAAAGGATTCATATTTGAAGTCATGAACTTCCAAAAAGAAGTCCACATTCATAAGAAATTACTTCAAAAATTTTCAAGACATAAGCCCCTTGAAAATTTCAAGAGGGCTACCAAGGGAAGTAATTTGTTTCTCAACTTCTTTGTGTATTGGATGTTTATATTCAGAATTGCTTCATCTAACCTCCTATATTTTTCTGTTACAGAATATTATGATTCGAGGTCGAATCATTTTCAAGAGGGAGGGAATGACGCGAAACCGACAAGTGATCTAGTTGCACCCATGTGCAACCTTGAGGATCCAAGAGCTCACATGCCGAAAGAAGACGTCATTGGCTTTTATTACACTTCCACCTTCAATGGACCTATGACAAGGAGTCAAACCAAGAAGGCAAAAAACATGCTCAACCTGTTGATGGACAGTTTTGAAAGCTTGAGGAGCAAAATGAACATATTCTTAGAGATGAAGGAAATATCCATACACTCAATTCTTGGACTAAAGCCCATCCCAATACTATGGTTCAGGAGAAATAAGCCCAAATCCAGTTAGCCATATCAAATGCCAAGGAAAGCCATAGTTCACGAAATTCTCAACCTGTTGAGTTTCTAGCTGGCGCATTCAATGCACATCAAAGATTTCCAAGCATTCATTTTTCATCAAATACGAACTTTGGCGGCCTTGAAGACTAAGAGTCATCCAAAATTATTCAGAAACCATTGGTGAAGGAGGAGTTACAATCCTTGTAAGTCTCTCCATCAAAGCATTAAATGAGGGTCACTCATTTATTTGGCCAAAACTCATCCCTCATCTTCCAACTCGAATTTTCATCATTTTATTTTAGTTTTCATAGATATTTTGGCTAGTTCTACCTAGGCATGGTAGTGGGGTGGATAAGAACCGCTAACCGCGGTTAACCGACCATTTATGGCAGTTTTAACCGTAGTTAAAACCACGCGGTTAGCGGTTGTGGATTTTTTCCATAACCGTCAGCTTAATGGTCGTGGTCATGGTTGTGGTTTAGGGGTATCCGTACTGCGGATAACCACTAATCCACCTCTTAATTAAAATTTCATGGGCCAAGCCCAACTTAAATATCATATTCATCCCTCACTCATAAGTCACTCATGGGTGAAGCCCAAGTCCCAAGCCCAACCCATTAGCATAGGTTTAGGTTTGCAGGTATAGGATACCTTGTTGGGTAAGTTTTCTTTAAATTTTGTTATGTTGTTCTGCTCTAATGGCAGCGGGTAATCCGAACCCCGGGCTGGTACCACGCCTCAGAAAATATACTTTATTGGTTAGTTTTGTTGTTATGGAAAATCCTCTTCTGTAAGGCTAAAACCCTCAGAGGTCTGTCATTTTGTTCAGAGTTACTATTATTTCCTTTATTATTTCTTTCATATTTGTTCTGCATTTTGTATTTTTGTGTTTCTTGTGCATGTATATAAGCTCGGAATTACTTAGAATTTCTAAAAACCTTATCCTATGTCTGATCCTTATTGAGTTCTCACCGAGGACTCACCCTTAAATATGTTTACTTTTTCAGGTTCACCTGATAAGAAACCCGAAGAGTAGATATCTCGGGTGTTTACTTGTGTTTTGATTTCAGGTATTACTATATTTGAGTTTATTTTCTGAGTTTGTAAAGGGTGGTCTCGATTGAGGTTTCTGCTCATTTGCACAGTTTGACCCTTATTTGAGCACATTATGAGTTTACTGATGGTTTTGTTTTATGTTACCTGTCTAGTAGCAGCGAATGTCCTACGTGGAGTTTAGTTTCGAGGATCTTGTTGCACCAGATCCCTCCACGTGTGTATGTACTCTGAACGCATGCATGTGTGTATGTATGTTGCATCACATATGTATATATAAGGATTGCTCATGTTCTGTCCTGCGGAGCAGGGGCATGAGCTTACCCATTTTAGTGGGAGCAAGACATGTCTTGTTACATATGTGTTTTTGTGTTCAGATGATCTCTTTTGCTTGTGTGGCAAGTAACATTAGTAGATAGAAGAGCATGGATGATGTGATTAAGTTTGGCGCATGTGTTCTGGTGATGGATGTGAATGAATCTTGTACTATCCATGTTGTAGAAGCGTGTTTGGTTGAAGTTGTTTCAGGTTTGAAATTTCTCAGTTTCTCCGTCAAACTCAGGGTCAGACCCTTCCTGTTACGGTCTCCCCGAGCAGGTTGTGACACGGGTGACCCGGGGCTCCGGTTTTGGCCTGCGGGTCATGGTTTTGGGCGGTTAGACAGCTCCCGAGGCTTATCTGGGTATTATTTTTGGAAATCCTTCGGGTTTGGAGGTCATGTGGGTCCCCCGGACATTTTCGCCGAAAATATTTTTCGGGGCCGGGGGGTTGTCTCGGGATGTACAGCGGGCTCGGTAGCGCTCCCGGGACCTCGGATTGAGAAACCGTTTGCGTATTTGGAATCGTGGGAGCGTCCCAAAGGTTTTTACTCGCCCGGGGCCCAGGACGGGAATTCCGGGGCTCGGGATGGAAATTTTCTGACGACTTCAGTGTAAGTTATGTTATATTTTAAGATGGATTTTATGGTAATTCTTGTGGAATTTTGGCATGACGGGACTTGGATTTGGGTTAGCACGTCGGGATTTGTGCGGATTCAGCGGGCACGGTAGGACACTCTGGATTTGCAATTGGACTTTGGAAAGATGATTTGTGTATGATATGAGGTCCCGAGAATGTGTCTCAGATTTCGTGCCATTTGGGGTTACGGTTTGGAAATTGCAATTTTCGGACTGGACTAAATTGCAACTTTTGAAAGTTTGAGGGCTAAAGTGAAAAAGAAAAACAAAAAGAAAAAGAAGAAAGAAACGGCTGGAGGAGAGGCGGTTACTTTTAAAAAGGAAGAGGTGAGGTGTGTGTTAGTGAGACATATGTTAGTAATATTATATTATATATATATATATATGTATACATGTATGTATGTATGTATGTATATATATATAGTATAGATTGATAGTAGACGTACGTATCAGTCAACAAACGCATTCCTTCTTTCTTCTCTCTGCACCATGGCCGACGCTTCAGTTGCAAAGTGGGATTTCTCAATTTCTCATTAAAATCTTGAAGGTCAGTTGGGTAAATCGATCCTTAGGAGAAATAATTAACTCCTTATAAATCGGTTTTTGTGATTGTAGCTCCGGTTGGAAACCGTGAGCTTCTGAAAATTGCTCCACATTTATGGAAATTCTCCTATGGTTGATTTTTTGGTTTGTAAACGTTCCCGGCGCTTTCTTGTGTATGTTTGGTATCTGGAGCGTGAGCAGAAACGCGTCGGAAGTGTTCTAAAAATCCGTTCAAAGATTTGGTACGAAAAATCAACTTTGCTTTCAGCAAAAGGTAAAGATATATTTGTGATCAGAGGGAAGTTCTGATTCTGATGGTGTAATTGGTTTTGTCAGAAAAGGCTCGGTGTGAAAGCCGTGTTTTCCGGCCCGAGCCTCGGTTTTGGCGCCAATGATATTGGTTGATTCTGTGAATTCGAACATATATTCTCAGTATCTGTGGATCATTTGTGAACATGGGTAGTCGGAAACGCAGTGAAACTCTGCCGAATTTTGTCTGGGGACAATTTGAACGAGAATTTCGATTCGGACTTGTGTGAACGATTTGGGAAGAAGGTATGATTTAAAGGTTTGGTTCTGTTTATGGATGTATAAGTAACAATGTTCTAGCTCGGTTTGAGAAACCGAGCTTTCTGTGTATTTTTGCGGGAATGTGCGGGAATGTGCGGGTTTGGTTTCTGGGGGTTATTTTGGTGAGTTCTGATTGGTTTGTGGTTGTTCAGTGTGTTTCTGCATTGATGGAGTTGTGCGTGACCATAAAAGTCAAGTTGTCACTTTTCGGGCCGGGAGCCGGGATTTCCCGGGATTTGTGCTGCGGAGCAGTTTTTCGAGGTAAGGGGTCAACTTCTCTCATTATGCATTCTGAGAGTATTTGCATGTATATCGGGTTTAGTTGAGGCGGGTTCCGGATGAGGGCGGTGATTCGGTGATCCCGAGACCCGTCATATGGTAAGATGCATGGTTGTTCTGTTCAAGGCCCGAATGGTCTTGGAGGCCACGGGTTTATGATCTGTTCTGTATATCCGCACTAGATGCCGATTTTCTGCGTTTACTTTTTGGTATATTTCTGTTTATATTCTGTTCTGTTTTGAATATGCATTATGACATGTTCTGTTCTGTAACGAGACCCGGATGGTCTTAGAGGCCACGGGTGCTCCTTGGTTCCGTTCTGCGTATCCGCACCGGGAGTGCCGATACTTTTGTTCTGTGTCCGCACTGGAGGGTGCCGACATTCTGTGTATATCCGCACTGGGGGTGCCGATATACTTCTGTGACCCTACGAAAGTTTGGGGATCGCGACCCCAGCCGATACCGTGCTTCTGTTCTATTCTGTATGTTCTGACCTCTTAGAGAGGGCTGTCGTTTCGGGTCGTTCTGGCGGTTGGACCGCGTACGATGGGTTCCGGCATACTTCTAGCTTTGCATACATGTGTATATATATTTATATGTTTGCTTGTGTTGTTTTGTTTTGCAGGTTCTGCTTACTACCGCTTGAGCAAGCGGTATCTTACCTTAGCCCTTACTGGGTCCTCCCGAGGACTCACCCCTTATTGTTTACCACCTTTCAGGTTGATCTAATAAGCAGCCTGCGAGATAGAGATCCGCGGTGCTTTGGTTGTTTTTGGGTTTTCAGTAGCAGCAACAGCAGTACCGCGTGCGGAAATCTACTGAGAAAGAGCAGTTTCTCCGATTCCGCACTAGGTATATTTGGGCTTTAGTTTTTGATGGCTCTGTAGCTGTAGTTGCATGCATGTATAGTGGATCATGGGTTTGTTTATGTTATATAGTCGGAGATTTATTCTGCCTTTGCTGTTTTCTGAGTCGAGGGCGGAGCCCCGACTTGCCTATGTTGTATATACTGGAAATGTTATGGAATGGATTCTGTTGTTATGATCAATGCATGTTACTCCATGAACTGCGTGATTGGTATGGTTGAGATATTTTGTATACTTACCATGTATGTGTTCTGTAGGTTGCAGGTTGTAGTACGACCATTCTGTTTTTGCGGGCCGGGTCATGGAACCACTGCACGTAGCGGGTTTCGGTAGTACCGTTACCGCGCGTTCCGCCGTAGCTTCCGCTTCCGTAAGTCGCGGCCGGCTCCGCCTCCGCAACCGGGCGGGGTGGTCGTGACAGCCTTCCAACCACGTTCTGGCACACCCCTCCCATATCAACAAAGCTTAAAAAAGGGTTTGGACCACCACACCAAGGGGACTACGTTTACTGTTTCCAAGTCCAGTTCCCACTTCACGCCACCTTGTTGTCCCAGATAGGCAGCCAAGAGGGGGGGTGAATTGGTTGGCCACAAAAACCGAATACTTTTTCTTAAAACGTAAATACTGGAGCAGTCTCAACCCGTTGAGAAAAACACGATTGAAAAGACGTAAAAGCAAAGAGCCAAATAAAAACACTAAGAAGATGGACACCATCAATTTATAGAGGTTCGGTCAACGACCTACGTCCTCTCCTCAAGTTCACCACTTGAGAGTTTCTTCCACTATACATTAAAACGGTTACACCAACCCAAAAGTATACAAAGATTTTCCCGAGGCTCAACTAAAACCTATTTTTGGTTTTCCCAAAGGCTCACCAAAAGAACCTAACACTCTCCAAAATAGTTTTCCCATGGCTCACTATTAACCTAACAAAAAACCCTGTTTGGTTTTCCCGAGGCTCACCAAAACAAACCTTACAAAAACTGTTTTTTCGAAAATGTCTCAACCTGTTGAGGTTTTTCACGAAAAACACACAAAAACGTTTTAAATCAGTTTTTCTCTCTCCCAAAGATAAAGTAGTAAAAACTGAGATGAAGTAGAAACTTGATCTTCGAATAACACAACACTGGAGAGCTTTTTGATGCTTGTTTGCTTGAATGATGAGAGAGCCTGAATTCTTTTTCAATGTTCGAGTTGTTCTTCCATGAAGACTTGCTCTCACTTTAATACTAGAGAGGAGGAGCGTATAACGTCTCTTTCTGTTCTGCAAATCAGGAGTTGAGCACGAAATTCTCCCCAGAATCTGTTGATGCTACCGTTCAAATTAGGAGAGATAACAAGAGAGTCCTAACTAATTACAACTTAGAGTCCTAACTAAGTACAACTCCTTTTTAAACACATCTACAAAATGGGCTTTAACAGGCTCAACAATTTGGGCCTTTGAATCTGAATCCGCAACTTACAGAAGTGTAAAACTATGAAACACTCACTAAGTTTTTCTAAACTTTACAAACCAGACCCAAAACTCTTGCAATCATCAAAATTAATCCAACAATCTCCCTCTTTTTGATGATGACAAAACCAAAGTTTGAAAAGCAATTTTAACTCCCCCTTACTAAAACAGAATTAACTCCCCCTGAGTAAAACAACTACCTGCAACTTCATAAGCATCAAAAGCAAGCAGACTCCAATAACTTCAATACTTCAAACATAAAATTTCTCCCCCTTTTTGTCAGAATCAAAAAGCATTAACAAAAAGAGTAGATATAACCGAATTAAAGCATAGGAGAAGAAATCATCCAGAAGGCAACATGTATGTGCAATCCCAGAATTAAAACATAACCAAATTGTTTTAAGCAGATTGAAATAAAGAAGCTAAGAGATAATTGGCTTAAGGAGGGGTTGGGGATTGAGGAGGTGTACTCCAGGATTCCTGATTCTCAGAGGGTAAGACAGCTTCCTGAACCATTGCAGCTTGAAGAGGATTGTAGAGAACCATTGCTCTTTCTATCACAGCGGTTTGATCTGCAAGGCTATTATCATCTGCAGTGGTGTCAACAGGTTGAGAACTTTGTTGATCCTCCTTCTTATCCTTTTGCTGCTTCCTTGCAACTTTATTGTTGTTGTTTTCCTTTAATTTCTGCAGTGCCAGAGCATGCTTACTGGGAATCCTAATCCATTTTCCATTTTTATCTTCTTGAAACCCACTTTTCTTTACAGTGGCTTGCACAAGGTAAGTGAAACTTTCCCATTTCTCCATCTTGACAATTGTTCCAGGAACCTTACTTGTCTTCAGGAAGTCACTCAACAATGATGCATAAGGCATGTGTTCCTTATGCTTCCCCTGTACTGAAAGTCCTAGCGCTGAACAACTCTTCTACCGAAATCAACTGAGTTCCTTCTTTTGGAAAGATGATGGCAGTGATTATCCAATGTAGGACTCTGTGTTTAAACTCTTTAAACAGCATGCAAGTAAACTGATATTGGAGTGACTGATAGGGTATTCCTACATCCCCAAAGAAGTAATGGAAAGCTTCCTCTCTAAACTCAGCATTATCAGAAGTTTCAGAGATGGAGTCTAGCACTCCCATAGCAGTTGAGAACTGAATATGAGTAATTTTCACTAATTTCCCTTGAACATTAGAGGAAACACTTAACCCCTCAGATGCCACATGCATTTTTGACAAGAATTCAGAGACTATACTTGTATAACCCATTGCATATGTTGACACAAATGGCATTAACCCATAGACATCCAACCATTCTCCTACTTCAGTAACCCCAAAGGATTCAAGAAGATCTCTTGTAACGTAGGAATGTCTAAGAAATTTGGTAAATCTGGAATGTACCTTTGCAATTGTTAGCTGCTTTGCCGAACTCACTGTTTTCTTCTTTTTGGACACAAATTTCTCGAGCTTTGCTGCCGAAAATGTAACTGTCTTGTTCTTCATCACAGAAGAGGAAGGTTGCTTCTTTGGCTTCTCCAAAATAGAAGGTGCAGATGTTGACCGAATGGACCTCAAACCATCGCCTATGGTTCGCACCCTTCGCATTTGAACAGCCGGTTCTACTGGCTTTCTTTTCTTAGCACTTTCCTTAAGTTCATTCAACGTCATCACTAAGTCAAAACTGTCTAGTGAAGAGGAAGGAGAATACCTTTCTGTTTCCAGTGAGATGGTGTTAGGGTTTCGCTCTTCACGAATCTCTAGCACTGTCGAAGCATCTCTTCGAGGCGTCTGTTCAATAGTCTTTTCGGAATCACTGTCGGTGCTCATCGTGTTGAGAAATCTGACGTAAGGAGCTTATGATGTTGGTGGTTCTTTGAGGGAATGGATGTGAGGGGTTTTCGCAGTGCTTGAATCATTGGAGTAATCGACCAACAAAGCCTGATTCTCAGGTCTAACCGAGTTAGGGTTTGGAGACGATGAAGACATGGTGTTCGTCTGGAAGGTCTGGAGGCTTTCGGTTTCAGGAGAGAGGTGGAGTGTCAGAGACGAAAAGGAAGTATGTAGAAGAAGGGTTGCAAAACTTGGTAAAATATTTAAAAATTTACATTTTTACCCCTAGTAAACTATCTTTTTCATACTGAAAATACTTCTCCCCTTTCAAATATACCCAAAACAATTAGGTAAAAAGTAATGTCGAAAATCAACATTTTTAAAACGTATTCTGGGATCGTTTATGCACAAATTTAATTTCAGAAAATTAAGATCACATACATATGAAATTAATTTTCATATTTCATGACCTTATTTCATTTAACAGACTCTAAACAGGTTGACAAGAATCATACCTGACCTTTTACCTTGGATTGCTCATGCCCAATTCTCTTCTGATGTTGATGAATCTTTCCTCACAGATTGGTTTTGTAAATATGTCTGCCAGCTGGTGATTTGTATCAACAAACTCAAGTAGAATATTTTCATTAGCAACATGTTCTCTAATAAAATGATATCTCACCTCAATGTGTTTAGCTCTAGAGTGATGAACAGGGTTTTTAGCTAAACAAATCGCTCTAGTATTGTCACACTTAATGGGAACTTTTCTAAAGTTGAAACCAAAATCCTTCAATTGTTGAACCATCCACAAAATCTGAGCTACACAGCTTCCTGCAGCTATGTACTCAGCTTCTACAGTTGATAAAGCAACCGAGTTTTGTTTCTTTGAAAACCAAGAAACTAGACAACTTCCCAAGAATTGACAAGTACTGCTTGTAGATTTTCTATCTACTTTACTACACGCAAAATCTGCATCTGTAAAACCATGAAGTTCAAACATTGTACCTTTTGAATACCACAAACCAAGAGTTAGTGTATCAACTAAATACCTAAAAATTCTTTTGATGCAATGCAAGTGTGATTCTTTTGGATTGGACTGAAATCTAGCACATAGACACACACTAAAAAGAAGATCAGGTCTACTTGCAGTAAGATAGAGTAATGAGCCAATCATGCTTCTAAATAGTTTCTGCTCAACCTGTTTACCATTTGAGTCCTCATCCAATTTGACAGTTGCACTCGTAGGTATGGGGCTAGGTTTTGCTGTACTATAGCCAAACTTCTTCAAGATATCTTTTATGTACTTGGCTTGGCTTATGAAGATCCCTTCCTTTGATTGCTTTATTTGAAGTCCAAGGAAGTAGCTGAGTTCGCCCATCATACTCATTTCAAATTCTCCCTGCATTAACTTTGAGAAATCCTTGCACAAAGATTGATTAGTTGCACCAAAGATTATGTCATCAACATAAATTTGTACAAGCAATATATCCTTTTCAGAAAACTTAATGAATAGGGTGTTGTCAACCTTTCCACTTGTAAAATCATGATCAACTAAGAAGGTGCTCAACCTTTCATACCAAGCTCTAGGGGCTTATTTCAAACCGTAAAGAGTCTTTTCCAATTTGAAGACATGGTTTGGAAAGTGAGGGTCCTCAAAACCTGGAGGTTGTTCTACATAAACCTCCTCTTTTATAAACCCGTTTAGAAATGCACTTTTCACATCCATTTGAAAAAGTTGAATGTTCATAAAACATGCAAATGCACAAAGAATTCTTATTGCTTCAAGTCTAGCTACATGAGCATATGTTTCATCATATTCAATTCCTTCCTCCTGTGAGTAGCCTTTGGCAACTAATCTTGCTTTGTTTCTAGTGACAACACCATTTTCATCAAGTTTGTTTCTAAAGACCCATTTAGCACCAACTATGGAATGGTCTTTTGGTCTTGGTACCAATATCCATACCTCATTCCTTTTAAACTGGTTCAGTTCTTCTTGCATAGCGTTTATCCAGTTTTCATCTTGTAATGCCTCATCAATGGATTTGGGTTCTACAAGAGAAACAAAAGCATGAAATGCACAAAAATTCTTTAATGCTGAACGAGTCATTACCCCTTGGGTTATATCCCCGAGAATAGTTTCCTGAGGATGACTTGATTTATGCTTGAATTTCCACTCATGAGGCAATTCTTGTGAAGGATGCACACCAATTGAATCTTGCTCTTCTATTCTTCCTGACGTGTTCTCAAAAGGTTGTGAAGAGTCCTTGTGTTCAGATATTCCTTCTGTTTGTTGTTCAGCTGGGTTATTTTCATTTTTGATCCTCTGATTCGTATCTGTCGGGCCTTCAGGAACCTCATCTTCTTCTTTGACAGTATTGTTAGTTTCATCGAAAACAACATGTATTGATTCTTCTACCTTTAAGGTCCTTTTATTGAATATTCTAAAGGCTTTACTTTTTAGAGAATATCCAAGAAAGATTGCCTCATCATTTTTTGCATCAAACTTACCTAGATGTTGTTTATCCAGATTCAGAACAAAGCATTTGCATCCAAAGGTATGAAAATGAGAGATATTAGGCTTCTTACCTTTCCAAAGCTCATAAGGGTTTTGTTTAGGATTGGCCTAATCAAAACTCTATTGAGTATATAGCATGATGTACTTGCAGCTTCTGCCCAAAAGTATTTAGGAAGAGAGTGATCATTGAGCATAGTTCTTACCATTTCCTCGATGGTGCAATTTTTCCTTACTACAACACCATTTTGTTCAAGTGTCCTTGCACAAGAGAAATTGTGATAAATACCAAGTGAAGCACAAAAGGATTCCATTTCAGAATTAACAAACTCACCACCATTGTCACTTCTTATTGCAACAATTGTATTACTCTTCTCATTTTACACTTTCTTGACAAAGTTGACAAAAACTTCATGAGTCTCACTCTTCTTAGCAAGGAAGAATGTCTAGGTAAATCTTGAATAATCATCAATTATAACAAAACAGGATCGTTTACCTCCAAGGCTGGTCATTGAGATCGGACCAAAAAGATCCATATGCAATAATTCCAGTATTTTTGTTGTTGTCACAACCTATTTAGATTTAAAGGAAGCTCTTGTTTGCTTGCCTTTCAAGCAGGCTTCGCATTCATTGTCTTTGTCAAACTTGATCTTTGGCAGTTGTCGTACCAAGTCTCTTTTTGACAATTTTACAATGTTGTACATGCTTGCATGACCTTGTCTTTTATGCCATAGCCAGCTATCATCTTTGTTAGAAGCAATGAGGCACTTTACATTAAAAGAGGATAAATCATCTAAATCAAATGTGTAAACATTTCCGCATCTCTTACCAATAAACTTAATACTATTGGTTACTTTATCAATTACGTGACATTGATTAGATTTAAAAGTAACATAATAACCACTATCACACAATTGACTAATGCTCAACAGGTTGTGCTTCAGTCCTTCAACTAGCAGAACATTATTGATAGTAGATGAACCAATCTTACCAACCTTACCAATACCGAGTACCTAGCCCTTGCTATTGTCACCAAATGATACTGTACCTCCTTTTCTTGGTGTGTAACTAAAAACTTGCTCCTATCTCCGGTCATGTGCCTTGAACAGCCACTGTCCAGGTACCATGTATGCTTCTTCACGACCTAAACAGGTTGAACATTTCGTCTGACTTTTGGTACCCATATCCTCTTGGGTCCAGAAAGGTTAGTAGCATTTTTAATAATCCAAACTTAATTAACACCATACCTGAAGCGTCCATTTCTGAAAAGGCACTCAAATTTACTGTGTCCTTTTTGATGACATTTCTCACAAGTTATATAGGTAACATTAGCAAGCTTCTTTTGAGAACAAGGTTTTCTTTGTTCATAACCTATTACGGTTTTATCATAGTAAGACTTTTGACTCTCAAGTAGACTGTCTAAATTATTTTCACCATTAACAAATCCAGATAAGGTCTTTTCCAATTTTTCATTCTTAGTTCTTAACTTTGTTACCTCATCCAACAATGCCATATTTTCAGTTTTAAGATTTTTAATTAGAGCATCATAATCCTGACATACTTCAACGAATTCTTTAAGCATCTGTGCTCTAACATCAATATATGACGAACTGGAAGAATTAAAAGATTCAGCATCACTTATTACCTCAGATTCTGCTGTAGCCATCAGGCACGTCTCAACAGGTTGACAGATTTGGAGCTTACAGTCAACAGGTTGACAGCTCTGGAATGTGCAGCTTTCTTCAACATCTATAAGACATATGTGTGCCTCTTCCTCTTCATTTGAGGATGAATCCTCTGTATTTGAGCAACTATCACTCCAAGCTGCCATTCCCTTCAATCCAGGCTTTCTTTTCTTGAAAGTTCTCTTCTTGTCAGAATTTCCTTTTTGTTTCTTTGAGCTGCTCTCATTTGCTGGGCAGTCAAACTGCATGTGTCCTCTTCCATTGCAGTTGTAGCAAATTGGGGGTCTGAAGGGCTGCTCTTTTTGTCTTTCATTTGTTGATATCTCCCTTTATACTTGAGCAATTTCTTGATTTTTCTTTCTATCATTGCCGCTTCATCACCGGTTTCTTCCTCATATGAGGAACTTTCTTCTGATTCTTTTGCCTTCAAAGCAATTGATTTGTTCTTCCTGTTCATCTTTTCTATCTTCTCTATCCTTCATTTCATATGTCATTTGTTTTCCAAATAATTCATCAACACTAATAGTTTTGATACTACCTCCCTCACTTATTGCTTCCACGGTGTTTCTCCATGTTGATGGTAAACTCCATAGAATTTTCCTAACCAACTCTTCACTTTTATAAATCTTACCATATTGTCGAAGGGGTGTGATTATCTCATTGAATCTTCTGTGCATGTCAGCAATGGTTTCCTTTGGATCCATGACAAACATTTCATAAGCTTTAACCAACATGAACATCTTGGTGTCTTTGACTTGATCCGTTCCTTCGTGGTTACTAGAAGCTTATTCCATATCTCATGTGCACTGTCACAGGCAGAAACAATGTTAAAAACATCAGGAGTTAAAGCACAAAGAATCACATTTACTGCTTTGGCATTCAAGGTGCATAGTTTGTCATCTTCGGGTGTATAATCTTTCAACGGTTTTGGCTCAATCTTTCCATTATCAGTCATAATAGATGGAATATGTGGTCCTGCTTTGATGATCCTCCAAAGATGATGATCTTGCGCCTGAAAATGATTTTGCATTCTTGTCTTCCACCAATTAAAGTTTGCGGAATCAAATAGTGGTGGCCTAGATGGATTGTATCCTTCAAGGATCATGCTTGGAACTGATGCCATTTGACCTTTTGATCAGAAACCGTAAGGTTTTTATCACTGATCACGAAGCTCTGATACCAATTGTTGTCCCAGATAGGCAGCCAAGAGAGGGGGGGTGAATTGGTTGGCCACAAAAACCGAATACTTTTTCTTAAAACGTAAATACTGGAGCAGTCTCAACCCGTTGAGAAAAACACGATTGAAAAGACGTAAAAGCAAAGAGCCAAATAAAAACACTAAGAAGATGGACACCAACAATTTATAGAGGTTCGGTCAACGACCTACGTCCTCTCCTCAAGTTCACCACTTGAGAGTTTCTTCCACTATACTTTAAAACGGTTACACCAACCCAAAAGTATACAAAGTTTTTCCCGAGGCTCAACTAAAACCTATTTTTGGTTTTCCCAAAAGCTCACCAAAAGAACCTAACACTCCCCAAAATAGTTTTCCCAAGGCTCACTATTAACCTAACAAAAAACCCTATTTGGTTTTCCTGAGGCTCACCAAAACAAACCTTACAAAAACTGTTTTTTCGAAAACGACTCAACCCGTTGAGGTTTTTCACGAAAAACACACAAAAACGTTTTAAATCAGTTTTTCTCTCTCCCAAAGATAACGTAGTAAAAACTGAGATGAAGTAGAAACTTGATCTTCGAATAACACAACACTGGAGAGCTTTTTAATGCTTATTTGCTTGAATGATGAGAGAGCCTGAATTCTTTTTCAATGTTCGAGTTGTTCTTCCATGAAGACTTGCTCTCACTTTAATACTGGAGAGGAGGAGCGTATAACGTCTCTTTCTGTTCTGCAAATCAGGAGTTGAGCACGAAATTCTCCCCAGAATCTGTTGATGCTAACGTTCAAATTAGGAGAGATAACAAAGAGAGTCCTAACTAATTACAACTTAGAGTCCTAACTAAGTACAACTCCTTTTTAAACACATCTACAAAATGGGCTTTAACAGGCTCAACAATTTGGGCCTTTGAATCTGAATCCGCAACTTACAGCTTAAGTGTAAAACTATGAAACACTCACTAAGCTTTTCTAAACTTTACAAACCAGACCCAAAACTCTTGCAATCATCAAAATTAATCCAACACACCTGGCGTCCTACATCACGTGAGCTTCCGCAGAGCGGGTAACACTACTACTTTACCCCCTTTTCAACTCGATCCATATTCGTTTGTCCGTCACATTAGCGAAAATTAGATGGATTGACTGATTTAGTACTCCCTCAATCCCAAAAAGATTCAATCGTATTCTTTTTTGGGTTGTCCAAAAAAGATTTGATAATTTTCCTTTTAAGGAAACCTTTTCACACTACTTTTACTTTTTAACCCTCAACTTCTCTTCTCCACACAAAAAGTAACTTTGTCTTATATGACAGTAGATGGCCGTCAGGCCCAATCTTCCTAAAAGGCCAAATCAGTAACCCAAAATAAGGGCTCCATTAAAAACTTAAATAACTCATAACCCGAACAAGTCAAGGACATTCCCGGACATAATAAGAACTCACCCGAATGTATTAAGGACATTCCCGTACCATACATACCCGAATGTATTAAGGACACGTGTCCTCTGACACGCCGTCATTCTATATTGGGATATTACAATATTGTCACTCTATGACTATGGACTATAAAAACACTAATTATTCACACATTTCAAGGTAACTATTCACTCAATTCTCTTTGTGTTGTCATCTCACTTTCCCAATATCCACTAATACTGACTTGAGCGTCGGAGTACTAGACAGAGGGCCCCCTCTATTTCCCCTGTTTGGTGTCCTAGCTCATCGTGCTTTTAACAGATCCCAATGGCGTTCAGTAACGTCAGAACACGCTTACGACAGCACATGGGGACAGTGGCGGCTGCTCACACAGATCTGCTACCAACAGTTTTACTTTATTACTCTCAAATATTCAATAATCTTTAATTTTCATACCCAGTCAAATGTTTAAATCAACTTGACACGGAGTACGTTTTTGAAACATTAGTTGTATATGCGATCAGGTAAAATGTCCATTGATTGATTCGTGACTAATTGAAAAGTTTAAGGGTTTGTTTGGTTCTTTTTGCCCAAACAAAAAAGGGGAATAGCAGAGAGCAGAGAGAGAGCAATTGCTAACACCCTAAAATGGTGTTCGAAATCGCAGTCTTCGTCTAGTCTTCCTCCATTCAGTTTCCGAGAAAATTCATGGCTCCGAAGCCTAAAGCACAGCCGTCTCCGGCGCAGCCGCCTCCTCAGATTGAGGATTTGTTCACTTCTCTCAACCGGCACATTGAAAGATCTGAATTCCAGCAGGCCGTCAAAGTTGCCGATCAAGGTCCATTTACTTCTTGTTTCGACGTTAGTGTTGTCTGATTTGTTCTTAAGACCTAAACTTCGGGCTCGATTTTCCCTTTTTCAGTTCTCTTGATTGCGCCTGGAGACGAGGATGCTGTCCGATGCAAGGTTGCTGCGCTGATTAAGTCAGATAACATTGATGGTGCTCTTTCTGCTATTCAGTCTTATCAGAAGCTCCCGATTGATTTCAGTTTCCTTAAGGTGGGACAATTCGACTAACGTCATTTGCGTATGCGTTAGTCTTCTAGATGTAATCTTATCAGTGGCGCTACTAAAATTCCCAAATCATGATTAACCAGTAGCAGTGGGTCGAGAAAATATTGATGCATTTGCTTACAAGCGGCTTTGAGGTTTCAACTTGTTTATGGGTTTAGCTGCCGCTGTAGCTGTCATTGCCTATGAGGATTTAGTGTCTTTCTATCTGTCAAAGAGGTGTGCGGTGGGTGGTCTTTGTTGAAAGGGGAATGGTTTAGTGGTGCCTTTGACATGTGACGATGTCTTTTATTATGTGACATGTGCATTTACTGGTTATGTTATTGCTTCAGATTATCATAAAATAGTTTCTGATTTTCTTTCTACTGCAATGTAGGCTTACTGCCTGTACAGACAAAATAAGCTGAATGATGCTCTAGATTGCCTGAAAGCAGAAGATGGAAATTCAACAAGCATGCTTTTGGAATCTCAGATACTTTACCGTCTGGGAAAGATGGATGCTTGTGTGGATGTCTACCAGAGGCTTCAGAAATCCAAGATTGAGTCCTTGGAGATAAATGTTATAGCTGGGTTGGTTTCGGCTGGAAAGTCTTCTGAAGTTAAGGGAACCCTGGAAGGATTTAGGGTTAAAGCAACAAGTAGTTTCGAGTTGGCATACAATGTTGCTTGTTCTTTGATTGAAGAAAATAAGTACCATGATGCAGAACAACTGTTGCTGACAGCTCGAAGGTAGTATATCATTTTATTAGAATCTTAGATATAAAATTTGATGAGTAAATCTTCAGGAATAGTTGGCTGAGTGATTTAACTTTGCCCATGAATGATATAGTGCCTTATCCTAATTCCTCAACTAATTTAGTAGGACACTACATAAAAATCATAGTATCATGTTGGGCTTATGTCATGTAAATTATCCATTAGAACTGGAGCTGAAAGAGTAACCTGAGTATGCCTGATTTGCAAAATCAATGCATTTAAGTTGATACTGCTGATTTTGTACTTCATGCTTTTATGGGTTTTACCACCTTAAAGATTCAAGCACATTTTCCTTTTAAATTTCGTGCTTTGTTGTGCACTTTATTGAGATGATTGGATTGATTTTTTTTTTATCTTTTCATTTCATAACATTTTATTGAAGTTATTTTCCATGATTTTCATTCATGCAAGTGGGATAAACCTTTGATGAATATGGCTTCAGGTTTCTTCTGTAATTTCCTCGTATGAGAGTGGCTAATGAATACATGATGGGTATCCAGCATAGAACATTTTAATTTTCTTTCCTTTTTGCATAAAATTGTAGTGCTACTTACCTATTGACAATTAGTTGACACTGTGAATTTCATGTCATTAACACCAATGTAGTTAGGTTAAGGTAGAAACGTATGGCATGATAATGAATTTTATTCTTGTAGATGGTTATTTTTATAATTCTTTTTAATAAAATAATTCAATATTTATGATGGACTTATGGTTTTTGCTATTTCACGTGTAAGATAAATGGTGGAGGAATGGTCTCCTCAGTGTAGGATTACCAATATGAGGTGTCCACCAGCTTATAACTTTTATGACCACATTTTACCAAAAAACAATTAATTACTGTAAGGTTTTAGGCATTGAATTGCTCCTTTGTTTCAATTCAGCAAGATCACTTCTTGAAACCTTTCTTTCCAAAATTTCTTCTGTCCTATAATTGTTTGATTGATAGGAGTTTGAAGCTGTGCAATTTTTCCGGTTGTTTCTGCTGAGGACATTTCCTTGTACAATACTATGTACATAACTGGTAGAATTACTTATGAATGGAGTAACTATGAAATGTAGAATATTGGCACTGGCTATCTATCAATTTCTACTCTCGACTTAATATTAGTCGGTACGCTTATTGTGCGTCGTTTTACTAATTTGCCTACTGGTGTGTTGGTTCCTGACTCTCAACGGCATTTAAGGTCCTGTGTGGTTAGAGTTATTAGATTTCCTTTCTTGCTGATTCTCTCTCTCACACATACAGGATTTTGAGAATTGGTTAGTGTTATAAACGTATTTTCTTTGAATCTACAGAGTTGGCCAGGAAGCTCTTACAGAAGAGAATTATGCTGAAGATGAAATTGAAATTGAGTTGGCTCCTATCTCTGTCCAGATAGCTTATGTGCAGCAGGTATACTACTTCCATATTCAGAGCATCACTTCTTCCCTTTCTTTCTCCCTATGGGATGATTTCAGGAATACTGAGTAATACAAATTAAATTTTTATCAGCTCCTTGGTCAAACACAAGAGGCATCTGGAGCTTATTTGGATACTATTAACGGAAATTTGGCGATGAATCATCACTTGCAGTGGCAGTGAACAATCTTATTGCTGTCAGAGGTCTAAAAGATGTATCTGATAGCCTAAGGAAACTTGATCTGCTTAAAGAGAAGGAGTCTCAAAATTTTAAGCTTGCCCATGCTTTTGATTTGAAGCTTTCACTGAAGCAAAAGGAGACTCTTTATGCCAATCGGGTTCTTTTGCTTCTTCATGCAAATAAAATGGATCAGGTATTTCTCATGTACTCACCTATTTTTCCACCTGCACCATTTTTCTTGATTTTCAAAGCTCTGACAGTTATTATCAAATTCAACAGGCACGGGAGATAGTTTCTGTACTGCCAGATCTGTTTCCTGACAGTGTGTTGCCAATTCTTCTTCAAGCTGCAGTCTTTGTGAGAGAAAACAAGGCCACTAGAGCTGAGGAAATTTTAGGCGAGTTTGCTGACAAAAACCCTGAAAAATCAAAAGTTATTCTTCTAGCAAGAGCTCAGATTGCTGCAGCAGCTGGCCATGCTCAAGTTGCGGCTGATTCCCTTGCAAAGATACATGATATCCAGCACATGCCTGCTACTGTCGCAACCCTTGTGGCGCTTAAAGAGCGTGCTGGAGACATAAATGGTGCAACTGCTGTGATTGATTCTGCTATCAAGTGGTGGTCAAACGCCATGACTGAGGACAATAAGCTTAACATCATCATGCAAGAGGCTGCTTCCTTCAAGCTTAGGCAGGGCAGGGTAGAAGATGCTGGCAGATTGTACGAAGAGCTAGTGAAAAGCCATGGAAGCATAGAAGCATTATTCGGGCTAATAACCACTGTAGCTCATTCTGATGTTGAAAAGGCAGAAGCTTACGAGAAGAAACTGAAGCCATTACCAGGTCTAAAGGGGATCGATGTCGATAGCTTGGAGAAGACTTCTGGTGCGAAACATGTTGAAGGTGTTTCAAATGGTGGCCTTGCTTCAGTGTATGAGGATGTTAAAATGAAGGAAAAATCAAAGAAGAAGAAGAGAAAGAGGAAACCGAGATGTCCCAAAGGATTTGACCCGGAAAATCCGGGTCCTCCACCGGATCCTGAAAGGTGGCTTCCAAGGAGAGAGAGATCTAGTTACAGGCCTAAGAGAAAGGATAAAAGAGCAGCAGTTAGAGGCTCTCAGGGAGCAGTGGCTAGAGAGAAAAATGAAGTTGCGGATGCAAATTCGAAACCCAATCAAGCTTCGAGTTCTAAAGGAGGTTCACAGAATACAGAGCCTCCCAAAGCATCTTCTTCAAAGGCGTCAAGAAAGAAGTCCAGGAAGTGAGAGCGATGACCAAACAAAGGTTTTAGGTTTGAAATGTTTTATTAATTTCAACATTTTGACTCTGTTTTTTTGGTAGTTTACATTCGTCCGGAATTGCATATAAGCACTCCTTGTGTTGAGGCTTTTATTTTATTTTTTTTGTTAATTAATCTAATGTATAAATTTTTTAAATAGTTTTTTCGACCATTTAGTACTCAAATGTAGCTACTCGTATTATTTTGGGATAGAAGTATCTTATGGATGTCTCGGTCCAACATCTTATGAGTAATTACTTCATCCATTGATGCATGTAAAGGGCGTGTTAAGAAACTTTTAATCGCGAATAATGTTGACATTTTGTAAGAATGAATGAAATGTTTATTTGCCGAAAATGTTGACATTTTTTATGAATGAAATGTTAGTGAGAAAAAAGGAAAGAAATGGGGTGTAAAAAAAAGCCCTAACAAACATTATTGTTTGGCATTTTTACGTAATGGGAAAAAGTTTTTTTACCACATGCGTTTTCTCAATAGTCTATTTTTATCATTATTTTAAATAAATATATATTTTTTTACCATTGACGTTTTATCTCATCGAAAATTTTAAATAAATGTATTATTTAAATTCGCTACTTACGTGACAAAATTTTCGATGAGATGCCGCTCTGGTTTGGGATAAATTCTTACTTAAACCCTAATACGAGTATTTTTTAAACTCTACAAATTCATTCCTCTTTTAAATAACTCTTTCATCTTCATCCTCTTTTAAATAACTCTTTCATCTTTATCATTCTTCAATCTTCATCCCCATCCTTTTCTAGGCCACCGCCATCCATGCACTTTTAGGCCGCCGGAGAGCCCATTCAGCTCTTTTAAAGATCTCACTTCACTTCTTTCTCTCTAAACTTCTTCCTCAATCAACCTATCACTTGCACTCGGTGCAAGACTCGGGAAGAAGATCTTTAGTGGGAACTATACACATTCGGCAAACTGATCTCTAAATTTGAAGAGTTGACTACAACCCAGATATTGGAGTGCGTCCCAAGTGCTTGCTTTTATGTCCAAGTGAAGCTGAGATGTTTATTTTGCTCTTTTTTTAAAATTCAGATTCTTATTCTAGAGTTGTTTTGGTAAGTGTGTTGTTTGCTGAAAATCGGGGTTTAGCAAGAGATCAATGGAGTAATAGTGCAGTGATACTATTTCTTCTAGTTTTGATTGTTCTAGTCTTTTAAAAATAGTAGCTTTCACGAGAAAGCGTGATTTTAATTAATAGGGGATTCAAACCTAAAAGGGGAGGAAAAATAATTTGGTGAATTTTTTAGTGACTCACCGTGAAAAATAAAGGTACAAGATACGGTGCGTCCACGCTTATCGTGGGCCTCCGTGCGCCACTTTCACGTTATTTACAAAATTACCATTTTCATTCAAATTCGTCTAAGTACGTTCGCCAATAATTATGATGCTCCTGCGTATTTTAAATAATGCGCGTTCGTCTCCAAATAATGCTCCTACGTACCTTAATGGTGTGTGAGCTGAAAATTGAGAGCATTAATCTTGTCATGAGAGCGAGTGCATCATATTTTGTAATGGAGAGCATCATAATCAACACGTGAGTGCATCATAGTGGTTACCAAAGACATCATTTTAAAAGATTAATAAAACGAGTGTAACATTTGTCATGAGAGCGAGTGCATCATATTTTGTAATGAAGAGCATTATAATGTATCGGGAATGCATCATAGTGTTTTACCGAATGCATCATTTTGAAAGGTTAATAAAGAGTGTAACATTTGTCATAAGAGCGAGTGCATCATATTTTGTAATGGAGAGCATTATAATGTATCGGGAATGCATCATAGTGTTTTACTGAATGCATCATTTTGGGAGGTTGAAGGAAGTGTGTGCTTCATTAAGTTATCAGAACTAGTGCATCATGTTTGTTACGGAAAAACATCATTATGCATCGCAAATGCATCATTGGGTAGAACAAAAAGGATCACTGTGGGGTTGTAGAACAAAAAGCATCATTAACTCGTTAAAAAGAGTGCATCATATTAATGTTATGGGAGTGCATCATAGTGTATCGGGAATGCATCATTCTTCTTCGTATATTTCTTCTCTTTAGGCGCTTAAGGTGCGCCTACAGGCGCACCGTATAGCTGCTCAAAAATAAAACACACTTTTGTATCCCTCAAAGGAAAAAATAAGTGAAAAACGTAAACGAGTGAATTGAATTGGGGAGGTGCAGACACGTGGGGCCCATGAGGAGAGAAGGAGTGCAGTGCAGACACAGACACATGGGAGAGGAGGAGTGCATATACGTGGGGCCTATGGGGTGAGCAAAGGGAGAGAAGGAGTGCAGACACATGGGGCCCATGGGGGTGAGCAAAGTTCACCGTGATTTTCGGTTGTTCACTTTTAACGTGAATTGGGAAGGTGCGAAAAATTGGAATTCACCCGGTGAGAATTGGAGGTGAATTCCAATTTAATTCACCTCCAAAATGATAGGATTGAAACCCCCTAATGCTGGTTCTTGGAAAGAATCGGCTAGTGTGAGAATCTTTGGTCAAGCATTGCATTTGCAGAAGTTGGCATTTGAGTCATGGGTGATAATCTAGAGAAACCATTGTTGAATTATGAGAACTTCAACCTTATTGATTTGGTGAGTTTTTGGGACAGGGAGTATTTGACCTCTCGTCAAAAAGTTGATGAAACGAAGTTGTTGACTAAATGCTAAAAAGTAAAGTGGAAAATAAAGGTAGTAATGTCGAACTAAATATGTATCAATGTTGTATCTTGAAGGAACACTTGGCACTAGAGGAAATTTTTGAGCAATTGAGAACATCTAGACAAAGGCTGACATTTGAAGATGTTGAAGCTCGAATACAGATTTTTGGTTAAACTAAGCTTGAGAAACCAGTGAGCATACAATATTTGGGCGAGATATCCGACAGAAAAGGGTAGAACATATTTGAGTTTGGTATAGAAAAGGTTAGACTGTAACTTTTACAAATTTAGAGTTAATTTTTTTTATTTTTAAAAATTTAAGGTTAAATTGATTATTAAAATAATGACATGGATGTCATATGAATGTCGTTACGGAATATTCGAAGAATATTCTCTCCGTTAATTGACTCAATGATAAATACGATTCAAAGAGTACATGTCAATAGTAAAAAAGATCCAAAAATAAAATATCGATGACCAAAAAATACTTTTGTTTTTTTAAAAAATAACGATAAAAAGAGATTTTTCAGGAAATGTGAGTGTTACCAAAAGGTGTCTTTTCCGTTATGTGATACTCCTTTCGTCTTAGTAAAGAAAATACATTTTCCTGGTTGTCGTCATTAAATGTGTTCATTGATGCATTTGGTAGGTTAGGAAATTATCATTAACCCCTTAGATAAAAACATTCAATTTACCCCATATTTTTAGAATTCATTAAACAATCTCATGCTATTTGGCATAATATACGAATACCTCATGACCCCTAACCACCATTACAATTTTGTTAGATTTTATGCTTTTTTTCATGAAACAATGGAAAAATTTAATCCAATGGATTAATCTTCTAATCCACGTAGATAAATAACCATTTGCAACTTTGATTAAAATTAGGTAAAGTTATAGTAATAATTTACTGTAAATATACCTAACTCCATGTTAATTTGTTCTTCTACTCTTCAAATATTTAATATTCATTTTTTCCCTTTTTTTCCTTTCTACTTTTGATGAGGACATCACTGAGGACCAACACACTCGGCCAGATGGAGATCAAGAGAGGATCCTACAACTTCATCATATGGGCATTCACTTGGAGGAAAACGCGCCAAACACCTTGAAGGGTCTCAATGTCACAACACTTGTGGCCAAGAGCACCATCACGAGCTCCACACGCCATCCCGAGGCCCCTGTACGAAGCTGCCTGCAAAGGCGAAGCCCCATGTTTCGGCGAAGCCCCTGTGTGAAGACGCCCAGGCAAAGGCGAAACCCCCATGTTTCGGCGAAGCCTCAGTGCGAAACTGCCCAGGCAAAAGCGAAGCCCCCATGTTTCGACGAAGTCTTGTGCGAAGCCGCCCAGGTAAAGGCGAAGCCCCCAGGTGAAGCCACCCTAGCAAAGTCCCTAAGCGAGGCCCCTGTGCGAAGCCTCCAGGTGCAGGCGAAGCAGCCCACACGAAGCCTCCAGGCAAGGCCCCCGCACGAAACCTCCAGGCAAGGCCCCCGTGCGAAGCCTCTAGGCGCGGCGAGGCCACAAGTATTGAAGTCACAAGTATTGAAGTCTACCATATTTGACTTTTTCAACCCATTTGAATCATGTATTTTGTATTTCCCTCACATTTCCATAAAACACATTTTATGGAGAAATGGGGTAGGAAGTTGTTAGCCTACAGTTGTCATTCCATCACCTTTCCATCCTTTCACAATCCCTTAAACTTAGTATCTTGGTCTCCTAGTCTTTTCACCCATCTTTCCTTACCATTCACCTTAAATGTAACTTGGAATGTAAATCGGCGGACGGACAACATTATTCAGAATATTGAGAAGCTCTCATTGTGAGACTTGGTTCACCTTTGAACTCTTCCTTGTATCTTCATCATCCTATTGAATTCATTGAAGTGAATTCAAGTTTGACATCTAGTGTTGCTAGTTTAGGAAAAGTTATAAAGCGATGGCACAAGATGGAGGCACTTTGGATTCCACACCCCTCACCCATCTACTCTCGGTTTTCAAAGGTACATGGAGAAAATGAGAAGCAAATGGAAGTCATGATGACCATGTTAGAAAATCTTCAAACCATGGCCTCTCATGACCGCAAGGGAGTGTCCAAACTGGAAAAGGAGAACAAAGTGCAAGGCAAGAGAAAAGAAGAAGAGGATGCTATTAGAGAGCATGCCTCTACGCCACCGCCGCCCATGCCTCTTAACAAGAAAGATCATATCAATATTCATAAAACACCACAAGAAGAAGTGTTTAATGAACCTATTGATGAAGATGGAGGATATGAGGAATGGACCGACCAAGGAGAAACTAGCCAACCATGGAGGGAGCCTTACTACGAAGGACCAAGGAGGAGGCCGAGAAGACAATATCCCAGGTATGAGGGTTCGCCTCCACCAAGAGGAAGGAATAGGTCACCGCAAGGAGACCACTTTTGGCGAAGGCCCCAAACGCTTGAGCAACCGGCCAAGCAAGAAACAAGAAGGTCCCCCTCACACCATACACCTAGTACATCCATTACAAGAGTTTCACCAACAACCAATTTCTCTCCTACACCTTCTAGCACCTCACCACAAGAGCACCTGAACCTTCCATGCGACTCTCAAGACTCTCTTTACATCGCCGACACCCTATGAGAACTCAAGGAAAATGATAGAGATTCGAGAGGAGTATGACAAGTGGATGAGTGAAGAGAGTGAAAGAATCGAAAGAAAGAAAGAGAGAAAACAAGCAAGAGCCCTCCAATGCCATTGAATGAAACGAAAATCACACCCGAGCTTTCAACCAAATTCCTTGAAGAACTAACTCTTCAGATTTCAAAACCTTGTTGTTCTTCTTTGTTTGTGCAGGAAAATGATGAAGCGAAGCTCACGGTTTTGCAAAGAGAACGTGAAAAGGAGGATCTACACTCCCTTAACTTAGGGAAAGGTAACTTATCTTCTTCACCTAGTAATGATGGGTATGAGCATGAATGTGAACCATTAGCATCCCTAAGTATGCATGATGAAAACTTTGAGGATGAACCCCACCCATTCGGCCAATATGTGGAATTAAAGAGGAAGGGTGACAATTGTGGTAGTATTATTTATAACCCTCAAATTTCTTGTTGTGGTAAAGAATTGATGACAATGAGGCATAATTGCATTGATCTTGAGATTGACGAATGTAGCTCTTCATTTATTGATCATGCATTGAGTTTTTGTGACCATGATGTGTTTTGTGCCAAAATTGATTAGTGCATGCCTACTTTAGCTAGGAAGTAAATTTTCATGGATGAATCCTTGTTTGATGAAGCCATGATCATGTCATGCACCATTTATGATAAACCTACCCGAGCCTATTTTATGAAAATGGATGGATTGTGCATGTTTCAATTGGTAGGTAAGCTTGGTAAGATTAGGCTCCTGCATGACCCAGGAACATGTGCATATAATTTGTTAGATAATGAGCCTGCCATGAGTGCTTGTGTTGAAAACCATGTGGGAAACATGTTATGTGATGATAGCATGAAAGCTAATGATTATAGTGGAATGATCAATTCGGCCATGTTAGGGACAAGGACAAATGAGCATGTTTTAATAATGAGTGATGTTTTTGCTTCAGACGAAGTGTATTTAATGGATGACTTGTGTGACAAGCTTTGTGTTGCAAGCATGAATGAGAAAGCTAGGGTAAAGAGGCATGATTCGTTATGCTGTGATGTGATTTAGATGCAACACTTAAGGAAAGTGAAAATGAGTTAGAGCATGAAGAAAAGATGAGTTCAAGTGTCTCACATGTGCATATAGGCAAAGCCAAGATGATGTGCAATTCCCTGTTTGATTTTGATCCATCTAACTATAGTGAGGCCTATTGGAATCCAATCTTTGAAATGAAACATGACCATGATTTGAATGCCATATCTTATGGTTGTGATTGTGTGAATGATTGGACACTTGAACATGATTCGGTTGATAATGAAATAGGTGATCTATGCAAGATAAACTTTGATTATGTCTCGGTTTTGGATGCTCATGTTGAAAGAGACATTGTGCATAGTAGATTGCAAACTAGGTCATCACATATGTATGCTCCTGAGTTGTATGAGAAGTTTTTCCACATCATGCTTAGATGTCACATCTTACATCTCACACAATAATGATGCATGGTCTTACTAATATCCTTGGGTTGAAAATGTTGAAATTGTCTTTGGTTAAGACCATGTGCATTGGTTGGTTGCGTAAGTGGAGTAGCATTTGCTTTGAATGGTTTGTCAAGTGTGTTAGAAAGATCACAAGGACAAAGAGGAGACCTCCAAGGATTGAGAGGGAAGAGCCAATGGAGTCTTACCATCTCTTTCCCACGGAAGGCCGGGGGCTTGAAAAGAATAAAGGAAAACTCACTTGGTTGGGTAACCCGTTTTCTAACACTTGTGTGCACGAACCTATGCATGCTTTAATTGATGGATTGAGTTTAAACCCTCTTGGTGAGGGATTTGCATGTTTAGATGCTTTGATGATAAATGATGGCTTAAATGACAAGTTGGATGATGAACTTGCATGCTATTTGTGTGAACTTGTATTCGGCCATAATAAAGAATATAGATTTGGGAAACTTGTGTGCCACCATGTTGAGAGAGCAAGAAAGAACGGATTGTTCATCATATTCCCACTTGTTGTTTTCTTGATTGCTACCCATGCACATCATGTTTTGAACATTGGCACATTTAGTAGCATGTCTAGTATGCCGCATTTTACCATGAGTTCTTTGTTTATGGATAGTTTATGGATAGTAGCGTTTATGACTTGTTCTATGGCTATTTTATGGCTATTTCAGCCATGTGTCTGCTTATATGAATAATATGCAAGTTTTCATATATGCAAGTTACTCTGAGTGTTAAGCATGAAGTTGTCATCACCTTGCCATGAACTTGTGTGACCGAGAACTTGAGCCACATCACCATCATGACTTCGTAGAGTTTAAGTTCCTTTATGATCATAGCATTTTCTCTTGGAAGTGTGTCATGAATTCCTTTAGGCTTTTGTTCCTTCTCACCATGTGCAATGGTGTGCTTATGCTTGTTTGCTTGAGCATTTCCATCATATTGCAGTCGGTGTCTTTCCTTGATACCGTCTCACATTTTGAGTTTAGTTCACTAACCCTTAATGTTCTTCCAAGTTTGTTATGCTTGTCTTCGTTGGTAGGAATCACCTCCTTTAGATTCGAGGATGAATCTTTTCAAAAGGAATGGTATGATGAGGACATCACCGAGGACCAACACCTCGGCCAGATGGAGATCAAGAGAGGACCCTACAACTTCATCATATGGGCATTCACTTGGAGGAAAACGCGCCAAACACCTTGTATGATGAGGACCTCACCGAGGACCAACACACTCGGTCAGATGGAGATCAAGAGAGGACCCTACAACTTCATCATATGGGCATTCACTTGGAGGAAAACGCACCAAACACCTTGAAGGGTCTCAATGTCACCACACTTGTGGCCAAGAGCACCATCACACGCTCCACACGCCATCTCGAGGCCCCTATACGAAGCTGGCCAGGCAAAGGCGAAGCCCCATGTTTCAGCGAAGCCCCTATGCGAAGACGCCCAGAAAAAAGGCGAAACCCCATGTTTCGGCGAAGCCCCAGTGCGAAACTGCCCAGGCAAAAGCGAAGCCCCCATGTTTCGGCGAAGCCCTGTGTGAAGCCGCCAAGGTAAAGGCGAAGCCCACAAGTGAAGCCACCCTAGCGAAGCCCCTAAGCGAGGCCCCTGTGCGAAGCCTCCAGGTGCAGGCGAAGCAGCCCACGCGAAGCCTCTAGGCGAGGCCCCCGCACGAAACCTCCAGGCAAGGCCCCCGTGCGAAGCCTTTAGGCGCGGCGAGGCCCCCATACGAGGCTTCCAGGCGAAGCCACAAGTATTGAAGTCTACCATATCTGACTTTTCAACCCATTTGAATCATGCATTTTGTATTTCCCTCCCATTTCCATAAAACACATTTTATGGAGAAATGGGGTAGGAAGTTGGTAGCCTACACATGTCATTCCATCACCTTTCCTTCCTTTCACAATCCCTTAAACTTAGGATCTTGGTCTCCTAGTCTTTTCACCCATCTTTCCTTACCATTCACCTTAAATGTAACTTGGAATGTAAATCGGCGGACGGATAACATTATTCATAATATTGAGAAGCTCTCATTGTGAGACTTGGTTCACCTTTGAACTCTTCCTTGTATCTTCATCATCCCCTTGAATTCATTGAAGTGAATTCAAGTTTGACATCTAGTATTGCTCTTCATTTGAGAAGTGACGTGCTAGATCCCTCACTCCTTGGCAATTAACCTCTCCATTGCTCTCCATTTAAGGATTGAGGTGGATATGAGCCGCCTTTTACATTCCTTGGTGTAATCTTCATACAAGCTAGATCATCAAAGGCGAACGGTCCATCTCATTTGAGTGGATTCGTATCAACTTTTCAGCTTTCCTCTCTCTGGACATTCAATATTCCTAGCAAAAGAACACAAACACTGAAGCATTCACCTTCTCATGATCTGATGTCAAAAACTCTCGCAGTCCCGTCACGAGAAGCTGAAACAAGGAAGTTCTGATCGCAGGAAACAGACAGGGACTCGATGGTCCGAGAGTGTCTACACAAAGCTCGGACACATTAACCGAACAAACTGTCCCACAACTGTATCTTCCCACCTTTGCATCCGGCAGCCACAAGCCTGGATGTCCCGAGCCACACGAAGCACTGCACTCCTTTCTGTTCCAACACAAGTGATGGAAGCCCCTTGTTAGTTTGGTTCCATTTCGTTGGATGGTTTAAACCAATGGCTCAAGTCCAACTTAATCAAATACAAGTAAAAATTGATAAATATACGTATAAAAAACAATGAATTTGCTAAATTTAAGAAGAAATTTTAGATTTGTAATGACATGAACACCTAAATTCATTGGATTAAGCTGAAAATGGTTAAGTAGAATAATCCATCGGATTAAGTCATTAAGTCATTTATGTGATTAAAATTCAAATTATACTGTTAATCCTTAGTTTTATTCATAATCTTTGCTCTTATCCTCTTATCTTAGAGTTGGGACCACTAAAGTTCCAATTCTTTTTTTCCCAATCACCTTAAAATTCAGGTCCACTGAACTTTCTCTTTCTTTAGAACTTTCTCTTTCTTTAGTTTGAAGTGAGTAAATCATAAAAACACACATTTCCAGTTTATCCCAGTATCCAGCCAAACTCTACAAATTTTCTAGTACGCAAGGAAGTAACATATATACATCAAGGTTATTAAAAGAGAAAAGCGCACCAATGCGATAAGGGTCCGAAAGCGCAAAGCGCAATGCAAAAACGTGGGCTTTAAGGAAGTTAAACATAATAATAGATATAAGTATAAAGTAGGTGGAAAAACCTCAAAATTAGATCTAAAAAACACAAAGTCCAACTTCTAAACATTACTCTGGAATTCTTCAACACTAAGTTTGCACTCTAAAACTCAAATATCACTCAGGCATATCAAATAGAAGCTGGACTGTTGGACTAAACTTTACTCTAGAAGAAGAGAGTGCAGTTGGACTATTGGAGACCTGTCGCAGACTTGCACCTTGGAGATATATCAAATAGAAGCTTACTTGTTCATGAAGACAAAACCTGTTGTCTTCATATTTCTCTTCAACACCAACGTAAAAAAAAAAAAAAAAACTTGAGTCACATTAACATATGCAGTTTTAGGAGAATGCAAAATGTATTTAATGAAAGTGCCAAAGTATTTTTTTTTAATTAGTCAAACTTCAATTGGACATGCTGCAAACATATAAACCATATGTTTCTAATGTTAACCACAAATGTTCCATGAGGAAATCACTCCAAAATTTCATTAGCTTTGATTGTGAATAAAATAAACTAAAGATTAGTCTTGAGATAGTGCCATCAACAAGAATGAAAGACTGCATAAAACGAACAGACACCTCTTGAACAAATGCAGGTCATGTTCATAGAACTCATCTGAACAGATAGACATGAAGAAAGTTCTACTAAAAATAAACCTGAATACTCTATATGATACTGGTACAATAATGAGTTGATAAAAGGTAATTTGCACTGATTTTGCAATGGAAAGCAAGCACACAAATCCCTCCCCCTCAGTCATTTAAGAACCCTCAATATAAATACAACTAGCTTTAATCATCATGAAATATCCCGAAGTTGGGGCATTGGTCACACCCATAAATTGTTAACTTATCTAGATTATTGATCTATAATTTTCATGTGAATTATTTGACTTTGTAAATCAAAATGTTGAAGAAAAACAATCATAAATTAAATTTAGGGATAGAGATATTCATACAATAATGTGTTGGTAAAAGGTACCTAATTAGAAGAGTATTTTAGTCTTTAAAATTGTTAGTTAGTTAGTTAAATTAGTTAGTTAGTCTTTAAAGTGTTAGAATTAGCTAGTGGTTTTTCCAACTAGTTGGTAAATAATATCTTCCGACTGATTTCCCATGTCCAGAAAATGTTTGAAGAAGGGTGCCTTTGTCAGCATTCCACATATATACATTGTGATCTGTGGAACCTGCCAAGACCAAGATGTCCTCTAGGATGCCACTTGACCCACTATTAAGAAAATAACATCCAGGTTGAACCTTTGAAATACATCAAATGTAACTAAGACCCAGAAATTAATGCATATCTGTCTTTGCACCTCAAGCTCAGCTTCAGCGTCTGCACTAGAGCCCCCATGCCCTATGAATATAAACTGTTACCGATATGGCCTATGAATTTCTGCAGAATCATCATTAGAGACAACTATGTCATGATCGCTTTGATCACTGGAGTCGATCGAATCACCATCTGCATCAGGGAGATCTGCACAAAGGAAATGATGAAAGAATAGGAGGAAGTTCAAAGGAAAGCAAAACTTAAGTTAATACTCCCTGTATAAAAAGTATCAGGTACCTTCTTCATCAAGGTCAATTTCTTGAACTATATCACAGTCGTCAATGTACACAGCACCTTCATCTTCATACTCATCTTCATCAGAGTAGTCAAGGTACACATCTTGACCTCCATCTTTTATGACTCCATCGGCTGCCTTCATCTTTTGCTGAGACCACAAAGAGGCAATTATATTACACAAAAGAAAAAAAAAACATATGCAAGAAAAGAAGGCATACCACCCTGCTTAGCAACAGAGCTTTCAGAAAATAATTTTTTTTAAAAAAAATTGCCTCATTTCTCTCCATTCTCAGACCCTCATAGAATTTCTTCAAGTTATGACTTAGGACCCAAACATTTCTTCAATTTACAAATGAACCCGTACAGTTTTCCTTAATTTTTCATTTAATAGTGGATTTACTACTTTTATATAGATTTATGGACTATTATTCAATCGATATACTATTTCCAGTATACCCAAGATACCACAAATATAACGGTATTATCTCGTACTGTTAACAAATTTGTACGATATCTGGTACGACATTTTACACGAAGGTTCACCCGACCAACAAGAGAGACAAGATACAAGAAGACCAAGACAACGACAGGGCGTTCAACTTAACTGGTGTAGTCCTCTATCCCCCCTCCCCCTTAGAATCTTTCAAAAATTAAAATATGCCCCAAAAATTGTATTTGGTGCACAATTAAGTCCTTGTTCTCAATAAAAGAGAGCAAAAAATATCAGAAACCTTTTTTAACCAAGAAATATGTCTAAGAAGATTATGTTCACATGATGGGGTAATGAGATATATTACACGTATTTTTTAAAATAATATACTCCCTCCCTATCTAAAGTGTAATGTAACACTTTCATTTTATGGATGCCGTTCAAAAAAAAAACTTTCCTTTTATGGATGTCAAATAATGCAACATTTCTATTATAGTAAATTTTTATCATTAAAATTACCAGACTATCCCTCTAATTTACCTACTCCCTCCATCCTTGAATAATTGAAGGGTTTGTTTTACTGTTTTCAGTGTATTTAATCTATGATTTATTTTCATAAATGTTTTGACATTTAAAGTTGAATAATTCACATGTATATCATAATTTGAAGTATAATTTTTCTAAATTTTTTTACTGTTTATCTTGAAAACAAAATTGAGTCAAACTATGCTACACAAAACATGAAAATCAAACCCTTTAAATATTCATGGAAGGAGGGAGTATCTCTCACTATCTCATGGAGTATCTCTCACCGTCTCATTTGAATTTCTTACCCATCTTCTCTCTCCCACTCTATTTTCAGAACTTCCACCAGTGGACTAAAACCGCTAACTGTGGGCTTTTTAACTATTCACATTTAGAGTTATCCACATTGCGGTTACCATTTGACGCCCATAACAACTATCCACGGTTATTCACATTTAGCAGTTCTATTGACGTTTATAACCACAATCTATTGTAAAGACTAGAACATGAATAACATCCCAAACTTGGCACCTTACAAGTCGTGTATTTCATGAGTTCACTGCCCACAATTTGGGTAATGCCACTACGTGTGGAGGACGGCCCTCATTGCGGCCCGAGACGCAGTTGGGCCGTGGTAACCACTGCGGCGAGGGCCACAGTGAATGCCGCGGTGAAAAAGGCCGCAGTTTCGAACGCACTGCGGCTGAGGCCGCGGTACCTACTGCGGCTTCACCACGGAAAAGGCCGCAGTAAGACTGGCAGCAGCTGACAGCCATCTGACGGCGCCGCCATTACGTACTGCGGCCTTCACTGCGTCTTTAGCAACAGTAATTCGAATATTTTGTTAAAAAAATAAAATTGTATAAATATTTAGTAACTATTATTTAAATTAATGAATATAAATATAATAATAATGTTAATTAAGAAAGTAATTATTAATTGAAATAAATATAAATGAAATGTATATTGAAGATAATTAACCAATTACATCCTAAAAATATTTACAGTAATTCTAATTCTCATTGTTCGGAGGATTATGTTGGTGCATAAAAACATCGAAATCTTGATCGTCCAACCTGAACAAGTTTTGAAAAAAGTTGATCGGTGGCGCTGTGGACTCTGGGATCTGCTGCTCCGATGTCTGTGGCTGCACCGGCTGATAATCAGGTTGGGCGGAGGTGAGGGTGAAGTCGGAAATTGGAGGAGAAGGCAGCCTCGGAGGATGCTCGTGACATGGGGAGATCCAGGGTGAAGGCTGGGATGATCCGACGACCAAAGTCGTTGGCACGTCGGAAAGTCGGACATGTCCCCCCCTACGTAGCGCCGACCACATGCTGCTGATTGCCGCTTCCGTGGAACGCATCAGCTCGTTCACCCGGGCTTCCACCAGGGCTTCCACTCGAGCTTCCACTTGGGCTTCGACCTCTGTATGCGCACGAGCATCTTGGTCCTCGAGAGTGGCGACCCTGCATCTCAGGTCACAGATCTCATCCATGTCCCTCCAATGCTGCTCCTCCAGGTCGATCTCGCGCTGAAATCAAAATTTCGTTTTGAAAATGTTATACTTATAATGATGAATTGTCAATGTACTGTAAACGTATGGAAGTGGTAAAAGTTCAATTTTATTACCTGCGACGGTTGAGATTGCTCGAACAGCTCGGGCTGAGAAAGCTGGGGCGGGACACCGACCCATCGCTCTCGCATGGGCGGGCCTAGGACATCCTTGTAGATGTCCTCATCAATATCGGGGAACGGCCCGTCCTCCCCATACTTCTCGATCAAGCGTTTCTTGTACTCCTCCTAGTTAAGATGAAGAAATTTATGTTAATGAATACTCCTCCGTCCCACAAAGGTTGTAGGATTTGTTTGGGCACATATATTAAGGAAAGTGGGAGAATAATAGTGTGTTGACAAAATTACCCTCATGAAAAAGAAAGGAGAAAATTTTGTGGACCCCAATTTTAAGTTGAGTGGGAGGAAAGAGAAAACCTTGTGGTGTGATGTGAGATAAGAGGATAAAATGGTAAAAATGATGATAGAAAGTTTCTATTTTAAGAAAGTTGACAACCTTTGTGGACGGCCCAATATAAGTAATGTTGACAACCTTTGTGGGACGGAGGAGTAATAAATTGAATAATTTAAACATATAAATGATTAAGAAACTACTTAAACTTATCAAGGCCGCATTTTCCTTGCCCAGCCAGTCCTCCCTAAACTGGTCCACCCGCAGCCTCTGTCTTTTTGCACTGTAAATTAAAATATGTTAAGTATTCAAAAGTTTCACTTATACATACATAATTATATATAAATATTTTAAAAAAGTTACCATTTCCTCATAAATAGTCGCCTTTGGCTTGTTGCCATGCGACTTGAATTTTGGTCGTTTTTCGCTCTTGGCATTTATCTTGTTCCGGCGAGTTCACCTTGAACTCCTCACTGCGAATGCTCTAGGAGCACTTCCACTTCGCAGGTCTATTCTC